>JAWNPN010000035.1:0-1266250 GCA_035047485.1 Drosophila peninsularis
ACTATAAGACATAAGACATAAGACATAAGACATAAGACATAAGACATAAGACATAAGACATAAAACATAAGACATAAGACATAAGACATAAGACATAAGACATAAGACATAAGACATAAGACATAAGACATAAGACATAAGACATAAGACATAAGACATAAGACATAAGACATAAGACATAAGACATAAGACATAAGACATAAGACATAAGACATAAGACATAAGACATAAGACATAAGACATAAGACATAAGACATAAGACATAAGACATAAGACATAAGACATAAGACATAAGACATAAGACATAAGACATAAGACATAAGACATAAGACATAAGACATAAGACATAAGACATAAGACATAAGACATAAGACATAAGACATAAGACATAAGACATAAGACATAAGACATAAGACATAAGACATAAGACATAAGACATAAGACATAAGACATAAGACATAAAACATAAGACAAAAGACAAAAGACATAAGACATAAGACATAAGACATAAGACATAAGACATAAGACATAAGACATAAGACATAAGACATAAGACATAAAACATAAGACAAAAGACAAAAGACATAAGACATAAGACATAAGACATAAGACATAAGACATAAGACATAAGACATAAGACATAAGACATAAGACATAAGACATAAGACATAAGACATAAGACATAAGACATAAGACATAAGACATAAGACATAAGATATAAGACATAAGACATAAGACATAAGACATAACACATCAGACATAAGACATAAGACATAAGACATAATACCTATGACGTAATACCTATGACGTAATACCTATGACGTAATACCTATGACGTAATACCTATGACGTAATACCTATGACGTAATACCTATGACGTAATACTTATGACGTAATACCTGTGACGTAATACCCATGACGTTATACATATGACGTAATAACTATGACGTAATAACTATGACGCAATAACTATGACGTAATAACTATGACGTAATAACTATGACGTAATACCCTCCCCTTCCCTCCCCCTCCCCTCCCCTCCCCTCCCCTCCCCTCCCCTCCCCTCCCCTCCCCTCCCCTCCCCTTCCCTCTCCCCTCCCCTCCCCTCCCTTCCCCTCCCTTCCCCTCCCCACCCCTCCCCTCACCCCTTTCCCCTCCCCCTCCCCTCCCCTACCTTCCCCTCCCCTCCCCTCCCTCACCCTTTCCCCTCCCCCTCCCCTCACCCCTTTCCCCTCCCCTCTCCCCTCACCCCTTTCCCCTCCCCTCACCCCTCCCCTTTCCCCACCCAGACATAAGACATAAGACATAAGACATAAGACATAAGACATAAGACATAAGACATAAGACATAAGACATAAGACATAAGACATAAGACATAAGACATAAGACATAAGACATAAGACATAAGACATAAGACATAAGACATAAGACATAAGACATAAGACATAAGACATAAGACATAAGACATAAGACATAAGACATAAGACATAAGACATAAGACATAAGACATAAGACATAAGACATAAGACATAAGACATAAGACATAAGACATAAGACATAAGACATAAGACATAGGACATAAGACATAAGACATAAGACATAAGACATAAGACATAAGACATAAGACATAAGACATAAGACATAAGACATAAGACATAAGACATAAGACATAAGACATAAGACATAAGACATAAGACATAAGACATAAGACATAAGACATAAGACATAAGACATAAGACATAAGACATAAGACATAAGACATAAGACATAAGACATAAGACATAAGACATAAGACATAAGACATAAGACATAAGACATAAGACATAAGACATAAGACATAAGACATAAGACATAAGACATAAGACATAAGACATAAGACATAAGACATAAGACATAAGACATAAGACATAAGACATAAGACATAAGACATAAGACATAAGACATAAGACATAAGACATAAGACATAAGACATAAGACATAAGACATAAGACATAAGACATAAGACATAAGACATAAGACATAAGACATAAGACATAAGACATAAGACATAAGACATAAGACATAAGACATAAGACATAAGACATAAGACATAAGACATAAGACATAAGACATAAGACATAAGACATAAGACATAAGACATAAGACATAAGACATAAGACATAAGAGATAAGACATAAGACATAAGACATAAGACATAAGACATAAGACATAAGACATAAGACATAAGACATAAGACATAAGACATAAGACATAAGACATAAGACATAAGACATAAGACATAAGACATAAGACATAAGACATAAGACATAAGACATAAGACATAAGACATAAGACATAAGACATAAGACATAAGACATAAGACATAAGACATAAGACATAAGACATAAGACATAAGACATAAGACATAAGACATAAGACATAAGACATAAGACATAAGACATAAGACATAAGACATAAGACATAAGACATAAGACATAAGACATAAGACATAAGACATAAGACATAAGACATAAGACATAAGACCCCCTCCACCCACTGCCCACCCACTCCCCTCTCCCCTTCCCACCCACTCCCCTCTCCCCTTCCCACCCACTCCCCTCCCCACTCCCCTCCCACTCCCCTCCCACTCCCCTCCCACTCCCCTCCCACTCCCCTCCCCCTTCCCACCCACTCCCCTCCACCCTGCCCACCCACTCCCCTCCCACTCCCCTCCCACTCCCACTCCCCACTGCCCACCAACTGCCCACCCACTGCCCACCCACTGCCCACCCACTGCCCACCCACTGCCCACCCACTCCCCTCCCCCCACTCCCCCCACTCCCCTCCCACTGCCACTCCCCACTGCCCACCCACTGCCCACCCACTGCCCACCCACTGCCCACCCACTGCCCACCCACTGCCCACCCACTGCCCACCCACTCCCTTCCCACTCCCCTCCCCCTTTCCCCTCCCCCTCCTCCACCCACCCACTCCACTCCCCACTGCCCACCCACTGCCCACCCACTCCCCTCCACCCTTCCCACCCACTCCCCTCCCACTCCCCTCCCACTCTCCTCCCACTGCCCACCCACTGCCCACCCACTGCCCACCCACTGCCCACCCACTGCCCACCCACTCCCCTCCCACTGCCTCTCCCCACTGCCCACCCACTGCCCACCCACTGCCCACCCACTGCCCACCCACTCCCCTCCCCCCACTCCCCTCCCACTCCCCTCCCACTCCTCTCCCACTCCCCTCCCACTGCCACTCCCCACTGCTCACCCACTGCCCACCCACTGCCCACCCACTGCCCACCCACTGCCCACCCACTGCCCACCCACTCCCCTCCCACTCCCCTCCCACTCCCCTCCCACTCCCCTCCCCTTTCCCCTCCCCCTCCTCCACCCACCCACTCCACTCCCCACTGCCCTCCCACTCCCCTCCCACTCCCCTCCCACTCCCCTCCCACTCCCCTTCCACTCCCCTTCCACTCCCCTCCCACTCCCCTCCCACTCCCCTCCCACTCCCCTCCCACTCCCCTCCCACTCCCCTCCCACTCCCCTCCCACTCCCCTCCCACTCCCCTCCCACTCCCACTCCCCTCCCACTCCCCTCCCACTCCCCTCCCACTCCCACTCCCCTCCCACTCCCCTCCTCCACCACTCCGTAGCGAAAAAATTCACTATTTATCAACTTTGACTGACTACAACTTGGGTATTTTTTATCCGATTTTTTGACGGCATACCTTTTTAGAAGCGAATGGATTCGGAGTATCGATCTGTATTCACAGATTTTCGATGCTTTGAGAACTTTTCTAAATATTCCATTCCGACCGAAAAAACACCTCTTGGACTTTGCGTAGCTCTAGCTCGGGTATTTTTGTCACATTTTAGAGTTTTATGCCATTTTCGATTCGCATGAATCTCCACTATAGATCGACATTCAAAAGAAACATTTTTGAAATTTTGCCATTTTTGACAAAATTGTGATGTAACCCCTTATCATTTTTGTCAAAATCGGGTCGTGCCGAAAAAGTTGAAAAAATTCACTATTTATCAACTTTGACTGACTACAACTTGGGTATTTTTTATCCGATTTTTTGACGGCATACCTTTTTAGAAGCGATTGGATTCGGAGTATCGATCTGTATTCACAGATTTTCGATGCTTTGGGAACTTTTCTAAATATTCCATTCCGACCGAAAAAACACCTCTTGGACTTTGCGTAGCTCTAGCTCGGGTATTTTTGTCACATTTTAGAGTTTTAAGCCATTTTCGATTCGTATGAATCTCCACTATAGATCGGCATTCAAAAGAAACATTTTTGAAATTTGGCCATTTTTGACAAAATTGTGATGACATAAGACATAAGACATAAGACATAAGACATAAGACATAAGACATAAGACATAAGACATAAGACATAAGACATAAGACATAAGACATACGACATACGACATACGACATACGACATACGACATACGACATACGACATACGACATACGACATACGACATACGACATACGACATACGACATACGACATACGATATACGACATACGACATACGACATACGACATACGACATACGACATACGACATACGACATACGACATACGACATACGACATACGACATACGACATACGACATACGACATACGACATACGACATACGACATAAGACATAAGACATAAGACATAAGACATCAGACATCAGACATAAGACATAAGACATAAGACATAAGACATAAGACATAAGACATAAGACATAAGACATAAGACATAAGACATAAGACATAAGACATAAGACATAAGACATAAGACATAAGACATAAGACATAAGACATAAGACATAAGACAAAAGACATAAGACATAAGACATAAGACATAAGACATAAGACATAAGACATAAGACATAAGACATAAGACATAAGACATAAGACATAAGACATAAGACATAAGACATAAGACATAAGACATAAGACATAAGACATAAGACATAAGACATAAGACATAAGACATAAGACATAAGACATAAGACATAAGACATAAGACATAAGACATAAGACATAAGACATAAGACATAAGACATAAGACATAAGACATAAGACATAAGACATAAGACATAAGACATACGACATACGACATACGACATACGACATACGACATACGACATACGACATACGACATACGACATACGACATACGACATACGACATACGACATACGACATACGACATACGACATACGACATACGACATACGACATAAGACATAAGACATAAGACATAAGACATAAGACATAAGACATAAGACATAAGACATAAGACATAAGACATAAGACATAAGACATAAGACATAAGACATAAGACATAAGACATAAGACATAAGACATAAGACATAAGACATAAGACATAAGACATAAGACATAAGACATAAGACATAAGACATAAGACATAAGACATAAGACATAAGACATAAGACATAAGACATAAGACATAAGACATAAGACATAAGACATAAGACATAAGACATAAGACATAAGACATAAGACATAAGACATAAGACATAAGACATAAGACATAAGACATAAGACATAAGACATAAGACATAAGACATAAGACATAAGACATAAGACATAAGACATAAGACATAAGACATAAGACATAAGACATAAGACATAAGACATAAGACATAAGACATAAGACATAAGACATAAGACATAAGACATAAGACATAAGACATAAGACATAAGACATAAGACATAAGACATAAGACATAAGACATAAGACATAAGACATAAGACATAAGACATAAGACATAAGACATAAGACATAAGACATAAGACATAAGACATAAGACATAAGACATAAGACATAAGACATAAGACATAAGACATAAGACATAAGACATAAGACATAAGACATAAGACATAAGACATAAGACATAAGACATAAGACATAAGACATAAGACATAAGACATAAGACATAAGACATAAGACATAAGACATAAGACATAAGATATAAGACATAAGACATAAGACATAAGACATAAGACATAAGACATAAGACATAAGACATAAGACATAAGACATAAGACATAAGACATAATACCTATGACGTAATACCTATGACGTAATACCTATGACGTAATACCTATGACGTAATACCTATGACGTATTACCTATGACGTAATACCTATGACGTAATACCTATGACGTAATACCTATGACGTAATACCTATGACGTAATACTTATGACGTAATACCTGTGACGTAATACTTATGACGTAATACCTGTGACGTAATACCCATGACGTTATACATATGACGTAATAACTATGACGTAATAACTATGACGTAATAACTATGACGTAATAACTATGACGTAATAACTATGACGTAATACCCTCCCCTCCTCTCCCCTCCCCTCCCCTCCCCTCCCCTCCCCTCCCCTCCCCTCCCCTCCCCTCCCCTCCCCTTCCCTCTCTTCTCCCCTCCCCTCCCCTCCCCTCCCTTCCCCTCCCCTCCCCTCCCCTCACCCCTTTCCCCTCCCCTCCCTTCCCCTCCCCACCCCTCACTCACCCCTTTCCCCAATAGCCTCTGCCAATAGCTCTGCCTCGGCTGAGTTCTGACTCAACTGTGGCTCTGCCATTGACTATGGCTTGTCTCTGCCTGAGGCTCGGCCAGTGGCTCTGCCTGTGGCTCTGCTTCGGGCTCTGCTTCACTCTCAACTGTTGTGGCTCTGCTCTTGATCTCACTCAACTGTTGCTGACCTCAGCCTCTGCCAATAGCTCTGCCTCGGCTGAGTTCTGACTCAACTGTGGCTCTGCCATTGGCTATGGCTTGGCTCTGCCTGAGGCTCTGCTAGTGGCTCTGCCAGATGCCAGATGGCGCCTGCAGCAGCAGAGGGAATGGGAAGACCAATGTCAGCCAATGATCGAGTGCCAAAACCAACTCAACGAAGGGCTCAACTGTTGAGTTCAAATCGGAGTGGGAATGCAGTGGGCATCTCGGCCTCCTATATAAAGGCGAGCCAGGGCAGCGCTTCTTCAGTCGGTTTCCTGATCTTGTGGTGTGCAGTCGTCTAGTGTCTAGTGTCTAGTGTCTTCTGCTGGTGGTCGTCGTCCTCTTCTTCTTCTTATGGTGATGTCTGGTAAGCATTTATTTAGTTAATAATTTTAAGTACTATATTAAGCTGAATTGTAATAATTATTAACTAATAACTTTAAGCAAATGTTTATAATAATTTTACCTATGAAATAATACTGCTCTATGTACTTACATACATCTCTGGAGCCATACTCTCTCCCGCTCTATGGGGAGTTTGGAATATGGAGCAGTCAGAAGTCAGGAAGCAGCGAGCATATATGTACGTAAATGCTAATGTATATAAAGGGAGTTAAGCAGCACCCATAAACATGAGAGAACAGTAAAAAGGATGAGAGGAAGAGCGCACGAGAACATGGAACTGCCAGCCAGACAGAGCACTGAGTGCAAGCAAAAGGAATTATTAACACATAGCTTCGATGAGAGCGCAAGAGATCTTGGAAGAAACAGCCAGAGAGCGTAAATTCTAATGGACAACGGAATTGAGCAACACTCACACATATGAGAGAGCAGTGAGTGCAGGCAGAAGCATCTGGGATTGGTCAACTTGCATAGTTGAGAGCGTAAAAACAAACTTGGAAAATGGGAGAGTGAGCGTGCAGCAAATAGCGGAACTTGCGCATAGAGAAGCACAAAAATACCAATAGATGCAGCCTTATCAGCTCACGCACATACAGATGGATAACGGATCTCCCGCTCACTCACGCTGGGAAAGGGAAAAAAATTAACGTTAAGAACAATATATTACGTAAAGTACCATATTACATAAGGAACTGTATTACGTAAGAAATTACACGTAAGGAAATATTTTGGATTTTTAATACGAGAGAATTGTAAAATTTGCTATCGAATGACATTCCCAGGGCATCTTTTAATCGGGCAGTCGTAATTACTTTTACTTTTTCATCTTTGTGCATCTCAATGATCCGTGCACGGCGTTAATTCTGTGTTTATTTTAAGTTGCTGTTATCAGCTGAGGCTGCTGCTGCTTGTCGACTATCACGACGGCATAAAAGCCGCTGATACGACTACATTATCTTTTAAGAGTTCAGATTCAGTCTAGCGTCTAGAGAGCTGCTATACGGAACTCATCTTATAAGTTCTATTTAGAATATATATTCTGATTAGCATATTCATTTCTTACGTAATTTTAATCTGAAACATGGAGCTGGTTTGTGTGGAGGATTTTGAGAAGAGGGCTTTCACCAAGCTGGAGAAATATGCCTTGGACTATTATCGAAGCGGAGCAGGAGAACAGTTTACTCTTGGGCTGAATCGCGAGGCATTTAAAAGGTTTGCAAATTTCTGAACAACTTTTTATTGAAATAATTCCTAACTCTTTATTTTTTAATAATAGACTGCGTCTGCGTCCAAGATTTCTGCGCGATGTCTCTAAAATCGATATAAGCTGCAAGATTCTAGGACAACAGCTGAAGTGGCCAGTGGGAATCGCCCCAACAGCCATGCAGAAGATGGCGCACCCGGATGGCGAGATTGGCAATGCACGCGCCGCTGGCAAGGCTGGTTCCATATTTATTCTGAGCACACTTTCCACCACATCACTGGAGGACTTGTCGGCTGGAGCGCCTGATACATGCAAATGGTTTCAGCTCTATATCTACAAAGACCGGTAAGTCAGCTGTTTTCGTTAAGTTTTTAAATATTCGAATTCTGGCAGCGACTGTAATCGATATTGCTATCGATGATTACGAAACAATTCGATATGCGCGGGCTGTCGCTAGCGATATATGGAATAAGTGCAAATTTAAAAAATTTATTTATAATTCTAGATCACTTACCGAGAAGCTTGTGCGCCGAGCTGAAAATGCCAAATTCCAAGCACTTGTTCTAACTGTTGATGCTCCCATCTTTGGTCATCGCCGCTCCGATGTGCGCAACAAGTTTAGTTTGCCATCGCACTTGAGATTGGCCAACTTCCAAGGGAATCTGGCGAACGGCGTGGTCACCATGGGCGGCTCTGGCATAAACGAGTACGTGGCCAGCCAATTCGATGCCAGCATTACCTGGAAGGACATTGCTTGGCTTAAGCAGCTAACACACCTGCCCATCATTGCTAAAGGCGTGCTGACCGCAGAGGATGCCGTCTTGGCCAGGGAATTCGGATGCGCTGGCGTAATTGTCTCTAATCATGGCGCGCGCCAAATTGATACTGTGCCAGCGTCCATAGAAGCGCTGCCTGAGGTGGCAAAAGCTGTGGGCAACGATCTGGTTGTTATGTTAGATGGTGGCATTATGCAGGGAAATGATATATTCAAGGCATTGGCGCTGGGTGCCAAGACGGTTTTCATAGGCCGTCCGGCAATCTATGGCCTGGCCTATAATGGGCAGAGCGGGGTCGAGCAATTGCTGAGTGTTTTGCGAAAAGATTTTGAAATTACGATGGCGTTGACCGGTTGCCAAACTTTGAATGACATTCGAGGGGGCATGGTGGTGCACGAATCCTTCTATTCAAAATTGTAATCTCTATTGAATAAGAACTCCACAAATATACATATGAAAAATAATATCGGCTAAAGTATCATTTAAATATTCACAATAGTCGTACATTTAGTATTTTAATACCAACTTATCGATATGTCATCACAAACAGCTGTGGAAAGTAGGTAATTTTTGCAGCAATAAAAAGTGTTGCCCGATTTACTGTCAATTAGCTTCCTATAAACTGATGCAACGTGAGGAGAAACACTTTGAAATGACGCTTGACGCCATACTACAACGCCTCAGCGATTTAAAGTTGGCCGTGCTCTCTATGATACAAAAACTGGAAATGGAGTATATGGACATCAGTTGGCCCACTTTTCTGGATAACTTTGCCATCATATCAAGTCATCTGACTGGCCTGACTAAGATTCTGGCTAAGGAGCAGTGTCCACCACTTCGTAATCGCACCGTGCTGCCCCTGCAAGTTTCCATAGAGCGCGACGAAAAGTTGGTTACAATCACAGAAGGCCGTGTGCCGGTCTTTTCGCACGATATTGTGCCGGATTATCTGCGCACAAGACCCGATCCCTTGACCGAGCAGAAAATGCAGCAGCACGAACAGAAGGCGGCGAATCTAACCAACGATGCGGCCATGAAGCAAGTAACGCAATATAATAAGGTTGTGTCCCACGTCTTGGATATGGTGAGCAAAGCGCGTGAGGAATGGGAGATTGAGTCCAGCTCACGCACGGGCATACAGCAGACGAGCAGCATGGCGGACACCCAGCTGCTCGTGGCAACAGTGGGCATGGGTAAGGGCCTTCAATACAAGGCAAACTATGGGCCAGGACCTGGACCCGCCATGATGGTGCCGCCATCAATACGCGGGCCCACGCCGCCCATGGGCGGCCCATCCATGTCGCCGGGCAACGTACAACAGCAGCTGGGCAAGGCGCCATCCGCTGTGAAAACAAACATAAAGTCAGCAAATCAAGTACACCCATTCTCTCGGTAGCAAAATATCATAATTTATTGTTGCGCTTTGCTCATGAATACAACTCAGTAACATTATAAGTATACAGTTATACAGATAGATTGCTTAGGTACTAAACTTTCGGAATGTTGGCTCTCATAAATATGTGTATGTGTTTGTAATAGCCGTGGCCAGATATAAAATTTAAACAAATAAACGTAAACAAAACAAAAGTGAGTCGCTAGTTGAGGAAGATCTCGTTATAGATTATGGATTATGGATTATGCAGGCAGTGCATGCTTCTCGCTGATTAGTGTCTCGTGCACTTTAATATCCTGTGGCGTTGAGGTATCAATCAGCTCCAAGCTAAGCGCACGCCGGTCATCCTTCAGCTTGTCCACGCGTCTCACAGTCCCAATAAACTTCTGGCCCAACGTCAGCTTACGAAATCTGACGCAATTCTCCTGCGTCCAGTCAATGCCTGTGAGCTGAATACCTGAAGGCAGACGAAGAGGTGAGTGGGAGGTTAGCAGATGTGCATATGCTGTTACTCACCATGCAGCTGTGCCGGTAGCGCCATCATGGGCAGCTCCCTAAACTCGGGCGTTAGCTCCAACAGCTGATTACAGCGCACAACCCCATCGTCGCCTGCATCCACATAGCGCACGTGTATCATTTCATCGTAAATCTTGCGAATATTTACGCTGTAAGTACAAAAGATATTTATATATTTTCTACCTGGACTAATCACTCTTTGGACAGCTCACCGATGATAGACGCCATCGGCATCCGCCGCCGCATAGGGCTGGCCAATGCTCAATTGCGCTGGCAGTACAGTCTGAGCTGCGGGGCTCTTGCAATGCGCTTGCAAATCCTTCATCAGACGCTGCAGCTGATTATAGCACTTATATGGCTGCACCTGCGGGAGGAGGACAGAGGATTAGCTGGCCATAAGATGCAGTAGGAGTGGATTACTTACTGCAAAGTGACCCGGATTCACAGAGAGCGCTACGCGCACCTCGAAATAGGCTCCAACAGCGGGTATGGCCTCGTACTCTTTAAGCATGGGCAGCTGGGGGCTGCTCTTCGCCTTGCTGGGCGTTGTGGGCGGCGAGGCAAGGCCAACGGCTGCTGCTGCTGCTGCTGCTGCTGCTGCTGCTACCGTCGGCTGATCGCTGCAGCTGCTCTGGCTGGACACAGTGGAGCTGAAGCTGCTGCGACGTATCAGCTGACCGCTAGGGCTAAAGTGCAGGCCGCCGTCATCGAACGGTTCCAGCCGCGTCGTACTAACAGACGTGGGGCAGAGTTGCAAGGGAACGGGTGGCGGAAAGTGGATATTGGATAGGTGAAAGTGTAATTGGATAAGGCAAGGCACATTGGTAAGATATGAAAAGTCTATTTTTGCTTTTTGGCAGTACATTTTGTTATTATTATACATAATCAAATGTATGTAATCCCTTCTAAATTTTATGTACATTGATGAATAATGAATTCTTAGAGCTAAGCACTTGGTGAGCGGGCGAACGAACGAACGGAGGTTAGCTTACAGGATGCTGTGAGTTGAAGGTTGAAGGAGTCGTTAATGCTGAGATAATATTGTAGCGATAGAGTTTCATGTCAATTCCAGTTTATTGAAAGCACTAATTAGAAACTATCATTAAACCAGGGCAAGAGCATTTCGAGTTATGTGCGTATGTGTGTGTTAGTGTGAGTGTGAGCTTAGGTGTGTGTGTGCAGATATAAAGAATGATTTTTGTTAGAGTAGAAGCAACTGAATCCTCTGGACTTACCTCTGCACTTCGTATTCCACGCGTATGGCGCTGTTCAAGCACAAATAGAGACTGTCCTGGCCGCGAGCATGAATTGTGACCATGGGCAGCTTATCGTTGGCGCCCTCCATAACCTTCAGCTGCAAAGAATCCATATTATTATCGATGCTCAGTAATTACCTCAGCTGCACTTACCAGCACCGGTGTCTGCGGCGACAGCAGTCCACGTAGACGTCCCACCATTTGGTTATCAATGGGCGGCACATCATGCAGACGCACGCGCAAAGCCTGAGCCGGATACGAGGCCAGCGCCAGATTGTGCGCCTCCAGGCGATAGATATTGGAGATGTGCGTCTTGCGCAGGCGCCCGTCATCCACGTAATACACATCAAAGACCTCCTCCTCGGCACTCTTCGGCTTGGCAGTGAGCATGCCGCGATACCATTGCTTCAGTCCTTCTCCAGCCTCGTCGCACACGCAGACCAGCTGATCGTGCAGCAGATCGGAGTAACGCACGCGATGCTGCTCGCTGCTGTCGCTCATGATGCGTGCAATGCTGCGCTGTACAAATTTGAGATCTTCGTTGGGCAACTGAATCATCAGGTCGCCCACATCGTTGACGTGCGAGACGAGCACATGATTCGGCTTCTGTTCCAACTTGAGCATCGGTGCGGGCGTGTTGCGTATTATCTGATTGGCCACCAGATCGTTCAGATGTATATCCTCCGCCGTCGAGGTGTCATAAAAGGTTCCAATGATGCACGCTTGCCGCACCATTGCCTGACCACAGCCATTTTCATCAGTCGAGGCCGCTTCACGCTGCGGCACTAAAACACCCTGAGCAAGTCCGCCAGCTTTGAGGAACTGCGCTTCGCTGGTAATGATGCGCGTGACAACGCTGTGTCCGGCCAGCTCCTTGGCGAGCACGGGCAGTGCATGTGGATGCTCTTCGAACTTGTCCAAAGCATACATGCTGAGGCACACAGCTTGAGCTGGCAGGGAGAGGAATTTCGGCGGACACAAAAAGATCATATCAAAGCTGAAGATCACCTCGTCGCCAAAGTCCACAAAGTGGCAGCTGCACTGACGCTGCTCCACATCCAGTGACATAATACGAACACGATTCCAGTTCTCGCTGACCTCGACCAAATAAATCTGCTGCACAACGGGCACCTGCGGCACGAGCTGACGATGCTGTAGACGCGTCATATGAGCATTCAGCTGTTCAGTGAGCCTCTCAAACTGTGCGCTCTGCTCGATCAGACGCGCCCACACATGGGTGGTGTTATCACAATGGGTGATGTACATGCTCCAATCTTGCTGGCCATCGGCCCATGGCAGTTGCAGTTCTGGCATCGTCAATGAGCCCGCGTTGCTCGGCTGCACGGTGGTCGGGCTGCCCAAGGGCAAGTCGACGTTGGCGAATACAATGTGAGTATTGACGCTGCTCTCGATGCGCATCATGGGCGACAGATTGATCAGAGACCACCAGTTGTTGGGCACTTGACGCTTGACATTCGCCTCATACCATTCGGGCAGCTTGTGGCTGACAATGCCATGCGGATGCTTGATCAGCTCCTGGTAGAGCCCATCTAGAAATTCGTTTTCGCTGAGGATCGACAATTGTTTGCGTGATTCGTGCGCCTGCAGGCGCTCAACGGCCACCTCAGAGGTGCGTTGCCTGGCCGAATTCTCATTTGAATGCGCCTCCGGATAGCTGGTGAAGATGGTCTCGCCTATGCGCACCTTGCAGTGCAGCATTTGACTTTTGTTTTCATTGTAGAACTCGTAGGCGGGCGGCGGATAGCCCATCACGACGCAATATTGCTTGAGCGAAGAGACTGCATCGTATGCGGGATCAAATTTAAAGTGGACATCGGGACGTAATGGCTGAATCTATATGGGAGTATAAAAAGGTTAGCAGAGTAAGATTTGATTTGAACTCTCAGATACTAACCTGCAATAGCGGCTGCTTAACACTGTAATCCGCTGGAGTTTGACTCTTTTTGCTGGCTGCGTTGACGGGCGAGTCCGGCGGAGTTATGAGCTCAGCAGCCGCGGCTGCTGGAGCTGACTCCGCTGGTGGTATAACTGCCTTTTGCTGTTGCTTCAATCTATAGTTGACAGAGAGGCTGCCAATGGGACGCGAGCCAGGGAACGGTACACGTGGATACACGGGCCTTTTGTTGGCTGCAGAAGCGCCGGCTGGCATTGCCTCTGGCACTGGCTGCCTCATTGGCGCTGGACGCTGAGACACACTATTGCCCAATATGGGACGCAGATGAGGCTTGCGAGCACTGGCAGCAGCAGCAGCAGCAATTTCCGTGTTGCCGTTCATCTCCACTGAGGCAGGTGTACCTGGTGGCGTTAGTTGAACCGACTTGTTGGCTTTTTCTATTGGATTCCGCTGATAAGATTGAGTTTCAGTTTGGGTCTCTTGCGGCCTGTTCGCCACTTGCCTAGCTTCGCGTTCACGCTCCTGGCGATGATGCAACTCTAGTTGGGCCAATTCACGCTTCAAGGCCAACCGATCCTCCTGCAGCTTCTCAATGCTACGCGCCTGCGCCTTCAGACCCAGCTGGTGCTCTGCCTGCAACTGCTCAATCTTCTTATCAATCTTCGACTCCTGCTGCTGCAGTATCAGCTTCTGCTGTCTCTGCTCCTCGCGCAACTCGTATTGACGGCGTGCGATTTCCCGCTCCTGACTCAGCTGCTCCTGCTGCTGCAGACGCAAACGTTCGAGCTTCTGCACCAGCTCGTTGCGCAGCCCCAACAGATCCTGTTGTGGCGAAGGTGGTTTGGGCCTCTGCGGCGGCTGTTGCCTCTGTGGATAGCTGGAGTGGGGTCCGCTCAGAGTTGATCTGGCATTGAAGCTGTTTGGGAGGCGTGTGTTTGGCCGAGCAAGTAACGGTGCTGCCCTTGATATTGATGAAAACTTACTCGACTTTTGACAACGCACCATAGAAACAATGTGAGCAGATTTTGGGTTGGGCTTGGCGGTGACAAAGATCTGCAAGAAAAGCAATCAAGATGAGCACTTTGATAACAGAGTTTCTACTTTAATTCTTGTTTATATAAGCTGATGACGTCGCCTCATTCACTTCCACTTTTTGGGTGATTCAACATTGGACGTGGGACGTGATAAGGGACACAGCAATACCAATGCAATTGCTTAATGTGAAACTTTGCGATCAGCAGTGAAAGCTGCCATTAAATAAATAATTAGTTAATTAGTCACTCGCATTTGCATACATATTTCTCTGCTGCATAACATAATGAAAACAGTTGCTGCTTTTAAAGCGAAAAAACCTTTAATATATAGATTTATTATCAATATATGATAAAAAGAAGTCATATATGTATATATATCAACTTCATGATAGATTTATTATAAATATATTTTTATATTTCATATATTTTTATCTACATCTATATATATTAAAGTTTATATATACATATCTTTCCTAATTTGATTTCATTGCCATCTGCACTTTTATTCTATTATGTTGTCTATATTGCATTATTGATTTGATTTTGCATTGGCATTTTCTCCTCTTTTTCTACAGAAACAACCCACAGCCGGAGTCAGCCTGCCCAGCAACCACCCACTGGCCGTCAATCGCTCGAGTGCAAATCAGGCCAGTTAAGCGTGGGGAGCTGTGAGAGAGCGTCAGCTAACTGGAGGCGGAGGCAAATGCATGAAGGCGGCATCCTGATAAGCACAACAACATCAACAACAACGACGACAATAATATTTGATCACAGTATGAACGAGTGTCGATTGACATTTAAACAATAAGAAGGCACAGAGAGTGCATAAATGCCTGCATTTTATAAATAAATTAAGACAAGAATGGGCAACAGCGAGAAAACGAAAAAAATAAATTAAAATGCATTGCAATGTGCCTGCATGCCCGCTGCCTCTTTCAGTCGAACGTTTGATTACTTTCACCAAGCATGCAAAACGAGACACACACACACACACATCAACTCAGAGAGAATGAGAGCAAAAAGACGAACAGCCAAAATGTTTAAATTGGCTGTCATTTTTTTTTTATTTATTTCGCTTTGCACATAATTGTTGGCATTTTGTTTCTATTTCTATGTGTGTGTGAGAATGAGAAAAACTGCTTAATCAGCACAGCAGCAGCTAGCTTATAGAAATGCTGAAATAATAAACAAGTAACATTGTTTACACTTTTGTTGAGCGACGCTACATTGACACGTTGCCTCTTTGTGGCAAGCCAAGCCCCGTACAGCACACGAACACACACACACGCGGGCAAACAGCACCGTTCGCTTTGAAGCAACGTAACTTACTGAGCTACAGATGAGCGCTAGTGCGAACAGGCGCTTCCAAAAGCTCGCTCAAAAGCTGGGTAAGAGAAAGGGAGAGAGTCAGGGTGAGAGAGCTTCTGAGAGCATGTGAGCTAATGAGAGTTTCGCGCAGTGTGGGAGGTCGCCACCTCTTCTTCGTGTCATTCACTCACTTGATTTCCCATTTTCTGGAAATTGAATGCATTTGTCTTCTCTAGCAATTCGAAGGTATTTTGAAATCCAAGTCTGTGATACGGAATTGCCTCATGCTCCACTTTGATGTAGTCTCGCTCTATGGTCTGCAAGGTGACTGGCGGCTTCATTGAAGTTATTAACGAGCGCACCACAATGGTGATATCCTTTAAAATTTCATCATTTTCCGAAGACATTTTGACTGCAAAGAGATTAAAGAAAAGAAAAAAAGAAGCATAATATACAACGTATACTCATACATGCCAATCAGGTAATCAAATATATGATAAAGCACTGTGAAATGCCAACCAACCCCACCCACAACAACAAATATGCGTGCCAAACGATATTCGCGAAAACTAATTTAGGCACAATGAACGCGACACAGATAATGAAAGCAACAGCTGAGCGAGAGAAAGAGAGTGCTTCAAAGAGCGCATAGTAAACGCAAACGCAAAACAACGCGACGGCGCAACGGGATTATTATTATTTTATTTTGTTTTTTTTTTTTCATTCTAATGCAAAACTTCGACTGCTGCTGGTCAAGGATTTTATACAATGAATATTATATTATTAAATGGCAAATTGAGTTCGAATTATCTGTTTCGCTGGATTCACTTGAAATTGAGAGCCATTAGATACAATAAGCCAAAACTTTGTTTATTTGTCTTTGCCGACATAAATCATATTCAATTTCAACTCCACTTCATTTGCCGGCCATGTTTGTTTTTACTATGGGAAATGTGCCGTCTTAAGCAAACGCATTGCGCTGCGCAGCCCGGTGAAATATTAAATTTTGTAACTTACCGAATTATTAGTATATTCGATTTATATATATATATATATATATAAGATTAAGATATAGATATAGCTATAAGATATATGCTATTTTCACTTTTATAAACTGAGAAATGAACACAACTTTTTTTAAGAACACGCATGTAGTCACACCAACGAGTCGGAACAAAATGTACAAATTTCTCAAAGCTTGCTATCCTATTTTCAGCTGTCAAAGTAACTGTCTTTTTTCAATTTTCGATTACTATTCCTTGCAATGCTGTTGCTGCCTCGTGATATACTGATATTTGTATTTAGTTGAAATACATTTATATTTTAATACTTGCATGTCTTACTTATTTATTTAATAAATTAAGTTCTCCAAATGCAACTGAGTTAAATGCGCGCTACTATCGATATTATTGTAAATATCGATAGATAGTTTTAATGATTTTACTTGTTTTGCCGATTGTGAACTATCGCCACATACGATATAAATCAGGGTGGCCCCATTGCAAATAATACTGAATAATCGTTAGCGCCTGCCAATATAAATTCGAATAAGAGATACAGTTTCACTTTGTAAAAAATATATATTAATTATATAAATAACATTTATGTTAATAAGGTAGATTATTTAGATGTAATGCGATGTCTGGCTCTTTTATGCTGCCGCAGGACTCGTTGCACTTGCGTTTTTAGTCTTTCTAACGGGATAGGTCTCTCCTCTGGTTCACTTGAATCTAAGTTTTGTTTGTCTCTCTTTCTTTTATTATTACTTTTCACATTATGCCAGTTACTTCTTCGAGATGCTGGAGTTGTCATGAAGTATTCAATTCGTGCCGCTGCAGCTGGCGCTACTTCGTATCTCGCTCGCTTTATCTTGTCGTCCCGCTCGCGCTGCATCTGCTGCTCTTCGAGCACCTTTTGCTCCAGCTTCTGCTCTTCCCTCATGGCCGTTGCCAAGTTTTCTTCGGTGATATCTTCATTAGGTGGACTTAAGCCAAAATAGAAACCATGATTGTGATTGAGTGATGGGGCGGGACTCGACGCTGGCCTCTCCAAGCGTTCCCGCTGCGGGCCTTGCTCAGCCCGAGCGGGTTCAGGTGTTGGCTGGCTGCTCTGTGGCTTATTGGAGGTGGGAGTTTTCACACTTGGCCATTTCTTTTGCAGCTCAGTTTCCAATAGATTGAGCTTTTTGATAATACGACACGCTTGCCCCTTCATGCCCTTTGTGAGCTTCAGCAATCGTTCCACCTTCTGCTTACCTGTCTTCTTACATGTGGGCCGCGGACAGGTGGGAGGCGGGCAGGTGGGCAACTCTGTACATGGAATTTTTTCCTTATCTTTCTTTTGGCAAAAATTAAAGAACTTCGCATCCAAGTTCTTAGCCTCATGTTTCTTGGCCAGCGCAGCCTTATCCTTATGATCCGGCTTCAGATTTATTTTCATCAGACGATCGAATGCTCGATCCGCAGCTTCGCTGTGAATGCGCTCGATACGTTGCAGTCTCAGGTCTGGATTGTCGTCGTGCCTGGTCACCAGTGCCGAGGTCATTAGTGGATTCACCAGCCCCAGCCCGTGCCCCGGCACCGGACTGTTCTGGCTCAGCCAATCAGCCAATCTCGGCCTACCAGCATCTGCGCCCACGTTTTGCCTGTAGCTCGTTCCCTCGTTATTATTCCTGTTCAGTTCGTAGAACAAATAGTTCAGATTCTGGGGTAACTCAACTGAGGACGATTCAGCGCGACGCTGCTTACTGATCTGAGTATTTCCATTAGAGTGAGCGCTCACTGTACTGCCGCGCAGTGAGTCGTGAGCCACAATTGCCACAATTACCATTAGTATAATTCTCACTTTGTTGTGTATCACATTTGACATTGTTTTCCATACCAAAACATTTTGTTGAGCTCCGAGTGCCTTCAGAAGTGCTTTTGTGTAAGTGATGCCAATTTAGCCTTTTTTGATGGGCAGCTATAGCTGCTATATATACATATTAAACCTTATACGAAATACAACTTGCATAAGCACTAAGCCTGGTCGTCAATCAATCAATCAATTAGTCAATTGCTCAATCAGTTACAATATCAATATCTTACTCAAGGCACACTTCAAGCTCTATTTCCATTAGCTTCCACAAGGCAATTTCAACATTTCAGTTAACCTTTTCCATCCAAGAAGCCTCACCAATCTCTCAATCAATCAATACAGTTATATATAGATATTCCATCTATACATATTGATGCAAATGAAATTTGTAATTGAGCGTGTGGCACGCACATGTTGGGGTAGGGGCGTTGGTGACGCAAACATTTGCCACTGCATTGCCGCAAGTGCAAAGGCAAAGGCAAAGGCAACTCAACGTTCGTCCACTGGAACGGCACTGGAAATGGCCTGGAAGTGTCTAACGTTCGCTTGGGTGACTCAGCGACGGCTGTCACAGCCCAAGCTCCAGACAGTCGAATTTTCCACACCAAACGCTGCAGTTCGGCTTCGTCAGAGGATCACGTCGTCCCACAGACAAAAACTAAATATATAATTTAATAAGAACTATATACTCTAGGGACTCAAACTACGCCCCAGTTTGTTTGCGCGAAGGCAACGATTTCGTAGTTTTTAAATGCTACTCAAACGCAAAAGACACAAAAACTGAAAGGATTCCGTCGCGCCCCCTCTCTTAATATAAACAATCGAATATCCGTGGTGCCTTAGAGAGGAGCATCCATTGTGCCATGACTGTTACCAATATGCACACCAAATTAATTATATTGATTTTATTTTTCTATAACGGTTCCTACAATTGGAGTAAAAACTTCTAAAGAGACTTAAACTCGAACGATTCGACCCTCCCCTTCCTCCACAGGCGGCATCCGTCTGCGTGGAGAGTGTGTGCGTGCGTGCTCGTGTGTGTGTGTTTACCAAGTGCCGTTAGTGCCTGTGACTGTGTTGCGCGTGTGAAATAAACGGTAAGCTCTTGCCCATTTGAATCATCTATTATTATACACAAGGCCCCAATACCCACGGGGGCGCTTCTCACTTCATTGTTTTTCACTGTTCATATTGATTTTATAATTTAGCCATGAAAAGCGCATTGGCCACCCTCCAGCCAGCAGGACCCAAAGCAACAGCAACCAACAGCAAAGTAGACAACAAAGAAATATTCTACCTCTCGCTCCCTCTCACTCACTTACTCTCCTTTTCTTTGCTATATGCAAGACAAATGCGCAAAACATCTGTGCTTCGGCTACAGTGCCGTACCAAATTAGTGCGTACAGGCAGATAGGAAAAATTAGAGCGAAGCGCTGCAGTCAGTTTCTTTGTTTCCCACAGTTGTTATCAACCATATGGCATTAAAATAGAGAGGAAGAAAACGTCATATGTAAATAGAGCTGCAAAAACATGCTAAACGACAACTAGTTGAACTTTTTTGCATTTTTGAACACATTTGAATATATACAAATAAAATATTAGAATATATTTCAAGCTTTATACTACTTCATATATTACTGTATATATTTCGCATCTAAACAAAAGTTAATTAAAAGTAATTTATATTATTGCCGAAAAGGAATTGCACATGTGCATATATTGTGGACACCACTGTAACGAATCAATGCACTCCCAACGTTCATCGTTCCATTTTCCTTGCCTTTGTTGCATATATTCCATTAAATTCGACTGGAAATTCCATAGAGTTCATGAGCCTGCGCACTGCGCCCATCCAGCCATCCTTCAGTACGCAATGTTTTGATAGTAAAAACGAATGCGAAACGGAGACGTGGATAAATGCAGCCAGCCACCAATACCAACAGCACGCGGTCGAAATTGTTTACAAATAAGCGGAGCGCCACGTGGCACATGGCACACAAATCGACGGCCATTGGAACGGTTGAATGTGAACAATGAACATGCATGTTTGTATGTGTGTGTGTGTGTGTGTGTTTAGTGGCTTCAGCTCCGTTGGACATAGAGTTTTTTGTGCTCCTTACGCAAGCCCACGCACCGGCCGGCAACAATCTTTAATTTCGTTGAGCCTACGCGCCTTGATGACGTCAGTGCTGTGTCGACATTGAACTAGTTACAGGAGAATGTGTCACACACTTGTGTATGTTGTCGAAGGTTGATCCTGGTGGCCACGCTCATATATTTCGTGATGACGTCAGCAAAGTTTTATTTATGGCCTGAACAGTTAATCCAATTTACAACCTAGCTCGAAGACATTTTGTTTTCAATTTGTTTTCTCGCTTTACGACTTTGGCTTCCGTGCCATACGGCGTATACTTGATGTGTCGAAACATATATCAACGGCTCGACGCTTGAATCGTGAGACCTTAATTAGTTATTATATTAGTTAATTATTAATGAATATGCTTAGTTAATGCAGACTTATGCTAAATATGCCCTCAATTAGTTTGATTTGGCGTTCGCTTTCAGCAAATAGAAATATCTAGTACGAATATGTATATATGTCTATATATCATATATAAATTGTTTGTGTGCAATTAAAAATTGAACATAAACATGAATGTTTGCAACAATTGCAAATTGCACTCGCCCCAAGGCCACATTGCTAAATATGTATCTGAGCGCCTAGGGTTTTACAACTTAGGCGAGAATCTTATTTAGCTACGACGCAAAAGCACCTCAACTATATGGCAGCTATATAGTATGAATATATTTCAGATGAACGGAAAGATCGTAAAGTCGGGGTGGGGATGTCGAGGAAGTTGAAATTTAAACATTGTTTTTGTTTCGTTCTATTGTCAACTCAAGTTCTTAGGGCAGCACGAAGAATACTACAACCGATAAACTATGGAAATTCATATACATATCAAATATGTTGACTCATTTAACTGCGGCATTACGCACTAAACATATTGTTTATTTACATTTCGATAAGAGCTTTCAACAACAAGATAATAATAAAGTCAAACAATGTTTTAGTACCATCATATAAGCAAGGCCCAATTCCCCTCTGGAATTTTCCAACACTTAAACTGCGCACACACTCATATTTGATTTTGTATGCCACTTCCATACTAAATTGATAAATAAAAGCCTATTTTGTGTTATTTACCTCTTTACAGTTACGGATTCTCGTCTTTTCTCCAATTAACGAATCCCTTTTTTTGTTTACTCAACAACAACGACAAAACATTCTCACGATTGTACGTAGCAAAACAAACCTCGCGTTATCACTCGTGCCGTTTCCCCTCGTTCTATCGGCTAGCTCAAAGCCCTGTGGAATTTTTCAAGCTTTTTTTGCGTCATATATTGAAATATATACGCACATACAGACAGACAGACGTGCGAATAGAGCGAATAACAAGAAGAAACCAAAGCAAAGGCAAAGGCAAAGCCAGCGGCAGCGAAACTGTGCCAGCCCCGTCGCAGTGCCCTCGCCGATACCAAAGACAATAACAATAGCAATTTGCGATCGCCCGTCGTCGTCGTCACTCCCACCCCAAAAAAAACAGCTAGAGAGCAGTGTATATAAACACGCTCGTATCAGCGAACAGTGTGCATTCAGCATTCGACATCGAAACAATCGTCGCCAGAAGAGCTCCACTTTCAGTCGTATTTCGTCGCTCGTTGGAAACGGATCAGGTACGGACCAAAACGTACGCAACGCCATCTGTGCGAAAAATAGCAGAAACAACTGCAAGTGCATACAATCTTAACGGTATATATGTAGAGCCATATTAAAAATACATTGATATCTATCAAGCGGACAAAGTGTTAAAGAAAATCCACTTCGATGTCGATTAATTCGCCAATATTGTTAAAAAACTCTGACCTGCATTGAACAGGCAAAAGCGATAAATACCAACAAATAAACAAAAACAAAAAACATTAAATACAGTTTAATACCAAACGCGAATACAGCAAAGGCAGGATACAAAGGAAAAGATACAATTCAATTTAGCAAATCAACAATAAGTTGTTTGCTTTTTAGTTCACGTTACGTTATTTTTTAATTTCTTTGTGTTTTCCGACGAATTCTAAAAAAGAAAAGCAAAGAAAACAAAGTGCAAACAGTTTGAGAGCAACTGCGCACAGTAATCAACGGGAAACTTCAATTTGTGTTATTCAATACTTTTCAATTGAAACGGAAAACAAAAACTCGTGTGTGCAGTGTAAAGCAGTGACAAGAACAACGAAACAAAGCAACAACACTACACAACAAAACAACAAGTTTGTTTCTTGGGCTTAGGCCATTGTATGGGTAAGTTGTTAATTTAAATATACTATTTGTAGCATTTAGTACATGCATATCTTTAGTTTAATAATGCATTTGATTCAAGTCTCTTTCAATGCAACAGTTTGAGATGCATTGATGAGAAGGCGTTGGCCTAGCAACAGGTGGCGGCGGGAGCTAAATAATTTTTAGATCCAAACAGACTGCTTTATTTTTATTTTTAGACGTGCATTTTAGTTGCAGCGGCCGTTTGAGTTTCATTGATATAGGCTTCTGCTGCCTAACAATAGGTGGAGCTAAAATAACATTCAGATCCACTTCGACTGCCTGCGCGTATTTTAGTACCTTTTCTCTTAGCACACACAGCAGCTCAACTCCTTAGAAACACAATGATTCATATGCACACGTTAATTACAGTTAAAAATAAAGATATATGACTCACAGATTGTAGATTATGTGTGTTTTGAGCAAACAAGCAGTTTTATGACGCATTTGTAATATTGTTAGTTAAAAAGTAAAGTAACTGTGGAGTGCTTTAGTTGAGTAGAAAATGACGGTATGTTTGAGGCAATTCACGTTTCGCCTCGCTTAAGTGGGCGGCGCACTTGAGCACATGAGCCAGACACGTGCCTGCGCCCCCTCACGCCCCCAGTTGCCCCTCGCTGCCCCATGCTCGACTGGGCATCATCCGCTGCTTCATTGCCGAGTTTCCAACTGCTCTATTTTATTTTTATGAACCCAACACCTAATCAGCCCGACTTTATCAGCACTTGAGGCTAATTCTATAGAACTACGCGTGACTTTCATTCATATACATATTATACATTCATATGTCTATATATGTTTATCTGTCTGTCTCTGCCTACAAAGTATTGTGTACCCAAGTCAAATAACAAGCTAGTTAAATGTCCCGTTGTCTCTCCCGACTAACCTTGACTTGTTTATTAGCCCTGCACAATTTTCAATTGCGTTGTATAAGCGAAAATGTGAATAGCAAATGAAAACCGCTCGAAACGGTGTTCGGATTAGGGGTTTTAACTAGAGACATAGAGTGAAGCTTATAGAAATGGATAATATATATCCATATATAACGTATATCTCAATAGTAGTGAGTATAAAGGAGTTATATACAAAAAGGTAGTAAAAGCAAGAGATTTAAGCAAAAAAGTAGTATGAAATCTATACAAAAAGGTAGTAAATAAAAGTACTGATATAATGTATACAAAAAAGCAGTAAAGTAGAAAAAGGTTTTAAGCAAAATTTAGTAAAATACAGAAATTTGGTTTATGTGAGTTTTATGAAATTGTAGTAGACTAGAAATTAGAAAAACCTCTCTAATAGCAATAGAAATAGCTGAAGAACTAAAATTGTTGGGCAAACACAATATATAATTATACAACTCAGGCGATAACTTATCGTTAAAGACTGATGCAGATTGTTTATATGGCGTCTGGCATCAAGAACATGAACTCAAATCCGTATCTTGACAACGTAGTTGAACAGGAAATGAGATATGAAAAGAAATTGATAAGGAAATGGCAAGAAAACGATTATAAAAGTAGTGTATAGAAGTAGATCATAGAATAAATAAGAAATCGATAGATAAAACGTTCCTTAAAAATAAATATTTATTATTATTATATTATTATTTTAAATGTTCGTTCATCTGCTCCACAGATCAGTCTAAACTAACAACGAAATTTGGAGACGAGCCGGACCTCCTGTTCAACCGAGCGCAGGGCCGGAACAGTCTGCTGAATAGTCTTGGAGCCAGCACTGCGATTGCCGCAGCCGCCCAAGCATCAATCAACATTCAACTAGAAGCAACATTCAATGACTGTGAAAGTGGCTACGTGCCCACCGTGGGCCGTTGGGGTGCCGAATGGCCGAGCTGACTCGCCGCTGGATGCAGCGGCCAGGATGGAGCAGCAGCGACGACGCCCAGCTATGAGGACAGCTTTGGCGGCGCTGCTGCTGGAGGAGGCTCCGCGGAGCAGCAGCTGGCGGATGCGATGCGTGGCTTGGGATTGACTACGACCGTCAACGGTCTCAACCATGAGCAAGCTGAAAAGCCAAGCAGTTGCGCTTCCACGCGGACCACGCCCCTGCGCACGCCCTCCACATCGAGCGAGGACGATGACGAGGAAGATGTTGAGGAGCAGTCGCAGCCGCAGCAGTGGATGCCAACTGACCTGACATCGGTGGCAGCCGCATCGGAGCGGTACTCCGACATCATCCGGGTGCTGTCCAGGCAGAAGTCACCAACTGTACACCAGGAGCAGCACCCAGGCGCCAACTGGGCCATGGCAGATGGCTACGATCTGTCGGCCTACAGTCAGATCAACGGTGTCTGGCCCTTGGGTCATCCCCTGCCGCTGCCCGACTGGGGCAGCGCCGAAGAGCCGGCCAAGGACACTCTAATCTTCGAGAACGTCTGGCAGTACGAGGAGCTGAACGGGATTGTGGAGACGGCGTTGCAGCGCATGCTGGAAGAGACTCACTATAATACGGTCAATCTCTTCGTGGACTTCTATCGCAGCTTCAAGCGCACGCGTCGCTCCGATCTGCGCAGCTTCTTCCAGTTCTACGATGTGCCCATCAACCGTCGCCATCACATGTGCGTCTCGCTGGCCTTTGAGATCATAGCGCGCCTGGTGCAGATGTTCCCGCAACTGGGTCAGTACCTCTATGTGGTGTCCTGTGAGGAGCAGGTGGTGGACTGCAATGACTATGTCCAGATGGACGAGGAGTACGGCATGAACTCAGCGGATGCGGGCGTCGAGAAGGAACACGTCATGGTGGCCATGCGTTTTGCCATTGGCGACCGTCGTGGTGTCATGATACTTGATCCGGGCTACCATGTGGGACGCGCCGTGACCGTCATGTGTGACCAGAGCTATCCACACACAGGTAAGGATATCAGATATACTCTATATACAAAATAAGTATATTAAACTTGTCTTCTCTCTCTCTCCCTCAGGCTGGTTCAATCAATCCAAGGAGCCGCACCTGCAGCGCGACTATTGCTATAGCTTCAGCCAGCACAGCGAGAAGTTTGTGGAGTGGAAGGAGCGCGAGATACGCGGCGACGAGGCCAGCTTCAAGACATCCTTGATATACATTGCCCAGGAGTATTTAACCGCCGTGGATGTCACTGTGCGCCGTAATTTGGTTTACAATTTCCGTTCGCTGTTGTCGCGCGACGCCAAGGGTCGCGTCTACGCGGGACTCTATTTCCCGCTCGTGGCCAATGTGCAGGAAGCGCATCTGACGCTCTTCTACGACGGACCCAACGAGCAGCGAGTGAAAGCCAAACTTATGTTTAGCGCCTTTAAGGTGGGCAAGGGCAAGGTGAGCTAAACTATATACATCACAGTGAACAGATCTTGAATCTATATCTCAATTTTCAGCAACTGCCGGATTATGTGTCGCAGCATCTGATGAAGCTATCGCCACAGTTAAACATGTCGCAGCACGAGCTGACGGAGCTGTGCAAATCCCTATGCGAAGTGGTGTCCGATCAGAATTTCATCGGCCAAGTTTTGGCCATCAACGACGATATTGGCGCCATGTCCATGGAGAATTGACAGTCAAAGCAACCTAAGAACGTTGCTGCAACGCCTGTGAAGGCGATCAACGAGCATCCGGATGAGGCAGCAGCTGCAACTTAGACTTGAATTTCAAATTTCAACAATTTCAAATACGTTTTCTTATACCCCTTTTTCAAAACAAAACGTTTATTTTCTAGATTTTAGGCGCACCAACAGAACTATATTTCAAGATTTAGTAATATATATCTATGCATAAAGAATATATACAATTATTATAAACACACACACTTACACACATACCAAAACACTTTTGAAATCCTTGTATTATTTAGCAAATCGAAACTTAATTACAAATTACAAATTGTTGTAAGTACGTATAATATAATTAGAATTTCTTGTTTTTTGTGCTTAGCTTCTTTTTCGATTTGTCGATTCGTTCTACTTACATATAATATATACAAATTTAAACTATACAAATAACATTAGTTGACATAAACACTTTTGTTAAATGCACTGTAATACTTTTTGTTTAATAAATAAATGCAAAACAGCTAGCTAAAATAATCAGTTTTTAAGTTAATCTAAATACGCAGCTGGTATTTTGTAACGTAAACTAAAAGTGGATTATTTAGTATTTAAATACAATGAAAGCGCCAACATTTTGAAGCTCACGCCGCATGGTCACACCGAAAGCCGGCACCTCAACAGCTGTTCAGCTTAGGTTTTTTTCCCATTACAATTTAAGTTATTTAGTTAGATTGACGGCTCATTTAAAGTTTTATGTAACATAATTATAGAAGTATTTACTGTTACAATTAGAAGTAAGTCAACAGCCAACAAGTGTGACAAGTGTGAAGTGACAGCCATTATAAGACGTAAGCCTATCTGCCGGCGTCAACACCTGTTGCTCGTCGTCGCTGGCTGGCAACAACAAAGAAACACAATTGAAAATTAAATTCAGGTTCTAAAACTAAAGACGAGCGCGCGAAACTTTTAACGTTTTAGTTGTCGTTTGAATTGCCAGCGGTGCGGTTGTGTTTTGTTATTTCGAGAACCGGTTTGGCCATACTAAATCGAATTGGAAACGTGACGTGCTGCGTCGCGACGCAACACACAATATTTGAAACTGTTTACCCATTTAAGTGAATAAAGTTTTCGTCAAATATTAGCATAGGCCAAGGGCTCTCGACACACGCGAGTGCATAGAAATCGCAACAGTCTAAATACAATTAGCTGCAGTAAGTATGCACATATGTATGTATATACTGTATGTATGCATATACATTGTAAATGCAAGGTTTTGTGCAACAACAAAAGAAATAGAAAGTTAACAAATGCAAGCAGATACTTCTTTTTTTTTTTTTGTTGACGGAAGTCGAAGACGGCCGCTGCCCAGTGTTGACAGCGCAAAAAGTCACACACACATGCAATAGATATGCACACACATGCACACATGAAACTGTTTTTGTAGGCTATTTTTGGTCAGCCAGTGTTGGCAGCTGTTGAGGGCAAGCTAGATGAACTAGCCGAAAACTGCCATAAATAGCTAGAAAATAGTTATAAACTCCAGGGAAAAGGCTTTTTCGATGTTAGAAGGATATTTTTGTATGAGTTCTGACAACAGCCGCTAAGCACACAGAAAGCAGTTTAGATTTGATGAACTTTTATATTTCGATT
This sequence comes from Drosophila peninsularis, assembly GCA_035047485.1. Classification (NCBI taxonomy): domain Eukaryota; kingdom Metazoa; phylum Arthropoda; class Insecta; order Diptera; family Drosophilidae; genus Drosophila; species Drosophila peninsularis. The sequence goes on from JAWNPN010000035.1 coordinate 28,980, forward strand.
GTGCCCATCTCATGGATTGATTATTGAACAAGGAACGTTGACATTTTCACACGTTTGGCATTTCATTCACGCTAACAGCAACCCAGCTACAATTCTCGCCAGTCGCCATATAAGATAAAGGCTAAACTGCCAACACTGTTGGTAGCTCTCTTCGCACCTCTGCAGCTACCCATTAGAGTAACGTTTTTTTCTATTTCTTTCATATGTTTGCTTTTCTACTATGAGTCTATGTTTTTTTTTTCATTTTATTTTCGAAGCTATTGGCCCATTCTTTGGCTCTTCAACTTTCATTCCTTTGCTTTTGGCTCTCTTTCTTTAATTTGCATTTTATGTGTCGCCGTCGCTGTTGCTGTCGTTGTTGTTTTTTAGAAAACCAACTGCTAACTGGGCCATAATTTCATAGCTCTGGCTAATATTCATAATACAATGATTATTTTAAATAACCGCGAAGCCCTCTGCACTCAAAGCTCAGCAATTAAATAAAAGACTAATTGGCAACGAGGTGAAAAAGTAGCATTCGCTAGATCCAAAGTGCAGCGCTTAAATAAATATCTATATTATATTATATATATATATATATATATATATATATATAGACAGCGAAAATAGTGGGAAAATACAAAAAAAAAATAGTGTATTTGTTGCTGACTCAAGTCTCGAGCTCAGCTGCAAGCAAATAATTGCTGCTCATTGACATTTTTCATATATCTACATATTTATGGTATCTACAATGTGGAAATAAATATTTATTTTGTGACTCGTGATTATCAGAGTCAACTAAACGATCTTTGACCACCCGAGGCGCCCGCTTGCCAACACTCATTGTCCCAGCAACATTGATTCCTTATCTTCGCTTGTCTCAGCAACATTGTTTCCTTATCTTCCACAGACAGAATACACACAGATTGACTCGTGCAACATGTTGCTCTGGCTGCTTATCATCGGCGCGCTGCTGTGCGGCTTCATGTTCACCAAGACAACGAAGGGAATGCCCAAGTCCTGGTTCGAATGGAAGACGGAGTTCCGCTATCAGTACTTGGGCATTGTCGGACTCATACACGATGCGCAATACGCCTCCCGGGATCGTGTGGGTATGTATCTAATCAATTATCTAAAGCTGCTTATGCAATAATCGCTCTAATTGCCTTCTCCCCTCTCTCTCTCTCTCTCTATGTTTTTCTTTCTAGCACTTTACAAGCAACCGGATCGCATTGCTGTCATTACGGGCGGTAATCGCGGCATTGGCCTGCGCATTGTAGAGAAATTGTTGGCATGTGATATGACAGTTATAATGGGTGAGTGAATCGCTTGCTTCGTACTTGACCAATTGAACCCTGTTCGATGAAACTGGCTTGCATCAGCCCCGTCTAATTGCTATTCAGCCAACAACACAGACGACAAGATAGTAGAGAAAAAAGTTGTTCCAAAACGTGCATTGCTTGAGTGATTTGATCAAACCCATTTCACACATTATTTGAAATTTCTACACCCACACACACTTAGCATCCACACTGGCAACATGTTGGCAGTCAGCAATATTGCAGCACATGTGCATGTGCAAAGGTTGAAGGTTGAATAATTGAAGAATATGTTTCGCAGATCAACAACATTTAGAATCAGCAAATTAATAAAATATATATAAATATCATTGCCATTGCCCGATCAGATATATTAACAAATTCAAACTTCTTTAAACACATCTAAAGTGCATGTTCTCAGCACAGCCAGCATGTTGCAGCAACAAATAAGCATACCTGCCTAAACCCTCCTCACATTTTGTACATTTAGTTGTGAATTTGATGGATAATTGAATTTGTATATACTTTACATATTAAGTGCCATTCGATCCCGGCGGGTTATATAGACCAATAAGAAACAAAAGCATAGAACTCAAAATACCTGAAAAGACCTATTCCTCGGAAATTGCATGCATAATGACCCTACCCCATCGAAATCAAATATCAAAATATGTATTTTCTACATACTTCACAAACACAAAACTCAAAGTCCACAGTGTTGCTCAGCAATGTTGCTAGAAATGCTAAATGTTGCTGGCAACACAACTACAATACACATTTGCTGGGGTAAATGTTGCATACTTTTAGGCATACTGAAAAAATACCAAATATGCATTTAATGCACTGAAATGAGGTATTTTTTAGTGATGAATTTTTAAGCGGCGCAATATTTAAACCTATTAAAAAGCGCCAAAGTTTGAATGCAGTTATTATGTTAATTAAATGCTAAGAAAGTTTTATTATTTATTGCCACAGTTATATGAATTGGCTGAAATTATAAATGTTGTTATAGAAAATCTTAATTTATGGACAATTATTAATATATTTTTTTCTTTCACAGGCGTGCGCGATCCGCGCAGTGCGGAAACCGCTGTTGGCGGCATTGTAGATCTCAGCCAGACGAAAGGCAAACTTATTTGCGAACAGCTAGATGTTGGGGATCTGAAGTCGGTGCGCGCCTTTGCGCAGAAAATCTCGCAGAAATATGCCAAAGTTGATTTGCTGCTGAACAATGCGGGCATTATGTTTGCGCCGTTCAAGCTGACAGCCGATGGCTACGAGTCGCACTTTGCCATCAATTACCTGGGCCACTTCATGCTCACCCACCTGCTGCTGCCCAAGCTGCGTGCGGCTGGCCAGGCGGGCAGGAACGCGCGCATTGTGAACGTGAGCTCCTGCGTGAATCTCATTGGACGGATTAACTACAAGGACCTCAATGGACTGTAAGTGCAATAGGATATGTTGTCCTGCTCAGATTCACAAAACTTCTCTCTCCTTTAGCAAAAACTATTATCCCGGCACTGCGTACAGCCAGTCGAAGCTCGCACAGATCCTGTTCACACGCCACCTGCAGACGCTGCTGGATGCGGAGAAGGCCCACGTGCAGGTGAACGTGGTGCATCCTGGCATTGTAGACACGGATCTGTTCGAGCACTCGGCCACGACGGCGGTGCCGATTTTCAAGAAGATGCTCTTCAAGACGCCAGAGCGAGGCGCACGCACCGTTGTGTTCGCCGCCATAGACCCATCCATCGAGGGCCAGGGAGGCACCTATCTGAGCAACGGCGGCAAGGGACCCTTCCACGCGGACGCCAAGCAGCCGGCCAAGTGCGAGAAGCTTTTCGAGCACTCCTGCTCGCTGCTGAAGATCAAGCAGTACGGCAATGGCGAATACCCTCTCTAATAGACGCAATTATTTATGACATTTTCTAACATTCCCCAACTGGTGCAACGTATTTTCTGTTTTTCTGCTAAGAAACTCCCTTTTAATATCATTTATATTAAACATAACACAGTTTGAATGACTAAAATGAGTTTTTCGATTTGCTTTGCCTTCGGATAAACGTCGGATAAACGCGGATAACAAGCTATAGCTCCAAATGTATCTTAAATCAATTAGGAAAAGTTTCCAAATAAACTTTAGAATATTCGTTCCGCGTCGAAATCTAAGTGGATGAAGATACTAAAGCCCACAACATATTTCTATGGATTTGATTTTAATTAACTTGTCTGCGTTGATTGCCATCAGCAGCGACAGCTGAAGCAGCGGCGGCGGCGGCGGCGGCAGCGGCAGCGGCAGCAGCAGACCAAAAAGTGCAATTAAAAAAAAGTGCAGCAATAGCAGCAACAAATCCACTTCGATATTTTTTCTTGGCGGCAGCTTAAAAGACGTCGTTACTGCAACAGCAACAACAACAACAACATCATCAACAACTATTATATGTCAAATTTACAAACAATTTAATTTGTGCTCCTCCTCAAACAATGAGCGATTAACATTCAACATTTATGCGGAATTTTAATCGACTTGCGTGCAGAGTGGAGACTGCAGGCTGATGAGTGGAGAGTGAGCGGGGTGTGGAGAGTGGCGAGGCGTGCATCCAGCTAGGTGGCCAGATGGGTGGATCTCTCCAGCGAAACAGCAACGACAATTTCAGTCATACGAAAGAGACAGATTGAATGGATAACTGCGAAGAGTCGATATTTGAATGCCCTATAAAGCATTCGACTTCCATATATACGAAAAACTAAAATGAGATGATATGAAATGTTTAGATAAGGATATGATATAGTATGATATATGATATGATATGATGTGATATGATCTAATATATGATATGTAGTATGCTATAGGGGATACATACATACATATGTATATAGAACATGATATGATAGGGTACTGCTCTAACTATCTATTGCATATATTAAAATATTTGTATTTTATATGAAAACTTTATTCCTAAATAATTATGCCAATGCAAATTATCATACCATTATCATATATGATATGAACTGATCATATATATAACATGTTAAAGTAAAGTTGCGATATTCATATTTATTTTTCAAGCGATTGTATCTGTAGATCCTTCATAGAACTTTTAATTTCTTCAATAACAATGATTATCTATGACAGCTATCTGGAAACAGTCTCAACTGAAAGACTCGATATATTTACTATATAGAAATAGACTAATGAGTGATGTTGCTTATATAACGCATACTCTGTAGAGCGCTCTCCTGCCATTTGGCATTATGACAATACCCTCTTAGAGGGTGTTAGACTTCAGTTGGCTTGTCACTTGAGTTGCTTTTGAACTTCGTGGCGCTGTCTCGACATGCCGAAGTCGCTGCTATCCCGTCAGAGCAGCGAGACAAAAACATATCAATGTCGAATATCGAATGTTGAATGCTGAATGCTGAAATGTGTGAAGCTGCCGTCGAATACGTTTTTTTTTATCATTTCATTTTCGTGGGCGCAGTCATCAATCAAGAGAGACTCCCAGGCCCCAATGAAGTCATCTGCGCCAACTGTGGGATCGCGTTGCGTGCGTGTTTAGCGGACATTAAGAGTGTTGATTGGATTGGATTTGGGCTGCGGCTTCAACTGATGCTGACGGATGCCTGCCTGCAGTGGATTTGTCCGTATTAAAAGTGAAGTAAAAAGATAACAAGATATCATCTGCAAAGGTATAGCACGCATCATTGCGAGAAACAGGTTTACTGAGGCCATTAAATCAGCAGCTAAAGACAAATCCATTTAAGGAAAGCGAGTAAGAGACGGGCAGTGAACGACTAGGAGATACCTATACTGTAATATTAAGAATTTATTGAAATGGGTTTGTTTTTAGACGGGTATATACGACTATGAGGTAGATTCTGCTATCTAGAACTGATGTTTTTATTGTAAATTATAATCAAATGTCAAGTTATGCAAAAAATAAAATATTTTTAGAATTTGTTTGACTTATACGCATCTTAGAGCGAATTTTGGTTTATTTAGCCTTAATAGTCTTCCAGATATGCCCTATGTATGCTGATATTTGCACCCACTCAAACCCATTATGCCCCACAAAGCCTTGCCTGGGGCATAAAATATAGTTTAAAATATAGTTGAGTGTGCTCAGTAGGAATCATGAGCCACAGGAAGACGTAGACACCTTGACACCTCCATTAAACTACTCTAGGCATTTTATAGTCTAGCACCTTGGGCAGCTAACGTGCTGCTTAAAGTATTTTACAAATGTGAAGCATTTTATTTTATTAATGTTAATATAGTAATTATGATTAGTTACCAGGGCTTTTAAAGCTAGAGACTTGATGATAAGAGACAGATCGGACTAGTATATTGGCGTATATACAAAATATAGAGGTATATATACTATAGTGAACTAGAACTTAAATATATTAATATATGATATGACAATTATATGACCATGTGACAATCATATGACCATATGACCATATGTCAATCAATATAGTTTATAAACAATAATGCACTTATCTGATAGTCAACTTCTTTGCTTTAGCCCACTCTCCAGCCAGTCGGCTCTTATCTAGACAGGCCTCAAGCTGAGCTCTGTGAAAATGCTGTCAGGCATAGATCCGTTTTGGCTAATTGCTTATTCATGTGGCAATAGCGCGATAAAGCACACGCTTAATTCCTGGTCGTCGGCGTGCCATTAATTCTCCAGAGTTTCTACATAGTTCGCATTGCCCATCTGCTTGACCATCTCTGTGGGGGCTTGCCGCCCCTCTCGGCCCCTCCCCCCTTCCCGCGAGTTAATGTGCTTTTTATTTAAATTTGTTCGCTTGAAATACAATTTTGTTGCATTTATCTGGCGGCGAATTCTTTGCAACAATTTGCTGCTCCAATTAAAGTCTTCAGCAGCTGCCGCTGCCGCTGCCGCTGCCTCGTTGCAGCTCCAGCCGAAACATCTTCTAGCCAAGCGCGTCCACATTAATCATGTGCTGAGATTTATGGCGACGCTGCGCCCACGCCGCAGCCGCGCACGCAGCACGTGTTCATTCCATTCCATTCCATTCCATTCCATTCCGTTTCGTTCCATGTGCATGTGGGCGCATCGGCCTACCCCCATCTTCTATCGCTGCGCAACGCCCACCCCGCTGCATTGTTGCAGGTTGCAGGTTGCAGGTTGGCAGCTCGTTAACAGTTAGAAGCGTGTAGAAATTAAGTTTATTGAGCAACCTGGCTTGCTGCACACCTGTAATTGAGTAGAAATTGCGCTCACGGTGGGCGGCTGCAGCCAGAGACTGCCAAGCTAGACTAAGCTGTAATTAAGTTCTGCAACTAGGAAGAGGGCTGGAAGACACTCAAATTCTTTATATGGAATAACTATAGATATAAAATCTCTTTTCGATGTCAAATACTTCTAGAATACATTTTTCATGCGCGAAGACAACTTTCTCAGCTAACTTAGAGTCGACTTAAGTTCCGTTTTGGCAGCGAGATGTCAGAGGCACATGGTCAACAAGATGCACACGAGATACCCAAAAGCGCATTGGTGTTAACAAGCCAGCAGACACATGTGGCACATGTTGCACATGTTGCACATGCATTGCAGTGGCTGTGGCAGTTGCTTTTGTTTGCCTTTGGAGCTTTTTATTAGCGGCTGCTGCTGATGAGTTTATTAAACTGGGATGCGAACACTTGCGGCGCGTCGAGTGTTTTAATTACAGCCGCGGCCGCAGTCGCAGTTGCATCCGCTTGAGCGACGAGAGACATCCGCCACTGAACCGAAGTGTGCATTACAAGTGACCGCGACTAGTAGTGGACGTATCTGACAGATACTTTTGTATCTTAGCCAAGTGTTGTTTGATTTACGCGCAGCCATTAGCCAAAAGTGGCCGCCGCATCTGCTGCCTGTCGCAAATGTCAAAAGGTTAATTGGATTGTGGCAGCAAGCGCAGTTAGCAGCAGCCGATAAGAACTTGCTCAGCGCTGGCTAGGCACAGTAAACAGCCCAAGAGGAATGTGAATGTGCTTGTCTAAACGGCCCACTTGATTTAAGCCAATTTAATGATATTGAACTCGAATTTATAGGGGGTTAGAGTGGTGGGCAGAGTGGGCTGAGCTGAGCTGAGCTACGTTTGAAGTGCAGTAGAAGAAAATAGGTTTTCATTGTGGGATTGTCTATATATAAGGCCTCCTATTACGAAGGCCTTGCAAATTTCTAAAATATCTTTATCTATCACAGAACAGAGATCTGCTCAACTGCTGGAAGAGATTTAAAGGCAACTGATCATGATTAAAATACAGCTAAAACCTTATCAAATTTTTTTTTTTTGATATTTTTGAATTGATATTAGCTGAAATATATATATATATATTTTTTATTTTAATTTGACATTTGCATTGTAAGATAATCCGATAGACAGTCTACTCTTCACTATTAGATTAAAGAACACACACTAATATAGTCGTATGCTTAATATTTGATATTCTCCTACTCAACTACTTCCATCAATCCTTGTCTGTCTACAGCTATCCATTCCTTTTTCCATATTTAGCTCTCAATTTTGACCTATTTTTCGTTTTTCATCAGATATCACAAACTTATCGCTCAAGAACTGCATACAGCGAGCGTTGCTTCTGCTTCCTCTTCCACTCTCACTGCTCCCCGGCCATGCCCTCTAGTTGGCCACCCAAACGCTTCGCCATTCGTTGACTTTAAACGCTTTCGCGTTACGCATACGCCGCTTTGTCCCATTAGCAGGCGAGTCTCACGTTAAATTTGCATAAATTAATATAATTAATTTCGCAGTCGATTAATCAAACACTTGGCCATCTTGGCTATTGTTTCTGCCACTTTTTTATTTATTTTTCATTTTTTTGTTGTTTTCCATTTTTGTATTTATGGCAATTTGCATATTGACGCCTCGACGCCTGGGAGCCCTGCGAGAGTGACTTTGCAGAGGGCCCAGCGGCGAGTTGTAAAAGAAATCAAAACACGGCCAGCAAATTCGCGTATTTTGTTTGGCTCTAGCCACTTGGCCAGCTGCTTTGATGTGGTCTGTGGCCCATTTAACGCTCGATTATCGCGCACAAAGGCCGAGCGGGGCCCAGCAATTCGACGAGCGCAATAACGACCATAGAAACTTCCCATCGGAGCCATTGAGCTTGTCAAAAGGTGCTCCGGCGTAATTAATCGTAAGTATTTACACGCAGCTGAAGTTCAAACTTGAGGCGCCTCCCAAAGGCCCAGCTCGAGTGGCTCGGCATGAAATTTGCCAACGAAAGTAAAAGTGTCGAGTCGAAGGTGAGACGGCCACATAGCGGCACATTGATAACTTGGCTAACCGGCTACAGTTGACAGCTGTCGAGGGCCCGGGCCCAGCGCACAGCAGCTGCAGTGGCAATTGCTCTGGCATCTTCAATAATCAGAGCGTCATAATGGCTATTTGTTTATTGCATAAATCAACAAACAACTGAAACCAAATCCAAAATAGATACCAAATGTGTCCGCAGACAGACACAGGCATCATCGATGCTGACAAGCAGCGACGACCTTGCGGCTCTGACACAAAAACCGAAAAACTGTATCAAGTAGCAGGAAATTGGTTGACGACTGCAGCAGCAGCATACGTATATATATATAAATATATATATATATATATATGTAGTTAAAAGTGAATGTTTATGATACTTCAGTTGCGAGTCATTGTGGCAACAAATTCCCAACTTGAAAAGCGAAAAAGAAGATATGTATAAAGCCCCGTCTGGCAGATGGCCCCGATTACGCAGCCCAAGTACTCGACTCAACTGGGAGAGCATCGAACAAGAAATCGAAGACCGAAAGCCGAAAACCGAAAACCGAAAACTCGAAACTGTGTTAGAAAGTCAAACGGCTGACGGATGTCATAAATAGCTGTAGTCGCGGCAGCAGACGGGAAGAGCGCTCCGCAACGTGGCCAGCAAAACCCTTTGCAACTCCCACTGGCAGCTAGGCGGGCGCGGGGGCGGCCCCTCACTGATTTAGATACTTTAATTATGTGTAATTAAGTAACGGCCTCTTATGCAAGACGCACTTCATTTTCCCTCTCTGATTGAAATGTCAACACACTCGCCGCCTAATTGGATCGCTGTCTTAGCTCCCAAAATAATCAAGTGCGAATGCAAATAAATTGGGAGCAATGAAAGTAAGGCAAGGGAGTCAATTAAATGTTAGCTGGGCACTACCTCGAGATGGGAGGGGTGGTCTGCGCAGATTGTACATTGATTGTTGGCATATCTCTTCTGATAGATAGTAACTGCAGCTGCGCATGTTTATTTATTTTAATAATATATTGATATATTTTATAAATATTACTTGTAATATTTTTTAAATATTTTATATATTTTTAAATATTTTATAAACATTTTTCATAATTTTTAAATATTATATAAACTTTAAAAATATTTAAAAAAATTTTTAAATATTAAAGATATTTTGTAAATATTTTATATATTTTAAAAATATATTATAAGTATTCTAATATATTTTTAAAGTATCTTATATATTTTTAAAATATTTTAAAAGTATTTTTCAAATATGGTAAATATTTTATAAATATTTAATATATATTTTTAATATTTTATATATTTTAGAAATATTTAAAATAAAAAAAAAATATTTTATAAATATTTTTAAAATATATTATACATTTTAAAAATATTAAAAATATTTTGTAAATATTTTATATATTTACCATATTACGATTTATATATATTTATAGCGCATATTCGCTTAAAGAATATATAGTGTATATAATGTATGTATAGTGTAGTATATAGGCTGGAGGAACACTTGCAATCGCAGCGAGTTGCTGTTAGACAGGCAGACGACAGACGAACAGCCAGACAGACAGTCAGCACACACCCAGCACTTAGCCTGGCGCTGCTGCTGGTGCTGAGGCAGTTGCTCAACTTTTGTGCCGCATCATGGCCAACAATTATGCGATGTGCCAATGGCGGAGACGATCTTCGTCAGCAGCGGGAACTGCAGCGATTCTCCTGCAATCAGGTGTCGCTGCGCTGGCAGCCAGAGCTCTGGCCATTGTTGCAATCGCTGCGAGTGGGGCTTTGGGGTGCCAATTAAACCGCTATTTAGTGGCGAATATTAACGGAGATCGAAAACGCTCTAATCTTATTTATGCTCATTGAGTCTGTGGCTTTTATTGTCAGTCAGCGGCTCAAAGAGCTCAAGCTGCTGCCACTTGCCCCACTTGCCACACTTGCCACACTTGCCACACTTGGTGGCACAGTTGTGAAAGAATGCGCCACAGGTTTTTCGCAATCATCAGCAAAGGCAAAAAAAGAAGAAGGAAAAACATATTTTAATGCGCTCATCATTACGAAAATTCTGCCAAAGTGTAAAACTGTAAAACTGGAAACGCGCAAAACTATTTTAAGCCCAAAAATCATATGTCAAACACTTGAGATGCAGTTGCAGCTCCCACCTCCCACCTCCCAGCTCCCACCTCCCAGCTCCCAGCTGCCACCTCCGCCTTCATCGTCATCGCGTCCAAGTCAGCCATCAACACATTCACTCGAAGCTCAGCTCAGCTCGGCTCAGCTTCCTCCTACTGCTCCTCCTGCTCAACTAACTCGAGTCATAATTAATCTGCCGCTGCTGCTGCTGCTGCTGCTGCTGCTGCTGCGTGTTGCCGCAATTTAAAGTGATGCAGTCGATAGATAGATACTTTCAAATGGCTGAACATGCCACTCGAGCGGCGCCCCAACTGGAGCCAGCCACAAATTTGGCTTGGCTCAAGTGGAAGCCAGTCGAAGCGGGAGGTCAACACAGAAGAATTCTGCGGCTCTCGCTCGTAATTTTATACAATTCTTGTCTGTCTCTCTGTCTGTCTGTCTGACTAGCCAAACAATGTTAAACATTGTTTAACATTCGCATACAGTAGCTAACAAGTTTAGGGTTTCAAGTCGAGTCGAGTCAAGTCGAGTCAAGTTGAGTTCTACAGGGTCGCCCGCAAAGCAGAACAGCAGCGAGCTGCTCGAATGTCCCGCTCTGTTGCCGTTTCACACCAGCCAGAGCCAAAGACCTTCAAGCCGCAGTCGAACCTGAACCCTACAGTTGCAGTTGCAGCGAACAACAACTGTAAAAGTGGCCACAGTCATCTGTGCCCACACATAGTAGCTCTATGATAGGTCTACTTAAGCTAGATCTAACTCTGCCCACAATATGCTATGTAAATAGATCATATAGAAAACAGTTTTGAGACAGTTCTAACAGCTCAAGTTTAATTACAGCTCACAAAACACTTCACAGCCAGCAGCCATCAGCGTTGTCATCCAGCACGATGAGGGCAGTCGTCGCCCAGGCCAACCCTTCTCTAATGAAGTGTGTGCTAAAGCCAAAGGCGGGCTAATGGATCGCTGTTTGCAGTAAAATTGTTGCACGACTCGGCTGGGCGACTGCGAGGCTGTGCTGCAACTCATTTAATTGAAATTCTTGAACTAGATTTACAGCTATATAATCTCGAAAGCTACCTGGCGGCTAAGGAGCAGCGACACGATCGTAAATCATGCATATATAATTATGCGCAAGCAGACAACAAAAAGATGCACATTCTAAAAGCAGTAAAACAACAATAAAACACAATTTAGTGTCACATAAAAATAACAACAAGAGACAAGAGACGAGCACATCCCACAGCCTCGCGTTGCATGCCACAGCGTTGCCATCAAATTGTAACAATTTTTCACCTGTCGCCTGAGCCAAGCCAGAGCTGAGCACATGATTATTATTACATCAGAAGGCAAAGGCAGCAAAATAACATAAATTTCGGCTGGCGAATCGTGATGCGAACGAAGCCCACAAGAGCAAAATCAACAGCAGCAACAACAACAGAGCCAACAACAACAGCAACATGTTGCCAACTCCTGCTCGCAGCAGCATCTTCAAGGAAGCGACGCGCCGTCGCATGCGTTTGATTTATGTTTGAAAATCAATTTGGGAAACTCTTATGAAATATGCATAAATAAAATAGTCGAGCCAAATTACAGGGTATCTATCATAATGGGCATTCAATAAGCTGACCAATCGGCCTCTCTCTCCATTGTCTGCAGCCACCTCGCAGAGCTTAAGGAATTCGCATTAACACACACATTACAGCGACTCTAGTTAGTTGTGGCTAAATACATTTGGCAATGTATTTGATTTCAAGGTTAGTTCGCTGTTATCGCGCATTTGGCAATTCGAAAATCATCCGAAATTGGAGCCACAACTAATCGGTTTAAAGTATCTGACAGATACGCTCGGCCGTGCCTCACGCGATGAGTTGGCGCTTGACTCCTAAGGCCAACAACAATTAATTTTGTGCAACGATTGCCGTACACCATGGACCACAGCGGATGGGGGCCGATCTCCGACAGTGCACACACAATTCAATTTGAATTGATTTTAATGTTGCTTTGCTTCTGCTTCCCATCGAAAGTGAAGCAAGTGGCAAAGTCGTTCATGCGCCCCATGAAGTCGCGAAGAGGCAAATATGCAGATGAGGGCAAATGTCAGGGAATGTATTTATGCAACGGAGAGAGGAACGTATGTATATGATTATCTAATTATATTTATAGATCAGATCAGTCAGACAAACTGAGGTGTGATCAGCTGCAGAGCTTCGCCTATATATTTATGGGATATATATAGATAGCTTAGGCCATTCGATTTCAGTGTGATAATCTAAAATCAAAACAATATTTTTTGTAATTTAAAAGAAAAATATATTTTTTTTATCTAATATATTATATTTAATATTTAATATTTTAATTAATATATTTTATATTTTACTTATTATATTTTATTTATTATATTTTATAATTTATATATTATTTTTTAAATTTTATATTTTATTTTTTATATATTATATTTTATATTTTATTTTTTATATTTTATATTTTATATTTTATATTTTATATTTTATATTTTATATTTTATATTTTATATTTTATATTTTATATTTTATATTTTATATTTTATATTTTATATTTTATATTTTATATTTTATATTTTATATTTTATATTTTATATTTTATATTTTATATTTTATATTTTATATTTTATATTTTATATTTTATATTTTATATTTTATATTTTATATTTTATATTTTATATTTTATATTTTATATTTTATATTTTATTTAGCAGTAATAACAACCAATTCGTGATAAACACAGCTCGTGTGAACAGATCTTTCTGCATCCTCTAAAACAATGCCCGGCAGCCGTTGTTCGGCATGTCTAAAGCGACAACACTTGCAACTTTCAATATTTGCGAGCTCATTATGATAGATTGCCATATATGTGTGTTCCCTCGGCAGCACGTCATTCTAGAGTTCGTAGAAGCTGGCATGGAAGAAGGATGTGCCTTGACATTTGGCTAAGCCAGCGCCGTGCTGATAATGATTGATCGGCATTCGCTCTGCGATTGCAAATTGCTTTCGTGCTGCTGGCAATGCCAGGTGAGTGGACTGGGCGCCCGTGCAGCCAGCTGATCATCGGGGAGCGATTATCGTCCGCATATGCAAATGACACGAATCCCCAACTGTTGCAGAGCTCCCACCTTAATGCGCATAACGCGACGTGTTCTATTAGGTATATTAGGTAAAAGTTGGAGCCAGGCCAAGCCAAGCCAAGCCGAGCTCGACCCACTGCTGTGGCTCTGGCTCTCGCTCTGGCTTTGTCTGCAGACCCAAATTTAAGTCTGCCGTCAGCAGACTCTTGCACAATCATCGCATCTTGGTGGAAAAATCGAAAGTGTTTTTCCACAACAACAACAATGGCAACAAAGGGGCAGATGCTACAGACTGAACTCTTTCAAACTGAAATTCCATTAAAAAAACCCAAAAAAATATTGAAAAATCCAAATTTGTGTACATTCTTTGTTTGTTTAATTAATGCTGTTAATTATGGTTTGTTAATTGTTTTATAAACAATTGCATATGAAATGGAGCCCGCATCTCCAGCTGCTGCACAGTGGGACAAACACTGAAGATCTGAGCTGAAATTAAATTTGAATAAAGTATTTTGGAAGCAAAATCATAAATTTCAATAAAATTTATATATAATTATTAAAAAATAAAATTATAATAGAATTTTTGGACTGCCAGAGAATAAAAATATATATAGAAAGTTATCAGCAAAAATTTATATTTTTAAATATTTTTTAATATTTTTTAACATGTATAATATTTTATTTATATTTATTAAATTAATAGAATTTATGTTAATGTTATATTTTATTATTTATTATTTTTTATCAATTATATATATATAAACTTAATTTAAATATATATATATATATATATATATATATATATATATATATATATATATATATATATATATATATATATATATATATATATATATATATTTTAAATATTTTGTGCCACTGTGCAATGTGTATAAAGTTCAATTTAATTGAAGTTGATAACGAAATGTTGTGTGGTCTACACGGAGGCCTCAACAGCCCCTGCCTCTGCCTCTGCCTCTGCCTATGCCCTTCTCGAGGTGTTCGCTGTCGTTTTTCAATGTCAATGCGGTAAGGATGGGGCCGTGGATGCGGCTGGCTAGCAACGTAACCTCTTTGAGTGTAACTACAACTCGAAATGAAGCGAGTGCTCGTACTCGAACCTGTATGCGGATTGGCTGATCTTTTGTCTGACGTCGTCGTCAGCGAGGCGGAAGTAGTTGGAGCAAAGTGTTTATCAATATATATATTAATGACTGACGCAAGTATCGTAATAATTATTTATACATCTCTGCCCCGAACATGAGCATGTGTGTTGATTTATTTTGGAGCATCTCGTATGTGTGTATGTGTGTGTGTGTGTGTGTGTGGGTAGGCCGTAAAATGCCAATCAAAAACTCGAGTTCGAATGTGTATGACCCCCACGCAGCGAGCCAAGTAGGATGTACACAGCATCGCCTCAATTGCGGAGTTCAAGTTATTCTAACAAGTGGCGAGTCAAGTTGCCAGCACAAACACATGCGAGCCAGGCTGAGTGCGTGTTTGGCAAGCGGATTAGCTGAATGAACACAGCTGCTCTGTGCATCGTTCCAATAGAACTGGCCCGCATCATGGCCAAGACAATGGACCATTCATTGAACCGCTGCCTAACAACAAATTGTCTGGCCAAAAGGCGAAATTCAATTAGGCAGCAACAACGGTGGCAACAAGAGTGGCAGCACCTTCTAATGTTGCTCAAACAGACTCCGACTCAGACTCAGACTCAGCTGCAGCTTCAGCGTCAGTCTCCGTTGCTGTCTCAACCATATCCTCAGCCTCAGCTTCAGGCGCAGTTCTGCTTCAGCCTTAGCTGCAGCCTGTCTCCGCAAAGCCTACGCCTCAGCTGCAGCCTGTGGCTCAGCCGAAGTCTCCGCCTTAAGCTCAGCTATAGCCTGTCTCCGCCTAAGTCTGCCTCAGCCTCAAGCTCATACTCAGCCTGTGGCTCAGCCTCAGCCTGTATCTGCAACAGCCTCGACATCAGCCACAGACTCATACTCAGCCTTAGCTCTGCCTCAGCCTCCGCCTAGCATCAGTCTTCAGCAGAGTCTTCCGCCTCAGTCTCTTTCCCAGCCTCTGCCTCACTAACGCCCAGCAGTTACGCCTCTGCCGCAGTCACAGTGCCCGCTTCAGTCTCAGTCTACGCCTCAGTCCCAGTCTCGTATGCTGCGTCAGTCTCAGTCCTCGTCTCAGCCCCAACTTCAACGTGAGCCATATGTTGTGCAACATCAGCACCAGCATCAGAGCATCAGGCCATTAGAGCAGCAGCGTGCATCAGTGTGCAACAAAAGGTAGCCCAAAAGCATAATCATTTCAATTTAGCCAACTTGACTGCCTATTCGCCTGGCATTGGCTTGGCTACCGCTTTTCGCCACAGAGCGCGCTCGCAAATGAGTTTACTCATTGACATTTTTTGAGTTGAGTGGGAACTATTTTGATGAGTAGCTCCGCCATAAACGTGGCCACAAATTGCAATGCTGCCGCCGCTACCCATTGTCACAGCAATGGGCTTTCGAGCGTTTTTTTGTGGGCCACATCAATCATTGCCGGCAACTGTCAAGAATTGGATGCGCTCCCAAATTGTTCTGGCGCTATTCAATTTTAATTGATGTACATACGTACACACACACACACATACATTTTAATTATTGATGCCGAGCACTTTAGCAAACTAATTTCGTTCAGTTGCAGTTGCAGTTGCCGCTGCCGCTTGCCACTCCAATGCGAAGAACATGTAATTACTTTATGGAGTGCTTTGCGCCGCATTTTATATTTTGATGGCTGCCATCAGTCGAGCAGCCAGCAGCCAGCAACCAGCAACCAGCTCGAAATGCCATAGGTCCTAGCTTTCAAGTCGAGCAGCTTTTACTCTGATTCTGCCAAAAGGCAGCCCGCAGCAGCGACCTTCAAACAACTGAAGAATGTTGTCTCAGAATGCGCAACATCTAACATCGCAACTCCTCTCAAAAACGACAAAAAAAAACCAAACGATTTAAGAGTTCACGTTTATTATGCTCATGTTTGAGTTTATCTTTTGGCTAAACTGTGTGCTCGAAGCAGCCCCAACAAGTGCATCTTAAATTAAGATATAAGATCCGTCTGAAGTCAACTTGCGTTAGATACTCGTCTTCATTCAGATGAGATGCAAACAAACATATGCATATTGAGATCATCTTTAAATTCTAATTATTAATGATGATAATCGTATTTGTTATAATGATGATGACATTCAGAAAATACAAAACTAAATCAAAGACAATTTATTACAAGTTTTGTATATATTTTTATTTATTTCTATTATTTTTTATATATACGTTCTTTAATTTTATTTATTTAACTAATTTATTTTATTTATTATTTATAATTATTTTATTTTTATATTTTTTAATTTTATTTAACTAATTTTTTTATATTATTTATTATTTCTATTATTTTTTTACAAAGTATTTTTTACATATAATTTTATTTAATTTATTTTTGTTTTCATTTTATTTTTTATTTAATTTTTATTTAATTTTTATTTTTTTTTTATATTTCTATTTTATTTTTAAATATTTTTTGTATATTCTTTAATTGTTTACCTCCTGCTGCACGTTAAATTGTTTTTCTTGTTAAGCCTAGGAAAATGTTTATTTAATTGTTCTGCGTCAGCCTCTTAACATATTTATAAAATAATGAAAAATTAATTGTAACAAATCGGAGCTTTTAAGCTCGCCCCAGCTCAAGCCTTGTAAATAATAAAGTTGTACGCACAAACACAGAGATTATCTTGATTAATCCGCAGCACAGAGCCAAATCCATTTAGCCACGTCATGCTGTCTGTCCCTCGTCTCGGCTTAGCACGTGGCGCTATATATGGCTTACGAGACGCTCAAGAGAGCAGAAATTCTATTTGCCACCCACAAGGCAAACAAATGTGTGAAAAACTGTTGAAGGGCTATTCTTAAATATTTGTATGTTTGCTCGACAGGTTGAAGAATTACATGAGATGCTGCTATGATGTATGATGTATCTTAATTCATAATGAAAATAGGTTCAGCTGGCTGAGATGGTATAACATGAAATGATTGACTGATATTGAATATTGATATTACTGATTATTCTGTATATGATCATACAGCTGTATATCATACCTCATATATTTCAAATTCTGTTTGTTTATAGCTCTAAGAAGCTTAAAACTTAAAACTAATTTTTTTTATTTTAATTTTTATCTTTTCAGCAAAAATTGTCATCGTTAAATCCGGTTCTATGAAGACATGATCTAAATATAAACAAATAAAAGCCGCTGCGATATTCATCTCCAACTTCCTCCAATTATGAGAGATTTAAAGCTAAGTAAATATATATATATGTGCACGATGCGTATATAAATATATTAATAACAAATTGTATTTCCAGAGGCTCGAGGAAGCAGCTGAAAATGCTCAGTGAGTTCATAGAGAGATACAGGAAGACAGAGGTAGGTTGATCTGTTACACACATCATATCTAACCATTATATCATCATTTACAGGGCATCTTCAAGTCGTGCCTATGCATGCTGCCGCTGCAGATCTGCTCAGCAATTAGATGCTCTGAAATGCCCTTGACTCATGCTAGAGGCATATATAAACTATGCCGCGGCAACCCCCTGCTCTACACTCTTAGCCCCCCGTGCTGCTCCCCTGCTGCCTCCGCAAAGACGCTCATAATTATGATCATTGGAAGTTTGAAGTGCGCCGCAATTTACATCGAAATGTGGCTTAATTGATTTACGACTCGTCTGCGCGCTGTGCGGGCAGTGCATCCCAAAGGTAATTCGTAGTTTAATTTAAATTATACGTTCCACTCATCTGCGTTCTAGGTTACAAAGCAAACACTCGCTCAGAGAGATCGCCAAGGTAGCCAGCCGCTCTAGAGCCAACAGAAATTACAATTTGAACTGATTTTCGGGGCGGTGCAGGGGCTGGGGCACTGGCGAGTGCCATTAGAGCTGTTCAAGCACGTTCAATGTAAATTAGCCGCTAAAATGCGTTATTTGTTATTAAAAAAAATATTTAAAGAAAAAAAAACAGAAATTATATGTTTCTTTGCAGGAAATTAAATGATTTTTTGATGTGCTCAAAAAGTGATTACGAGCGGCAAATGTTTTTGCATTTGGCCGAGAGCAGAGCAATGGAATTCGAAGATTTTGTTTATTTCAGCTTACTGGTTGTTGTTGTCTTTTAATATGCATTTTATTGCTGTTTGGTTAATGTTATAGTTTAAATGCTCGCTTGCAAAGTGGAGAGAGTATATACAATAGCTGCTGTGCTATCTGTCTGAATGCCTGTCTGTACGTGCCTCCAACCATACATCTGGCCTTCCGTCAGTCCGTGCATCCATCCATATGCCTGTTCATCAGTCTGTCCTTCTTGTTCATCCCTGCCTATGTCTGTCCGTCCATCTAGTCTTTCGTCTGTCCGTCAGTCTATCAGTCTGTGGGCCGTATAAACTTTTATCTTGTGGGTGTGCCAAAGCGGAAATAAACAAAGTCTAACATAGCTCGGCATCTAGAGCTTCAACTAAGTTAATCCAGGCATCCTCTTGAGTTAACTGAACAGACTCAAGTATGATAAAGTATTATGCAGCCGTTGCCACCCGACTGCAGCCTGCCCATTTGTTCTTCTTTGCCAAGTTTGCCCACATTTTGCAGCACTTAATTTAGTTAATTTTGTAATTATAAACATTTGTTTATGGCCTGTTGTGTTAGGCGGAATTGATAGAGCCATAAACAAGGCCAATTGAGTATTACTTGCAGTTTATGCAAAATCAAGATCAAGCTAGATATATATATATATATATATATTGGCTGGCATTTAATAGATAAGCCTTGAGCTATTCATTCATTCATTTGCGATTGAAATTGTTTCCTTTAAATGAATTCGTCATGTTGCTTGTGTTCTGTCAAAATGAACTGTTTAGGCCAAGTTAACAGTTCGCTGGCATATTTCAATCAAATCGAAACAGGGCGCGCTGCTTGGCGCCTTCCACAATGGTGGCTGAAACACGGACCTTAGCATTAAATTGTGAAAGTCTGTTAAACACGGCTCGTGCCGACAGCGGCCAAATGCCAATAATGAAAGAAACAAAATGCAAAACACAGACGAAAACTTGTGGCTTAAACAAAGGCAAATGGCGTAAAAGCGAACAGCCATTGGCAACTTAACGGCATTTAAAGTATTTGCAGATCGTGATAACTGCTACGCCCACCATATGCCAATAAAAATAATAATATATATAAAATGCTCTCTATTTAAACTCGAGTTTGAGTTTAATTTTGAATTTGTTACAATTTTTCGAGTGCTCATTAAGTTTCTTTGTTTAGTTATTGTGGCTGTTGCAATACGAGATGTTGTTGTTGTTGTTGTTGTTGCCAGCTGATTGGCTAATAAATAACAACAATGTTAATGGTAATAGCGATGATGACCTTCAGCAGCCACTTGCACACCTCATCCAGACTCTAGGCAATTAGGCGCCACACCTCAGTTCTCAGCTCTCAATTCTTATCAAGATTGATTATGCCGAAGACGAATGATGATGGATCAACCCAATTATTCTAGACTTACTTCAACTCCAAGCCTTTGCATGTGCTTCACTTGACGAGCAGCTATAAATTATATAACTATCAGGGTAGTTAGCTTATTTAGTTACTCATATAACTATCCCAGTTTTTAAACATTGTGGCTATCTGTATATCTTAATATCTATTTTACTAATTTTCTATGCATCTATCTAGCTCTATATGGTATATCTGTTTATTCACTGATATTTCTATATTTCTTTGTATATATCTATCTACCATCATATCTATCTACCTATCTGTCTATCTACCTATCAATCTATCTATAATCATACCTTTCTGTCTATCCATCTATATTTCTGCCTATCTAGCTATCTATCAGGCTTCATATCTATCTATCATTCTATCTACCTATCTGTATATCTATGTATTTGTCTCTCTTTCTGTCAGTCTATTTGTATATCTATCTATCTGCCTTAGTATCTATCTATTCATGTATCAATATGTCTATGTGTCTAGATAACTAAGCATTGACGTGTCTTTATCTCTGGGTATTTAAGTATTTAGCCCTCTATTTATCTATTGATTTATCTCTTTTCATATAGTTCGATTTATATAAATAGAGCTCCCTTTCTATACCCATCTATCATCCATCTACCCACACAACATCTGCACATATATTTATCTATCTATAACTAGTACAATTTATTTGCTTATCTATCTAACTACCTTTCCACATGCCCATAACATCTATTAATTTACTATTTATCCCTATCTCCCGCTCACATTCAGCTCTACTTCTTATCGCATTCCAATCCGTTCACACTGCAAACGCAAACCATTTCATAATGCCTCTCAGATCTCTCAGCCCATCAAACAGCTCATTACAATTTTTAGTACTAGATAAATTTTTAAAAAAGTGCAACAAATTCTCACGCCCACACACAAACACACAGTAAATTAAAAGAATTTAATTTCTTGTCAAATTGCAGAACAAAAAACGTGAAAAAAATTACATTTTGAATAAGATTTTTGCTGTTGTCTTTCGCATGCGCAAGTTTGCGCCTTAAGTCTTTCGATTCAGCTGAGCTACTGCGGCGGCCGCTGCTGCCGCACGACTGACTCGGCCCAGAGCCGAAGCGATGAAGATGCGTGTAGCTGGCTGGCAACGTACAGTGGCAGCTCCAGTTCCGCTCACCTGCGGCCCTCGCTGCGATGCTGCTACTGCCACAGCCGCAGCCACAGCCAGAGCCGCAGCCACAGCCAGCTGCATGACTAATCCCATTACAAATAAGTGTTTTTGCTATTACATGACAACAACAGCAAATGTTTATCGCATGCGGGCCTGGACGTGGGGCCTGGGGCTGGGATCTGGCTATGTGATGAGGCGGAGCGAGCATATTACTCCCGCGCTGCTCGTTCGCATCAATGCGCGACGCTCATCTTCGCTCTTCAGCACGTCAAATGTTTGGCGCTTTAATTTAAAAGTAACTAGTTTACTATAACACTAAAGCTTCGCGTCGCTGCTGCTCACGAGCCGAGCGGAGAGCACTCGATGCTGTAGTTATTGTTATTGTTGTTGTTTGTTGCTTTGCATTATTTTGTAATGTTTTCTGTGTGTGTGTGTGTGTGTGTGTGTGTGTGTGAGTGTGTTGCTTTGCATTGCTACTTACTTTGAAACTCGCGCTCTTCGAAACTTCCAAACCAAAAAAAAAAACATTTTTAAATGAGAAGAAACACAACAAAAATAGATACGAAAATTTGGCGCGCTATTTTTGTTGTGA
This sequence comes from Drosophila peninsularis, assembly GCA_035047485.1. NCBI lineage: Eukaryota > Metazoa > Arthropoda > Insecta > Diptera > Drosophilidae > Drosophila > Drosophila peninsularis. The sequence continues at coordinate 51,129 of JAWNPN010000035.1, forward strand.
TGGCGTCGCTGCCGCCGCCGCCGCCGACGCCGACGCCAACGCCGACAGCGACAGCAAATGCAGCACATTTCAAATATAAATACTGGCCTACGAAATTGTTTCAGTATCACAATCAAGTCAACCATCTTCGCAAGAAGAACCAACCAGCAAACAATATCAATTGATCCAGTTGAACCTCAGCTACTAGTGCCGAGCCTTCTGCAGTAAACCGACAACAGTTTCGTGTGTGTTTTGTACTAAATCCAAGCAAGTGACTGAACAAAATGAAGGTATAGAATCCAATATCCAATATCCACGATCCATGGACTGTCAGTGCAAAGTTGTGTGTTGAGTGTGTTGCAGTCCTGCCTGCAACAGCAAAGTGTGACTAAGAAAAGGATATAGAACACAACTGCAGGGATTGCATACGTCTTTGCCAGCTTTTCTTATGCAAGATCTAAGCAGCTTAGCTTCAATTTCGATATTCAGCAAAGTCTTTAGCCAAAAAGAAGTCAAGTTCACAAATATACCCACTGAAAAAGCGCATAAATTTTCGCCAATTTCATAATAGTTTTGCTATGATTTATATCTATATTCATTTCGACACACATTCCGGCTTTGGCTACTGTTCGAATCGCACTCCCCCCAAGCAAGAATAGACACTGCTCGGGCAGACGCCGCAACACAACAGCAAACGCAGTTGTTTTGCATAAATTAAGAGACTTGTACTTTCAACTACAACAGCTGAGTGCGCATCAGTGACCATGTTTGGGCTGCAGCTAGCAAGATAAGCAAGGGACAAACACAACACCGAAAACACAGCGCAATGCATAAAATGCTTTTGTTTTGTGTTGTTTTTGTCATTTTTAAAGGCAATGAAGCATGAAAGTCGCTGAAGGTCTTGCACTCGCAACTAAAGTAATTGGAAAGAAGAAGAAATGTTGCATCACTTGGGCAATTAGAAGCGACGCGACATGCAAGCGGAAGAGCAGTCTTTGCAGTTCCTTTAAGATTGCAAGTTTGTTGCCTAAGTCATTCAGTGCATAGTATAAGCTGGCTGCTATGGCACAGCAAGAGTTAGAAGATTAGCCAGAAACAGTGGTCTAGTTCCTGTGAGCTAAATACAAGTTTGTTGCTTAAGTCATTAGGCTGCCTGCTGCAATACTATTCTGCAATTCTAAAAGTAATAATTTGGCAAGTTTGTTGCCTAAGTCTTTAGCTTACCAGTGCACGCAAAGCTGACTGCTACAATACAATTCTGCAATAAGTAAAGCAAACTGTGCAAGTTTGTTGTCTAAGTCATTTATTTCATAGCACATATAAAGCTGGCTACTACATCACTAATGCATACTTAGAAGACCTCCAACAGAGGTAATTCGAAGAACAATTTTCAAGCTAATCCATACCCACTGTAAGTTTGTTGCCTATGGCATACATAAAGCTGCATGCTACATCACTCGGTGTCAACTAGACGTATGCGGAACATGGCGAATTCTGCTGCTTCAACTGCCACTCTGGGGGCCCTTCACTTTGCTTGAGCAGATCCACAGCCGTCAGGCGACCCAATTTCCACAAATTTGCATATTACACGCGCCTAAACGTGGCTAAAACAAAGCATAATTATAACTATGAACAATGTGCATAAACAATTGCACAAAAGGGCCATAAATAGGCTAGTGCAGAGCTAATTACGATAACAATTTTTAATGAGATTCTTTCAAAAGGGCAACAATAACTAACAAACGTATAACCCACAAAAGACACTCAACTGCTGCTGCTGTTGTTGTTGTTGCAGTTGGCAAGGCACAAGCAATGTTGGTCATGGGATCGATCATGATCAGTCATGGCAAGCAACGATTCAGTTGCTATCGCCTTCAGCTTGCTGCGGGTCCTTGTAGACGGCAATGTTCTCGTTGAACGCCCGGAAGGCCATTTGGTGGATCTTGAAGCCATATAGCCTGAGTAGCAGGGATTAGTTAGGGTCAGGAAAAACAACAGAAACAGCTCCCACCTGGGTATAAACTTTTGCTTGGTGCGCTTCGGCCGCACCTCAGGCTTGACCATGAAGAGCATGTGTGGAAAGCCGGTGCCGAAAAAGGCGCCATCGATGGCCGCATGGCGTGCCGACCTGGGCGCATAGACATCATTGCATTTGGGGCAGAAGATGCGCACCATGTCCTCGCCCAGGTTGTCGCTCAAGCCGATGGGCAGCACCGGCTGGCGCTGGCAAAAGACCCGTGGGCAGATGCCGAAGGCGCCCTTCTGATACTTCTCCAGCATGAGATCTATGCCACGGTTGGTCAGTATGAAGCGAGCGTGTATTAGGCCGTATAGCTTCTGGGCGCTCTGCTCCAGCTCACCCTCCGGCGGTGCATCCGATCCGGACTCGGGCTCCAAGTCGAGTATCACCTCAAGCGAGCGCCGATAGTTGCTCACGTTCGAGTCGAGGAAGTTGAGATTGAACTTGTCGTGGATATAGTCCTCGTCCACTTCGCAAAAGAACTCGTGTCCGCGCTGCTTGCAGAACCAGGGTATCCAGGCCCCCTCCTCTGAGCCTGACATGGCATCCAAGAAAAAACAACAACTAAACACAAAAACAACTCAACAAACAGCAAAAACAATTCCAATTTGGCTGACTGCCCGGCCAGAGCATGCTCTGGTTGCCCTACTAGCTCCACGTCTCCTCCTTTCCATACTAATTCCAAGGCTTCTCTGCTCTTCCGCAGTGCTTTACAACGATCGCTATGCTCGTCTGCCTGGCTGCCTGGACACAGGCCGAGCCGCCAGTCCAGAACCAGTATCTGCCGCCCAACCAGTCGCCCCAGGCGCCATCCAACAACTATCTGCCGCCCACACAGAGCTACCAGTCGCCGGCCAACAACTACTTGCCTCCTCAGCGCGGCGGCAATGGCGGCGGCGGCTCGGCGCCCAGCAACAGCTATGGCGCTCCTCTGCCACAGAGCCAGTACGGAGCACCCGGTCTGACCGGCGCCATCTTCAAGGGACAGAACGGCGGCGGCAACGGCGGCTACGGCCAGCGCGACGAGGAGCAGTACGGCCCGGCCAAATACGAATTCAAATATGACGTGCAGGATTACGAGTCCGGCAACGACTTCGGCCACATGGAGTCTCGCGATGGCGATTTGGCCGTCGGCCGCTACTACGTCCTGCTGCCCGATGGCCGCAAGCAGATCGTCGAGTACGAGGCTGACCAGAACGGCTACCGCCCAACCATTCGCTACGAGCAGGTGGGCAACGGCAACGGCAACGGCAATGGCAATGGCAACGGACGCAACGGCAACGGCGGCTACGACAGCAACGCGCAACAGGGCAAATTCAATGGGTATCAGTAAGGCTGAGTGTGCCGTCTAGTGTTTCCAGTTTAGGTCGACCCTCTAACTATATATATACTTGTCTATAAACATTGTTTTTATATTATTATTACAAGCTAACCGAGCTAAGTATTAAATGCATCACAGTTTGGCATGCACTGGCTTGTCATGCGAGACTCTCTCTCTGCCCACTCCACTCTACGCTGTCATCCGCACACTCGCCTCAACTATTGCTGTCTCCCTTTAGCGGAATGCCGCCATATTGCCATAGCCAGGCGCGTTCCAATACCCAGCCGTTCCAGCTTCTGCCTATGCCTGTTCCATCAACTCTGCCGTTTCGTTTTGTTAAGCGCCTTCATTTTGTGTCGTTCCACAACAGAACACACACACACACACCGATACACACACCGACACACATACACATTGTGACCATCACACGCATTCATACATACACATATACATAAGCATTGTATTTAGTTTTAAACGAATTCTGATGAAAAATGCATTGGATTACACTCTTGAATGGAAGACAAATGAGATTTTTTTGTGTATAAATAATGATAATGAATAAAGAAAGCATTTTTGTATAAAACAAAGTAAAAAGTAAAGGGAATTTTTAATTGAAAAGACTTTAAGATATATTTATATACACATTAATAACTGTTTTCTAGTTCACTTTTACTTCAACACCCGCTCCAATTGTCCTTGGCCATTGTATTTGTAGACGGGATCCTGCAGCTTGCCTACAGCCGAATACCTGAGCTGTGCCGTTAGATCCTCTCCGGCGCCTTGAACCGTGCGATAGAGCACGCGCTGCAGCTTATTATCGTCGGAGACTATATAGTAACGACCCTCTTTGATATTCGCTCGCTGGTTCGATTGCAAGTCAAGAGCTGGCGCTGAAGCCTCCTCATCGGGATAGTCTATACGAAAGTTGGCATCAGTTGGGGCTCCGTATTGTGGGGCTGGCGTTGACTCGGCCTCGACCTGCTTGGACACTGGCTGTTGGCCCGCATCGTACGAGTCGGTGTTTGGTGGCAAATAGTTGGAGTCCAGCTGAGGTGCATTGAACGAGCCAGCATGCTCAACGCGTTGCCTGCTGATCTCGTAGCTGGTCTCCAGATTGCCAGGCAAGCCGAATGGCACGCGAGGACGCCAACCAGCAGGTGCGTATGGCGCCGCTCGCACAGGTGGCTCAGCAGAGATGCCAGCGATGGCAAAGACCAACAGAATTATCTTAAAAGCCAAGAAGTTAATGAGAAATCTTTGTGAAGCAATATATTCCGTTGCAACATACCTTTAGCAGCATTTTGTTGTCCGTTGCACTTGTCACTGCAGTGCAAGAGTTTGAATACTCGCAGTTTTATATCAATTCATTTCCAATATTCAGCTAATGCTTGGCATGGCGCGCACGTAACACCCTGCCTCGGCTGACACACATAGAGCACATCTGTAAACACGTAATCCATCAAAAATAAATCACAAACGATCATTGACCTTGCCATAATTGGCAAGGGTTCAAATCACAATGAATTTTCGCTTTTACAGGTGTATCCGTTGACTAACTGTAAAGTATATCAATTTTAAGCGATACTAAATTGTCATTAGTCAAGTTCGACAAGCTAAAAAGAACTTTCGTGAATAATTTAAAATTCTTTAAAAAATAAATTTAAATATTACGGAATTTATATCTCTGGCAAAACAATTATGCAAATAATCCACGTCTATTTTGGTTAAGTATATCTCACAGCAGGTGGGAATCGACAAATTGCGCTTGTTCCGCATTAAATGTGCTTGAATTAACAGCATCATTAATTTACTTTAATTAGACTTTGATTAATGTGCATTGAGATTTCTGATCTCTGTTTTTTTTTTATAATTTATTTATTTTTATATTTATATATTTTATTCATTATCTTTTCAATATTATTTTGTCGTTTATTCCCAAAAATCATTAACAATTTGTTAAAATGTATATAACAGTCAAAGAGAGGCATATATACTTTGTTTTTTGTTCTTTTCGACCAAATTCCTTTATTATTAAAGCATTCATACAATTCAAAGCACGCGCCAACAGCGCCTGCATGCCAGGGTGACCAGATTTATTCAATTAAATGCAGCCCTGAAAAAGTATTTATAAAGCGCAGAGCGCGGGCATTCAAACACAACAATTTGCAATTTAAGAAAAAAGAAATCTTTATTTTAATAAAGCTTTTAAAATATTACTTAATAATATTATATATTATATTAATAATATTATAAATATATTTACAATATTATGTATATTCATATTTTAAATTAAATACAGCTGCATCAATGAAAAACTTGCACTTTCAAATAAGTTTTTAAGTTTTTGGTATGTTTATTTGATTTATCTTGTTTTCTATACAATTCGCATTAAATCGGTCAATATATCTGTTTGCACTATTTACTGTATGTATATATTTAAAGCCGGTTAACTTCTACGTTTGCCTCCTTACTGCTCTCCGGTCACGCCCAACTTCTTCTTCAGCGACTCGGGCATCTCTGGTGGTGGTGGGCGTGGCATGCGGAGGAAGACCTTGACAGCATCATAAATGAACCATTGAGCGGCAGTGAGTGTGCCGATCATGACAATCCTAGGCATCAGACCGCCCCACAGACCTATTGAGCGAGAAATCATGAATATAAACCAATTTCTCCAGAGGATCTTCATCCGGGGATTACTCACCTGCCCAGCCCAATTGTTTGGCAACATCAAGAGCGCTGGCGCCCTTGGCCTGGTTCAGCTTGGAGACGACCGTATCAGCGGGATGGGAGACAATGGCGCAGAAGACGCCAGCAATGTAACCAGCGGCGAAGGTGACAATCAGCTGTTCGCCCTTGGTGCAATCGGCACGTGGCTTGGGCACCACGTACTTGTAGAGCAGCTCCAGTGTGCGCTCGAAGCAGGCGAACTTCATCATGGTGTATGGAATCTGTCGCATCCACAGTGGCACCAGACCCTTGTAGAAGGCCGAAATGCCCTCCTGGGCAGTCATCTTGGGCAGCGCCTCACGCAGCGTCTTGGCAAATCCGGGCGTTGTCTGTATTTTGACCTTGGCCGCTTCCATGGGCGCCAGCGCAATATCAGCGAAGAACTCAGCCGAGGCAGAGGCGGCCAGATAGAGGCCGGTTCTGTAAAGGAAGGCGTTCTCCTCGCCGATGGCATTGGCGTACATGACTTTGAAGACCTCGTATAGACCGAACTTGCACAGGCCCTGCATCGAGTAGCCAATGAAGGTGGGCGCCCAGCCCTTGGCCAAGCCCCTGACGCCTTCCTCAGCCAAGCTGACACGGAAGCCGTTCACCACGCTCTTGTACTTGGCCGGATCCACCTGCAGGCGGCACTTGACCAAATCCAGAGGCACCACCATTGTGTGCGTAGTACCGCACGAGATGATGCCGCCCAAGCCGCACAGCACGAAATAGTGGTTGGAGCCAAACTCACAGGAATCTGAGGAGAAGTAAAACGGGATCAATAGAGATCAACTTTTAATCAAGCAGCTCCAACTCCGAACTTACCACCCTGAGGAACAGCAGCGGCTGCGGCAGCGAAATTGTGATTTGGGCTCAGCTGGCGGACGGCGCCATCGTTGGCTGAGGGCATCAGAGCGGGCGCAGGGGCGGGCGTCGAAGCAGCCTGGCAGTTAGCACTGGTGAATGGCGACTTGAACGTGGAGTTCTGTGCGGCCTCGAACAAGGATTTGAACATGTTGGCTAGCGAGGATGCTGTGGAGCAGAGGCCAAAAGGTTGAGGTTAATAACAACATGATGTAATCGAGCAAAAATATAGCAGAAGATATCATCAAATATCCACAAAATATATTCCAAACGGTAAAAACACTAGAGAACATTTTCGAAAATATATTCGAAATTTTCAAGATTTTTTTTCTTCGAAACTATTATCGAACACATATTACCATTGGCATTGATCTTGCCTATTGAGCACATGCCCCCAGCAGCATTTTTTATTTTTTACATAACTCTCGTTTTTTTCCCATTGCGCATTACGTAATGGATTCGTGAGCAATCGAAATATATGAGTTTGGAAAATAAATAGACTATATAATTGTATCGGTTGGCCTTACCTCAAAGTGCGAGGAAGATAGTGCGGGGTGCAGAACAGAAGCTAAACTCTAGCTGAAGTAAAAAGTTGTCGTTGTTGGGTTTCAGAGTATCGAAACCGAAGAACAACGTTCGTTGTGCGCCAAACCAGAAAACCAAATGCAACTGTCGCAGCCACAAGACCAGAGATTGAGCAACAAAATTCGAACATAGTGTTGTCACGTTTGGGAAAACTGTATCGGTTAGAAACGGTTATGGAGTGAATGGCCAATAAATGTACCAAAACAAAGGATATCGTAAATATGAAAATATTTAAAATTTAAATATTTAAAAATTAATTTAATTTCAACTAAAATACTTTAGTTAAATGTCTACAAAATAAATTTCATAGTCAATTGGAAAAATTTGGAAAATTCTCTTCGCTTTCCTCTGACAACTCTGAGACGCTTTGTTATTTCTAAATATACGCAACATTTTGGGCACTGAAAATCTGCTATTGAGCAAAATCTATTTTTTTTTTCTGTTTAGAGTTTGCTGTATAAATAAATTCATTAACGCGCCGACAGCTGTAGCCGCGAACTGACAATTGGCTCTCAATCAAGGCTAAGAAGGTTTTCAATATTCCTTTTTCTGTGTAAAATTTGCAAACATTTTATTTAAAGTTTAATTATTTATGAACTAAAATCGATAATTAGTAACTTTATGCGCTTAAAACTATTACAAAAATGTATACTCTCCGTTTCGAGTCGTTTCGTTACTTTGATAATAAGTACATTAGTTAGTGCTTAACGTAGATATATATCTATATATATATATATATGTAAATGCTTAAAATATTGGAAGTAGCTGCATAATAATACTTTTTGCAATAAATTACGGCACACGCTAGGCAGATCGTGCACCTGGACAAAAATGGCAAAGTAGTTAACAATATAAACGACTTAAATAGTAAATTGGCTGGCATTTTGTAGAGTTTGAATTGGTTTTTCTGATTCTGATTCGGATTCGGATTCGGATTTGGATTGGCGGCCAGTTGAACTAACCCACAAAATAACCAAGTTGGCAAACAAGCGGATTTCTTAAGCTAACGACTCGACTATGACTCGGCCGTCTCCATGTGCCGGTGCACAGTGACCGGCGCCAGTATGTAGTGGGAACGTGGCTCCTCGGCATCCAGCGGCAGCGTCGTCTGTCCATAAACAGACGTTGTGCCGCGACACGGCGATGGCGTCGCTTGCTGCGGCTGCTTGTAGCGCTCCGTCTTGGTGGCCGGCTGATTGCTCAAGTACGGATGCGCGTTGGACTGCTGGCGGTTAGTGGGACTCGATATGGATGTTGATATGGACATGGTGTCCGACTTGCTGTGCCGCTTGTCGTGCAGCAGCAGCGGCTCGGCCAGCGTAAAGCACTGCTGATCGGAGCTATCCTCGTGTGGTGTCATCGTGCTATAGCCATGATCCGATTCGCCATTCGGCGGGCGGCGATAGTAGCTGCTGCCACTCGACATATGATACGGGGAGATGTCAGCGGCATGCATCAGCTGACGCTGGGCAGCAGCATGATCATAGCCACCCATGGGCGGCTCATCATGCGCCTGGCAATCGTCGAAATTAAAGCGAGACAAGGGCAGACCATAGTTCTCCTCCTGCACCGAATCCACGTAGAACTGCTCCAGCGCCTGCGTATCCAGGTTGTGCCTATAACAATAAATGGCAAAGCCTATAACGATGGCCAGCACAACGATGGCGCCACCAAGTGGCCCAAAGGCGGAGTACGCATGCTGCTCCCGCTGTGGATTGTGTGCGGCCAGCATCTCCAGCTCATCCAATTCACCGTACGGCGTCAGCGATGCCAGCACACCATTGAAGCAACCCGCTTGCGAGGAGCAGAAGGCCGTAGCGAACGTATTCCCCTCTATATCCTGCTGACACCATTCACAGCCCATCATGCCGAGGCATTCACGCTGGGTGGCATACGTTTCGCAACCGCCGCCGCCACCAACAGCGGCACAGCTTGGCAGCATGCTCAACAGCTGCGTTGTGGGTGGCAGTGCCAGAAAATGTTCGCTCGGTGGTGCACAATAGGGAAATTGTCGCGTATAGTTCGTATAATCATCCAGTTCTCTGGTATCAGTGTTTGCCAGCATGGGACACTCACATGGACACTCGCAGTCTGTTTGATCCATGCGCTTGCAGTTGAGGCAGACCCGATCGATTGTGCTGCACGGGCAGAAGGCGCCTCCATCGCAGCTAGAGTTGAGCACCGCAGCAAACAGATTGCTGCCTCGGATCAGGGCGATGGCGTATTTCGTGCGCTCTCCATGCACCACATTGCTCAGAATCGTGGCTAAAGATGTGTTGAAGGCGTAGTAGCGCTGCAGCGTCCGATTCTGATAGCTGCCACAGCCCAGTTTACGCACCAGCTGGCCGTGATTCAGCATATCGTTGGCAAGATACGATTCCTTGTGCGTCAGATGCTCGTGTGGGCGGCGTTGATTGCGCGTGTGCGTGGACACCTGCAGCATGCTGGGATGCGCCAACAGGTAGCCCTCGTGCTCGAACAGCAGGCACTTCATGTGAGGCTGTTGGCACAGCGGCGTGCTGTCCAATATAAGGCGATAGTAGAATGCGTAGGGCACATCCAATGCCACCACAGCCACAGGTCGATCCTGCTGCGCCGAGTGTAACGCATCCGCCTTGCCCTCAAAGATGGTATGAGCTATGGTCACAATGTAGCCTGCTCCGCCGGCATCCAGATACGGCGCTGTGCTGACAATGCGACCTGGTTGTGCCATAGCCTGCCGGAACCAAGGGCGTCTTGTTGCATCATAGCTGCTGCTCAGAAGGCAACCCGGATACAGCTGCAGCACGCCACTAACACTGGCAATGTAACGTCTGATAATATGACCACGCAACGATCCACTCGAATCCTGATGTCGTCGACGCAACTGTTGCATGGCCTGATATAAGACGACAACCTCGTACCGTATTCTTGGACGCAGACCGGGATTAGCGAACAGACCTCGCGAATCACGCAAGTAAGCCATAATGGACTCCACTTGCCGAAGCTGGGTGCGAGGTCGATTGTTATGCAGAAAAGCAAACGGCGAATTAAAGGCGGCAGCACTGAGGAAGAGAGTGGGCGCATCTGAAGAAGAATAAGAGGATTATACCATCGCTATATACACATTAAATATCAATGCTAACTGACCCATTGTGGCCAACTGCCTGAAGTAACGACAATTTGCAGGCGCTCCTGTGGCAGCATTTTGCAGCAGATCCAAACGATGGTACAATATATCCATGCTGTCGCCATAGTATCCCGACTCATAGCTAGAGACAGCATCCAATCGATTGTAACGCTGCTGTGGCGCAGACGTGTTATGAGTGGCGGTGACGCTGATGCTGGCGGTGCTCACTAGACAGAGCACATAAATGCCCAGCACGGATTGCCAGTGATAGGTGCGCAACAGCTGCTGGCGACCCAAATATGTGCCAGTGCTGGCATTGCCGCGCTCCTCATCCAGCATACGCTTCAGAATGCCGGAAAAGTCTGTGGCATTCTCTAGGTAAGCTATATTTACTGGATATGCTGTTTCACGCTGGATGAGCGGCCGTGGGAAAGCCGGATGGGCCAGCGTATTGCCCGTGTCACGATCCAGCAGAAAGGCATAGCTGAAGCCCTGCTTGGCAGCGGGCGATGCATTCGGATAGTTGAGCAAGTCCTCCAACAAATCAGCCAAGTACAAATTCACGCCCACGACACCATACGGCGGAACGGCATGTGTGATAGCAACCAGAACATCTACAAAATTTCAAGTGTTAACTTAAGAGATTCACATAGAGAACACATTCAACTTACCTCCGCTCTCGGCATCCACAACGGGCTGATGAACTTCCAGTGAGTCCGAGAGAAAACGCTCTGTGAAAAGCTGTCCAAAGACACGGCTGCTCGCACGAGGTATTGTCTCAGCATGCATCTTGTTGAGCACAAAGAATCGGCCAGCCAATTGCGCCTCCTGCCCCACGGGCAGCCACGCACTCACATCGATATCGAACTTTGTATAGTTCTGCGTGGCCACATCGCTGAGGAATTGCTTCTCATACATTATGCGCTTCTCGTCTAGCACCACGGCACAGGTGTTGATGATAACCGGCGATAGCAGACGACTCTGGCCCTGTGCCAACACACGCAAAACGTGTATGGCATCCGAAAAGTTTGTGAGCAGTCCACGCGTCACATAGACAAACTCTATGGGTTGCTCCGAGACATTAACGAGTTGGGCTTGCTGCAGTCGCTGCAGCATTTCGAATGCATATTCAAAGCCCAAGGTGTGATTGGTCATGCCACGACCCAAGCTTAAATTATTCACATAGTTCAGAATCTCATCTTTGTGCGCACGCGTGGCGCTGTAAATGCCATGAACAGCGTCCACAGGAAAGGCGTCCAAATACATAAAGTCCGCCTTACTTGATATAGTCACCAGAGATATATAGTCGGTGTCCTCCAAGAGCAGCAGCAGCTCTTGAACTGTGGGATAAGGATATAAAGATATATGAGTATGAGCATGAAGTATATAATCAATATAATCCATTAATCACCTACCAAAACCTTTAGTTATTTCAAAGAGTTCCGCATTAAGTGCCGATCCCACATCAATCAGAAGCATAACAAACTTTCGCTTGATGGCTGAAACGTAGAGACGTCGGAAGTGCGCAGTGCCTAAAGCTCCATCGCTGCTGGAGAGAAAATATATGTGCTTAAAGTGGCTGACGCTGTTGCCGCTGCTTGACTTGTTCTTGTGTTTATTCTTGCTGCTGTTCGCCTCGTTGTCGCTTGGGTTGGTACTCAACAGCTGCCGCAATATTGCTAGCTGATCGGCAATATAACTATTGGCGGCCAGCGACCGGCCATTATTTTCATTCAAGAATGTGGCACGCGATACCTCATCCGATTTGAGATAGTTTAAGATTTGTATTTGTTGTTTATTGTAGTGAGCCGAGGCCAAGGATACGGCATCCACATTCGTCTCATAATACGGTTGACACTTCTCAATTTGCGTATTTAAATAGAGATGCATACGATCATTGTAAGCAGCCTTATTTTTTATCTCTTCATCCTCCACTTCAAAGTCAAACTCGCTTTGTTGCTCATCGTCTCCGTCGTCGTCATAGCTATGCTGCTGTAGCAGCACTTTGCTAAGATTGAAACGTAATAAGTCACGCAGTTCCAGGACAACATGCGTTGCTCTTTGCAGCTTGCGTCCCAGTCGCTGGCTAAAGGCTTGCAGATCCTGCTGCACGGTCTCGTTGTCGTTGCCAGACGACAGCCGCGTGGTAACAGAACTCGCAAAATGAATCGAGTCGAAGATTTCCTGCAAGATGTGAGTTACAGCTGATAAAATAATCAATGAATATCATTAGACTTACTTGTATTTTAGTTACGAGCATCTCAACATTACGTATACTATGTAACTTGTTCTCCACATTGTGCCTCAGCTGCACAACGTTCTGCTGATTGTGGTTGACAAAGAAAACACTTGCTGATGTCTGCTGGAGCGGCATATAGCCGACGGCAGCATTGGACGTAGGCACTTTGTAATTATTGCTAGTTATGGTTTCATTTGTTATGGTTGTGTTTTTGCTTATGCTTAGAGGTAGAGGAGGAACATGTTCATTGCTTGGTGATGCGTGGCCAGCTGCCGCCAGGAGCAGGAGCAGCGCAATGCCGTTCCACATCTTGCTGTTTCCCTGGTAGGCTCTAACAGCCACAACTACCGCGTCATTGAAATAAAAATAAAACTATATTTATTTTTGTAATACTTTTATGCTGCTGCAAATGCTGCTGCCCGATAAACTATAAAGACGGTCGATAAATTTGATCGAAAAATCGCTTATGCATTCAGCAACAACTAATTGATATTTTGGTATTTTTAAGACTCAATAAATTAAGTAATCGAGTCAATTTTATATTCAAAGACATGCCATTCGATATAAACGATAAAATAGGCGAGAAACCCGATTTGTTAAATATCGAAGATAAATTGCTTATCGACGATAAGAGAATAACATTTTGCTACCATCGCGTGAATCATAATAAGAGTTAATAAATTGTAACAAGCAATGGCCGCCACCTTAAAACCATATTTGACCGCAGTCCGGCATTCATTGACAGCTGCAATGTGTTTACAGGATTTTCCATCGCAGGTTGTGGAACGGCACAACAAGCCAGAGGTGGAAATTTGTTCCAGCAAAGAATTAGTGCTCACGCCAATCGTCGTCTCTCGCAACGAAAGGGAGAAGGTGCTCATTGAGCCATCCATTAACTCGGTACGTGTGAGTATTGCTGTGAAGCAAGCGGATGAAATCGAACGCATTCTCTGCCACAAGTTCACACGCTTCATGATGCGTCGCGCCGAATCCTTCATCATACTGCGACGCAAGCCAATCGAAGGATACGACATTAGCTTTCTGATCACAAATTTCCACACGGAGCAAATGTACAAACACAAGCTGGTGGACTTTGTTATCAGTTTCATGGAGGAAATCGACAAAGAAATTAGTGAAATGAAATTAGCGGTGAATGCTCGCGCCCGCACCTGTGCCGAGGAATTCCTGAAGCGCTTTTAAAAATATAATGAGTGTACGAATTGATTGAATAAAAATATGTGTGTTTTCTAAAATCGTTTAAACTGTTTGTTGTAGTGTCTAAGTAAAATAGTCAATAGTTAATTTTTAAGGGGGAGTATTCGGAATGTAGATGTTTGAGCAATTAAATCTTATTTTTGTTTTCTCTTATCGCCAATGACCCTCTATTCGATACATATAAATATCGATAGTAAGGATAACATTTCCTGTATCCGATTAACAGCTCATATATATCTAAGATAAGAAAAAAATGTTTTGTTGAGTAAATTGACGACGATTCGTAATATTAGGTCACTGGGATATATATTAATATATATAAATACAGAGGCCCATCTATGTTAATGAATTTATTTATTTAAATTAATAATAAAATACTAACTAATTAAAAAACTCATTAAGTAGCAAACTTAATATTATGAAATTTCACACAATTTTATCAATTTGAATCTTCCCGCTCTTTTTTATACACATGTCAGGCTACATTGTTATTGCCATTGTGCAACACTAATGCGTAACAGCCCTGTCTAATTGAATATCAACAAACGAAGCACGCGGACGGCTCTAGTTCGAGCTGACATTTGATTTGATGTAAAAATGGTTGCGACAAAGGCTAAAAATAACGGAAATGCTAAGCAAAAGAATAAAAAAACTGACAACGATATACCAGCTCTCAAGGCGAAAGGCTGGCAGAAGGTGAAAATCAAGGGCCATGTGATATCTAACGACTTTACCGGTTACGAGGGCATGATCGGCCTGGAAGTGCTCAAAGAGTACGATCCAGCGCTGGTAAAGTCGACTCAGAAGGAGAGCATCGATAGTAGCTATGAACAGACTAGCCGACGTAAACGATCCAAATCAGCGAAAGATTCTGAGGAGTCGTCTAGTGAAGAGGAAGAAAGCGACAGTGATGCTGGGGATGCAGCAACCAAGGAGCTCAGCAAAAAGAAAGCTGCTCTGGCCGAACGACATGCACTGCGCATGCAGAAGCAGCGGGAGAAGCGCGAAAAGCGTAAGGAGGAGCGAAAAAAGAAGAAAGCAGCACCCAATACAAATGCAAAAGAGGCTAATGGAAGCAAGCAAGAATTTACACCAAACGAAGGCTATGCGCCAGATCGCTTCGCGTTGTTGCGACCGCCGCCGCCGTCGGATGATGAAAATCAAGAGAGTGGAGAAGAGGAGGAAGTGCCAGAGCTGGTGACTTGTGAGTCAGTGCCAAGCAAGGTGGATATGAGCAAATGGCACGGCATGGGCGTGCCAGAGCCAATTATGCGAGCTTTGGCGGAGCAGGGCTACGAGGCGCCCACCCAAATACAGGCCATGACTCTGCCAGCGGCAATACATGGCAAGAAGGATATACTGGGTGCAGCGGAAACTGGAAGTGGCAAAACCCTCGCCTTTGGCATACCCATCCTCTCGGGCATAATGGAGCTGAAGCAACGCAATGACGGCTCCGGTATACGCAAAGCGCCCAAAGTAAAAGGAGATAAACCAGTGGAGGAGGTGCCGGCAACAAAAGATAATCACGAGCTGACGCCGCCGCCAGAGGAGCTGGACTATGTGTCCGGCGCCAGTGATGAGGAGAGTGACAACGAGTACAACGAACAGGCCAAGCGACGTCCACTTTACGCCGTGGTGCTCACTCCCACCCGTGAGTTGGCCGTGCAGGTGAAAAATCATTTGGTCAGCGCGGCTAAATATACGGGCATCAATGTTGCAGCCATCTTTGGCGGCCTGTCCGTGGCCAAGCAGGAGCGCGTGTTGCGTCAATGCCCCGAAATTGTGGTTGCCACGCCTGGCCGACTCTGGGAACTGTTTGCCCAGGGTAATAATCATCTGAGCAAGATTGAGAATGTGAGTTTCCTTTGCATTGACGAAACCGATCGCATGGTGGAGAAGGGACACTTTGAGGAGCTGCGCAGCCTGCTCAAGGTGCTCAATGCGGATGAGGATCGCAAGAAGCTGCGCCAAAACTTCGTGTTCTCGGCCACATTGACGCTCGTCCACGATCTACCCGAGCATATGCAGAGTAAGATTAATATATGCTATAAAAGTTATCCAGTTTATAATATTTGTATATTACAGAACGTAATCTGGCTAAGCGACCCAAGTTCACCAAGCAAACTGTGGATCAAAAGATTGAAAGTCTCATTGAAGAGTTGGGCATATCGCAGCCCAAGATTGTGGACATCACCAGCAGTCAACGTAAGTAATCTGCAGCTCTACGAGGAACCTTTTTAACTCTGTCTTAATCGCTTTGTAGAAACTGCTCAGACGCTCACCGAGAGCCGCCTGCTGTGTGCCATCGACGAGAAGGATTATTATTTGTACTATTTCGTGCAGCGTCATCCTGGTCGCACGATTGTCTTCTGCAACTCCATTGATTGTGTCAAGCGTCTGGCCACGCTGTTCGGCTTGCTGGATTGTAATCCTTTGCCACTGCACGCCAATATGATTCAGAAACAGCGACTGAAAAATCTGGAACGCTTTCGTGACAATCCGATTGGCTTGCTAATTGCCACCGATGTGGCTGCCCGTGGCCTAGATATACCCAATGTGGAGCATGTCATACATTACCAGGTGCCACGCACCAGTGAGAATTATGTGCATCGCTCCGGACGCACAGCGCGTGCCAACAAGCATGGCATAACTGTGATGTTTATGGAGCCTGGCGAGGTGAAGACCTATGTAAGGCTATACAAGACCCTGGAGAGGAGTAAGTTACTAAAATTGGCAAACTGAAAAGTATAATTAATGTTAACCTCTTACAGCTGAGGATCTACCACTATTTCCAATCTCCGAACGTTTCCTGGGCGCTGTCAAGGAGCGCGTTAATCTTGCACGAGTGCTGGACAAGGAGGAATTAAAGCTGCGACGCACCCAAAGCGAGGAGGGTTGGATGAAAAAGCATGCCGAGGAAATGGATATGATAATCGATGGCTACAACGATGAGTCGTAGGTGGACATCTGGTTAAGGTAGTCATGATTCTAATTACTGTTTATCTGTTGCAGTGGCAGCGACCAGGACGAAGATGCCTTTGTCATTGAAAGGCGGCGCAATCGCTTGCATGTGGATACTGTGCGCGCGCAGCTTAGCGCACTGCTATCACGGCCCATTTTCCCCAAGGGATTCAGCTTTAAATATCCCACGAGCACGGGTCAGTTGCTCTCGGGCACGGACATTGCCAGCAGTAATTCCCGCAGCGCTGTGGAAACAATGAAAGCAGCCATCGAGGACATGAAACTGGCCAAGCAGCAGCGCAACAAACGCAAACGCAATGTGTAAATAAATCTATGCTAGTTTACTGTACAAATATATATAAATGTTGATGACATGGGTGCAATCAGTGCTTGGAAACGAAGTAACGTGTGCCAGCCTCGGTAAGGGAACGTGCGTGCTTGGCTAGCAATGTGGAGACGGATAAAGCGGGCGTGGTAAAGCAGCTGGAAAGGAGTAGGAATTTAGTTAGTATATGAATTTAGTAATGCTCTGTTAAGCTTACTCAATGTATGGCTCCATCTCATCCAGCGTCCATTTTCGTTTTGTTTTGAACAACGCGCGCATGCGATCGTTCATATTGGATGGCAATTGCTCCTCGGCCAGAGATCGCACGCAGGGCTGAGCACCTTCCTTGTCCAGGATGCCCAATCCTCGCAAATACTCGATCTTGCAGCTCATGCCTTCCGGCAATGCCTCCTGCCAGGTGGTCATGAACTCATCGTTCCTAAAACGCAAACCTGGCTGTAAAATATTCTGTGCCACAATCCGTGCTACCAGCGACTCCTGATATTTGAACTTGTTGGGGCAGCGATCACTGGGATTTGTATAGATATCAAACAGTCCGGATACAATGGGCTCCGGAGCAATGCCTTGCAGAGCATAAATTGTCTCCTCACGCTCCACCTCATCCAGTGCCCAGGAGTTTTCACTAATCAGTCCAAGCATCAGGTTAATTATACGATATTCATACTCGTAGTCGAGTATGCGTATATGGCCATCGAACTCGAGAGCCCTGTACTGCTGCAGTCCCTCAACGAACTGCGCCCGGCTGCACTGAATCGTGTCCAGAAGTTGTTGGAAGCTGAACAATAGTTTACGTTCGATGCAGTATTCGTTCTCTGGCCCAGAATAGCGAGTCAGCTGCAGCAGTTCACCGAGCTTGCGATACCTAGGGCGTATCTCACGACATTCAAAATATTCATGAAATATTGTGAGCACTTGTCGCTGTTCCAAGGTACGCGGCACCTCCAGATCATCGTCGGCGCTGTCATTCAGGCTGCGCTCGAGCGAGGTATTCGAGTTGCCTGTACGCGGACTCTTCAGTGGTGAGGTGCTCGTGGCTGCAGCAAACTTTAAATCTGGCACCAATAATAAACTATTCGAGATCTCGGCGCCCTTCACGTCGTAGGTGCGTTCGTCTGTGCATAGCACAACCTTCTCATGCAGGCCGCCCTTGAAGTGCAACGTCTGACCAGTGCGTATCTGTTGCAACATGTGCTCATCCAACTCCAACAGCTTGAGATTATCACTGACAACATTTGCGCTGGGATAATACAATGCCTGGGTGAGCTGTGTGAGCTGGCGTTCGTCCATTTTGGCATGCTTAACAATGGCCTTGACGTCCTCTGGTGTGCGCACATAGCTAAATAGTGTGTGTAGTGTTTGCTTAATTCAAATATTTATTTAGAGTTTTTAGAACTTACTGCTGCGGTGAATTCTCATCCACTTCCATGTCCATCTTAGCTAAGTTCCTCTCATGTGTTGCCCGCCAAAAACACAAACAACAAATGTGATTTAAGCGCTGCCAGATAGTCGGAAAATTAACTGAAAGCAAATATACAAAATCAGACTAAATAAAATTAATTATAATTATATATGTATCAAAGAATTTATTTATATTGTGTTCATTTTTTTAAAATTATAAACAACTTTTATGGTATTTTTAGCCATATATATTTCAATATATACATAAAATCAACAAATCCCATTTTGCCAGTTTTAATTCGTTTAAAGTCACGGTTACTTAAATTCTGCGCCTGCATACTTGCCTCCAACAACAGGTAGCACACCCAGCATGTGCGATTTCCCCACAAAGAAACACAAATGGAGAACCTGGCGACGAAAAAGAATTGGACTGATGAGGAACGGCTAGAGTTGGCAGCGCAGCTTGATGCTCAACTCGACGAGTTCATAGATGGCCTGGAAAAGAAACGCTATGAAGAAGGCTGGCCAGAGGATCGCTGGCAGGAGGAAATGGACAAACATCCGTTCTTCATGAAGAAAACGCCACAGCCAGGTGACGAAGTGCATCCAATGTTTGAAGGTCTGCAAAAGCTCAAATACGATCCGGAAGAGAATACTCAGGAAGAGCTGGCACTCAATTACAAAGAGGATGGCAATTTCTATATGAAACACAAGAAATTCCGCATGGCCGTCTATTCCTTCACCGAGGCTATCAAAGCAAAATGTGAGAATCCCGATGTTCTCGCTGTGCTCTACAACAATCGCTCCGCTGCCCATTTCTTTCTCAAGAATCATCGTTCAGCCTTAAGTGATGCACAGCGTGCGCTGTTCCATAAGCCAGACTATACGAAGGCTCGCTGGCGCGCTGCCCAATGCGCCTATGAATTGGAGAAGTTCGATGTGTGCACGCAGCTGTGCGAGGAGCTGCTCGAGGTGGACATTGATCACAAGGATGCCAAGGCATTGCTGCACAGGAATAAAATGAAAAAGGTGAGTTTGGTAATTAATAAACCTAATAACTTCATATAATAAAGTCATCAATCCCTTCCAGCTCGATGTGGATCGTAATCAGCGCAAGGAGGCAGCCGAAACGAAGCGCAACTTGGCACGTTTCCAGAAGCTGCGTGCCGCCTTGGAAGGGCGCGCTATCAAATTCGATGATCAACCCATAAATAAACGTGCGAACATTACGGAGCAATTGCTGGTGCCCAAGTTTCTGCCCCTCGAGGATTATCCAGTGCATTTGGATGCCGACGATGGCAGCACCTTGATTTGGCCCGCTGCCTTCTCTTATCCCGAATTTCTACTCAGCGACTTCCAGCAGCAGCTGCCAGAGACGGCCACCATGCAGGATTGCCTGAACACGCTATTCACTGAGCCGCTCCCGTGTGACCGAACCCTGAGCTATCGTCCGGATAACGTGCATGTTTACTATGAGAACCGCAAGGCTGCCTGTGTGCACAAGGTGGATCCGACCAAGACATTGCGTGAGATTATAAGCGAGAAGAGTTTCTTTGTCTCGGGCGGCGCGCTGCTCTTCTACGTGGTGCCAAAGGGCACACGCGTCGAGCAGGAGTTTATACATGAGCAAAGACGCCCCATGGTCTACAGCTGAGGACTTGATAAGGATCAACATTTGTAAATTTAGTAGTTAACAAGCATTTGATTAGTTTTTATTGTTCATTTGCTGCGAAATATGTATAAAGTATATTTATATATATATTTTTTAGTCACGGTACAATTGAGCCTGGTTAGCGCTGTAAAAGAAGCTTTTTCAATATCCATAGTTCATATATCCTTGCTGGAGAAGCTAAAATGCCTTACACATATTCACATATGTGCTATAAAGATCATATTTCCATATGCACTACATATATAAATATAATAAAGATCTTTTTTGTGTATATAATTTGGACATTCGATTTGACAATTTGTTTGATATGTTGCGAAGCATTTGATAGCATAATTCCAGTTTTCTTATACAATTTAACTAATATAATTAAAAGTATTTAAGCGTAATCTCATCGAGGAGCTGCTGAAAGTTGGCTGAAAGCGCATTAAGCTTATCTAAAAGTATTTTTGTTTACACTCAGTTAAAATAAGTCAACAATAGTTTTTGTATAAATTTGGTATAAAAGCGTTTTCGAGTTAACTCTATATAATTGAGCACACTTATTGGACTATATATTATATATGATACAATGCATATGGGATAGTGCATTGCATATAGACACACATGCCCAATATGGGCTGGGTTAATAGACAACCATTGGACACAACAGCAGTTATTAGATATGGCTTAAACCGGTTTACATTGATATGATCAAATAGACTTAATTGATAATGATTTTGATGGCAAAACAGGGTTTACATAGAAGGCTTAATTTAGCTAAACGAAAATCACATGCGAACTAAACTTAACTCAACTCAACTTAAGGCTACTTACAATAATAACAACAATGCTAATATTAATAACAATTCTGATATTATGGATATTACTGAGGCGAAGCTGGCGCTGCTACATTCCTTTGAAGCACGTTGTTGAACCGCAGCTTCAGTGGCGAGAAGTCGATTTTCTTGAAGCGCGGCAATGAGGCGAACTTCTTGATGGTGTTGCTCGTTGACGGTGGCAACTGCGGCACCTGCTGCTGCTGTTGCTGCAGCTGCTCTTTGGGCGAATTGCTGGCTGACTGAGACTGCGTCATGGCTGCCTTCAGCTGCTGCTGCTGCTTGGTGGGTGAGTTGCCAAACTTGGCGAGTGTGGCGTACTTTTGTAGCATGCGCGTTGCGCGCTCAGCTGCCTGATAGCAATGCTCGTACTCATCCTCCAATTGACTGGATTTCGATTTGTTTTTCGATTTAGTTTTGATATTGGTGGAGCCGCTACTATGTTCAGGCGCTTGGCCGTCGTCAAATTTGAAATCAATATTCTGCAGCATGACCAGCTGCAGCAGCTCCTCCTCGCCGCCCTGTAAGTCATTGTTATTATTATTATTATTGTTATTATTACTAATACTTTGTCGCTTGGTGGCATGAGTGACGGCATAGACGCCCTCTGAGATTTTGTGGGCGGCAGTCTTCTTGTTTAACGTTTTAGTCTTAGTCGACGATGACGATGATGATGATGTCGATGATGATTTGTGCCTTTGTTCGATAATCTGTTGGGGCGATGATATATACAGATTCTCCTTGCGCTCGCGACGCAGCTTGGCGCTACCCAAGTGACGTACGCCGGGCGTTGATTCAGCGCTGCTCGGACTGCGTCGCTTCGACTTGAGCGTATCGCAGCTGTTGGGATAATAGGAAGGTATCTTATCATCCACACTGATGATGGACTTGCGTGGGGTTTGGTAGTAGTCCTCCTCTTCCCGCTGCTCCGCGTTGGGCGTCTGCTGCAGCTTGGGTGGCAGCGCCGGCAACAACGGCGATTCGGTGGGTGTGCTGGTGCTCAGACCAAAGTTAAGATTAAGCTGTGGCTGCTCCAGCTCCTGGGACGCCTTCACGGCCAGCAGATTCTCATACAGATGCTCGGCCAGAACGCTGTTGCTATTGAGCGACGTCACATGCATTGATTCGTAAATATCGCTTTCATTGTGAGCTGGCGCAGCTGGAACATTGGTTGCCTTCGTTACCTGCTCCTGCTCTGTGTTGCAACTGCTTGTGGATGAGCAATACGAGCCGGTGGAATAACCAGATGTGGTGGATGCTGTGCTGCCGCTAGGCTTTTTCTCCAACTGCACTCCATTGCTGCTGCTGCCTGCTAACTTTTGTATAATTGGCGCCATCACGCAGTAGCCATTGAGCTCCTCGACCAGCATATTCTTATTGCGCTTGACATGCGGCACGGCTCCATTGGCTCCGATCAGGTTAATGGTGGACGTGTTGCAGGCAGAGAAGTTAAAGTTGTGCGGCAGCTGCTCGGAGACATTCAGGCTGGACAGCGAGTCGGCTCGGCTTAGCTGGCCGGCCACGATCTGGGTCATCAGCACTTGACGTGAGTCGTGCTCAATGGCCGAGTCCTCGAGGCTGATGTTCAGCTCATCGCTAGACAATGCCTCGCCAAAGGTGTCCAGAAAGTTGAGCTTGGACAGATCTGGACTGGAGAAGCTATTGCGATGGGCATTGCGCAGCTTCGCTGGCGGCGCTGCCTCCGGTGTGGGTGCATTCTCATAGAGCGCCAATTCCTGATGCTTGCCAGGTGATTGTTCTCCTAGCTGCACCCTGGCTGGCTGCAGCTCAGCGACGCTGGCGCTGCCCGAGCGACGTTTCTGTCCAAAGAAGTTGTCCAACATATTTTTGTACTTCTTTTTCTTGGCCAGCTCCGACTCGGGATTGGTGCTGGAGCGTGGAATCTCGCCCGGCTGTAGCTCGAATGTGTTGATGCGTTTCCGATGCGCTGGCAGCGGTGGCAATACAGGCGGCGTCTCCACCAGTGCGCCGGATGCCAAATTCATCTCCTCATAAATGCCTGATGCAATGGAGGCACGTGAGATGCGACTGCCATCAAAGATTTCCTCATAAATCTGGGAGACGCGTGTTGAGAATGCAAAACTATTCGCATCCAGATCAAAGCAAAAGGATTCCGGCACATTTGGCAGCGGACCGAGAGCTTTTTGAGCGCTAAAATGAAGAAATATTATATATTAAAGTGAATATTGAAGGAATAGGAACCACTTTCCAGAGCTTTCGCTGTACAACTCACCTTGTATCCCTACTGAGCCGGCGCTGCTCCAGGAAGACCTGTCTATACAACTCCAGATTCTTGATGGACTTCTTAATCCATTTCATGTGCCTGCGGCAGGACGTCTCCGTTTCCAGTGCAAAGTAAATGAAGCAATCGCGACGATTCTGCGTCCAGAAGAGCCCGTACGAGTGCTGCTTGGTGCGCGAAGTGGCCATGCTGATGCTCACGCCAGGCACATTCACCGAGACAATCAACAGCTTTTGTTGATGCTGCTGCTGCTGCTGCTGTGGTTCGTCGTCGTGCAGGCTCTGGAAGCTGAGACGCAAGAAGCAGGGCACACATTTAATGGCCTCTATCTTGACTAGACATCGGGTCCAGGTTTTGTAGCGCAGTGCAATGGCGCGCTTGTCATGTGTATCCAGTTTGACGTCCATGCACATAGATATCTCGTTGTGATCCATGTTTGGGGTGTTGCGATGGTGTATGCGATGATTGGGTAATGAATTGAACTGATTTTGTTTTATTTTTCTATTAATTTACATGTTTTCTTTCAGTTTTTTTCTCTTTTCTCTTCACTGCCAATAACGGTGAGGGTGGAGCTCAGTGAAGAAAATACAGTGTGTACACATTGATTTTAGAGATGCAAGATGTTGTACACAAATATCGCGCATTTGCCGATAGGCTATGCTAATTAAATGGAATTTTCTGGTATTTTAAGCAATTCGACGTGCGGTAACACTAACAGCAGTTAATGTGAATTTTCCGTGGAACGTTGACGTTTCTGTCGTTTGTGCCGAATCAATCATTGTGGTCGTGTTAGAATTCGAGCTCGCATTTCTTGACAAAAGCATTGTATAAACAAATTAAAGACGTGTGTGTGCTTGTAAACTTCTTATATCGCCTGTAAACAGATTTCTTCAACCAGAGTAATTTCGGTTACGCACGAATTTTACGCAACGAAAGCAGCTGCCAGAAATTGCAGTTGAAGGCGGGGTGGGGTAATCCAAAGACGAAGACGAACAAGAAGAAGACGAAGAAGAAGAAGGGCAAAAGAAATCAAAGTCTGCGCATCGAAATTAAATAAATAGAAATAAGTGTAATTGTTGGCAGTTGATACAAAGTTTCAAAATCTTTTTCGGCTAAAAATAGTTCACCATGGCGCGCTTGAAACATTTCTAATTATTTTTTATTTTTAAAACAACGAGTTGTGTGTGTATGTGAGGAAATAGCGAATTCTTTTTGCATTCGGTTGGGTAAGTAAAAAATACGAACAAATCAATTTTCTACATACATATATAAATCATTTTTTCAGCAGCGCCTACGTCACACAGGGTATGCGTGGGTGTGAATCATGCATAAATATATACATATATACATATATTCATATGCACACACACACATATATATGCATGTATGTGTGCATATACATCATATGTAGATATTTTCGCACACTTGTTTCCTCCACATTGATTTTCCCTTAGCACGCGCACGTGCGGCTTTCCAACTGGTCGCAATTTAGTTATCCAATTGGACCAATTTATATATTGAAATGCAGGCAACCCTCAAAATGGTTGTTGTTGTTGGTGCTGCTGTCAGCTGTTGGAAACGCATGATAATTTTCCATGCATTGGTTCTGATTCGTTTAGTTTCGTGGAAAATTTTGGCACCCCAAATAATATTTGTTGGTTGCTCAGGTAAACAAACTACCTTCGAATGTTAACGTGTTTGCCGGCCGTTTATCAGTAAAAGCAACAACAACGACAACAGCAGCAGTGCACTGCAGCTTTTACAGCTTTTGCAGGCAGCAACAGCAACAACAAACTTGCAGCCAGCGAAAGCTCTTTCGAATTATCTAGAGAAATTTTAGCATTGCACTGAAAGTTTATTGGCCTCTTATATGGCAATTAAAGGATGTGGAGAAGAAGAAAAGCAAAATATGAAAATTCTTTTATCTTTAAATTAATAAAAACAAAACAAAAATTTGCAAAATTATAATAAATAATTGCATTCATAATTAAGTGTGATTTTTTATGTAAACAATAATAATTAATTAATAATTCTTTTTTATATAAAAAATATAGAAAAATTACATTTTTAAATAAATTTATTTACAATAATAATATTTCATTTTATAAAAGTTTTGATTTATACATTTTTATTAATTATTTACACATTTTTTCTTGCAGTTAATCTGGACTCGACAACGTTGTAACTTAATCAAAGTGCTTCAATATCCATAAATTGTTTTAAAACTGTGCCAAAGTCTTCAATTATCAAAATGTCGCGTGCAAGTAATTTAGAGACTAAACAGTTTAACTGTTAATTTGAAACAATCGCAAATCGTTTTCGCACATCTTAAATTACACTAAAAATATTTCATTTAAATAACTGCGTGTGTGTGTGTGACTGTGTGCGTGTGCGTGAGTTTCGGGTGCAGTGCAATAGGAAACTGGAAACTGGAAGTATTAGGCTGGAAAGCTCGCAGTAAACTGTAACACATTCCCATACGAAGCGTATCTAAGTAGCTCGCGCAACTGTCTCGCTCGCTCTCACACGCTCTCTCTCCTTTGTCGCTTGCATCTGTTCGAGTTGGGATAACGGTTAAGCGCCTAATGGCAAGTTCGCTAAACAAGACGAGACACAGGCGCAGATTGGCTGCGATCTCGTTTCTATCGAATATCTCATTAGATGGCACACATCGGGACACAAAATTTGGCGCAACATTTGGCAGCAGCATCTGCACGCAGCACCAGCAGCAGCAGCAGAAGCATTACAACAACAACAATAACAACAGCAGCAGCAAAGGCAACGCAGCGGCAGCGTTGGGACTCGGCGCCGGCGGTTATCATCAGCATTATCAACGAAATCATCAGCAGCGCAGCAGCCAGCAGCAGCAGCAGCAACAACAGCAGCAACACCATCAACAATATCAGCAGCAGCACCAGCAGCAGCAACATGGTAAATGCGGCGGCAGCGCCTCGGCCGCGTTGCTTCTCTGTAGCGCCGACGTGCACATGGGCAGCGGCAGCGAGGCCAGCGTCGGGCTATGCGGCCTGGATGACTGCAATGCCGCAGGAGTTGGCGGTGGCAGCGATGGTGATGGTTTTAGTGAAACTGAAAATATGGGTCAATACCTGATGAATGTGAGCGATCCGCCCATCCAGGCTGAGAGACGCAACATAAAGCGGCCCACCTCCTGTGGCCGCCAGCATCAGCAGCAGCAGCAGCAGCAGCAAACACCTAAATCGGGCAGCATCAAGCAGCAGCAGCAGCGTGGTGGCAGCGGCGGTTCTGGTGCTGAAAGCGGCAGCGATTCGGACAGCGTCAAGATACCGTTAAAGGTCTCCAATTTGGGCAGCGGCTTGAAACTATTGCCGCTAAGAGAACGGTAAGTGAATCCTTAACCCTGGCTAAAGTCCTAATAAAATCCCAGTATTTATGAGATATGTGAAAACCTCTTCAAAGCTCTGACATAATCACTGGATATTCGATAGCTAGAGATAATAGATTATTGAGAGATTATATAGAACTGATAGTAGTTTTCTTAGCTCATTTATTGGAGCTCATCACTTTTTATTAGCCAAAGATTATTTATTAAAGTCATTTCTCATGAGGCCTATACCAATCCGTTGCATGGCGAGAATTATTAATTTTGGAACAATTTCCGAAGGCTGATTAATGAATCATGCAATTGAAGCAATTTTCACATATTGTTGATTTTATTTATTTATTTACGAGATACAGAGAGAAATGTTTTTTTTACTATGTTGAAATTTCCAATTAAGTTGCATGCAATTGACACCTGGTGTTCGATTTGTTAACAGACTCAACGCGTCGTGGCTAAGCAAAACAATTCAGGCCAACAATTTTACAAGTGAAATTATCGCGCGAAGAACATTTGTTTATGCATATCTCAAGTTTCTCACAGCTGTCGCATGCCTAATTGAATTTATGTATTGCTCGGGCTCGAAAAATGCACAATTTGCGATGTATATAATGTGGAGCGGGTATATTGACTTTAATAAGGTGAAGGCGTTGTAAAAGAATAAAGGAATTATATAGTTAGAATTTTATAAGTTAGAATTAGTTTAGCTAACTACTTCCATTAAATACAACAATTTCCCAATATTTAAGCACAAATTCAGCCAAGCAGCACAGCTTTATATCTGTAGGGTATTTTGCTAGTCGTGCACTCCTTCTCCCAGAGCACTCTTGATTTTTTTCGGACGGATTGACGTAATTGCTTGTTGGCGGGCATAGTTGAACCCCGGACGGATGATATTTTCACAGCTCGCTAAATATAGTAGTTGGATGCGGCTTCACACCGACTGTGGCGCCGTGTCCATTCAAGTGGCTAACGTGTGCCAGTCCAATTAACGCAAATCAAAACGCCTCATTCAGTGACGACCCGCAAATTAGTCAACAGCAATAAACAACAATTGCATGTCGCGGCTTCCACTTTAATTTAGGCTTTTGTTGTGCGCCCACTGCCTGCCTGACCTGCCCCTCTAGGGGCTATCATTAGGCTTATTGTTTATTCGATTCGATTCGCTTTGTTTGACTTTTATTGAGACGAATTGTTTCACCTGGGCTTGACTAAATCGCACGCAACTATTTCATAGTCATGCGCCACGCACCAGCAGATAAAATGATCTGATTTATGCATTAAATATATATTTAATTGGACGGACATATTTAGAACAAATACTTTGCAATTTCATATTTGCTTTGTTCCTTCATTCTTTCTGTTGCGCTCTCAATGAGCAATCGCCATAAAATCCAGTGTGATCGAGCGAGATCTCCGCTGTTACAAAATTTCCCTTTTGTTACTTTATCTTACTCTCACTGCACTCTCAAATTTATGTATGTATGTGTGCATAGTCAACAATGCTCATATTCAGTGATGCTAACTCAAGACAAGCCAGATAAACTAGTTAAAAAAGCCAAAAGTAGCCGGAAATGAACATCTAGGATTTGAAGGCAATTTTGACGAGAACATAGCTAAATTGACAACACTGCTCTTATTGCATAAAAGAGAACAGCAAAGAGGCTTTGCATCGATTTTGGGCAGGGGAAATATTGAGCATACACGCACACTTACACTTTTGCATGGCTTAACATGTACATATACATACATACATACATATGTATGTATGCATGTACATTTGTATTACGCCTGTAAAAGATGAAACTGTTTTATTTGACAGACAGATACATACATAGTACATACATATATACATATACATATTATATTGTCATTCTGAGCTGCCGACATTCATATTGTGTGACTGTGACTGTGACTGTTCATAATTATTTATTTATATTCGCCTTTACTTATATAACCCATTACTCAAGAGAGAGTGGGAGAGAATTCACAGAAAGTACTAGCGCAAATAAACTACCTTGAACCTAGCTAGAGCAGTTGCACTACATGGTATGCATCTCGCTTCGCCCACCGCCAGCACTTGCAGTCCCGTTGCAACACAAAGCTTTCTGTCTCAATGTTAGCACAATGTGAGCACATTGCTCAAGTTGCGTTAAGCTCTGCTAGACGCATTTTAATATATGCAAACACACACATAGTGCTGTATATGTGTGTGTATGCACAGTACAGGGCGCTGTGGCTTGCCGATGTGACCTTGTTTCTTATTCGCGCTTCACCTACGCCGTTGTTTTTGTTGCGCTTGCACTTCTTTCGTAGTCATTGTCGCTGTGTCGTTCACCCATCATCCAATTGGTTTCTTAAAGCGTTCGCAAATCTTATTAGCTTCTTATTGGCATTTGTGCATGCCTGTGTATGTAAATAGTTTTAGCTTAAATTTTAGCTAATTTTAAGACATTTTCTTTGACTTTTTGCCAACTGCTTGGTCAGTGTGACAGCTACTACTTATCAATTAGGCTAAGACGTAAGCAAATATTTGTCAAGAGCTTGTATTAAATAGCTTATCAGCCAATTCTACTTGATACAAAGAAAACTGATTAGATTATGGCCAACGATTATTTAAACTGCTATATCTAACTGACTATATCATGTACGACACTTATTGCAAAACAATGATTTTCATAAAATTCATATTTATTTTCATTGTAGACCTAAGATTAGCCTTTTGTGCGATATCTCGGACTCCTGCTCCAATATCATAACAAACTATAAATAAACAACAATCGTTTAGCTTGTTTGTATATATTCCATACATATTATCAACAATTTAACAAGGTTTCAATTACTTTATACTCTTCATTTCCGTTTGACTATGTCAGCAGCATTATTAATTTGAGACGGCGAATGCCATTCCCGAATGCTGCTTCCTGTAAGAAAAGAACAAAAAATGCTGCGCATGCGTGAAAGATGAATACCAAACATACAGAGCATAAGTATATGTATGCATGTGTGCCTATGTGTGTGTGCGTGCAGAAAACTGCGACGCAAAAAGCAATGGCAAAAGCAAAACAAACTACTTTGAGCCAGTTAATGGAGTCTTTTTTTGCTGTTGTCTTTTATTTTTATTTGTGTGGACTATACATTGAAAGTTGTTTTGAAATTTGATATATTTATGTACATAATTCAAAGTAGGGAAGGAAGAAGGTTCACAGAAAAGAAGAAAAAAACGAAGCGGAAACTTTTGCTCGAGAACGTAAACAACTTTTTTTTGGGGTAGCGGCATTTTGTCTAACAAGTTGAGCTGTGGCAGCTACTTCTCTGTCACTCTCTCTTTCTCTCTCGCCCTCAGCTCCTAAAAGCTCTATTACGTCATATTATTTGTAAATCAATTGCTGGCTTCCGTATTACCCTTACCCTGCATACGCAGCAGTCTCAAGGACAAGCGTCAAGCCTGACGAAACGAAGCTTTAAACGCAAGTCTGGCAACGCTGCGCTTAGCTCCTGCGCGGGGCTTTTGCTCAATGTCAATGTCAGGGTTGGCCGTTGCCGAAAACCTGTGTCCGACACGCGTGCTCTCTTCCTCTGCCGGCGCCTCTATCTGTCCTTCCTTTCTCGCCTACATTCTAATGCCGCTTTCTGCACAAGTTCTTGTTGGCATCTCTTGCAAACTGGGTAGCCTTGAGAGCTGTTTAACGACGCAATACGTACCGGTTAGATGGGTGTTTGTTTACTTCGCTTCCTTAGCGCAGGCAGCTGTTGTTTTTTTCCTCTTTGTATTCCCTTTTTTCATCTTTTTCAAGGTCGCGCATAAAGTTTTGCATAGGGTTGCAAAATATATGTCAGTAGAGCATATTTATGGTAATTTAAGTGCATTCAAGAAACCCATAGAAATAGTTAACTGAATACCTGATCTTTCACGATAATAATTTATTGGCAGAAAAAAAAACAGCAATGTAAATAGTATTGCGCAGTAATGAGTGGAATACTATTGGGTATTTTATGGACTTACATATGTACATACATACATACATGTGCATGTGTGTATAAACAAACATGCAAAATGTTAATAGTAGAAACAGCTTTAAAACTTTTCGCTCCCACTCTCACGCTCTCGCTCTTACTCACTTACTCACTCATTTTGGTCTTTGTGCTGTGGTCATCAGCAGTTGCTTTTGTGTTTTGTTTATTCATTCGCTTCGCCGAGCTGGCAAATGGCAATCCAAAAACAAAAATAACAACAACCATACGAAAAGTCGCAAACTCGCTCAAACCGCTTTGAACCTCTTCAAGCCGATTGGGCTGCGTACAAGCACTTCCAATAGAGTCACAATTTACCAGAGCATATGTATACACATACATATGCGTGAGCTGAAAGCTTCTCGCCTGATAAGCAACAACAAATGAGGAGAGAGAGAGAGAGAGATAGGTGCTGGCGGAGAGAGCGCAGCCTGTTGAGGGTTGCAGTTATTGTTGTTGCCGTTACTTATCTTTAGGCTTTGGTTTTAGCAGCACCTACGCAAGCCTTATTGACAAATTGAATGACTGAGTGACTGACTGATTGAGTAATTGCAAAAATATAAAACAAAGAGCGATAACGCGTTCATAAAATCGCCTTAAATATGTGTAAATATATGAACACATAGTTTGCATATGGCTTAGTGGCGGGTTACAGACCCGATCCGACCCGACCAAGCTTATCTTGCGTTATCTTTGCATTTTATTTGCAAATAGGCCTAGTCTACGCAACTTTATAGCTGTCTGGAACGGTTCTTAAATGACTTCCATGTTATATTCTCAAGTTTTATTCTGCTGGCATTGACAAGGTCTAATATACAAGGGTCTTTCGTCAATCCCGCAAGATTAGCTAATCTAAATTGGATCTATTATTATTGCGTCAAGATTTTCGACCTTTTTACAAACGAATTTATAAACAATCTATGTATATACATACATATATATTAGTTTTAAAAATGTTTTAAAGCTCTTTAGACGAAGGTCAAATTGTTGAATTGTTAAAAGGCAAACGCATAAACCCGACTGATAAATACACACACTGCAGTACATTTACCTTTTATTTATTTATTTTTTTTTTTAATATAGGAAAATAAGTAATAAATTCGAAAAATTTCAAAAACTAATTGTCAATGTATAAAACATATAAACTCTTGCTACCCATCTGAACAGTGTATCAAAGTTGGGTTTTTCGATAAAAACTTATGTTTTTTTGTTATGCAAACCGATTTTGATCACGTTGTAGTTGAGCACGTGAGACGCAAGCTACAAGTTTTTCCTATTAATATATATTACATATATACATACATATGTATATAAACACTTTCTTATACGAAGAGCTGATAAGAGCGTAAAGAATGATAGCAGCTGGCCTCACACGTTGATAAAGCAAAAGTTAATTGTTTTCAATTGATTTTGATTGCGATGCTTGTTTCAAGAATCACATTCGAAAGTTCGATTTGTCAACAGACGACAAAGGCGTGTAATTAAAAATATTTAATACAATCAATCAAGTGGGTATATTAGTTATGACATAGAATATGGGAATATGAATGAAAAAAATTTAATATAATAATAATAATAATAATATAATAATAATAATAATAATAATAATAATAAAATTAAAATACATTTATTATAAATTGGTTCAAACTATTTTTGATTTATATATAAACTTTATAAATTTAATATGTTTTATTGATCTCTCATATACTTGTTTTGAATATTTAGTTATTTGCATTTTATTTTTATTTGTTCATTTTTTTCGCATGTTAGTGAAACGTTTATCTATTTAATTAAAGATTTTTTTACTAGTACCTAAGCCTTATTTGTTTAAACTTATTGGAACTAGTTTGTTTGTTTGTTTTGAAGAGGTCTCAAGTTAATGCCAAGTTAAATATCAAATATTTAGATTGAATATAAAGATGAAAGCAAATCTCTTAACGGGTTTTGAGCCCAATAATAAATTTAAATTAAACAATTTTCTACAATTTATATTTAATTTAAGAAGCATGGGTAAAAATACAATTTTTGATTAATTAATATACTTATTTAATGTATATATACATATATACATATTTAATGTATTAAGTAATTAAAACTTCAGTTTCCAATTGGTCGATGCAAAATATTCCAATTGGATTCACCTATTCTTTGATATCGAAATATTTGTTTGAAATTTAAATATTGTTTGCCCATGGTACAGGCGCGCAGAGGTCGTTAGACAACAGCTACAAAAAATATTTTAAAATTCCCACACACACATGCCCAAATACAAGAAAGAGTGGGGGAGAGAGAGAGAGAGAGAGAGAGAGAGAGAGAGAGTGTCAAACACTTGCACTACAACACGCACTTGTGGGCGTTGCATTCGTCTCTCTTCTAGGGTTTTTACTCTCCTCTCTCACCCTGTTGCTTCTAATCATCGCATTAAATACCGTATTGTTGTGCTCGCACTCACAAGCACACGCACACACATATACACATGTGTGCTCGCTCAATATTTGAAGAGTCGATAAGTTACACAAGACGTCGTATATATTTTCTAGTGCGTGCCCTTTTGGAACGTCTTCTTCCTCTTCTTCTTCGCCTATGGCTGCAGTTTGCTGAGCGTTTAAATTCCATGTAAATAACATAATAGCTGTTCGTTCGTGTGCGTAGGCATGTGTGTGCGTGGTTTTTGGCGTTGCGTCTTCCCCTTGGTCTTCTGCTCCGCTCATTAGTATTTGTCTGGCAACTGTTTGCTGGCATTTCTGGGCGCCTAGTCAAATACTCCAACTAATTAACGGGTTATGACAGGCTTGGCGCCACTTCATCATATTGGGGCCCCCCTTGAGCGAGTTTCCTAATTAATGCAAACGCAATATTCACGGAAATTTGTGTGCGTGCTGGTTGGAGCCCTTTGCTCTCGCTGGAGTTGGAGCGCAACCTCGATCTATACCAATTATCTCAAGGTAATTGAGCAGGCGCACAGAAAAAACTAACAAGCCGATGCCCTTCTGCAGCTGCAGCCAAATATAAATTTTATGTTTATTTTCTACGAAAAACGCTCGACAAACAACAAACAAACTCAACACATACATATGTACATATGTATGTACACATACATACATAACTGTGTCTTGATCGTATTGACAAAAATTTCTTTGGTTTGCTCTTTGCTGCAAGCCTGTGAAAATATCGATCACCTCTTTTGGGGTGTGTGCGCGTGCATCTTCTGCCGCTGCTGTTTAAAGAAAGAGAGCGAGAGGGACAGAGAATGGGAAATTATGATGCGCCGTTAAATATACCTAAACTGTGGGCTAATTTGTAGGCTGAGCGAGTGAGAAAGAGTGAGGGAATGAGTAAAGCGGAATGACGCTCAGTATTGCATTTGAGCTCGCGAGATTTGTTTTGGGGCTCGCCATAAAAACCCCGTTAAATACACCTAAACAGTAGAGGCTATTTGAAGGTGTGCGTGTGAGTGAGAAGGAAGGAATTACCGAAGGGGAATTTGAAGAGCGGAATGACGCTCACTGTTGCATTTGAGCTCGTTATGTAGACCTAAGCTGTTGTGGCTATATTGAAGGGTGAGCGAGGGAGCAAGAGTGAATGAGGGAAGGGGAATTTGAAGAGGTAAATATGGTCTCAGATATAAGATCACTAATAAATATATAAATATATTATAAACAGATTTTAATTAATGTTTATCTCAATTGCAGCACCTTCAGCAATGGAGCTAGCGAACAGAGCTTGCAGCCGGAGAGGCGTGCCCGTCTGAATACTGCGCCTGGCATGCGAGGAGCAGCGGCCAGCAATGCCGGACTCATTGCATCGGGTGGACTGAGACGCAACTATAACATTCGCAGCGGTTCGAGTGCCAGTCACATTACGGATGACAGCAGCACGGAGAGTTTGGCACCGGCCGCTGGCAATTTTTCGGGCAGTTTTCGCAACAGTCTGGGCAAGTCCGTGCAGATCAGTGATGGCCGTCGAGGTGCTGGTCTGGGATTGGGGCAACGGGATGAGCGCATGGTACTAGTATCGCGGAAGGTGCCATTTCTTATATTCTCAGCACTGCCGTACTACAAGGGCAAGAACGGACGGTGAGTGAAAGATGAATATGAATAAAGAAATTACAGTTATAACAATATATTCGTTAATCTATTCTAGTGCCGAGATACGCAAGGAGGATCGCCGGCGTCGCAATACCTCCACTTCGCGTCCCTTGAGCTCCATTAATGATGCGCCCTTTGATCCCTTCGATTTGCTGGGCATACAGAAAGCTGAAAGTGGTCAGGTGAGTGCTTTCACCTGTAATATTATAATCAAGTTAAGCTTATTAATTCTGATTTTTATCTATTTTGTAGGATATTTCATATGGTCATTTGTTAATACCATCGCGTCAATATGAGAAGGAGCGCAAGAAACACGGCAATGCCTCGACCAATCCCTCAATATTTGAGAATCAAATGGAAATAACGAGCACAGCGGCGCTCAGAAATCATGGCATTGCGAGGTTGGTGCCTCCTTCAAACTGATTTGGTTTCGTTTACCATATTCCATTTTACCATCAATTGAAATTGATATATCTCATGTCTCATGCATATCACAAACATTATTAATTGGTTCATTGAATTGTTAATTAACTATGCCAAAATTTATCCATGACATTCACAAAATATCCTTTCATCCATAAATATATATAATATATATGTAAATCAGTTAAACAATAATCCAAATTATTTACGTAATTTCTCGTAATACCCCATAAAAAAGGGCAAAACAAAGTTAACAGCTTGTTAAATATTCTTGTCAAATTAGCAGAATATGTATATAAATCAGCTAAAGCTCAAATATCAGGTGAACAACATAATTTCCATTCAGCTGAGTGCACAAAATTCTATAATAAATATATTGGGGCTACGGACTGAGTCATGGGCATTCGCAAGAAAGAAGACAAAAATAAGTGCAAATAATAGGCTGTGAACGACTGTCTGATACCCGCTACGATTCTCTTTACTTGTTTATAACTGATTTGTGATATTACTTATGGATCCTTACGGCTAACTATATGAATCAAATGTTAACGGATTACAAAACTTGTTGATCTTAGCTTTATAGCTGTGATAATATAATGAAAGACCTGTAAAGAAGTTGAACAACTAGGCAATAAAACTGTAAACTGTATATCTAGAGATTAACGTAAATCTGCTCAACTTTTAGATTCTGGATAGATGTATATATAGTGTTTTTTATGTATATTATTTTCACTATGAAACTTTAAAAGATATAAGAATCAATGAATCAAAGCTCCAAAAATCTTAAAAATATTGAAAAGAATTATATGAAACGCAAGAAAATTTCAAAATTGAATAACAAAACATATATATGTATATAGTATATGCGGAAAAGACAAGTAACTGTCTATAAAGTACACAAAACTAATATACCCTTACCTGTATGTCTTTTGAGCGGGCATAAACGTATGATATAGGTATTTTCTTTTAGGTTCTTTTGATTGCGTAATGTTTTTAGCCCTACGACGCTGTGCAGCATTACATAATCAACAATATTTTATTATAGAAATACCCAATAGTATATCTCTATATATATCTGAGAGAGTTGCGACGCATTTTGTACCATTAACTGTTTTTTGCTAATCATAACGCTTTGCACTACTTCGTTTCAGCACAAAAACCATAACCAAACATCAAGGCAAATGGTAAATTTTTGAAGCAGCTAATAAATAACAATAAAGCGCAACGAACTGAGCTATGAATGGATAAATATATATATATGCATATATAGTTCATAGCTTGGTTGGGTTGTGCTGGCTTTCAAGTATCCGTTATATCTATCTATATATCTATTGAGTAGTTACCACTAACAGAATTCACACTTCACATTTGCACACATTCGAAAACTGGCTAAAACGCTTTCAACTAAACCGCTTACTCACGCCTCTTTTAGATCAACAATATATATATTATATCATACTATATTATATAGCTCTAATCGGCATTTGATAAATTTTACAGGTGTTTCACCTATGAGAACAACAATCGCAACAATAGCACAGCGAGTCCGACGCCCGAGCTGAAGCTCGACATGGATATGGAGAGCATTATACTGAGTGGAGCAGATGCAAGTCGTGGTTTGCCTGTAAGTAGAACCGTGCAAATATCTTTACTGTGTATCTAATATATATCCTCACTCTCTAGTATCAACAGTATTCGGCTAGCATCTTGGACGATCCCGAGCTCATAGCGGGCAAGCATCGCACTTTGTTAACCTTCACTTCATACATGACTTCGGTTATAGACTATGTGCGTCCGTCGGATCTGAAGAAGGAGCTGAACGATAAGTTCCGTGAGAAGTTTCCAAGCATACAGCTTACCTTAAGCAAACTGAGAAGGTTAGTTTGAGTACTCTTCGCATTGCAGACTCTCACTAATTATAATCTTTGATCCTTTCCTTCCACAGCATCAAGAGGGAAATGCGACGCATCAACAAGCTGGATTCACGCATTGATCTGGTCACCATATCGCAGGCATATGTCTACTTCGAGAAGCTAATTCTTGCCAATCTGATTAATAAGAGCAATCGCAAGCTCTGTGCCG
Source organism: Drosophila peninsularis (assembly GCA_035047485.1). Taxonomy (NCBI): domain Eukaryota; kingdom Metazoa; phylum Arthropoda; class Insecta; order Diptera; family Drosophilidae; genus Drosophila; species Drosophila peninsularis. Next base: position 88,590 of record JAWNPN010000035.1, read on the forward strand.
GCGCCTGTCTGCTGCTCAGCGCCAAGATGAACGACGTCAAGGGCGATGCGCTGAAGAGCCTGATTGAGAAGACGGAGAATGTGTTTCGCCTGAACCGCAAGGAGCTGATCTCTTCGGAGTTTGCGGTGCTCGTCGCGCTGGAGTTCAGTTTGCATGTGCCCATGCATGAGGTCTTGCCTCACTATCAGCGTTTGCTCTACGAGTCCTAGAGTTGGCCCACGCGCTGCGCCGAAGGATATCTGACGGCGGCAGCGCAGGCGGCGGTTGCCCTGGCAGCGGCCACGACGCGGCATCATTTGCGGCGGAAAGGCAGTCGCAAGTAGACAAGGGAAGAAGATGTTGCATACTTTTGGGGCGTGGTTTTTGTACTTATTATATTGCATATTTTGGAGGTGGGATTTTGATACGATTCTATGAGAAACAATAATTATATAAGTATATATCTAAGTTTTGATACCAATTAAGTTCACAATTGACGAGAAATTATAAAAAAAAAAAAAATACAAAAAACACAATGAAAATATAGACATATATATACATATAGTGTAACCACCCGTAACGAGACCTCTCCGGTAGTAGGCGCTTATATCTATAGCTACTAAGTGTTTTTCTTTTAGCCAGTTATTTTTTCTATGTTTTGTTATGGATCGAGTATAATAACTAAATAAATCTATATAGAACTGACAACAATATATGTGCGTCATATAATTTACATGTGTTGCGATAGCGAGGCTTATCAAATTCAGTTGTTGTTGTCACAGTTGGTGGGGCTCTTGCAACCTGATAATATATTCAAATTCAACCTGAATTGCTGCGGTCGCTTGACTCGACTCGACTCGCCTCGCCTCGATCTCTGCCTCTTGGCATTGCTGTTAGCCGCATCAGCAAAGCTAACTAATCCGCCCCAACAAACTGAAGTCAGATGAGCTTTGTTTGCTGCCCAAATATCCGAGTAGCCCCACAATGGGTGGCCCCCCATATAAATCACCTGAGGCTCATCAATCAAAAATCAATAAATAATTTGCGATCGATTATTTGAGTGGGCAACAGGCGCCCAGCAGCCAGCGACAAGCAACAAAACCCTAAAAAAGAGTTCTCCGTTCCGAGTCTATAAACAAATGCGGGCAGCGATAACCGAAAAAAAAAATAAAATACTCACGTGCCCAGTTGGACTGGCTGGGCCGTGCCGGCCCCATATGCATTACATTGTTTGTTATTGTTGTTAACAGTTAACTCTGCTTTGTATACCCTGCAAACAACACAACCAGTAGCGGGTATACCTCAAATGAGGGAATAAACAATAAATTAAATTACATATAAATCAAAATATATTATAGTTTCATACATTTTTAGATATATGCATATACAACACATTTGTTATATATATATTTTTTTTAAATTATTTAATTTAAATAAAAATCATACACCATACATCATACAGCACAGCACAGCGTATAGGGTGCTGCACTGCTTCTGCACACAAACATGCATACATTTGAGAGAGCAATGAGCGTAAGCAAAGAAATTGGTGTATTTTGGGCACAGCTAGCTGAGCGCATCGGACGTCTCACTCGATCAGTTTTAAGGCTGTCAAGTGTCATAGCTTAGCGCATCGGACCTCTCGCTCGATCACTCTTCGCCATAGTGTCATAGCTTAGCTGAGAGCCTGAGAGCGTAGACGACACGAGCAAATACGAAGTTGTGGGGAAGAAATAAATATCCTAAATACATACATACATGTGTATTTGTATGTGGTAACTGGAACAGGGCACCGTCTAGTCGAGCAACTGCAGTCATATATTTATATATTTTGATAAGACATATGTTGTTGTTTTTGTAGTAACCGTTTTGGGCAGCCAGCAAACGGGCAGAGGTTGCTGCTACTGCACACTGGGCTATGCCATGTGTGCGTATCAATGTGTGTGTTTGTCTCTCTCTCTCTTTCGCTTCCCTACTGTGTGTGTGAGTGCATTAGTATGTTTGATGCAATGTAATCAGTTTTTAGCCTTATCAGCATAGCACACTGACTGTACTTAATTATAAAATAAAAAGCAGACTGCAGCAGAATAACAGAACAGCACACGGCATAGCTGTGTTTTACATGCTCTATAAATATATTTATAATAACGTAATTACTGCAATTAATTTAACTTCTATGCGCAATTATATGAATAGCCTGAAGAAATTTCTGTATGTGCACACTCGTATGCATATATACATATTTACATATGTACGTTCTACTGTCCGAAATATGTACATTTGTGTAGCTGCTGCCTGCCACATGCCACATGCTGTTGCATAATGGACATGCTTAAAACTAATTAACGCAAAAGCAACGCCGGAACCGAATCTGTTTACTCCCCCGCACGACGTCTCGCTCACTCTTCCGCTAACTATCTCGTTCTGGGACGCGCTCAATCTCTGTCTCTCTCCCTCTCCCTCTCCCTCTGCCTTTTCCACAGTCTCGTTCTCTCTCTCTCTGTTCGTTCCCCTCTTCCATTCGCTTGTGGTCGTTATTCTACTGCTCTGTTTGCCTGATATTCGCGTCTGCTGCTTGTCTAGGCCGTAGCAGAACAGCAGCAAAAGTTTATTTATTACTCATTAGCACGCAAGACGGCGGCAGTGGCAGCGCAGCGGCGTTGATGACTTTTGCCATCTTTAGCTCATTTATTAAGAAAAAGCCCAAGGGGGCGGCACACGCCCAGCAAACACACACACATACACACGCTCACTCAGAACTTTTTCATTAAAATTTGGTTTTTATTATTTCGCCATTCATTAACTTGGCCATTGCGCACTTTGTGACTTATCTTTTGTGGCTTTTGTTGTTGTAACGTTAACTATTTTAGTCACTAGTTAACTTTTTTTTTGCTTTTCAGCCGCTGCTACTGAAGTTGCCCTGTGCCCTGGCCAAGCGCTCGACGCTGATTGGAAAGTTCTGTCTGCATTTTCAGCAGCGACGTCCGTCAGTGACGCGTTTCTTTCGCAGCAGCAGCGGCTGCTGCTACTACTACTGCTTCTGCTACTGCTGCTGCTGCCGCTGCTTCTGTTGCTGCTGCTGCTGCTTCTGTTGCCTGTCTGCTGGCTGTGGTTTTCTGTGCGCCTGATACTGTGCGCCGAGTTAATTGGTTTGCAAACAAATTAACCAACGTGGGTGTGTACGTTTCCTAATTAGCAGCTTTTGTAATTAAATATGCCCGCAGCCACTCACACACAAACGCACATACACACACACACGCACTCATGTGTACGGCCTGTGTGTGTGTACAATGGCATAACGGTTCATGTGACTGTAAGGCGCAGTGGCAGCGACTCGAGGGGGCTCGCATTCTAGCTAATGAACAGGCTATCCCCCCTTAGAGCACGTCCCAGGCGCGTTGAGCACGGGCTCGGGGAGCGGCCGGCCAGACGATGTGGTAACAACGCTGACGTCCCGAATGAAAATGCATTTTAATTAGGGGTTTTTGTTGGCTTTTGTTTTTAGTACTTTTTTTGTATAGCGATGGCAGCTACTGGCTGCTCGAAGTGCTGCGCTGCTTTGGCTTCGTTCATTAGTTGAATTGAGGCGTAGGGTTGTCGAGATGCAAAACTTTGACAAAAATGGCAATGGGAAATTATATACAAACGAAAAGTTAAATAAAGAGAAAATATATAAAAAATTAAATACATACACTATTTGGGATAAAATAAATAAAATATATTGAAATACATATGTATATAGAACATATTGAAAATACGTCCTGAATAATAAAAATATGTTTTTAAATGCACTATATATATTTTTAAATATTTAAGATATATCTTGGCAAATTCAGCAATTGTTATTTATTTATTTTTTCAACGCCTGGCAATCCTATCTCAACGAATAAGCGCGCCCAATGGGAGAGTGCAGAGTGGGAAGGTTTTGGTGGTCTTCAATGACATTGCACCATAGTTGAAGCCAGTGCCACTGCCACTGGCAGTGCTGGTCTCTGTAGCACAGGTATGTACCTAGGTAGAACTGCCTGCTGGATATAGTCCATGCCGGGGCCGCTGCCATTCATGCGATTGTTCTTTTTTTGCTGTTCAATTCAATTCAATTTGAGCAGCACCGAAAAGGGTCCAATTAAAAAACCACAACAATTAACGAGCCAAGTGAGTTAACTTGGCATAAATGGAATTTTAATTGGCAACATAAGAGCTGCAGCAACAACAACTACCAGCAGCAGCAGCAGCAGCAGCAGCCAGTGAAAAGAGCCAAGAGCAGGAACGGAGTGACTTGCCGAGTGCCGATAAGTGAGTGCAGCAATCGGGTAGAAAGAGCGAAATAGCGAGAGAGTGGGTGAGTGAGTGAGCAAGTGTATGAGTGAGTGAGTGGCGCATTGAAAGTAGAAAGAGGGAGAGCGAGAGGGGATGCTCGTTACGAGCCCGGGAGTAGTTAAGTAAATGAGCATTTTGTTTCACTAATGAACACTAATGAATGCCGGAGACAACACTTCGGTTAAGCTGTGTGCGTGCGCATGTATATGTGTATACATGTGCGTCTGTGTGTGTGCTGCCTTTGTGAGTTTGGGGTTTTGTGTTGTTAATTAATAAACACGAAAGCCGGGCCAGGCAAGGCAAGGCCCATTGTGTGTGTGTGTGTGTGTGTGCCCAGTTTTGAAGGGGTTAAAATAAGCAATTAGTTGGATTTTCAACTAGGCGCACAGCAAATGCAGAGCCGTCGAAACTGGCAACTGGTAACTGGCAACAGGCGCGCTGGCTCTGCCAGTGCCACTGCCACTGGCACGGACAGAGGCAGAGGCACAGGCAACTTTGGGAGGCCGACGCCGACGACATGAAAAACTTTCAAACTGTTGCCGACCAGCGCAGTCGACATAGCTTCTTCTAACGAGCAGCGGATAGCAATTGCTGCCGCTGCCGTCTCCACTGCTGCTGCTTGGAGGTCGTCGAGGGACGAACATTGTCGACGTCGCTGTGGCTGTGTTGTAAGCCTGCCACGCATTGCCCCTAAGCCACCCACCAGCAGGAGCAGCAGCAGCTCAGTTCGCGTGCCACGCCGCTGTGTGGGCGAGCGGATGCAAAAAGCTTTTGGCCCTTTGCGGTTTCTCTGCTTTGTGCTACGACTTTTAATTAGTGTAACGGCTTTAGCGTTAGCTACGTGCGTGTGGAAACACCCAACAGGTGGTCAATAAGGTGTTTTTGTTGTTGTTAATGTGTGGCGTGTTGTATATTAATTTGATACAGTTTGCTTGCAGATATCGATCAAGCTGTTGACTATTGTGAATTAAGTAGAACTAGAGGGAGTTTAGGCTGACCATAATTTTTAAATTAGAATCGAAACTAGTTTAGTTGAACAAAAATAGATCATTTAAAATTTGAAAGTGGAACTAGTTAAATTCAAAAAATAAAAACTAAATAAATTAATAAAATAAATATTCAAATGTTATATAAAATAAAAAAATATATATTTATACATAAAAAAATATATATTTAATAATGAAAAAAAAATATATATAAAATAAATAATAGATAAATAAAATAATATAAAATCGCCCACATTTACTCAACCTATAACAATGTATGAAAATTCTCATTTTCCTCTTGTTCTTCATTTTTAATTTATTAAAATATTTCCAAATGTTTTACTCTAATTTAGCCACATCTACTTGACTGCTTAAAGCTAATTAGAAAGCTGTTTCAAGTCAAGTTAGACCAGCTGCTGAATTAATAATGCCACAATAAAATGATTTTTGCCCCACTGTGCACGGTACACTGTAGACAAGTTGTTAAGCCGTTTGTTCGCTCTTGTTTTCAATTGCTTCCGAATCGCAGATATTTTTAAATTCTAAGCTCAAATTGATCAAGTTAACAGCAAGCGCGCAAATAAATCTTTGCCAGCGTCTATAAAAGGAAAAACAATTTTATGACTTTATTTTATGCGACGCGATGAATCAGTCAAAAGCTGGCAATCAAGATTAAATCGCTGATTATAATAGGCAAATTAAAAATGGCTAAGAAAAGAGCGAGAAGAGCTGAGGTGACTAGGAGATACCCTAGAGTTTGTAGTTCTTGTGGGAGAGATGGACGAAGGGAAGAACAAACAGATAGAGAGATGGATGGATAGACAGATAGAGGCAAATGACAGACGTATAGAAGGACAAAGAGCAGCACTCATAGAAACAAGGGCCGGCCGGACAGACAGACAGACAGTTAAAAAGACAAACGGATGTATAGCACTTCATGAATTAAGCTGATGATCCAGTTTCTATATATGATATTAAGAGTGCAAAGAAAAACATCCACTTATCCAGCACTTATCCCAAATCCCCTATACCCTACAAATGAATTAAGGGTATATTGACAGCTAGGCTTGCAGACAGCTTGCGGAACCGTCTCACCTGGGCTAGCTGGGTGAGATTTAGCGTGTTTAATTTGTCGGCTTATAAGGTAAAGCGAAAACAGAAAACAGTCTAGTACTGTTGTCATTGGCATTGCCTAAGCGATATGCAAAGCCGTGGAGGAGGCTGCGACACAGCGAACCCGTTTTGTCTATACAGAAAGCAAACAAAGCAAGCGTCTGAGTGATATATGACGTCATTAGCTGAAATTAAGTGTGGGTCGGACAAAAAAAAAAAAAACAGTCAACAATCATTTACAATTTGCCAAGGTATTGGCAACACACACACACGCACACCTGTGTGAAATCATATTTTAGAATATTGCTGGCGTAGCGGCGGCTCAATCGAATTTTGAAACGCGTCAAGTCGAGATCGAGCAAAATGTCGCTGCGGAAGAAGGAGGACTATATACCCATCAAGTGCGAGGGCTGGAACGGCAAGTTCGTGTATCCCGACGGCGCCGTGAATAACGTGTCCAAGATACGTCGCCAGAACCAGAACGTGACGAACACCAGCAACTTCTATGGCTTCAACACGGAGCCGATTGTCCTGCCCACGGCCTGGGACGGGACCTTTGTGAAGGGCGGCGAAACACGCATGAAGCCCGAGCGGAATCGTTCCGATGATCAGGACTATTTCGACTATAACACAGATCCGACCATATTGCCAACTACCTGGAGTGGCGAGTTCGTCAACGATCCGAACGATGTGCGCATCAAGCCGGAGCGTAACTTCTCCGATCCGCGGGATTACGCCGAAGCAAATCGTTTCAAGTTGGTGCAGTGAGCCGGAGAGGGGGACGGAGGTGGAGCCGGAAATTGAAAGTGAATTGTGAATGTTTTGTACTACTAACAGAGCTTTTATAGATCTATTATCCTATCCGATCTTCACACTAATTGCAATCTTTATAAATTTCACGTTCTCTTGAGTTTTGCATTGAGATTAACCTAAGCGTTGTATTTGAGTTATTTATTTTTATTTTTAATAAAAAAAAAAACAATTGTGAAAAAAATGGATTGTGTGTGGGTGTTTATTGAGTGAGAAAGCTTCGTGATATTTATATGGCCTTTTAAGGTCATGGAAAATACGTGTTTCTGTATGAAATAACTGTAGATTCCACTTCCTACATGGCAAGGCATAGCTTAAGGGCAAGCTCTTTCTGGATTTTTCGCATGGGAAGGCAGCTCTGAGTTAGCTATGAGCATGGCACTATACTCGCTCAAAATGGGAAAAGGAGCATATTAGTTTGGTGAACTTTAATAATTTAAAAAAATAAGATAAATAAATAAAAAAATATATATATATATATATATATATATATATACACAATAATACAATTTATATATAAATAATATAAAAAAAATATATATTTTATATATTTTTCGTTATCTCTAAAAATTAACTACATAATCGTTTTGCCTGTTTCTTAGTTAACCGAGCCGCAATGAATTAAATAAGATTGTTTTTGCAACTGACAACTCGTTGTATTTCATGCTGTCACATTTAATTTGAGCTCACTAATTGGAAAAGCAACTAACACGTTCATTTATCAGGTGTGGGCAAAGCTCAAAACTCAAACAGAGAAAACTTATTATAAAAACAAATGAATAAAACTGATTGACATATAAAGTAAAGTAAAGAAATTAGAAATTTAAAAAAAAATTATTCACATTTGACCCCGACGTGAATCGAACACGCAACCTTCTGATCTGGAGTCAGACGCGCTACCGTTGCGCCACGGAGTCATCAAATATATGGCTGCAAATTGAATATTTGAGCTATATTGCCACATCTTAGATTTTGCAAGTTTCTAGAGAGTTGCCACTAAGATGAAAATATTAAATGAGTGCTGAAAAGAAAATAAATTCAGTTAACAAGATATCAGATACTTTTTATTTCATAAGCCATAAGCCAATATTATTTTAATTTACTAATTGTTCGTTAAAAGAAAATATAAAAATTAACAATTCACTTATTTATCGCAAAATATTTAAACTATCGATAACTTCAAATGAGTGTTGCTCGAATTTGACTCACTGATTAGCTAATTTTCATCCATCGATAACATTTAGCATTCCGTGCAGTCTTAATCGCAGCCAACTTCACATCAACGCGTTCTCGGTATAGGTTTTAGCCATTATTTATTCGCAATAAATGCGAATGCAATTGCGAAAATTGATTTGATTCGCTATATTTGCGAAATAGCAACAAAATAGTACGTTTTCTAACTAATCGCGCTCACATTGCATAGCTTCTACTTCGTCTACAATACGTTTTCATTTCGCCTCAATTGTGCGCGTGAGTGTGTGTGTATATATTTTTGTGCGTGACGCGCTGCTGCCGCCATTCAAGATTGAAGCGAAAAAATGGATTTGGCGAAGCTGGATAAGATGAAAGTGGTGGACCTGCGTACCGAACTACAGACGCGCGGTCTTGATACCAAAGGTGTTAAAGCTGTGCTCATTGAGCGCTTAAGAGCACATGTGGAAGGTTCTGCCGCCGGCGGCGGCGATGGAGGTAAGCTAGTATTTGTGAAATGTGTATATATGTGTGTGTGTGTCTGTATGTGTATGTATGCACCACTGCGGTTCTGAGTGCATGACTGTGTGGGTGGGTGTGTGTATACAATTTTGAACGGTTTTCAATGTGTGTGTGCGTGTAACTCGGCTCAGCGTGTTTGTCTATTGTATTGTAAATGCGCCTTATATAACCCAGATACGAATTTTATGTGAATTACAAACGATTTTCTTTTTTGTTCTTTTCGCAAACAACAGATGGCGCGCCAGTTACGCCTAGCCGTCGTCAGCGTCGAACGCGTTCCATGTCGCGGTCACCATCACCCGTTGCGGCGGCTCCTGTTGCCACCGAACCAGAGTTAGAGACTCTGCAGGAAGAGGAGCAACATGCAGCAGAACCTGAAGTTGAGTCTGGCTCAGGAGCAGAAGTTGAGGAAGTTGAAGACGTTGAACAGGAGGAGGAACAGGAACAGGAACAGAAATCAGAAGAACCAGAAGCCAAAAAGGCGGACGAGCAGGAGGAGGAGGAGGAGGAGGAGGAGGTAACGGACTCTGCTGTACCGGAAACAACACAAGATGATGATGTGGCTATGGCCGATGAGCCCACAACTATGGAGACAGCAGATCAGGAGGACTCCAACGACATCAACAAACCAGCAGAAACAGAAGCGGACTCAGCAGAGAACAATATAGATGCTGAAGCTGATGCAGATGCGGATAAAGTCGCACATCAATCCAATGGCAACAATGGTGAAAAAATGGAAGTTGATGAAGATGCCGCCAAAACAGAGAAGCAGGACGACAAGGAGCAGGAGCAGGAGCAAGAACAAGAAAAGTCCAGCGAACGGCGCAAACGTTCGCACAGCAAAACACGTTCTCGCAGTAGTTCACGCTCACCGAAACGTCGCAGCGGCGATAAGCGTGACTCCAAGTGTGGAGCAGCTGTGGAAGAGCAACGTACCGTTGCCGAGGATGAACCCACCATGGAGGAGAACAAAGTGGGACTCAGTTGGTGTAAGTCAAGTCTAAACAGTTGATAAAGCTATAATTCCAATCCCTATTGATTTAAAGAAAATCCTTTCACAATATCGTTTCTTTTCCCTTACTTTATTCCCCTCAGTTGACTCTGATATCCATCTGGTCATTGACTCTACCAATTTCGCATCGGCAAAGCCACTGGCTCCGGAAATATATTCACTTATTTGGTCTGGTGCACGCGCTAATTACGGCGTGCGCGACGGCAAGGTTTGCTTTGAGGTGCAACTGTCTGAAGAGACAGTGCCGGAGAATGCTCATCATTTTCGCGATGAACCACATGTGCGAGGATTTCGTGTGGGCTTCTCAACGCCGCAGTCATCGTTGTTGCTGGGCGAAGCTGAACATTCCTATGGCTATTGCGAGAGCGGCCGCAAGGCCAACAATGGCGAATTCAAAGATTATGGCAAACCATATCAGCTGGATGATGTAATTGGTTGCTATTTGGATCTGGAGAGTACGCCGTGCAACATCAAATACACGTTGAATGGCGAAGATCTTGGCATTGCCCATGAATTTGAGAAGAGTGTGCTGGGTGAGGAGGGCGCTCTCTTTCCACATATTGTCACCAAAGGCTACGAGTACACAGTGAACTTTGCCAATGCCGAAGAGCTGCTGGTTAATGCCGAGCGACCGACACGCAAGCGGCGCAAGCAACGTGCCGAATCCCATAAAGATGATGACAATGATGGTGAGAAATGGAAGGTGCTGGATGAAGCAACCGCCGATGATGATGAGCCCGAGAAGAAGGATGATGAGGCGAAGCCAGCTGGCAGCGAGGAGGATGGCGATGGCGACAAAGTAGCGGAGGAAAATGCTGATGCCACCAGTAAACCCACTGAAGAGGAGCCGGCCAAAGAGGCTGGTGTTGAAGGAGAGACCCAATCGGAGCAGGCGGAACAAGCTGAGGCCGCTGAGGCTGCATCACTGGATCAGGCAATGGAACCTGGTGAGTAGACCTAGAACACTATACATTTTAATTGCATATTTAATCATTTACATTCACTTTACAGCTGAAGAAGCAGCGGAGGCTCCAGCTGTTGTGCCGACTGAGTCAGCAGCTGTGACCAATGGTGACAGTCTGCCTGATGCTGAAGTGGCAGCCGAGCCAGAAGCAGCTGCTAAAGAGTCAGTTAAAAGCAATGAAGCGTCAGCAAATGCTGAGGATGACGACGAGGATGGCCCTTCGCCCAACAAGCGTACCAAAACGGAGTCTGAGACAGAAAAGTCTGCTGACAAGTCACAAGCGGCTGAGGAAGAGTACGAAGATGTTGTACCCGTACCACGGGAAACGGTCGCTTTGCTGCCGGACTATGTGCTGTTGGCGTTGGTGCCCGTCGAGCAACTGGTTGCTGGTCCACAGCGTGCTGCCTCGCGCAAGGAATGCGAGGTTATTCTGCTGGTTGGTCTGCCCGGTGCAGGCAAGACGCACTGGACACAAAAGCATGTCGCTGAGAACGCCGACAAGCGTTACGAGATCATTGGACCCGATTCCATAATAGCCAAAATGACGGTAAGTGTGACAGGAAAAAGTAATTAGAGTATAGTTAGTATAGACAGATATAGATATATATGTAGTATAGACGTGGCAGAGAGCAACAAGTATTAATCGTCGATTTGAGTCGATTATTTATACCTATATGAAGTGTAGAAAGATTGGAATATCAGCTCTGCTCAGCAGTGAGGGTATCACCTAGCCAAGCATTTCTATCTAAATCACTCTTATTTGTTTATGTAACAAAATATTAAGCACTAGGTAAGTATTAATATAGTTAAGTGAATCATCATATATTGATGGATTTGTGAATCATCAGATTAATGATAATGACTAACAGTTCCTTATCGTAATTGCGAACTTAACACTTCTATGATAAATGTTTTTACAATTTTGTTTCCCTTTTATGTTCGATTTGTAGATTGATGGAGAATCGCGCAAAACTGTGCACAAAGGTCGCTGGGATAAGGTGTACGAGATCTGCTTGAATAGCCTCGGCGGCCTGGAAGATATTGCCATGAAGCGGCGTCGCAATTTTATACTCGATCAGGTAAAACATCAAACAAATGACCAACACACACACACACACATAAACGAACACACTCACACACGAACACTCACACACGCACACTCACACAAGCAACAAAATACACTGAAACAAAAACATCTCAAAAACACAAAAGAACCGAACGAAAAAAACTCAAAAAACCACGAAACAAGCGTTGATGATGACATACGTGTGTCGTCACACCAAGAAAAGAAAGGGATATTATTTTTGTTATTTTTTTTTATGTTTTTGTAAATTTGAAATATGCATTTTATTGCTCATATATGAGAGAGAGCCCAAGTGTCGCTAGCGCGATGCCAACACTGAGTAAAGCTGAGCGAGGTATGTGTTAGGCCTTAAGTTGATCCGATAATTTAGTATTGCTTAAGTGTGTGGAGGCGAGTAAGTATTTGTATTTAGAATAAGTTTTAGGTGCAACAGTTGACTGTAGAAGAAGGAGAAGGAGAAGGAGATGAAGGGCATGAGATGGAGTTGATGAGGTGAAGAGAAGTTGAGTATGAGTTATGACAGCTTGATGAAGGAAGGGAGCGTGCGGCAAGGAAGCCACTGTAAGTAAAGTACAAATAAACAACAACAACAACTATTCAACTACACACAATTCTAAAAAATCCAAAAAATAGCGAAAATCAATCGTTCGTCTCTATTATCACATTAACTGAATCGTATCGTATTAGTTAACTACCTACTATACCTACTCTCTATCTCTCTAAATGCCAACCAACGTAACAGAGGGCAACTGCTGTATATATCTACTATATATATATATATATGTGTATATACCTGTATACATATATATATACAATTATGTTAACTCTTTTGCTACTATACAAACAAATTATTAAGTCAACTGTTGTCTCGTTCTGCCATTCCGAAGCAGAAATGTTGAGCGCGGGCATATTTTTATAGTGTATTACAATCGACAACTCCCCGGCGGAGTTGCAAGCGGACAATAAGTATATATGTCAATCTATCAGGTATGTGTTAGTTAATAAGCGAGGGCGAACAACAACAATGACAACAACAACAACGTCTGCCTGGGCGACATGTGTGGCGTGCGGCTCAATTCGAGCCCGACCCGTGTCCGGCAATCATCAACGTGTTTCTCAACTGGCCCAACAACTGACCAAACAACGCAACATTCAACCAACCAAACAACCCAAATCAAATCGAAATCAACCCAAAAAACAACTCGATTCAACCAACCAACCCACCCAACTGTATAATTCTTGTAGACGAATGCGTATGCCTCGGCCCAGCGACGTAAAATGAAGGGTTTTAGCGACTTCAAGCGCATTGCGGTTGTTTGCATACCCGGCGAAGATGAATTGAAACGTCGCATCGCCGATAAAGAGGAAAAGGGAAATGCTTTTACAGTTAAAGAATCAACAATAAATAACTTACGAGGTAAATATTGTCTACCACAACCACAAGCAACGAAAAAACTCTATAAACAAAAAAAATATATATGAAAATAATTTAAGAAACGGCAAATGATTAGTGCATAATTATAACAATATATCTATATGTATATATAATATATATTGAAAACAAAAAAAGAGAACATGTTTAATGCTTATTTTGTGTAACGTATATAGTTTTATTAGCCCGTAAGCAGCTGCATTCTCTTATGTATTTGTAACTGTTTTTATTACTATATAAGCCATCTTTTAATTCATTTTTATACTTCCATCATTATTGATCATCATTATTTCCTATAAGAAAACATGCCCAACGAAACAGCTGGCAGATGGAATGTGTTCGAGAAGATAATTCATTATATATATTGCCGATTTACATTGCTCTAAAAAAAGAATCTTTTATTGCGAGACCTTACTGTGGTCCGTTCTCTATAAAGCCCATTACTTGTCTTCTATCAGTATATTGCCTGAGATATACATCTTTTACACTTAGAGATATATATGTCTTATAATATATTTATATCCAAGTCCGATCTTAAAATTTAATTCTACTCGAGCTTTAGGCTCCAATTTTCCCTCCCTCTCTCTCTCTCTCTCTTGAAGCTCCTATTCTACTCGAGCTTTAAGCTCCAACTCTCTCTTTCCATTCCTTTGAACACATTGCCAGCTGAACCTTCCCTTGCCCCTACCCTCACCTCTTTTCCCTCACATACTTACTCTCTCCTCTCCTCACTCTCTGTCTCTCTCTCTCTCTTAAAGTGTAATGTGTAAAATTGATCAAAAATCTCTTTGCCAATGTTGCACAATGCTCCACATTATGATAATACGTTCATAACACTCTTTTTGCAGCCAATTTCACGCTGCCCTCGCTGGAGTTTGGCTGGTTTGACGACATCATCTACACGGAGCTGAACGGCGACGAGGCCAAGGCCGAGGTCAAGAAATACAATGAGAAGGGCAAGAAGGCCATCGATGCGGACAGGTCGCGTGACAAGAGATCGCGCGGCGGACGCGACAATTACCGACGCGATGACAGGCATCGCAATCGTCACTTTGATGAGCGACGTCGAGATCATGGCGGTCAGCGCCACGAGAGTCGCTGGAGCGATTCGAGACGCGGCGGTGGTGGCGGCGGCGGCGGCGGAGGAGGAAGTTACTCAAGCGGCGGCGGCAGTGGTGGAGGAGGCGGTGGCAGCCGCGGCTATGACAATCGCAATCGCAATTACGGCAGCGGAGGCGGTGGAGGCGGCGGTGGTCAGCAAAACTGGATGCAAAATAATCGCAGAAGTGGCTATGATGACCGCGGTTATGGCGGTGGTGGTGGAAATGCCGGTGGCGGCAGTCGTGGCTATGATAATCGCAATCGTGGTTATGGCGGCAGCGGTGGAGGTGGCGGCGGCGGTGGTGGCCAACAGAATTGGATGCAAAACAATCGACGAAGTGGATATGATGATCGCGGCTATGGCGGTGGCGGCAGCTCCCGAGATTATCGCGATCGAGATCGCGGCGGCAATGATCGCAATCGCTTGGGCAGCAATGATCGTAATCGAGGCAGCAGCCAAAGCAGCTATCGCTCCGGCGGTGGTAACCATCAACAACGGGATTTTCGGCATGGCCACCGCGACACCAAAGAAGATAGTCGCGGTGGCTATGAGCGGTCAGCGGCACAAGCGCTGCCCAAATACGGCAATAACTCGGCCCAGGTAGCCAGCTACGATCAGTACAAGCAACAGCAGCAGCAGTCCGGCGGAGGCCAGCAGTCCGGCTCCAAGGTAAGCACTAGCCACAACTGGAGTTGAGCAGAGCATTATATTCTCTATGGTTTGCAGTCCGCGCTTAGTGGCAAATGGAGCACGTATGCCCAGCATCAGCAACAGCAGCAGCAGACGCAGCATCAGCAACATGCGCAGGCCGGCGTCTGGCAGCAGCAACAGCCGCAACAACAACAGCAACAATACCAGCAGCAGCAACAGACGCATCAGACCGCAGGCCAACAACAACAACAATATTGGAACTATAACCAGATGCAGGGTAGGTAGCAGCGACGACACCTGGCGACAACTGCTTACTTATAGAAAAAACTCGCTCTGTTGTCGTGCCGCAAATAAAATTCTAATTTAATATTCGATGTGAATTCATTTATTCGCTGGTGGTTGATGGAGCGAGTTCCAATCTATGAGTTGTGGCAGTCGGCGGTTGGGGCTGGCGTTGATTTATTTATTAATGGATTCATTGATTGATTGTGTGTGTAGGTTATGGCAACCAGCAGCAACAGTCAGCCTGGCAAGGCGCAGATCAACAGCAGCAACAACAGCAATGGATGTCCTGGTGGCAGGTAAGCAAAGCAGTTACACAGCCTCTCAGCAGCAGGCGCAGCAAGTAATCGATAAATCGTTAATTTATGTGTCATCGATAGCAACAGCAGCAGCAGGGCGCCGGCGGGGGAGCAGCGACCAATAATGCCGTCGGTACGGGTGCGGGTGGCGCTACGGGCGCAACTGGCAACAATGATGGCGGTGCCACCAATCATTATTGGTCTCAATATTCATACTCTACACAGTCCAATGCGGGCGTCGACAAGAAATAGGAGCAGCTGCCGTCGCAAAGCCACATTCATTCACACAAACACACAAACATGAGAAAGGAAATCAACTTTAAAGTCTAGTTTTTAAAAAAAGCGTAAAACAAACACAATACGCGAGCATAAATTTAGTGTAGCCAGTTTTTAAGCGTCTGGAAAGTCCAAACAAACGAAAAAAAAAACCTTAACAACAGTTTCTCATTCTATCATTCTCCCTCTATATGAACAACAACAACAAGAAACATTGGTGGAACGGTGAAAGAACTGTTGAGATTTTTTAACAAACAAAAGAGAAAAAAACATGTATTTACTTGCAAGACATTTGTCATGAAACAAAAATGAAACAAACGCAAAACCCAACAATTACATTTATTGATTGTGCATTATGTCAAATGGTTTACATATACATATACATATATATATATATATTATAATACTTTGTTTATTTCATCGCCACAATTAGCAAAGCGAAGGTTAATTGAACTCCTTTTTTGGCTCATTACGTATCTAGGACAGTACAATTTGTTTAACGTTTAATTATGATTATTGTTTTATATTTTATACATTAACGAATTGCTGGAAGACAAACTAAAAACAAAATAAATTTAACAAATAAATCTATATACAAAAACCAACAGAATGCAATGTGTTGAATTTTTAAAACTATAGTTATGGGAATTTTTGTTTAACATATGTTAATTAACATAAATTATTTACTAATTTTTATTTGTTTAAAATTTTGTTAACATAAATTCATTTATTATCTTGATTCCTGTTAATTTACATCAATTTATTAATAATCTGGATTTTTTAAAACATTTTAATTAACAAATTTAAATTTAAATTTTCTGATAAAATTAAAATACAATTTCGAATTTAATATTTGCCGAACATTTAGTTAACATAAATTTAATTAAATTAATTTAAGCTAAAATGATCTTTAATTGCAATCACTTTCCAGAATTCAACATTATCAAATTATTTGTTACTAATTTCATTTAACAGATTTTCTAAATTTCAAATTTTTAACAGCGCATTTATTTAAGGGCACATCCCTGATGCCAGAAGTCGATATGTCGTTTCGTTAAGTGCCAGATGTATCGAAGATCGAGCAGCGCCGCGTCAAGTTGCAATCGATAAAAGCCGACGATAGGCGCACCCCAAAAAACTAATTAATAAAGTCATAAACATAAAAGGCGAGTGTGAACGTTAATGTGTGTTTTATCTATAACATACGTTAGTTGACATTTATATACGCATCGCTGGCCGTCCATTAATGTTTAAGGTATTTGGCATGGGCATGCACATGCGATAAGAGCTTTGGCATGACGCATGGTGTGACTTTTTTCTCCCTATTTCCCTTAATTGATTTTTCAACAATTGCAGAGAGACTAAGATGTTGGGCATACAGTTATTTAATGAAATCGGCAGTATTTTTCGTAATGTAAGTCGGAATTTATATATATATATATACATATATATTGAGAAGTTTTTTATGCCGGTCTTTGCAGACGCCCACATATGCGCTCGTGCTGGAGACTTTGCTGCTGATCACGGTGCTCTGGCTGCTGTTGCATAAACGTGGCGGTTACGGGGTGCTGTGGCATAAACTAAGCGATATCGGGCTGTCCAAGGAGGAACAGGACTACCTCATTGAACAATATGAACCGGAACCTTTAGTCGCTGACACGGACCCGGAACACCCGTTGCTGCGCACCCGCCTCGTCCAGTCGAAGGTGGGCAAACGAATTGTGGTCGATGGACACGATTGCCTGAATCTGGGCTCGCACAACTATTTGGGCCTGCTCGAGGACAATGACATTCTGGAAGATGCCTGCAAATGCTTGCGCAAGTATGGCGTTGGCTCGTGTGGGCCTCGTGGTTTCTATGGCACCATGGACGTGCACTTGGATCTGGAGGATCGTCTGGCCAAGTTCATGAATCTGGAGGAGGCCATTGTCTACTCCTATGGCTTCTCGACTGTGGCTAGCGCCATACCCGCCTATGCCAAGCGCGGCGATATTATCTTTGTGTAAGTTGCCAGAGATTCCACTTGACTTCGTCTAATCCCAGCTCTTTGACAGTGATGAAGCCGTCAACTTTGCCATACAGAAGGGATTGGACGCCTCGCGCAGCACCATTGTCTACTTTTCGCATAACGATGTCCAGGACTTGGAGCGCTCGCTCCAGCTGCAGGAGAAGCGCGATCAGAAAAATCCAAAGAAGGCGCAAAAGACGCGTCGCTTCCTGGTGGCCGAGGGCATTTACATGAACACAGGCGAGCTGTGCCCACTGCCGCAGCTGGTGGAGCTGCGCAAGAAGTACAAGTTGCGTCTATTCTTGGACGAAAGTGTGTCCTTTGGGACGCTGGGCAAGACTGGTCGCGGCATTACAGAGCACTTCAATGTTAACGTGAGTGTCGCAAGGCATTTATCGATGTGTTTATCGATAAGCTATCAATTTTAATTCTCGACATTAGCGCGATGACATCGACTTGATATCGGCGGGCATGGAGGGCGCCATGGCCACCATTGGCGGGTTCTGCGTCGGATCGCATTTCATAGCCGAGCATCAGCGTCTGTCCGGATTGGGTTACATATTTTCCGCCTCGTTGCCGCCAATGCTAACGCAGGCGGCGATTTCAGCGTTGGATCGCTTCGAGCGCGAACCGCAAATCTTTGGCCAGCTGCAGCAGAGATCGCGCCAAGTGCAAACACAATTCAAACGCTTTAGCAAATTGCAATTGGGTGGCGATGAGCTGTCACCTGTGAAGCATTTGTACGTGGCCGATTCATATGAGAGCTACGAAGTGGAGAGCAAGCTGCTCAGACAAGTGGCAGACAAGGTAAACAATAGAAATTACTTTTTAAATCCTAACTAACATATTTTCTCTTCAAGTGCATTGAACAAGGCGTGGCCATCGTGGAAGCCGCCTATTTAAGGAATAGGGAACACAAGCCCATACGTCCGAGTCTTCGCATTGCCGTTAATCGATTGCTGGAAGATGCCGATATCTGCAAAGCCTTTGACGTTATTGAAGCCGTTTCCACTGCTGTGCTTTAAGCTCGGTTCGTTTTCAATAATTGAATTCATTGCGTTCCTAGTGTATTTTTGTTGACCTATGACAAAAGCTCAGCACATGCTTTTATAAACATATTTTGCACCAAACTTTAATTGTATTTGAGCAGTAATTAAAAAATAAAAATGTAAATGGTATTTATCTTAACATTTTCTGTTTTTCCAACAATCGAAATTGAAATTGAACAGTGCCCGGCAACAGTGCTACAACATTACACTGCTCTTGTTTATCGATGAATTTTTAATGCTATTTCTTCTATTACCATCTGGTCACACTGTCATTGAGAAACGAAGCCGAATCGAAAGCACGCACGTCGCGCTGTGATTTTCAGTGTGATTTTTGCATTTAATAAGTGTAAGTGAACACAATTTAATTAGACATTTTAGTAAATCGCGAAATAACAAAAAACATAACACTATGAGCGTTAATTGTGCTTGCTGAAAATGTGTTATAAAATAGAGCAGCATAGACAATACGCACCAATCGATTTTTTCACGGCATGCCGGTGAAGAAGACGCCGCCACTACCAAAGTGTTAATTGCGTTCGTGTGTGAATGTGTGTATTCGTATAAATAATATGACATAATCGACGTACATATGCATATGCGGTCGACTTAATTGACATAGTTTTTTTCTTCTATCTATACTTCTGCAGAATACTTATAAGTGTCGTATGTTTTGTGGTCACCGCGTCAGGACTTGACTTGGCAATTCCTTTTGTACGTGAGCGGCGCTGTTTTTTCACGCATGCTTTGATCACCAAATTCGTATTACCAACATACACATACAAGCGCCATATATATATATACGCACACATGCATACATATATTCCCTTCTGATTTGGGCGTTGCAGGATGATATGATTTCCAGGCCGCTTTGCGGTCATTTTCCAGAGAGCACCAGAGAGACGGCATATAGTTGTCTCGCTTGCACACTTTTGCGCAAAATGAAATGAAAAATAAATGCAGTTGCCTCTTGATAATTAATATAGTATATATGTACTTAATGCTCAAAGTATCACAAGCATAATTATTTTTTATTTATTTAATATAGGAAACATGAATTAAATTGGCTTATTTAATTTATGTACATATGTTTAATATTCGACATTTAGCAAGTTGCTACGCCCACTTGTCGTTTTCCAACACTGACTGCTTCCAGAGCAAAGCGCTCTCTCACTCTTCATTTTGTTGTTAACGTGCGCTTGTGAGCGACGGACGTGTGCGTTACACAAATTCAATATAAAAAGAAAAGAAAATATATGTTAAAAGGTGCTTGCTAATATTTATGTGTATGAAAGTTGGTTACGCAGTGTGATAAAAGTAATTTGCTATAATATATAAGGGTGAACTGTGCAAGTGCCGTTACTTAGACCCGCCATTGCTAGATACGGCGTTATAAAGCGAGCGAGTGTTTGCCGCTAGCGCAAAGTGCAGGCGATAACAAATGCCAACAAAAAATTGTTCTAGTGCAATTCATGATCATTGTTAAATAAATCAAATAATTTCTTTTCTACTCCCCCTCATTTTATTTACTACATATATATCCGTGTACATAAAGCAGCCGAAAAACGAACGCGTGTGCTTGTCAGTTTCGACGAACTTGTGTCTGTGTGTGTGTAAACGACGTCCCAGCAGCACGCAATAAGAACGAAGAAAAAGCGAAAAGAGACAACGAGGACTACGTCAAAGTTCGTGAAAAAACAGAAGTAGAAAACATACACTGTGAGTACCAGATCTACCTTCATAGAATTCTTTTTTTTTTTCTTGTTCTTTTAATTGTATTATTCACTTCTGATGTATGTGTAAATGTGTAGATATCGCGCGCTGTTTACTGTTATGCGTGGTTGCCGTTTGACCGGTGACGCCATCTTTTAACTCACACCAACAATTTTCGTTAAATTTTGTATTTTTTTTTTTGGGATTGGTCAAGCACATTCCGGAGTAGTGTATTTTTTGTGTGTGTTATGCTTTGTGTTCAATATTCGTTTGAAGATTTGTATTTTTCAGATTTTCTTTAAAGAACTTTTCTCTCTTTGCTCTCTTCTCATTTACATTGGGTGGGTGGGAGCTGGCAAGATATAGAAATATATTAGCTTTCTATTCGTGTCTGACATATGTCATCATACAGGTTTCTGTTTTAAACTGCCGCCTTTATCAGCATACACTGACACATTCGCACACTCATACACACTTACAAGTGCTGGCAAATATTTACGCTTACGCGTGTCTAATGCATTTTGCCGCATCTGTTTACAAGTTTCTCAGTCTCGTCGTTGACCTACTTTTTGCAAAGTTTCTTTTGCAGTTTTTTTTTTTTTTCTGTGCATGTGATTTGGCAAAAAGCTAGTTTTGTGTAAAGCAAGTGATAAACAAATTTGTAAATATCCAAAAACTAGTTTATATTGAACTGCAAAACTAGAGATGACAGTTGAGCAATGAATATGGCGGTTAACCGGTTAACGGTTAACCGTTTCAACAGCTGTTTTCAGCAGTGTAGTCACACTTATTCTAATCCGAATTCCCTTCTTGCTACGTATTCTAATAAGAATCACAATCCAATACATATAAATTTGAATGTGAGTAAGTTGACCTCATTTTCTCTTTTTACTATTATTGCCTTCAATTAGAGAGCAATTAGAGGTGACATAGAATGAAAGAAAATGAGGGAATACAAAAACAATTTTTCTTGGTTAACTTTTTATTGTATTTCTCACTGTTATCAGCCATATCAAGTTGATATAACATATATAAGCAAGTGACTCTCTCTCTTACGTATGCGTTGCGGCTCGATCGCATGATAACTCAGGTATATATTAACTGCTCAATGACGTCATAGCTCTGGCGCTGCCTTTTTGTTGCTAATTCAATTTTGCAAATTACTTATACATAAATATGCGCTCACACATACATACGCGCACAGGCACATACTTTGATGAGTTTTATAATTTATTTCAATTCAGCCCAAATGTGTAGCGAGAGAGTGTGTGTGTGTGTATGTGTATATGTATTTATATTTGTGTTTATGTTTTTTGTATTTTTTGTTCCCCTTTTTTTTTTGCTACTGCAGCTGACTCAATTGTTGCTAAATTTGTAGCTAATAAAGAGATGTTTCTATACTCATTCACAAAAGTGAAATGAGTATATTGGCTTTGTGCAATGTCCATCCCTCTGGCCGTCATTTGTTTTTATTTGTTTATGCAAATGCAACAGTTTTTTATCTCAATCCTTCAACAGGTGAAAACAAAAGCTATTGGGTGGGTGGCTAGCTAGCTGAGAATAGCAATGCAAAACAACCGACAAAAAGCTGAAAGAAAAAACTAAAATCCATTGTCATTTTGCGCTACTACAGTTATATTTCCAGTCGACAAATTAAAGTGTTGAATGTATGAGGCAAGTAGACAGAATGAGAGAGAGAGAGAGAAGTCTATATATATATATATAAATGTGTGTGTGTTTGGTTTTGTGGGAGGAAGTGCATAGTTAAAACTGTAAACAATTGTTGTGGCTGGCTGGGGCAACCTAGAAAAGCAAGCGACAACAAATGCTTGAATGAGACACATTCGTTTCGATTTGAATTTGAGTTTTTGTTATTGTTATTGTTGGCCGTGTGACGGAAGTAGAATGGAAAACTCGAAAAGAAAAGCTAATAATAATATGAAAATAATAACAATAAATACTATAAAAATAATAATAAATACCATAAAAAATAACAAATGTATAAAAATAAAAAATATTTAAAATAACAAATATATATAAAAATAAAAAATGTATTAAAAAATACAGTTAAAATAAATACTATAAAAATAATAGTTAATACAATAAAAATATATTATAATTCTCGTTCCATTCAGCCTATGAATTATGAGTAAAAATTGTTTACTCAAGCGTGCGCTGTGCCGAGCTTATCTAATTTCCACATTGGAGTGTCGTCACGGGATGTCAGGCTGTGATTAATTGTTATAAAATGTTTGGAGATTAAGTGCATAATTGTGACGTTCCATTTGATTAATTGAACCGTGGGTCTGGCAACCCTGTGTTACTGCCCTCGCTAATGCCAAACGATTTATCTAAAAAAGAGAAAGAGAGAGAGACAGTGAGAAGGGGAGGGAAGTAAACTCGTCTTTGCCTTGGGCAATTGAGAAGCCGCCGCCGCCGCCGTTCCAGCAGCATCGGCATCAGCTAGACAAATGCATCAAGCAAAAGAGAGACAAACATGCATAAATAAAAAAAGTAGCGTACGTGCCATACACACACACGCACACACACACAGGCAAACAAACAAACACCTATGCCTATAGAAGTCAGATTAAAAAGAGATGTTTCTGGGTTCTGCTGCTGCTGCCTGCAGCTCCTCATCAATATTACAAGCAGCAACAATAACACAACAGAGACAACAGACAAATGTACAGTTGCAACAGACAGGCTGGTAACACAACAGTAAACACTGATGCTGCAGCAGCAGCATAACTAAATCTTACAAGAGAATATCAAGAAGACCCTAGAAAAGCCCAAGACTAGCAGACAGAAACAACAACAAAGGCAGGCAGGCGGAGGCACAGACAGAGAGTGACGACTGCAAAAGCTCAGGCACGACAAACATGCTGTTAATTATACATGCCCAAGTGTTATGAAGAGTGGTAGAGAGAGAGAGAGACAGACGATGGGAGAGTGAGGAGTCAAAGAGTGGCATTTAACGAGCACAGAGTATGCAGCAGAGGCCAAGAACAAAATAAATAAATAAAAGTAAGCGAGTGTGCTTGATTCTGTTGTGCACGACTAAGAGATGACCAAAGCTTAACGGCAAATATTTAAATATTTACTTCCATATTGAAAGTGCTCCTTCATGCCTTAATCCCATATTTAATGTTTTATTAAATATTGAGCTGATATATACATATATATATATATATATATATATATATATATATATATATATATATATATATATATATATATATATATATATATATATATATATATAATATAGTATACTATATTATATTACCTCAACCTGTTACATACATTAGTACTAAAACAATATACCCTATTAACGAGCATTCATCAAGCTTCCCAGTAAAAGAAGACTCAAGAAAGTTGTTCCGCAGCCTCTCTCTCTCTCCGTCGACCAGTCGCTGCTGCTGCCTGCCAATTGAAACTGTCTTAAATGAAAAGTGCAAGACTCTATTATTATCTTCATTTGTGCTCATTTTGCTGAACTAAAATTTCAATTGGTATATTTGGGTTAATTTCGTTTCATTAGTTGTAGTATGGGGGCGTGGGAAACTTGTCACTGATTGCATCAATTTGCCATGTGATTAATGTAATTTAATGCAATTTCAATGAAAAGACAATAATATATAATTAAAACGGTGCTTTTGTTAACGGACAGTGTTGCAAAGTGTAGAATGGCTATGACAAGAAAGGAAATTTATATTTAAAAACAATTTTACAACACTAATAATATTTGAACTAAAGTTCTTTTGAGCCGGGTTTCTGTTTTGGTTCTAGTGCACACCGAGTGCCTGAAAACTGTTTGCTATAAAACTCGTTTCTTTTATGTTTGATTTATGAAGCTCTCCTCAACTCATAAAATGTATATAAAACAAACTCGTTTTTGTATAACTTTAAACGGTGTTGCAACAAAAGAGCCACAAACGGCATAATAAAAAAGTCAATTTACAATTACAATAACAATAACCATATAGACAAAGGCCGGCCACAACTCTTGCGGCATATTTTTATATTAATTCATAATGCAAAAAATTGTGAAGCACACGAAAGCCAAATTTCAACTCGAATGGCTTATATAATTTGTTGGCTTTTATAGTTTTTCTTTTATATATATGTTTAAAGCTGCCTGCCAGACATTTAGACGTCGGTGTGAATAATGTTTAGCATGCGATTCGCGGTGCTTTTAAATAAAATGGTTAATTAACACCGGTAGCAGCAGCTGCAGGCCAATGCAGCATTGCATGCAATGCACGCATTATTATTAATCATTATTATGATTATTAAAATTGTGTGTAAAATTCCTTTTCACTGTAACTGTGTGGATATGGTATTTGGTATTTGGTATTTGGTATTTGGTATTTTGGTGTTCGTTTTAACTGTTTTTAAATGTGTTTCGCATTCAATGAATTCAGAACAATGGACATGGCCAATAGTTTTATAACTACACTTGAAAAAATGGAAAAATAATAAATTATAAAAAAAATAATAATAATAATAAATAAAAATATTAAATTTAAAAAAATAAACATAATAAAAATTATAATAATAAGAAAAAATTAAAATAATAATAAAAAAAAAAATTTATAAGAAAAAAAAATAAAACTATTAAAATTTAATATTTTCTATAAACATCAGCAAATTTTGGTTTTTGTAATTAACATGAAAAAATATGTAGAAAGTGTAGTATGCAATAAATATTAAAAAAGTTATTAATGAAAATTGTTGTGGAGTATAACGAAATAGAAACACCTTTAAAATAAGTACACCTGTGTGCGTGTGGGTGTGTGTAAAAGGAAATGGCCGTATAAGTTACCAGCCTGACACCAGGCAGAGGCAATGAATATTTCAATTACTTGTGTTTGCCGTGCTCTTTGCTCGCACTCTGTCCCGCTCGTGCGCCCCACCCCCGTTGGGTGGTGAACACATACGCGCGCGCTGCTAGCTAAAAATATTAGCATGACATCATTCGACTTTAGTTGTTGTTGCGAACGCGCGGCATCAATAATTTTCTGCTTTGCGCGCCTAGACTATATATATACATGGATATATATATAAATTTATATATATATATATATTTGTTTTTATGCTGCATTTTGTGTTTGCTGGGCGAGGGTCATAAAAATGTTGTCACTATTTGTCGGCTCACTGAACTCTTCCTCTTCCTCTTCACGCTGCATAAATATAACAGCATTTTCTCTATATTCAATTGCAGGCAAAGAGAAAAGAGAAAAATTTGCAAAGTATTCAGTTTTAAGGTGAGTTTGATATATTTTTTTTTACTTGACTCGCCTTCAATATCGATAACGATAAGTCGCAAGTGTAGAGCAAACAAAACGTGCCAAGAGGCAAACATAACTTGAGTCTTGACTTCGTGTTTATCGTCGTGCAAACATTTACGTTTCAAAATGTGCAAATGATTTATCAACACTCTTTGCTCTTCGCACCACTATTCATCAGCTGGCAGCAGCCAGTGCAAGCCAACTAGTGAAAAAGGCCAGAAATAGCTAGACAAATCTGTCCCACATTTAATTTGAATAGCTATAATTCCCGAACTGACGCGAAAATAGCTAAATTGACAGCACTTTGTCGGCGTTACCATCACTGTCTCTGTCTCACTCTCTCCCTTGAGTTACTATCGTTTTTGTTGACATTTCTCTTGCATCATATGATGAGCGAGCGCGAAAAGCAGAGATTGACCGACTCAGCGTGAGAGGAGGGAGGGAGATAGCGAACAGAACAGTTAAAGTTGAGATCTCAGTTTCTCATTTATTTTTTGCTGTTGCTCTTTGAACTTACGCCACAATAATTGCCATAATTAAGTTTTGCCTGCCAAAAAAAGGAAAGAAAAAACTTAAGTGATTTGTAATTTATATTTTCTCAAGTATTTACTCTCGTCATATCTCGTTTTTAATAATGATAATCGGCAGATGAGCGCATATGATGTCACTCCGAGGAAACTAGTTTTTGCTTTTGTGTTTTCCTTTGCCAAATATCTTATATTTACAAATATTTATAATTTATTCAAGCGCAAAATTCAGGTTGTGCAAATATCATTTCACTTTCATTGAATAGTCAAAATTTGGACAGAAAATTTAGCTTTGGTGATGGCTTTGAAGAAGACAGTCAGTGATGATAGTTAATCAGTCATCAGTTAATCAGTTGAGCTCTAAAACTATCTGTCTATTGCAAGGAAGTGTGAATATCGATGGCGTACGCTATCGATAGTTCTCCAACTCTAATCTATATCATATAAGGTTTGTTTTTGGCGATTCTAATAGACTCTAACTGATTGCTATTTGGCACGAGTATAAAAGCAATTAAAAGAGAGAGAGAGTGAGAGAGATACAGATATATATAGTTGAGGCTGTGGCAATAATAAAAACTATGATAGATTTTTTTTTTCAATTTTTTTCTTCGTAGTTTCTCGTTCAACTTGAAAGTTGACTTGGCTTGTGCGCATTTGGCCCATGTCCATCCAGCCATCCAGGCCAAACAGTTAAATAAATGGGTCATTGAACCAGACGAAACTACTTTTATGCCATCTGCTTCTTCCTCCATTTGATTTTATTATCATGCATTGCTTTAATGCTTTTTACCCACTCGGCAATAAAGCAACAAAATGAGTTGTGCTTTATTGTATTTGGCTTAAAGCTTTTTACGTTTTTCTTTTACTACAATTCCGTTGGAAGATTTGATAAATGAGTTGAATTGTGGAGTTTAATTGTGGATAAAGCGAATTATATATTATATACAATATATAACTTATAATATAATTACATTTCTATCCCAACTCTACCTGTCATAATTATAACTCAATTCTTGCTTAAACTAATTTTCCTTCCAATATTTGTGCTTAACATTGTTTGTTTGGCTTCCTGTGTCCTGCGCTCTAGCTGGCGACGCTCCTGTCAATGACCTCTCACATTTCTGTAGCATGACATCATGCTTAATTATATATGCTCTACAACCCCACTCTCTCTATATCTTTCAACCCCCCGCAATAAAAACAAAGCACTTAAAGTAGCAAATAAACATTTCACCCTCCAAACCGGTGACGTCACTCACTTCCTGTTATTTCAGCCTTAAACAAGGACCTTTTTATGACTCGCGCGTGTGTTACACAGTGCCCCTCCACCCTCTCCCTCTCTTTGTGGCGCCACATTTCTATGATTTGGCTGTTGGCGCCGGCTAAAAATTTCCTAATGGCAGCCGGCGAGGAATTCTGACGCAACAAATAAGAGGATATTCACATAAAAGTAGAGGTTGTGTGTGTGTGGGGTGTGGCAGGTATTGAGTGGGCGGTTAGCTTGGTTTGGTTTCCTTTGCTTAAGCTGTCTCCTAGAGGGCTGGCTGGTCGCGTGTCGTTGAACTTGTGGCCGCCCTGGCTGCCTAGCAACACAACGCGTCAACGGCGACACACATCTGTCCAAAGGCGATGCGTGTTAACTGTTATTTTGGGACCCAGTTAATCAATGGGCAAGTGCACGTGCAGGAGGTAGGGCTTTGGTGCCGCTAGCAATTAGCCAATTATTCAGGTACATATTTGCAGGCACTAATGGCACTTTAATAGGTCCGCTTGTGTGGAAAGACAGGTGTGTAGATTTCCTATTAAACGGACATGCTAGCAAGCAAAGATCTAGATTAAAAATTGAATAACTATGAATCAGCAACAACAGCAATTTTCTCTTAAAAAGTCTTCTACAATCTTTTATACAGATTTATGTATAGTTTCTATTAACTTGTTTGTTGGCTATGCTCCAAGTGAGGCAAGACTTTGATATTGGGTCGATGACAACACATATATGAAACATATGAAACATTCAAGTGTCTGTTCATGCGGCTGCTTGTCCATTGAAAAGTCTTATAAATCATGGCAAAAATAATGCAACAAGAATGAATCGTAATTAATTACAGTGAGCTGTAAGCGACTGTCTAATACTCTGTTTATTTCATCACAATTAATGTGAAGCCATTTGCTATGATTGCTGTGAATAATGCTAGAGCCTTTCTAGCATAGTCAGCTGCATTAGCGGGGAATGACGCCTGCTGTTATCAATGCAGCTGTTGTCTTTATATAAATATATATGATCAAAGTATAAAAGTATACATAGCATGACGAACCAATATACTCGTTTCACATAGCACATAAACCAGAACTGATCATAAATATAAACAGTGAACAAGTGAACTGTTTGTTTGTTGTCAGACTGACACACGCCAAGTGTGTTGTCTGTCTGTTTGTTCACTTGTCTGGTCTGCTTTTCATGGCTGTATTATGTCTGCTATATCTTAGTTAAAGCATTTCATTTGTCAGCGATCGGATATAATCTTTGGCGTCATGCAACGGCGCCAAGTTCTCGTGAGATTTTCACATTGTAATTCGAGGCACGCGACTTTGCAGAAAAGCGAACAAAGAAAAGGGAAAGACAACTGCTTAGCAAAACAAACAAAATTAGCAAGATGTGATGAGAATGTAGAGCAAAGTAACAATCAAGCTCAAATTATAAGAATTAACAGTCCCATGCACGCCCCTTTAATTGAGAGTGAGTAAATACCATAAATTACCATTATATAGAAATAGCAAAATTAAAAATATATTATAAATTAAAAAACAAAAAAGTTACTACATGTTTCCGCCCGGGATCGAACCGGGGGCCTTCTGCGTGTTAGGCAGATGTGATAACCGCTACACCACGGAAACAGTTGAATCTGTGCCAACCAAGTGCTCTACATAAAACTAACTGAAACTGACTCCTTGCCAAGTTTGCAATTTAACTACAAAAAACCCATTTTTATTTTATTTACAAATAATTAATTGATTTGCGATTTAAAATTCAATAATATATCTATATATATTTGTATGAGCTATAAATATAATCATGCACTAATACAATAAACATATAAGATATACATGAAAAATATACAGCATATTATATGCATTCAGTGCTGCATAAAATAAGCATTATTTATTTTAAAATATTAAAACAAAAAAATTAGACATGTTTCCGCCCGGGATCGAACCGGGGGCCTTCTGCGTGTTAGGCAGATGTGATAACCGCTACACCACGGAAACAGTTGAATCTGTGCCAACCAAGTGCTCTACATAAAACTAACTGAAACTGACTCCTTGCCAAGTTTGCAATTTAACTACAAAAAACCCATTTTTATTTTATTTACAAATAATTAATTGATTTGCGATTTAAAATTCAATAATATATCTATATATATTTGTATGAGCTATAAATATAATCATGCACTAATACAATAAACATATAAGATATACATGAAAAATATACAGCATATTATATGCATTCAGTGCTGCATAAAATAAGCATTATTTATTTTAAAATATTAAAACAAAAAAATTAGACATGTTTCCGCCCGGGATCGAACCGGGGGCCTTCTGCGTGTTAGGCAGATGTGATAACCGCTACACCACGGAAACAGCTGAGGCATGGCTGACTTAAAGCCAAGCAGTTGCTTTGTGCAAAGTATGTGAGCTGCAAAAATCGTTATCCACATGTGCTGCTTGCTTAAATACAAATAAATCGTGATTTAAGTTATTTATTTATAAGATTTACTTAGGATTGTACAAGCATTATTTAGTTTATGCAAGAAAATAAAAATAAAAAATTTTCTGTATTATCGCAGCCGGTAGGATTCGAACCTACGCTCCCAGAGGGAATCTGATTTCGAGTCAGACGCCTTAACCACTCGGCCACGACTGCTTGTGGGAGCCGTTCGTCTAAAGCATTATATGTGCTTCCAAGCCACATGTTCTTTAGGGTTTTCAGTTTTTGCGGATATGTGAATATAAAGAAAGCATAAATGTTTTTTATTAAAAGAGTAATTATATTATGTAAATGAAAATGTATTTGAATGAATTTATCATTAATAAATAATTATTTATTAAATTATTGATGCAAAACAAAATATAAATAGAAATGAGGTGTTTTATATTACTTAAAGCTATAAACACTTTATAATATTTTAGTCACGAACTGTAGAACCTTGAGGGAAATGCTTTGTTAAATTCTCTAGGCTTATATATTTAAATATAATAATAGGTTTCACTAGTAGTCACTAGTTTAATTAACAAATTTATATTTGTAACTGTAATAGTAGTAAATTCTATATATATATATTGTTCAGACAGACGTTATTCGTCTTAGTTAAAGCATTATTTAAATGCTAGTAGAAGGTTATCTGTCACTGATAGCTACAAATTCTCATTATTTCCACTCGCTGGCGCTCCGCTTTTACAGTTTATTGCACTTTTTCATATTCATTATTGTTGTTGTTGCCTCAGTAATGATCTTTCAACAGCGCGTCTGTTGCTGCTCCACTGACTGACTGAGTGACTTGTTGCATTATGAATACTGAATGGATTCATTGATGAGGTTTTGAGATGATGATGATGACCTTATTGTTGGCTTATTGTTGTGTGCTCTAGTTGTCAGAAATATTACGTAAGATTTCTCTAGTAACGCTGAATGAATACTTGAGAAATTTAATTAACGCTCGCACATGTGTGAAAATTATATATAGGGTGTTCGCTTTTTGGGGTTAATTGAACGCCTTAAACTTTGAGTGTGTGTGTGAGTGTGATAATTAATAAAGTGAATGCATAATTGGATTTTTGGTATGCTGAGTACTTGAAACTCAATTAAATATGCTTGAAATGCAATGCATAGGGTAATGTAGCTAAGGTCATGTTGTTAACAGTGTTCTGTTCTTAGCATTTACTCTGTACTGTTAAATTTATGTTAATTTTATATTATTAACATGCAGATGTTAAAGCATTCGCAATGCTTATCTTAATAAAAGTTTCATGTTATTAACAGTCGCGTTTCTATTGTTTTTGTTTTCTTTTGCACATTCAACACAGGCGCAGCTCATTAAAATAATGGGCGTGTCATCAACTGCCAATCTGCAGACTATTTATATATATATAATATATAATTGCATAATGTCAACTGCGCACACAGATAACAGGGGCAGCTGAAGCTGCCGTCACCAACGCCTAAATTTAATTGATGTTTGTGTTTCCGTGCAAAAAGGTCAAACAAGACGAAGTCGTCTCTTCGTCTATGCGTGCAGCAATGGAAATAGTTTTTGTTTTTGTTTTTGCTTACATCACTTTGTCGTCGCATCACATGATAAGTTAATTAGATTTGTGTATCGTCGTGAGTCGCGCATAGAAATCCGATTAGAGGCATGCAGCGACTCGCTGCTGTTTGCATTGGCATTGTCGAAAGGTCAATAAACTGCATGTGCTGGTTGTAAACAAGTTTTTTTTTACAGGGTTTTTAAATTTTTCAAATTAATTTTTTACAATAGTTTTTAATCATTATTTTCTTTATTTTTATATTTTATTGTATTTTATTTCATTTATTTTTTTATTTTGTTGTTAACCTGGTGCTATTTAGCCATATAAAAGTCAACCAGTGTTGCCATAATAGGGTAATTGGGGCTTGTTTAATCGTTGCAGCTTAAAGTCAGAATGCATTTGGTGCCCCTCTTTTGTTTGTATGTGTGTGGTTGTCTGTGCAGATTCTCGCTTTAATCAAGCAGACAGAATACACCTACAGCTTGAACTTATGCACCCACACACACACCCAGAACTGAGTTGTAGGGCAACAGTCAGTTGCAAACGCCTACGCTGTAGTGGGATGACTCGTTAAGTTTATTGCTTACTGCCCACTTAAAACTGGGCACTTGAGGAACGTTTATTTCCAAACTATATTCCTTTGATTTGCGCCCACACACACAGATACATGTATACTGACATTAAAGTTCAATTACCTGGCAACGCTCGCAATTGTTCTTCTTTCCTTCCACCTTCCCCATTTTAAGGCTGTCACTCAAACTGCTGCGGCACACGTTCAGTCAGCCGAAATCAGCACAGACATACGTCATAATTAGCATGGACAGCAGAAAAGAAAGAATATGCATATGCACACACATACATAAAAACATACATATGTATGTGTGCATGCACATTGACATGCTCTCGGTGTGCAATTGTCAAGCCAATAATAATAATAACAATGAGCAAAAGGTTTATTTTGCGCATTTCCATAATAATGACAATACAATAAGCCAAGTACAAACGCTGCCGCAGCAACGTTTGAGCTGTTGTCGTTGCATACTTTCTTTTGTGCGCTGCAAAATGACACTGAACAAAAGGGGGTGCCACTTGTCGTGTGCTTGTCTTTAAATTGGCGTAAGCCAAGTAGAAAATGCGCTTTCAATTGATATGGCAAGGCTGCGCCTATTTATGTATGGCAAGGCGCACAGTGTGTTTGTGCATGTGTATGCATTTGCATTGGTAAGCGTTAAGCGGTAATCGGTAATGTGTATTGGTAATCGGTAATATGGACAGTCATGTTTGTATTGGTAATCTGCGTTATACATCTGTGTGCCGTTGACATTTTCCTTGTTATTGTTAGTGTGCCAGGGCTGTACAGCAAGAGGGTAAGCAAATCTTTAGCAAATCCTATAAATATATTTTTTAAGAACCAAAACTGACAACGAAATCCAAATTGAAGGTTAATTTCTTACAAACCAACCACCACGCCTAAAATTAAACGAGCAACGCATATATTTTGCTTTCTTTCCTCTTGCTCTTTCTCTTTCGCTCTCTAGTTGTTTATTTGTTTTAAGTGGCGCTGCCGCTGCGACGGTGACGGCGGCGGCAACGGCAATGCCGCTGCACTCTTTACGCTTGAGATGCGCAGCGTCGTTGAAGTAGTCGTTTGTGTGTGTGTGTGTGTGTGTTTGTAAGCCTGTGCGTGTGCGTGTTTGTATTTTGCTGCCACTTTCTTCATTTTGTTTTAAAGGCATCAATTTAAATTCGTTAAAAGCCAAATACATGCACATACATACATACATACATACATATATACATATCTAAATAAAAGCAAATGATCTAAAATAGTTTTTTTTTCCCATTTCTGTTGCCGCACGTTTATTTTCACACTCTCGTGGGCAGCGGCGGCGATGGTCCGCTCTGCTGCGCTCCATCCACACCCAAAAAAGAAAATACTAATAATGGATAAAAAGAGGAACTCAACACATATTTTCCCAATAATTTTTACTCGGCAACTGTCAAGCAAACGAAATTTATTTTTAACCAAAATTAGAATTTTTGTTGGGGTTGTAAAATATGTGGTATATATTTATATATATATACATTTATAAAAATACCGAAAACGAAATGGAAAGGCTAGCCGGCGCTCTCGGAACTTTAGTTCAAGTGCTTTCATATATTTTGCCATTCACACAACACGCAGACATGTGTAAATACATACATACATACACACATCCACAAACAGAAATTGCTTATTTGCTCTGTCAACGCGCGCGTTTCAGTCTGTTCTCTTCCGCTCTCTGCCTCTCTCTAGCTGTCTGTCTTGCTGTTGGGTGGTTCATGTGCGCCTCTCGCGCCTTGCAGTTTTATGCAGGCGACGACGGCACAAGTGCTACTCTCGTTCGTGCTCTCTCTTTTGCCACCCTAACGGAAACCAAAAGTTTTGGCCTGCACTTTTTAAGGTCAGTTGAAAATTTTCAGCTGAGCCTGACGAAAGCGAAATATTTAGAAATTAAACATTAAAATATTATTTAAAGATATAAAACTAACAGAAATTGTGTATTTTTGTTGTTGTTTTTAGCATTTGAACCAAATTTAAATAAATTAACTGAAACATGACTGAGGTTGAGCAACCGCCACAGAACGGCATAGATCCAACCGCGGGCGAGGATGACGAGAACAGTAAAGCGCGTCCCGCGGATATTGAACAGGTAATATAAATATAATATAATATATTATAATATATATATATATATATATATATATATATATATATAATAATATATATATATATATATATATATACATAATAATAATATAATAATAATAATATATGTATAAAACAAATCTAATTTAATCCTACAACTTGCAGGACATGCGGGAGATGGAGCGACGCAAACGTGTGGAGGCCATCATGGGCTCCAAGCTGTTTCGTGAGGAACTGGAACGGATTGTCGACTCGGCACGTGAAGGTAGCGCCGGCGCCAGTGGCATTTTGCAGCAGTTGTCGGATATTGTGGGCGTGCCCGTGAATCGTGTTAGCAACGTGTTCAAGAGCGGCAGCTGCATGGTGCCCATCAATGATATACGTGGCGTCGAGTCGATGGGCTATGCCAAGGGTGAGAAGATACTCAGATGCAAACTAGCTGCCACATTCCGTCTGCTCGATCTGTACGGCTGGACACAAGGTCTGGGTGCACAGATTACGGCACGCCTAAAGGTCGATCAGGAGTATTTCCTGGTCAATCCCTATGGCCTGTTGTACCATGAGATAACCGCTTCGGCCCTCAACAAAGTCGACATGCAAGGGCAGATTGTCGAGCAGGGCACAACCAATTTTGGCGTGAACAAGAGCCGTAAGTAAAAATACTATTAATGATTATGATGATATGAATCTAAGTATTATTTTGTTACAGACTTTGTCTTGCATTCGGTGGTGCATGCTGCGCGTCCAGATATCCGTTGCGCCATTTACATTGGCTGCAGTCCCGTGGTGGCAATCTCTTCGCTAAAGACGGGCTTGCTAGCTCTCACCAAGGATGCCTGCGTGTTGGGCGAGATTAGCACACACGCCTACACCGGTCTGTTTGACGCGGATGAGCGCGATCGTCTGGTACGCAATCTGGGGCCCAACTCCAAGGTCATGCTGTTGGCCAACCATGGCGCCCTCTGCTGTGGCGAGACCATTGAGGAGGCGTTCTTTGCCGCCTGCCACATTGTGCAGGCGTGCGAAACGCAGCTGAAGCTACTGCCCGTTGGCCTGGACAACCTTGTGCTAATACCTGAGGAATCGCGCAAGTTGATATACGACCAGTCGCGCCGTCCGCCGGAGGACTTGGAGAAGAAATTCGCTGCCATCACAACTGAGGAAGATGGTGCTGGCAAGGAGGAAGTCGCCACGCCCAAGATTGGTAGCCCACCCAAGTGGCGTGTGGGTGGCGCCGAGTTCGAAGCACTGATGCGAATGCTGGACAATGCTGGCTATCGCACCGGCTACATCTACCGTCATCCACTGATCAAATCAGATCCGCCAAAGCCGAAGAACGACGTTGAACTGCCACCAGCTGTGTCTTCACTGGGCTATCTGCTGGAGGAGGAGGAGCTCTTCCGACAGGGGTATGCTAGCTGCTTACTTATGCCAGACAACTGTTATAAATATATATGTTTCTTTATAGTATCTGGAAGAAGGGAGATCTGCGCAAGGGCGGCGATCGTAGTCGCTGGCTGAACTCGCCCAATGTTTACCAGAAGGTCGAGGTACTCGAGACTGGCACTCCTGACCCCAAGAAAATCACAAAGGTAGAGATCATAACATTTGAAGATAGACAAACAACACAACAGCAAACACAAAGAGTTAACCTCAAGGAAATCGAGGGAAATTAGTGGCAATTCATAAACACACAAATCCTAATACAGCTAGGGAAATTTTTTATTAAATAATCCCACAAAAAAACATTCCAAACAACCATCCATAGAAAATATTTATAGCTCTCTTTGACCTCCCAGTTTTCTACTTGCTTTCATTAATATATTCACGCATAATAATCTATCTATCTATATATATATATAAATATATATATGTAGCAAATAAGCAAAAAGAGAGATCAACAATTGACAAAATTTATTTACATTGAAAACAATTTTATGATGCAGCGAGATATTTTGTAACCCAAATGCAGCAAAAACAAAACAAACCAATATTAATATGAAATGCTTTATAAATTGTAACTGTGCATTAATCAAATAAATATATGAAATACAAAACTATATCGCATAGATGATTTTGTGCCTCTTTAGGGACATTCCAATTCAAATTATTATTTGCCTTCTATTAAAAGTGAAACGAAAATAATGCAAAGAAAGAGAAAGACATTTGTTAATAACTATTAAAAGCTAATTAATATAAATATAAATATATATTTTAAGCAATGCTAAACTTAAATAATTATTCCTAATATCCATTGAATTCTGCATGTTTTTCTGATTTTCTCTCATTTCAATCATTTTGTATTTGTTTATGTTAACATGAAAATATCTTTTTCTTTGCATGATTTCGAACTTATTTGTTAATTGTCCTCAGATTATTTACTTACATTTGTTAAGGCACAAAATCATTTATGCTTGTATTTCATTATATATTTATTTGAATATTTATAATTTGCATTTGGAACAAGTTTCTCAACCAATTTGCTTGCATTTGAGTGCAATCTGCGGGGCATCTTCATATTGTATTGTAAAATGTTAATATATATCTGAAATATGTGAACTTTTAACATTTATATATGTAGGCTATTTCTGTTGATCAAATTTAAGAATTTCCACTTAAAAAATCTGAAATTTCAATCTAAAACAAATTTCTTTCTCTTTCTTTTTCAATTGCTTAACTCCGTTGAATGACCCCTTTATAAAAAAAAACCACAAAAACCCGAAAAATCCTACGTAATACCCTTTAAAATAATAGTGGGTAGCCGAAGGTTCGCCCACCCACTCGACGCCGGTGCGCATCGAAGATCCATTGCAATTTGTGCCAGCCGGAACAACCACCAAGGAGTTTAAGCGGGTGCAACAGCAAGTCAGTAACAGCAAAACATAATAACATATAACATTATAATAACATTATGTTAACTATATCAAAAACAGATCAAGGACAACCGACGCGCAGACAAAATCTCTGCCGGCCCACAGTCGCACATATTGGAGGGCGTTACCTGGGATGAGGCGAATCGCATCAAAGATGCAACCGTCTCGCAAACTGGTGATCATGTTGTGCTAATGGGTGCCGCCTCCAAGGGCATCATACAGCGGGGATTCCAACATAATGCGACAGTCTATAAGGCGCCCTATGCCAAGAATCCCTTCGACAACGTGACAGACGATGAGCTCAACGAATACAAGCGCACCGTCGAGCGCAAAAAGAAGAGTATTCATGGAGAATGTAAGTAGAGCAAGAGAGTGAGGAAGGGAGGCACTGATAAGTTAACAGAACGTTATACCCCAAAGTGAACTGTTAACTTAACAGTGCGTGAGGAAGGGAGCCACTTTTAAGTTAACAGAACGTTATACCGCAAAGTGAACTGTTAACTTAACAGTGCGCCGCTCGAGAATCTCCCATGCAAAGTGATCTTAACAGAATGAACTGTTAACTTAACAGTTTAATGTTACATTATGCAGTGCCTAGGGAAATAATTATATATTTATTAATTTTCATTCTTTTCCACTTACAGATACCGATACAGACTTTTCGGAATCAGAGGCACTCAACTCGATGCAAGCAGCGGGTGCACATGCACATGCAAAACACGCACAGAGCGAACCAGAAACGGGTAAGCTTACACTCACACGATACGCAAAGCTGAATATTGTCATAATATTGTCATCTGTTTATAGAACACCAAGTCATACAGATTCAAACACAGCAGGCGCCCATTCCCAGCCAGGCTGAGGTTGTGCTAAGTGATGGTAAGTCCAGATCTACACTCAATCCAAACTGTTTCCTCTTGTTTTATGTCTATGTTCATATAATTGAATTCTCGTACACACAAACACACCCACACACATTCAAACCAGTTGTGTTGTCTTTCCAAAACTGAATCCTCAGATTTGTGAAATTCAAATTGATTCGTTTTATTTTATTTAATTTTTTGTTGATGCATTTTGTCTTATGTTATTTTGTACATTTTTTATATTATTTATAATACACATTAATATTTTGATTTCTTATTATTATTTATATAAGTCTAAAATAGTAGTTAAATTAGATATTCATAATCCTTCAACTTAATCTTATGTATTTTATTTAGAAAACTTTTATGCTAACCTATAATTTTACTTATATGCTATTTTCCTTTTATTTATTTTTGTTGCCTCTACTCTACCGAAAACTTCAATACACACACACAAACAAAACAAAACAATTTCATAACAATATATATATATATTCAAAAATAAAAAGTTAACAAAAAAGTACTCGTAGCACTTGATACAGTTTCGACTTCCTTTCTGTAAACAACTCTGTTAAAACACAGCCCTGTCTAACTATCTATACAATACGAACCTGTCTATTTGCAACCCTGTTATTCTGTCTTTCGAATACTTAAAGGACTCACCTGTTGTACGACGTGCATAAAGTGAATTTGATTTTGACTCTGATTTTTGCCAAAACTAAAATAAGAAAACGAAAAGTTTTACTAGTTAAATTTTACTTCTTCCATTAACAATATCTACTCTATACAGCTGCAGTTTTATTTTGTATTTAGTAAATGATTTCGTTAAATAATTATGTTCATAATTTTTTTTATCAATTTGGCAAATTGTAATTCAAAATTAACTTACTTTTTTTTTGTCTTTTATATATAATCTAAAAATTCTTAGCTAAATGCAAGCGCAAATAAATTGGCAGCTAACAAATTTTGATGTAGTTAAATTTTGTAGAATTTATTTAGGGTAAAAAAGAAAAGAAAAATAACTCAAAATAAAAACACAAATACAACAGCGAAGCTCAACTAAATACAAATACTACTACATTTTCTACTATCAATACAATGTACACGTGTATATGTGTGTGTATCTGTGTGTACATTGCTGCTGCTGCGCTTTCTAAATCTCTACACAAAATGTTAAATAACATAAAAGTCTAGTAACTTACATTTATTGTTAGAGGTGAGTGCAGCCCCCAAAAAAGATTTAGTGTGTAGTAAAAAAAAGAGAAAATATATAATTAATAATACCTGTGCATAGTTTATAGAGCAGTGAACTAAATTTGTTAATGCATAATCTCATGTTAATTCATAAAACTAATAATATGTTAATCATGCACTCATGCTCTGTTAATTAACATTTTGCCTTGCAGCTACAACATTGGTCATTATATTTAACTTAAGCAGAGCGTTGTTAGCTTACATATAGCTTGCTATTTATTTATTATTGTTTTTTATTTGAGCCTTTTCACAATATAAATGCAGATTAAGAGTTCTTGAGAATAAGTTCAATTGAACGTTTTATGCACATGAACTGAACTCAGTCACTGATCAGTGAACATTTGTTCGCTCATGAAAGATACTATTTGCTTAGTTGTTATGAAACGGTTATGAACAATGATTCCCTTTGCTCAGCTGTTCATGAGCGATTCGTTCTACCGATTCGTTATCGATGAGCCACTTTTGAATTAGTGCAACAAGTAAACGATATACTCAACGAACGTTTGA
This sequence comes from Drosophila peninsularis, assembly GCA_035047485.1. NCBI lineage: Eukaryota > Metazoa > Arthropoda > Insecta > Diptera > Drosophilidae > Drosophila > Drosophila peninsularis. The sequence goes on from JAWNPN010000035.1 coordinate 128,691, forward strand.
ATTTATTGAACTAGTATTCACACCTCAGTCAATTTTTGCACATTTAGTATTTTGTTTTTATTTAGATAAACTGCAGCTGTTATTTGTTTATTGCCATCTCTATCGATTGCATATATGTTAAAGCTTATGCTACTTTATCCCCCACGCACACACACAACAACAATGCATGACTATTAGTAATAATAATTATACTCACTCACATTATATAAATACATATTTTTTAAGTTAAGTCTTTTAAAGTATTGTTTTTTTTTCTCAAAGGTTTATTTTAATGCTCTCAAACATGTTTGACTTTATGTATGTTTAATTCTGAATACTATTTTAGCAACACTTAGTTTTATAAACGGCGAACGCTCCCATACAGCAACAAATCGCAAGCCACCAACTGGCCGAGGTAACGAACAAGTTGTATACATTATCTCAGTTCCTGAGATCCTTCGTATATGCCCTAACATTCAATTTACCCCCAACTGTACTCAAATTGTACTCAAGTTCTTGGACAGCATTTGTACATATATAATGAATCCCATTCCATTGTTATCGATGTTAACAACTAGCCCAGAATCACTCGTTACATATATATATATATGCACCTACCTAACCTAGCTGTAGCCTTGGCCCTCTATATGGGTCCACAATATGCAATAACCCCCATTTATAACCCAATATATGAGATAGAGCGTATTCATTTGGTTTTTGGGCTCAGACCTTAGCTTAGATCAATAGATAGCTAATATATCTTGATATTATATTTATATATGTACGTATATAGGTATTATCAGCGAGTAGCAAGTCACAGGAGCCGCACTCTCGAGTTGCTGGCTCTGTGGCTTGAGGTGCGCCTGAGTGAGTAAGTCTTGCAAGTCTAGTCATTGGCCTAGTTATGCAAAACATACTGATGTCACCCACCTTTTTGCCTTTTTTATGATTGCAAAGATTTTCAAGATCAAGAAACTGTTCCTGGTCCTGTCGATGCCGATGTCGAGCCGAACAGGAACAACGCTGGCCTAGTCTACGATGAGTTGGACAAGGAGAATCATATTCAGAACGCAACCAAATGTCGTCGCGATTTGCTCTCAGCTTTTACTAATCCCAATGTCACGCCCATTCCCTACTCTAGTCCCTACATGCAGGGCCAAAATGCTGCTGACTTGGCACAACCGAACCCTGAGTCCCAAGCCGCGCCCCTTGCCGTCTTGCAGGGAGATCTTTATTCATATGCCTACGGGCCCGCGTCTTTGGGTCGCTGTTGTCAGCCACAGGTCTGTTCCGTGCTCTTGCACGCTCTGCACTCGGAGCACTTGCAGAATGCGGGCTACTATCGCAGCTCGGGGCTGGGCGCTCACTCTAGCCCCACTTCCAGCGTTGGCACCACCAACGCATCATGCACTCCTCGTCGCCCGCTGCAGCTGGCCAATGGCATGCCGCCTCCGTATCGCACTCTGTCTCACTTTGGCTTCAATTCGCCGCGTCAGGCGCCGCGCACCGAGCACAAACACCTGCCGGCTGGACCGGACTGCATCCGCTACAGACCGATGCACCGTGTGATGAGTTACGAGGAGATCTTTGCCACGCCGCGCTACGAGGAGCTGTGTTCATTCTGCTTCGAGCACTTGCTGCGCCTCAAGCCGGAGCTGCAGCGTCGCAGTGCCGCTAGCAGCAGTGTCGAGGACCCCGATGATGTGACCAGCTGCCCGGGCAGCTCGACGGCTTCGCCACCCAAATTGGCTACGCTAACCGAGGAGGAGTACGAGGATCGGCTGTACATCCGTCCGTCAATGGCTAGATTCCCGTGCCATGTCGGCACTCAGACGAGCTCCATTCTGCTGAACACCCAGTTTCTGAGACAACTCGAGAATCTGAACTTCTCGGAGGAGTCGCCTAATGTCAACTACCTGGCAGGACTGCAAACCATCTATAGTGGCGTAACCACGCCCACGAGCCCCGCTGCTAGTGCAAGTAGCGCACCGCCAGCCCGTAGAGATAGGCAACAGGAGCAGGATCAGACCAGAGCGAATCTTACCGAAGTCTGGAACTTTGGCAACTGGCAGGAGCAGGCCCAGCACGATGTGAACGGCCAACAGCCGCTGACCGAGCGGCGCATTACGCTCGAGATAACTCAACAATTTGCTAATTACCCAGAGGAGCAGCAGCAGGCGGAGCGTCAGCTGATGTCGCGTGACGACCGCCAGCGTCGCAAATCGGAGTTCCACGAGCTGTGGCAGGATCACGTTCAGTACTTTGGCTCTAAGGAAGAAATGAAGCAGGAAGCTCCACAGACTGTGGAGCATACATTGACCATGTCGCTGGATCCACAGGAAGACGCGACTTTGAGAGCCTACGGCTGGCTTAAGCAGGAATCTAACTATGGAGAGGACGAGGCAGAGACAGTGTACGAGCCGGTCACAGATTACCAGACAGAGACTGTGGATGAGAGCTATTATGAAGAGGCCTCATCTGGCAACAACCAGGAGATCCCCACTGATGACCCACAGCATCAAGCAGGTGCTGAAATACCGAAAATGCTGGAAGAATTCGAGCAAAGTCTCTGCGTGGCTGGGCAGAATCTCGAGAAACTTGTGGCCACCACCAAGAAGCTACGAGCCGTGTCCGTCCCTGTAGATCTCTCCGATGAATCGATAGCAAGCGGCTTCCTATTCCGTGCCATCAGCTTGGAGAATATCGCCGATGCGGACGACACTGCGTCAGTCTCTGAGCCGAATCTCTTCGAGCCGCACAATGCAAGCACAGACGAGTTGCCGGAGCAAGCCGAAGAGTCGCAGATCGACAACGATCACGAGGAGAAGCGCGACGATGAAAAGCCAGTAACTCCCGTTCCCAATGATAAGAGGACCAAAGGAAAAGATTACGTCGAGTGCAAGCACATCGATGAGAAGGACGTCGACGAGAACGAAAATGATATTGTGGATGCAGCTAGTGCAGCCGATGAAGCATCCTCTGCGGAGCCAACGGCCAGCTCAGATGTGGTGGCCACGCCAGAGAGGACGTGTGCCAACGCCGTGTTCTCGCCCCTGGAGCGTGACATACTCGACTCTATCGAGGCGAACAATCTGAAGGAGCGGGAGTCCATCTTCGGCAGAATCGATGAGAGCATACGCAACAAGCTGACGCCCTGCAAGCTGCAGCGCATAATCTCTGGCACAGAGGAGACATTCAATACGTGCACCCACATCTACAAGAGTCCCACCCAAGCCACGTCGACACCCACACCAACGCCTCATCTCTTTCAGTTTGGCAGCGAACCGCACTCGTCCACCTTTTCCAAGCACAACATAACCGCTCCAGCCAGCTCGTCGGCGCATGTTCGTGTGATTGCTGGCAAGACGCCACGCCTGTCCCGCTCCTGGGACAGCTACCAGGACAGCAGTGAGTCGTCCTCGTCCACGTCGTGCACCACGCTGGAGCACGGCATAACGCCGTCGCCATTTGTGATCCGTAGGAGTCCGCGCAAGAAGCGCGACTTTGTCCAAGAGAATATACGGAATGCCAGCAAGCCGCGCACCGCCTACTCCAAATCCTCGATAAGCTCAAGGTTGAGGGGAGCTCAGGTGAAGAGCAGCGATCTGTCCTCTGTCTGCACATTTCAGGCTGAGAAACGCGTTAGCAGCGCTCGCCTCTGGGTCTCGCTGCCCACTTCCCCACGCAGCATCAGCGGCCAAAAGCGCCGATCCGTCAGTCCGAATAATGTGCTTTATCCAGCAATTCACTCGCCCTCCAAGTCCTACGCCAAACGCGTTAAGCCCGCTGCCAGTCAGACAACCCAATTGCGCCGGAACTTGTACAAAACTGTTTCGAGTACGACTTTCTCTACGGATGCCGCTGGATCGCCAGGTGGCGGCTGCTCGGCTGACAACGTCTCCAGCGCCACATTTGAGATGGACTATGTGTCGGAAGACCAGCAGAGCGCAACACCACCAAATCCGATAGACTCTGCCTCGCCAGAGAATGGAAACAATGCAACTGGCAGCTCCTTGTATTATAGCGCCAATGATAACACTATTGTGGGAACACCTCTGCAGTCGTCGGAGAACGATAGCCTGGAACATGAAGTAGAGCAGCAGCAGTCTGGTAATGGAAGTGAAGCTGCTGCGGATGCCCAGGAGGAATCCCAAACACAAGACACAATTCCCGGCGATACGTATGAGCAATCGGAGGCATTATCCGAGGAAATTGATAACAATGAAGCGGATATAAATAAGGAGAAAAAACTCTCACAGTATACGGACTGTGAGCAATTCCAGGAGAATAAGAATCCGGATACGGAAACTAATCCCACTGATCCAGATAATAGTGTGATTGACGAATTTATAGATATAGATGAAGTGATTTTAAAATCTTTAGCGGATGAACTCAGAGACGAGGCTGAAGAGAAGTCAGTTAACCATGTTGAAGAAGCCATAATGCAGACTATAGTTGAGGAGCTCTTTGAAGAAGTCCTACGCGATGGCGAAGGCGGTGGACTCGAATCGAACAATGCTAATATTGCAGAAGAGACTGTGAACAGCGTAACTGATCAGATATTTAGGCAACTGGTAACTCAAGGCGTCAGGGAGTCCGATGATATGGAAAGAGCGATATTACAGGCTTCAACCGATGAGGTATTGAGGGAACTCCTATCCCAAGAAGTACGTAATGAAGCAGACTTAGATGAATCAGGTCAGATGAATGCTGAGCATGAAATAGATTCGGGTTCTGCCTGCCGTTCCGTGGATGAGGATGGCAAGCCCAGCACTTCAGCGAGATCGGGTGCCAGCTCGAAGAAGCGTAGCGCTCATGGTGAGATCAAATCCATGAAGAACGTTAATAGAGATGACGAGATGATTCTCTTAACTACGAAATGCACACTAAAAGCAGGAACTCTCCATGTGCAGGACGACGAGTCCTTGGACGAAATCCAAGCGCCGCGCTGTCAAATTGGACAATTAAATACGGCAAATCAGTGCAAACCACCTACCCACAACAACCAAGACTTTAATTTTGTTGATCTAATACAAGAAATGATTCCGCCCGACGTCAACGTGGGTGTGGATGAGCTTAGCAGCGATGAGGAACCGTTTGAAGTAATATACGACGATGACAGTGACAGTAACGGTGACCGTGAACATCATTGTGAAAATTGTGCTCACTGGGAAAATGAGGATGAAAATGAGCTAGATTCCGGAAGTGAGTTGGGTCCAATTCCAAACGACAACAACAATATGACTTCGCCGGTTATTGTTGAGGTGCCCTTGGATGAATTTGGGCAAATGGAACTAGAGCTTGATACACAAATGTTGTTTGGTAACAGCAACAGCAACAACAACAACAGTAACATCGACAACAACAACAATAACGACGATATCAACAACCTCTTTAGCAACATTAACATTAACAGCAACAACAACGACTCGAGTGAGGCTACGCAAAGTGAGCAGCAAATCGAGTGGCCAGCGAATGGCATTTACGACTTTGGTCCATTCATTGAGGAGCTGTCCGATGAGCAGAATGAAAATGTGGCCAATGAAAATGCGTCTGAAAGCCTGCAGGTATCAGCAGGCATCATCAGTGAAATCAATCCAGCCGGCGCTGAAGAAGATCAGCTTAAAGAAGATATTTCCATATATTTGGGCGAAACCGAACCCGAAGGCGAACAGCCTCCAAAAAATGAATAAAGAACCCGCGACTCCTTTGATATCCTACGTATATCTTACGTATTACCAAGTCAGCAGACATTTTGAGCATTTTTCAGCTCCATTTTTTGTACCCTTTTCTTTAATTTCTCTTAATCATTATAATGTTACGTGGCATGAGCTTGTATCATTTATTATACTTATATACTAACTACTGGTGGATTGTACGGTAAATGGTTTTACGTTTGATGAAGAACAATAAATAAATACCTTTTGATTTGATTGAGTTTGTTTAATATTTATATTTTAGTGTCTGAGAATATAAGCTACAAATTACGGTTAAAATAAATGTTAATGTTAAGGTTAACACTGCTGTGACTGTTGCTGTTCATATGACTGTTATTGTCATGTTAAGCTTAACATATGTTACTGTTAGTATTAGTATCTAGTATTAGTTTTACTGTTAAAGTTTACTGTCTACATTATTGTTACTGTTACTGTTAAGCTGTCATTGTGCGATCGAAATACCCTTTCCCATGTCTCATGTGATACACACACCCACACCTGTACAGTCACTCACACACTCACCTACACACACTCATTGCATATTTCATCCTTCTCTCAGCCATGTTATCACATCTGGCCCAGAAATACTCTTTCCTTTACACTGGCGCCTGCTTTGCGCGCTTTGATTGCGTTCAGGTTAATGTTTTGTATAAGATCGATGCGACTCCTAAACATAACTATCCCTTGCTGAACAATGGCAACAGCAGCAGCAGCATCACCATGAACAACACGCTGGACAGCTTTGCAGCCAATCTGCGTGCCAGCAGCACACCTGTGCGTGCACCCAGGTATCAACAACCGCCACAGCAGCCTGTTAGCAGCTATACCTTGATGCAGCCGCCAGCAGCTGCGCCATTTCGCACCTGCTCGCATTATGGCTTTAACTATCCCTTGGCGAATGCGCCCAACATTTTGCTGCATCCGGCGAATCAAAGTATTTGGCAAACGGTCGCCGAGCAGCGTGAGAGAGTTGTCTCCTTCATTGATCTGACCAGTCTGAGCTTTGCCAAGCGGAAGATGCTCAATGTTTTGAGCGCAAGCTCGTGCAGGCGTGCAGCAGCTGAGGTGGAGACAGAACCGGAGACTGAAGCCGAGCCGGAGGCTGGAGCTGTAGCTTCGGCGCCTTCGTATGTCTCTGAGATGCAGATACAATTGATGTCATCGCCTCCTCCGCCGGCGCGGAGCGCAAATGATTCGCTGGATGAGCTGACGACGCAGTTTAGTTCTATGTTGAACCTACGTACAACTCCAGCCAGGGATGACGAGAGTCTGTATCCAAGCAATTATACCGTGCGCAGCTTTCTGCCGGACAACCATGCGCTGCCCAAAGATGGCGCCACAACGGCCGATAAGCCCGAGGCGGAGCAGGCGATTTACCTGAACGGAGTGGACAGCGGCTTGGGTGATAGCCACATTAACAGCAACAACAACAATAATAATAACGGTAACAGCAACAGTTGCAATGGCAACGGCAGACGCGTGCGTCGTGGCACGACCAGCAACGACTCATCCATCCAGGAGGCCGAGGCCTACAGCCAGGGCAAACATATTAGGCTAACGTTGAGCAGCTCGCCAGAGGCACAATCCCAGCTGAAAACTTCTTCCATTGAGATCCTGATTAATGTGTCGCTGCGTGACACGGAATGCGTGCAGACGGTGCAGGCGCATGAGCACGAGTTCCGCACGAAGCTAGAGAAGGTCATTGATGACGAGATTCATTACATATCCCAGCAGCTGGCTATGCAGCAGCGCCACATGCATCTGGAGCAGGCCACACGTGCTCCCTTGGCCTCGCCCACACCATCCACGGCGCAAGTGCAGCGCTGCAACTCGGCGCCGGCCTTGTGCCACACCTACAGCTATGTGGCACTGGCTGATTCTGATTCATCAGCTCCGCAAGCCTCGCCAGTGCCAACGGCCAGTAACGGCCACAGCTGCCCCGAGGCGGAGGCACTGCAGCGTTTACTCAGCACGCTGGAGCTAGAGCTGCAGCATCTGCTGAATAGCATTATACGGGCGCATGAGCTACACAATCGAGCCGTTATCTATGATTGCCGAACGCGCATCTCGCAGATGCGAGACGATATCAAGGGCGTGGTCAAGCGGACCAGAGCCAAGTAGCCAAGGAGCAATGAAATAAATGTAGCCTGATGCGTCGTTCCAAATCTACTGGAATATGAAAGCATTGAGAGAAACAGTATAAATATAGACTATGTTCCATTCTACTTACCAAAAAATCTAGCCTGATTCAGCGTTCCATTCAGCACACTTCACCCAATCAACTAGCATATAAAATTAAGAGAATTAGTATAAATTTAGGCTATCTTCCATTCCACATTCCAGACTTTTATCACATTAGAAATGGAACAATATTGAATTTGTTACTTGTTACTTATTTTAAGAGTTAATTAATGAATTGTCTTTTTTTTTGTTATATTTTTATTTTTTATATATTAAAATTGATTAAATTGTTAAGAATATATCCAATCCATCAGCTATAATAAATGTTTATCTCAAGCTATATTCATGCATTGTATATATCTTAAGTGTCCATTCATTTGCTTAAGAAAATAACAGGTAATGCGTTTTTATGCACATTTACATATTTTTTTAGTATTTTAGTATTTGATTTATGTTAATATTTAGTTGCATGCTTGTATTTGTTTAGCCTAACATTTGTCTACTAACAAAATCTATACATATTCATATGCATACTACATACATATGTACATATGTATAATTACAGTTACATGCATATAATAATGTGAGTATCATTATTTGTTTGTAAATTAAATTGAATTTTCGTATTAATTTTGCGTGTGCGCGTCCTCTAATGGTTAACAGTATTTACATATACATATGTATATACATATGTATGTATTCATTTATATACATATACTACATTTTGATTTTGTGTGCGTCCATTGAGTTACATAAAAGTACGACTGTCGAAATGAATATATAAAATAAAACTAATTCGATTTATCTATTTAAATTTTAATAGGTGAAAACGTACAAAATGGCGACCATTCGGAGGCGCACTTAAGCACCTTCTCGCAGAGCAGTAAAGAGGTAAGTTGCATAAAGCAAAACCACGCCAATTGGGTATGTTCGACTCTCATGTGCAGTTTGAACACCGCGCAGCTGTCATTGAAGCACTCACTCAGTAATCATATATTTATATGCACATATACGTACATACATACATACATACGCCACTCATATTTAATTAACACATTTCGCGCTCATCTCTTTTTACTAACTTAAATGCAAACGATATTCTCACTGCAAATTTCTATTACGGTTCCAGGATGTCTCTACGGACGGTTCACCCAAGAAAGACAAGAAGAAGAAGAAGGGACTGCGCACGCCATCGTTTTTGAAAAAGAAGAAGGAGAAGAAGAAGAGCGAGGCTTAAATTTGTCTAAACAAACAGTAAAAGCAACAACCACCGGCGCAGGCGGGGACAACAGTGTAACCGACACAATAAGAGATAAAGCGAGATGGATAGATGAAGGGAATGGAACAATAGTGAAGAGGCTCGCGAGAGCAGAGTAGCAGCAGCAGTAACGAAATGAATGTAAACGACGAAAAGAAAGCAACAAATAATATATATATATAGAAATATATGAGAGAGGCATACAGCAACAAATGAGCAGCTAAACTTGAACAAGTTGAAGGAGGGAAGGAAGGAGAGTGGAGAAGATGCTAAAGTGACGATCAGAACAGAATGAAAAAATATGAAAAAACAAAAGGAAAATGCAAATAATATTTAAAATATATATAGAAAAAACTGCAGCACACAATTAATAAGATATAAAATTGACAAATTTCAAAATGCAAATCTAATAGTTCTCTAAGCGCTTAAAAATATACTACGTAAAAACATTACAAAGTAAACGAAAACTAAAGCAAAAGCAAACAAGATTACATAAATACAACAATATTTACACAAACACACACTCACACACAGCATGAAAATGATTTGTGAAATTCAAGATTTTGTTGTACTCAGTGCTAATTTATTTGATAAACACACATACATATATACAAATATGTTAATTTGTCTAAGCATATGCAATATTTTTATATACATATATATATCTAAAACTGATATTCTTTTGCCTATTGTATGTCTTATGTTTTATAATTATGAATTGTATTGTTTAATATTCTTTTTCCTTTTCGATAAATGCAGCTAATTTCACACACACACACACGCATACACAATAGAGATGTACACATACATGCAGCATTGTATTAGTTTTTTATACAAACAAACAAAAAAAGTAATAATTATATATTTTTATGTACGTAAATCTGTTTATATATTTATATATATAAATATATATATTTGTATATTTACAAAAAAGAAAATAAAAATAAATTATAAAAGCAAAGCGAAAGCGAAAGCACCGAAAAGCAGAAACGAAGAACGCTGGTAGCAAGGAGAAGCAGAAAAAAGAGAGTAAATCAAAAGTGAGAGGATTTGAACAGAAAATACACTTAGAGAAAAACCTTTTTGCATTTTCTGTGCATTGTAAGTAAATGTGCTTCATTCTTACTTATTTTTTGTATCTGTTTAAAGAGCATGGAACTTCAGATTTATCGAGAACTCAGAACTCGATCGCAACAAATAAAACTGCCATAGCATGTAAAATTATAAGGCACAAAAATAATAAAAAAAAAAGTAAAAATAAAAAAATATTTAATCGCATTTCAAATGTTTATAAACGAAGATATTTATTGGACTAATTGTTGCACAGTTTCTGCTTTTCACGCTGCATAATAAACAAACATTTAAACAATTAATTGCATTGCCTGAGCCTTAAATATTGAGAAATCCATTAATCCATTGATTGTTTGCGCAATGACAGAAGCTTATTTCTAGCAATCTTTTTTTTATTGTGTCCAATTCGAAAAAAAAGAAAAAGTTTGTACAATTTTCTCGATCCTAGAAATATGTTTATAATATTCTCAGTGCAAATAATAAACTTTAAACAATAAAGAAATGGAACCACGACGAAGCGGAATACTTGAGGGCAGCCCATAAAAACTGCTGTTTCTTTATTATTCTGTAGATCTTAAGTAAATGCATATATATATATATATATAAATATATATATATTTAAATTCGTATTATTATAAAACAAAAACACACACACACGACACACGAAACATAATTAATAAACAATTGCAAAATGTACAAAACTGCTGGCAACTGGCGCATTATTTACTCAATTCAAATTAATAACTAATACTAGATCTAGCGCTGACAGCTGAAATTTAGAGTAAACTATTGGCTGATAAGTCGAGAATGACATTTCGGCGCTTAAGTTGCTCTATATATCACAGCCAAAGTCAAATAAGTTTCTGCAATCGTATATCAAAAGCCAATCGTTATCTTATCTCAACTCGGAGCAGAAGTGCTTCGATGATAGTTTCCAAAAAGCAATTGCAATGGGAAATCGTGAAAGACGAGGGCTCTTAAGAGAGTAGAGTGTCGTTTTGTATATATGTTATATATCTATATACATACATATGTATCACATATATAGTCTATAGCATTCTATTAGCATGCCAAAGCTCTAATTGAGTACAGCAATATATATTTCCTGAAATCCCAGACTTTATCATCTATATATAGATTGAAAAATCCCCTATTATATACATATGTACTATCTTTGAGCTCAGCTCTTCCTTTCGCCTAAACACAACTCAGCTAATTGGGAATTTTAAAGATTTTCGTATATAAAAATGTATTTCATACTTATTCATAGAGACTATAGCTATATATAGACTAGATCTAGACCTAGAAATTGAATACATGGAGGGGAAGCCCCTGCTTATTGGCCCAGTTCTACTCGCTGCTCAGAGTCGTTGGCTTTCTTGCTGCCAGCTAGAATGAGTTGAATCTCGGAAATGGATTTGCCCTTTGTCTCCGGCACGAAGATCAACAGGTAGATAAACCCGAACACAGCGATGCCGCAGAATATCCAGAATGTGGGCCCCGAGCCAATGCTATTCTTCAATACCGGAAAGAGTTTGGTGACCAGGAAAGCGGAGAACCAATTGCTGGTGCCCGCAATGGAGCCGGCGACGCTCTTCACATCCTCGGTGAACAGCTCGGCCATGACCAGCCAGGGACCCGGGCCGAAGCCAACGGAGAAGAAGACAATGAAGACCAGAATGCTGGTGATGGGCAGCCAGCCAATGGAGGCCACCGAGTCCGGGTCGGTGTCACGCATTTGGAAATACACGCCCATCAGGCAGGTGGTGATGGCCATGAAGAAGGCAGAGATTAGGAGCAGTATGCGTCGGCCGGCCTTGTCTATGATCAGCGTCGCCACCAGAGTCATCACCACCTGCGTGGCGCCAATCAGAATGGTGCAGATGCGTCCGCTCAGCGAGGAGCCAACGTCCTCGAAAATGGACGTGGAATAGAACATGATGGCATTGATGCCCGTCCACTGCTGCAGCGCCTGCAGGATGACGGCAATGGAGAGGCCCTTGAGCACAATGGGACGTCGCAGCGCCGTCCAGATGCTGACCTTCGGCTCATCCGCATTCTTGTTTGTCTCCTCCATGATTTCATTGAGCTCGCCGCTGACATCGCACTCGGACCCACGCAGCCAGAGCAGAGATTTGGTGGCATCGTCCTCGCGCCCCTTCATGGCCAAGTAGACCGGGGACTCGGGCATAAAGTAGTGTACGACAGCAAAGATCAGGGGCAAGATGGCGCACAGTATATTGATGGTCAGCAACGAGCAGAAGCCACCGATGATATAGCCGTACAGCATGCCCGAGACGGTGTTCAGCTGGAAGAAACTGCCGAGAGTGCCGCGCGTGGAAATCGTCGATATTTCCGTGCTGTAGAGCGAGGCGCAGACGCAAAAGGCACCGCCGCAAAAGCCCAAGATGAAGCGTCCAAAGTACAGCATGATCACACTGTTGGCAAAGATCATCAGGAACCAGCCAACCATGTATGGTGGGATCAGAGCCAACATCGTGGGCCTACGCCCGATCCAGTCGATAACAAATCCAACCGGTATGCATACGACGGTGGCGCCCAGCGTGAGGAGTGAAGAGACCCAGCCGAACTGATCGCCGGAGATTGGGAAGCCATAAGCCCCCTCCTCCGTCAACATGTTCTCAACGGGCGATGACCAGCCCATGCTGGCGCCCATGCAGAAGGCGCCGAACGATGCCGATAATCCGGCTATATACTGAGGCAAGACCCTTGCCTGTGCCATTTTTAGATCCGCTAGGTTCTGTTCGCTATAACGGCTCAAATTTAACTGAATGCCAATGAACAACCGTTACTTGGCTTGATAATTAGTACCACTGGATGAGGCCCGCTGCCGGCGTCGATAGCCCACCTGCCACTCAGCCGGAAACTGATAAATCAAGTGCAGCTGACACCGACTGAGGCGTGAGCACAACCCATCAAACTGAGTTTAAAAGGTTACCTAATTAAAACTATAGTCACTCACTAACATGGCCAACAATACAGGTAAATACCGTGTGAAAACGCGATAACAGCAGCCCCCGAAGCACAGTTGGCCAGCGTTAACATAGCTTAGATCCACCTCTAATCTCGAGAGCCGATCGAGTACATTACGCAGCAACAGGTAGGACTGACGCGTCGGTCAACTGGCGGTCATCAGTTAGCGGAAAAGGTTTCGCCGGCGGTTATGCGTCAGCTGCCGAATGGAGTGGACCATCGTGGCCAACAGCTCGTTGCAGCAATGCCGTGCTTCATTGATAAGTGGATTGTTTACTTCGGCCAGCGTCATGTAATCGTAGTACAATTGCCCATGCCGCTGCCGCAGCTGATAACGAATCATGGAATACTTCAGCTTTCGGGTTGCCAATAAATTACACTGAAAAACAACCTCAGAGTTATTATTATTGGTTTTTTAATCAATTAAGAGTACTTTATATTATGACTATGTCGCAAGACAAGTTCAGTGTTGACTCTGCAAGGCATTTCCACACTTGCCACTTGTCTTATATAACACACTTGATAAATACAAAAACATTTAAGTGAAAACGAAGCAGATACCGGGTGTAGTTCACGGTTTACTTCCTGCGCTCCGCCTCCTCCATTGCGCGCATCATATCTGCATCGTACTTCTGGTGGTGCTCACGTATGGCAAGCTGTAGTTCCTCGTGATGGCTCTGGTTCTCCGGCGGGTAGAGTTCGCGCTTCTTTTTAGTCACCCATTCCTCGAAGTACTCGGGCTGATTGAAGAAGTGAAACAACGCGACGGGGAATGTCATGTACATGCCCATTTTAGCCACCTCAAGTAGCCACGTGCCCATGATGCAGTCGAATTACGTTTCTTCAGTAAATCTCGTTCAAATTATTTGTTTTGTATTATGAAAATTTTGTTTTGTGTTTTGTAGCCAAGCGGCTGATAACATCAAGCAGCTGTTTTTCCAGTGCTGTAAAAATAACACTAACAAAGTCATCGATAACATATCGATAGTAAAAATGTTAAATTTGAATTTAACCCTTATGTTAACAAGGAACTGCTTCGTTAAGCAATTGAAGCCGAGATATTTAAAATGGGAAATTTGTTCGACATCTTTCTTCGCTAAAGTTAATAAAATATTTTTATTAAATGAATATAAATGGTATTCTTATGTATTGTGAATATGTATGGGGCATGCATTTATAATGTATAAATTTTAAGCTATTTAATTACGGTGAAAACGCGGTCAATTACAAAGCGAAAGCGTTTTTCTTATACTTAAAATGCTGTTCTTTTTGTACAGCTCGGTTTGTTTTCGAAAACAATTTCAAGGAAGCAATATATATATATATATAGTTTTGATAAGATTGATTTTAAAAACCGTGCAACGGTTTTAACGTTAAAATGTGTGAAACACTTAAAGCTAAAGTGCCGTTTCGCCTGGATACTCCGCATTAGAAGTAATTAGCAGCTTCTTCGTTAGTAAATGTTCACTTGACATGTTTTCCTTATTGTCCGGATCATCATGAACGCGCGGGGTCTTCAGTGGAGAGCCCGCCGAACGCTTACGTCCGATATTGAGGCTACAGAGAGGCGAGGCAATAGCCGGCTCGTTGCCATCCAAGCAATACAGCAGGCTGGGACTCAGCTCTGACTCCTCGAAATCCTCAATGTCCTGAGTGGTGTTGGCACCACCAAAGTCATCTGAACGGCTGGCAAAGGACAAATCCGCCGGACTCGCCGTCAAGACACTGCGCGTAAGCAAATACTCTCTAGAGTTTAATCAAATTATCACAATTAATATACATTGTATATATTCCACTATTCGTGTAGAGAAACCCACTTGAAGTCGCTAGAGAGCGCATTGTGTGGCTTTCCCGCCATCGAGGGCTCCAGCTCCACTTCATTGCTGTTGCTATTGCTGCTGCTGCTCGTGCGCTGCCGTTGGATGACCAAGCTTTGCTGACGTCTCAGTATGTCCGCGTAGCCACCTAGGGATGTTGCATCCTCACTATGCAGCACAGGCGGCTCCAACTGTTTGCTGGGCAGGAGCACCTCATCGTCCTGCTGCTGCTGCTGGTCGAGAAAGCAGCTCTGGCTCTGCTGCTTGTCGCCGTTGCCCAATGCAGTTAACAGCATTACAGGCTTGCGGGAACGCGGCGTCATGATGGATTCCTGCAAGAAATCAAGGTTTAGTTATTTCTTGACGCAATTATGTAGCGTAGTTCATGCTAAGTAATGAAGGGAATCATGCACCACTTACCTGCATGGCTTTGGGCATGCGCTGCGTAGATTTGGTGATGGGCGACATGGAACGACGGGCCATACGCAATGCTGGGGTGCTGGTTATCAGATCCAGATTTCGATAAACGCTGCTCTGCAGCAGCTGCTGATGGTAGCTGACATCGACTGCCATGCCTATGCCACCGGGGAGTTCATTCGAACTGCCGTTTATCTCGGACAAGGTGTCTTCGTCTCCATTGCCATCCTCATCCTCCAGATCACTATCGTCTACATCCTCAAGCAGCGGTGCATCAGCAGTCTGCACATGGGAGACAATGTGCTTAGCATCGTCGCTGCTGGGACGTCGCTTGAGCGTTGCCGAAACACTGCGCACCAAGCGCTTGGTTGTCTCCGGCGTGCTGAATGGAAAACGCAGATTGCCCATGCTGACGCCCTTCATCAGCTTGCGCGTTATGGACTTGCCCATGCCGCTGTTAGAAGTTGTGGTTGCGGATACCTCCACAATGGGCGTCAGCGCCGATTCAGCATCGGCGTCGTCGTCGTCATGCACCTGTGGCCGCAAACTGCACAGATTAGGCTCGGACTTGTAGCGCGAAGATTGCTGCACTGGCGTGCATGGATTTGAGTATTCTTCGATCTCAAGCAGACGTCGATCATTCCATGCCACGGTCTTCTTATCAGCCACGCCGATCAGCTGCTGGGCCACAGCTGAGATGATCTTCGACGGCGTCACACAGCACGTCGTATCGATCTCGTCCAGCTCTGGCACAGCAGCTGATCCCGCGGTCAGCTCATGCGATTGCTGACGGCTCACAGGAGCCGAGTGGCTGCTATTAGCGCCGCAACTGCTACTATCCGAGGATGATTCAGTTTTCAGGGATGTGGACGAAATGGACTTATGAAGCGTGTGCATAGGGTTAGAGCCAGATGATGATGACAATGCTGATGATGGTTTAGTGACGAGTCTCGATGTGGGCAATTGCATCGCTGGCGTTGGACTTTGGAACAGCACACGCAACTTCGGGGTTTTGGCATGCGTGAGATTGGGCGTCTGAGCGAAGACAAAAAAAAAATTAGCATGCGTTTAGTGCACAAACAGAAGCAATGAAATACATATGAGAATAAACTTAATCAGATAATATAAAACATATCGCTTAAATACATAAGACTAATGCAAGTTACGATATAGGCATATAGGGTAAACAAAATCCCAACAGCCGTCACCCACCTCAGATCCGTTCATAGCCTGCAAAGCAGGTGCCCGTTTCGGAGTACGTGACATGAGACTCTTGTGGAAAATGTGTTTCTTGATCGAGTCGCCTAGGGACTTGGCGCTGCGAGTTGCCTCATTGTTCTTCAAACGATTCATAACAACCAATTGCAATGGAGTGCCTGAAAAAGAAATTAAAATTCAGTCTTTGAACTACATCTATATATATTTAAGCTATACCCTGTCCATTTTGTTTGTTAAACTGTTTGATGAGACGACGCTTCTTTGACGATTCGGGCAGACTTTGTATGTGAGCGTATAACTGCGCCAGCTCTGTATCCGTGTTGTTTGTGTTTGTTGCTGCTGCAGTTGCGGCACGATCTACAAAAGTGTACACCGTGTTGACCGTGGAGATGTCCGAGATCGATTCGTCAAGCGTTTGCTCCGGCGACATTGTTTTCTTGCGTTTGCGTTCAAGAAAGTACGCCCGAATATCGGTCGCTAGCTTGGCGGGCACGGCGAAGATCTCCAGGCTGCGGCTTATCATATAAGCAATAATACTAGACATTCGCTTCGCCGTATAGTGCAGCACCTCGGGCGGCAGGTTACGTGGACATATGAGATGCGGGGTGAATAATGTCGCCAGATTCTCGGCGGACATCTTGTTGCTGTCCTCATGCAGAGCAACTGCGTGCAGCATTTCCATAATATGCTGCAGCAGCTCACGGTGCGCGTCCGGCAGCAGCAGAATCAACAACTGCACCGAGTGCAGCAGATGCAGCTGCCGCTCCAACGAGGCCTGAGTCTTCTCTGTAAGCGCTTGGCAGAGAGGCGCAATCTGCAGATGGGCTGGATAGTGGGCATCCGTTAGCAACGGCTCTGGCAGCTCGGCTAAAAAGCTTTTGAAGACGGTGGCACAATCGTGGGCCGAGAAGCCAGTTTGCTCCAGTTCCAAGGGCTTGTCCTGCTGAATGTGCAAGCGCAGCTCATTCTGACGCGAAACTGCGCCTGTCTTACGAAAGAGACCCTCCTGAGTGATATCTGAAATGATTATATTCATTAAAGTGATGCAAATTGGAGATTAATGAATCGTTACTTACTCTTTTCAAGCATAAGAAATGCCTTTAATTCGTGGAGATGCATTTGGAACCCTGCATCAATTTGCTGTTGAATGCATTCGGTCGGACTATTCCCCACCGACTTGCTGCCATGGCCGGCGGCGCACCCGGTCACGGAGGCAACACCTGGGGCGTTGCCCACATGGCCCAACCTGTGTTTCTTGGACAGCCTGTTCCACTTCTTCAGTTTTCCTTTGTCCTCGTACACAATCTCATGGCAGGCCAAATCAAACCTGCAAATGACGCACAGAGAGAGAGAGAGAGGGAGAGAGCGAGAGAGAGAGTGAGTAAACCAACACACTCATTAATTTGCAATTAACTTACTCATCGGTGTTCAGCTCGAGCTCGAATGAGAGGTGCATGCGAACGAGAGATTTGTACTTCTCATAGTTACAGGTGCGCATGCGCGACGCCAACTCGAGGTCATTAAATTCGTTTATATTCACGTACTCCATGTCCATTGTTGGCTGTGCAGCATGAGCGCTCACAATCGAATACAAATTTATTACAGCTGCCGCTGTAGACCACTTAAAACAGGAACACCAACACCACCAACAATGAAGACGACGATGACAAAAACAACAACAAAGCGCAGTGCAGAATATCTATTAGTCCTTGCAGTGCGTAACTTTATCCATATATTTGGAAAAATGTCTATCACTTGATATATTCAATAAAGTATGCACAATTCATTGTAAACTGCACTTTCCATGTTTGGCTAACTGTTAAACTGCGTATATAATTTTCAGAAAAAAATTGCAAGACGCTCTCAACCAACCGCTGTGAATTGAAATTCCAGAGTTGCTGCGCTCTGTCAAAAATATGTGCACAGTGTGCGTAAACATCAAAAACATTTTACTCTAATTATTTTGAAATGAATTTTGTGTAATACATAATGTTGTATAGGTTTTACAATGTTTAATATTTACAAAAGAATATTATACATTTACACATAATTATTTTTTACTATTTGTTTTGTTTGCAATTCTTGCCAATTCGCAGTTTCACGTTTCTCAACACTAGTTGAGTTTGCCGCTGCCAGACGTACCGCAATTCTGTTTGTAATCGCGTCTTTTTTGATAATTTTCTATTAAAATGGTATTAATAATGCCTATTAGCCCACCAGAGCACGGTCTCTTATACACCGCGAATAATATCAAGCTCAAACTTGGCGATAAAGTCGTTGGTCAGGGCACAATATATATTTCACAAAAGTGAGTGCAAAATTTTTTCTGCACTCTCGAAGTATTTAGTAATTGTTTTTTTTTTTCATGAAGCACGCTGTCTTGGCAGCCGGCGGATCTTGCTGAAGGCATTTCGATTGAATGGAAGCAAGTTAGTCTGCATGGAATCTCATCGAATCCCCGAAAGTGTATTTACTTTATGCTGGACCGCAAGGTAGAATGGGAAGGCGTCTATATGGGCCTAACGCCCGAAGTGAATGGGCAGAATGGAGGTGGCGGGGATGAGCTGCGACGAAATGCTGTTGCCATTGCCAACAACGAAGTCGACGAGGGTAACGGCAGTGATGAGCACGAGCAGGACGATGATGACGACGACGACGATGACAACTTCGAGGATGCTGTCGATCAGCAGCTGGATGAAGTCACCGAGTGCTGGTTGCTACCGGATGACATTCACACCGTGGACACCATGTACAACGCGATGACCACTTGCCAGGCCTTGCACCCTGACTCGGCAGAGAGCAACTCCGAAGACAGCGATCCGATGGAGGATGCTGGCGGCGTTGGAATGGCCTTCGAAGACCAGGAAATGGCCGAGGATTCACACACACTCGGACGCAACGGCGGCGAAGTGGGTGGCATGCAGAATCTTAGTCTGGACGATGATGACGAGCGCTTCGAGGATGCGGATGAATAAGGCTGCAGAACATTGCACTAACCTAACTACTCCCCACATAAACATAACATACATACGTATTTATATATTTGAATATTTTATACAAATTATAAGTCTAAAGAGTACGAATTGTGAAAATATCTGATTAGCTTTTGGAATACTATATATTATACTAAACGCTGTAAGCGCACCAAGTTCTATGCGTTTTCTTTCTTCGACTTCTGATAACGCTTCAGCTCCTCTTCAAGCGCCTCTTCCCCGACGGGGGATGCCAGCTAAAAATATAATGGTTAATCTTGTATATATTTATGTATATTCCGTATATATTTACCGCATCGGCCACATCCAACATGACTAATGCCTGCTGGTATGCGTCGGCTTTGGAGGGAACTTTGTCATAATTCCAGTACGTGAACTCTTCAAAGGTGCCCGTGAGACGCAGTTGACGCTGCTCCTGGTGCGGATCTGTTTCCTGCAAGACTACGCCTTTAAACCCCTTTGGCACTGGCTCCCGCTTACCCATCAGAGGATAGCCCCGAAGAGCATTTGTTAACATGCCGGAACCATACTCCGGAGATTCCCGCGTATAATTATTGAAGAACTTATCCACATTTCCGCATTCGCCGTTGCCATCTATTTTGGCTGGTATGTAGTGCAGTTGGAGTGGCCGCTTGTTATCCAATTGATTAGCATCGAAATCGAGTGTGATTGACATTATATCTTTGCTTATTTTTATATTTGCATATATTTATGTAAATATTTGGCACCAAAAGAAGCCGAAACACGAAATCCCAAATAAACACCGCCAAATTGTCTAGTGCTGTGCAGCGACGGTTAAGCAAAAGTAGTCAGCAGTGTAGAAAGTACGTTTTACAGCACTACGTGTTGGGACGAACCATAAAATGGCGTTTCTCGTTGAACAAGAACTGATTTCTGCGCGATATTAGCATTATATAGTTATAAACACAGTTCAAGCGTGGGCCAAAACAGCACAAGTGATGTGAAATAATGTAGTTATATTAATTGAAATCAAATAAATTGTTTGAAAATCCAGCGGCGTTTGCAGCTAACGTGCTTCATTCTCGTATTCAGTTGTCGTCGCTCATACATAAATACATACAAACATTCATACATATATTATTTGCTCTCTCTCTCTCGCCGTCTCTCCGTAAGTATAAAAACGAGAGCAGTGCGTAAAAAAAGCGAAAGAATATTTTTGTTGCAAATGTTGTTGCATTAAAGTTAAAAGCTGCTACAAACATACTTCTCAGTGTGTGCTTGTACGCAGATCTTATAACTAACAAGTGTGTGTGGCGGACAGGGCGTCTACAATATTGCAAATTCTGTGGAAGACACACACACAGGCACAAACAAAATAGTATGCACCCATACAAACGCATTGGAAAAAATTCAAGTTAATTAAACAGCGAGTGAAATACATGTGTATGCACACATATATGTGTATATATATACAAATACGTTCATAGTATGTGCATTATTTAATACAATTTATGAAATAATAAAAGTCAGTATTCGTAAATTGCTCGCACGCTGCTTGCCTGCCTGCAACGGCTGCGTCTGTGTGCGTGTCCGTGTGTTTGTGTGTAACATGTGCGTGTAAAATGGTTTTAAGGCAGCATCAACAACAACAAAAGCAAAACAGTTTCGGGTGAGTTGTGTGTGCTACCTGCCAAAGCCGATTTTCAGTTTCAGTTTTTTTTCGCTGTGCCTTTTATCTCTCGTCTATCTCTGTGCGCCGGCCCTGCCTGTATTATGACACATACTCAAATACTAATACTCAGGGACTTCATTCATTTCCAAAGCTCAGAAAGCCCTCCCACACAAATGCAAGTGCTTATCTTAACGAACGAGTTATCAAAATGCGTGTGTACTAATAATAATAGAAAAAAAGAAACTAATTCAATTATGAAACTCATAAATAATCAGTTTTGTCATATTTCTATTGCAGTTTGCGTTCGCAGTGCCAACACACAACACATGAATTATAAATATTTCGCTGTACAAAAAATGACACACAACTGCAACGGCAACGGCAATTGCAACAACAACAACAGCAACAGAAGCAGCACACCTCAAGGCTACAGCAAGAGCGGCACCAGCTGCTACAACAATACCAACAACAACAACTACGAAAATTGAGATAATTGTTTCAGCTATTTCTCTCTCTACCTCTTCCTTTCAACTTCGTTTAAATTAATTTATGCTGCCAGCCACAACAAATATAACAACATGATCCGACAGACCAATTGTTTTATAAAGAAATAACAGTTAACTCAACTATATATATTTATATATATTTTTTATATATATACCTATGTAAATTCAATTGCAAAAACAAAAACAAAATTAAAAGTCTGAAATTATGAATAAACTGGATTATCCACGTCGCAATGGTACACACAAGATACGAATAACGCGTAAGTAAAATAGTTTAAATCGAATATGATTATTTATATTAATTTATGACTTTTCTCTTGCAGTATTGTGTGCTAGGAATTTGGCGCGCAAGGATCTGTTTCGTAAGTATAAATCATATATCTGAAATGAATAATGGCATCTATAGCATATATGCAAATTGATTTGTAATCAAAACAAACGGCAAACAAATGTGGGCACAAATGTTTCTTTCACGTTGTTGAGCTTCGTCGCGTATACCTCGGCTGTTGTAGCTAAATTTAGCATTTCCTTTTGTCTACTTTCATTTTTATACAAATTACCAGCAAAGCGATGGGGAGCGGGTTGTGGAGGGGGCGGGCGATAGGCAGCTCTGGCTCAAATTAGGGTTGCCATGCCATTTATATATATATATACATACATACTTATATATGTATATATGTATATATATTTTTTTGCTATAATTTGTTTACACATTACTAAAATGAATTATTACTAATTTACTTTCATTGTGTTGCTCTCTCTCACTCTCTCACACTCAGGCACGCACAGCACAATTTGTCTGTGTGTGTGTGTGTATTTCTCTTATTCATTTTTTACACATCGCTGCACTTAAAACGACGACGTCGCCGTCCGTCCGCATTGCCTAATGTTTCTATTTCGTTCATATGTGTTTTCTTCAAATTATAGCATATATTATTAGTTTGATGCGCATTCGACAGGTGTGCATGAGGGAACCCCAAAAAAGGAGCTGCCTTTGGTGTAGATTTCTATGGCACAGAAATGGTTATGTGCAATTAACAGCAGCATGCCAAGTAGCTATGGACTCGATGTCACTTTGCTCGTGTCACAGACTCACATCGAGTCGACATCAATGCACTTGACTTACATATGGGGCTGCTTGGGCTGGGATTGCTGAATGTTTTTACGGCCATGCAAATGCGTACATTTGGCACAAAAGTTGGCCGCTTTTTGTTTATCGTCGGACTGATTAGATTCGTGCCATGAGGAACGTTGGGAAAAACACAAACGCAGTCACAAAAACTGGGTAAATTTTGTGTTTTAGGGTCTTACGTAGAGGACTTGACACTATCGGAAAGAGTTTGATTTCTAGAGAGATATATAAATAGATATTATGGGCGAGGGGAGCATGTGCTATGACGAATCTTTCCTATCACTTATAGTTTTGAACAGATTTTATGAATTCGTTCAGTAGACTAAATTTTTCTGTAGGAATATGGAATCAAATTTAAGCAAAACTTTTAGACCACAGTATATTCAAAAAATAAGCTCTAAATTTTCTAAACACATCAAATATATGTAACGAGACTTTTGTAGTAGACTTTTGCTTTTGTTATCACAAACAAAAGGTGCAATAAAATAATTTAAATTGTGTCGAAACGTGGGCTTAAAGAAGTACAGCGACAATGATTGCACTGCTGTTGCGCAATCAGACAACATCTAGTTATAAGGTCCCTTTGTCAATATCGCATTTGCGGCGCACATTTGTGTCGAATGGCAAAACTCCGTCCGGGTCAGGCATTGATAAAGGTCTAGATGCAGATGGCAAACTCAGAGTTTCTACACCAACACAACAATTGGTCGGAATGGAGGAGGGAAACGCAGCGAATAGAACCCTAGCAGCGGCCGTCTTGGGATCGTCGACTGGAGGAAAGTTTGTGATGAGCATTAGTCAGGTGACAACACTAAGAAATAATTCAGCTGCTCTGCTGCCCGCACAGTTGACGCAGGCTATGACAATGTGTACCAAAGGCAACGACTGCGATCCAGGCGCGGATGCCGCGAAGAGCGGCAATAAACAGGCAGGCGAATTTCCTTCGTTGACCGAGTCAGAGTTAGCTAAGAAAAAGCTTAGAATCAAGAAGTGTTTGAAGCCGTTGCGTAATACCAGACTGACGGTAAAACCAGAATTCTTGGAGGAAAAGAAGAAGTACGTACGTAAGTGGATAGATAAGAAAAAATTGGATCGGCTTCCAAAACCAAAAAAGGGTTTTCAAGAAAGAATATCGAAGACAGCGAAACTACCAGTTCAATATAAAGAGATTGTAGCTTTTCCAACCAGATTTCCCGTGACTGAAAAGAATAAGTTTCCGCTTAACAAGCGAATTCGTGAAACGGAGGATGATAAAGTTGCCGAGATATTGGAGAAAGCCAAGATAAGATACTTCGAGACGCATAAACCAAGGCCCAGGCGAAGTCTCTTGAAATGTCAGCCTAAGCAGAGCGTTGAAGACTCTAAACAGCAAACTCCGAAGAATCCTCCGCCGAATACAGGAGCTAAAAAGCCCCCACCAGGGCCCCCACCACCAGCTGCAAGATCGTTTTCCACTTTTGGGCAGGCAATGTCTTATACCACAACCGCAGTAGCTGGTTTATTGAGTGGAAACTCCAATGCAGCTGCTTACTACAGGAATCAGGCTCGTGGCGTGTCCACACTGCTTAGCTCTGGAAAAGCTAGTCGTCCGGCTATATCAGCAGCAGCAGGTGGTAAAGCTCCTGCAGGTGGTGCAGCGGCTAAGCCGCCAGGGCCACCGGCTCCACCAAAGGGTCCTCCACCGGGCACGCCGCCACCCCAAACTAAGACTACCTTTGGCCCGCTCGCAGATGCGGACCGCATTTTCACAAACCTATACGGACTGCACGACTGGCGCCTAAAGGCGGCCATGAAGCGCGGCGACTGGTACAAAACCAAAGAAATAATCGAGAAAGGCTCTCCCTGGATTATCAATGAGATCAAAACATCGGGCTTGCGTGGGCGTGGCGGGGCAGGCTTCCCCACTGGCCTCAAGTATTCGTTTATGAACAAGCCGCCCGACGGTCGCCCCAAGTTCCTGGTCGTAAACGGCGATGAGGGCGAGCCGGGCACGTGCAAGGACCGAGAGATATTCCGTCACGACCCGCATAAGCTAGTGGAGGGATGTCTTATAGTTAGCCATGCAATGGGCGCCAACGCTGGCTACATCTATGTGCGCGGCGAGTTCTTTAACGAGACCTGCAATCTGCAGTACGCCATAGCTGAGGCCTACAAGGCTGGGTATCTGGGCAAGAACGCCTGTGGATCCGGCTTCGATTACGATCTGTATGTACAGCGCGGCGCTGGGGCCTACGTGTGCGGCGAGGAGACATCGCTCATCGAGTCCTTGGAGGGCAAGGCGGGAAAGCCGCGCAGCAAGCCGCCCTTTCCAGCAGACGTGGGCGTCTTCGGCTGCCCCTCAACGGTCACCAATGTGGAGACTGTGGCTGTGGTACCCACGATTTGTAGGCGTGGAGGCAACTGGTTTGCCAGCTTCGGGCGCACTCGCAACTCGGGCACCAAACTGTTCAATATTTCGGGCCATGTCGAGCGACCCTGCACAGTGGAAGAGGAAATGTCGATCCCGACACGTGAGCTCATCGAGCGACATGCTGGCGGGGTTCTTGACGGATGGGACAATTTGCTCGCTATTATTCCCGGTGGCTCGTCAACTCCCTGTATTCCCAAGGAAGACGCAGCGAAGTCCATTCACGACTACGATGGTCTGATGGCCGTGCGATCCTCTCTGGGCACCGGCGCTCTCATTGTGATGAACAAGAGCACGGACATCATCAAGGCCATTGCTCGCCTGGCTGCCTTCTACAAGCATGAGAGCTGCGGCCAATGCACCCCCTGCCGTGAGGGCCTGCACTGGGTGCACCTCATCATGCAACGCTTCGTTACCGGGCAGGCGCAGCCCAGCGAGATCGACATGCTGTGGGAGATAACCAAGCAGATCGAGGGTCACACCATATGTGCCTTGGGCGACGGCGCTGCCTGGCCGCCACAGGGTCTGATCCGACACTTCCGACCAGTCATCGAGGAGCGCATGTGTCGGCGTGCAGAAGCCGACAAGGCGGCAGCAGCCGCCGCCCGTAAAGCGGCCTCCGCCCCCATCGGGGACTCATGCGCTTCCAGTTGCGCCTCCAAATCCTCATAAGTGTTAATGACGTTTTATTTGCAATAAAAACCTTTTCGCTCGACGGTTAACTTCATGCAACAACGAGCCGAGTGAAAGTGCAGCCAAACGTTAATTTCCACAAAGTATTCCGACGGAGCCGCAAAATTGTGCCACGTAGCGTTAAGCCAAAGGGGTTGAACGACATGTGGTCGCCAGTGGGTCGGCAGTCAATCGAAGGCATTCAAGCTGTACGCTGCTCAAGCTATACCAGGTCGCTGCAGTTATTGACTGCTGGGGAAGAGCATACTCAGGTCGACCATGCAGCCATGGGCATCGTTCTTACCGCTATTTCCTTTTACTTTTTGCCATTTTGCTTTTGTGTTCTCTGGAGCATAAAATCAATCAACAGCTGTTGCCCTCGTCCACAGTTCGAATTACCCACACACACACACACACACACGCGCGCACCTGGTGCACAGATACAGGTGCGAGCCAAGCTACGTATCTGTGGCACAAGCAATATGCATGCCACTCAACAGGATAGCCAGCTGGTTGGCATTTAATTTAACGGCCTTGCTTGCTGTATACCATATACCTACTCAGGTACTCGTGCAGCTCCGCTTGCTTCGCTGCCTTAGTCTGTGCATAAATCAAAGCTAATTGCCTGGGCCTGGAGACTTGGCGCTCTAGCTAATCATTGATGTCCCACTGTGCATTCAGAATTGGGCGGAAGATTGATCCCATGCCATCTATTGGCACTTGGCCTCGTTCGTGCTTTTGGGGCAGTATTAAAGACAATTATTATTAAAGCTTCGTTGTGATTTAATTGAGACTTGTTGCCCCGAGCGGTCAACTGCTCACAATTTAATGAACTAGGCTAATTGGGTGAACTGCTCAGCCGTGAGGATTGAAGGGCGGCGTTCCTGGTAGGCGAGCATATGGCTGGTTGGCACGTGGGCGATTCCAGCGGCGGTCGTCGAACGGTGCGGCCCCTGTCGAGACAGCGCACAGCGCCAGAAACAGCCAAGCGATAAAGGTGCTGAAGCGAATGGAAGCCATAGCTTTAGTGATTTGCGGCTGCGTCAATGATGCGGCTGCTTATATATGGGTCAGCCAGTGATTGTTCTCTACAGGGAAGACGAGTAATCTATGAAGCATTAGCTGCGGCGTGTGATTACCCTCGGCTGGCGAGCGAGGGGACTCACAGGAAAGTTGCGTGCTTTTCTTAGTGATTAGAAGGCCGCTCTGATAACCTAACCTAGTCGAAGCCGTTTATTTCAATTGTGTCACTCGGCGTGGACGATGTGGCCGCTGCTGTTGTTGCTTCGACTTCCGGTTGCTGCGCCTCCATGCAGCGCAGGGGTAGCCGTCGCACATCGATAGCGATGCGATCAGGGAAACCAGGACGAGGATGGGGTGTATAGCCATAAGCAGGTTGCGTCAGCAGCCAGATGAGCAATAGAAGCCGCAGCATTCTATATAAATATTGGTAGATTAGTGCAACCTCATAGAGACTTACCTGCACTTTGCCAGGTGTGTCTGCTCCGTGTTTGCTTATATAGTTTGTCATGCCACATGCAATCCATTCAAATAAATAAAACTAATCAAATTACTAAAATGACCTCACTTACTTTAATTCGCGCTGTGTAGGGCTGCCCGATCCGTTTGCCAAAGTTCAGGTGGATGGCACTGGCCAAGTGCATTCAACAGAAATAAGTAAGTCCTCGCTGGATCCCAAATGGAATGCGCACTACGATCTGTTCCTGGGGCGTGGCGACTCGATAACGATAACCGTTTGGAACAACCGAAAGATACACAAAGGCAGCGGCTTTCTGGGCTGTGTGCGGATCCCCGCCGCGAACATACAAAGTCTAAAGGGCACAGGCTGTAAGTGATTCCGCATATACCAATTGAAAAGAGTGCTAATCGACCTTTTTAACATTTTAGTTCAACGCCTGGATCTTGGCAAATTGTCCCCGGACGACGATGAGCTGGTGCGCGGTCAGATCATCATCTCGCTGCTTGCCAAAGATGGACCCTGCAGCGGCAACCCGCTGGCCATTGTGGGACCTAGCGGCGATGTGCGCGGTCCGTCGGAGGAAGAATCCCCCTCAGTGGACCATCTGCCGGACGGCTGGGAGGAGCGACGCACGGACAACGGGCGTATCTACTATGTGAATCATGCGACCAAATCGACGCAGTGGGACAGGCCGAGAGTTTCGGCAACGCCAGCGGGGACCAAGTCGCCGCAGCAGCGCCATCAACACAATGGCAACAATGTGGACAGGCAGCCACCGGCAGGTCCAACACGTTCCACAACTTGCACAAATCTGCTCAACGGTCACAGCAATCGCCAAATGGCGCGCGAGATGCCAGACGAACGGCGCCATTCCACAGAAATACTCTCTAGTGTAGGCGTGGGCGTGGCGGCTGGTAAGGAGAATACCAGTCCCAGCTCAGGAACGACGACGACAGCGGCCACGCCGGGCAAGAAGTCAACGCCCAGCCGAGCAGGCAACGCGGCGCTAGAGCCCTCCACGCCCAACAACAGCACCAGTAGTAACAGCAACAGCAGCAACAACGCGACAACAACGACAACGACGGCGACTGGTCGCCTGCACAGCAGCAACAACGACAATCATGTTAAAACGCCAAAGCATCAAACATCGACAGCACTGAACGGGCATGCGCCTGGCGAGGCGACGCCCACATCGCCCACTGGTCAGCAGAACTACGTGAATGGCAACGCACAGAGTGTGCAATCGGCGCAGGCCCAGCACTCGAGCAACGGTTGGCAAGCGGAGGATGGTACGGCACCGACAACGACAACAACAACACCTGCAACAACACCGCCTAGGCAGAGCCCCACAACGGCAACACTGACATCTTCATCCACGCCTGCAACACCAACGACAGCCAACAGCAATGGCAATGGCAACGGCAATGTGCACAGTCCGAATGCGAATAGTAGTCAGCCAGTTGGCAGCAGATCGGAGAGAACGCCTGCAACGGCCACGCCTGCGCAACGTTCGCAACGGCGCAGCTCTCGCCAGGCAGCAGAGGAAGCAGCGGCGCGGCGACGATCGTCACGCGGCACACGGAATACTGGCGTGGGTGGTGCGGGCATGGCTGGTGGCCTGCGGTACGGGTCTGCAGCGGTAGCAGCGGCCAATCAGGCGGCCCGTCCGTTTTTGGATTTGCCACCGGGCTATGAGATGCGCACCACACAGCAAGGCCAGGTGTATTTCTATCACATACTCACTGGTGTGTCCACATGGCATGATCCGCGCATACCTCGTGATCTGGACACGCAGCACCTGACGCTGGATGAGATTGGGTCGCTGCCCAGCGGCTGGGAGCAGCGCAAAACGGCCTCGGGTCGTGTGTACTTCGTAGATCACAATAATCGCACCACACAGTTCACGGATCCGCGGCTTAGCGGCAGCATACTGCAAAGGATATGCAATGGCAGTGGAAGTGTGCCAGCAGCGACACCAAATAGTGCAGCAGCAGCGCCGCCAGCGACTGCAGCTCCGCCACCGGCTGCAGCACCACCACCTGCGAACACTTCGAACACTGGCAGCACGACAACCACGCCGCATCGCAGAGCTACGCCGCATATTGTGGTGCCGGATCTGCCGCAGGGTTTGCTTGAGGGCGCGGACTTGCTGCCAAAGTATCGACGCGATTTGGTTGGCAAAATGCGGGCATTGCGTTCGGAACTGCAAACGTTGCAGCCACAGTCGGGCCACTGTCGGCTGGAGGTGTCGCGCAGCGAGATATTCGAGGAGAGCTACAGACTGATTATGAAGATGCGCGCCAAGGACATGCGCAAACGGCTCATGGTCAAGTTCAAGGGTGAGGAGGGCCTGGACTATGGTGGTGTGGCACGCGAATGGCTGCACCTGCTATCCCGCGAGATGCTGAATCCACATTACGGTCTATTCCAGTACAGCCGCGACGATCACTACACGCTGCAAATCAATCCGGATTCTAGCATCAATCCAGATCATCTGTCCTACTTTCACTTCGTTGGCCGTACTCTGGGTATTGCCGTTTTCCATGGTCACTGTCTCGATGGCGGCTTCACCACACCCTTCTACAAGCAACTCTTGAACAAACCCATCACACTAGGAGACATTGAGGGTGTGGATCCCGAGTTGCATCGCAGTCTTACGTGGATGCTGTAAGTGGATACAAAACATATTAGATATAGTTTATTTAATATAAATGTATTTTTCAGAGAAAGCAATATCAGCGGGATTATCGAGTCCACATTTAGCGTGGAGAACAATAGCTTTGGAGCTCTGGTGGTGCATGAGCTAAAGCCCGGCGGGGCGTCAATTGCCGTCACCGAGGAAAATAAGCGCGAGTATGTTAAGCTTTATGTCAACTACCGATTCATGCGCGGCATTGAGCAACAGTTCTTGGCACTGCAAAAAGGTCAGTACAGATTACTGATGATTATCATAATACTTTCACTTACCCCAATTGCTTTTTACTGGCAGGCTTCTGTGA
Organism: Drosophila peninsularis; assembly: GCA_035047485.1. NCBI lineage: Eukaryota > Metazoa > Arthropoda > Insecta > Diptera > Drosophilidae > Drosophila > Drosophila peninsularis. Next base: position 159,165 of record JAWNPN010000035.1, read on the forward strand.
GCTGATACCCAGCCATTTGCTGCGCCCATTTGATGAGCGTGAATTGGAATTGGTTATTGGCGGCATCTCAAGCATCGATGTCAACGACTGGCGCAATAATACGCGAATGAAACATTGTACCAATGAAACACCGCAGGTTCTGTGGTTCTGGCAGGTGAGACATACATTTGCCTTCTTAATTATATACACAAATTTCTAATAATCTAACATCTTTAGGTGGTTGAGTCGTACAGCTCCGAGATGCGTGCACGTTTGCTACAATTTGTGACGGGCTCTTCACGGGTGCCGCTGCAAGGCTTTCGTGCTCTGCAAGGGTCTACTGGTGCGGTGGGGCCACGTCTGTTTACCATACATCTAACTGCAGATGTGCCCACGCAAAATTTGCCCAAGGCACACACCTGCTTCAATCGCATTGATTTGCCGCCGTACGAGAACTATCAGCTGCTCTGTGACAAGCTGACGCAAGCCGTCGAGGAAACCTGTGGATTTGCTGTGGAATAATTACAACGCACATACACAAAAACAAACACACACATACACATACACACTCTTACACATACGAGCGCATTCTTGTACTCTCATTTTTGCATTATATCACTTACAACAATGAAAGCGATTTGAAATCAAAATTATACTGGCCTGTGCGCCCCCTAAAAGAATTGCATTGGAATTTGTCTGTTGAAAAATGCTCCGCAATGCTGTTTAGTGTTTTGCTGCGCCTTTTGCAGCTAAAAAATCAACAAAATTAAATGAAATGATAAAATAATTTAAACAGACTTATTACATACATATTTATGTGTTGCCCACTCAAAGGCGATAGTTCTTTAACATAGTTACCAAGTGCATATACACTCAAACGTACATACATACATGCAAATGTATATCTATATATATATATATATATATGTATATATATATATATATATACTTGTATTCAGCTGTCTACCCTTGGCCTTTGTTTGTTTACGTCGTGTTATAAATTGTAGTTTTAATTATTGAACCCATATACATATACATACATATACATTTTACATTTATATATATATGTATATAAAACATATATATATATATTATATCATAGTTGATAATTAGGCGTAACAAAAACAAAACAACCACGATAACAAATTTTATAATTGTAGGCATTGAACCAACAGTTCAGTGCTTTTGTTTAGTTTTAAATGCATTTTTATGTTTACTAATTATATTTTGTACATTTATAAACAAATCAAACTCAATGCTAAGTTTTTTTATTATTGTTAAAATTGTCTTTAAATACACATACACACACGCACACACTTTCTACAAAACACATTCAGTCCCACAAAAAGCACCTTATACATATTCATAAACAATTGTAATTTTAATTGAAATATTTACTCATCATTGACCCCCTCCCCCACACACCAAAAAATACAAAATACATACAACAAAACACTTGAAAAATTACTCAATTATTCTAATTAGTTATTTTTTTAAATTTTTAAATAAATGCAAATTATTTAAATTGTAATTGATAAAATATTTAATTTCGTAGCTGGCTCGGCTAGGCCCGCGAATCAATTTACGCCAAAACTAATTGAATTTCGAGGAACAAATTAAATATACGTAGGCATATGATACGTTACAATTGAAACACGATACGAATTGGACAAATTTCTAGAAAGTGATATTAGTAAAAATTTTTAAATGTCTTTGAATTAAATTGTAACAATTAGTAGCTATATAAGAGAACCCCTATAACAACCTGTATTGATTTCATTATGGCGAAAACCTTTCAATTAAACGTAGCATACAACTGATAACAGACAAGAGACAACATACATAAAACAGACACAACCACAAATTGAATGTTAACTTTTTAGCTTTAGAGAGCTCTATCTGACATTGATAAAATAGCAGCTCTATGAAATTTAGCGGAAAGCCTGCTAAATTATTAAAAAACAAAAAGATTAACAAATCGTTGTATACAATCTTAATTAAAATTCATATAATCAAAGACTTACGAAGTAAATTACAATATATGGAAGTAAACGTTTCTGTCTATATTTTTCATTAAATCATATATATTAGGGGCTCACACATACATATTTGTATATTGTGATGTTGCAAAATGACGAAAACCAATAGAAATAAAGCAAAACAAAAACCATAAATTCTTTATTCAGTCCTTAGTTTAATTACATTATATACACTGGGTCAAATCAACCAATCATATTCAGAATTTTTTCATGTACAATTATTCTAAAGTCTGGAGGAACAAAATCGAATTTAGAATCATCGTGAAGCATGTGCCGAAATAGCTCAGTTGGGAGAGCGTTAGACTGAAGATCTAAAGGTCCCCGGTTCAATCCCGGGTTTCGGCAAGCATACGCTTTTTTTTTAGTTTCGATATTATATTAATAGCTTTTGTATTTAATTCAAATATTTTCGTTTTTCTTTTTATTATAAGTATTATTACTAATGTTAGTAATTTTTAAAAGGTTGAATTAGATTTAATAGACCTGTTCTGGAAGTAACAAATTTGGCAGGACCATATCATCTGCCGAAATAGCTCAGTTGGGAGAGCGTTAGACTGAAGATCTAAAGGTCCCCGGTTCAATCCCGGGTTTCGGCATTAATGCTTTTTATTATATATTTAAATGTATTAGAAATAATACTAAAATAGAACTAATAAATAAATTTAAATCAGTGCTTCTTTTTATAAAAGAAACATAGATATATATATTATATACATAAATAGCAGCCCACGATAGTAAAACAGAATGGCGTGCAAGCTTTTAGTAAAGACTCAAACCAAAAATTATTTAGACACAATCGCTGACACCAAGTATACCATTTGGTACAACATTAACATGTGCCGAAATAGCTCAGTTGGGAGAGCGTTAGACTGAAGATCTAAAGGTCCCCGGTTCAATCCCGGGTTTCGGCAACCGACAACTTTTTTTTATTGCTTGCAGCAATAGTGAAATTTTTATATTTTTGTGTACTGGTTATACAAAATGTAGTTTTATATATGTATAACCAATAATATGGTCAATTTTATTTGTTGGTAGCTTATGTTGGTTGGCCCATTGTTTGTTTATGGCATCGATTTTCAATATTAACGGGTTTAATATGGCTTGTACCACCTTAAAATGCATTATTCCACCTAGAATCTAAGGAATGTCAGTCCCAATAAGCAAAAATAAGAATAAATGTTGCTGAGGAGCTAAATTCCATTGATAAGAATGTAGATAATCGCCAAATAGCGCCTATAACCAGAGTAAGATTTATATTTTTGTTGTTGTGTGCAATGCTTCCACAGGAATGCGGTGTGGGTGGGGCAAATCATGTGCCGAAATAGCTCAGTTGGGAGAGCGTTAGACTGAAGATCTAAAGGTCCCCGGTTCAATCCCGGGTTTCGGCAAAAATTTCTTTTTATATTTTCCACTTTTCCACATTAAATAAAATATTTAAAATAGAATCTCGCCTCTTAAATATATAATTATTTTGTTTATTTATTGCCTAAATGTAGAGTTGGGTGAATTGTAATATATTATGCCGCCAGTAATTAAATTATTTAATGTGACTACAATATAATTACAATCTAGCATTAACTAAAAGTGCATGACTATTTATTTCTGGAAGCTCACATGCGAACTCCTAATCCTCCATATATGTTACATAAGAACAAGTACTTTCGATTTAGTAAACAATAGAGATGATGGTCATCAATTAGTGCATAAGGGTCAGGTCGAGGCAGCTCCATAAGCGAAGCCGACTCACAGATATAGTACACAGATACCTGCCTTATACTCATTTAGTGTGTAAATGTGTTACTGAGCAGCTGTATAATTTACTCATACGTACAAAGTTTAAGCTATTAAGTTGCAACTAGCGAATCGGCTGCAATTGTCTAAAGCTAGAGCAAGGTTAGTCTTGGCGTTGGGCTGGAGACTACACTAAAAATCTGGATCGTAGTCGCGGGCATAGCGCGTTCGACTCGCGTGGTTGTTGTAGCTGTACATCTGATGCGCATCAGCGAAGGCGTCCGGATACTGATGTCCGTAGCCCTGCTGGTGTCCTGCGGGATATTGCTGCTGCTGCTGGTGATGATGGTGATGATGATGGCCATGTGGCGCCGCCCGCTTCAGAGAGTCGCCCTTCTGAGAGTACGTTGGCTGCTGATCATAGAAGTAGTCGCCACTGTTGTGTGCAGGATGACGGGTCGAGCGCCAGCTATCGTAGATGTTGGAGCTGTTGCTGCCGTGCATCGAATTGGTGAAGCGCTGAGAGGGAGCCAAGAGAATCATATTACAGACAGACACTGCCAGTAGGATATCACTCTGCTTACCTTTGGCTTAATGGGCTGCTTGGTATCGTTCCAGGGATCGTCTATATTGTAGAAGTCGTCCACACCATAGTTGTCTGCGCCGCCCATGTGATTGACCTTAAGCTCATTCAGCATGTCGTTGGTCAACGGAATCGGAGTCTTCTTAGCGCGCTTCTGGCGATTCAGCAGCTGCAGAGAGATGCTTATTAGCCTTGCATAGATAAGTTAAGGGCTTAAAACTTACCACTGTGACGCCAAATATAACGACGAAGACAAGCGAGCCAACGCCTATGACAATGACGACAATTGCCCACTGGGGAATGGGCAGGTCGTCCTCGGCAAATTCCACATTCGTATGCAAATTCTTGGCAATGACTGTGGAAAGATGATGATTAACATGAGAAGATTCCTAGAATGATCAGTATCCCTATGCAGGATTCGAGGAAGAAAGCAGTATCTCTATGCGGTATTCAGGGTATCTCCCAGTCAGACACTCCCCTTTATACTGCCAACTCACCACTGAATTCGGTGGCCATTGGATCAATATAAAATTTGCCCATCTGGTAGCTGGCCTTGACTAGCTGCTCCTCCTGTGGCCCGGACACGCTGTCCGTCTCGTTCTCCTGCACATCCTTCTCCGGCAACAGGGGCGTTGTGGGCTTCGTTAGGGCATCGTGGAACAGCTGTTTGATCTCCAGAGTATCTACATCCTCCGTAATGTTGGCCAGCTCTACATAGTAGTCCACCAGTACGCTGCCCTCGCTGAAGCTATCGATGCGCACTTTCTTATACCACTTGCTTAGCTGCGGTGCATTCGAGTAGACCTCATTGAGCTGGAATGGAAGGGAGATCAATAAGGAGCGAGACAGAGACAGAGAGGGAGAGAAGATATCGTACCTGGGCTTCTAGCTCGTGAGCTAGGTTCTTCCACTCGAGTGTGTTGTGATCCAATAGCTCTGGCTTCCAGGCGACGCCGTCGATAATCTTGATGGTCGCCTCCAAGTCACAGTCGGCCGTACAGTGGCCTGGCTTGGTGGGCCTTGGAGTTGTGGTTGTCGTCGTGGTTGTTGTGGTGGTGGTGGTGCTCGTTGTCGAGCTGGACCCAGCCGCTGTCAGCAGATCCTCGAAGTTGATGGTCTGCGCGTTTAGCTTGTCTATGGACAGCGGCGTGGTAGGTGGCGTGGGCCAGCCAGTGAACTCGGTGGTGGCGCGCGTGGGCGGACCCTTCTTAATCACCACGGGCGGGGATGACGGTGCGCCCTCACTGCCCTCGTGCGGAGTGTGTGGAGTGGTCAGTCGGTGTGAGCCAAGGCGTTTGTGGAAGCCTTTGGGAAAGACAACCTTAAGGCCACCGCCGCCGCCGGAGCTGCTCTCATTCGCTGCCTTCTCAGTGGTGCTGGGCGTGCCAGTGGGCTTGCTGGTCGTCGTGGAGGTGGATGCTGGATGGACAGCCTTCGATTTGTAGCCCGGCGGGAGCAGCGAGGCAAGCAGATCATCATCCTCAGCTGCCACACTCAACTTTGGCTTGCTGGTGCCGTTGAGCTTGAAGCCGGGTGGCAGCAAGCTGCTGATATCATCCACCTTGAGCGGAGTGATGCCAGCGGGCAGCTTGGGCTCCTCCTTCTCCTTGGGCGCCTTGTAGCCGGGCGGCAGGAACTTGCTCAGATCATCAAAGGGCACAGCCACCGCGGGCGACCTCTGCGTGGTTGTTGAGGGATTGAATCCCTTGGGCAGGAACTTGGAAATGTCCTCGACCACCACTACGTCCGGCTTCGCTGTGGACGCATTCAGCTTGTAGTCCTTGGGCAGAAGAGCTGCGAGGCTGTCATCGAACTTGATTTCCTCGAACAGGCTTTCGAGCACAGCTGCGGCCTTAGTCGTGCTGTGCTCCGGACTCGCTGTGGTTGTTGTCGACGTGGTTCTGGGCGGCTTGTAGCCCTTGGGGAGGAGACCCGCCAGGGTCACGTCCTGCACGGTGACCACTCCGTTCTTGAAGGAGCGACTGATTGTTGAGTTGCGCGCTGGCTTCTTCGCCAGCTCTTGGGCTGGGGCCTCCGTCGTCGTCGTCGTCGTCGTCGTCGTCGTGGTTGTTATCTTGCGGTTCTTGTAGCTGGGCTTGGGCTTGAAGCCCACAGGGAGCAGGCTGGCCAGCTCGTCCATTTCGCTCTCGTCGTAGTGCTGCACCTTCAGCTTGCTGCCGCTGCTCGTGGTGCTGGGCGCCGAGGTGGTGCGCGGCTGGAACTTGCGTATGTGGGGCGCAAACCGCCCCGCGCCCGTGGTCATGGGGCTGGCGGGAGTGGACGAGTCCATCTGACTGATGATGGGATACTTGCCAGAGAGCAGGCCGCTCGAGAGCTCCGACTGCACGCGGTCGAGCTTGTCGATGATGCTCTCAGTGGACGCGCCCTGCACAGGCAGCAGCTTCTCGGTGGTGCTGGACGAGGCAGGAGATGTGGACGTGGGCGTCGTCGCGCTGGGCTCCTCACTGCTCTCACTCAGGTCTGGCTGCTTCTGCTGCTGCTTCGAGTGCACCTTTCGCTCCAGCTCGGAGAGCGTTTGCTTCGTCTCCTCCTGCTCGATGGCCGGGAAGGGCAGGAAGCGCGCTCCATTGATGCTGCGACTGGTTTGTATTGAGGCCACCACGACGTAGCTCTCGGTGACATTGGGCGTGGCGGCATCCTCGGTGGGCAGCGGAGTCGTGTTGATGACATTGTTCAGCTCCGTTTGATCCTCTTCCGGCTGTGGCGCCGGCTGGCTGTCGCTCAGCGTGGTGCCCAGGCTGCTGGGCGTCACTGGCGCCGGATAGGCTGTGGAGCCGTTCACAACGCTCTTCGTAGTGACCACCGAGATGATTTCCCGATCATCCTCATGTTCGTGCTCCTTGCTGTGCGTCTCTGCCTCGGTGGTGGCCTTGTTGCCATGATTGTGCTGCTCCCCGCTAGCTTCTCCCGCCCCAGCTTCCTCCTCTTCCTCCTCGTCATATTCGTATTCCTCAGCACCTAAAGTAGAATTTGGTTAACAATCGAATAAGGTTTCAGAACACCCATCATTACCTTCCTCGCCCAGCTCGTCATCGTACTCGACATCGTCCTCCTGCTGGGCCGAGCTCTCCTTGGGAGCTTCCGACGTGTGCTGCGCGGGCATACTACTGCTCGGCGTAGTCTCGGCTGGCAGCTCAGTGGTGTTGTGCTCCAGTTCCGTTTGCTGCTCCTCTGTCGAGTCCTGCTCCTTGGATGTGGCTGTTGTGGCCTTCTCCTCGTCCTCCACATACTCATATTCGTGCACTGGGTTTGGCAGCGTCGTCTCGTCCGTCAAGTCCTGCGCCTCGGAGGAGTCCGTTTGGGTTTCCTCCGTGCTGCTGGTGCTGGACTTGTCATAGTCCGCTTCCTGGCTGGTTGCCGTTTCCACTGCAGCTGCAGCTCCTGCGGAGGTAGTGGAAGCTGAGGGCACAGCGGCGACCTGGCTGGCCTCCGTTTTGGCAGCTGTCGCTGGAGCTAGTGGCTCCTCCTGCAGCGGCAGCTTCTCCAGACTCGAGGACTCTTCGTGCTCTTCGTGCTCTTCGTCCTGCTCCTGCGACTCCTGGTCGTACTGCTCGTCTAAGTCTATGTCTGGACTGACGCCCTCCGTCGTGCTGGTCGTGCTGGGCGTGGGTCGCGGCAGCTTCAGCCTGGCGCCGCTGTAGTTGAAGGGCCGCTTGCTGACCACACTCACGGGCTCATTGATCTCGCGGCTGATGAACACGGGCCGACGCGGACTGGGCGGCTTGCGGCCAAAGCTCGGCCGCTCGGCAGGCGTGTTCTGCGTGGTCGAGCTGGGGCTGCTGGACGTCGTCGTCGTCGTCGAGGTCTTCGCTGCAGCGCGGTTGCTGCCAAAGCGGTTATAGCGCTTGCTGCTGGTTGCCTCCGCTGAGGTGGTCGACGAGGCCGTCGAGGTGGACGGCTGGAAGCGATTGCGCAAGCGATAGGGCGAGGCGGCCTGGGGCGTGGCGTCGTCAGCGGGCGGCGGCGCCTGGGTGCGCGTGCGCGTCGAGCTGGGCGAGAAGCCGCCGTTGCCAAAGGGCCGCTGAGCGGCGCTGCTTGAGCCCAGGCGCTTATCGTTCTGGAGGAGAAGAAGGGGAAACATAAGTAAAGCGGCATGGGCCATTACGGCTATTGCCAACCGACAGCTGCTGCGCCCCATTCACAGCATTGGCTTTGTGGTCACATGTCAGCGGCGTCATGGGAAACTGTTACAGTTTCAACATGCTACTCCTAACACACATTCATGGACTCACAATCTCTGCGGTTCGTCTGTCAATTGTTTTGCGTGCGAACTCGACTCAGCTAGCCCCCCGCACCACCCAGCCACCCACTCGTCTGCCACTCAAGTGGATCTCAAATTTGTCTAAAGCGTTTTGTGCAAATCTCCAGCCTCGACTCGATTTATTTCATTTCTGACGTGAAGGCGACTGACTGCTCGCAGCTCAGACAGGTTGTAAGCGCAGCTTCGTGCTCATCTGCTGCGCGTTGCATGTTCATGTTTTTGGGTCGCTGCAGCGATCGCTAACCACTCGATAGGCAGTCCATGAAGGTGCAAATTTCTGGCTGAGCTGCCAAAGGTTGCAGCTTCTTGAGCAAAGCCTGCTATTACCTTATAATGATGATGGCTTTGGTGATTGCCGAAAGGTTTGCCAGTCGCAGTGGCGTCTCGGCTAGTTCCTATGGGCAGCGCGTTACCCTACGTACTGCCCATAAGCTATGTGAAAAGTGGAATCTTAGAAATATGGTATATGAGATGGCATCAGCCTGATTGCTGACTGGCAGGCTAACCATAAGTTTTTTATATGACAAGTTAGGATCATAGGAAAAAAAATGATCTTTGGATCTTTGGCTAAGTAAGTTTCTTGAACACCAAAATTTTCCATGAAAAATGCAAATTGAATCTTCGTTTCTAAGCGATGTTTCCCTTTTGAATCTTCTTTTCTCAGTTAGATCTTTCTACGCATAACAAAATTTCATAAATATTATAGAAATGTTGAATTCTAACTGAATGGGAAATTTAGTTCCATTGGAAACTGAAAAACTCATCTGATCTTTAAGTTAATTTGATCATTATTAGCTTATTTTCTAGCTATATTACGGAAAGTTTACTATTCAAAGCGAACTATGAACTATTTTCATAGAAGGTTCCATTCCTATTGGAATTTCCTATCTCATCTGATCTATCACATCTGATCTTTAAGCCAAAATTTATTATTATTAACGTAACTTGTCAATGAGATAGATATATTACAGAATATTTCAATTCAAAGAGAACTATGATCTTTTTTATAGAAGAAGTTTCCATTCCAATTGGAATTACCTATAACAATTCCTTCTGATCTCTAAGCCATAACTTATGCCCAGCGAACTTTTTACTTTCTAAGTAGATCTTTAAAGTCTAACAAGCTCTATTATAGAAATTAGCAAGTTCAGCGAATCTTCTTATGCAGCTCCATATCACACCATCGACACGCAGTGCCAATTGGAACTTTCTATAGAAATCTGTGGCAATCTCTCAAGAGATCTTTGCCAGACTGAGCATCAACGAGCTCTCGACTATTTCGAACGTACTCAAAGATATTTGCCTTGTCCACAAACAGACGGCAAAAGTTGTTGCTGGTTGGCGTTGTCAATGTTGTGGGACGTGAATGGGCTTTGCTAGCCTAAGCCGAGATTAATCATTGCAACACTTTCGCTGCAATTAAATAACAAATGAGGGCAATTAGGTTCAATAAAACCCAAGTCGCAGGCCAGAGTGGGAGGGGACATCAGAGAGAGAGAGAGAGAGAGAGAGATGTGCGGACAATGGGAGAGAAAACTGCCGCACTTCAATCTGAATCTTTGTATTATTATATGGATAAACCATTTCCTATCTAAAATATGTTAAACAAACCCGAGTAACGGTAAGTGCTGAATGAAATGCTGTTGCTCCAATTGTTTACTTTGAATATGATCTGGTGAAAGGTAAAAACGATTTCATTTGATAGATCCACGTATATATATAGATATATATATGGCTATATATATAGTGTTTGTGGCTTTTGTGGTTTGGCAACTGGTTCTGGGATTGTTGTGAGTTGGCTGCTGGCAAAACATTGGAGAGACACGTTAGAGAGAGAGAGGTGGGAGAGAGGGCGGGGGCAGAGCCAACTGATATTGGCCAAATCAGAGCATGGCCAATTGTTTTGTTAAAATGTTATGCAATGCCGAAATGTTTTGCTTGCTTTTACTTTTGTTTTGTTTTGTTTCTGTTTCTCTATATCTCTCTCTGTGTGTGTATCTGATCTATCTGGCATCCAAGTCGGCGCAGCTGCCGATCTCCATTGGCATTTCCTTACCTCACTGAAGTGCGCCAGAAACTGCGTCTGCTGGTGCGGCACATTGACGCGCTGCGTCTGCGGCTGCAGATTGTTCCCTAAGCTGTTGCCACCGCCGCTGCTGCTGCTGCCGTTGCGTATCGCCTTGGAGCGTGTAAATCCAGAAACGGACGTCGTTGCGCCACCGCCTCCACTGACGGGCACACCAAAGGGGCGTGGCGAGATATCGTAATAGTCCGTCTGACGACTCGCTTTCTGTGGGAAACAAACAGAGACCGAAAAAGCAAATAAATACGTTGGCTAATTAACTGAGCCGAGCTGAGCGCGCTCAGCTCGCATGTTGCACTCTCAACTTGAAGTTTTTTATAGGAAAACATGATAAATTATAAAATAATAATAAATAAATAAACTATTCTAAAAACTTGTTTGACCAAGCTGAGAGATAGGTGGATAAATGGGTGGATGAATGAATGATGGATGGGTGGATAGATAGATGTATGGATAGATAGCAAGAGAGATAGATATAGAGATATATAAATATATAAATAGATGGACAGATTGACAGATTGATGAATAGATAGATAGATAGGTAGATAGATATATAGATAGATAGATAGATAGATAGATAGATAGATATATATAGATAGATAGACATATAGATAGATAGACATATAGATAGATAGATAGATAGATAGATATATATAGATAGACAGATATTTATATATATATAGATATATAGATAGATAGACAGATTGATAAATATATATATATATATATATATATTGTATGTAGATAGATTGATATATATATAGATAGACTCATTGATATTATCTCTAGTTATTATCTCTGGCTTATAACATTTATATATATTTGTATGCTGTAAACTAAAGTGAACTGAGTAGTTGGAAACACGTTACACTGCACAACGAGGCTTAACTCAGTAGAAGTAAAGTTGATGTGATTCCGAAAACAACTTTATCTATAGATCTAAATTCTATAGATGCCTTACATAGGGCATGCCAACAGCTTCCAATTAGAATCCAATTGGAGGCAAGTAAATGCATAATTAAGGAGTTAAATAAATAGTGAATTATAGAGTATAATTATAGGGAATCTAAAAACCGCAAAATATATTTCAAAATTGTATCTTCTCAATTGCCTATTTAATTTGAAATATAAGAGATTAGCTGATATATATGCCTTGAGCAAGAGATGAGATATATTATATTAAACTGTTGGGTATACACCAGATATTATATATCATATATATCATATATATCATATATATCATATATATATTATATATATTATATATCATATATATCATATATTACATAACACATCAAAGAAATTTGTAATCTATGTTCCACTCCCAACTTCAACTCCCAGCGAATCACTCAAAGCTGTCATAAGCCGAGCCCAAAGCTCGCTTCAGCTGCATTTCAATCGTTGCTTCGCTCGATTGATTGACGGCTGTGTTTGCAGTGCAGGTTGAACCGTTATCAACGTAAGTTGACAATGCGTATCTTGGGCCCGTTTGCATGTCCAAACAGTGCACTTGGGCCGGACGAGGCAGCCCCGCTGGCCGCTCTGCCCCACTCAGCCACTCGACGTGCTGCAGGCAATGCCAAAGCGCTCAGACAGACTTCAGCTCCAGAAATTGAAAGCTGATTGCAAACGAATTCGAAAACGAATTCGAAATCAAAGTCGAACAATGGAAGTCCATCATAAATGAAAAATGCTTGATTGAAGTGTATCAAGGTTAAGTCGAAATTCGACTGGCCGCTAATTACAGTCGCTCGCCTAAGTACTTGCTGTTGCTGTTGTTATGCATTATTACAGTTTGATTTCTTGTTTTTTTGAAAGTGCTTCTGGTGCTAGCCCGGTCTGGCCTGGTCTAGTCGTAGCTGCAGTTTTGCTCTGTTAAACAAATTGCATACAAAACGCAAGTTTTGTTGCTAAAAGGCGAATTTGATTGCAGTTGCCGCTGCTCGCTTCTCTTTCTCCGTTTCTTTCCGCTTCTTGGCGTCGCTGTTTACGCATCACAAAGTACCCTAGGGCCACGCCCACGCCTACGCCTCATTTTCTCCAGCAATTAGAGAGAAATGCGAGCGACTGCATCTCAGTTACCCACAAGTCTTAGTCTGATTAGCAGTCATTAATTAGCCATAGGCCCCGACTAAGTCTGACAATTGCGGGCAGACAAATTTCACCTGGCTGGGTGCATTAACCCGAGTCGCCACATAATGAGGCAACTCTTCAAATGGACTTGCTACAATTTTGAAGAAGAAAGCGTCGCGTCGGTCAACGGCTGCCTGCAGCGGCTCCTCTGTCGCTTGTCAATATGGGGGGAAGCATAATAAACTACGAAACGAGCTGCGCACGTACTACACGACAAATCAGAGAGTGGGCGAGGGGGAGGGGGAGGGTGAGGGGGTGAGAGGTAAGTGCGTGCGACTAAGGAGTGACAGAATGCATAACGCGCTCTGCTTTTGGCATTGGGCTTTCACTTGGGGCCCACAAATATATTATATATCATATTATACCATAAAAATAAATATAATAAATATCTATATTCTACAGCGTTTGCTCTGCTGATATACAAGAAACTACTACTACTAGAGAAAGTAGAGTAGCATAGATATATATGCTATATACTGCATACCCGAGTATAGAAATATATATATAGAACTAGTAAGAACTTGTGGACTCTGTTGAAAATATTCTATTTCGAAGTCAAAGAGAGAATCGCATAAATATTGTCAACAAAACTCATTTGAAGCATTCTTCATAATTCCCAGCTTGATTTATGGCAAGCCGCAGCTAAGGAGCAGGCTTATTCCATGTACAGGTAGCTGAGTGCCTGTCAACCTGTCTAGAATCGAAGCGAGGCATCATCTGCATGCCCAGCAGCTGTATGCAGTTAATTGGGTTTACGGGTGGCACGATCCGTGGCCATAAAGAAGTCAATTCCATTAGCCAAATCAGTGTGCAGATGTCCAGAGCTGAGTTGTGAGTTGAGAAAATGGAAAGCAATCTCCGTTGGTGTTTCCCTCTCTATTGCTGTTCCTCTCAGTCTCAGTCTCAGTCTCAGTCTCAGTCTCAGTCTCAGTCTCAGTCTCAGTCTCAGTCTCAGTCTCAGTCTCAGTCTCAGTCTCAGTCTCAGTCTCAGTCTCAGTCTCAGTCTCAGTCTCAGTCTCAGTCTCAGTCTCAGTCTCAGTCTCAGTCTCAGTCTCAGTCTCAGTCTCAGTCTCAGTCTCAGTCTCAGTCTCAGTCTCAGTCTCAGTCTCAGTCTCAGTCTCAGTCTCAGTCTCAGTCTCAGTCTCAGTCTCAGTCTCAGTCTCAGTCTCAGTCTCAGTCTCAGTCTCAGTCTCAGTCTCAGTCTCAGTCTCAGTCTCAGTCTCAGTCTCAGTCTCAGTCTCAGTCTCAGTCTCAGTCTCAGTCTCAGTCTCAGTCTCAGTCTCAGTCTCAGTCTCAGTCTCAGTCTCAGTCTCAGTCTCAGTCTCAGTCTCAGTCTCAGTCTCAGTCTCAGCTACTCTCCCCATAGTCTCTACAATTTCATCTCCAGCTATTCAAACTGTCAGCAACGCTCCCTCCCTCCCTCCGCACTGGCCTTAGCCCTCGGCCAGGCCGTTTCAATTAGGCCCAAGCCGGGCAGTCGACAGGCAAAGTGCGTGCTCATGACTGCCAACTGGCAATAAACAATATGATTATTCAGTTTTTCAATTAGGAACACGTTCCTCTAAGGGGCCGCTCGGCGCGCTGCAGTCTTTTCGAATGGCTCAACAAATATTATTTATTGTTGATTCGTTGATATGCAGAAGACATCGCCTTTTGTCTGCCGCTTGGGCCGAAGTGAAAGTAAGTGGGAAAATGGATTTGGAAACGCTTCCCCATCTCTCTGACCAGTCAGTCAGTCAGTCGTACGCCCGCCACTTCTGGCATTGTTCAGGCCGTAATTCGATTAACGTGGAAGAGTTGCGAAACTGGGCGAATCTAATTTAATTTCCTCCATTGGCATTCCAGCAAATATTTCATAAACTTGGCTAAAACTCTTTTCCTATTTGAGTTTATGCAGAAATATTTGCCAGGAAATGCATATTTGTAAAACTATTTGAGTAAATGAATTATATATATGATATATGTCTGATATATATGATGCGTATGATATATATGATATATGTATATGATATAGTTAAGCTCTTGCGTGTCACGCGCCCATCTCTAGCTGCACACGGCTGTTTGCATTTTGCAAGTTGGCTTAATCTAATTTCATATGTGGCATGTGGCATGTGGTAATTTATGAATTTGATTTGATTTCGCTTTTGGCGTTGATTGGCAGAGCTTTGCGTGCCAAAGAGCCAGACATGGATTCGGACTCGGACTCGGACCCAGATACAGACAACAAGTTACTTAATTGCCTGCAGCAGAGTCTGCTCGTACTGGCTGTTGCCTGTTGCCAGTTACCTGTTACCTGCTAGCTCCCCTCACATGAAAATCTAATGCAACTGGCAGAAAAAACAACTATAAATATTTAAATTTCGAATTCGAACTCGAATCCGAGTCAATTGAGAGTTTGCAAACTTACGGCAAATTGGGGACTGGCGCCAAAAGGCGCTCCATATGAGGAGCTCGTTGAAATTGGCGTTTGCTTGTTGCCGTTGCCGTTGCCGTTGCCATTCTCGTTGGCTATGAACAGCAGCTGCTCCTGGTAGGAGCCAGGTGCGGGTGCAAAGCCACCTGTGCTGCCGCGAAAGCCATTAAGCGTCTGCTGCGGCTGCTGCAGTTGGCGCGGGAACGAGCCAGAGGATGGCACAAAGCGATTTTGTGATGGAAAGTAATAGCTGGAGGTATCTGAAATGAAACAAGGTCGCACGTTAATAGGTTGTATGGAGCCAACAATAATTAATCAATAGCTACAATTTCAACACTCGAAATTGACAGATTTTGTTGTTAGCTTCATTGCTTTGTTGACACCTCGCGCAGTGCCGCAGGCCTCAGTTAGCCATGAAACGCGCACAAATTCAATATCACAGTACCTAATTGTCAATAGATTGTAATAAATAAATAAATAAGAAAGAGCCCTGCGCTGGGGCCAACACTTGTCATGACTATATATGTATTTGTATATATGAATATGAATATGTGTTTAAATATACATATATTATTAAATTGCTGGCTGATAGGCACTGCTTAGCGAATCTGCTTGAACTGCTTATTTAATTTCACTGAACTGCTTTGATAACAAGTACTTTTTATGCCTTGCTGAATGCACAGAGCCTAAGTAATAAGGGGATTAATTTATATATGTATTAATAGATAATTGTAGATTGACAGAATGTAGTCTAACTAAATTATAAATGCACAAATATAACTTATCTCTCACAACAACAAAATTAACATTGCATCGCTTTTTTAGGGTATTTTGTCAGCTGTCAGCATATACAAATTTTTAAATACTTTTGGTACTTATGACGCAGTGTACACAACACATACATATGTACATACATATATAAATATGTGCATACAATTGAATATAGGTATGACAGAGCGTGGGCACTGGCCACGAGCAGCAGCCACCCAAAGCTAACTCCAAATAGCTTCCAGCTGCAACCTCGCATGCGTCACTCTTAGCTCTTTGACCCACAATGTCTGGCCACAAAAAGTGGCATTACACCAAAACAAAAAACCAAAAACCAAAAAACAAAAACAAAACGTATTTTCCAGCCACGCAAAAACGTGGCCACAAACTCAAAATTGAAATATCATACATGCGCAACATTTCAAACGAAAATGCAGTGTTGAAAATTTTGATCAGGCGAATTTATGCAGCGGCCGCAACGGCATGAGGCGCCCAAAAAAGCGGAGTGAGGCAACGCCCACGTTGTGCCAGGGGCTTGGTAATGGTAGAAGCAGTGCCCCAATCTCATATTACTTGAGTTTCACACCTTATTTTCAACACATCCACGAGAGCAAGAAGAGGAGGAGCGCGGAGAAATATGTGTGCAAATTGCAAGTGTTTAACGCTGTCGAAGCACCATAGGCGAAAATTTAAATTAATTGATGAAATAGAGTGCTTGAATAAATTATCAGCGCGCGTGTTGCGGTATGCCATGCTAGCTAACACTGCTTTATGTATGAACTGCTTTGCAATCGCTTGTTAACTGCTTGTGATCAAGCACGAAAAGAACTAGAACAACTACATGAGTATTTGGCGAATCTATTGTGATTTCTGTCATGGCGATGCGTGTTAAGTCGGCGCTTCCAGTGCGGAAAGCACTAAGTTCGATTCCCACTGTGGACTCACGAAAATATATTTATTCCGAATATTATTTATTAGAGCCTTCGGCGCTTGGGCAAGAGTTGCTGTGTATTTATTTGCCGGTTTACTCTAATCCGCTGAAGGTAGATTAAATCGTTCATTCTCATTGCCGTTGACTCTGTATTAGGCTCCATTTCTAAGTGAGCATTGCAGATCGATCGTGAGTGAATACATATTTTAACATTTATTTATATTTTACATTTTTATTGTTATTTATATATATACTACATATAGTATATTATTACTTATTTATATTCGTCGCACACTTGACCTAAAATTGAATAAATCGTGAATATCGTATTTGCCTATTTCAAACAAATATTTCTTCAAGAACCTTCGCATTCGCTTGTTCGTTTGTTCGATTCTATTGGAATTTATTGTAATGAGCGCGAACTGCTCTTTAGTATTCCATAAGAGCGATTCGTGCAGAAGCCGTTAGAATTGCTTTTATATCGTAAATAGACCCATATAAACGGCTTTAATGGCCCTACTAGAGATGTGCAAATAGATTTTCTTCTGCCAATCAATAAAGTTGCACGCGTAAGCTGAGACTGAAATCTTGGTAAAGGATTTTATTAATTATTATAATATTATCTAAGAAATAGACAACAAATGTGAGTCATATTACATATAAGCCACATTTCTTACTATTTTTAGACGATTGCAGTGAATTTGTGAATTCCACAATGCTGTTTTCATACTAGTTCTCACATAACGTCTCTGTTTTGAAATGTGTTAATTTGGATTAAGTATTCTCGTTTCATACAGAAGTCAGATGAAATTTGGAAGCTGTAGCTGCGGTCGCTGGACTGATTTCCTCACATATACCAGAGTTTGCACCTATATAATCTGTCTGCAGTCCAGGCGAACTCGCTCGCAGCGTACGATAATTTGGGTATTGTGTCCGGTCGAGGGTATATTCACTATTCACATATAATTTGAAACGGTTTCCTTGAGGGATTTTTTACTTTTCTTCTTCGCAATCTTCGTGCCCTTCTTCGGGGGTTTCTTGGGTTCGGTCTTGGGGCGCTGCTTGGCCGCCTTTGCCGTCAAGCCGCGCTTCTTTTGGGGGCTCCTCGCGTCGGGCTTCTTCACGTGTTTCTTCGCCGTCTTGGTTTTCTTGGCAGCCGCAGCCGCAGCCATATCTTTTTGGTTTTCCTTTGCCTGCATGTCGTAGTTGTACATTTGAGTCATGGTCAGCTTCTCCCAGAACTGGTGGGCCAGAAAGCCGAGCTTCTCGTTGGCCAGCCAGTTGACGAAGTCCTTGTAGAACAGGTCAAATGGAATCGCGACCTGGTCCAACTTGTTTTCCGCCTTGCCCTCCGTATGCTGATCCCGCAGCCATTTGCTGAAGTCGTCAAAAAGCATTTGCACCGGCATCTCCCTGGGCCTACGAATGTTAAACATAATCACTAATAATTTATTTCTATCAACAAAATATTCTGAGCTCCAGCCAAGAGTTTCGAATGGGCTTTGAGTCAGCACTGACAGGAAAGGCCTTAAAGTAACTTCCATTGATACTTCCCACAGAGCCTGCCCCAAAGCGAACGCCTTTCGCTTCGTTTCAACTGTGCCGCCTTTGTCAAGTGCCTTTCAAACTGTCTGCCGCATTTGGCATTTGGCTTTAAGCCAAACAATGCGACAAACTCGAACCATTTTCGTTGCTTTTTGTTGCATGTTGCATGCGTCGCAGCGCCGTTGTCAGCGACAATGGCAGCAACGCCTTTTGTTGCACAGTAGTCGTCAATTGTATGCGAACGCCCTGAGCCTGCTGCCTCAGCTTGAGAAATGCTCAAGATAATGCATAATGCAGTTGCCATTTAGGGATAAGCCAAGAGCTTTAGGCCACAGTGGACTATGCAAATTTTGAAGACTTCAGATGGAGTCTCGCAGGCAAATGTGAAAAGTATTTAAAGGCGCTCAAAAGAAGTAATAAATAAATCTAATAAATACTAGATATAAATAACTGCCAAATAAATACTAATAATAACTAACTAATAAATACTAATAGTAAATAAATATTTAAATAATTACTAATAGTAAATAAATATTTAAATAATTACTAATAGTAAATAAATATTTAAATAATTACTAATAGTAAATAAATATTTAAATAATTACTAATAGTAAATAAATATTTAAATAATTACTAATAGTAAATAAATATTTAAATAATTACTAATAGTAAATAAATATTTAAATAATTACTAATAGTAAATAAATATTTAAATAATTACTAATAGTAAATAAATATTTAAATAATTACTAATAGTAAATAAATATTTAAATAATTAATAATAGTAAATAAATATTTAAATAATTACTAATAGTAAATAAATATTTAAATAATTACTAATAGTAAATAAATATTTAAATAATTACTAATAGTAAATAAATATTTAAATAATTACTAATAGTAAATAAATATTTAAATAACAACTAAATATATACTAATTAAATACTAAATAAAAAATACTATAATAATTTGCATTAAAGTGCCAAAAACAAAATAATTTTCAGAATATCTGCTTAGCTTTCACATGTTTTTGACCCACTGTGCCTACTACTGTCTTGCGCTAGCAGTTTGACATTTACAATGCTTGTAGCGTTCGCTGCTCCGAAAGAATTTCAAACTTGCTGCTGCGCCTGCCTCTGCGGCTTCTACTGCTGCTGCTGATTTGGTATCTGAAATTAGCTAGATACATGTATCTATATATGCATCTATGTATATGTATGTATATCCAGTTGCTTTGCGTTAATTATGCCAGCGATAATGCAGCGAAGATTCTGTAATTTCTGTGAATTCTGCGCATTATTTCTATTTGGGTATCTACAATTTGCCCGTCTTCGGGCTAATTTTTCTGATGATGCCGCAACAAGTTGCAAAACAAAAGCAACGCAAGCGACTCTCTTGGCGCTTCTTCTGCTTTTAATGTTTGTGCGAAATGTCAAGACGCTAAGGCGAAAAAGTCATTCAAAAGTGCAGCAGCAACAGCAACAGCAACTGCAACAACTAAAGAAGCGGCAGAGGCAGCAACCGCGACTAAACAAGTTGAACTTTACGTTTTCATTTGCTTCAATCAAGTTTCTGTGTTTGGCCATTGGCTGTGCTTATAGCTGATGAGGCTGCAGAGGCTGCAGAGGCTGAGCTGCTGCTGCTGCCTCTTCTTCTTCTTATTGATTGAAGGTCAGCAGAGCGCTATAGTGCAACAGTTTGAGAGCCATTGTATGGTTAGCGTTAGACGTGATATGTAAAGCGTTTAAAGAACATATAATGAAGAGGTAGAGGAAGTGTGGGAGGGCGTGACAGCTCGAACGAGAGATATATAACAAATATATAGCTTTAGCTCTAAATAGAGAGGGAGTGAGAGAGAGAGAGAGACAAAACTCTAGCCCTCACATACAGCGAGCCATCATAATGCGTTTGTCAAACGAATATACTCTGCTTGCATTTGCTGAACGAGCATAAGAAACTCAGCTTAAGGCATTCATTGTGTCCATAAAAAACTAACAAACAATTGAGATATTAAATCTGAGCTCAGATCTTTAGTTGTTTAATATGTGTACACATTCATTCATTCATTCATTCATCCATTCATTCACTCATTCCCTCATTCCCTCATTCACTCATTCATTTACTTTATATACTCTCAGTCTCAACTCAATATATAATAACTTCGCTTAGTCTCCCATCAAATAGAGCTCGCGCATATCAGCCCCGACTAGAATAGCTACATCTCGAGACGTACGCCCCATGTAATCTCGGCCATGTTCTCTGGGCCCATCTGCAGCTGTAATACATTAGTTAAGTATTTTTTAAGTAGTGCGCGCTGCTCGGCCAAGCAACACACGCTTCCTACTCACGCGGCCTGTGACATCATAAGCCACCGCCCAGAGAATTATTTTGTTTTGGTTTTTATTTTTTCGGCCACATAAATAAATAGATAATTTCAGTTAATTGACTCGCGTTTAATGGACTTCAACGAGGTGACAGAACCCACAAAGGCAATAAAAGCCCATTAAAAAGAAGCGAGAAACAAAGACAGAGCCGAAAATCAAAAATATATATATATATAAAGCGATCGTTATAATACCAAAGGCAAATAAAGCTGTGGGACAACAACAAAGTCTTGGCCCGCAGGCGACGGCTAATTAGAAAATAATCATGCGCCATCGAAGGTCAATGTCAAAGAATCGTGCAGAAGTGGAGTGAGTCAGCTGAAAATGTTGTCTGGGTGTCGGATGTCGCCTGGGCTGGGAGCATTCTATGGCGGCAGCAGCAGCTGCTGATGAGACAAGACGTAGCCCACGCAAGTTTGTCGCCTAAGTCTTTCGTTTCATTGTAGAATTTCGAGCAGTGAACTGCTTGCGCCATTTCCCTCCCCCTCTCTCACACTCTCTTCCCCTTGGAGTGTGCTATAATTATGTTTACTAATGCATGCTGAGCTGTTTGTTAATCACATATGCAAACTTGTTACACAAAGTAAACGCCAGGCGCGAGCAGCTACAAAACAAACGCGAAACAATAACAAAGCCAACAACTGAAAGTGTTGCATGGCCAAATACCAGCTGTTCGGACTGCCCGCTGTTTCTGTTGTTGTTTTGTTTTCTGTTTTTGGCCATTGTTAGAGTTGGACAAACACTGGGCTGTCAGAGAGGCAAAGTAGGTAAGCCCGACTGACTACACCTTCGCTATGTAGGTGAACGCACACTCTGCTCGCTGTTGGCCAAGCGTTTACTGTTACATTTCACACCAGTAGTCAAGCGCAGTTAGCAGTTGCTACTAGCCAGGCGGCAGCAGCAGCAGCAGCAGTTGCCAATTCTTCTTATGTGCACAAACACTACCTGGACTCAGCCATTAAAGTGTTGCACAGGTGTGCGGCGATGATGATAGTAATAATCATAAAATACTATAGCAAATGGCTGGCTAAGTAGGATTGATTGGTTTTTGAAGCCAAACTATGTTACATGTTGGCTTTATGAAATGCGATGGGCAGAGCGATGGGCAGCGAAGGGTGAAAGAGTGGAGGGCGAAGAGGGAGGAATGTCGAGAGAAGACTGAGGAGGAAACAATGTAAGAGTGAAGAGAGAAGAGTGAAGACTGATGAATGTAGAGTTAAGTGATACGAATAGGGAGTGAAGAGAGAAGAATGAAGAATGAAGAGTATAGAAAAGAGAGAGAGAGAGAGAGAGAGAGAGGGGCATGTAGAGACAGGTTACTGTGCAGTTAGAGTAAGAAGTGAGGAGTGTATAAGTTGGGTCAGAACGGAAGACTAAGCAGTGAAAAGCGGGGAGTGAAGACAGAAAGCTGAAGACAGTCTTCAGTCAAATGAGAAGAGTGAAGAAGAGAGCCAAGAGCAAAGTAAAATGGGAAGTATGAGGAGTGCGCAGAGAGAAGTGATCAACGTGATCAACGTGATCAATCAATATTGAACTTTTGAGCTGCTTTAACATTTTGCCTATTATATCAAAGTCATCTCCTCATCAGTCGCATTCCCAGCTGAGTAATCAATTATATAGAAGCTACTATACACCAACTCTCTCTTTTGCCAACCTATCAAAGCCTCAGCTAAGCGCTTAAGCAAACCTCACCCAATTCATACGATCCCTCACCCATTCATCATATATAATATATAACATTTAGTCCAGCTAGATCAAGATGTTATACAACACTTAAGCTCTCCTTCCCCCTAAGAGCTGCTACAGTGTTAAGTCTCACTTGCCTGCCTGCCTGCTCACCCAATAGCATCAAGCAGCTGCCCAGACTTGTTCACCTATTGACCAACAAAATTGTTAACTCGCTCCGCAAATTGAGTCGGTGCCTGGCTTATGCAAATATCACTCGAGATATAGAAAATTGGCAAAATAAATTAAACGCGATTTTGAACCAGTTTAAAGAGCTATTTTTCATAATTGCCAAATGCCAACACACATCTTGATCGCTCCGACAGCGCAGTTGGCCAATATCCGCCTTTTGGCAGCTGTATGTGTGTGTGTCTTTGTGAAATGCCAATCAATCATTTTCCATAGCAGCAGCATCAAGGACAAAGCTCGAATTGAACCTGGAAATGAAACGAATGCGCCCAGACACCCGCACAAGATTAAAACGCGCCGGCCTGGGCAACATTCTAAAACTGCAAATAACCCGTTTATGAGTCGTGTATTATTATTATGATTAGGCTAGCTCAGTGAGCGAAAAGAGTATATTAGCTTGCCGCAAAGTCGAAGACTGAGAAGTTGAAGAAAACTTAATATCTGATGTCGGATAAAGAGATTTCATATATGTTTATGCTTTATCCGGCATGGGAGCCTCAAAGCTTTATGAATACAGATATCGGATAAACGCATTTTATATATTATCCGCTAGAAAAAATATATATAAAATATAATTTAGAATAGAAGAATAGAATACAGACATTATAATACTATATACCATATTGGGATAATCTTAGGACTTTATCCGAGATGGATATAGAAATTAATCAGCAGCGAAAAACCCCCATTTCTGATGGATAACTGGTATATACTTTATATAGGCATTTTATCCGCTAGCCCGTCTTTGGTTGCAGTATTACGTAGTCAGCTACGCCCGCCCGATTGGTTCTCTTCGCCTTTTCTATAGTCTCAATTGTGCTGCAGGCAATTACATATTTGACACTTGACTCTTACTCGAGGGTGTGTTAACCAGTTACTGATCTGATCTGATCTGATCCGATCTGGTATTTTGTCAAACGCTTTCAACGCCAGGTTTAGGTATCTGGACCGCATTCCAGAGCCGTGTCATTAGCTCACTTCCTGAAGTATCACGACTTGCTCTAGTCTGTGTGCCGCTTCGATCGAGCTAAACACACTTTATTAAGACTGTCGACAGACCCATGATAAAGCCCATTCCCAAGCTGTCTGACATAATGGGAAGAAAGAAAAAAAGTCTTGAAACAAATTGAAATCGTTTGGCGGCAGTGAAATGAAAGAAACATAAATTTTGTGAACCGTTTAAGCCAAGACACATAAATTACTTACTTGCGGAGCCCCAGAAAGACAATGCGAGGCTGTGACGACTACTGGGCGTGGCACTTGGGGCATTCGGAACTTACGTAACGCTGCAGCGCTGAGGGTCAGTTCCGAGCCGCTTTCTGAATGAGTTTCGTGGCCGCAAAAGAAAGTGAAACTTCGATGACTCTGCCCGATTGAAATTTTCGTTTAGCATTTTTCTTTTGACTGATGCCGAGACGGCGATCTCGACTGGGCCGTTGAAATTGAAGCTCATCGATCGAACGGGGGGGCCATAACGAAAGCAGCTGGGTCAGGCTAATGTAAAATTGATACCTTGGGGCAGCTGTGGCGCAACCCAAGATCCGCGTGCTGTTGATACAAGAAAATAAACCTAAGAGACATCTCTAGTTGAGTTAGCTATTTACCATAGCTCTATGAAGCTCAGCGCTCAGATGGCGGATAATAGTCTATGAATGTGTGACTTGGGCCATAAAAACATTTGGTCGACAGGTCTTAGCCATATCCGATATGAAAATACTAATAAAAGCGTTGCTTAAAAATTTAAAATAGAATTCATAAAATTTGCAGAGGAATGAATATTCATTGCACAAAAGGCGAAAAAAGACAGCTTTAATTTGATACCATTTTAACGATCAGATAGGGCTATAAATTTGTATAATAAAAAACACTTTTATGTATCAAATTTCAAGTTATATCTGGTACATAAAGTATATAGTATAAGTATACAAAAAAAAAATGAGTAAAATACATTTTTTTAAATATAAAAAAATTGAATTTAAAAAAAAAAAAACAAAAAAATATTTAAAAAAATAAAATACAAATAAAAAAGTAGTAAAACCTGTGCCATACACAAAATTTCCAAGCAATACAATAAAAACGTTGAGCTTTACAAAGTTAAGACTAAGCTTTAAGAGCTAAATTAAAAATAAATTACAGAAATAAATGATATTTTATTTTAATTTTTGTTGAAAAAGGATGAGGACGTGCGAGACGTAGAGCACTCATAAAATGTGAATACTTAGAAACAAGTTAAGATTTTTAAGGATTTTAGATATACAAAATGTGTTGGATTTTAAGGAATATCCAAATGAAAATGAAAAAGTTATCCATGAAAACCCTTTGTACACAACGTAGCTGAGACTACACTTACTTCAGCTTTAAGAACTTTATGAAATATTAGAGATTAAGTCCGTATAGATGAAGTCTCTAAACACACTTGGTTTACTGCCCACTGCACAGACTTGATCTAGTAAAGAGACTTGATTTATATATATAATATATAATAATATATATATATATAATAATAATAATAATAATATATATATAATAATAAATATGTAAATATGTAAATAGAAGTGAAAATACTACAGTCAAGCCGAAGGCCTCAGTAGCCAGCGCTTACTTATCAAGTTAACTTTAATTTTAATTATAGTTAACTTTAGTAAATAAAAATAAATAATAAAATAAAAATATATAATATATTATATTATAATCATATCTATATAAAATATCTATCTCTACATAGCATGTTCATATTATAGGCTCGTTCACGCCTTTTACTGCCTTTAATAAGCAGCAAAATAGCTGCTTTTAGCCATTTGCCTACTTATATACTTCTAAAAAATAAAGTATAAATTTCAGCAATTTCCCAACTTTACCCAGCTTAACATTAATATAAAACATTCTCCAGCTCGCAGCCTGCGCTCAAACAAACAAATTGCAATTCAGCAACGTTTATGCAACGTGCTCCCAGCCCAATCAAAGAGCAAAGCGACAAAAAAGGCAGCAAATGGCAAATGAACATGAAAAACTTCTTAGCTGGAAATTCTTGAGTCCGGTTTTTCGATAGCCAAACGAAAACTGGTTCAAAGCTTTGGGCCCAACGTGTGTTGTGCGCGGGTGGCAATGTCCGCTGCGGCCCCCTCCAAGAGCCAACAGACTGCGCCTCACGATTCGGCTGCCAACAGGCACCAATCCAAGCCGCATTGGCTGGGCGGCTCGTGCGGGATCAGAGCTTTAACCTTTGCGGGTGAAAGGTTCGGACTGAGGTTCGTCAGTGCTGCAGCTAAACAACATCAATATTCTATCAATTATTTGATCCGAGAGATATTTGATTTGCGCCTCACACTCCTTGCCCAGAGTCTTCTTCGCTCTGCCCAGCCACGTTTCTACCACTCCAATTGGAGTTTCTTTTGGGCTTTAAGGTGCGACTGCGCTCGTTACGTTTAGCTTTTTGCTTGCTTTTTGTAGTTTTTTGTAGTTTTTTGGCTATTTGGTTTATGTAATTTGCC
Organism: Drosophila peninsularis; assembly: GCA_035047485.1. Taxonomy (NCBI): domain Eukaryota; kingdom Metazoa; phylum Arthropoda; class Insecta; order Diptera; family Drosophilidae; genus Drosophila; species Drosophila peninsularis. Next base: position 185,441 of record JAWNPN010000035.1, read on the forward strand.
AAAGCGTGCTCCACGCTGCTCTAATAAAGGCTGGCAACATCAAAATTGTATTGCAAATATTAAAAGTAAATTACGAGCGCAAATGCAAAACGAGTTTTTGCGCCAAACAAACTCTTGGCATTGGCGAACTGGGCTTGGCCGCCTGCACCATGTGGCAATAAATTACGGCCAATAACAGAGCAAATAGCTAGACAAAAGAATAGAAACTATGACATGTCGAGTGCAGTGAGGCAAACCTGTACCATTCCTATATATAAAAAAAACACTTTGGCTTCGCTTATAGCGGCAAGTTTTAGCTCGATCTGCGCTCGTTCTTAGGTTTATCTCTCTGCAGTTAATTGATTTTGTTCACTTTAAAGTGAGCTAAAGTTGGGAGTGCTCCAGCTGGGAGTGCTCCTGTTGAGCTTGATCTAGTTGGCAGTTGGCTGGCTGGAATTGCCATAGCTGAGAGTGCGCTGGCTTCAGTTGGGATTGGTCTGCTTGAAAGTTATCCCTAGCTGACTTTCCTCCAGCTGAGCTTGCTCTAGTCGAGGTCAGTCTGGTTGAAAGTTGTATATGATTGGGTTTGCTCTAGCTCACATTGTTCAATTTTATAGGCTTTTAATTGAAATTGCTCTAGCACCCTTCTAAAATGTCTAGTTCGAATCGCCCTAGTAGGGCTAAGGCTAGTAGGGTTGCGCGAGTTGAGTGGACTCTAGTTTAAATTGGTTTAGTAGGCTACTTGGACTGCTCGAGTGGACAGTTTAGATGGCTAAGCTTTAGCTTAGATTACAATTGGATTTGACTATGCCTACTTTGCTCGAGCTGGAATTGCTCTAGCTGAGAACAGTTCTCTCTCAGTCTTTAAACAGATAAGCTCTAACAAGTACTGGTGAGCCTTTCCCATATCTTCAACTTATTTACAATAAGCATAGACTATCATAGACCATCTTAGACTATCATGACTATCATATACTATCATATACTATCATATACTATCATATACTATCATAGACCATCATAGATCATCATAGACTATTATAGACTATCATATTATCTCTCACTCTCCCTCCCTCTCCCACCCTCTCCCTCTCCCTCTCTCTCTCTCTCTGTACACCTCACACACTCAGGCAGTAAATTGAATTTTGTAGTCAACTCGTATTATTTCTGCTCCAATTCCACTTCCAATTCCAATCCCTAGTTGCTTCCAGTCCATTAGCTGGCTGCACAAGCGTTCGAATTAACCATTCAGACAGCAAACAAGCAAAGCTCATTAGAATTGAGAACTGAGAAGAGCCAAAAGCGCCGACAGGCACTTTAGCCGATTCCAGACCATCAGCGGCCAGTGTGTGGCACGCAGCTGTGTTAGCCACAAAATTGTTGTTGCTGCTGTTGGTTAGGTGTGAAGCGACGCCTACGCGAGCACTTTGTGTACTTTTTTCTGCTTCTGCTTCTTCTGCGAGGCAATTTAGTGCCGCACGTCGCCTTTCCAAACCAGGTCTCGGCTGGCAGTCGTCGTGGCCCAAAACGCTGATTGAATGCCCGGAGATTGTTGAGGATCGTGTCGGAGTTTGAAGTTTGTAGTTTGTGGCTTGCAGTGAACGGACTGCTGACTGCTGACTGTTGACTGTTTGCCGCTTGCTGGCTGGCTTCGTGCTCGCGTTTGGCGCTGCACATTAAGTAATAGAACTGTTTGCCGCCGCCTGTCTCAGCTGCGAGCACTTCAAGTGGCGTAACTGCACTCGGCCATGCTTATATGACTACTTGGATGCTGTTCAGATTTGAGTTAGTGCTGCAGTTGCTGTTGCGACTGCTGCAAGTGGCAAGCAATGTGCATAACATGCCACATGTTGCAAAAGGGCTTTTGGCACCTTGGGCATATGTATTTATATATCTTTATATATATATATCTTGACATATGTTATAACATATATATATAACATATATATCTAAATATATATTTTAATATTTTACATTTGATATCTTGAAATGATATCTCTCTCTCTATCTATAGCAATTTACCGCTTTTAACTTCTTAAAAGAAATTCCAGCTTAATATTTATTCATAATTTTGGGCTTAAATGTTATGCACTCATCTTGATACCACTTGATAAGTCAAAAGTGTTTTTAACAAGTTTTCGGATAAATAAGCCTGAAACGCAGTTCTCCTTGAGATGTGGATACATCTCAACCACTTACGAAACTCCTTTCGTGGCTTTGTTGCCGTTATTAAGGCAAAAGCGCGTTTTTCATACCCTGTATAAAGTGAAAATGTGCAAAAGGGGTATGCTGGCTTATGTTAAAGTGGATGCAACAGGTGGAAGAGTCAATAGCAGAGTTTTTATACTCTCTGTTGACATTGTTTAATTAGTTTTTTCAGCATATCTCGAGTATTTCAAGAGCTGGGCTTACCAAATTCGATATATATAATACCTAGATATAGCTTATATATATCCAAAGATATTTCCCATATACCTAAGCCCCGTCACTACAAAATGCTAAACAGAAACTCATTTTTGTATAGCAAGCCATTAACTATAGGGTATTAGCTAGTCGGATATGCACTCATGCGTTATTTAAACAGGAAATGATGCTACGCCAATAACAACAACAGCGACAACTGCATTTCAGAGGAAATTTGGCCTGGACAGTTGGACAGTTGGACAGTTGGCCAGTTGGTCGCTTAACGAGTGGCATACCTGGGATACACAGACACATATAGAGGTATATATGTAGTCGCCCTTTGTTCGACCAAGAGGTTTTTAATAAAAATGTCAAGATAGTGAACCGGCTGCCCAAGCCGACAATGGCGACAATGAATTGCAATTTGCGAGCTGTTGTCCTTGAGTGGATGCATCAATTGCTGCACTCGCGGCATGCAGCGCAGGCGTTTGAGTGTCCACTTGACGACGGCTTGGGAATATTTGTGCGATGATCGATGAATGCTCGAGAAACAGCCAACGGCGCTGATTCCGCCGCATTGTCTGTGCCAAAAGTTGTTTGCCTAAGAACAGCTTCAGACCGCTGGGGCATTGAACTCCTCGCCAAGCCGTAGCAGTAGCACGCACTTCATCCACTTTGTGCGGTTCAGAGTGCCAAACCACTTACGGGCATCAGCGGCTATGGCTTCCACGGCTCACGGCTCACCACACCCAGCTCAAGTGGTCAAACACGCCCACCCAGAGCCAGAGAATATGCTAATGTTCGAAACGAAACGAGCTGGAAAGAAACCCACAAGAAATAGTTGGATAGCCAGCAAAAAAACCTTGCTCTTCTGCCAAAGTTCATTTAATTACAATAAAAGCTAGACAAGATTAAACAGTTGAATAGCCGCGACTAAACTGAAACTAGTTTTCAGTTTGCGGTTTCTTTTCAAATACTTTTTACAGTTCAGCAATAAAAGAAGTGTGAATTTCTTTAAATATTATAATATATTTCAAGAAAGTTGCTTAACTTTATTTCGAAATTGAGCAAGGGAACGTAATTTCCAAATTGTGTTTTTCAGTGACAGAACTTGGTTCTCTTTAAATGCAAACAGTCATGCTGAAGCTGTGCGTGAATCATGGCCAAAGAGATTATACACCAAAAATTCCCCGCTAACAAAAGGGTATTATATAAATTTTAATTAAAATAAAATGCAAAAAGAATCAAATATATTTGTATACAAAATAGCCAAAAAAATATAGGAGCATGTGGAACCTAATCCACTAAAACATTTACAGTGGCTCTGTATAAAGCCTTTACAGAACACTGTAAGCGTTTTGCAGAGCACTGTAAGTGTTTTACAGAGCACTGTAAGTGTTTTGCAGAGCACTGTAAGTTATTTAGATCACTCTGTACATGCTCTGTAAGTGCTTACAGTGCTCTGTAATGATAGAACAAACTGCTTGCATCTACTTCTAAAAAAAAATACTCGTTAGCTTTAGCTTTCTGGCATTGATTTATGTGCATTTAAATATCAAATGTTCTATATATTACAAACATTTACTCTTAGTTCTACTACACTTCTAGTAGTAATAATTTTAACATAGCTGAGCTCCAACTCACCTCAAGTTCACCTGCTGCATAACCAAACTCCACACATTACATTTAACACTCGCTTTATGTTCCGCCGATTTACTTTATGATTTCAATCAGAGTTGAGTAATTCGCAATAACGGCAAAAAGCGCTTAATGACAGCCCAAAGAAAGGGGGCTAGAAAAAACAAACTTCAGACCTTCAAGCTGTGTTAAAGTACTTGGCCATAGCAGTAGGGCGTAGCTGTGCAAATGTTAACTCTGATTCAGGTGTGTAATTTTCGTAGCCTAAATTTTATGTCTATGCCATTTTCGCATTGCGATTGGCAACAAAACGGAAATGGCGAGACATTTATGGGTCAAGGATTTTGGCAGCTGTAATCAATTTGGCCACACTCGATTGGCTCTGCCCGAGCAGGGCCCAAAGTTCACCTGCAGAGCCAACACACAGTGCCATATGTCATTTTGCACACCTGGCCACCTTTTGTTTACCAAATATTTGTGCCTCTCATGCCCGAGCCTGACTTGGCTTCAGGCCGTGGCCTAAACTGTACACTTGGGTACTTCAATAACCTTTCGAGTGTTTGGCATGACTCACGGACTGCCCGAGGCACAATTTCCGATGCATTTTGTTTGCTTTAATTGAGTGATTTTTTGGCAAAGTCGGCGACAGAAGCCAGCTAATTGTGGGAATTTCGCTCATGACGAACTTCAATTAGCAGAAGAGCTGACGCGACTCTGGCACCGTCGCTCTTGCCGAGTAGAGCAGAAAATGGAAGTGCCATCAATTTATGACTTCAAGCCTGAGATAAAGAAAATTACTTAAATATAAGAGCAAAACCATATCTTACAAGGTGTGCTATTTAGAGGAATCAGAAATTATAGTGTAGTTTATAAGAAACTAGATTGTTTATAGTGTTAATGTTATAAAACTGCTAGGGAAACAAATAAGAGCTTTAGTCGGTAGTGCTTGACTAGTTAATACACTGAACCTAGCGCTGAGCTGCTATGCCAATCATTTTAAAATAATTTTATAAATATTTCCTGACTATGAGATACCCTATTCAAACTGAACAGTATATTTCAAGCATTAAGTGCCTGACTATGAGATTTCCTTTCTAATATAAAAGGCATATTGAAGCCTTCAAGTTTTGCCATATTATAGTTAAGATATAATATTTATCGTTAAAAGGAAATATGTTATCCATAAAAATTATAATCTCGTACCAACATCAGCAATAAGTTCAAGGCGAAAAGCTAGGCGCAGGAGGAGCTAGACCAAGACGAACCAGAAGGCACAGCAGAATTTTCCAATGATAGAGCTGTTAGATAGCCTCATGAAAAAGCTTAAAATACAACATGCTCGCTTGTTGGCTCTTTACAGCTTGTAATTGTAGTTTAGTACGATATTTATAGATATTTATTGATATATATAATATAATATAATATAATATTGATATATATATAATAATATATAATATTTCTGGCCACTCAAACAGCACTTTCATAACAAATATGCTCCACCGCTTGGGGCCAACAACCAGCGACATTTATAATCGCACTAAATGACTTCAATTTCGATTTACTTTCGCCCAATGGGCAAAAAAGGTAATGCTCTAGGGGCCAGGCCCATGGCTCAGCACTTCCGCTGGCAGTCAACGCTTTCTTTTTTTTTGATTTTTGCTTATGATTTATGGCCTGCTGTCCAGTTTGTCGAATGAAATCAAAGTTCGTTGTTCTGCAGGCAGCAAACGGTGGCTCGAAGGGAGCCCAGTTTGGAAGCCATAAAAAGTAACAAGCAACTGGCTGACTGGGGCGACCAGCTGCAGAGTCAGTGGCACAGTTGCAACAAGTTGTGGTAGACGCGAAAGTAAACTAACAAAGTGCAAAAAATAACAAGTAAGAGTGCTCTAGCAGGGTATGTGCGACTAGCAAATGCCCTAAGTAGAAAGTCCATTTAGTCTTAGACTATTTGGAGAGGAATTGAGGTAGGTAACCAGAAAAGGGAATTATTTACTATTTGAGATAGCTAACGAGAATATATTGTCAAAGTTATGCTTAGAAGCTTCGAGATATGCTAAGATAACAGAGCTGTTAATCGATGTCATAGCTATGTTAAAAGCTATCGCTGTTAACACATAAAATATTAATCGGCGACTGTTATAGGCATATCTATATCAAATATGAGGTCTATTGGTCTTATATTTGTCGAGATCATACAGGTAGACAGATGACTATATAGCAAAAAAAAAGTATATACACTTAATAATATCTTCCACGTCCCCTCAGCCACATAAATTTCAACAATAAGCATATGCCCTATTCATAGCTATCTCAAACATTTGGAGTAGACATAAAAATAAACAGTTAAGAGAAGGCGATTGAGGAAAAGTCAGAGCAAAACATACAGAAGAAACGCCATTTAAAAGGAAAAGCGAAAATGTGCAATGCAGCAAAAGAGAAACGTGCAAAAATAAATGCGTTCAATGCACCCAGCGCAGCACTTGTGCATTTGTGGGCGTGGCAAGAGAGAGAGAGAGAGAGAGAGACGGGGGCAGCAGTCACTGTCAATCGTCAATGATCGTTGTCATGAGTCATGAAACAAACGCGTAACGATTTGCATAAAGCAATCAGTGAAGCGCATATACATATATATAGATATATCATACATACAGATATGGATATATACATACATATATATTTCCAAACTTGGCTTGTGCTGTTAGCCGAAGCGGAAGTTGTAGGCGCAGAAAGTTAATAAGAAAAACCAAACTAAAGGAAAACAACTTGCAATGGAATTGACAGCTGAGAGCTGTAAGCAAACCAAATGCCCAAACAAGCATGGAGGAAATTAAGCTGGGATGATTACAGATATAGTGTATATATATTGTATAGATTTTGGGTCGACTTTGCTGACACATTATAATAGTAAGTATACGTCTTCATGAATGGACATGAAACTGAATGAATATAGATAGCATTTACTGCTGATCGTGTATATATTATAGTACTGATTAATGCTATTTTACTAGTTTGCTATAAAAATTAACTTTCCATAAATATCTCAGGTATTTCTTTTACATATTTGTCGACCTCAGCATAACAAATTTCTTTATACTAAGTATTGCCAATAATACCACTTGTATGGTATTACATAATAAATGATTCCTTATACAAAGTTAAATTTATTCCAAATTCTACTCTCATATAAAAATAATTTAGAAATTCTGGCTAAAGTTCCAACAAAATAAACAGTTAACAAACTGTATGCAGTCAGTACGCAAATATTTGCTAATTGGTCAATGCGTTTTGGTATTTTGACTCAGATCTCTGGCATGCGGGTGTCTCTACAGACAGCGCATGCGCCCACTTGCCATGCTCAAGCCAATCGAAGGCAGCCAACACAGAAGAATGCAAATTACCATACGAAACTCATTTTTATCAATGGGGTCGGCCGTAAAACACACCCAGAAAAGCCAAGAAAATAAACCAACGAAAAAATATACAACATTGCTGGCAACGAAAATATTTTCGAAAAGTCAAGCAAAAATGTCAACGAGACGATGCAAAAGACCTTTAGGCCTCGATTACAAATTGAAGCAAATGACATTTAGGAAAGAAAAACTATTTAATAAAACGAGGGAAATATATAAACTTAACTAAGATATATATTAAGGAAATGAGAGATATGCATATTTCAATATATGAAAAAATAAAAATATTAATATTAATACAAATTTTAATATGAAATAAAAAAAAAAAATAACAAAATATATAACACAAAAATAATAAAAGGAATTAAAAATATATCAAGCAAAAATATAAAATTAAAATAAAATAAAACTATAACTATATATATAAGTGAGTGGAAAACTTAATTAACAAATGCTTAATTATACAATACAAAAATTAAGTTTTGATTCAAATTTATAAACAGATACGTATATACATATCATATACATATTTATGTATACATATATATGCATTCCTATTGCATGTACACATCTATGTATATATATACATACGTATCTCTAATAATACTTGCTTATATATATTTATATATATATAAGTTTCAAGTAATAAATTTATATTCAAATCTGTTAATTTGTCAAAAATTAAAAACTAGTTCATAGAAATTGTGTTTAGGTAGTCAAGAGGAAAACTTAATTAACAAATTCTTAATTATACAATACAAAAATTAAGTTTTCATTTGATTCATATTTATAAACAGATACGTATATACATATCATATACACACTGATGTATACATATATATGCATTCCTATTGCATGTACACATCTATGTATATATATACATACGTATCTCTAATAATACTTGCTTATATATATTTATATATATATAAGTTTCAAGTAATAAATTTATATTTAAATCTGTTAATTTGTCAAAAATTAAAAACTAGTTCATAGAAATAGTGTTTAGGTAGTCAAGTGGAAAACTTAATTAGCAAATGCTTAATTATACAATACAAAAATTAAGTTTTCATTTGATTCATATTTATAAACAGATACGTATATACATATCATATACACACTGATGTATACATATATATGCATTCCTATTGCATGTACACATCTATGTATATATATACATACGTATCTCTAATAATACTTGCTTATATTTATCCATATATAAGTTTCAAGTAATAAATTAATATTCAAATCTGTTAATTTGTCAAAAATTAAAAACTAGTTCATAGAAATTGCGTTTAGGTAGTCAAGTGGAAAACTTAATTAGCAAATGCTTAATTATACAATACAAAAATTAAGTTTTCATTTGATTCATATTTATAAACATATACGTATATACATATCATATACACACTGATGTATACATATATATGCATTCCTATTGCATGTACACATCTATGTATATATATACATACGTATCTCTAATAATACTTGCTTATATTTATCCATATATAAGTTTCAAGTAATAAATTAATATTCAAATCTGTTAATTTGTCAAAAATTAAAAACTAGTTCATAGAAATTGTGTTTAGGTAGTCAAGTGGAAAACTTAATTAGCAAATGCTTAATTATACAATACAAAAATTAAGTTTTCATTCATATTTATAAATAGATAAGTATAAGTAAGTATAAGTATATAAATATATTATTATACATATATACACATTGATGTATACATATATATGCATTCCTATTGCATGTACACATCAATGTATATATATACGTACCTCTAATAATACTTGCTTATATATATTTATCTAAATATAAGTTTCAAGTAATGTTAGTTTGTCAAAAATTAAAAAGTAGTTCATACAAATTGTGTTTAGGTAGTTAAAACTGTGTTTCGGTCTCTGCGTAAGCTCTGCTATTAGCAGTTTCTAGCTTCGCCGAAGACATCGTCCAAAAAGATATTAACCATGAACCTTCCTTTTGTTTCGCTGATTCATGGTGAGAATTGTGAGTTAGCTGGCAGATTGAGTTTATGTCTTACCTGAAAACAGAAGAGAAACAACGGTTAAAACAGAATATAAAATATACACCAAAAATTATAACATAATTATGTTAAAAAATAAGTTGTTTCACATTTATTTTGTTGTAGATTCTGGGGCGTGGCATCTGACAGCAAACAATAGAAGGTCATCCGGCTGCACCTGACACAGCAAGCGGAACAGTTAAGACTGGAGAAAGAGCCGCTTTATGGCCATAGCTATCGGGGCATTGTTATATCATTAAGTTCATTATATGGGGGTTTGTCTCTCGTTATAAGGAACCAAAATGCCAAACAAAAACAGCGACGAGCACAAGTTCACAGGGTAGACGGTCAAGGTTAAAGTTAACATATTTTTAGTGCTCGCTAATTAAGTGGGAAGAGATGATTCACTATTGGAATTAGAGACTGAGTGTAATTTGACATATGCTCAGACTAGATATGCGATGTATTCTCTAATGATAAAGACAATCAGAGTGACCTGATACAGCTTTACAGACTAATAAGTTTTCCTTAACTATGCCAAACTCCTCTCAAATAGAGCAGAATTGAAAGCGAGTAACCCAGGTAATGCTTGGGTGCTTTGCCTTAATCACTTTGTAGCTCTTCTCCTTTCAAATATGTTGATAAATCGCTTTAGCTTCAACCAGAGCACATCAAAACGAACCAATTTACAGCCCACAATTGCAGTCAGAAACGTGGACAAGTAATTGCTGTTCCACTGACATCTAACCCACGGGCAAACACAATCTCGGAGCCGTAGACTCGTGCCAACGAATACAATAAAAACATGCATTGTAACATACTCAAATAAATATATAAGCCTGACAGAGCAGCGAAGGGGCATAAACAAGATAATAAATAAAGGCTGGCCAGGCCAGGCCACGCCCGCACAATCCACTGGACACGCTGCAAAGATGTTGCAGGCAGAAGTCGTTGGCAGTGGAACAGGTGAGGGCAGTAGCAGAGGTAAGGTATGTGCATATGCAAAAAGAGATATGGAGGGATTAAGCTCCTGTCTATAATACTCTATATACTCCAAAGACTACTTAGACTTTCACTTCATCACTTAGTGTATTTAAGCTTCGGCTTGGTTGCGATACATATTTCCCACTGGCAAAACTATGTTTCATTCAAGAAACTGCCGCTGCCACTGCCCACATGGCCAAGATGTACAACAAACAACAAGCAACAGGCAACAACGTTCAAGTCGGGCGTCTCAAATGCGTTTGCTGTTTTTGGTAATAAACGAAGCGTTAAACAAATTGCATTACAGCAACTACAACGACAACAACAACATATACAACAACAACAAGTTGTTATTATTGTATGCAAAGCGTCATAAATGAGGGCGCTTGGCTGCATCGCCGCCTTGGGCGTAATTACATCAACTATCAAATATGGTCAAAAGAGCGAAAAATTATCGCATATATTATTGTTGTTGTTGCTGTTGGTTTTGTTGTAATAATAGCTGTAGCAACACCGACCACAGCAACAATAGAGCAATGGGAAATGCCAGACAAATATCAAAGACAAAATGTGGTTGGAAAATTTCGAAAACAACATTTTTTTTCGGCTCTAGAGATTTTCCATTTTTGGGGCAAAACAGGAAAAATGACGACAATTATGAAAGCAATTTAAACTTGATTATTTATGATCATATCTCAGCTGATTAGAGCCATAAGTGTCATACGTTGTGGAAAACTGAAGTTCAAATACGTTTTAAAGACGTTAAACAAGTTATTGAAAAACTGAGCTGATTGTGATATGATATCATTAGTCTGTTAGATGTAGTGTGCAAATTAAGTAAAGTTATAAATAATAAAATAAAGTTTTTAGATCAAGTACAACTGAACCACATTGCTAACTCACACTTATACTAAATATGAACTAAAAGTCGATCTTAAAAGTAATCTACTTTCATACGAATAGCAAATAGATCCAAAAGACTTGTCGATCTAAAAATGTTGCTTTCAATATAAATATAAAGATCTTATTCAAGCATATATACATATAAACTTGTAGATCTTGAGTCAGTGAATAGAAACCAACATAGACCTAAGAAACTCATTTTATTTATCAGGCAGTACGATCAGCTCCATTTGCAGTATGCAAGCGAGCACAACATGAAAAACTCGTTCGATGTGGTAAATTATTACAGCAGAGGCCCAGCGCGCACATAAATCAAGTTGAAGTCGAGACAACAAATTGCTAAAATCAAATGCAACACAATTATATCCAATAATAATAGAGCACTCCGATCCATATCTAGCTAAGCAAGCAGCGGCTCTTAAAGAAAAGGAAATTGATCAAATTATAGTACAGAATTAGACTTAGAATCGAACAAGCAAATGGTAGAGGAAGTAATTTAAGCAGAGTTAACTATTTGTAGACCTAACTATAACTATATACTCTTATTTTAATATTACAATAAAAGTCAGTTTTATGAACTAAAAGCCCTTCCACAAAAACTAGTTTTCCCTAAGCAATTGATGTGAGTTTACACTAGTTAATTAAATTTACGCTTAACTTTTAAAGAGCTCAAGCTTAACTCAAGATTTACAAATTAAGATCGCAAGTCTTATGTACTTGAAGCTTTAATGTCCAATAAGTTAAGGGCATTAAGTGGGGAATGCGTCTTACGGCGATTGCTTAAGAAATGCAATCAGCCAGCGCAGCGCTGACAAATGACATTGAAATTGCACAACAAACAGCAAACAAATGGCCACAGCATTAGCTCAGGCAGTAGTTTAGCTGTTAGCCACTGTATACAGGTGTCGCTGGGTGGATCCAACGGGCCAACCAAGTTGGCAGTAGGGTACAACGCGCAATTTGCCATTTTGACTTGAGTTGAATGAACTGAAACGCCCACAGCTTCCAGCGCGGCCAACGGCGGGGGTGTAGCAACAGCGTCTCTGGACTGCCAGACGGCTGTGACTACTATATACAAATAAGCCAAAGAGCCTGCTAAGCCGCCTGAGTTCAAAGCTGTGTCGTCTCGGCATATGTTGCTGTCGCCAGCTGTCAACAGATAGCATCGATAAGCAGGCAGCAAATAAAACCTAGACAAGACTCTCCAAGCTCATAACTTGCACGTTGATCTACACCGTAAAATCTAGCCGAAGTCGAATTCGCCAATAAAATTTCATTGGCATTGGCGAATTGTGGATACACTAACGGCCATGAAAGACTGCAAAACGTAAATTATTATTTAGATTACATTTGTTTTCATGATAGTTATTTATAGGAACAAACACTCTATAAAAGATAGCTTAAAAAAGTATAAAGCATTTGAAATATACTTATATCTAGTAGAATGGTTTCTAACATATGCTATAAACATTATACAATATATTCTATCAACCTCCATAAGACCAATCAAGTATAAACATACACTAACAGTTGCAGTTAACACTTAACTCAATATGCTCGTACTTGGCTAACAGTTTAATGGGCTAATAATATTTTCATGGCTTGCAAACTAATCAAGCCATTATGATTGCTCGCAATTTGTGACTGCAGCTACGTTAGCAGCACAGAATTGTCATGAATATAAGAAATGATTCAACAGAGACTTGATATCGTGTTCAGACCCCAGTCAATTTGTCATTTTCCTAGGCAGAGGTTATCAAAGATGTACAAACGAAGAGTCTTTCTGCAGGTGCAACGTACGAAATGTATGGCTTGAGTATCGTATCGACAAACGGATGTCGGCACTTTTGGCGGCAAATTTATGTTGACCCAAACGCGGGCAACAATTTTCATGGCTCATGGCAACTGCGAGCGTCGAACTGTAAAATTATTATGAAGATGCGCCGCCGACAAACGGAAGCGCGTGTTTAAGGTTATGAGTACAGGGCCAACACCAGCTGGCAGGCAGGGAAACTCACCAGCAGACTGAATTCCAAATTGAAGTTTCTTAAGATAGTGAATTAGATGACTTATAATAATGTATTGATTGTAGAGTTGTATAAATTATTCAGTGGAGCGTAGCAATAACTTGCTTGAGGATTCGGATATTCCAGTTCCTCAAAGTTCTTATCAAGTATTGAAAATAGTTTGCTCCTTGGGCCAACAGTCCTACAAGAGAAACGCTTTATTAATAGAACCATGCTCGAAATTGAAACTTACCATTAATCAAATTGCCATTAATTTTTGTATAGTAATATATTGGGTTAACTTTCCAGTTGACCACTAAGCGCAGTAACAACTAAAAATGGAAACATGCCATTAATCTAGCCAACTGCGCAATTGATACTCACCATTAAGCAAGGCGGCGACGAACTTGCAACTTCTATGCATCGTCAAGTGGAATTCTTACAAAATAATTGAGTATACTGCGAAGAAACTTATTTTCAAATTCAAATTATTTAAAGTCGATGACTGTTCGCTCGTACCTCACCTAATCCTTAAATTCTTTAAAGTCGATGACTGCGCGCTTGTCCTTAGCTAATCTATGGAGCAACGCAGCTCTAGCTTCTCAAAGAATTCTATAACCAAATGAGGATATAGTTCAATAATAGTAGCTAGAGACACAGCATCGAGTACTGCAAGATTTTTCCACTTGACGATTAAATAGGTCTCGCCTCGCATCTTGAAGGATTTGAGTATTTTCTCCAACGTCATGCCCCGTTCGATGCCCTGCTGAGGTCTCGGTATCTGCAAAGCTTCATCCCAGTTGCCCATTTCGCTGAGTTGAAGAGGGGCGCTGATAGAAACCGGATCATTGTCACTCTTAATGCTATTGACGCTGCTTGCGTTGCTAGCGCTGCTTGCGTTGCTAGCGCTGCCAGCGCTGCTAGCGCTCTGAGGGCTCATAGAGTTCTTAGAGCTCTGAGGGCTCATAGAGTTCTTAGAGCTCTTAGGGCTCATAGAGTTGTTACGGCTCTTAGGGCTCATAGAGTTCTTAGGGCTCTTAGGGCTCATAGAGTTCTTAGGGCTGTTAGCGCTCTTAGAGCTCTTAAGGCTCTTAGGGATGGTGCTACGGCTGCTGCTAGAGCTGCTGCTAGAGCTGCTGCTAGAGTTGCTGCTGGAGCTCTTCTCCGGCGTACATCCCCTAGGGAATATATTCGGTATTGGACTAATTGGCTTGACTGGCACCCTTAGTGAATGTTGAAGTAACAATTCCTTGGGCGACGTGAATTTCTGTTTTGGAGCAGTAACTTCAGTGATATTCCAATTAGCAATTCCCTTGTCATTCTGTTTTGGAGATGCATTCTTTTTTGAAGCTTTCTCTACGTTGTTGGAGTTTTTCAGACCGGAGCCTCCAGCTCCAGGTCCAGCTGATTCCCTTCCTTTCATCTATTTGTACATGTTGCTATGATTAGAGGCCTAAATTGATATCAAATGGTAACTTACATGATCCATGCTGCTGCTGCTGCTGCTGCTGTTACTTCTGCTGCTGCTATTGCTGTTGCTGCTGCTGCTGCTGTTGCTTCTGCTGTTGTTTCTGCTGTTGTTTCTGCTGTTGCTTTTGCTGCTGCTTTTACTGCTGCTTTTGTTGCTGCTTTTGTTGCTGCTTTTGCTGCTGCTTCTGCTGTTGCTTCTCCTGTTGCTTCTGCTGCACACTTTTGCAATATCTTTGGAAATGGATGCAGTTTCCTCTGGATCTTCTATATCAAACAAACTTCGGTTGTGTTTCAAATTCGGTACTCGTGCTGCTGCTACTATCTGTTCATCAGAATTATCATCGCTACTTAGATTGGGCTCAGGTAGTGAATACAGATTATCGAAGCAGGCACTCGGCAGTTGAAAGTGTATGCCCCTTTCTACCGACGACTTTTTCCGGCGACAGCTTTGACTGTTAGTGGACTTCCTTCCTTTGCTGATCGAGGCGGTATTTCCAGAGCTTCCACTGTGGCTGTCGCAGCAGATTTCCTTGGATTTGGAACTCTTATTTACTTGTTTAATCAGCTCCTTGGTTGTGTCCGGTTTTTTACGCAGCTTCAGTTCCTGCGGTGTGAGCTTGTCACTCTTACGGGGTGTTCTTTTATTCTTATTGTTCGAATCAGCAGACTGTTGCAGCTGTTGTTTTTGTTGTTGCTGTTCTTGTGACTGTTGTCTATTTAGTTCATTTTCTTCACTTTCATCACTTTCTTCATCTTCATATTCTTCATTGTCTTTCTTTTCTATATTTTTTTTATTGTCTTTATTTTCTTCACGTTCCATAGAATCATCAGAATCAGAATCAGAATCTGAATCTGACAGACATTTTTGTTCAACTAATGACTCGAAATCCGCCAGCACTTGTACGCGATCTCCGCTCACCTTGTCAATGGGCTCCCAGATGTTTTTCTTTGGCGGATTGCCACTCCACTTTACCAATACTTCCGTTCCGCCATTGTCGCAGCGTTTTTCCAGTATATTTTTCACACTGTGTTTGTCTTGTTTCTTTGGTTCCTTTGGCACCTCTAGTTTCTTCAGATTCTCTGGTTTAAGATTGTCTTCTCCACTTATTGACGTTTTTGAATCAGTATCTCGGGGCGATTCTCTTGCATTTCGCTTGCCTAAAAGTGCCGATGAATGGCTTGAATTTTTTTTTACAGAAATTTTCGACACGTGGTAGTTTCGATTGCCGTCAGCCATTTCAAATTGGATGGCAGAAAATTGGCAATTTGAAAAAAAAATTGAAAACTGCAACGGGCATATGATTGCGACTCGAATAGAAATATTCAATTTATATATTTCTTACCTGAAGCCGAAAATTCGAGAAACTAAGAAATAATTTAAGCAAAGTAAATGACTCAACTGAATACGGTCTTCTCGAAAATTCGAGAAACTATGAAAAAACTTTAGCACAGTAAATGACTTGACTGAACACGCTCTCGGACACTATGACAAGAACGTATGAAAATTGTTCTAGAGGTGAGTGCTTAAGATATCGATAACAGCAATGTCATCTGCCAACGTTTTTGCACTATATTCCTTTATCGATATACAACTCACAGCAAAAACCTGTGCAAAAAAGCAATTAGAAACTTAATAACATGGCGCACTATGTTCACATTCAACAGTCAAAATCAAAAATTAAAAATTAAAATTAATTTTTGAACAGTACGTAAATAATATTGTTCAAGCAACTACATAACTCACAATTGTAAATACCCTATGATGATACGAAAGGAAGTCACAATTGTATTGGCACAGGCAGAATAAGAGAATGCATGTATGCATGTGTATACTTTTATATGTATATGTATACATACATATAAACAGCATTTCAGACGCATAACACACTATGTACATCACAATTACTTTACATTTACATATTTTTTCCGGGTTTCACCCATCAGCAGGGTATTTTTAAGTCGTCTACTCTACTAAGTTTACTTTGCCTCGAAACTAGTTTTTTCGAACTCCTTTTAGAGCAACTGCACTTTAACTATAGCGGAAATAATGTGCACTGCATAAAATGTAAAAAATTTAAGTATTTTAATTGACCATTGGCAAAAATGCCCGCATGCTGACTTCTTATACATACATTATCTTTTTGTTTGTTTTTGGCATGTTTCTTGCATGGCTGCGGCTGTATGTTAATGTGACTTTTCACTGTTACACTGTTACTGTTACTGTTACATGTGTGTGCATGTGTATGTATGCATGTCTGAATGTGTAGTCAGTTCGTGGACAATGTCATTGGAATGTTTCTCATCATTAAAGTGCAGAAAAGCGCAAATTAAGAAAAGGAAAACCCGCTCTGCCAATTACTCACTTGTGTGGAAGAGTCAGCAAATAAATAAGCTTTACTTTCCGCTTGTTTTTATAGGGCCAGGTATGCGTTGTATTTGACTGCGTACTAGACTTGTTTCACAACTCGAAAAACTCATGTGCGACAGTTTGATAAAAGAGAGCAAGCGAGCGAGCGATCTCGCTGTGTGAAAGGGAGAGCGGCAGACACTTGATTAACTTGCTATGTTTTGTGCTCACTTCTTTCACTTTCAGCATGCAGTAGCCATATCTATAATGGCATCTCTGTCTAACACATGTGTATGTTTGTATTTTAATTCGATAAAATTAACATTGTGACGAACACATACATAGCTGGAAAAAGTGAAATGGTGCACATTTGGAGTGCTACAAGGGTAAGCTCAAGGGTTTTCAAAGTCAGCCCATGAGCGGATTCACTTTCGTTTTCATTATTGTTACAAAATATCAGCAGCTCTCTATAAGACAATCTACACACACACGCACACAGACGTACTTGTGCACATATTTAGTGCTTTAATTTGCATAGTTGTTGGCAAAAACAAGAAAGAAAAAAACTTGTTTTCTTTTTGTCTGCCAACACGCGCGACAAAATGTTAGTATATGAAATGAATGTAGATTTCCAAGAGTTGTATTTCTTGATTTCGAATTAATAAGTATTTAGCTATATATACTTATTTATGTGCCTATATATGAAAGTATATTTGTTTGTTTTGGAAGTTATTCCACAGAGCTCATCAACTTCATTAGCTAAGTTAATTTCATTAGCGTTGTTTTTGTTCGACTTGCTGTTTTTTGTTTTTTTTTTTTTTAATGAAATTCATTTGCTTTCTGCGCTTTTTTACGCTGTTTTGATTTCGGTTTCGGTATTGAATTCGATGTTAGTAGAAAGGTTTTGTCATCTTCTGCTTTTTGTTGTGCATGCGTTACGTAAGAATTTTTGATTTGCATACATATCTTTCGTTGCTTTGCTTTTCTTTGTTTTCTATCAATATGGGAATGACCGTCTGTCATATGATTTAATCAGTTTTAATATTATGTCAATATATAATTATATCATTGATATCATGATTTTACATGCATATTTGCTTGTAAATTATATATGTATATATGATTTCCATTCAAACTTAAATTAGGCACAGATTAATTACACATTTATCATTTAACGTGACAGTAGCGCATCTCTAGCTTTCGACATGCTGCCATTTTTGCGATGGTGACAAAAAGGAAATGGGAAGAGAAAAGGAATGTGCGATAACGCAATGCAAGCTAAAGTCGAAGAAGAACTGAGTTGAAATTATAGTCAGTTTTGGCAAATCCTCTAGGCTTAGGCAAGCGGGAAAATACATATGTACATATGTAGCTAAATTGACAGCACTGATCAGTCCTTCATATTTCATTCGAATTGGAATATTCGCAGTACGTAAAACAAAGAACAATTCAGTTTATATTTATTAAGTGTGGCAAAGCAACAGAATTCCCTTTAAATGCAATTCGAATTTAACCGTTAAATCAACAAACAACTTGTAACGCATTGCACACAGGATGACAATGATTTTATTGACACATTGACATTATAACACACTTAAAAAGCGAAGTCATCTTATTACAGCAATCGTCGTAAAAGGTTGCCGAAAAAGGGGCGAAAAGTAACGGTAAGTTTTAATACATGCAAACATAACATGCATGTACATACATACATACATACATGAGTATAAACTTGCGTAAATATATATGTATATACTTATGTATGTTTGTATGCATTGTGTATTTCAGTATTACCAAGTATTTATTTAACAACACTTATTTCACTAATATTTTTATATTTTATGCAGAGTTAAACTTTAGCTGCGGAAGTACGTGTTTTATTTACTCGTGAGCTTATTATTGGTTAAGTTTTCTTATTTTCCGCTGTTGTTTCTTCTTTATTCTTTTTAGTTCTTCGTGACAAATGTCGACAATTCTTTTTATTAAAAATTTTAATTTTTAAACACGCATTTATTGTGTCATATCATTTTTCTTTTTGTTTCTTTAGGCTCTTCAGACTGTTAGACCTCGACGAAGTTCCGGCTGGCAAAGGCCGAGATAAATTAGCATGACGTGAATCAGCAGCAACAGAGGCAAACTGTATTCTTTATGCTGCTTTCAATTAAACGAAAAAAATGGTACTTAACACATAACAGACACAAGGCAAGAACAACTAAAATATACCTTCTGTGGATGGCAAACATGCGATATATGTTTACATAAGGGAAATATCGATATGGCAAGGGAGAGACACGATCGATGGCCATTACAATTTGCAATGGTTAACCATGTAGTGGTCCGATGGGCATGCAATGGAAAAAGGCTATCGATGATTTGTCACCTCTCTAGCAGACAAGCAGAGGAATTCACAATGGTAACACAGCAACAACAATGGGCACTGCCTGCGACAATAATACATATGACTAAAAAGCCAAGCCAAGCCGCAGGTTTAAAAGATTCAATTTTAATTTTGATTCGTATGCCGACTTGTGTGCTGGCACATAAATATAATAAAAAAATCATATGTAAAACTCACTCACCTTGTGCGATGCTGCCGCTGACACAGCAAAAGACGATGAAGAAGCTGAGGCTGACGCTGAGGCTCCACAGTGGCGTCAGCAGCGACGTCGACGGCGACGCCGGCAGTGACGCCCGCTTTGGCTTGACAGGCATTTTTTGTATTTTTGTTTTTGTTTTTTTGTTGTATATTTTGTAGCTTAAAAGTTTTTTTTTTTTTTCAATTTTGCAACTTGCTTGTAATTTGGTGCTTTTTATCGTAGTATTTAGCAAACAATTTGTAATTTATTAGCAATTTATTTGATCACGGAGTATTTGCATTTTGTTTTTTTTTTTCTTGTTCACATTCAGCCAAAAATTAAGCCACTCGTCTAACTGGTTTTTATTTGTATTTATTTATTTACTTTCTGTATATTTGCATTCAAATATAGTAATTCGATTAAGTTACCGTTATAAAGTAATTATAAACAAAATTATGATTTCATTCTTTTGAACAAAGAAATAAACAGAATCACTAAGTTCAAGGATTATTTTTGTTACTAAGGGAAAGGGCGGAGAATGGGCAAAAATTCTATATATTTATATATATATATAATAAATAAATATTAAAAAAAAAAACAAATTTAGTTTCAAACCATATTTTAAAAAATTGTTTTTTTTTTTTCAATTTTGAATTACTTTGGAAAATAATTTTTAAAATACAATACAATAAATACCACAATATCGGCATATATTTAAAATCATTTAATAGCTTGGTCTATGCACAAAAAAAAACAATTTTTTGACATTTTTTCGTTTTGCTTTGTCACTTTTATTTATAAACATTTGCTTGCCGCCATAAATTGAAGCTAATTTCTTAAGGAAACACAAAAAGTGTGAAACATGTTTCGATCCCACTGTCCAAATGCAGGGAGAGAGAGTGAGAGCGAAAGAGACTGGGAGAGAGTGAGGGAATAAGAACAGCCATTGTTGCTGACCTTCGCTTATTACTTAATGTTTCTGTTGTTGTTGTTGCAGGCTTTTAATTATTATTTTTAATTAATAGGTTTTTGTTTTGTTCTTCGGCAGTTTCTAAGTGGGGAGGTCAGCCAAATCGGAAAGACTATGCTAATTTTTCATTGGCTAAGAACATAAACAAGCCTATGTAGTGGGTGCTTTTAATTGGTTAACAAGTGCAGTGAGGCAAAAAATGAATAAAGTGAAGAAGCTTGCACAGTGTGACCACACAGCGTGATTCGAGTTGTTAAAAAAGCCAAACTTGATTTCAATGCAAAGTGAAATTTTCCACACATAAACAAATGTACGTGCACACAAACATGCATACACACACATATATATATACATAAGTAAAACAACAACAGCAACAGCCGTAATGACCGAGTGACTTTACTGTTAACTGGACAAGGGAGAGAGGGGGAGGGGGCAGGGTTTTAGTCTGTGATGACGAGCGTAATGCAAAATTACGCGCTTTGCATAAAGCAGACATCGAACGCACCGAATTCCGATTTGGAGCTGTGCTCTGCTAATGGAAACCGTTCGATGACCGAACAAACGAGCGCTCGGCCATTAAGGTTGCGCCGGACGCACTTGCTCCACTCAGGCATTCACAAATACCAATACACACTCACACTCACACGCACAGGCACAATCACTGTGAATACGCGCAAAACGTAGTCGAAATCGAAGTCGAAGTCGAACCGTGGTCAACAACCGAGCTGAGACGCGTTTCGAATTGAACTGAAGCTGAAGAATGGTAGCGCACGAGCGCTGAGCGAGCGAGCTAAGCGACAACTAAAACACGTTTTAGGCATATGCAAGACAGCTTGAAAGAGACTGGAAGTGTGAGAGAGCGAGAGCGGGAGAGCCGAAAAGTGTGTGGGAGAGCCAAAAAGTTGAAGTTAAGCTCACAGCGCGTGTCTGCTTTTAGCACTCGCATTAGGCCAAGACATGGGCTGTATTGTCTTATTGTCTTGCAGGGTTGTCAAGAAGTTCGAGTTTTTGCTGTTATTAATTTATTTTAAATGAAATATATCAAAGCTGTCAACTTGAATTGATGATTGACTTAAATTGATTCTATTGGAATTGGTATTTGAGAATAATAAATTGTAGCTAAATTGATTGTAAATCTAAACTCATTCATTTATACATTATCGGGCAGATCTATAGCCACATTAACTGAATTATAAAATTTATTGGGTTTTTTTCAGACGGCGGATACTCTGAATCTCACCTAAAGAAGCATACAAAATTTAATTATTGATTAGTGTATTCAGTTTTCATGTTTAGTATCTAAATTCTTGAGTTCAAAAGAGTCCATCCCTCTTTCTACTGGACTCTGAAGTGGCCAAAATAGCCAATACAACAACCCTGTATAAGATGTTACTTCGAATTTATTATGGTTACTGCTTCTGTTACACATATTGCGTGCTTGCTTAGCCAAGACACAAACCGCAGCAACAGCTTTTCAAAGTTTTAACAGAGTTTGGCTAAGAATGAAAAGAAATTAGTTTATAAAAGAATTTCTATTAAAATTAAATATTTTTGAACGCAAAAAAAGATTAAAATTAGAATTACTATATTTTTAAATATTTTTATGTATATTTTAATAGAAATTCCATCTATTCGGCAATGTTTGTCTTTTGAATCTACTGCGCTTGAATCTGTTCTGAACGAAAAGACTGGTTCTTTAAACATTGATCAGTTTAAATTAGATAGTGAAAGATGCCTTAAGCTAAGTTATTCAATTCTGAACCATTTATATTGTTCGTTTGCTCAATCTGAGCTGGTTTATTTAATTATCGATATGCTTATCTTGTTGCCATTGAACTGTAACACATCTCTAGTTGTCTGCAGTTCGTTGATCCATTGACAAGGCTGCGACATAAGCGATGGGCTAACAGCAAGAGGATGGACTGTGGAAATATGCAAATGATATGCGGCTTCTTCTCCATTCTGTTTCGACTGCAAGAAAAAAATGGAAAACTGCGTAGCAGGTAATTTGTGCACCTGTAGCCCAGCGTACACCACTTTTTGTTGACCCGGCCTTCGCTATCACTCTTCCTCTCCCGCCCTCTCATGGGTGCGTGCATGATTGTGTGTGTGCTTGGAAATATTCCGTTACAGCTTGAAGTTTTCGATATTTTCATTTGGCCGCTGGCGGCTCGCAGCTGAAGTTGACAGCTTTGAGACAATTCTTCGCGCAATTTCTTTTGCTGCTTAAATCGAAATATTTGCGCCTGACATATTTGTTTTTTTTTTCTCTCCTCGTTTTTTGTCTATTTATGTGACACTTTATGTTTTCCTCTCATATTCTTATAACTTCTTTATTTTCATGTCATTTCTATTTGTATAAAAAAGCGAAAGGAGACGAAGAAGACCACACGCAAAAGGAAATGAACTCGACTAGAAGATACCCTAAAGTAGGTGTAAATGTAGTATTTATAAGTATAATTTCATTACACATTTTTAGAATTTATAATTAAAATTTCTCTACATGTTTTTAATGCAATTTTAATTATAAATACTAAACATATATAATGAAATATTATTTAAATTTAATTTTAAAAAAGTAAATATATTATAATATTTCATATTATTAATTATATTAAGATTATTATATTGTTATTATTTAATAGTTAATCTATATAGTATTTTTACATTCTGATTATTAATCTCAATTCTCTTGCTCTCCCTTCTATTGTTACAAAACCAATATACCCATTCACAAATGTATCCAGGGTATTAAAAACCGATTTATTTCGTGCATGTCTTTGACCTCGACAGTTGCGCTTCCTTCTATGAGTAATTGTATGTGGCGCTCTGTGCGTGTGTGTGTGCGTATGTGTGTTTGAATTATTTTTTGGCAACTCAAGCTCCTATAAACTCTATAAAAATAAACTACTCTCTGACATTTAAGGTTTTCCCTATGCAAACATAAGTATATGCATAAGTTCATACATATATATATACATATGTATATATTTTTATATGAATACTAACCTATTTACATGCAAAATATAAACAGCATTCAGCAGTCGAGCAGCCACTAATGGTTAGCCATTCAATGTTCAAATCCAAAGTGGATGTACTAGAAAAATATATTCAAAGAGTAGATTCAGCTTGGCAAAGGGGAAATTTTTGTTATTATATTTTATTTACCATGCGATACGATAATCACACTACTTACTCAACTATCATCCTCTTCTCTTTGACGTATATAGTTTGAATTCGAATTCGCATTCAGTGTTATATATACTCCAATATACCCAAGAATATGCGTTCTACACTTTTAGATTGAAATATCTAAAAAAAAATGTAAAATATAAAAAATTAATAGAAAAAAAAAACATTTTAAAAATAGTAAAAAATACAATAATAATAAAATAAAAGATTTTATAAAATGAATAATACAAAAATAAATAAAAAATTAATTTAAAAAATAATAATAATAACTATAATAAACAAAGTAATACAAAAATAAAAAAATGTAAAGAAAATGACAATAAATAAGTAATAAAAAATAATAATAAAAACAAAATCATTTTTAAAAAATAATAAAATAGTAATATAAACATAACAATAAACATAAATATACACGAAAAATAAAATTGGAAATAAACATAACAAAAATAGTTTCAGTCTAATTTGATTCTTGTCCAACAAATGAATTCATATTTATTTCCATTTTATTGACATATTTCAGAAATATTTAGTTGTTCACATTTAGTGCGAATGGCGCGCTAAAACTTGACTAAAATATTCCATTTACATGTTCATAAAATGTGACCCTATAAGTAGGCCACAAAAAATGCATAACTCAAATGCTATTAGAGGCGAACGAATAGAAAGGAATGTGCCAAAAAGATGCCTAGAAACACGTACTAAACGCTCCCTTGAGCTGGTCTATTGTCTGCCAGATATTCCCCGGATGGAGATAATTTGTCATTATTTTGCATGCAGCCGAGTGGAACGGAGAACTCCACAAAAGAAAACTTGGCCAACAATTTGGGGAAAAAAACTGTGGGCAGCACTCTAAGTTGTCATTACTGAAACTGGTCAAATCTCCATTTCAGTTTGAGGAAATAAAAAAGTTATGACGAATGATTTGCATTATATGGTTGGTCGGATGGTTTGTCTATTGATAGCCCTATGGAACTGTGGGCCAGAAAAGTTACTTCTTGAATATTATATTCCATATATATAAATATAAGTTTATCATAATATATCTGGCTTTAAGGTCAGCCATAGATAATGATGATATTTTAAACATAAATGTAATTTTTGATTAAATAAATAAATACAAATAGTGAAATAAATATATTAATACAAAATTAAATAATAATATTAAATAAAAATAAATATAATACAAAAAATTGAATACAAAAAATTAAATAATAAAATATAATATAACTTATACTTTTTACAAATTTTAATAGGCCTACAGAATGATTGAATTTTGAATATATATAATATAATGATATATATATATAATGTTATTACAATAGATATTTCCATTAGACTTTTCAGCTCTATAGCATTCCAGCAAAGTCTCAACTTTTGCCCAAAATCTCTCCTCTCCAGCCCACAGTCCAATATGTCCAACTGACAAAGTGTTCCCCAATGGCTCCATGCTGCCCCTGTTGCTCCAAATTGTTTCTAGACTTCATTCAGCTGTCGTGAATTCACATTAATCGTTAGCTCAGCTTGGCCTGGCTCAGGGCCAGCAGCAGCAACAACAACAACAAAGTAACCAATTGTCAAGTATTTTGCCTTGTCATATGCGCAGCTTCTGATGGGGTTTACAGCTTACAGTTTAAAGTGAGAAGTGAGAAGTGCACAGCAACAGCCAAAGTGCACTCAAAGACACATTTCAGTCAGAAGCTGCACTAAAGTTGGCTAAATAGGAGTTAAGTTTAAGGTAGCTAAAACCACATTGTCAACTTAAGTTGCGCAGCTGTCAGGCGTCAAGGATCTACAATAGTTGCTTCCATTTATCACTAAATATTATATTATTAAATATATAATTTTATATATTATCTTATTTCATTATATTTTATATATTCTCATATTTTTTACAGCACATTTTATAACTTTTTTTAAAGCAACATTTTTCTGTTTAAAATGTATTTTCTTTATATAGTTTTATTTTTAGATTTTATTATTATTATATTTTTTTAACTTGTTAAATAATTATTAATTTATTATATATTTTTTAAATGTTATACTTTTTCATATTTTTATTTTTTAAATATTATATTTTTTCAAATTTTTTTTTTATTATTTAGTTTTATTTATTTTTTTATATTTAACATTTATTTTGTATACATTTTATTATGTTTTATATACATATTTTTAAGCAAATTCAATTAAATATCTTAAGATTTTTTTTTACTTTATTTAACACAATTCACTGCTTGAATTTTGTATTTATTTATTATTTAATTATTTAATTTCTATAAATTTTACTAAAATATTTTAGCCCTTTGCTCTGGTTATTTAAGTATCTTTGTTTATTTAGTTTGATTGCTTGCCCTAAGATGTTTATGCTAAATTTATGCTAAACAGTTTTGGCTTAGTTGTGCAGTGAAGCGTTTTGCTCGGGAAAAGCTCGCAGGCTTTTCGCCAATTTGCTTCAACTGTCAATATGTTTGTGTTATAGCCAGACATATTCTGGGAAAGTAGTTCAATTTATGCTCTGTCCAATAAAAGTCATTTGGCTCTCTATCTGTTTTGATGTGGACAGTGCCCGACTAGCAAATACCCCAGCCTCGAAATCTTCAATCTCTCTTTAATAAACATAGTTGTGGACAGTTCCAACTGTTACATACCGTTTTATATAGCCAATCGAACCCATTTGCAGCTCAAGTTTCTGTATAAAAATGATTGAACATCTCGCTTATGGCGAATGATTTGATTGAAAAGGGTTTTTCCGACCATTTCCTGTTTATCCTCAGCGCACACAATCAAATAAAATCGTCGATGCGCATAAGTCTTAAAACAAAACGGAAAACGAAAAAACAACAGTTATTTATCAGCATTTTTTCAGCATTTCTGCTTTGCTTTCCTTTCCGTAAGCCCAAAAGCAAAGCTTCCAAAAAACTTTGTGGGACTCACGCTTTCGGCCAATGGCAAATGCCTTGGAAATTAATTAAACAAGTGTCAGAGACTTTTCCGACCACTCGGCTATGCGGGTTTCTCGGCTTGGCGCATTGTGTTGGGGTCGAAATTTCGATGAGTCATGTGGAAAATGTTCCCAGTTTAACGGGCAGCTGGTAATGAATATATATATAAAAAAGGAAATTTATAAAAAATATATATACATATAAATAAATATTTATATAAAAAAATATTAGGAATATATATAAAAAAAAAAATAATTAAAAAAAAATCATGAAATATAATATATAAAAAAAAATTAATTAAAAAAAAAATATATATATACATATATATATATATATATATATATATATATATATATATATAAATATATATAAAAAAAGAAAAAACAAAATACAATTTAAAAAAATATACAATTATACAAATTTACAATTTAAAAAAATAAAATAAAATTTCCAATTAAAAAAAAAAATATAAAAAAAAATAAAAAAATTTAAAAGAATAAAAAATATTGTGAAATATGTGTTCAATAAAATATTAATTTGAAAAAGGTTTCAATTTCAGTCCAAGCAACATCTCATAAATGAACAAATAAATGTTGACTTAAATTTATTTAAGCCAATCTAATACTTTGCCAACTTGCCCTTTGATTTTCACTTTTAAGTGGGCTTTTCGCTCTGGCCCTTTATGGGCGCTGTAAAAAATGGGAACACTTAATTTTGGGAATGGTTAGTTTTGTGCGCGCTAATCTTGACGCTGTGACAATCCGGGCGAATCTCCTTTTTATTGTCTAACGAATTCAAATTCATGTTTGAGTGTGTGTGAGTGTGTCTATGTATGTGTGTGCTCTACGCTCGCTCTCGTATCTACATTTATGAGCTGAGAGCTTTGCCCATTTGCCACTTTGGCTGCGATGCGGGTCGCCCTGTTATACGAGCCTCTACTTTTATATGCTCTCTAAAGTTTTCCTTCTCTCCTTCTGCCTCTTCTTCTTCTTCTTCTTCTTTTTATTTATATTTGTGGCGGTGCTAAAGCAATAAACGCAATCAACCTAAAATTCGCATTTTGATAACTGCTCCAATTTGAGTGAGAGCTCTGTATGGGAATTTCCCTATTTATTTATTCGGCTTGCCTGTACAGGCTTAACTCGTTCGAGTGCACTTTATTTAAATAATTATCGCCAGGGCAGACTGGGATTAGACTTGAGCTTGATTACTGTCGGCCCTTGTCACACGAGGCGTATGCTTGATGTCGCCTCTGCTTCGAGCTCTCTCTGCAATTAGGTACGCATGAAGCGGCGCCCCACCCCCAGCCACCACCCGTTGCGGCAACGACCACCCACTGCGCTTGCCCTGCCCACCAGCTGCAATCTGGCTAAGCCAGAGCCGGGCTGGTCACTTGGGCTACTTTTGACCAAGCGGCAATCAAGTTGTAAATGCCCAAAATAGACTCGAACTAGAGCCGCCAGAATGCCTGCCTGTGTGTGAGTGCCCCGGGCTTATCATAAAGGGCAGCTGCGGAGGTGGGCGTGGCAAAAGGAGTGTTATTTCAGCTTAATATATATGGCAAGTCAGCAGGTGATGATTTTTCTGGTGCGTGATGCTGGCCCAGAGCGAGTGGCTCCTCACCCCCAACGGCAGCTTTAAGTGAAGCGTGTTAAATTGTGAATCGTGCCATTGTGAATAGCTGAGCAACTCCGATTGAGATTTATCGAGTGGGCTTAATTGATATTTGTGGCATGTGTACAGTGGCCTGAAATGGCTTGGATGAGAGCTGCGAAGAGGTTAAGAATTTCATTGAAGTTTCTGTGAAATATTTTTAAAGAATTTATATAGAATGGAAAGGAAAGCGAATAGTGTGTGGTCAATTTACGAGTTTTTATACCCTGTACCAAAAAAGTAATGGCATATTAGGCTAATACATACATGTTAGATACCCTGCTACAACACAGTAATTGGGCATACCCTGTATTTATTGCATGTGTAAATTTAGGCTAACTTTATTGACTTGTTATACCCTGTACGAATCGAAAATATAATTTTAATGGATATTGTATACCCAGTAGCCATTAAAAATGTGATTTTAGTATAATATACTAATTGTGTGTACCCTGTAAGCATTGGCATTAGGCATATCTAGATTAATTTAATTAATTTAATTTCCTTCTTCTAAATTGTTTCCTTCTATTTTCATACTTTTATGCGCTCTGTCGCACTTCCAACAAATTGTGAATTAAAAACAGGGTATGGCCAAGTCGAGCATATCAATTTTTCAGTTTTTAGACATCTCTTATCAAGTTCTCTTATAGATAAAGCTCTTATTGCTAGATTTCTGTCATTTGATGCTCTCTGGCACATTGATGAAGTACAGCAATCGTTATATAAAGCCGGGCAATGTAATATTCTAATACCGTAAAGTGTTTGTCCAATCTCAATAATTCCGATTGAGTGACGTGCCCAACGTGTATTGTGTTTGTATCCTCTCATAGGTATTTATATACATAGATGTATTTAAAATGCATAGCCAGCTGCCAGCAGCAGCGTCTGCGTGGGCGTTGTCTTGGCGACAGGCGTCGGGGATGCCGATGTCGTCAGCGGGCGAGCTAACGGGACTACGTGCCTAAACTCTGGCACACGCTTAAAGGCAACTGTGTGTGTGTGACTCGTTCTCTGTGTGTGTGAGTATGCGTCGCCCCCAAAAGTGCCCTCACGCTTATTGAGTGCCAATTTTTATGTCGTTAATGCGACTCTGGATGAGTGAGTGTCAGTGTGTATGTAAGTATATTCATGCATATGTGTGTGTGCATGCTAGATTAAGCTGCCTACTTTGCTCTCTCTCTCTCCCTCTCCTTGCTTTGGCTGCTGTTCGTTTGCCTGCTGCTTAACGCAATTTACGATTAGCAATTCCTCGTCTGTCCCTGCCTCTGTTTCTGTTTCAGAGTCACCTTCTGTCTCTACATCTCCCTCTCCTTTTCTTTCACTCGACGAACTTCTTTTCGCATTCCGCTTTGCACCTTGCGGTTTTTTGTATTTACATTTGCGCTGTGTGTCTCAAATCGTTTTATTTATTTGCTACAGTTCGACTCACACCCAGAGCGAGTTCTACTTTGCTACTTTGCCGCTCTCTTACTCTCCCACACTTTCTTTCCATCTCCCTCGCACCAACTGAGCCCGCCGTTACAGCATTCACACATATGTTGAAGTCTGCAACTTGCCATTATTATTATTGTTATTGTGCCTGTGTTTGTGTTTTATTTGTTTGTGTGCCACTTGTTATTGTATTCCCGTTATGGCTTCCCTAACTGTTGTTGTTACTGCGGTTTTAAGTGTCGATTCAATTGGCGCGTTTCTTAAATGAATATTAATGGCATATCGAATACGTTAATAAATAATTAAATACATTACGAATAAATCATTTTAATGGAATTACACTTAATTTTCACCTGTTTTTTTTACCTTAACTTTCACCTAATGCTAAATCAATGTTACTGCCAAAAGTGATGCGAAGCAGCCACTCGCATTGCGTAGGTATACGTTCACCGTTCAGTTGAGGGCTCTGAGAAATTTATAAGTTGTGAGAAACCCAAGAAAAGTGTAACCAAAACAAGATGCTTTTGAAGTTGCGCAAGGTTATCGAATTACCTTTGAAATATTTAAAATTTAATTGGGCTCGAAAGTGATCCTAAAAATTGCCACGCGCAGGTTTTAATACTCCTATAGAAATTTCGAGGTGTTTATTTTTTTTTTTTTTTTTTTTTAGATTTTTATCTATATAAGGGTAAAGGCAATAAAAAAATTAAGTCTGGAAAATACCCTCAGTAGTCAGTACTGTCACAGTTTTAAATATTTAAACAATATACATATTAATTACAAAATTTAATTTGCCTTAACAAAGCACGACCAGCCCAAGACTCGAACTCTTGTCAGACAGCATTTGGTGCCAACATCTCATCCACAACGCCATGCATTTCCATCTGAACAGTTTCACAGCAGCAGCTGTGACAAATACAATACATACTCAATAACTTGCGCTGCTACTAATAGAATTCCAATTAGAATGCAAGCAGTTCTATGTGTGCATATTGGAATTAAATTTATTCCAATTGCAGCCAATATGTCATCACGTTTGCTTTAACTGCAAAGTTAAAGGAATTAATTGAAATTTTGAACAGTGAATCTTAAAGCTGCAAAGAATATATTAAAGTTAAAATTTGTACATAATTGAACAAAGCTAACAAAATTGTGCAATATTTTTAAGAACAAATATTTAAATAAATATAAAATATATTAAAATAATATTCTAAAAAATTCGATTAAAAACCGAATTTAGCTGTTAGTCTTGCTTACAAATTTGCAGTAAATTTGGTGGTTCATATCGAACCACACTTTCAGCTTTGGCTGCTGCGTAAGACAATTTGGTTAATTAAATTTGATTTGCAAATTTGATAGCCACTTGGACAACTAATTAGTGTGGCGGAAAATTCGAGTAGCTCGCTTCGCACGTAACACAAAGATGACACGACAATTGCGGCGAGCTGAATTAATAGATAGCAACGGAAATGAGCACAGATAGAATTGAAATTCAAAACCGCAAGCCATAATAATAATAAAAATAAGTCAGTTAGCATTTGGGACGGCTGATAAGGCCACGAGGATAAGCCACTCGACGTGGACCCGATGACAGCTTGGCGCGCAGCTCAGCCAAGCGACAGTCAGATTCATTTTTTTAATAAGTTGAGCAAAATGTGGCATTTGCCGGTTGCCAGGCGAAAACTGAACTGACGAAGAAGATGATGATGAGGATGATGATGATGATGCTCAGCTGCTGCTGTTGGCTCAGTCGACATGTCGAGTGGCAAAAGTAAATTTCATATTTTGTTTGACTGTCGCAGCATTAAAGTTGATTTAAGCTAATTGAGTTAAAGTAGTTTTCCTATGGCCGGAAATCGGGTTGTTGCTTGAGCAAACACTGCTTAAAAGCCCGGCCCACACCTTGTTTGCACGGGCCAAAGCGAATTAATCACGCTGCCGCTTATCTTGTGGCGCCCCAACCAAGCCGACCCAAAAGTGGCCCCAAAAGACAACTTTTGACGCTCCCATTTCCGCTTCTCCCCTTTTTTTATGCATGTTCTGCTCGCTTTGTGTTTACCTTTAAAGTTAACGCCTTAACTTTTATCGATAAAATGCCAAATAACGGTAACTTCATTGTGCTGCGCCCGCACAAAAGGCAAGCGCTCAAAAGTAGGCAACACTTTTTGCCGCCGACGTTGACTGTCCAATTTGACACGAATTTTACATTTATTGGCAACAATCAAATAAAATCTTGTAGCTTACAACAAATACATACATACACATACATAAATATATATTTACATGGCTAAATATTTCATAATTGGTCTATGTACAAGGACACAGTTTGCTTTGCTTCAAGTCTTAAGCCTAAGTCCTATCGCAAGTATTTGAATTTTGCATTAAACTATTTGGATTAGCTTAAAGCCGACTAGACATGAAAAACACATTGAACTCCATTTAGTTTATGCAACAACGAAACAAGCTTCACTAAACTAAAAGTCATCAAGCTCGTGTGGGTTGTTCCAGCAATCGCTTTCGCCCTTAAAGCAATTTGGTCAACTCTCTAGAGAGCATTTAAGTGCTGAATTGGTTACAATTTCGTTGTGTTTGAGATTATTTCTATTTTTTTTTGCAATTTAAGCTTGAAGTTAGTTTGATTTATGTTAATTTAAGTTTAGCTAAAAGACAAACTTTTCATATATATTTTTACATTCATAACAATCTCACGAGCTCTCATAACTTATCTTCGTTTAAAATTCTTGGGGCAAGCTTTGCGCTTGCTCCACATGTTTTTCTTACAATTTTCATTTTTGGAACATATTTTATTTATGTAAAAGTTTTAGTTTCTGCTGCTGTTGCTGCTTCATATTTCCTGTATACTCCGTGGGGACGTCGATCTGCTTAGTTTAATGGCGACTCCTGCAGCCGCTGCGACAGCTGTGCTCCCCTGGCTGGACCAAATGCGCCGAGGGGCGTGAACTCGTAGCCGGCTGCCTCGGCCGGAGGCGCGCCCATGTTGGAGGAGGCTCCGTTGGGCAGCGTCGTAATTGTTGTCTCCTGCAAGCGACAGCTACTGTGTGCAGCGGCGATTGGAAAGTTGGCTTAGCTATCACCTGTATAATGACCCATCCGCCACAGACTCACCTGCGCAGCGTTGTGCTCTGGTAGCAGGAGTGACGCGACTGGTACCGCTTCGAGGCCGTGCTGGTCAGCGAGGTGTTGCGATGCATGCAGAAGGTGTCGTTGTGCTGATTGCGCTTCTTGCGGCGTCCGCTGATGCCACGACAGAAGAGGTATCTAGAGATGGTAAGGATTGATAATAAAAGACAAGCAAAGAACAAATATAAATAAATTACAATCTTAATTGAAATTATAATGCTTAAAATGTGCCTGAAAATTAGGCGAGTTCTGTTCGGGATTATGTGGAAGTAACTGGGTCAGAAATATGTCTAAAATTAATTTTAGTACTTAAAATATTTACTAAAAGTTTTGAAATATATGGATATACTATACAAAAATTTACAAATAAAATGTTACAAATTTCCTTATTTTATTTTATAATTTTTATAATTTATTTTATTATTTAATAGTTTTATAAAACTATTTTTAATGTATTAAAATAATTGTAAAGTAATTTGTAAAAGTCAAGAAATATTTTACAATTTAGAAAATATATTTTACAATTATTTTAAAACATTCAAAATTGTTTTTTAAATATATAAAATTATTAAACATATTAAAGAGATAATAAAATTAATATTGTAAATTGTAAAGAAACAAATTCTAAAATAATATATTATATAATTGTTTGAAAATATGTTTATATATTTTTAAATATTTTTTTAATATATTTCGTAAATATTTTGGAATATTCTTTACTACTTTGAAAACTTTTTTGTTTTAAAAAATTAATACAATACATAAATTTCAATTTCAAAAATCTACAAACTATATTTTTATTAAATTTTAATTTTAGATTTATATATATATATATTCCTCAACTTTTCACATTACTTTTCGTCCATCAAAAATGCTATTTAAATGTATCTATAAATAAATATGAGCCCGTAAAAAACTCGTTTGATGCTTGGCAATGCGTGAGGCGTTAACAAACAAAAACTTCCATCAGAATCGCAATCAAAACTCAGCCAAACTTTCAGGCGCAATCCCAACAGTTGTGTTATGATATATGATGAAATGTTAGAGCGGAATGGAGTGAGAGAGTGAGTGAGTAAGAGAGAGAGAGAGAGAGAGGGAAATGCATTTGGCGGACAGCGAACAGAAAGAGTTTGTTAAGTGTTTTGTGATTCATTGTTGCGTGTGGCTTGTGTGTGATAGTAGAGAAATAGCAGGTTAGGCTTACGCTTACAGTAACAGCGATTACAGATTTATCGGTAATCGGTTTATCGATTATTGTTATTAAGCTGTTATTCTGCTGCAGTGATGTGTATGAACAAATACCTATTGAAATGCTTGCGAAACGCCCCGCTCACGAAGTAGAGAGCCACCGGATTGGCGCAGCTGTTGGCAAAGGACATGCAAAAGCCAAAGATGCGCAAGACATGCCAAAACGTATTATAATCCTGTTGTGCTGTCGGCCTGCGAACCGGAAAAAGGAAACAATATATGTATATCGATGTATGTCATCTGAGCACGGAACTAATGGAGACATAATCCAGCGTCAAGTTGCAAATTGATTGACCAGAGAGCCAAGGGTCCTGCTCCTGCATCACTCATACGCAGTGCGGGCATTACTCATACGCCCTGTATGAGTGTGTGTGTGTGTGCAGCCAACGTTATCTGCATGACTGAGTGCCGTTCAATGGGTGGGCCGAGAGCACTACATTCCCAAATCCCCCTGGCCTCCATCTGCGCTCCGACTGCTGCTGCGCCGGATAAAAGTCAGCACTTACCAATAGTAGAACCATAAAAAGAAGACGTGATAAGGCAGAAAGCAAATACCAAAGATAACAACGAACGCCAGCACCGTGACGGCGACTTTGCGACGCGCCCGCACCTGCAAAACATTCAAATTCAATAATAATAAATCCGTTAGAGACCGAATTCCAAATTCCAATTGAATATTAAATTGGGTTTGTTTATGCGAAAGGTGGACACAAATCATTCGCATTCTCAATGATGCTGGCCATATTGCAGCATCGAGAATATTCAATTCATGGCTCAAGTCAATATCATTCAGCATCATTCGATTTATGTATATATTCAATTTATATAGATTGCGAAAATTGTTTTTAAATATTTTACGCATTTCTCGCTGTCGCTTATTTATCTATTGAATTAATCGAATTGCAGATTTCGATTTGATAATATAATTGTTGAGCGGGTAAAGAGTGCGCTGGTTGGCGATGACTGACTAGAGTATACCCTGCAATGGGTTACAGAATAGTGTAGCAGGGAAGGCATAATATACATCCGTATAATATATGGTATATCCGAATAACATATATGTATATCCAGATAACTTATATTATATCCGGATGGATTATACTATATCAGGTTAGTTTATAATATATCCATATGTTATATTTTATATATATGGTATATCCGGACAGCGTATAATATATCCGGATAACATATATGTATATCCAGATAACTTATATTATATCCGGATGGATTATAGTATATCAGGATAGTTTATAATATATCCATATGTTATATTGTATATATATGGTATATCCGGACAGCGTATAATATATCCGTATAACATATATTTACATCCAGATAACTTATATTCTATCCGGATGGATTATACTATATCAGGATAGCTTAAAATATATCCATATGTTATATTTTTTTTTTATATATGGTATATCCGGACAGCGTATAATATATCCGGATAACATATATGTATATCCAGATAACTTATATTATATCCGGATGGATTACAGTATATCGGGATAGTTTATAATATATCCATATGTTATATTGTATATATATGGTATATCCGGACAGTATAATATATCCGAATAACATATATGTATATCCAGATAACTTATAATATATCAGGATATGTTATAATATATCTATGTATGTGTAATATATATATGTGGTACATATTTTATAGTTTATGCGGATAGCTTATAATATATACGTAGCTTATAATAATACGTACGTATTATCCAAAAAGTTTATGGTATATCCGGATAGTCTATAATATGTCCGGATAATATATAGTACATCATTTTAGGTTCTTATTTCTTAGTCCATTAAGTTCTTTATCTTATTTCTATCCAAGCATGTCCATCAACTACTATCAATTGCCTAACTCACCTGTCGCACCGCACCCTGCATTTCACCTGGCACGCTCGCCGAGTACATCAAATGCAGCGCAATCATGACATAGAAGGCGGCAATGATGACCAGAGGTATAGCGTAGTAGACCAGAAAGTGCAGCATGACCATCAACTTGGCATAGTTCTCACCCCAGGCCTCCGGATACGGATAACAGATGACGATCGATTTCTCCAGGCTAATGCCAACGGGCTGAAAACATGAAAACACATATACCCATAACAAAGCAAACTAAAGTTAGTCTCTGATACTCACCTTCAAGTTGCTGCCAATTAGCGCAGGTATGCCGCAGACGATGGCCAACAGCCAAATGGATACGGCTATGGCCAAGGTCATGCGCGTGGCTCGTCGTCCTCCGCCTGCATGAGATTAATATCAACAAACTAAGCGAGTAAGAGATTCCTTACTTACCATGAGCATGAAACTTGCGCAGCGGATCCACGATGGCAAAGTATCGATCACTGGAGAGCGCCGTCAGCGTAAACACCGAAACTCCTATGGAGACATCCTTCATGAACTCCGAAACGCTGCACAGAAAGCTGCCCCAGGGCCAATACTCGAAGGTGTAGACCGTGGAGACCAGTGGAACTGTCGTCAGTATAACGAGCAAGTCAGCCAGAGCCAGGGATAGTATATAGCTATAAAGATAAAGGGAGAGAGATGTTAGATTATTATTATATTATATATTAGAAAATATATAAATATAATTTATATTATTATTAATAAATAAATAAATGCTGGAATACTCCATATTAGTGTGGAGCTTAGAAGTATGTATTTGGAGCATTTCACGACCTTAAATCATGAAACAGACACTAAGACGCATAGACGGACGGCACCAGGACGGAAGCACGAGAAGAGAGGGCTGAAGTACGGACGAACCAACAAACAGGAGTACGGATAATTACACGGGCCGATAAACGAACGAGCAAACAAACAGGCGCACAGATTGACGAACGGCCAACTGGACATACGGAGGACAGCAGAGGGTCGAGGCTACATAGACAAATTGATACATATATCAGCGAACCGGGCCAAATCGAATCGCCTGCTAATTCTGAGCAACAATATGTGGTTTGGGGCATGTAAAGCGGAATCGAGATATAATTTACTTTGGCCGGGCAAAAATCAAATTGGGAAACTTTTAAAGCGCAAAGTGTGTGAAGCCCTCATGCATGCTCGCTGAAGCTGAGCTGAGTTGAGCTGAGCAAGCTGACCCTTCAAATGCCTCGCCCATGGGTCGCCCGCACGTGTTTCGCTCGGCTGATTTATGTAGCTCAACTTTAGTCAAATTTGCGCATCCTTTGCCATGGCCCATGTAAAACAATTTCGTCGGCTCGCGCTGATAAAATTGATTTATATGACACTTTATTAAGCATAAAAGAAGAGGCGGGAAAGAGAAAACAGAAAAAAGTGCCCAAAGTGCTTTTGACATTTTAGCATGTGGCACAGAAAATCTCTTTCAGCATTAAAGTTTGTATTTTTTTTGGACTTATGCTTCTGATTTGATGTTAAGAGCATTTTCAATCAGATTACTTTAAAACTGTTGTTTGAGGACTTTATAAAAGTCTTTTAAATGTAAATTAGAAGAAATCTACATAGAGAAAGAATGTGGATTGAAAGATTTTACAGTGTGGGAAAATATTAAAAAATACTTTTACATTTTAAATAAATATTTTAAAATTGTAAATAAATATTTCAATTTTTAAGCTATTTAAAATAAATTTAAATATTAAATATTTTAAATATTATAATATTTAAAATAAATATAATAATATTTAAAATAAATTATTTAATATATAAATGAAATTATTTAATATTTAAATTTATGAAAATATTTAAAATTAGTATTTAGATATTTCAAAAAAAATATTTAAATATTTCAAAAAAAAAAAAAAATAGTTAAATATTTTAAATGAATATTTTAAATATTTTAAAATTGTAAATAAATATTCCAATATTTAAGCTATTTAAAATAAATTTAAATATTAAATATTTTAAATATTATAATATTTAAAATAAATATAATAATATTTAAAATAAATTATTTAATATATAAATGAAATTATTTAATATTTAAATTTATGAAAATATTTAAAATTAGTATTTAGATATTTCAAAAAAAATATTTAAATATTTCAAAAAAAAAAAAAAATAGTTAAATATTTTAAATGAATATTTTAGTGTTTTAAATAAATATTTTAGTTAAATATTTTTAATATTTATATAATTTAAAATATTTAAATTAAAAACTTTTTTTGCAACAAAAAATATGCAATTAAAAGAAATCCAAAATACCCCTAATAAATACATAAATCGGTTCAGAAAATCTAGAAAATCCTCTAAGAAAACATCAAACAAATCCAAGATCTGGGTCATTATATAACATTTTCATGTAAAAAAGAAGTCATTAAGGCATCTATAACAAGTTCAGACTCAAGCCTAATCTATTTTCTATTTTCTATTTTAATAATATTCTTAAACAGGAATATCCTTTGGGGACATACTATGTATGTACATCTGTCGCATTACAGCATTCGGAATTTCAGCGCTTATGCGGACTATGAGCTCATGTTGCCATTGCAACTGTGTGCCATATGGTGTATGTGGCACGTTGTTTGTGCAACAGCAAATTACACTGCTGCGGCACGATTGATAAGCATCTGGCAACTGGTATTTGGGAAGAGTCTGAAAGGACGCAACTGAGATTCGCCATTCCGGCCAAGAGATGCAATTTCAGTTTAATGTGATCAGCTGACATTTCCGGCTGCCAGCGAGTAAACGAGTTTTATATAAGAAACGTGCCTGGACAGTGGACAGTGGACAGTGGACAGTGGACAGTGGACAGTAGCAGTGGAAGTGCCCAATGCATTTGGCTTTTGCTTTTTCCTCCATCGTCATGTATTACGTTCCTTGGACGTCACATTTAATGGATCTACTTAATTAATTACTCGACAAATTAACTTGACATTGCGCACACAGGACAGAGAGAGTGTGGATATGGCGAAGGATTTATACATTTATTTTATTTATCTTAAATATTTATTTAATCTTATTTTTGTATTATTATTATTTTAGTTAGTTTTATTTATTATTTTTTTTTAGTTTTATTTTTTTTTAGTTTTATTTTTTTTTATATAATTTTTTTTTTATATAATTTTTTTTTTATATAATTTTTTTTTATATAATTTTTTTTTATATAATTTTTTTTTATATAATTTTTTTTTTATATAATTTTTTTTTTT
Organism: Drosophila peninsularis; assembly: GCA_035047485.1. Lineage (NCBI taxonomy): Eukaryota > Metazoa > Arthropoda > Insecta > Diptera > Drosophilidae > Drosophila > Drosophila peninsularis. The sequence goes on from JAWNPN010000035.1 coordinate 224,904, forward strand.
TATTTAAATTTGATATATATATATATTTTTATATTTTTTCTTTTAAATCTTCAATTTTTTTAAATTTTGATATAAAACTGATATTTATTTAAATTGTATTTTTCCTTTTTAATATTTTAATTGACTCCCTTTTGCTCTGTTGACGGCATTTTCTCAGCTTTTCTCAGTATCCCACAGCAAAGTTTTATTCATTGAATTGTTGCCACAGCCTCAAGCAATTCATTGATGAAAAGTTTTAGTAGAGTCTTCATTAAATGCTTTGCCATTCAATGCAATTGATTGCGGCTAATTAGTTCATTATTTTCCACAAACTATGAAGACATTTAATACGAGTTTACAAAGTGAAGTATTTTGCTGTCCATTCATCTATTCTAGCGGGAATCTTTTACACAGATAACAATTTAAAATTGAAAAAGTGCTAAGTTGATGTATTTTTTATAGCAAACAGGACCTGGTGAAGTCCTTTACTGATTTTGTTTTATGCATTTTCCTAAGCTGATTAGGAACATCAAAAATTGCATCGATTTTTGTTTAAAGCATATTGAAAGCGTCTTAAGCATTTGGCATCAGCTGTCGCAATATTTTTACAGGCTTTTAACGTTGAGGTCATAAAATTTGCAAATGGACCTAACAACAAGTAATTGCACGACTCAGATATACCCTGCACTAGGGGGAAAAATATACTTAATTCTATGTATATTAGGACATATATTAAAACTAATGTTGATTATAATACTATGCACATAGGGCGATCAGCACACAGGGCGATCAGCACACAGGGCGATCAGCACACAGGGCGATCAGCACACAGGGCGATCAGCACACAGGGCGATCAGCACACAGGGCGATCAGCACACAGGGCGATCAGCACACAGGGCGATCAGCACACAGGGCGATCAGCACACAGGGCGATCAGCACACAGGGCGATCAGCACACAGGGCGATCAGCACACAGGGCGATCAGCACACAGGGCGATCAGCACACAGGGCGATCAGCACACAGGGCGATCAGCACACAGGGCGATCAGCACACAGGGCGATCAGCACACAGGGCGATCAGCACACAGGGCGATCAGCACACAGGGCGATCAGCACACAGGGCGATCAGCACACAGGGCGATCAGCACACAGGGCGATCAGCACACAGGGCGATCAGCACACAGGGCGATCAGCACACAGGGCGATCAGCACACAGGGCGATCAGCACACAGGGCGATCAGCACACAGGGCGATCAGCACACAGGGCGATCAGCACACAGGGCGATCAGCACACAGGGCGATCAGCACACAGGGCGATCAGCACACAGGGCGATCAGCACACAGGGCGATCAGCACACAGGGCGATCAGCACACAGGGCGATCAGCACACAGGGCGATCAGCACACAGGGCGATCAGCACACAGGGCGATCAGCACACAGGGCGATCAGCACACAGGGCGATCAGCACACAGGGCGATCAGCACACAGGGCGATCAGCACACAGGGCGATCAGCACACAGGGCGATCAGCACACAGGGCGATCAGCACACAGGGCGATCAGCACACAGGGCGATCAGCACACAGGGCGATCAGCACACAGGGCGATCAGCACACAGGGCGATCAGCACACAGGGCGATCAGCACACAGGGCGATCAGCACACAGGGCGATCAGCACACAGGGCGATCAGCACACAGGGCGATCAGCACACAGGGCGATCAGCACACAGGGCGATCAGCACACAGGGCGATCAGCACACAGGGCGATCAGCACACAGGGCGATCAGCACACAGGGCGATCAGCACACAGGGCGATCAGCACACAGGGCGATCAGCACACAGGGCGATCAGCACACAGGGCGATCAGCACACAGGGCGATCAGCACACAGGGCGATCAGCACACAGGGCGATCAGCACACAGGGCGATCAGCACACAGGGCGATCAGCACACAGGGCGATCAGCACACAGGGCGATCAGCACATAGGGCGATCAGCACATAGGGCGATCAGCACATAGGGCGATCAGCACATAGGGCGATCAGCACATAGGGCGATCAGCACACAGGGCGATCAGCACACAGGGCGATCAGCACACAGGGCGATCAGCACACAGGGCGATCAGCACACAGGGCGATCAGCACACAGGGCGATCAGCACACAATGATCATTAACATAACATAATAAATAATATTTAAACAATTTCTTCAAATTATTAATAACTATTACAATTCTGTTTAAAATACTTAACATTTTTAAGTATTTTAATATTTACTTTAGTTCACTTTACTACACTGCACAACTGACCCCCACCAGGCCTGGGACCGACTGAAGAACTCCCGCTGAAGAATGCCCTTTTTATAGGTCAACTTCCACTCTGACCCTAAACTGCGCAGTCTGCGTCGAGTTGGGATCGGCGCAGTCGCCCGATAAGTGTCCAATAAGAACACTTTCTGCTGCTGCACGAATTTTTGCTCAGTTCAAATATTAACGGCAAATTCAGTTGAGTCTTACGTCGAGTCGCAGTCGCTGCCGTCGATCGTAAAGTGACCAATGAGAGTAGTTTCTGCTGCTGCTAGCATTCTACCTGTGTTTCACTCAACGGCATTAATGTGGAGTCTTACGTCGAGTCGCAGTCGCAGTCGCAGTCGCTGCCGTCGATCGTAAAGTGACCAATGGGAACAGTTTCTGCTGCTGCCAGCATTCTGCCTGAGTTTCACTCAACGGCATTAATGTTGAGTCTTACGTCGCAGTCGCAGTCGCTGCCGTCGATCGTTAAGTGACCAATGGGAACACTTTCTGCTGCTGCCAGCATTCTAGCTGAGTTTCACTCAACGGCATTAATGTGGAGTCTTACGTCGAGTCGCAGTCGCTGCCGTCGATCGCTAAGTGACCAATGAGAACAGTTTCTGCTGCTGCCAGCAGCAACTGCTGCTGCTAGCATTTCTACCTAAGTTTCACTCAACTGCTGCTGCCAGCATTCTACTTGAGTTTCACTCAACGGCATTAATGTTTAGTCTTACGTCGAGTCGCAGTCACAGTCGCTGCCGTCGATCGTAAAGTGACCAATGAGAGTAGTTTCTGCTGCTGCCAGCATTCTACCTGAGTTTCACTCAACTGCTGCTGCTAGCATTCTACCTGTGTTTCACTCAACGGCATTAATGTTGAGTCTTACGTCGAGTCGCAGTCGCTGCCGTCGATCGCTAAGTGACCAATGAGAACAGTTTCTGCTGCTGCCGTAAAGTGACCAATGAGAACAGTTTCTGCTTTTGCCAGCATTCTAGCTGAGTTTCACTCAAATATTATTAAAATATGCGACACGTTCGAGTAGAAGAGACAAAAATGAGTTTTATTTCAATGAATTTAATAGTTCGCGCTGGCAACTGATTTGAAATTTTCTCTTTTATTGCGCTCTTTTAACTGCCAGCAAAGCAATAAACCAAAGATGATTTGATTCCGCATTAAAGTTCAATTTCGGTTCGATATTGAATTCGATTTAAGGGACAGGAAATTGACTTCAGTTGAGGAAAGTAGAAAATGTCTTTAAGTAGAGCCACATATAATGCGTATGACGTGCCTGCCAGGACCCAGGACTCTGAGCAGTAACTTGATTTATGACAGACAATTTGGGCTAAAAGCCAATCAGACGCCCACACACGCGCCACAGATGCTGAACAATTTTGGCTAATTAGCAGGCCCAATCAAGCCACAAATCTATTTTGGCCCTCAGTAAATATGCAAATGTTGCGCCTCTGAGTGCTCGAGGATAAGTCAAACTGCCACGCCCCTAGCCCATTTTTTGCTTAATTAGGTGTTTCGCTGGCTGCGCGGCACTTGACTTCTCGGGCTCGTTGCATGCATAATTTGGTAAACAGTTTGTGGGAACAGAGGCTGCGCCTAATTAAATTCAATTTAAGTTTAACATAAATCAAAACTTCTTTCGGACAAGCAAGGAAGTGATCGACTACAAAATACCCTATAGGTCCCACAGAACGTTAAGCTGAAACTTAGTTCTGTCTAAAATATAAACTTTGCCTTATTGCAATAGAGTAAATGAATAAAATGATTTACTCGACTTTGCAATACCCTGTTTATTTAAGATGAAGACTTAAAAAAATGGAAAATATTTTAAAAGTATAAAATATACTTGAAAAATCGTTAATAGATATACAGAATAATTTTTTAATATATTAAAACAAATTTTTTTAAATGTGGAAAAATAAAGAAAGAAATATAATAAAAATTTAGAAAAATTACAAATATTTAAAATATATGAAAAATATTTTAAATACATTTAAAATATATTAAAAATATGGAATATATGTAAATAATTTTGTTTTCATGTTTAGAAAAAATATAAAAAATTTGAGAAAAATGTTTAGGATATTTAAAGTGTTTAGGGATATTGAAAATAATTCAATATATAAAATATATAATTATTATTAATTTATTTTATTAATATTTTATAATTAAATAAATATTGGAAATATACTTAAAAGTATTAAATAACTTTTAAAAAAGAAGTATATTAATATATAAATCTCAACAAAAACACAAATAATAATGATTGTAGAGGGAAACTTTGATTGACTCACGTATTTGGGACATTTCGCATTTGACGCACGCTCAGGAAGACCACAATCAGAGTTCCGTTGCCCAGAACGCCGACCACGAAGATAATGGCAAACAGGATCGGGACTATATACGTTTCCGGTCGCCGGGCATAGGGCACATAGGATATCTCAGTGACGGCGATGCTGTTGTTGCTGCTGTCATCCGAGAATGCCGTCTCCGTTGTCGTTGCCATCGCCAGCTCCAACAGGGCTCGAGTCACATTCAAAGGAGTCAGCGGCGACTCCGATTCCGCATCCGTTTCCAGGTCCATGGCAACGCTGCTTACACTGCTCATCATGGCCAAGGACTTGTGCTTCTCTCTCTTTTTATGTGCAACTTTAACTATCACAATGAATGCGGAACTGTTTAAGCGTAAACTGTTAATTCAATTTCCGCATGCCTCGTTTCCTGTTGCATTGCAAACTCTTTTTTACGCTGCGATAAATTTCGCGGGATTTGTTATTGTTTTTCTCTGTTATTATTGTGCGCTGTAAACAAAACAAAAAAATCCTTTGGATTGAATTATAATTTTCCATTAAATTGAGTAGTTTTTTAATTGAGTTTTGCAGCGAACAAATATGAAAAGTATAAACAAATTTGTGCATTGAAGTTTGAACGTTTCATAAATTAAAAATATTTAAAACACTTCGAATGGAAAATTAAACGTATAGACTAAAGGAAACTTTAATAAAATATTTATTAAATATTTCAAAATTATACAATTAAATTAAATAACACTTAATTTATGGGTAACGATAAAACTGATTTCTCTTAATAATGAATCTACCGCAAATGAGTGTTAATGGAATAGGCTGAGCGCAACGAGCTGTCTGACTCATATATGTATGCAATAGTATTTATTTTCTGTTAATATTTGAGTGAAACTCAGGCAGAATGCTGGCAGCAGCAGAAACTGTTCCCATTGGTCAGTTAGCGATCGACGGCAGCGACTGCGACTGCGACTGCGACTCGACGTAAGACTCCACATTAATGCCGTTGAGTGAAACTCAAGTAGAATGCTGGCAGCAGCAGTTGAGTGAAACTCAGGTAGAAATGCTAGCAGCAGCAGAAAGTGTGCCCATTGGTCACTTAACGATCGACGGCAGCGACTGCGACTGCGACGTAAGACTCAACATTAATGCCGTTGAGTGAAACTCAGGCAGAATGCTGGCAGCAGCAGCAGAAAGTGTTCTTATTGGACACTTATCGGGCGCCTGCTCCGATCCCAACTCGACGCAGACTGCGCAGTTTAGGGTCAGAGTGGAAGTTGCCCTATAAAAAGGGCAGTCTTCAGCGGGAGTTCTTCAGTCGGTCCCAGGCCTGGTGGGGGTCAGTTGTGCAGTGTAGTAAAGTGAACTAAAGTAAATATTAAAATACTTAAAAATGTTAAGTATTTTAAACAGAATTGTAATAGTTATTAATAATTTGAAGAAATTGTTTAAATATTATTTATTATGTTATGTTAATGATCATTGTGATCATTGTGATCATTGTGTGTGCTGATCGCCCTGTGTGCTGATCGCCCTGTGTGCTGATCGCCCTGTGTGCTGATCGCCCTGTGTGCTGATCGCCCTGTGTGCTGATCGCCCTGTGTGCTGATCGCCCTGTGTGCTGATCGCCCTGTGTGCTGATCGCCCTGTGTGCTGATCGCCCTGTGTGCTGATCGCCCTGTGTGCTGATCGCCCTGTGTGCTGATCGCCCTGTGTGCTGATCGCCCTGTGTGCTGATCGCCCTGTGTGCTGATCGCCCTGTGTGCTGATCGCCCTGTGTGCTGATCGCCCTGTGTGCTGATCGCCCTGTGTGCTGATCGCCCTGTGTGCTGATCGCCCTGTGTGCTGATCGCCCTGTGTGCTGATCGCCCTGTGTGCTGATCGCCCTGTGTGCTGATCGCCCTGTGTGCTGATCGCCCTGTGTGCTGATCGCCCTGTGTGCTGATCGCCCTGTGTGCTGATCGCCCTGTGTGCTGATCGCCCTGTGTGCTGATCGCCCTGTGTGCTGATCGCCCTGTGTGCTGATCGCCCTGTGTGCTGATCGCCCTGTGTGCTGATCGCCCTGTGTGCTGATCGCCCTGTGTGCTGATCGCCCTGTGTGCTGATCGCCCTGTGTGCTGATCGCCCTGTGTGCTGATCGCCCTGTGTGCTGATCGCCCTGTGTGCTGATCGCCCTGTGTGCTGATCGCCCTGTGTGCTGATCGCCCTGTGTGCTGATCGCCCTGTGTGCTGATCGCCCTGTGTGGTATCATAATCATCATTATCTTTAATTTCTGTAATAATTTACCAAGATTTAAGTATTTTTTAATTTTTGCTCCTAGAGCAGTATGCTTAAATGTATTAGCTTAAGCAGCTCTGGTTCAGTGATTGATTCGCTTGGTTAAAGAGACTGATGAACAAGTCTTAAGACGTATAAATTTATTTAAAACCAACTCACTATGTCAAGCTTTAATAGATGTTTATGTATAATATAGCATAATGTATGGCATATTGTGTTGATGCTGGAGCAGTGGTGAAGGTGCTTCCTATTCAAGCACTCTACACTACCGCAGCCTTACTTGTTTATTTTCTCATTGTATTAACTTTTGACATTACCATGAACCATGTTGCCTCAACAGCTTTTTATGTTTTATGCAGATTTTTACGCAAGGCATTAAACCGCTGACCACAAGCCAAATACATTTTCATGTTTTGAGAGAAGTTTTAAAGCGCCAGCTCAGTCCACTCGCACAGAGCAATTGCAAGTGAGCCGCGAATGACGAACTATTCATATTTTTATGACAAAGAGATGCCTGGGAGCTGTCAATGCAAAAGCCCCGCACAGATTTCAATTACTGCGACGTCCTCTTCAACCAGTGAATCCCACCGAAGTTGGCCCGAACCAAGCCATTCCGGCTTGCCAGAACGTGTCAGTTACATTTTACGACCCACTGTGTGGGTGAGAGCGAGTCTGAGTATCTCTGTGTGTGTTTAATGGCTGGAAATGTAATGACAGTTTCGTCGCATATGAACTCCTTAGTGTCCTTAGCGCTGCTCGCCGTGTGAAGCCGAACAGCCAGCGACTTCAGTTGATTGAGGATATAAACTTGGCTGCGCCATTATTCAGTAACTTAAAGCTCAGCTCGTGGAAATATTATGCAATTAGCTTGGAAAAACACGATCTCTGTGCTTGCTTCAAGCCAAGATTTGTATTTAAGGCGAGTCGAAAATCAACTGCTGCGAGAAACTCTTTAATTTGCATCAATAAATGCCGAAATGCTTAAGAAGATGCGGCAAATTGGAGCATGCTCAGCTTGGAAATACCGTGTCACAAGAGTAAAGGTACGTTTTGAAGTTATTTTTAGCTATTTTGTTTATATAATTGAGTTATTAATTATATTTTCTTATTTGGGCCAGAAAGCAGTAGCGTTTTGGAGTCCCAGTTTATGAACATGAAGCACTCGATGTCGTATGTGAATGCATGAGGAACTATATAGGAGTTGCTGACATATCGAACATAGGAGAAATCGTTCCATTTGCATCTGTATAAACTGCCTTTGGGCTTATGAAGACAAACAGCTGGCGGCCTGAGACTGACGCCTTTGTAAAGCTTCTTAATGTATGCCTAAAACAAGTCATTTGCTAGAACGCCTCAAGTAACCTTAAGCTGGCAGTAAACACAGCGTAGTAGGTGGCTGAAGGCATTAGCCATAGTATAATTGAGTCAGGACAAGCTCTAAGGAATCTCGAAGTCAGAAAACATGCCCCAAGCACGTTTAGTAGCTGCACAATAAAATAAGGCTTAACGAAATGAGGACTGGTGCTGGAAAGTATATGGACGTACGCCTACTCTGTGCTGTAGCCCTCTAGGCAAGGCTCAATGGGTATTCCTAAGGCATTTCGGAGCACTTGACTTGGGCCACTTGAGTCTGGTATTAGCTGCGAGCATTAGCACTTACAAAACTCCTGTAAATTTAAATAGAGTACCTCTTAGTCATGTACACTCTACTATAACCATCTCAATTTACATTATAATTTATGCAAAACATTTCAATTGTCATCAGTCTCCAGCGCTGCGACTCGGCGCTAAGCCTGCTTAGCCGCAGATATGCAGAAAGCCAGTAAACACTTTGTTGGCAACGTGAATGGCTCGATTCCCTTGACTTGTTGCTGTAGCTTATTAACTTGACTTAACTCAACTGCAGCTCACTTGACAGCATTCAGTTGAGCCGTATAAAAAGTTTTCACGCGAAATTCCCAATCATCCCGGCTGAAGGAGCATTTAAGCAACTTCGAAAGAAACTTTGACAGGTTCATGAAATTCGACTTGATTCTCCTTCACGTCACAACTTCGAGCCAATTTTAATTATCTGTGCGAAAAACTCGCTTGCACTTAATGAAAATGAAAATTGATTCTTTATGCATTTACGATAGCCAAATAGTCGACTCTTGGGTCTTCATCAATAAAATAACAATTTAGTTCTATTAGACTTAATTGCATGAGAGAGATGGAGAGAGAGAGAGTGGAAGACTTCTGCAATTATAGATATGCATAATAAATAACAAGATGTAATTATATATATATATATAATACATACACAGATCAACATCTTTTTGAATAGCTGATTAAGACTTTGAATACGTTTGCAATTGTATTTAAATTTCACATTTCTTGCCCTTTCGTAAGCTCTTTTGCCTGCAGCACGCAAATTATATACCCCGTAAACATGGACATTTAGGGTAAATTGGTTTTGTTTATTGTTATATAACAGATCAGAAAAGAAAACAGTTTAATTATATTTATATTTATATTATTATATTATTATATATTATTATATATTATTATATATTATTATATATTATTATAAATTATTATATATTATTATATATTATTATTTATTAATTATATATTCTTGATGAAAATTTCTTATAAATTTATATATTTCTTATCTATAGACGTCTATAGACGGGGTATGAAGCTAGTCAGGCTCCCACCATATGGATACTAAAGCTAAATCCTTAAAGAAATTTTGGAAGATTACCAATAAACTGATTGAAATACTACTAGTAATACCCAGAACTATTAATAGAGTATTTATTAGATTATTTTTATTAGAGTATTTTTATTAGAGTATTATAGTATTTACCTAGTCGAGCATACCCACTCTACAAATATTTATATTTTAAGTCATACTTAAATATAGAAGATCTGAAGTCTATAAATATTGCAATAATTTTAGTCTATTGCTGCCTGTAGTTAGGGTATTTACCTAGTCGGGCATACCTACTCTATTGATATTGATATAAATATAAGAAGAAGAGGAAACGATAACTATTATAATAATTTTATGCCATTTAATCCATTACAGGGTGTCTCACTAGTCGAGCGTACGCCTACTTCAACTCCGAAGCAATCAACAATAATTTGTATAATATCAACATTTAAAATCAAAGCCAGTTGCCTTGACTTCAATGACTCTAGGCCCAAATGCACACACACACACACACACCCAGAGCACGTCTTTTGTCAGTCAATGAAGAGTGAAATTTGGGCAACCTTTGCGAAAGGGGGGCAGGAGCAGGGGCAGGGGCAGTTGGAATGAGATTTTGGTAAATGCCAAATCTAATTGAAATATAAAATCGCTTACATAATTGTAAAGCAGACAAAGGAGGCGCCTCAATAGTGGCCAAGAGCGTGCCATGATTTTGGGCTAATTAAATTTTTGGCCCTGTCGAAGCAGCTGCAGCAATTCTTGTAGCGTTTCAACTTCCGCTGGAACGCTTGATAGAGCGAAAATGTCAACTTTAGCCTCGCATTGTTTGCCTCGCTCGTTAATTAATTTGTTAACACAATGGCCAAGCAGCCTCAAGGCTGCCCACACACACACACTCGCACACACACACACACACGTTAGTTTAATTTTGTTTGTGCTTCACTTAGCTAATTGAAATTTAGAAACTGCACGGGAAATTTCATATCAAATTGCCTTGCATAACTCAAGCTTTATATGATTTAATTTCTATCATAATTTCGTACAATAATTTTCGTGCTCGACATTCTTTTTTTTTTTTTTCTGTCGGCCATTAGGGCCAACAAACAAACCTGTTAGCCTATATCAATAAACAGCTTAAATCGCTCCACGCCAGACCGCAAAAAGCTTCTGTAGTTTATGACAGCTCGAGCGTTCGCTTATCTGGCGACCATCTGGATGCCAAATATTTATGAACTCCCAACCGGAGTGCTGCCGTTTTTTCTTTTCAGCTACACCTACACACGGACACCGACACCCACACCCACACCCACACACAGCTATCAACACATGCTTACATGAGCGAGTAGATTTGATAAATCAATGCCATTTATCAACAGTTCACTTAAAAACTGTCGCATTTTCGGTTCGGGCCACGCCACGTTTATCTTAGCGCAAACAGTTCGACGCATGGCTCCAGCCCCCACTGCTCTGGGCTTGGGGCTGCTATTTATATACATATGAGTGAAAGCAAATGCGAATCTTATCTATCAACCGTTGGGGCTTAGTTTCAGCTAAGTCTTGTGTCTTTGCCATTATTTGCTATTTGTTTATTTTTTATCAAATTTTTTTTTATCAAATTTGCTATTCCGAGAAGTTCTAAAGGAGCATGGAGTGGGAGATATTTAAGCCTTCTCTTTTCCAGTCTCTCTCATCAAAATAAATCAAGCTCGAAAACAACTTTTAACAAGTGGTCCTATTTTGTATTTCATCTTCATCAGCTGTATATATATGATATATAGCTTTGTCTTATAATTAAAATAACTTTGTTAAACTTTTAACATATTTATTTTTGATTTTCTTGCGTATAGTGCTTATGTAAAATGTGTTTGCTGAGAGCACATTACGTTTTAATACCCTATAAATTGGGTATATTGAGTAGTTTGTATTTAAAATGCAGCTAAAGATATCTCTGAAAGCTGAGTCAAATTGATCTTAAGTTATTGTTTCAATTAACAATATAAAAATACGAATTCCAAATTCTAGAAATTTTTCATTTCATCAAAGTAATATCCACAAAGAGTATATAAACTTCAGCCTGTCTCAAGTTATATCTTTGCTTTTGTTTTTTTTTTTTTTTTTGCAGGGCAAGCGTAACAAACAAAGAAAATTATACAAAATATTTGGTCATAAATAACGCGAGTCAACAGCGTTTTACAGTCGTTATCCTTATTGCATGTTTATGTGAGGGAGTATGCGTGTGCGTGAGTGTCAGTGTCTGAGGACATCATGAAATATGCGCGACTCTTGCAGACTAACTTCCGGGTATGTTATTTGATGCACCTTCAAGAAGTGCACACGAGAGTATATTGGCTTTATGCCTATTGAATTCTATTCAACTTGAAATATATTTATATGGATGTAATTCTTTTACTTATATAGATAAGATTTATAATTTATTTATTATATATTTAAAATATATTTAAAATATATTTAAATATATATGATGCTAAGTATCATATCATACTTCATCATATCATATCATACTTCATCATATCATATCATATTTATATATGTTTCATCATACATATTACTGTCTGAACAGTCTGCAACATGAATAAGTATCTTGCAGTCAGGTTGACTTCACACTGTAAAGCACTCATTTGATTTTCTCCTTTTTTTTAGGCGCAGACAAAGATTTGTTGCCCGACATTTGTTCCACCGAGCGTAATTGAAATTGTCGGACGCGGGAGAAAAGGCAAAGGTTCGGTAAATTACATAAATTTGCTGCCGATGAAAAATCAAATAAAATGTTATTTGGAGCAATAAACATAAATAAATCACGGCCAAAGATGAAAATCGGCATATTCATTTTTTATATCGCATAATAATATTTTTATAGGACACAGACACGCGTAAGGGAAATTTTGAATTTTTAGATCTCATAAAATGAGAAAGGAAACAAGTGTCTGAGCGCTAGGCGAGTTTGTATGACTATGAGGTGCCCTGACTTGGAGTTACCCTGACTAGGAGATACACTGACTAGAAGATGGGCTGACTAGGAGATACACTGACTAGGAGATACCCTGACTAGGAGACACCCTGACTGTACTGTGGGAAGATGCTTGTCTATATTTAAGTATGGCACTATTAAAATAAGTTAATATTGAATTTTTATTAATAAATTATAATTTATAACATAATATTTTGATGTGAAAGCTATTATTGTTATGATAAGATATTTTATTTTTGTATTATTATTTTCTTTTTATTTTAATTAATTTATTTTTTTTTTAATTTTTATTTTTATTTTTATTTTTTTTTATTTATTTATTTTACATTATATTTTTTTATTTATTTTTTATTCATTTAACGTAATCATCTTAATTATCATTATTTATTTGGAATATAAACTCCTTCAGCACTTGTTCAGCTCAAATAATACTTAAAGCTTCGCAATTGAATTCACACTCGTTAAGCAGCCAAAAGGAATGTTAAACGGCCCAAAAAACAGTAAACAAATTAAGCTCTTTTTATTTCCATAAATATTTTCATTTAAGCATTCAGTTGGAATTTTATTCTTTCGCTGGCAACATTTTCAGGCCCAATCTGTTTCGTATGGCGTTATTTATGATTTTTAAAATATTTGCGCAAAATTCAAGCAGCTACAATTTTAGGGGAGACTTTAGCGAAATGTGGGGGCCATGGCCATTATCTATATAATTTATATAATCACCGAAACATTCATTTTCATTGCCCTAAAGTATGCTTGAAAATTGTCAAAAATTGTCAAAATTGCGATTGGCGGAAATCGAGTGTTCAAAAGAAAATTGCGTTGCCATTTAGTGGGCATTGCCTGCGGCAGCTGCTGTGACTATAATATCAGCAGAGAGAAAGAGAGACAAAATAAAAAACGATTTAACAGCTTCAAAAGCGGGTGGGCGTGGCATCAGGGCCATGTGCTTAACTATAGCAGCTCAATCAAGGGCAGTGCGCAAATGTAGCTAAAATAAGTGTATGCGATAGAGGCCCTGGGCTAGACAGTATTTGTATACCCTGTAAATATTGAATAGAGCTGAGGTAGTTTGATTAACATGAGTGTATACCCTATACAGATTGAATATAATTGAAGTAGCATAAGAATACGCTATACAGATTGGATGGGTAGTATAAGAAACATACATGTATACCCTGTAGAAATTGCATATGATTTGAGGTAGTTTGAATAACAAGAGAGCATACCCAGTACAGATTGGTTAATTGAGTACTTGTATACCCTGTAAAAATGGAGTTAAGCTACCCTGAAAATGTTGCACAGAGTTGAGGTAGTATATACCCTGTACCGATTGAATATAATTTAAATAATATGATTAACAGAGTGTATACCCTATACAAATTTGAATAGGAGAGGCATAAGAAACTTGTAAGAGTAGGAATATGAGTTCAAAAGTTAAGCTGAGAGTCTGGCATACCCGTCCCATCTTCTGTCAATGTGTAAAAGTTGCTCGATTGGTTCTTTAAGATAGTAACTAGATGAATATAGAATGTATGTTAACGATCTCTATATATTTTCTGCATTTTATCCCTGTGCCACATTTAATTTTGAATCAGTCCATAAAAATGCTTAAGCTTAACGTATTTTCCTCTCATTTCCAGCTGAGCTCTGCGCTTGCTTTTCATTTGCCTTAATGAATTCAGCGCCAATTGCAGTGCATTTCGGCCGCAAACTCTAATTGTGCACTAAAACTTGTTTTTTTTTTTGTGGCTCTCAGCGCTATAAATTGCAGAGCGCGTGAACGTGACCCGGCGCATGTAAATGTGGACTCTGGCAGTTGATTTATGCAGCTGAGTAATAGTGCTCCAGCATTAAGCCAGGTCAGCGAGAGAGCTAAACAATGGCAGCCCAAGCACATGTGTGCGCAAATCCTGAACAATGCCCCGATAACGATTTGTGATTGATGAAGTAACGTTAGATGTCTTGACATTTTCAATATTGAAGTTAAGGCTGCTAAGGAACTGGCCCATATACACATATGAGCATAGCTGACTCTGGTGAAATAACCAGGCGAATTCAATCGATATTCAGTTATTCAGCTATGGGGCCTGCATATGACACAGGGCGCCCGCTGCGCGAATACCCTCTAGACAACCTCTTATGCTCGAGATGGCTTTAAGCGCTTGGCAGTGCCTCCTCCTTTGCCATCATTTGTTCTATTTTTTGCTTCTTACTTGAATTCATTAATTCAAGCAATTTGCATAATTCCAGCAGATGGCTCAAAACACTTCATTTTCCTGCCTGCATTTTGTGGACATCTCTTTGATGAGGCCACAGCCAGAGACGCGCTTCATCAAGAGCAACAGTTTCAATTGCCACCCATAAATTCCCCAAGTATATGTGTGAGTGAGGGCCTGGCGCCCGTCCCTGCCAACATCAGTGGATATACTTATACACTCCTATACACATATATCATTTTCATTTTGTAATTTGTCTCACATTGCTCCGTCCTGCGGCCAGCTCGGGGTCCATCTGCGCACAATGGCCTCCAGTTAATTGGTTGGGTGTCGGCAATGCCATTGCTCGTATTAAATTACATGACAGCTTACATGGAGCTGGTGGTGCTGCCGTTGGCCACCCGCCCCCAGCCAGGCTCATTAAATGTGTGAACAAAAAGTTGCCACAGTCCGATTATCATTTATGAAAAATGCCACCAGATTCAATTTGCTCTACGCAATTTACGTTACTTTACTTTTCGCCTCACACTCTCACAATTTGCCTCTTGACCTTTGCACTTCAACGTGATTAATAGTTTTTTGGTCAACCTCTTTGCGCTTGGCTTTAATTAGTTTGAACTTTTACTAAACTTAGTTTGTGTGAAAAATATTTAGAATATTCCGACAAACATTAAAGTCAAATCTGAATCGTGAATAAACTGAGTAGTATTCTTAAAGTGTAGCTTAATAGCCGCCTCGCCTAGAGTCATAAGAGTCTCAAGAGCTTCACGTAAGCAGCTTGTGCAGGGCATTCCAGTGGTTGACCGAGACACAGACTGCGACACTTTGCGTAACGTAGCGACTCTTGGCCGTTCTTAAATTATTCACTTTTATTCAACATAATCGATATGATCTGATGCCTATTTGTATGATTACTTAATCACTTGACAATAAATACCCTACAATCTTCACATGGGACAGGAAGAATTCCCATAAGATGCATCTGTAAGTTCCAAAGGTTATACCCTAACTTTTGATCAACCTAGAGTATGCTAGCACTTGAGTATATACTACATATTTCAATTATAGAATAGGTGGCAGAACAGAAAGGATATTTCATAAAGTTATTATCTTATTAAAGTTTAATTGCCAAAATTAAAAAAAAATGTGATTACATTGAAACTTTTCCAGCATTCAAAGTACTTAATCTTAAAATTAAACAAAAATGAACTTAATTTACCATTTTAAAAATATAAACTAGGCATACTCTCTTATATAAATAAACGCAATTATAGATTTTGAGAAAGTATGTAGATAAAAAAGTAGAAGTTAGACATGGGTCTATTACAGTGGCAGCTCTACCCCAAGCCCAAGTCCACGCCGACTCTATTGCTATAGCTTGAATAAGTCCAACTTGTTCATGAGGTATAATCGGATAACAACCATGCAACACTTAATTTGTAGCCAACTCGACAGACTCTCAACAATCTAGGGAAACGCCAACTACAACAGCTACTATCAATTTGCAAAGCTGTTTTGGCCAACACTGAAATGGAATTAGACATGTAAAGATAAATTAATTTCAGCTAAGAGCAGACACAGCCAAACGCTGCTCGCCCCTTTGGCCCCCCTTCCCACCCTAACCAGCAAAGGTCGCTGCCATTTCATTAATTCTGGGCGCGTGCGCTTATCAAAACTGACTTGACGAAAGTATTAAAAACGTCTGCTTCAGTTCAGTTAATTAATGAGAATGTCGACATAATTCTGGCATGCCTCACACACATATATTAGTGAAAGCTACAACTACAGCCCGAGTCGGCCGCGCGTGCCAAATGCAATTTTGTAAATTTCGCAAAAAGCCAAACAATCCTTTGCAATTTGGCGCCGCTGTGCATTTGTAATGTTGCGGCTTCCCGTTTCACACAATCAAATCTAATAACACTAATTGCACTCGGCTCTTAGTGCCGCTGCAACCAAGCAAAAAAAGCAAAGTATACTTATGGGCGACGCTCAACTCAAATTAACTTCGAATGCTCGCTAAATATTCTTGACCTTTTCTTAATGGCGAAGAAGTGTTGAGTTTTTATTAGATTTATAGAATTATATTGGCATTATCTTTATTATAATAATTAACAGCTCAATCTATGGTCAAATAGCTATTTGGCTCTTTGGCAAAGAAAATATTCGTGTTCAGAAAAAACTAAAAAATTAAAGAAATAACTAACTAGGAAAAAAAAAAAATAGTCAAATACATAAAAAAATAGAGCATATAAAATAAAAAAATAAATAAATAAATAAATAAAATAAAATCAATAAATAAACCATTAAAAATTATATATAAGAAAAAAAAGTTTTTGTAAATAAAAAATATTTATTTTATTTGAAAATCAAAAATGTATTTATTCAATTTATTTATTTTTTATAAATGTATTTATTTATAATTATTTCTTAAATATTAAATAAATAAATGAAAAAAAAAAACACAAATAAAAGAATAAATAAATATAATATATAAAAAATAAATACAATATAAAAAAAATAAAAAAATATAAAAACAAATAAATAAAATATAAAAATAAAACAAAATAAAACATATGTAAATAAAATAAAAACCTTAAGTAAAATACAAAAATAAACCAAATAAATAAATAAAATAAAAACCATAAGTAAAATACAAAAATAAATAAAAAACTATTAATAAAAAAAATAAACCAAATAAATAAATAAAAAAAAAAAAAAACAATAAGTAAAATACAAAAATAAATAAAAAACTATTATTAAAAAAAATAAACCAACTAAATAAATAAAATAAAAACCATAAGTAAAATACAAAAATAAATAAAAAACTATTAATAAAAAAATAAACGAAATAAATAAATAAAATAAATAAATATATGCATGAATAGACTACCAATTGTTATAATGTATATGTGAAGATTAAAATCTGTGCTCTTTAAGTTGTAAATGAAAGGTATAGGATTACTGCATCTATCTTTAACTCACATCCATTGCATGCAGCTAATTAACTCTTAAGTCCAATGTCAAACCTACATAGTTTTACTTAAAGAACTTTAAAGTATTTAGTTTTAATCACTTTAGAGCTTCTCCCTGATCTCTGATGTAATTTCCTGAACTCAAATTAAGCTGTCACAGCCGTTGTACAATAATTATTTATACTAAATTCGAATTCTATTATCTCGCATCTGTAACTGAATTTGAGTTAAGCTCAAAAGGCGCAGAAACAATAGAACAAATAGAAATGGCCGATAGAGCAGCGCAGTCAATCCGAGGGCTTTCTCACTGCAACTGAGGTGAAGACAAAAGCCACTTTCATAGCTCAGCATCATTACTTTGGTATTTTGTGGTGATTGGCTTTGTGTGTGTGCGCCCCGCCCCTCGTACTCCCCACATGTCACCACAATTGTGTCCTGGCATCGACGGCTCCATCACATTTAGCAGTCAGGCGATAAACAAAACCAAAATATAAAGTCAAGCAAATGTCAGACTGCAGCTGCAAAGTGTGTGGAGAGAAATGGAGTGCAGAGAAAGATAGAGAGAGAGAGAGGGAGAGACAGTGCGGCAGAGTCGTGAGTCGAGAGCAAACAAAACGCTTGGGCCATTCGCTTGACATGGCTCTGTTTGATATTAAGCATTCGACGCGTGTGCACAAAGCCTTAAATACTAGACAAAGCCGCATGGAAACTGGCAAACAAACAAAAAACACAGAGTTTGATGAAAGGAAGCGAAAACAAAGCCTAGAAAATGTCCAGCTGGCTAATACCCTGTAAATATTATTTATAGATTTTTAATAATATTTAAACTTTATAAAAAGTTGCGTAAATTTCAATAAGCTGCAAATCAGTAAAGTCAAGTAGCAACTGATAGGCTAAGTAATACCCTGTTAATTGTATTTATGTATTATACTTTTATATTAGCATTTGAATTTTATATGTAAGTTTCAAGAAGATGTACAGTAAAAATTGTTCGACTAGCTAATACTCTATAATAAGCATTAATCAATCACAGAGAGAAAGCTTACATATCACATATAAATATACCCTGCACACTTCCACTGCTTACAGGGTATGCTAAGCGCCACTCAACACGCTTGATTTGCGCTTCGTGCTGGAAATACTTGTCGGAAAGTTTTGCCGACGCGTCGCGACTTTTGCTTTTCACTTCAAATTCTATTTGGACTCTAACTTTGTTGCTTTTCATAGCACCTTCGAGTCAGCAATTGCTGTCTACATTTAATTAGTTCAACTTCGGCTCATTGCAGAACTTTTCCCAGCAATTTTCTCCAAACTAATCACATAGTAAGCCCCCTTAAAATTGACTTCTGCTACTTGAAATGTAATTGACTTTGTAAAGGTGTGGAAGTTGAGGACTAAATAAATGGAAGTTTGATTTCAATTTGGGACTATATACCCTCTATGGCACATATATAGCGTAGGGTATGTCATAGTATGCTTGGCATACTCGTCCACCAATCGATGCACTTACAATAAATCATCATTTTATGTTATATTTATTTCTGGGATATACAAATGGAATGCTTATTGACTTTTGCCTGTTGAGATTTCCCTTTCTCTCTCTATATCTCACCTTTCTACCATTCCCCATCTATTCTATATTTCTATCAATTTGTGCTCATGAGTTGCTGCGTTTCTCTCTCTTTCTATTCTACATTTCCCCCCTCTCTTTCTCTATATATCTATCAACTCAATCTGTCTCTTTTCTTCATTTTCTTCCTCTCTCATTTTCTCTGTCTTTATTTTCTCCTCTTTCTCTCTTCATTTGACTCTATTTCTATCACACATGATCTATGTGTTTCTCTCTACTCTCTAGAGAGGGTTGATATTGTCATCTTCCTCCGCTTTCTCATAATATTTCTCTCTCACTCACTCTCCCTCTCTTTATTCCAGCTCGCTGCTAATTAGGTGCAATTGTTTTGATGCTCAACTTTTAGCAGCCACTGTGCAGCTGAAGCTTACATCAGACTCCGAGTCATATGCAGCGGATAAAAAAACCGAACGAATGCGCATTATAAAAATTAATGGGTCATAGAAATTAAATGACAGCCATTCGTTAGCATTAGCTGCGAAATTAGCTCAGTAGCCGGGCGAGCTGATGATAGTTAGAGCTCTCCGTCCGTCCGTCCGTCTGTCCGTCTGTCCGTCTGCAATTACATTGAGAATAGAATATGAAGGAAGCTCCAAATGGAATTCACAACATATTGACATCGATATCCAGAGTGAGTGGGTGGGTTAATGAGCTAACAAAGTTTGGCCATAATGTAGTGAAGGCGCAAACTAGAACTGAGCAAATCAAAGGCCAGAAAAGCGAAAACATTTCATTACCACCCAATTAATCAAGTAATCAGCCAGCTAATCTCAACTTGAACGACTTTCAGCTTGTTTACATACGTAAAAAAAAAGTAATTGTAATCAAGCTGAATTGTAAATGGAATTTCCGAAAAAAAAGACATCGAATGTAATTACTGAAACTTTTGACTGCTAGTAATTAGCAGAGACAACTTCTTATAGACTTCTACTTTTGATATTTGATATCTCTTCATATAATAAATGTATATATATTCCTATACACGGTCTCTGTGCATCTAGCTATGGGAACTGCTTGAATAACTAAAGTTTGATAAATATTTTCTTTAAGCTATCGATCATTATAAATAAACTTGTTCAGCGCGTGCTAAGTAGCTAGCTCTCATTGATGCATACGAGCAAGCAGACAGACGCTGGGCCACACAGGCAACTCAGTTGTTGATACAGATGATATGAATAATTATGCTCAATGGGGTCTGACAGGTCTATTATAGTCTACATTTGAACCAGGAGAAATATATATATTATACTTAAATATTATCTAGCTTGGGTAAATATATTTAAATTAAACGATAAATAATCTGTCATAATAAAATAAATAAAAAAATAAATTTAAAGATAATAATAATAACTAAAAATAATAAAAAAAAAAAAAAAACATTTTAAAATAAATGAAAAATAAAAATAAATAGTAATAAATAATTTTAAAAATAAATAATTTTAAAAATAAATATTTGTAAAATTTAAAAATTTAAAAAGTATATTAAAATTCTATATTATTATTGATCCTATTTAAACCCATACTAATATATATTTTCTTTTTACAGGGTATCTCACTAACTGGCTCTGAACTGTCTCTGAAAGACTTTTCCATAAATATCTGTTTTTGATCTTGTGCCAGAGCAAATGAGGAAAAGATGTGCCCAAAAATAAGAAACGATGGCAACGGCACGAGCAGCGTCTAATCGAGATAGACAATAGGCAATATATGTATATAGAGAGATGGAGCTGAGATGATTCAGGTGAGCGATTTTTACGATTCAGCTACATTGTTTATTTGTACTGGACAAGCTATGTGTTTAGCGCTGTCGCGTCGGCAAATTATAAACAAAGTTTTCAATACTGATTTATAAATTTAGATGGGGCGTTTGGGACAACGTTCGGACACTCGAATGGCCTGTAGCATTTAGCATCCACATGGATCCACAATTAAGCAGACGCCATAAACACTTCTATTATCTGGGCTGTCCTCCCATGCTGCCCTGCTACTTGGCGATAATAGTTTTTTGGACCCAGACACGTTTGGGCCACGCGCCGCAATTTAGCCAAAGGCTAAACAAATGGCAGCTGCAGCTGCAGCTGCAACTGTTGTTGCCCTTTACCAAGCGTTGCCCAGGGTCAAGTGGCCCCACCAAGTGCCCAATGCGCGAAGTTCAAGTGCAACGCCAACAGCACAAGCCAAACGAGCCTCACATCCTTTCAGCATTTCTCTTAAAGTTCAAAAGTTTTTGAACACCTTTGCCTCTGGCTGCACAGCAAACTGAACTGAATTGAAAATGGGCAAACAGAGGCGAATGGTTTTTGGTTTATGTGCTCTACTCATAAATCATTATAGTAGCCCCCGACGAGTCGCGGGTCTGTGGTCTTCAGTTTTGGACCTCAGCTCCGCTTAGAGACTTTCCACTTTAATATTTATGAAGCTTAAAGTTTGCAGAGCAAAAACAAACGGAGAACAAATTTGCATTGCATTTGAATTCTTAAAAATAAATAAAATATATTTATTAAATTATTGATTTAATTAATTTCTTTTAATAGTCTTTAATGTCTTGTATTATTTATTAATTTATTTTATTATTTATAAATTTGTATATTTTTATTTAAATAATTCCTTAAATTAGAAAATCCGAAAGAAGCTTTTAAATCATAACAAAAACACTTGAAAGAAAGAAATCTAAAAAAAGGGAAATAATCTAAAATCTCAAGAAAAACAGTAACAATATCTATCACTGACAATAAACTACAGCTAAATGCAGAGTACGAAATTTGTTGTTGCGAAAAGTAAATCAATCATAAAATATTATTGCATACCTTACATTAAAATGTCAATCACTTTTGGGGCATCTGTGGCCTGTCAGTTGTCTGAAACTACCGAACTCTCGCGTATAATTAGCGGTATTCACCTTGTCATTTAATGAATGAAATTCGTTGGAACACTGAGCGACACAGCTAAACGCACACATACACACACACACACACGCAGATGTGCATCAATTTTCAATTGGTATTTATTGTGCTTACACTTGCGTTTTGTTTCTAAGTGTTTCCTTTTGGCTCTTGGGTGATTTGGGATATTGATACACAGACACGTGTCTGCAGTTTGTCGAATTCGAGCGGAACGGAAAATACGCTAAAGGCATATGCCAATTTTTTGTTTTTGTTTAAATTTAGATTTTTTATCACTTCTGCTTTTCGCACAGACAACGAAACCGGAAGCTGACTTCAACGCTTGAATTTCCCGCTATGCGAAAGATTGTCGCTTCCGCCGGTTGGGCAGCTGGTGAACTATCCACGGCAAGCGAACGCAGACGACTTGTTGGCGCGCTCAAACTCGTCGACATTTTGGCTGCGGCTGTGGCGGTCGCTGTGGCCGACAATAAGCATTCGGCACACAATTAAACCAAAGATTGTTAGCGGGCGGCGTTGCGGTGGAAATACGGTTGTGTTTAGGCCAAATGCCGGCTGTTGAAAGCGCTTGCGCAAATATTTGTTACATATTTTCACTAACAATTTCATATTTAAAACACCAAAAAATAATATTTGCCTTGCATCTTTGCATTTTGCTTATTTCCTTTTACGTTCTATTTGCGATGGCGAAAATTTAAATTTGCACATAGGCGAACTCAAATAGGCACTGTTAAGCTCAGTTGGTACTTTTTATTTTGAATTGAATGAAGAGTGCGCGCTGCTCGTGCCTCAAATTATTGGTAAATAAAAAAACATTTGTTGATTTAAATATCCTAAATTCCATTTTTAAATAATTCTTAAAATTATCTAGAACATTGTTAATATTTATTTTATTCAACAGAAGTTATATATTTATTTATCAGAGACAATTATTAATTATGTTAAAATAAATAGGAAAATTAACAGTGTTGACGAATATGAAAATCATCGTAAAAAAAACAATCGATTGATGCGAACCTCTTATCGATAATAGCAAACTTGTATTATTCCTCTTTTCTTTGATGTCTTGTGAATGACATCGTTTTGCTGTAACAATTGTAAGTTTTTGTGAAATACTACGCCTACTGCCGCACTAAACAAGCTGAGGATTGTGAAACTCATCGATTGGCATGTATTGCATTTCGCGTGCACAAATATAGCATTGTACTTGTATGCAAATAGTGGCTGTCAATGGTTGGCAAACGCCATGTTGGCCGCTCAAACATAACCTCAACTGCTGCTCTGTGACAGCCGAGTCAAAGGCAGTTAAAAATTGTAAATGTATTGAATTTTGTCGTTTTTTTGTTGCAGAAAACGGCATAAGCAGAATTAAACACCATGTCACGATTCTTTGCCAACGGCTCCGACTCGGAATCCGAATCCAGCGAAGAGGAAGTTCAAGCATCCAACTTCAATAAGGCAACGAATTTTGTAAGTAACATCAATTTATAATTGAATTATTTAATAAAAACTACATTCTTCTGCTCCAGCAATTCAGCGATGATGAGGAGGAAGTCAAGCGTGTCGTGCGATCCACCAAGGAAAAACGCTATGAGAACCTGACAGGCATTATTAAGACGATACGCAACCATAAGAAGATTAAGGATATTCCCAATACGCTGAGCAGCTTTGAGGACTTAACGCGAGCCTACACAAAGGCGCTGCCTGTCATTTCGAAAGAGGAGAACGGCATTACGCCCCGCTTCTATATTCGCTGTCTGGCCGAGCTCGAGGATTTCATCAATGAGGTATGGGAGGATCGGGAAGGACGCAAGAATCTCTCGAAGAACAATTCCAAGTCGTTGGGCACACTGCGCCAAAAAGTTCGAAAGTATATCAAAGATTTTGAGGATGATCTGGCACGTTTCCGCGAGGCACCCGACCAGGAAAGTGACGTGGAGGAAGGTGAGGGTGAGGCTCACGATAGCGATGCCGATCGTGCTGGCGCCGACAGCGATGACGGCGTCGGCATTGGAGCTGGCGGCAAGCTCGCTGAATTGCCGAAGGCAGCCAAATCGGTGATAACCAAAGTTATTGCCGATGAGGACGATTCGGATGATTCGATTGATTGGGACTCCGATACGGAGTCGGAGACTGAGTCGTCAGAGGATGAGA
This sequence comes from Drosophila peninsularis, assembly GCA_035047485.1. Lineage (NCBI taxonomy): Eukaryota > Metazoa > Arthropoda > Insecta > Diptera > Drosophilidae > Drosophila > Drosophila peninsularis. Next base: position 249,323 of record JAWNPN010000035.1, read on the forward strand.
ATCTGTACCAGAATATGCGTGAGCGTTTCCTTAAGCGTACCACCGAAAAAGAGGACAAGGACGACGACAAGCGCAAGGATAAGCGTAAGGAGCAGAAGCACAAGGTACGCAAGCGTGCCGATGACGACGAGGATGGCGAAGGATGGGAAACGGTCGTCAAGGGCAATGTCGTCGAGAAGCCCAAGATGTTTGAAAAAGATGCTGAAATCGACATTCCCCTCGTCCTGGCCAAACTGGTCGAAATCATGTCAGCGCGCGGCAAGAAGCGCACGGATCGTCGCTTGCAAATTGATTTGCTCTTTGAGCTGCGGGACATCTCGGAGCAACATGCTCTGGGCACGCCAGTTAGCGTGAAGATACACTTTAATATCATTTCGGCCATTTTCGACTACAATCAAAAGATATCCGAGCCCATGAAGCTGGAGCACTGGGCCCTGCTGCTCGAGGTGATGCAGAGTATGCTGAAGCTGCTGCTGGCGAATCCGGACATCAACATGAATGAGAGCGTAGCCGAGGAGCATGAGGAATATGGAACAGCGCCATACTATATTCGTGGTTGCCCACTGGCCGCTGTTGAGCGTCTGGACGATGAGTTCACCAAGCTGCTGAAGGAGTGCGATCCCCACTCGAATGACTACGTGTCCCGGCTTAAGGACGAGATCAACGTGGTCAAGACCATTGAGCTGGTCGTCCAATACTTTGAGCGTTGCGGCAGCAACAACGAACGTTGCCGCATCTATCTGCGCAAGATCGAGCATCTTTACTACAAGTTCGATCCGGAGGTGCTCAAGCGTAAGCGTGGCGAACTCCCAGCTGCGGGCACTGCACCCTCATCTGTTGAGGTGATGGACAAACTGTGCAAGTTCATCTATGCCAAGGACGACACAGATCGTATAAGGACGCGTGCGATACTGGCGCACATCTATCATCATGCGATGCACGACAACTGGTTCCAGGCACGTGATTTGGTCCTGATGTCCCATTTGCAGGACAACATCGATGCTGCGGATCCATCCACGCGTATCCTATACAATCGCATGATGGCCAATCTGGGCTTGTGCGCCTTCCGCCAGGAGAACATCAAGGATGCGCATCATTGTCTGGTCGATCTGATGGTCACCGGCAAGCCAAAAGAATTGTTGGCCCAGGGTCTGTTGCCTCAGCGACAACACGAACGTTCCGCTGAGCAGGAGAAGATCGAGAAACAGCGCCAGATGCCATTCCATATGCACATCAATCTGGAGCTGCTGGAATGCGTCTATCTGGTGTCGGCCATGCTCCTTGAGATACCCTACATAGCCGCCCACGAATTTGATGCTCGTCGTCGCATGATCAGCAAAACATTCTACCAACAGCTGCGCTCCTCAGAACGCCAATCCCTGGTGGGTCCCCCGGAATCGATGCGTGAACATGTCGTCGCTGCCGCTAAGGCCATGCGCTGCGGCAACTGGCAGGCTTGCGCCAACTTCATTGTGAACAAGAAGATGAACACTAAGGTGTGGGATCTGTTCTATGAGTCGGAGCGTGTACGTGAGATGCTCGTCAAGTTTATCAAGGAGGAGTCGCTGCGTACCTATCTGTTCACCTACTCCAATGTGTACACCTCCATTAGCATACCGTCGCTGGCGCAGATGTACGAGCTGCCCCTGCCGAAGGTGCACTCGATCATTAGCAAAATGATCATCAACGAGGAGCTGATGGCCAGTCTGGACGATCCCAGCGAGACGGTGGTCATGCATCGTTCGGAGCCGTCGCGCCTCCAGGCTCTGGCAATGCAGTTCGTCGATAAGGTTACCAACCTGGTCGATGTGAACGAGAAGGTGTTCGACATGAAGCAGGGCAACTTCTTCCAGCGTGGCAATATGGGTAATCGCGATCGTGGCTACAATCGCAACCAGAACAACCAGGGCGGCAATTGGGGCGGCCAGCGTCGCGACAATCGCAATCAGCGCAACCGGAATCAGCGTGGACACCACAAGCAACAGCAGCAGCAGCAACAACAAGTGCAGACCATCGAAGAGGAGTAGACACACACCACGTAGAAAGAGGAGCCTATAAACAAATCCATGGATAATATACTGATGCTAGGGAAATGGAACTATCGAATCGGAGCAGCTGCTGAATGTGGTCGGACCTCCGATTTGGCCGGAAACGCTAAATCGGAGGTCTACGTTTAACTTAACAACAAGCCAATCCAAATTCATTGTATCCATATTATCTATTATCAATATTGCTGTACTGTGAATTTGTTGTAACGCTCATATTATGCCTAAAAACTAATTGATAAATGCATTTTGTATGAACTTAAATCTAAAGTGCGCAAGTGTTTGATTCAAATAAACAAAAAGAAAGGAAAAAATGTTTATTTTATTGAAAATATATTGATAAAATAAATTTAAAAAGGATTTTATCTTGAAAGTTAAAAATAAATAAATAAATTCAAAAATTAGCGCCTTTGCTGCGGGCTTTATGTTATCTTCAGTTTGAAGCTTTTGGCGGCCGGTACGCCGGCCAGTGTACAATATCTGGTAAAATATCGCTTTCACAACCATGTCGATATGTTATCGGCAAAGGTTCTGCAGCGAACGCACGTTTTATTGGAACTATTATTTAACAAGTGAAAATTATCAATTAAAAATTGAATACATTACAGCATGAACAGCATAGGCGACGATTGCAATGAGTTAAAAAAGCAGTACGATGCCTGTTTCAATAACTGGTTTTCCGAACGATTTCTTAAAGGAGAAACCGATGACTCCGTGTGTGCACCAATTTTCAAGGTTTATCAGGAGTGTGTAAAGGTAGGAGTAGGAGGTATGAATAACCCTTGTTGCCACATGCTGATAACATTCTTTCGCCCACACGCAGCGAGCGATGCGTGAGCAGAAAATTGAATTACGTGAAATCGAAACGGATTACACCACGGCCAGTGAATTCGACAACAACAGTGCAACCGGCAGCGGCGGCAAGCCGCAGGGGAGTACAAATAAAAGTTGACCTCTGACGCTTGATTTACAGTCCCAGCCACTAGGTGAGACGGCCAATACGGATACAGAACGCAACACACGTTATAGCCAGTCGGCGCCTCAGGGAAATAGGGATGCATTCCCTGGACAGCATAAACGCAGTTCCACAGTGTAAAAGTATCAGGATGCTCGTAGCAATAGCGTGCTTCAAATTGGCACAAAATATATAAATTGTTCGTTAAAATTATGTTAAGTTGAAACCATGCTATATTTATTAAGAGAACATTACGGTTAAAGTTTGTAAATATATTTATGTATGTCATAAAACATTTTTATCAGTAAATAAATGTAAATGTAAATTCAATCACTTAACAGTGGGTCGATGTTAATGTTGTGACGTCACAACTGTAACTATCGCTAAAGCGAATTTCATTTACGTAACGTAAGGAAATGAACTTCTATGTGTGCACTGTATTGCACATGGGACACTGACACCCATACATATGTAACCTTGTTTTGAATGGAATTGTAAATAGCATGAGATCCATTGTGAATTAAAGTAGTGCGTATCGTAGATGAGGCCATAAGGTCAAGTTTACGCAACTTATAAATATTAATGAGTTAATTTTGTATATCAATTCTATTAGCAAATCAGACTGCGGGATAAAACCTATAGATGGACTTAAATAGTAATAATATGAAAGTCACTGGTTAAAACGTGTTGTATTTTTGCTTAATCAAAAGCTGTAGAATATGCTTAAGAAATCAATGGGCATATTAAACATTCTATGTTCTGCGTTTAACAATCTTTTGGCTTACAAACTAGCATTAGAATCGACAGTAGATACGACTAAAAACACGAATAATGCAAAATGTTCTTAGGTCGAGCAACTACCGAAATATGTTGATGAAAAACTTAAAAAACTACACAACTTTCGTCTTAAATTTAGAAATGAACATTCAAAATAATTATTTGCCAGCTGTGAACTTGGAAAGTTTCTCCAGCAGAGCAATGTACGAGGTGTGCTCGTGGGCGGTGGCTAAGTCGGAGAGCTTCTCGGCAAATTCATTGCTAACGCCCTTCTCTTCCAGAATGTTCATCAACAGATCGTACAAGTAGCCATCGAGCACGTCTCCAGCAACGGCGTATACTTTGTCGTTCCATTCGCCTTCATAGATGGACAATTCATCGATGGAGAATACATCGTTATATTCACCCTCCTGGGCCTCGCCTTCCAAGTAAGAGCAAGTGAACGACAGAGTGGAGCCACCCTTAATGATGTCCACCTCGAACTGTGGCTTGCTACGCATTTCACCCAATTCGGGTTTGTCGGCATTGGGATTAATTTCTGGCTCCTGCTCACTGTCCACAGTGTGGTTCACGTTGAAGCTAACGACGACCTTCTCCTTTTCCGTCTCCTTGCTCAGCTCGACATCGGCGCCCGTGACTTTTACGCTGAAGCCTTCCAGTGTGCTGGGCACAGTCTTGCCCTTCTGCACCTTGCGCTCAGCAATAATCTCCTCAGTCAGGAACTCGACCAGTTCCCGTTCACCTGTGGATATGAACAAACTGTTGCTTTAATTCTAATTCCAATTCCAATTTCAAAAATTCTTATTAGATTTCATTAGCAACACTTTTGTGAGGTTATGTAACCCTGGCAGAAACATGCGCCAATGTTTGAATGAAAAAGGGATTAGCTTAAACCCTAATGAGATACTCACCTTTAGTGTGCACATTGCAGCCGCAGGTGCAATTGATGCTGGGCTTGTGCACATTTAACACGGTAACGTGGTCACCACCCACCGCCGGCTTTTTGGTCATGTGCCACAGGCTGCGGGTGAAGTCGCGTTTGCCAAGTGCTCCAGTTGTGGCGCTGGCCAAGTTGGCGAAACGCAAAGTTGCTGTTTTCAGGCTGTTCATCTTGTGTTATATAAGATATCAATTTATTATGATAATAATTGAAAAATGTGGCTGCCGCTTCTGTGTTGCAACTTGCAATGGTCTTACATATGCCGATATCGATATATTTAAGTAATTGCATATCGATTTATGTTATTTGTAGTCTTCTTTTAAGTCGGGTGGCAACGCTTTGACAGTTGAGCGGCGATTAAATGGATGGAAACGTTCATAAAAAATATTTGCTCCAAGTTGAGGGAGATGACACAGATGAACAGCATCCATGCTGCCCCCATGGACCCACTGTGCTCTTTTACCGCCAAAGTCAATCGCCCAGCGATGGCTTCTATGCGTGCTCCGCGTATCGTAATTCCACTCTCTGCAACTTTCACATGGATCAAGTGAAATGGAACGGTAACGATATAAAGCGCGTGCCAGTGATACGCGCCTATCCTCAAGAGCAGCAGAATACAGATGCCGATCCCGATCCCACAAATCACCTGAAAGCGCTCTCGCAGAACGATGTGCATGCCCAGTACTTTTTCGATCTGCCGGCATTAAAGTTCTTTGCAGATCAGTGTCGTTTGCTGAAAATCGAGTAAGTTATAAATATTCTATAAATAAGAATTCTATGTAAATTATGTGATCTTACCTATATTTTATAGTAAAGTGGTCTGCATGGGCGTGCCTCGCCTCCATTTCCACCTACGACGCAACCATGAAATACAAAGTTTTTTGCTAGACTTTGATGAGCGTTTCAGTAAATATCTGAATCCACAGGAATTCTGTCTATACAACATGTGCAACAATCACTTTTTCTATGATCGAAAGCCGTTTGAAACATTCCTCAAATGCAATGAGTAAGTTTATTCAATATAATTACCATTCAAAAACTAATTCCCCTTACATTTTAGAGGTGAGCGTGTTTTGATTGTCACGGATCCACCGTTTGGCTGCAGAACGGAACTAATTTCCCACACACTGCGATCTCTAATGCGTCTACACAATCGCCTCAATCAGTTGCCCGTCACGCCGCTTTCGATATTTTGGGTATTTCCCTACTACATGTCGAACTACATCAAATATGATATGCCCGAGCTGCAGATGTGCGATTATAAGCTCAATTACACGAATCATATTCGTTATACGAATGTGGGCAACTCCAGACGTTCCTATGGCTCGCCGGTGCGCGTCTTCACCAACGTGCCGCTTGAGCTGCTGCGCCTGCCGCCTGCCGAAGGCTACAAATATTGTGATGGATGTCAGCGTGACACGGCCATAGAGAATGTACACTGCGATCGCTGCCGGAATTGCTGCTCGCAGAATGGCCAATCCTATCGCCATTGTCAGCTCTGCGATATGTGTGTGAAACCGAATTACGTGCACTGCTCAAACTGTCGTCGCTGCTGCCAACGCGATGGACACGATTGTGTGTTATATCAGTCGATGCAGCGGTGCTGGCTGTGTGGCCAGCGGGGTCACATCGAGAGTAACTGTAAGATCTGGTTGGAGCTGATGCGCCAGAGCAAGCGACGGCAGCTAAAGCAGGATAGTTGCATGATTTGTGGAGAACAGTGCCATCGTGAACGCAACTGCTCACGGCGCCCCCGTTACTTCAAGGAATCTGAATTTATGGGCAAAACTGTGATAAGAGCACGATATCAGAAGACGAAGATAGCCGGGAACAAACGCAAAAAGTTGTAGAAAAATATAAAAATTTGTTATTTTTTCTTGTTTAATACCAAATTCATTTGATCTTAACACTTTTTCGTTTTTAAACTATTGACAAAAGCGCGAAAGTAATGCACATGAACATGACCACCATAAATTGTGGAATGGATAATCTGCCGCAAACGAAATTTGCAGCAAAGTAAATAGAAAATTTGGACAAATTATGTTTACAATTTAGCTCATCAATTAACGACGGGTAAACTTAAGCTTAGACAATAATTAATTTCAAGTGGAAAACACTCAATGCCTCAACCAACGGGAATGCGACTGTTTGCTTGATAATAATTATTATTATTGTTGTTGTTTTGGCAACTTTTTGTTTGTTTGAAATCTGATGACGTCGACAATTGGGTCGCGCGGCGCGTCCGTTGAGGTGAAAGTATTTATTTGCTAAAATGAAAACTGTCTAAGAACGGTTGTATTTTCCCCAAATGTGCAGCATGAAGACAGAGGCGATGAACAGCAGCGACATGACCAGAACTGGAACTGGACCACTGCAAGTAGGAGTAAAGTATTAGTGACTGCCACTAAGTTAGCTAAGCAGCGGTCTCTCTCGCTTACACTTTGATGCCGGGTGAATCGTCTGTGTAGAAACGCCACATGCCGCCAGTACCTGCTCCGCCTGGAGCACGACTCCTGGCTGCTGTTGTTGTTGTTGTCTTTCGCTGCTTCAAGGTGCTGCCACCACCAGCGCCAGCGCTACGTGGCGCCGACAATTTGCTGGGCGAGCGTGAACCGCTGCCAACGGACGTCGAACTTGCAGGAGCAGGCTGCATAACAAGCGACATCTGTTTAGTTTATTTTCGTTGTTTAATTGTGATTTTTACTCACCATTTTAATTTATGTGTTTAATTTTAATTAAAGGCAAATGTGCACTAAGTCCGTGAGTGCTGCGTGCTGACCTGGAAAAGTGTTGAAAGCGTTGAAATCAGTTTGACGTCTGTTCGTGTCGGTTTCGTGTTCCACGTCACCTGCCATTCACCCTTAAACGTAACTTTGACAGCAAATGCGCTCGATAGGTTTTCACAAATATTCGATAACAGTAAATGACAAAACAAATTGACTGTGAGTTCGCGGGCAACACATTAGCAAGTGTACTTCTAAAAAATAGCTAGCAGTGATCGCATTGGTATTGGTAATCAATAATATTGATAACAATTTCCTATGAAATACAGCAAGCTAGAGCGGAATAATATACAAATTATTAACTAATTTATTTAATAAACTTAACTATAAAATTATATGCTTCAGATACTATATAAAAAAATGTAATAATTTAGATTTGCTCTTAGTTTGAATTTGAATACTCCATAATATAGCAATAACTACAGAAAGACTTCTTATTTGATTTTATTATTAAATATATAACCAAATGTATATTATTCGCATAAAATAGAGGTATCTCAAAATGTAATCAAGATTTGCAATCTTACTTACCAGTTTTAGTTTTCATCGCATTGTGTCTCTAGCAAACTATCGATAGATTATACAACTATCGATCACCAATAGCAGCATACACAGTACTTATGTATGTGCGGTGTTTAAGAAGTTATTGTAATTGTAAAATAATATTTCTTTTCGGTTGCGCGCTGTGTTTTTGCAACTTATATCTAGTTGACGTGAACAGCGTCGCATTTTGCTGTATCGTTGCTATGATACGCAAATGTATACAGCAATCTGACAGTGACAAACGTATATGCCAAGAGTAAAAGCAATCACTATATTGAAGGAAAAAAAAAAATAGCAAAAAGAAAAGTACGCAAATATATGCAAAGAAAATAGTTTTGTTAACATGGATGATATAGAAATAGAATATCTCGACGAGTACAAAGATTTAGTTCTACCAGGTGAGTGTAATGTATGAAAAATTCTCATCCTTTCCGCGAATTACTCAATTTCATTTGTTTCTCCAGGTATCAAAACAACCAGCGGAGGACGCCTGAAGCCATTGCCGCTTAACAGACGAATATCGTCTGACTCAAGTGGGTCCTCGTCGATCGATCCTGATATATTTCAGAAACTTTTTGACGGCAAATTTCTTGACGACGAGCTGCAAACAGAAAGTAAGTTATATTTTGTTAAAATATAAAACCAATAATATTTATTTATACTAATTTTCTGCTTGCGCGCAGGCGGACCAAATGCGAAGGCCAAGGCTCGACGTCGACTCAGCTCGTCATCGAGCGACTCTAATGATGCTCTGGATGCATTGTACAATCGCCAAAACAGGAAACTCAAGAGCACACGACGTCAACGCTTCGAATCATATGATTCAATTGATGACTTGGGTGAGTTACCTTTTTGAAAGTAGTTAACGAAGCATTTTTATTACTTACTTGGTTCTTCAGGTGATGCATTAATGGGCTCAACCCAGAAAGCAAAGTCAACATCCTCTCAGGCAGCAGCACGAAAATCGCTAAGTCACAACGGCATGGACAGGACAAATCACAAATCCCAATTATCTACGGTAAAGCGTACTATACCAGAAGGCTTTAATGGCAGAAGCAGCAGCAGTAGTTCGTCCAACCCTTCCATGCAGCACAGGAAGAAAGCCGTAACCATTATAAAGGCCAAGAAACCGGACTTGAAACCACCCAAGCATGAACCCAAAGAGGATCCACTCAGTAGGTATTTGATAACTACAGGCTGACATTGACTAACCTTGAGACTTACAGATTTGCAGGAATTCTCAGACACGGAAAGCGATTCTTCATATGAATACGAATCCGATTTCTATGGCTATGGCGATTCAGATGATGACGATAGCGAGGTCTCGAAGCAAGTTATTGATATATCAACGGATAGCAGCACTGTGACATCATTGGCGGGTAAGTCAGAGTTAAACAACTAGTTGATACTGCCAACCCTCTGATTATATTTATAATGTGCGTAAAACAAACCGTGTAGACACTGTGACACCTGTTGTTTCCGAAGACGAGAGCCTGAAGCAGCAGCAGCAGCAAACGCCAGTTGGTCAAAATGATCGTCTGCAATCGTATCTAAATGATCTAAGTAGTGCCGAAACGCCGCCATCTAGACATAAATACACAAGCACCGCTAAGAAATCGCGCTCCCATGAAAAGCAGGCAAATGAATTAGCTCAAAAAGATCAAGATCAGGATCAAAGTGATCAGGTGCAGGCAAAGGGTAAGTTTTTTCTAATTGTTTCTTCTATTTTCTTGCCTATTTCACATTTATCACTTATTCGCTTTAATTTTTACAGCCGAGAAGCAGTGTGACAGTCCCTCAAGCAGTATAACTCGACCGAATTGCTCTAACGAGATCGACAAAGTCTCTCCGGATGATTACGTTGACGTTAACTTAACCTACGAAACTTTAGAGCTTTTAAGCCTCAATCTTGCCGAGCAAATAATTAGCATTGATGCTGAGCGCTCCAAGGAGTTCGAGAGCCGCTCCGCTTCTAAGACGCGCAGCTTATCTTCAAAGAAAGAGGATACTCCAACAGGAAGCTCTTCATTATCCAAAAGCCATGTGCGCAAACTCACCTATTCCAACGAGAAGTTAGATGTGATAACTCCGCCGGTAAACGCACTTCGGCGAGCCAAAAGTGATGGCGCCTTCCCAAAACAAAAGCGTGGTGGACAGTCAAAGATCAGAGCTGCCACCACAGAGTTACAGCTAACTAGTAGACCGGAATCGCAAGTTGCAACCGAGGCAGAAACACCAGCAGAGCAACAGCCTAAAGTGGAGAAGCAAAAGAAAGTAAAACCAGAAAAGATAAAGCGTAAGCGTGGTCGACCGAGAAAAAGGAAAAACCAAATCAAATTGAACGAGTTTCTCTCGGCGAAAACGGAGCAAGCTAATCAAAGTCTGTCAAACAATCAAAATCTAACTGCTAGTACAGAGGAAAATATAACAGCGGGCGACACCGATGCAAATACTGGATTAAAGGAACTTGAAATTAATGAGCAAGAATCAAGAAAAGATACGGCAATAGTGCAACCAGAACTCGGAGAAACTATTGCTGATTCAACTACTACTGCAAACGAAGCCAGTAAACTTGAAGAACAAGATAACTCAATATTGACGAGTGCTCTAAATATAGAATGTGCTGAGCAGTCAACTGGTGCGCCGTCATCTGAAGACGAAATGAAATGCATTGAACGGGCAATTGCAGCAATGAGTACAAATAAAGTATATGAAGAAGAAAAGGATCAAGTTGTGGAAGGAATTGAGCAGTTGGCTATCTCTAAAATAGATAATAATCAAGGAAAGGCAAATGAAATGAAAGTGACTGATACTTTAACAAAGGATAATAACCAAACAGCTAAGGGTGAAGGTAAAAAAGCTGCGGAGCAGCAGACTGATATACGGGGTGATGATAAAATGGAAAATAGTGAGAAGTATGCATCTGCATATCGTCCTGATTTGGATACTGCACAAAGTGATAAGGAAGTGACAACAGACGTGGAAGATAAACAACTAGCGGCAAAGAAGAAACGTCGCTCGGCATTAGCCATGGTCATCTCCGCTCCAGATATCATAAGAAGCGATAGTCGTAGTTCCAAGCGATTGCTTCGGGCTGACATTGATTCAGTCGGAAGTGCTGAAGCAGCACGGCGTAACAATCCTCGTTTGACAGAAAAACCGCTAGTAACTCCGAAGGGTAAGGGCGAAAAATCCAAAGTCCTTTCGGAGGCAAAAAAACCAAAAAAATCAAAAGCAAGCCATAATGAGGACCCAGGTTCGCAGGATGAATCTATGAACGAGCGACCGCTACGCCCCAAATCGACAACGCCTAGAACTACTGAAGGCAAGAAATCTGAGAAAACGAGAATGACCCCAAAGCCAAAAAGGAATGATAGTAAAAAACCACGGAGCACAAAGGCGACGCCAACAATCGATAAGGCGCCACCCGAGCAGATTGGCTCTGGCGAATCTCAGTCAACTTCTATGACAGAATCCGTTGACGCCATCCCAGAAGCAAAGACAGTAAAACTGAATTCAGAAAAAGATATTAACATACCCACATCTTCAGATACTCATACAAATATAGATGCTATGAAATTACAATCCTTATGTGAGATAACACCAACTAAAGCTATGTCAGATCTGGAACTCCTTGCCACTTTGGACTTAAATGAGAATTCAACTTACGGCGACCAGCAGCCAAATATTGGAGATACTCATCCGATTCAAGACGCTGATGCGCTGACGACGGAAGATCAAAACGATTTATTCAAAACTCTTGATTTGGATATTGGGGGCAAACAGGATGAAAGCCCACTCGAGGAGACGGCGACAGTTAAGCAGCGTGGTGGAATATCTCGTAAAATGAGAGATCTATTGCTGGAAACAGGAAATGAATTGGAGCACGAGGCAGCTGGAAGTCGTTGCCGTTCCACTCGCCCAAGAGTCAGTACGCCATTTCCTCCAAAGACAAAGGCTCGGTTAAAGGAAACTAAACCCAGCGAAGTGTCAACTAAAGAGGTGAATAATGACAAATCTGAAACGAAATCGGATCAAGCCCCAAGCTGCAGCGAATTCTCGATAAAAGAGCAAGTGGAAGAAACTGCGAATGAAAATGTTCATGACGAATTAATGCTTCAAGTAGATGCATCCGATCAGCCAGACCATCAGACTATCTGCACTGATATTCGACATTTAAAAGGTGATCATAGCACGGCCAGCACTTGCTCCTCCAACAGTTCGTGCCGCAAGCTTCGCATTCTGATTAAGAAACCAGTGACAATTTCTAAACTCAATTTGAACCAGCTGGAAAATGCTGAGGAAGGCGGTGAAGAGTTTGAAGATACAGCATATCCATCTGATCAATCGCTGAGCCACGATGGGGCAGAGAAAGCGACAGAGAGTGAGCGATTGGACAAGGTGACGGAAAAACCCACTGAAGGAGAGCAATTGAATCTCGCAGTAGATCAACAAACTGATCAAGCTATAGCCGATACCAAAAAAATTACTGAAGGACAGCCGAGTGTAGGGGTTGCCGAGGACAAGCAAGCAGAGCAGGATGCAGCTAGCAGGGTAGAACGGAATGATGTGCCAATCGAAGAGGAGAAAAAAGCTGCTGAGGGGAGCCAACATGCGATGACAGCTCATAAATTAAAGCAGCCTGAGGAAGCCGCATCTCATATGGAAATCTCTAAAAACCAGCAGCAACAGCAGCAGCAGGAAAGGGAACATATTCAACAGCCTACGGATGCGCCGCAGCTGTCTATAGATAATATTGATCATTTATGTACGACGGAAACAACAGGTGTCATGGAAAATGTCGATAAGGAGGAGTGTGTCGATACTGGGAGCTCCAGTCAAACGGATGCCTCTGAGCCAGACGGTTAATAGCTATTCCTATAATATAAACTTGAATCTTTCTCCATTTCATATTGTAGCGCGCTCTCTAATATTTAACTTTTTTCTTTTTTTTCTAATCTCACGTCTTTCTTTAAGCAGCCGCAAAGCGCAAGCAGAAAATGTCGCAAGCGAACCAAGCTCGTGGCAGCGCCCCTATGGCGCCACCAGCGACACCTAAAAGGGATCTATCCTCTGGCAAATCGGGTTAGTATCATGTCATACAATATCTTGTCATATGTCATATAAATACATCTTTCACAGTGCTGCGACGGGTAGGAAGGCCCATCAAGTTGAGTGAACAGCCGAAACAAAAGCGCCGGAAGCTGGTCGAATCAACTGAAGGCAATGGGAAGAGTCAAGTGAACACCAAGGATCCAGCTTCGACAAATAAGGATATGGAAGAGCAGGGAGGCAAGGCTAAAAGCAAGCAAATGCTAGCTGCTGCCAGGCAACCCATGTCGCGAGAGTCAACACCAGGACAGGTCCAGGACAAGTCAACAACAACAATGCTCAGCAAGAAACCGGAACTCAACAAGGCACCGGCAATGAAATCTAGTTTATCAGCGTTACTAAGCGGCGATGACTCCATTGTCGTGGATAACACCGTAATAATAACCAAGACAGCACTAACAAGCCCAGTGGAACCGTTCAAAAAGGTGGAAACGCCATTGTCTCCTGCTTGTGGTATTAACATCTCCGTTTCATTGATGCCTGATGCTAACAAACAGACGACTTCACTACCCAAAAAGACGTTGACCCAAGCTGAGACAGCACGGAAGCTGATGTCACTTAATGTATCACCCAATAAAGCGGAGACAACTTCTCCCGCTATTCAGCCTGCGGCTTCTACGAGTGTGCCGGCAGCTGAGACGGGCAAAAAGATGAAAGGCCGTAAATCGGAGGGTGACAAGCGGGCTTCTCTGCCTGCAAAAATATCTTTATCTCGAGTGTCAGGAAAATCAGCTCCTGCCGAGGCCAAGAAGAAACCAACGCCCACAAGGGAAACAAGCGAAAAACCTGAAGCTAAAGAGCCAGCAAAGCCAGCAGCTATTGTTAATCCCATAATTAGCAGAAAATCCTTGCCATCAACGCAGTCGAAAAAGCTGGATGCACAGAAGAAGGCGGTAACTGCAGCTCCAGCCACAACTAGCAGTGATAAAATTGAAAGCAATGAAGCGAGCGAATCGGGAGCTGCCGAGACGCAGGGCCTGCAGAAAAAGGAGTTGCGTAAGGCTACAGGTCAGAAATCCTTTACGAAATCCAAGTCCAAGGAGGAGCTAGCCATGCCAGAAGCAGCAGTAGCCGAATCTATGCAATCAGCAACAAAAGCCCCATCCGAATCCCGAGATTCATCGACGGAGCGTAGGAAGCGCACTACACGCGTTCAAAAACTAACGCAACCGCAAACGAAAGCTGCGACGCCGGTCACACGCGCCTGCAGTCATGCACGCTCTCTGGCTGGCACGCCTACGCCTATGGGCACGTCCTCCAAGCAACGCAATGCCTCCAACGAGCGGCAGCCGCCCACATTGCCGGAGTTAATTGTACAAATGCCGCCGAAGCCGCAACGACAAGGGCGCAAGAGTCTTAAACAGGCCAAAGGTGAAGCGCAGGCTGTAGCGCAGACTCATGGTCAGCTTGAGGGCGGCTCTGACGCGGCGAAGGTTGCGCAACCTCGTAAAAGGAAGCTGGCGGCCAAGTCCGTGGCAGAGGCGGCGAAACGTGCTAAGGACCAGACCGTACAGCCGGCGCCGTCAATTGCGTTTCCTGTACGGATTACCGCTGCTGCCATGGGCACAATCCCGGCTAGTGAGGAGGCAACGGCTGATCCTATGCCAACTACGGAAACACATGCAGCGCCAAAGCCACCTCCTCCAACAGCAGGCTCAAAGCAAGTGCCGAAGTCAAAGGACTTGCATCTGCCGCCCCAGCCAATGCTACCCAAGCTGCGAAAGTTGCGCGTGCGGCTCAATCGAAGCGTAATATCAAATTGGCTCAAGAGTCTCCAACATCAGAAACAGCCGGAAGGACAGCCACCCTTGGAGCCAGCAACAGCTGTGGTAGCCCCGATAGCACCAATTCCACCAATAGCTCCAATAGCCCCAATAGCAAAGGCAGCAACAGTTGCGGCTCCAGCTCCACAGCAAGCTGTGAGTGTCGTCAGCAAATCCCAGCTGGTTGCACGCAGGTCCCAGCCGAAAATACCAATGACCAACTCTGTGCCGCTGCCAGTGCCCCTGCCGGAGGTGAAGGCGGAGAAGCTAGATGAGGTAGCGGAAGATCGACAACAACAACAGTCCAGTGCAGCATCTGTAGCGCCAACGCTGCACATGGATGTGGATGTTCCAGTGCCATCCATAACACAAGTTGCGGCAAATATATCAAGCAGCCTCAACAGCCGAGTGGAGCTAGCAGCGCCAGCCAATATGGCTAGCAGTGTAAATAATGCCAACACTGCCACCGCCACCGCCACCACCACCCCCAACATTGGCTCAATTCCCTCTGCAAACGCCGCCAACGATCAGAATACGTTTGGCACCACGAAAATGTTTTCGTTTCTGTATCCGTCGCGCTATCAACGCTCCTATGGCCATGTTGGCCTGGAATTTTGCTGCCCAAACCTGGATGGGCCGATGCAGGCCATTGATCCGACGCGGCTCCACTCCAAGGTGGAAGTGCCCGTGCTGGAGCTGCCACAGTACATGGTCATCTCGACCAAGATCATCTCAAAACAGGACAAGAATATACCACAAAAGGTGCGCGCCAAGCTCGAGCAGTTGGCGGCGGCGGCGGCCAAGGATGCGGAAGCCAGTGCCATACAATCGACAACGACGACGCCCGCTGTCGCCAGCAATGCGCCGGCAGCTATAAGCAATGTGGAGGCGATTGCCAAGCAACTGCCTGCTCTGCAGAAGCCACAGCCGACGGTTGCTGCTACAGCGCCTCCACCGACGGCGCCTCCTCCACCACCACCAGCAACTGAGGCAGCAGCTGGAGGCAACTCCACAAAGTCCGGTCTGTTGCAGCTGCCATCGATTAGCCCCAGTGACAAGGCCCGCTCGGAGCTGCAGCTACGTCTTCAACTCTTCGATAACGTGCTGCAGGGCTTAGCCCGACGAGCTGCCCTAATGAGCGTAAAGGAGCGTCAACAGGTCATCGAGAACATTGTTAGGACGAGCGCCGTGCTGCCGACGGACGTGGATGTGGCCACCAAGCTCTTGGAGAGCTATTCATATTGCCTGTATGCAGTCAACCAACCCCGAGTTCCCGTGCAGCCACAGCAACGTGCGACTAGCACGGCGACAACCACCTCCTCCACAGCAACAGCTGGCAAAGCGAACTCAAAGCCCGTCAAGGCTTTAAATACAGCTCCGCGCACACCAGCTGCTCCGCTTAATCCACCACTCTTAGCCGAGGACAGAACGCCCATTTATGATAAAAGCAAAAACATTATTGGCTATCAGTACAAAACACCAAATTTATCTTTAAGTTATCCTGGAAGCTTGAAAGCCCCACAGCCGCCGCCAGGAGCAGCTGGAACTGGGATACAGCTTAGCCAGCAGCAACGTGTTCGCGTGATGACCTCAAATGCGGCCAGCGGACAGGTGAGTACCATTGTCTATAGTTAACCTGTGATCACATCTAACCATTCCTCTAACAATTGCAGTTGGCAGGCGTGGTGGAAGGCTCGCGCGTCGCAAAGAGAGTAGGGTCTGGTACCATAATTCCCTTTAATCCATCGCCAGCGCAAAAGACCTATGGAGGACGTCCCTCAACGGCTGCTCCTAGAGCACCAACAGCTGACAAACCCACGCCCATTGGCGTCGTCAACGGCATGCCCCAGTTTGGAGCTGCGGGTGCAAAGGCCTCGATAGCGTCGGACAACTCCAACTCGAATCGTAGCAATCTGTTTATTGTCAATCAATTGATGTCGCAGCAGGAGGAGTGCATATTGCCGGATGCAATTGGCACTGTGGATCCGGCTGCTGCCGATATTAAGGGCGAGCTAGAAGATGCGGAAATATTAAACTAATTCGTTAATCTAATTATTGCATAATTATAAATATGTACACTTAAAGCTATCAGAAGTATTTTAAGCTACTTTACCAAAAGTAAGAGACAAAAAGCCCATATTTCAAATACAAATCAACATATGTAAAACATTAATTACGGGCTATCCAAAAATTTAATTGAATTTAATCTTCAAGCATATACTCGTAAATGTTTTTTTAATAATAAAAACATATTCACAGTTATATTTGCTCGTTTGTAGCAACAATTTGGGAGTTCCAACATTTGAATATTCAAAATTGTTTAGTTCAGTGAACTCACTGTTGTTCTCTCATATATTGTGATCAGCCTAGTTCATAAACTCCGAATGATTTATTAGTTCACATTTACCAGGGCCACATGAACTTAAATTACTAGGGCTGCACATAAAGTAACCAAGGATTAACTCTAATTTTAAACATTTCTGTATAAAATCTTTTACCAAAATATGTTTTTCAAAAATAAAAATGTTTTTTATTATTTGTATGCAAAATAAATAAAATAAATTGTTTAAATACTTTAATAAAGCTATTGACGTCACACACATGATTCTCAGAGAGCGCCAAAGTAACGGAACTGCGCAGTGAGTCACCTTGTCAGCGTATGGGCACCATGCCGTTCGGCATTCTTATAAGAGAAGAGAACAGGCGAGCACAACAACAGTTTTCGTTTGCCGGCTGTTTGCAACGAACGCATTCCTAATAAGCGGTCGCCGCATCACTTTCACACTTGTCGTCCGCTACCTTTTTTTTGATTGTTTCGCTTCGTCGTGTGGGCGCGCGTAGCGTAATAAATAAATAAAAAATAGGGAATATTCTTATTAGGAACCGTTTAAGGAGCGTCGCGTGGGGTTGCGCGGCCAAATATTTAACTAATAACAAAAATAATTAATTAATTAATTGATGTGAGATGGCGGTTGAAATAACAAACGCAATATTATCGCTACAGCCAGCAGTCGAGACTGAACCGCTGTTGGGGCCGCAATCGTCGTTCCACTGGCAGCTCGAGGATTACGCATATTTTCACAAGTGCGGAGAGATAACCACATCGCCGGACGTACAATGCTTCGGTTTCAATTGCGCCTTCTGCCCGGCCATTTGTCTGCAGTTCTCGGTGTTCATAGATCACATACGCGGCCATCACATGATGGAACTGCGCCGGCGCTACGAGGCGGCCGATGCGAAAATTGAGCAAACAACGCAAACCGATTTAAATCTAATGATAATGGATATGCACCTGGAAGGTGAGACGGCAGCAGTAGCAGCCACAGCAGCAGCAACAACAACAACAGCAGCAATGGGAGCAACAATAACAACAACAACGCCGCCTACTCCAATGGCCACAACAAAGCGCACAAAGAACGCGTCCAATTGGAGTGAGGCGCAGGCTACAATGGGGCTGCTAGAGATGGACATGGGTATGGGCATGAGCATGGGCCTAGACCAGGTTAACATTGTGCAGACAACAGCAACAGCAGCGCCAACACCACCTGCCCAAATGGACTTCGTTTATGTTATGGAAAACCCATTGCCACCCTCGCCGCCGCCATCGGCCGACAACGCACGACTGCAGTCGATAGATCCATTTGAAATATTGCATGAGGTCTGTTCCTCAGCAGTCGCACACACACAGTCACACACGCAGGCACACGCGCATGCACATGCACATGCATACACACACACACAGCCGAACGCGAATATGTGCGAAGCGGAGTCCAGTGGCGCTGTCAGTGTAGTCGCCCATCCCCGTTATGAGACACGGCGCGTGGTAAGTTAAACGTTCTTTCTTTGCGCCCCCTTCTATACCCTGCCCCTGCTGCGGTCATTTGGCTGCCTTTGTTTTCCTTGTTGTTGTAAAAAGAACAGCGAAAAGGGGTTTCCGTTATTCGGGCCCTTCTGCAAATAGGCTCGCCAGCGGCTGCTCGACCTTCAAAATAACGGCGCATTAGCGTCAGCGGCAACGGCAATGTCAGCAGCGGCAGCAGCAGCAGCAGCCACGAAAAACTGTGTCGCATTTATAGCATACCCAATGTCCAAATAAGCAGCTGGGGTATGCAAGACTTGTGGATCAATAGAACTTTTTTTGTGCTTTTTGATTTTAATTAAATTAAATATAGAAATATATATAAAGATAAATGTATATCAATTTATATACTATGTAGAGTATATTATAGTCGAGTTAGTCAGACAATTCTGAGGCTAATAATAGAATCTGACTATGGAAACTGTGTCTTTCTCGAATTGCTGCCAACTGGCTGTACAGGGTATCGCACGTCGAGCTGCAGTCATTTGCCATTCATTACATTTTGTTTACGTCCTCGTTTATCCCGATATTCAGCCTTGGGAGCCGCTGTTCTGACCAGACGCGGCGGCAGGGGCGTAGGCAGACGCACTTCATCAGCTTCAGCAGCGAGAGTATTCGCTATTTATACTCGAGCGCGACGCAGTTTTGTTGTTGTATTTTTTGGATTTTCACTTGTTTTGGTTTCGTCAAAAAAATGTTTTTTTTTTGTGGAAATACTATATATTGACGGCAAAAAAAAAAAAAAAAAATAGCTACGACAAAAGCTAGAAGAGCAAAAAAAAGTTGTATTTCTCAAAGCCAGCAACAACAACATAAATTTATGTGTTCACAAAATAAATACAGCAGAAGCGTGGAGAAAAAGCCTTCGATCAATGTATTAGAACAAAAAGAAATAGCACAAAAATGAAAAAAAAAATCATTTTCTGTTTATATTTAATTTTTATTGTTGGGTTTTACGCTGATTTTGTCACTCACAAAAAAAAAAAAAAAAAAAAAAACAAAACAAAAAACATTTAAAATAGCGCTAAAAAATGTCAATCAAAAAGAGTAGTTTGAAAACATATTAAATAAAATTATTTAAAAGGGCTGAGACAAAAACCTAAATGTGAAAAAAGTGAGATATGTATATATATTTATATATATGTATATATATATAACTTTTTTTTGTAGATCCAGAACCCAGATCCAAGTTATGTAATAGGCAGAGGGCGGTCATGGGCAGGCCTCATAAATTATATACAAATATACAGACTGTATATATATTATGGATCAGGATGACGAACTGATCTAGCCCTGCTGTCTATTTGTCTATCTGTCTGTCTGTCTGTCTGTCTGTACCAGAACTTATAAGAGAGAGCGAGAGAGACTTACTTTATTTACTTTTCTATTATAATATATGTATATTATATTATATATGATTATATATTTATATTTTTTCCTTATATTTGATATACATTTTATATATTTTTACTTATTGAAAAAGAAAAGGCAAAGAACATGCCAATCGGCAGCTACTGACGGCATAATACACGTTCACAGCTTTCGCATCGGCAGCCAGCCAAAAGTTATTAAAATATACCCTCGTTTTTCGTTTCGATTTCAAATTTCAATTTCCACAATCTATATTTGGCACAACAGTTGCAGCAAAGCTTTTTACTTATTTTCATTCCAAATTTGGCCAACCTATAAATATAAAAATTGTAAAATATATAAAATATATATATTTATATATGCCCATAGACAGGCACGACATCTTGCAGTCGAGCGCAACTGACTGCGGAATACCCTGATATATATGATATATGTTTCTATGTATAAGATCTTAACAGCTTGCCTGATTAGTTGGCTATTCCGACACCAATTATGAGGGTATCTATATAAACTTGATCATTATTATACACATATATAATAATAATAATATAATAATAATATATTAATATATATATAATATTTCTATAGCTTCCATAGCGCCTAGTATTTCGCTAGGTGCCATACCCAACTTTCATACAGACAGACACATAAACAAAACTCGAAAACCAATATACTCTCGTTTTGCTAATTAAACGAGCGAAATATTAAATTTGAAATAATAATTTACGCAAATGAAATTATGTTTGGAGCTTTGACCTTTTTTTAATGAGGCATTCCGCTTGGATGTGTGTTGACAGTAAACGGGTATATTTGTGGGCAGTAAATATGGTGTATATATATTCTATATACGCAAGAAAAATATTTCAGAATTATATATTTTGTGAAAATAAAAATGCGCCCAAATAAATATTTAATTGTCGTGGCCTGGAAAACTGCATGCATGTTGAGAGGGCAGTTTATAGAATTCTCAGCGAATTGTGATTCATAGTGAATATTTATATATTATATAAAATATTTTATGTTCGCACAATCAGCGAGATTTCGGCCATAATAGATATTTCGTTTTGTCGTCATTTTCATTGAATGTTTTTTGCTCTATTTGTACTACGGTGAGTCCGGATTGCATTATCGCTTCGCCCCCTCCGCCGTAGCCCTGCTACGATATCAGACTACATCGAACTCATAGAAATACAATTGTTGTTGCTATTGCTGTCCCCAGCCCCAGACGTGGGGCTACGCATAGAAGTTTCTATAGAATTACGAGTAATTGCCACTCCAGAGCTAGCAGAGGCAAGCTCTTTTATTTTTATGCATACCCGTTCATGATGTGCAAAGAGAGTACATTGGTTGTAGGTAATGTTTGTTAAGCCTCTATTGATTGTCTTCACTTGACTGGAGAGAGACTAGAATGAGACTATGTAGTCTATATATACATAATATATATGCTCATATATACTCCAACCCGATTATATATACATCAAATATCTAGTTTATATAACTTGACTGAGTTTGATCAAGCAAAACTCTATCGTGTGCTGCTTTTACAGCCAGAAGTCGGGAGCTTGGCGTGTGCTAAGGCTTGAGCGAGTATCAGGCAGCAGGCTATGCCCGACTGGAACGTTCTTAAATGCTTTTTTGTTTTTACTTTTTTTTTATCAATAAGTCTGGGGCACATTTGCCTGTTAACGTTGACGTTACTATTATCTATAAACCGGGAAAGTAAACAACGAAGCAAATTATCTATGCTTCGATTAGGCAGACATTCTCTCTATATGTAAGGGGTAGGCACAGTGGAGCCAACTAGCTGATAAACCCCATCAAAAATATGTTGAAGTATTTCAATGTTCGGCTAACTGAGAGGTTTCCATGGCTGACTTTTATTCGATGCCTTGAAATTTTCCATTAATTATCTATAAGAAAGTAGAGCTCTGGCCACTTGAGATAAGAATCCGTTGCAATTCCATAGATCATATATGATATATACGAACGTACGACTCTATGCCAATCCCGCAAGAGAATCTCTTACTCATCGCCGACGACGACGCGTCGTCGATATCAGCTCGAGTTGTGGGCAATAAAGCAATTTCATTTCAATTTTTTCAGCGCTATTGAAACGGCTCAATAGATAAGGCGAGCGAACGTGAACGCGTGAGCTCCACGGTTCTCCCGTTGGCCTAAGCAGCTTTTAATGTACATTTAAACACCGGCAAATTGGTATTTTTAGAGCACTTGTCATAAAAACAATAGGAGCAAACACCTATCGCCATGTTTCCCGATTGAAGCGCATAAATCATTGTGCGTCTGAAGTATCGAAGTGTGGAAATCATAATACTAGAGACCATATATGTGTACATTAGTACAAGAGCCGCCATAAATTATGGGGAATGTGATCTGCCCAAGGCAAATGGCGGGGGGATACTTGAGTGGAGGCCGATAGAATTACGAGATATATCTATAGTAAGTTATGAACTTCTTGAAATCTGAGTTCCTCTGGCTTATATTGATAGTAATGGAGGATTTCAAGCCAGATCGACTTTGTCTTTATAATATTTTATGCAAGCGGTGAATGCTGGATGAATTTAGGCCTAGATCGGGCGACTTCAAGGAATATATAAATGAGATCATTTTAAGTGCTAGCAAAAGATGTCTCTGACTATAAATATTATCAATAATACACTATAACTTGTAGAGCTAAGTGTATAATGGATGTTCTTAGTTGGCATAGTATTGCCAGATAATAATATTTATAAATGTCTATGGCATTTCTTTCTTTCTTTAACTCCATTTTCTTTTTTTTTTCAATATTCTCAGTCTCTTTCTTTCTATATACATCTATGTCTCTGGCTATTTCTTTTCTATCTCTCTCTATATCTCCTTTCTATATATATTTCCATCAAATTCTTTTATTTTTTTCAACATTCTCACTTTGCTACGAATTGATAACTCTCCACACTTCGCCTGATAAACTGCAAAAGCGAATTACAGCTAATCTTAGCCTAATTTACGGTTGCCTTAAATTAAGATTACGGCTAAAACCATACACAAACAGGTGTTGCTCGTGTCCCAATATGTCACAGTATATATATAATATATATATAGTATTTTAAAGTGATTTCTTTGATTAGTAAGTCTCAAGGACTCGTATCATTTGTCTTCCTGTAGAAACCAAACTAAATCAATTTCTGTCTTTTGTGATCGATCTGTCTCTGCCTCGCCTCTTCGCACTTTTGGGCAGCTCGAGTCAGTTTTTTATCGGCCACACTTATTAACTAATTAACACGTTCCACTAAATTATTCATTTAGCATATTTCTAATGCTGCGACTTTACTTTATAGATAGCCGCAGTTCGACAGGGGTTTTGCCTGGTGTGATTTCACCCACGCACTGGCAGCACCTGTCTCGGGTCTGGGTGCACTGATCGATCAGCTGATTTATCGTCTCAGCTTTATAATCAGTCTAATTAAATTACTGCCTGCCTTGTGACTGACTGATGAAATTTTATTTGCTTTTCGGTTTTAGTTCTCCGTTTTCGAACCGTGAACCAAATAAGTTAATATCGCCGCATTAGGTGCAAAAATTGATTGCATCGCATACTCGGAGCATTATCTACGTGATTTCAGCCTTTCGAGTAGTGCCCCGGATCGATAGACAAAGTGGTCTTTGTGTACACGTGTCTCGGAACACTTTTAGCTGCGATTACGTCACAAATGCTTAGCTTTACCGTTTACGACTGTTGTGGGGCTCGCTCTGCGTGAGTGTATGTGTGTCTGCATACTCTATAATAATGTGTAGATAGGTTATGATGTGATTGGCAAATGCAGATATCGATATCACGTGAGTGGGCTAAACATTGCCAATGGGAAAATCAGAGAAGGGAGCGTTAGATAGAGAGATGATAAAAGAGCGGAGATAACAGATAGCAGATATGATATGACATTGCACATGGAACATAGAAGATTCCAACATAGAACAGAATAAAACCAAAATGCTAGTATATAATATAATAATAATTTAAATGTGAATTCTGCAAACAGCTAATTTTTCTTAGTTTTCTAGGGTATCTATTAGTTGATCAGTATTTACAAGCATCGTTTTAGATCTCGTATGTTCTTAGATACATTTTCAACAATTCTAGGGTATCAATTGCTGCATCAGTAATTTCTTAGATTAATTTCTTAGGATATCCATAGGTTCATCAGTAGTTTCAAAGATCATCTGGGTATTCAGTAGTCGATCATTAATTTGTAATCTTCTCTTCTTCTTCAATCTGCGCTTTTTGAATATTTTCCTAGGGTATTCACTAGTCAATCAGCAATTGCTTGGCTCTGTTTTATGCCTTGGATATGCTGTGTGTATTCATTGGAAATTTCCTAATTTTCCTCAATAAGCTAGGGTATCTATTGGTCCATCAGTGATTTATGGATATTCTTTTACATTTCCAGCTATGTTTTTCTCACCATTAGCTTGGGGCTTCAACATTCTTCCTGTGGCCCCCCACAATCATAGCTTATCTTGTTCGCACTGTGCCCAGGGTATCCCTTGGCCCATCAGTGGTTGCGCAAGCAACCTTTAGGTCTTGCATGTTACGTGGCCTTTTGGCCTGGCTGTTTGCTGGCGATTATCATACGAACATATTAAACTGCTCCCCTTTTATGGCACTTGGAGCTTATTTTGTTTCTGTAGCATACAAATAAGCGCCAGGTGAGAGCTGCTGGCGGCGGCACGGAGAACGGGTCTTTCTCGGGCCCAAGCGCAATGTGGCGGCCAGAGCAGCGCCAGAATATGACTTATTGATTAGCAAAGCCCCAGCCGAAGCCCCCTTTGCAGTTTGCAGCTATTTTCTTTAATCAATCAAATCGCGGCAAACACTCAGCTCTTAGGTAAATAAACAAAGGCGAAGAGTTTCAGCAATTTGTCGACGGGCTGACAGCGTTTTGAAGCCGTTTTCCAGGCCAAATGTTTTATAAGGGTATTAAATGTATTTTGATGGCATTAGCATGAATCTTTTATTTGCTTTGGCTTGCAACGGAACGGCACAAAGGCAGCGCCGCCTGACGATGGCCAGCAGTCAAGCGCCAACAGCCCACACCCATTCCAGCCCGCCCACGCCTTGTTTTCATGGATTTCGTTTAGCGCACGCCCGCTAATTGCCACGCCCATCTTTTGTTGATAATCAGCAATTGGCGCTGCAGTCGTGAAATGCCATTTGATTAATTTGTGGAACAGCAGCTGGCTGGACATCGCCATCGCCATCATCATCAAAGGAATCGATTGCGTTACCCGCATAAATTTTGTGTCATCTGTGCCGTCGTCTGCTCTAGTGCCAAATGCAATAAACAATCATTTTTAATTGAGCAGCGACATCGAAAACATCAACAGAGCCCATCATAAGGCGGCCACTGTTAACAGCGCAAAACACACACAAATTATAACAATACAGCTCGAGGTCGCTGCCGATGGCGTTGACGATGACGCAGCTGCTCTGCGCTGCGCTGCTCTACTCTGCCTCTGGAGTCCCATGCCTGATATCGATATGGATGACTCTTATCAGCAAGCATTCTGCAAAACAAACGCATTATATAGCTGGGCTAACTGATCGAATTGCCAACGAATTATGCGCTCTCATGATTTTTCCAAGCGTCATCTGGCATCCCTAAAAATATATATACTCGCATATATATTTTAAATATATTTATATATAAATATTTTAAATATATATATATTTTATTTATATATATTTTTATATATTTTATTTATTTAGCTTTTTTTTTAAGGCTCTTAATGATTTTTTAATCAATTTCATATAATTTATTCTTCACTTCTTTTGGTATTATTATTTATTATTATATTATATTATTATATAATTATTAAGCACTGAGTCAATCAATCAGCTAATCAATCGTGCTCATCTTAGAGTTATTTTAGTTGTGATTGATTTGTCAGTCCATCAATCAGTCAGTCAATTAGTTTATAAATGCTTTAATTATGATTTCAGACTCCGATTCGTCAGTTTCTTCAGTTTGATGTCTTTTTTATGGTCCATCGTTGGCCCAGAAATATATAGATTTCTAATGAATTTGCGACCCCTCTGCATGTCCCCAATGTATATGTAAATAAACTCGATAAATGGGTCTGCGATCAGGTTTCAATTCGTTCCGAGTCTCCGCGCTGCCGTTGCTGTTGCTGTGGCTGTGGCTCTGGCTGCCTTTTTATTGAATTTTTATGCAATTTTGTTAACTGGATCAATTATTTCAATTGCGTGTTCAGTAAACACAGACGGCGTCCGTGACGCAGACGCCCCATCAATAGTGGACAGCGGTCAAGCCCCCTTTGTGCCACCAGGCCGCCACGCCACACCCCATTTGACAGACCGCACCAAGCCCAATCCCTAAGAGCTCCGACGTCGCGAACGTCATCGCCCGAGTGTTATTTTCTATTTTTTTTTTTTATATATCTCGCTGCCTTTGTTTTGGCACGCTCTACAAATTGCGCGCCTTCGCTGCAGAAATCAACAGAAACAGCTGCTAAACCATTCGCTGAAGCTACCTAGATATACTATATGCCACACGTGTACATGGAATGAATGTTGCATGCAACAGCGACCCTGCGGACCCCACCCTTAGTGCTCACAATTGCTATACCCTGCGAGCTTTGAGCGTGTGGCAGCGGGGCATATGGGCTTTGGGAAAGTACAGGTATATAACAGGCAGAATAAGCTAATGACTTATATATTCTTGATCAGGGAATAACAGATCAGTTATTGTGCTGTTCGGTTGTCCGCCTGTCCTTCCGTCCAGTTATGTGTTTATACGTCCCTTCTGGCTGTCTATATGTATGAAGAAATCTTATAGAAATCTAGTAAAACTAGAGACTATACATTTAGGTGTAGGCTACCCAATACCACGTGCAACAGCTGAGTTCGCCAAGACTGTTTGTCTGTCTGCCCATCCATCCATCCGTCTGTCAGGGTGACACCATCCCAACTGCCTGGCTGCCTATAAGAGCTCTTTCTATTTATATATATGAAAAGCAACGTCTTGTCAGGGTATATGCTAGTCGTTCACTCTCCTCTTTGCTCTTCAATTTTACCTGACAGACAACGTGCTGGCCACATACCTCACCTACCTGGCAACAGCAACGAGCTTTTCCGCCTTATTTACTGCGAAATTGAGTTCAGTTTTGGGCAGCTTTGGGTTGGATTTTAGTTTGCCTTATTCTAGGGTGTTTTTTTTTTTCAAGTTTGGGCTTTGGTTTGGTGCTTGAGCTCGAGCTGTCTGTCTGTTGGCTGTTCTTTGATTTCCTCTTTTCGCTTTCAATTGGGGCCAAGGTCCGCAATGCTTCACTTGTTCAATTAACAAATAGCGAAATGCCATTGATTAATATTGAAAAGGTCAAGGATTTGGGCAGTCAATAGGTTTCACTTAACTGGTTTAGTCTTAGCCAAATATTGATTGGGAATATCTAGAATACAATCGCTATACGAATAACTCCCTAGCTGTCATCAGTCTTCCATCGGCAGAGTCTTGTAGAGTGAGTTCGTTTGCCTTCTTCAGACTCTCCCAATTGGCTTCATACAATTTTTAATTGCCAACTGCACTCAGTTATTTTTATTGATTCGCCGCAAGGGCCAACAACAGTTATTGAAAGTCGAACAAATCGAGAAAAAGCCTATAAAAGCGGGTCAGCAATTGCAGCACTTGTCGCCTTAATTCACGACAATCAGGCGACAACTTCCATTTTGCGATTATGGCCCAATGCGGAGAATGAAACGGAAAACAGTTCATTGAGTGTGTCATGATTCACTGACAGATACCCTATACTTGTTGTCTTTGATATATTTCTCAAACTATGGATAATGTTTGTAAGTGAGCTAAAGCTTTAGTTGAGATTGCTTGACTCAATATCAGAGTTTTGCTATAAATATTTGAAAATTCCTTTGCGGATTTGGGATATATATACATATATCTGAAAAGTGAAACTCTCATTCTTTGTATTTACTTTATTAGCATATATATATGAAATTTGACAGCTGCTGATCTTAAAGTATTCGAGTTACAACAAACCAACATACCCCATAGCAAAGCTATAATCATATTTATAATAACCAGTGAGATCCGGATATTACTGCATGCACAAATATAGAATTTTTATAGGACTATAATACGAGCTCGAGATACTTTCTGGAAATTCTATGGAATACGAAAACTGTTGCCACCTTTGCTGCCAGCAACTGAGCGCTATGCGTCGTCTAATGTAATTCGATCTAAGCTAAGGTATTCAAGCTGGAAATAAAGTTTGAGTTTCATTGGGAAGTAATTTGAGATACTCTACAGCAAGTGGAATATTTATGCGACTTCTAGAATACTTTAGAGTGCTGTATTAGTAAAGCTCTCTGGTTCAAGCATGCAATTCTAGACAAATCTATGAAATACAGGGTATATACACTAGAGAAGGTGTTCCTGAATTGAATACTGTAGAGTTTGTACTTTAAATTCAATGGAATGTTATCAAAATTCTGTTATTAAAGTATGAAAATCTGTTAAACTCTGTTCCTTGATTAGTTGTTATAGTTCTACCTATAATATACAGGGTATACACATAGAAAAAGGAGTTCTCTAGTGGAATTCCGCAAATTTTCTATACTAAATGTAATGGAATTTTGCCATATTCGGTTAAATATACCCTAAACTCTGTTCTTCCATCATCCACTTCTAGCTTTACCTATAAATTACAGGGTATAAGCGAACGAATGCCTCTGTTGTTGCTTTCGCTGACTTTTATTACATAAATTATTTTCCATTGTTGTGCGTAGCTGATAAAGCCGCCTGCAAACTGATCTTGAAGTAGAAGAGAAGAAGCAGCAGGAGTAGAAGAGGAAGCACATTGTATGAGACACGCGATATACCCTTGAATAATTCATATAAAGAGCCATGGACAAGGCAACTCAAACGAAAGCAATGTAAATGCAAACATATTTCGAACAGCAAAACAACTCTAGATATAAATATATATATATGTGTGTAATATATGTATAAATATAGGGGCCAATTGTTGTAGTCGTAAAAAGCTGTGTGCGAAGTGCGATAAGCCATGTCGATGACGACGCTGGGCGCGCGCAGCTCCAAAAGGCCAATAGCCGCAGCTATTTAAGAGGGGGCGGGCGGGGCGAGGCTGGGAGGCGCCTGGAGACTTTCCCTTTCTCATTAATTCTTGTTCTTTACTCAGTGTAAACACGTGAAGCGAAGACGCGGTCATATGACTTTCTGTATTTATTTATTATTTTTGTTTTTCTTTTGCAGCGCAAGCTGCGCGACGCGGAAAAGCAAACTGCAACAGCTGCTGCCGCGCAACAGCAACAACTGCAACAATTGCAATTACAACTGCAACAACAGCAGCAACAACAACAGCAGCAGCAGCAGCAGCGCCAGCATATGGAGCAGAATGTGCTGGAATTAACCCCGCCGGCCACGCCTCCCACGCCCATGCCGCCCAATTCGCCCACCAGCAGCGTCGCCAGCAGCGTTGACCTCAAACTGGTGAGCTTAAACAGCACAATAACAGGAATTTCCATAAACCATCTCTCTCTCTCTCACTCTCTCTGTCTTTCTCTTTCTCCCCCACAGCGCACGCGTCGCGAACTCGAGCGCAATCGCGAATTCGTCTGCTCGCTGCTCGTGGCCTATGAGCGCAGCGAGAAGCTCTGGAATCCGAAGCATCCCGACTACAAATACAATGCCAATCGCAGCGTCTACAACGAACTGGCCGCGCCCTTGCAGGCCGTCTTCCAGCTGCCCCTAACCGGCGCCGAGGTCTTCGCCGTGCTCAAGGAGCTGCGCGGACGCTATCGGCGCGAACTGAGCAAGCTCAACGCGTTGGGCGGCAAATACAAGTCGCGGCTGTGGTACTTCGAGAAGATGCACTTTCTGCGTGGCGTCATTGAGGCCAAGCGAGCGGAGCGCGAGGCGAAGGTGAGTTGCCCAATGGGTGGGTTTGCGCCTTGAACTGGCATAGCCATGGCAATGGGGTAGTTTAGCTGCCTGAGTCGACAGAGGGACAGGCAAGGGTATGGGACATAGCCCAGGCTAAATTTCTGATCTTCCATCATTGTACTCGCAGAGCGAATCAGCGGAGAGCGAAAAGTCCAGTGAGACCGACAGCGAATCGACCACGAAGTCAGCGCAGTATCGCGAGGTGCTGAGCTGTTTGATCGATGGCTTTAGGCGCCGGGAGAGCCTGTGGAATCCGCAGCACTTTGACTACAGCAGCTGCTGCAAGAAGGAGCTATACCGGGAGATATCCGCTGAGCTCCTGGAGGAGCTCAGCTACGAGATGAGTGGCGACGACTGCTACAAGGAGCTGCAAAAGCTGCGCACGCGCTATCGTAAGGAGCTGCGCATGGTGATCAAGCACAAGGGTCTCTACCTGCCCAAGCTGTGGTGCTACGACGAGCTGGACTTTCTGCAAAAGATACTGCAGGAGCAGATCTTCAATAAGATGAGCAAGGTGAGTCTAAGTCTTAAGTCTAATATCCCTAATATTCACTCCATTTCCTTCGCAGAAAAAGGGCGTTGTGGAGTCGTATCGTCGCACCAAGTTCATTGATGCTAGCAGCATTAGCTTCGAGCTGCAGGACGATCAGTTGCAGTTTGTGGAGATCTATCGCAACTATCCCGCCCTTTGGGATGTCGATCATCCCGACTTCCGCTCAAATGCTTATCGCACGCAGGCCTTGGGCCAGATGCTCGAGGAGCTGAATACCACGTTTCAGTGCGCCTACACCACAGCCGAGCTGGAGAAGACTCTGTTTGAGTTGCGCAAGGATTTCTCAGCGCAGAAGCGGAAGATCCTGACAAATGCCTCGGGCTGCAGCAGTATTTCCCTGCTGCATGCGAAACTCGGGCAGTTTCTGGAACCGAATCTGGGTCCCTTTCGCTGCGATGTGTGCAGCGAGCTGGTGAAGACCTGCGATCAGTACAAGGTGCATCGGGCGGCGCACGATGGCACGCAGCCCTTCATCTGCACGCTGTGCGGCAAGGGCTTCCAAATGCCCTGCAATCTGACGGTGCATATCAGGCGACACAGGCGCGACTTTCCCTACGCCTGCGAGCAGTGCGACAAGCGCTTTGCCACGTCCACTGAGGTGGCCATACACATGCGCACGCACACCGGCGAGCGGCCCTACATCTGTGACCTGTGCGGCAAGTCCTTCAAGACGTGGTCCTTCTTCGACATACATCGACGCACGCATCTGAACCAGTCGTCGTTCCACTGCCCCATCTGCGACAAGGGCTTCTACGAGAAGAACCGTTTCACCGACCACATGAACGCCCATCTGAATATACGCAAGCATTTGTGCACCGTTTGCGGCAAGACCTTCACCACATACGGCAACCTCAAGAAGCACACCGAACTCCATCTGGCCGTGAAGAAGTACAAGTGTGGAGCGTGTGGCAAGCGCTTTGCACAGTTCGCCAGCTTGCGCTGGCACAGAAAACGTGAGCACACTTCAGAGCAGCAGCAGCACGAAGGGGAGGAGCAGGAGGAGGCGGAGCAGCAGCTGGAGACGGAGGTGGAAGTCGAGGAGCAGCCAAGACAAGACTCTCCAACAGCCATCTAATCTATTTGCTAGCTGTTTACAAAGCCATTACAGGCAGTCGGTTCAATTTGGCATCTACTTAGAGATACCCTGCACTCAGTGTACTTGACATATCTGCTGAATACCACCAAGTGATCTGCCTAGTCTTTAATAGGTTTCGCTGAAGTCTAACTTATACAAATATCGCAAAGAATAGTTGATAACGTTTCGTAGATCTTATAAGATAACGATCTCAATTTAGTTTTACTTCCATCTGTAATCTAGTGATGTTAGCAAATTCTTATACTATTTATTATTTATTATATACTGCATTATATTTATGTTGCATGAACTTATGTATAAGATAATGATACGTACTTATTGGAGTATATATATATGTATATGCATAAGCTTAAGCTATAACAAGCTATAAATTCGTCTACAAATTTCATGTAATAATAAAAATAAAATACTACAAAGAAGAAAAATAAAAAATAAATATTTAGAAATAAATATAAATAATAAAAAATAAAAATAAATAAAAAATATAATTAAATAATAAAATATAAAAGTAAATAATATAATAATAATAATAATAATATAATAATAATGATAATAATAATAAGATAAAACTTCAAACCGTTTATATTATTTTAAAAAAAAAATTCAATATATTATAGTTATATATATTTTAGATAGTATACTCCATAGATGGTCCATGACTTCAATCTATATAAAATAATTTAAAACAATTGTGAAATATCTACAATACCAAATTCAATTCATAATATTTAAAGAAAAGATCCGAGCAAAGCCGGTTAACGCCCACTAATTTAGATATACATAAATATATTTACATTAAATTATATGCATAAGAAAATATATCCATAAAATTCTGAAACGTAAATATTTCCAATACAAAATGTATTTATTTTGCCAGCAACAATACTCATTGCTAAATCAAATAATGAAATAACATCAAGCCGTCAATATGCGGGTAGACAAACATATTCATTCCAAAGACCCATTTCCGATGTTCATTTCAGCAACCTAATTGAAATGATCTTATTGTAGCAATGGAATGGAATGAATTGAGAATTAATTGCATCATTGATTCGCCGGCCAATAACCAGCGCACTGCAATGAGCTGCAATAAACAAACGCAAACAAATGACGAAAAACGGGCGTGGAACTAATCGTGGCACTTATCGCTCGGCACAATAATATGGTGTCATTTATGGCTTGATATCAAATTTATTTAAATTTTCAAATTCTTTGGTCGTATCAGCATTTGCACCGCCTTCAATGACTTGAAGCTGTACCATTGATCCCAGAAGATGCCCTGCTCACTGTCCGTTTGGGTTTTGAAGTATTTGCCATTGAGATTGCTGAAAAGATATAATATTTATAAGTGTTTTTTATGGCATAGTATATAGAGAATATATGTATATAGTATATCCTTAGGCACTTATCAAGTTTCAATTATCTGTCTGCTTAAGTTATATTATTTGACATTAGTATTTTTTATAGAAAGTCATTCGAGCTTTTTTATAGCAAGTCATTTTCTGTATTACAAATACTATAATTATTCATGATAACATTACTACAAATAATAATTACTAACTAATTTAAAGTTTTATAGTATGTTTTATAGCAAATCATTAGAATTTATAGCGAATCATGTTTAGGTGATAATTGTTATAATTATTACATTATTACATCATTACATGAAATTACTACTACTATTTTATAGCATAGTATTAGTTTTGTTATAATACGATTATAGCATATAATTTTTATAGGAAATCATTCAACTGTGCTATTAAGTTTACGTAGCTTTATATTTATGGCAGACTGCTTGCATTTTTATAGTAAATATTTTGGTAGAGCATCTATTTCACACCTACCTGCGCGAGCAGAAATCATACCACCACGCCCCATGATGATATTCAGCGCAATTGATGTGAGTGAATTCATCGTGGTCCCTATCATAAGTGGAGAACTTCATTTTGTCGTGCGTGCGCATGGCATCGCTGGCATTGCCATGGAAATTGCCCAGCAACTTCAGCTCGTAGCCCTCGGTCTCACTGCCAATGATGAAGTCGTCGTAGAAGGCGACGCGATGGCTGCCATTGAACAGGCGCAGCGACACGAAAAGCTCGTGGGGCTGAAATGCCGTTAGCCTGTGCAGTTTTTCCAGCCCGATGAAAAACTCGCCGTTCAGCTTGCCGAAGCCGTTGCGATACTCATTCCAATTGCGATAGAAATTCACAGATCCATCCAAGCGGCGCTGAGTCACCGTCCAGCCGTTGCCCTCGCAGGCCACCAAAAACGGTCGGAAATCGGGCAATTGCATTAAATGGATTCCAGACATTTTGTTGTGGGGCAAACAACTAGTTGTTGCCGCCTCCCAGTCGGCCAACAAATCATCTTTCCTCTCCCTCAGCTTGTAGGCCAAGACTTTGACACGAGCTTTCAGCTCGTTTATCGCTGCTGCATTGCTCGCATTTTGTTTTCTATGCAAAGCCAACAGATTTTGCTTTCGCTTTAATCGCGTCTCGTAAACACTTGTTTTCACCAGCAACCCCTTTATCTGTGCATCCCTTTCGCTCAGAGTGGTCGTTAGGGTTGTATTTAGTGTCTGGCACGTTTCCAATTGTTCCTGATATTTCTTTAGCTGATCTTCATCGGATTTGTTCCTCGACTGCAGATTGTTTATCTCGTGCTCTTTGTCGTAAATCGTGGCTGCATTCTCAGCCAGTTTGTCCATGTAAACATCCAACAGATCATTGAGATCGTCTTTGCTGATGCTGATCGTCTTGTGGGCATCTATCTGAAACTCAGCCAACTTAGGCTTGACAGTAACTGTCTGGTTTACTACTGGAACTGCGATTTGGGTAACATTATTGCACATTTCCGATTTAGTTTTCGAATTTGGTGTACAATCTTTTATGGGAGGTTCCTTCTTTTTCGCCATAGTAGCACTGAAGGAACATGGAATAACTGAGATGATCAAAAATATTATTAACAAGTTTTCCTTTTTCATTTTACAATTAATGTCAAAATAATAACTTTTAACATGCGCGAAGCTGCAAGCGATACTGAAATGACTAAATTACTATTTTATAGCAACTACTATAATTCAGGAAGCTCAGCTCAGCTTTGCTCTGATAAGAAGGTTTTTGCATTGCACTTGAAATGTTTGCAGTTGATTTATTTAGTTTGTGGACAAGGTTTTGAATAGTTTTGAACCCGGAATAATATTCAGTAAAAATCTTGAGCTAAAAACTTACGGCCGACTAAACAACTTAAACAGAACAAGGTCCAATGACTATATTTTAAATAATTTATTACGAAATTCATTTAAATGAAGCAAAAATTTAGTATAATAATGATATATCATTATATGTTAAATAGTTTTTTGTTAACATTCTTTTCTATCTCTTCCTTGCACCATTTTTTCCCCCAATTCAAATTACCCGCCCTTCCAAATGAGTTGGCAGCACCACAAAACATAATTTTATTTGCTTATAGTGCCGTCCTTTTTGCGCGTATTGACTACCATTCATTCAAGTGTACAGAATTTTTCAGAAGAAAGTTGCTTGTGATTTGCTCCTGCATTAAATGGTTAAAAACTGCTTTAAACAATTGCTAAAAATATAAACAATGTAAAAAAGGCTATTGGCGTGCTTGACTTCATGAAATTATCTATTTTTACCATCGACTTAAGCAGTAAAAGCAAAAAACTGAACACAGTAATTTTGACTCAAACCAAAACCAGTTTTAGTTCTCAAGCGACTTTCCCAACTTCACCATTTCATACACATCTTATACGTCAGCAAGTGCGGTTGTGTTCTGCTCAAGTGTGTCTGAAAAAGACAAATTATTTAGCAAATATAAACTAAATACTAAATTTATAGGAAAATAAATTGTTTGTGCTAAAAAACGAGAACTAAAGTCATGAATTTCGTATCAAAAAACGTTTTCAAAAACCCATATGAAAAAGCAGAAACTAAAGGCCAGTCGGGGTGCTCCGCTGGCCAAAGCAGCGCAGTCTCCGCTGAAGCTAAAATAACTTGATTGTGTTAGTGTGCGTTTGTGTGTGTGACATATGTGGAAACACCAGCAGCAGCGGCAGCGCAGTCAGCGTCAAATTTTCTCTACATGGAACTGCATTTTACGAATGCAATTTGAGTGTACAAAGAAAACGAGTCTTTGTTCGTTTGAAAAGCGGCAACTGAAGGGTGTGTATATATGTACATACTTACATACATATATATAAGTATATTCATTCTTACAAGCATGCATGTGTATGCACATATCTTGTGTATGTATTTATAGACTCCATTTTGGTGTTTATCTTCTGTTTGCTTTGCCTTAGTTTATCTTCGTTCGATTTCTCATGTAAATATGTACAGATGTATTTATGTATGTGACTAATGGCCTGATTTTTGTTGTACTTTCAGCTGTGGCTCGTTCGTACCTTTTGGTGTGGCCTGCAAATGGCGTTGAACGAATTGGGGATTTGTGGTAAGTGAACTTTAACCCTTAATTAGGTCATGCTTAGTGTATTTGACAGTTGATTAATATATTATTGAGAGAAAAACCAATACGGTTATAAGAGCAGTACTTAAACGAGCCGAGTAATTGTGAACCTTGTGCAGTAATTATATAAATATAAACATATATTTACTAATCAAATATTTTATATTATATAAAATAAATATTTTTGTTAAGTTGGTATTATACAGGCTAGCCTCTTATAAATTCCAATAATATATTTTATACACCTAAAATTCGAGACCTAATCGTCGGCTTTAATCTGTTTTCAAAGCATTCAGACTTTTAGAAAACAAAATATAATGTGTAATTTTTGGGATCTATTCTTCTATTTTATAACTGTCGTAAATACTATGTTTCTTAGTCCTAGGGAATAAATTAGAGTAAA
Source organism: Drosophila peninsularis (assembly GCA_035047485.1). NCBI lineage: Eukaryota > Metazoa > Arthropoda > Insecta > Diptera > Drosophilidae > Drosophila > Drosophila peninsularis. The sequence goes on from JAWNPN010000035.1 coordinate 285,994, forward strand.
ACACCATTAATAACTGAGTTGAATAACATAATCTTAACATATATAAATGGGCAATGCAACTGAACAATCAGTTGAGTGCCCAGTCAGGTCTCTTGATATTACATTTTCTTAGACAAATTGATATTGCTTACACAAGTTGTGCCTTCATTGTTAAAATCCATGAACAGAGACAATATTACATTTGCATTCCAATAGTTCAGAGTACAATAATATTGACTATAAGTTTGCACAAGTCGTACTCATATTAACCCAACTAGATAAAATAAAATTCAATATTGATTTAAATGCTTGTCTCTGGAATACCCATTACCATTTTGAATTTGTACTATGCAAACTACATTCTTTGTCATCGGACTAAGTGCAATATATCTTTGAATAACTTGAACAGACAAAGAGCATTGCTATTGAAAAGTCTTCTTCATATAATGCATTATTTGTACGAGAAATACCCCATTTTATCTGCTCTCTATGAGAGTAGAGTATAAAAATTAACAACATTGCCTAAATTCTCATACACCATTTCACGCGCATATTAAAACCATATTTAACTTGTCGTCTGAGACCTCAGAAGTGACCCCAAGTGCTCAATAAAATATTATCAATAATTTTTAAATATTTTTTGACTGTCAGTTTTGCTATCAGCAAACGGCAGGCATATCATAGAAGTAAATTATATCAAAACCATTTTCTTGCAGTTCAATAAACTCGTAGAAGAGTCGATAACCTGACGAGTCTGATGATGATAACATTCGGAGCGAGGGCCGAGGGCAGTGCCTGGCAGGATTTGGTATTTATGACTACTATTCTACTTGCTACAAAGCATCGCTAACGACCCACCACCCCACCACCACACATACTAAGTATATTACTGGCAGCGTAAAAGCGTGTATCATGTTATATATATCTATATATATATACATTACATCTATATCTATGTGTATGCTCCATATATAGCTTGTAAGTGTCTTTGCAGAATCACCAATCTCCAAAACCAAACCAAACCAAACTACAACAAATCTACGCAGCGCTAATAACCAATTTCTCTATTTCACATACCCATCTATATCTAGTTATATATATATATATATATATATATATATATATATATATATATATATGTTTATGACTGCAATTTATCGAAATACGTATTTACTCATGTAGCACCATTTACAGCGCCCAAATATCAAACGGCTTACGCCTGCGAAGGTAAGCAACTGACTATCGAATGCGAGCCGGGCGACTTGATCAATCTGATACGAGCCAACTACGGCCGCTTCTCGATTACCATCTGCAATGATCATGGCAACGTTGAGTGGAGCGTCAATTGTATGTTTCCCAAAAGTCTCACCGTGCTAAACTCAAAGTAAGTATTATTAAGAGTTCTATAACAAACTATAGATATTTAAATACCTTTTCAATCATATATATATGATATAATACTGATCTCCATTGCATATGATATTCTTTGGAATTACTAGAATGTGGATCATAATTATATCATTTATTTGTTTATCTATCAGAACTAAAGATATATTTTATAGGTATTTATTATATCAATTCATATTATAAACCTATTGCATAATTAGCCTACAATTATATTTATTAAATATATCTTATTGAAAAGCTCATTGAATGTCCGTAAATTCCCCAATATATCCCAAGAGCTTACCTTGCAAACCCCTAAATATATTCTTTGCCCTTCACAGATGTTCGCACAAGCAAAGCTGCAGTGTTCTGGCGGCCACCAGCATGTTCGGCGACCCTTGTCCTGGCACCCACAAATATTTGGAGGCGCATTATCAATGCATTTCGGCAGCACAAACGTCGACGACTACGAATAGGCCAAGTCCCCCGCCGTGGGTGCTTAGCAATGGGCCGCCCATCTTTGGCAATGGCAGCGGTCTTATACAAGTACCGCCACCTCTGCCGCCGCGTCTGCCCAGTCTGCCTGGTGTGGTGGGCATTCATGGCATCAATGCCGTGCAGCCCACACATTCGACGCCCAGCAGCAGCACCGCAGCGCTGCCCGGTGGCAGGCTCAAGGGCGTCACTAGCGCAACTACCAAGCATCCAGGTGGTCGACACGATGGTTTGCCGCCCCCACCGCAATTGCATCATCATCACCATCACACGGACGAAACAGCGCCTACCAAACCCAGCAGCAGCGGCAGCACTGCCAATGTTACATCTCCATCCAATACACGGATCTTGACGGGCGTCGGTGGTGCAGGCAGCGATGATGGCACGTTGCTAACCAAGAGTTCTCCAAATCGCACTCCGGGCACAACGGCCAGTGCAGCCAACAACAGCGTAAATATTGGTGGTGCTGGAACTGGCAATGTGGTGCGCACCATAAATAATATCAATTTGAATGCGGCTGGCATAGGCACGGATGATGAGTCCAAATTGTTTTGCGGTGCTATGCATGCTCGCAATTTGTTTTGGAACATGACGCGCGTGGGGGATGTTAATGTCCAACCGTGCCCAGGCGGTGCAGCTGGTATTGCCAAGTGGCGCTGTGTCTTGATGAAGCGTTTGCCCGACTCGGGCTACGACGAATATGACGATGAGTTGCCAGCTGCTAGTAGCACAACTCCAATACCCTCCGGTGGCGATTGCCTGCACAACAGCAGCAGCTGCGAGCCGCCAGTTAGTATGGCACATAAGGTCAACCAAAACCAGCGACTTCGCAACTTTGAGCCCACTTGGCATCCACTCACGCCTGACTTAACACAGTGCCGCAGTCTTTGGCTAAATAGCCTCGAGATGCGTGTTAACCAACGCGACTCGTCTTTGACTTCGATTGCCAACGATCTATCGGAGGTGACCAGCAGCAAGACGCTCTATGGCGGCGACATGCTTGTCACCACCAAGATCATACAAACTATGTCAGAGAAGATGCTGCACGATAAGGAGACGTTTCCCGATCAGCGCCAGCGTGAAGCTATTATTATGGAGTTGCTGCATGGCGTTGTCAAAACTGGTTCCAATTTACTTGATGAATCGCAGCTGTCCTCTTGGCTAGATCTCAATCCAGAGGATCAAATGCGCGTTGCCACCTCCCTGCTAACGGGGCTTGAATACAATGCCTTTCTGCTGGCCGATACGATCATCAGAGAGCGTAATGTAGTGCAGAAAGTTAAAAATATATGTAAGTACTTGAAGCTTAGAAATATTTAATGTAAACAAATATAAAATTTTACATTTATATTTCTTAGTGCTCTCTGTTCGCGTATTGGAGACAAAAACTATTCATGGTAGCGTCGTCTTTCCCGACTCTGATCAATGGCCTCTCAGCTCCGATCGCATTGAGTTGCCACGCACAGCTTTAATCGAGAACAGTGAAGGTGGCCTAGTGCGCATTGTATTTGCGGCGTTTGATAGACTGGAGTCCATACTAAAGCCCAGCTACGATCATTTCGATCTGAAAAGTGCGCGCAGCTATGGTAGGTTATCTATACTACTCCTTTGCCGCTCCATTTATAATAATTGTAATATATATTCTCTGTGCAGTGCGAAACACAGCTATTTTATCAAACGACAGTGATGCGGCTGCTGGCGAGATGCAGCAGCGCATACGCATACTCAACAGCAAGGTGATCTCGGCCAGCTTGGGCAAAGGACGGCATATACAACTGTCGCAGCCAATCACTCTTGTGCTAAAGCATTTGAAAACGGAGAATGTCAGCAATCCCACCTGTGTCTTTTGGAACTATATTGACCAGTAAATACACACTTTGCTCTAGTTGCCTAGCTATAGACTAGATCTAACCAACAATTTGTTTTTACAGTGCTTGGTCCGCCAATGGCTGCAGTCTCGAGTCCACCAATAGAACGCACAGCGTCTGCAGCTGCAATCATTTAACAAACTTTGCCATACTTATGGATGTTGTTGATGAGCATCAGCACTCGCTGTTCACCATGTTCGATGGAAATATGCGTATCTTTATCTATATCAGCGTTGCGATTTGCGTGATTTTCATCATTATTGCGCTGCTTACACTAAAGCTCTTCAACGGCGTCTTCGTTAAGGTAAGAAACGCAAATTCTACGCAATTGCCGCATCAGCGCGCGGGCAGCAGCCGGCGACAGCAGAACAATATACGCGATCAGACCCACGAATCATTGACACTCACAACGCCGACTGGCCCGAACAATAACCAGAATAACAACAACAATATACAACAGCACACGAATTTCATACAGCATAACTCCATACGCAACTCGCACCGTAACAATCTAAATTATAATCATCAGCAACAACAGCAGCAGCAACAACAACAGCAACAGGTGGTTGCTGCTGCAGCTGCTGCTGTGGTGCTCTCGCACGGTCATAATAATCACAACCTAAATCAATCGCAACGCGGCATGCAAATGAACAATCTGAATTTGAATTTGCATCCTCATGGCGCCCAATCGGCAGCTGCAACGAACACAACGACAACAGCTGCTGCTGCGGCGGCGGCAGCATCCATAGCTGCTGCCTTGCAGCAACATGCGGCTCATGTGGGTGCAGCTGCTGCCAATGCTGCTGTCAGCAACAATTTAAATATTAGCCACAATTATCTGCATGCGCGACAACAGACACAGCATCCGCAGCAGCAACCGCAGCAGCAGCAGCAACAACAGCAGCAACATCCGCATGCAACACAGCAGTCGCAGCACAATCATAATCTGAACGTAGACGGCAACAACGCGTTGGACACAAACAACATCATAATGCAGGCTAATATGGATGACTTGCAATATAAGTGGTGGTGGTGGTGAAAACATTAAGAGCATTGCACAATTGTAGGCTAGGCTAGGCTAGTAGGATACATATCTATATAAACAAATCATATATATATTTGTATAGCCTTATGGCTAGAGAGTTAGTTATATAATTGCAGCGATGCACATGTGATATAAAGCTTAAGTAACTTAAATTGTATTTGTTAACAGAACTAACACAATTCTTAACAGAAGACTTTAGTGCAAGGCTTGGGCGTTCAGACGAAGTACAAACAATTAAATATAATTGTTTATCTAATACTTTATTAAGTAAATTTTAAATGATAAATGTAAAACACGCCCTCGCCTTGCACCTCTATAGATATTCCCTTTAGTTATTGTAGTTGAGTTAAGTTTAGCGCATTTTCTTTAGTGAAATATCAATTTTTGGCATGCTATAAAAATCAGTTGTGAGTTCTCTCACGATTGAACATTAACAAATTTTTAATTAATTTATGTGAATTTCCTTGTTTAACAAATTAACTTAAAAAATCAGTTAATATTTATGCATTTAGTTCTTTTGTCATTTTCGTAATTTTCTTTGTGTGTGTATGTAATTAATAATAAAAATGTTTCTAATTTTGCATTGTAAATATTTTTGTATTTCGTGTTTATTCCTTTTGTAGAACCTTTTCATTTCTATTACATATACATTTCACATTTATATATATGTATAAATTTGCTTGTTTCGTGTCTTGTTTCATATTCATGTTTTGTTTTGTTTTGTTTTGTTTTATGCGCTAAATGTTGTAACAATCGTAGAATGTTTTATTAATTTATTTTCGGATATTTTCACCACCAAAAACCACCAAAATTATTGTAAACTAAATTAAGTTGGGATGCAAAATCAAATATGAAATTTATTTAGGCTGAGTTGAAGGAGAAACCGTGACGATATATAAAATTCTTTTCCTTCTCGCGAACTTCCGTTATCTCCCACTTTCCCTCGCTCACTCTTTCTCTTTCTTTCTTTCTGCAGTCTGCACGCACCTCGATCTATAGCAGCATTTACATTTGCCTGCTGGCCATTGAGCTGCTCTTTCTGCTGGGCATTGAACAGACCGAAACAAGCATATTTTGTGGGTTCATAACCATCTTTCTGCACTGTGCCATACTCTCGGGCACCGCCTGGTTTTGCTATGAAGGTAAGCGTCTATAGGTTTTTCAGTAGGTAGCGCAGCTTTTAACATTTTCAACTTACGCGCAGCCTTCCATTCGTACTCCACGCTCACATCTGATGAGCTGCTGCTGGAAGTGGATCAAACGCCTAAGGTGAACTGCTATTATCTCTTGTCCTACGGCCTCTCACTCAGTGTGGTGGCCATATCGCTGGTGATCGATCCCAGTACGTACACGCAAAATGATTACTGTGTCCTCATGGAAGCCAATGCGCTCTTCTATGCCACCTTTGTGGCGCCCGTATTGCTATTCTTTGTGGTAGGTCCCAGTACTCAGCACTCAAATGCATTGCCTAATACCTAACTCTCTGAACAGGCGGCTATTACCTATACCTTTTTGTCGTGGATCATCATGCGGCGCAAGAGTCGAACTGCCCTGAAGACCAAGGAGCACACGCGATTAGCCAACGTGCGGTATGTTGCACCTTCTATAACATCTATATTCATTTCGGTACTCATTGAAAACCATTTGTGTTTAGGTTCGACATCCGTTGCTCGTTTGTCTTTCTATTGCTGCTAAGCGCCGTTTGGTGTTGCGCCTACTTCTACTTGCGTGGCGCAAAACTAGACGAAGAGGTAGCCCCCATCTACGGCTACTGCTTCATCTGCTTCAACACGCTGCTGGGCATCTATATATTTGTATTCCATTGCATACAAAACGAGAAAATTCGACGCGAATATCGCAAATACGTGCGGCAGCATGCTTGGCTGCCCAAATGCCTGCGCTGTTCAAAAACCTCAATCTCCTCGGGTGTGGTGGCTGGTAATGGCGGCCCAGGTGTCGGAAATGCTGCCAACAACTCCGGTGGAACACTCTCCAAATCAAAGTCGAAACTACCACTGGGCGCAAGTGACGAAGCTCGCGATGTCGATCCACAGCAGCAGCAACACGATCTACCAGCTGCTGAGGATGCGATCATTATAGGCGCCGGCTCTGACTGCGAGCTAAACGAAGCACAGCAGCGTCGCACGCTAAAAAGTGGACTCTTAACGGGCAGCTTACAGCCGGCCCCAGTTGGCGCGGTTGTGCTCGAGCGAAACACGTTGCGTTCAACTGGAATGGCTAGTGTGGGACATGCATCACCAACTAGTTCAGCTGGATCCACGCATTTGATCTTTGCACACAAACAGCAACAACAGCAGCAGCTCCAACAACCCGGCGAGGCCTACTATCATCAGCCGGACTACTACAGCTGGAAACATCCACCGGGCGGTCAACGCGAATACTACAACAATGCTGGAGCTGCAGGTGTGGGTGGCGCCTCGCCACAGCAGGCCCATGAGGTGTTTTATTGGACACAGAAGCACAACAACCAGCACGGCAAGAAGAAGCGTGGAGGTGGAGCCGGAGCTGTGCCCGCATCGCCCAGCGGATCTCTTCATAGTCGCGCCACGGCCACCTCGCAGATGTTGTTCTACCCATCGTATAAGAAGACCACCGGTTTGAAACAGGGGCCACCATCCCAACAAGCGTATCCACACTATGCTGAGGCTCTGGACCCACCCAATGCTGCTTACTACCAACAACAGCTACAGCAACAGCAGTTGCGTCAGCAACGGCAGCAGCAACAACAGCAGCTATCCTCCGATGAGGAGCAGGCGGAACAGCATGCACACCTATTGCATTTGCAGCACCAGCAGCGACGTGTCGGTGGACAGCAGTTGCCAGCGCCGCCGCCGCACATGGCGCAGTACCAACAGGAGTTGTTAGCGCAACAGCAACGCCAACAGTATAGAAATAAGCATTCCAACTGTGATCTTAGCCAGGGCATGGGCTTAGGAATAAACATGGGCATGGGCCATGGCGATGCCTATTACAATCAAGGCGGCGGCAGCAGCAATGGCGGCGGCGACGCTGGTGGCCCAGTTTACGAGGAGATTCTGAGTAACCGAAACTCAGATGTGCAGCACTATGAAGTAGGCGATTTTGATGTGGATGAAGTTTATAACAACAGCGTTGGCACAGGCGTCTTTAACAGCATGCGCGCCGCAGTCGCTGCCGGAGGGCGTCGCTATGGCGGTGGCAGCCTAAGCGGAGGAAGCGTTACCTCCAGAAATCAGCAACAACAACAGCAGCAACAAAAACAGAAGCAACCGCCACGACGCTGTGCAGCTGATGATGATGATGACGACGATGACGATGATGAGTATGATGACGAGGTGACAGCAGCGGAACAGCTGCACGACAGCGTCTGTGATGATGAGGATAATGAGAGCGACATTGATGAAGATTCGCACGGATTGCCACCTCAAAGTGATGAGCGAATGCGTCACCTAGAAGATGAGGATTTCAAACGGCGGTTTCAGTAAGTCAATGAATTACTTTATCTATATTCAAAGACTAAACTTTAGTATTATTTACAGACGCCAGCAGAGAAAGAATGGCTTGCCCCTTGAATATGGAGCATCGGTGCAATCTGCAGCAGCAACCCACCCGGACCACAATGGAGCGGTTTTTGGGGTTAGCGGCGGCGTTGGTGAGGGCTCCATGCGTGGCGGATACCGGCAACAGCAACTACAGCAGCAGAATGCCAAGTCGCCGAACGCACGCTTGGCGGTAAATGAGCTGTTTGGCCATGGTAATGCAGGACCGCCGCTGCCACCGGCCAATCAGACGCCAGCACAAAAGCGTCAGCAGTTACAAAAACTATCACCACAGTCCACAACATCATCGTCGTCGCACACATCGCACAGCAATCCCCAACATGCTCCTGCACATCATCTCCAACACCATCACACTCAACAGCAGCAGCAGCAGCAGGCTCGTCATCTGTCAGCCATGTTGGATGAGAATAATACCGTGCGCTGTTATCTGGAACCATTGGCTAAGTAGACAGCAGCTAGGAATAGTAGCCAATAGCAGCAGCAGCCCTCCACACCTTGCATGGCAGGCAGCAGCCGATCGTTGTCTTAGGCAAAAATTGTAGCTTAGGTTTAGCTATACCTCTAGTATTAGTCATTAGTCGAAATATGGAGCATTGTGTGAAACAACATGCTGTCATGTCATGCTATACGTGCAGTGATTCGAGAATCCCAAAACTTTATATGTATATGTAACTCAATTAGACCATAGGCTAAACAACCAACCAACCAACCAACAAACAAACCAAGCAACCAATGCGGAGCAAAAGAAATGCAATATGCTAATGAAATGGATATTGCCGATGCTCACAATTTAAACCAACTCGATATATAAATGTATGTACTGTATGTATATGTATAATGTAATATTAAATGTATAACGTATGTGAAGCGCATACAGGTCACCCACATGCCATTTTAAGTAGGTTACCAATAGCATTATACATGATATGTGTATATGTGTGTAAGGTCTGAGAACTGTATGTAAATGATATTTAGGGCGAGCATATATATTATGTATTTTATGTAATTTATAAGGCATATATTGTTTATTTGATTTTTTTCTAATTAATAATTTAAGAAAACTCTTGTTTGTTTTTGGCGAGATTTTATATTTATATACACAGGCTTCAGGTCTGCGGATTTGTTTTCCAATTTAAGGCAACTTGAATTTGATGGAACGTGTGCTGTAAATTAAGCTTAGATGCACGAAACAAATCTAGCGGATTTCCAAATGATTTGAATTATTCAATTTTTTTTGCCATTTGTTATTGCATTTCTTTTGGACTTACTTTAAGAGAACCAGCATAGCATTTCAACTGTACATTTTCATCAATACGCTTAAAGCACAATTATAGGGCATTTATTTTTGACGATCATCCTTTTTTATCTGATTAACGAAATTAGTAGAGCGCTTTACTATACGTACGAGGCAAGAAAAACAAAACAAAAGTTATGGCTAAATAAATGTCTTTAGAATTAGCACCGCAAGGAAGGAAAGCCCAAACAGTAAAACATATATACCTATACTTATATAGTAAAGAAAGATTTCAACCAAACCTCACTTGTTAACTAGGAACTAACTGTAAAACTCTTTAAACTAGCTAACACAAAACTGAACTATAAAAGAGACACCTTTGTTTCCCCAATATATATATATTATATATATATTTGGCTCTCTAGATAATTTCCACGCATGTGTACAAAAACCAAATAAAGACAAAAGCAAAGTGCAAAAACAAAAAACATAATATTACTCTAAATATACTATTAAATATGTACTGCCTGCACAGCTCTTTCCTTCAACCCAGCAAGAATACAAATTACCATTAAATATAATAAATCAAGCCTAATTCAAAGCCATTTAGAATGCAGCAAAGTAAGAAAAACTTATACTGAGCACAAATACACTCGCATTCACTCACACATACACACACAAAATTACTTCTAAAGCACAAGATGCTTCTAAATTTTATAAAGATATAAAAAAAAGAAAATTTCAAGAAATTCACATAAGTTTACTAACAGCATTAAATTTAAATAGGTGTAATGGAATGCTGTTTAGGGCAAAGCAGCAGCTGGTTTAAGCAAATCAAGAGAAACTAAATAAAAATATATATTAAAAGTAAATACAAGAAGAAAAACAGAAATATTGAATGTATAGTGTTGCGCCTCCTAGTACTTTAAATATATAATTGATCAAGAATATATTTATATATATATATCTGATATAAGTATATATGTAAATGGAATATTTATGATTATAATGCAAAGCAAATGCCGATATCTACATATAACATACTTCTTTTTGTCTCTACATGTTTACTTTTGGATGGAAATGTAACAATTACAACAAATAGCAAAGATGAAATGAACTCATACTGTATGGAATAAAAATGTTAATGTACACAATTTTTCTAATTAAGACAAATAAAGAAGAAAATTGAATGCATCTCGACTTGGAAATCGTGAATTCAAATTTTAAATCAAATGTTATCGATTATAGCTATGGTAAGGTTTGACAGCGAATAATCGATAGCTTAGTGGCAACTCCGTTTGAGCAGCTGTTTCTTCTGCACCGTACATGACGTCAATTTTAAGTAAACGATGACCGAGTTCCAATGGCCCTGGGAGTACACATTCCCTCCATTCTTCACGTAAGCAATAATATAATTAAAATCATTGTTTATTTACTAACTAGTCTATCACAGCTTGCAGCCGCATGAAGAAACACGCCGACAGCAGCTGAAAGTGTGGTCAGATCTCTTTCTCAAATACCTCAAGGATGTAAATAGATTTACGATTGCTATAAACGATCAAAACTTGCCATTATTTCATAATGAATCTATAAATCGACGCTTGTCGCCTGAACTAATACTGTTAATACTGGAGCAGTTGCAACAGAGCGGACATGCTGCCCCACTGGACAAACGACGCCAGGAGTGGCATGTGTATTCGTACACGCTGGAGGAGTATGGAAATATGGTCTATGATTGGATACAGGAGACCGGACAGACAAATAGTATTTGCACGATCTACGAGCTAGTCGCTGGCGACAATAGCACACAGACAGAGTTCCATAATATGAATGAAGGCGTATTGCTAAAGGCCTTGCGTTTGCTCGAGGAGAAGGGAAAATGTGAACTTATCGAAATGGATGGCAGTCATGGAGTTAAATTTTTCTAAAATATATATGTAATTATGTTTTATATATGCATAGTTTTAACGACAGTCCATTTTTTGTCATTTTTGTTTTGCAATACTCCTTTGTTACAATAGTTGAAAAAAGGCTTCTCGAATCAGCTGTTTATTTTGACAAAGAGCGTATGTAAACAAAAAAGCAGATAACGAATAATCTTTGCTTTTACAAATGTAATTTAATCGTCAAGTGATTTTAACTATATTTGATGTTATCGTTTAAATAAAACTTAGCCGCAATAGAAATTTTAAATACATCTATAAATAATAAAATGAATTTTAAGTATAATTGAACTGCTTGCAGCTCATTTGGCGTTAAGGTTAAGGAATGAACTAGTTCACATTTGAACTACAGCTACCCATATCTTTGCGCTGTTTTGTTTTTTTTTTATCGCCCGGCGTCACCGCCATCTGTTAAATTTGTATTTTGTTAGATATTTGTAAAGTTGTAAATTAATTACAATGGTTAGCATTTAGTGATTCTTAGTAAACACAAATTAACTACATGCAATTGATTACAGAGCGTGGACGACTTAGTGCGCGACAATACGAGTCTCATGAAAGTTCATACGGTACTTCAGCACGCGGCGATGGCGTCTCTGACTAGCACGGGACCGCGCACAATTGGACCGGATCAGAATTCAACACGAATGGAAAAATCATGCAGCCAGCAAATTATCGAACCAGTGGAAGCTACGCTTTCACAATTATCAATTACTATATCAACAAAAGTGACATCGCCAGAGGAAATTATACCCAGCTTTAGTCCTGATGTGAACGACGTAAATGCAAGCATTGTCAAGCGGGAGATAGAAAAAGAATGCAAACGGAGTGTACGCGTTCAATTGAATCTTATTAAGGAACGACAACTAAAGGCGATCAATGAACGCTTCGACAGGCAGCACAAGACGGAAGCGCAGCAGCTGCAGATCAGCAGCCGGGCGAAGCGGGAGGAGAGCGATAAACTCTTGCAGAAACAGGCTGAGCAGCTGGCCAAAGCAGAGTTGGAGGCGCATCAGCGTGAGCAGAAGGCGCTGCTCAAGCAAAATAACCAAAAACTGCATTTGCTAACAATTGAAGGAGTTTCGCGTTGTCACAAACGATTTTGTGGTAAGTATGAGCTGATAACAAAGCTGTTCCTGGCTCTGGACACGGAGGCCGTACAGGCGTGTGCCGCACACAACAGTAAATTACGGGAGCTGGCGCAACTGTTCGATCAGCTAGTTGAAAAGCTTAAAAGAGGCAGCAGCGATCCGCCAGAGCTGAGCTGTGTGTTCACAGCTGAACAGTACTGCCAGCGCCTAGACAAGTTGGAAGAGAATCTGCACAAGCAGCTAACGGAGCAGCAGCAGCAGCAACTGGAAAAGGCCAAAAAGTTGGCGGAAGAGAAGGAAAGACAGCGTCAACAAGAAGCTGAGGAGCAACAGAAACAGAAAGAGGAGCAACTGGCGGCTGAGCTTAAGGCACAAGCTGATGCCGCTGCGTCCGCCGCTGCAGCAGCGGCAACTGCAGCAGCAGCAACTGAAGCTGCGGCAACTGCAGCTGCAGCAACTTCAGCTGCGGCAATTGCAGCACAGGAACGGACAACAACAGACGCCCCAGCTGCCACAGCAACCCAAGCAGCCCCAGCGACTATCTCTACTAGCTACGTGCATCCAACACGTTTGGCCTTCTACAACGAGATCAATGCCCTGTACCAAAGCAAAGTGGACGCAGTTAAACCACTTCAGACGGACGAGGCCTGGAAGAAGTATCGCACCAATTGCCAGCGGACCATCAACTTGCCGTTGAACGCGATAACAGCGACGAGTGCCCAGCATCTGAAGAACAACTTTGATAAACTCTACAACTTCTTTGCGGGACAACCGGTGCGAGCTACGGACGGCAGCACGCTTACCATTAACGATCATCCATTGGCCAGGGACTACTGTATTCTGTTGATGGCCAAAAAGTTTGTTAGCCAAACGGACACCGCCATTTCGAGCAATCCCCAAGCAGCCTTTCCCTTTGCCTCGGTGATTGTTACCTTCTGGAAGCTGCTGCCCGACTTTGGCAAGATCTTCTTGGCCTACATGTACAAGGAGTCGCCCTATTTGGTGCCTTATGTGATTCCCCAACAGCCGGATCAAACACCCGAACAGTATCTGAAGACAATGGGCTATCGTATCACCGAGAACAATGAGCTGGAGAAGCCGGATATGTTCCTCAAGCGGCAGACAGGCATTGCCCGTCTCTATGCGGCGGTTATTATCACGCCCGGACGACAGGCCGATGGACCCAACCATTGCTTTGGCCTGGAGGAGGCTTGGGGCTGGCTCACCCACATTATGCTCGTGAAACCTTTGCCCGACATCTGCGCCACCATGATCATGGAGATGCTGCAGACCCTCGGCTTTGAGCTGTGGCGGGCCTACGGCATGAACTTCCTGAAACTTCTGCTCTACATACAGAACATATATATGCCGCAGCTGTCGGCCTATGACGAGGGCGGTCCGAAGACCCGCCTCGAAATGCTGCTATCGAAATTTTTGCGTGAGCGTCAAATACCCCAAGCAATGGGCGTGCTGCCCCCAGGCTTCTGGTAGCTCCATAAATATATTTTTATTTTAAAATTAATTGTTAAAGTTCGTTAAGATATATATTTTGATAGGACAAGTGTATGCGCCTCATTTCATTGTTAAATAAAGCCAACTACACACCATATCAGAAGTTGACGTGTTTACATAGAACTGAAAAAAGAAAAAAAAAGAAATTTCTGTCTCAAAATACATGAAAATATTTAACTTATTTGAGTGTCAAAATTTGTTTGCAGAATGGTTCGCGTCGCCTATTCATCAGGGCACGGAGAACCCAAAAGGAAGTCCAAAAGTAGCGGAAAAGCCAAGAAGCTGCTCAGCTCACTGTGCAAGGATAAATCCTTTCTTATATTCCTGAAGCACTTTCGTCGCAATGAGAAGGTGAAGGAGTTGAAGATGTCCAAATCGAAATGCTTCAGCACCGCGGCCAAGGTATGGAAGCGTATGTCAGACGAGGAGCGGCTGCCCTACATGCACGAGTCGCGCAACTTCAAATATGTTTTCAATTCGAACAACGAAAGCATCAACTGGGCCGTCAAGCAAATCCGGCAAATCCTGGTGGCCGACGGGCATCTGTATCTGCAGCGCCTCTGGCAGCTGGCATCCAAACTGACAGCTTGGAACGATCGTGTGGTGGACAATATCGAAACACTGGATGACGACGAGCACTAAGTGATGTCTGTGATTGGTTTACATGCGTTTTGGCTTAGGGTCTATCTGTACAATTGCAATAAATCTAATGCGAGTACATCTAGTTTCGACACTTTTCAAACTTACAGCGATGGCACGCAAATGTTGCCATGTGGCACGACAACATTTGCGCAACACGGCGAAGTCACAATTTTATTGATCAGAAGTTGCTAAAGGCAGAACTCATTATATGAACGTATGCAATTCAATATCAAACTATAACAAAGCATTGCTTTCGCTGCACTCGGCGCCTAGTCGTCCTCATCGTCGTCGTCGTCGTCATCCAGATCATCCAGCTCGCCCGCCAAATCCAAATCAGCGAATAGATCTTTGTTGATGGCGGGCTCAGTGTCGGCGCTGGATGCTGAGGGCGCTGCATCTTCGGCTGCAGCGGTCTTGGCTGCTTCTGTAGCTTGATCGAGTAATCGCGTACTGGATGCAATCGTGCCAGAGCCATCCACCTCTTGGGCGGCCAGTGAGAGGGCTGCCAGGTCGAGCTCCTTAAACTCAACGGTATTGTCGTCATCATCGTCGTCTCGTTTATAGATATCGAATGCAGCATCGCCTTCCTCCATGGGACCATCGTCGACCAGATCGGGATTGAAGCTGAACATCTCGCGACCAGATATACCAAACTGTTTGCCCTTGCTGTAGTCGCTCTTCTTGCGCTCCTCGTCGGCAGCCAGTTTCTCCTTTTTCTCCTGTATCTTGCGTTTCTTCCAGGCCAGGAAAGACTCTAACGTCACCCGAGTCTGATGGGGTCCCAGAGCAGCACGCTCCTTCTCAATGAGATCGACCAGCGAGATCTCCGTTGGCTTTTCCTCCTTCTTCTTGTCCCGCTTGAGTACGTAGCCAGGAGGCAGAGCATGACGATAGATACACTTCTCACCGTTGGGACACTCCCAGAACCAGCCGTACTTGGACTTTTCCACAGCTTCCAGAAAGTATTTGCAAATCTAAGGAATACCGTTAAGTTAAATCGACATGGATACAATAAGATATTTAATATTCTCACAATATCCGTGGTGGGTCGTCGCTTCTCGCCCGAATGCTTCTTGTCGATGACCTCTTGGAGTTTCGCATCGTCCCAGTTGGTCATAGGATCATCTTCGCTATCGCGCATGTCCACATAAACCGAACGCTTCTCCACCTTGTTCTCCTGGGACAAGTCGTGCGAGAACTTACACTTGTCGCCCTTGGTGCAGGTGCCCTGCTTGAAGAAGGCGCACACCACAGACTTCGGATCTGTGCCCTTGTCCACCTTTTGCGTTTGCACCGGCTTGAAGATCATTGCCAACTCCCGCTGATCCGCCAACTTCTTCTCTTTGTCCTCCTTTTTCTTATCGCCATCCTGTCGCGGATGATGACCGCCGGCTTGCACTTGTTTCTGTACTTGCTGAATGAACTTCTGCTGCTTCGTGCCCTTCTTGTTCTTCAAACCAAATGTCTTATCCTGTCAAAATGCATAAGTATTGTAAAAATGTTGACGTTGTATGGAACGGCTCTGCCTGTCGTGGGCTGCGCATTGAGGTTATGTCTCAGACGTGTTATATTTTTGGTTTACCTCTATGACCTTCTCCTTCTTCTTTTGCTCCGTCTTTTTGCTCGGACCTGGCGCCTTTTTCGGTGGCATCTTCGTGCAACAACAAATTTAATAAGCTGAATATAAGAATCGAGATGCGGAAAGTTATTTCTTATAAATTATAGTTAAACGGGCTGACACAGGAGCCACATAAAAGCAGCAACGCCGTCAAACAATCTCACCCACAGTCAGACTATCGATATATCGATATCAAGGCACAGGGTGGCCTATGGGAACTATGTTTATATGATTTATGTACATCTGGCAGCGCTGCAAACGAAAAGTAACTGAAAAATTATTTTTAAAATCGCACAGCTGTCTTAACTCCTTCACTTGCCCGTCTAACAACATATAGATGCTTGTCTTGTATGTAAATATGTATGATGTGTGTGCGTAGACATGTTAGCGCAACACATGTTTGTTTTTATTTTATTTATTTATTATGCTTGTCGTTCGCTTTTTATTATTTTGAAATTTATGTCTGCCCACTTCAGCGCACATGTTCAAGTTGTACATACATATTTCAATTATCTGCTCAGCATATCTCGCTCTACCCTTCATAGCCAATGCTGAATTTGTTTTCAAAGGTCTTTTCACTACACACACATACACACGCACACATGTGCCTGTGCTTCGTGGGTGGTCTTTTATTCGTTGCTTCGCCTTGGGTGGCCTAACTCTTGGCAGTGTATGGTTCGCTCTCGCTCTCCCTCTGTTCGCTGCGTCGTATGCTGGCTCTGCCAATGTGTGCACGTGTATGTGTGTGTGTGTATATGTGCCCCCATTGATCATTTTCTCGTTTAATAGTGCGTGACGTTTCCATAATGCCATTTCGCTCGCACTAATTTATGCCGCTGCCGCCATCTCTGCCGCTGCTTTTGGGTGCCCATTTTGATCCTTTTGCGTTTTTTATTCGAGCATAAAATTAGCAATTATTTGTTTTTTTACGTTTTTTATTGGTTTTTTAAGTGTGCGCCGGCTTCTGGGCGCCCGACACGTTCTGTGTGTGGCCGAAATAACGAGTTTGGCTTTTATTATTTGCTATTTGGATTACGTTTTATTAGTTTTTTCTAGGAACAATTTTGTGTGCAAAAACGTTTTTTAAATGTATTATAGTAAAAGGGTTTCTGGAGAAATACGCCATGGGAACTAACGCAATTTGAGCTGTGGCTCAACATAGGCAAATTTCACTGTAGCTGAGGCTAGAGTGAATTAACATCTGGCCGCCGGCGCGCATTCCAAATTATGACAAGGCAAATGTTGTTGGCAACACAAGAAAACCGTTTCGCATGCAATGTTGCCAACAATTATTTGTGTTGTTGACAGCAAGACAGATAGCAACAGCAACAATTTGCATCAAAGCCGAGACAACAGCAACAACAATAATATTGTTGCTGCCGCTGTATAATTTACAGCGTGAAAGATCAAAAAACAAGGCGCAACAAAGATGTGCAGCTAAAGCAACAACAACAACAACAGCAGCAACAGCAGCAGCAGCAGCCAGCGCTTCAGCAACATGTTGCCAGGGCAGTCCAGGCCGACAGTTAGCAGCTTGGGATCCGCACAGCTTGGCAACGCGGCATCTTGGTGGTCCCCGCTACCAATAACCGACTGTCTGTTTGCAGCTATCTCCCAAGTGCAGTTGCTGCTGCTGCTGTCAATCTATGGCGAAGGCAAATCTTGCTACTGTTTGTTATTGTTGCTGCACACACACACACAAAGAGAGAGAGACTGAGTGCGAGAGAGAGACAGCTTATAATTGCATATAGCGCCAGTTGCAGTTCCGGTCGGTTGAGTTTTTTTTTCTCCCCTGTTTGTCGGCTCCTTCTGCTGCTGCTTCTTCTGCTGCCCCTTGTTGTTGTTGCTGTTGCACGCGCTTTCTTTTTTGCGGCGCCGCCACCACAGACAAGCGCTCAACGGTCGCCGTCGCCGTCGCCTTCTCTGTCTCTGTCTCTCTGTGTGTGTGAGTGGGATTGGTGAATGGCATGTTGCCACCCAAGTTGCCAACTGTGTCTTGGTTGGCTGGCCAGACTTAATAGCCGCTTTCATTGGCCAAAGCTTGAACATTCAATCAGTCGGACCACACACGGCGCGTCGCCGGCGCTGTTTATGCAACATGCCCGGCTCTACACAAACGGTAGCCATTCTTAATTACAACAACAACAACAGCAACAGCAGCAGCAGCGGCTACAACAACATCAAAAGCCATTGAGATAAATCGGAAACGGATATCGCTAATGAAACGAATTTCCATATTTATGTGTTAATAAAACCAGCAACAGCAACAGCAATATCAATAAAGTAGTCAAAAAACCACATTTTCTACTTGGGCGGCCAAATTGAGTGCCTTTTGAAGCTCGCTCACAATGGGCAAAGAGAGTATATTGGTTGTTAGGCTATGCTAGGCTGTTTGTTTCTCTGTAAACTATTTAAGCTAGGGTATGTTAATTTATGGTGTATATTAAGTCAGGCATGCCCTAGTCTTGTAAAGCCCTTCCAAATATAAATGTTTATTCACAGGAATATGTAATCTGATATATATATATAATTCATATACATAATATATCTATGTCTATTACAGCTTTACAGCTAGAGTTGCAAATTATGATAACTCGCTGCATGAAATCTAATAACTTTTTCCTTATAGGCAGTAGCTGTATTATTGGGGTCGGCTCAGAAGATAAAAGATCTGCAATCTCCAGTCATATGATCTGCATAGCGGTACAAGGTAAGTCCCAATTAATTTTAAAAATATATACACAATTTTAGTATACATAATTTTGAAATTTATTATATTTTACATATTATTTATCAAATTAAATTTATTATTTCTAATATTACCTAAATATTTATTGATATTTGCAGTTGGAAAAGAGCATTGTACAGTCGTTAACACCCGACTGAGTTCATTTAATTTTGTTTTTAATTTATACAAATAGACGTGTGTATATTATTGTTCTGATTGTTTGTGTTGTGCAATTAATTTTACCAAATTTAGTTAGAATTTATACCCTACACACATGGGGTGGGACCAGCAGGGCATATTGTTACAGGCAGCATGAGGTAACAGTTTGTAGAATTAACTAAGACTAAGATTAGTTCAAACCACTCTTGACCTTAGACCACTGCTAGTCTTGGCCACTTCAAGTTAGGGTATATAGAGTGCGGGTAACAGAGTTTTCACATAGAAGAGCAAGGGTATACACACACACATACATACGTCTATAACATTTTAATCGCTTAGCTAGTTCTCAAATATTTTCAAAATATATATTTTTCTCTTTTCTATGGGGCTGAGTTTAGATGTGGGGCCCACCAGCGTAGCGCGATGGGGCCTCCATCAGCGACGCCATAATAAATGATTGATCGAACCATCTGTGTATGTGTGTGTGTGTGAGAGGCTCTCCCGCTCTCTCACTATCTCCTCCTCCTCTCTCTTTTGGGGTTTGCTTTGCGGCGTTGGCGGTGCCGTTTGATTGATGCGCTTTTGGTGCTGCGTCTGGGTTGGCGGCTCAGTTTTATACTTTTTTCACGCACTTGGCCCAGACTAGCTGTTGTTGTTGTTGCTTTTGGCATCTTTATGCTTCAACACAACTGTCAAAAGATTTGCCCACAGCAACTACAACAACAACAACAACAACAGCATCGATCGCTGTTCTCTGCTGTTTGCAGCATGCTGTGATTTTTATCGCCGTCACACACGACGTGTGTGGTCCCATCCCATTTCATTCCGAACCCAATTCATGTCCATGTCCATGTCCAAGTCCAGTTCCACTTGAGAAGTTCCAGTGCCAAGCTAAAGTTGAGTTGTTGTTCTTGCTGTTGCTGTTGCTGTTGTTGCTATTTCCGCTTTGGCTTGTGATTCTGCTTGGAATCGGGAATTGGGCTGCGCCGCTCGCTTATGCTGTTTGCAATTGCTGTCACTCAGCGTTCCCTAATTCCATAATGTTTCACAATTAATTGAAGCAGCGCGGCGTATGCAAAAGCTTTTAAGGCTTTGCCTGGGCTGCGCTTACAGTAGCTTTGTTAACATTTTATGTTAAGTGACTCTGTAAAGCGAATTTGATTAAGAAAATTGTTTAAAAAAATATTTATTATGTGCAATAATTTAATTTTATAGATTTTAAAATTTATTTATTAAAATTTTAATATAAATCTAATACATTTATCCATATCTAATATATTTATTATTATTATTTTGTTTATATCTAATATATTTATTTATTTTATTAAAATACCTTTTCAAAATAATATTTGTGTATGCAATTAGATCAAATAATATTTTGAAAAATATGAAAATATTAAAAAATGTATATGTATGTATATTGGGCACATCTTCAAATGTATCTCAATCTCTATCTATCTTACAGAAAAGTATTACTAACTATATAATCCTAACAATTCGTATACTTTCCCTTGTATAGCTCCTAAATGGTTTCTATTTACCCACAACATGGTCATGGTAATTCTGGTTCTTGAAGCATTTGCCAATGAGCCGTGTAAACCGAGCAACGGCTCATATATCACTCGGTTCCAGATATCTTGTCGTAGTTGACTGGTCATTTTCCTTATAAATAGCACGTGTTATACGTGTGCGTGTGTGTATGTGTGTGCTTGACCTCAGCATGTGCCTCATACCATGCCATCCATATATGCATTGAGTTCCATGGAAAAAGATTTCGGCTATGTTTTTATGGTCATCGTTCTACGGCGGCCTTCCGACATTCCTCTTCCCGACTAACTGCTGTGACCTTGTTTGACGTTTTGGCCCATTTTATAGCTGTTGACGTTCGCTATTAACAAGCCGATCGTATGTATATAGGTATTTATATATATGTGTATATGTAATTTATAGACATTCCATTGGCTGTGGACTCGGCTAAGCCACTGAGATTTATGGCAAGGTCAATAGGAATTTGGCATTTAATGACAACTGCAGAGAGACTGAAGATATCATAAATGAGATACCCTATATCTATATACTACATATAATATATAACATTGATGCATTTGATACCAAATAGTTAAGATCTATATAAAAGTAAGCCAGAGCAGGAGCAACAGAACTCTTGCTTAACTAAACAGGGAATCCTCACAGGGCATATACCCGATCTAGATATATGTATATTGAATAGATAGATAATTGAACTGAAGTAGATTCCTTAAATGACCACAGCTGAGTCTGAGCATATGAATTTGGTAAAGTTTCGATAGGGCTTGCTTCATGAATACCCTATTAATGTTATCCACAATGGGCCTGCTTGACTAAGCCATCCACTGGCGTATAGCCAGGACCATTTGATACTGCCAGCTGCTTACGAATTTCATTTTCTTCATGCTCAATTCGCATTATTGATGATTGCTCAATCAAATGGCACAGTCGCCTGGCGCTGTGGGATCGTGTCGTTGCCTGGGCAGAGGCGCGGTTCGGGTATGTTTGGCTGCTAAATTGCCTGCCGGACCACCATGGTCATTATTTCAAATTTAACGCCGCACGGTGGCAGTTTTGACCAGCTGGCACGGAGGAGGGGCTGGGGGCAGTTGGGGCGCACACAAACGCCGCACGCGGTCCGCGGCCCAAGATCAAAGCAAGCGCCAAAATGAAAATTATTACAAAGTGATGTAGCATGACTAAATACAATTTTATGTTGGCATTTCGTTGTTGTTGTTGTTGTTGTTGTTGCTAGCTATATTTCTACACTCCATCAGCAGCGGCATGTGAAAAGGGGCAGACGAGCTGAAGCTGAAGCTGAAGTTGCTTGCGGATGCAGAACGTCGTACAGGAGCCATAAAATGGAATTACACGCATTTACACACAACCACAAGAACAATAATCTCTCCCTCTCTCTCTGTGTCTGTGATAATGTCTAAATTTGGCCTAAATGGATTTACCTGGCAAAAGTCATTTCGGTCACGATCACGAAAGGTGGGCACCCCAGTTAAGTGCCCCTGCCCATTATTACTTAAGTGTCAGACATGAGTCATCTCTATCGAGTCGAGCGACAAGCGTTAATAATCATCGCGCTGGGAACGGAGTCGAGGCGACTCTGACTAGCCGCACCAGAGTGTGACATCTGAGGCATGCGGGTGGTAAACCCATATCCAAGTGCCGAACGCTCTCAGATCTTGTAATACCTTGCATCCTGTCTTTGTATTGACTTAACTTAGGATATGCGTAGGCGTGGGAATCTGCCGGTGGAATATGACTGCAAGTATAAGCCTTAGAATTTATAGGATTACAAATACATTTGCTATACCCGAAAAGTCTTTACAATTAATAGGGAGTGGCTGACTTAAAGATACCCTAGACAATCTATTACTTGCTCGCTATTGATGTATAGATAAAGCGAAAATAATACGATTTTCTTCTATTCCCATTCCTAATCATATTCAAAGTAAAACATCAATGTCTACATTGAAGCTGCCTTAAGAACTCGGTCTTAACATATATAGAATTCCACATGCAAACACCTGAAGCCTTCTCGATTCCTGTAAAATGAGATGCACCAAAGCCGCTTAGCACAGCCTGCGCAGCGCTGGCTGTCTGCCTGCCTGGCTAAAGACTCAGCCGAACCGTAGCCAAAGTTCGTGTACCGCAAACAATTCAATACGTGGCTACTGATTTACACAAAGGACCCAGCCACACACACACACACACACACACACACACAGGCAGGCAGACAGACACACACCGACAAGTTGAAGTCCGATTTGAAGACAGCGACATGATTGCACGTATAGTGGAACAAATTCATTGCATACGCGGGATCCCAGCCAGCACCTTTGGCAATCAGCAAGGAAAACAACGGCAAAGGGTATCGGCCAGCGAGCGTTGCGATGTCACCTACAAAGCAAAGAGAATAAAACAAATATGAATTACAAATATTTAATAAAATGAAAAAAGTAAATATAAATATACAAAAATATATAAAATTAGTATAAAATTATATATAAAATAAATATTAATTTTTGTTATTTTATTCTATTTTATATACTTACTCTAACTTCACTCCGCTTAACTTCTCATCACTTCACATATAGCCTATTTACAGGGTATTCCATTCAACCAGAAGGCAACTCGAAAAGGAATTAAGTTAAAATGTTGATGGGTGTGGGGTAAATCGCTCTCGGCTGTGCGGCTGCCACTGTTCTACGCTTAATGCGATGCGATGCGATGCAGCAGAGGCAAGGCAAAGCAAGCGAAGCTGCAAGATTGAGGCTCAGTTCTGCCCGCTACTGCCCTCTCTTTCTCTCTCTCCCTCACGCCCTCTGTGTGTGTGGCTTGGATCTGCTGCGTTCAATAAATGTAAGCAACGACCGCTGCAGTTTTTGGGACCATTCAGAAGCTTACATATACATAAATACATATACACATACATATATGCACATAAACAATATCCGGATGTTTGCATTTGTATGAATGTATGTGTGTCACCTGGCTGTGGCTGCGCCAGCTGTTCAGCTTTTATCTATTCTATTCATTTTTGTTACTCGGTGATCGCGCTCTGCTCTTCAACTAACGTAGCATTACTGATTCCATTGCCAATTCCACATGCAGTTCCAGTTCCAGATCCAATTCGCCCTGCTCGCTACTGTTGCTGGCAGTTCACAAAGTTTTCGCTTTCAAATTGCCTGCTCACCCTTTTTTCGTCTTGCTCTGCCTCTCTCCCTCTCGCTCGCTCTCGATCTGTTTCGTTTCCTTGCAAAGCGTTTAAGTCGCCGTAATGTGTAAAGTGGGATTTAAATTCGTCGTCGGCTACCGTTCGCTGCCTTGGCTGCCATTTAAAAAGGCTCTTACCGTTGTTTTTCGCTGCTGCTGCTGCTGTTGCTGTTGTTTTTGTTGTTGATTAATTAACCGCATAATCATATTTACAGAAGCTCGAGGCGCACTCTGATTTATTTCATGAATCAGCACATTTTTTGAGCATTTATTTTATTTGTTTTTCGTTCTTTATGCTTTTTGGCCAAAGTAATTCGTTTTGCTCACTTTGTTTCTTTAACGTAACAGTTAAAGGCAATTAGGCAAATTTTTTATGAATTTTGATTTTTTGTTTCTTATTCGAAAGTTTTGCTTATGATCTATGCTGCAGCCATTTCCTGTGTCAAAATATTTTGAGATATGAATGAAATTTGAAAAGATTTAAGTATTGGAAATTTGTTTAAATTGAAAATTTGTTAATGTAGGTCGAAAGGAGAGAGCAGAGAGAGCAGAGAGAGAGAGAGAGAAAGAGAGAGAGAGAGAGAAAGAGGAGGAGCGAAAAACAGAGAGAGAGAACTGAAGAAGACAGAGAAATTAAGAGAGAAGATGCAAGCAGGAAATAGAGAAAGAGATAGGAGAAATAGTCAGAGAAAGAGAGAGAATAGAAATTAAGTCAGCTCTAAAAGAAATATAATCAAGCCATCTGGCATTGGGGAACATTCGAAAATCGTTGGCAACTGTTTTCTCTTTGTCTTTCTCTATGTCTCCGTCCGGCTAATCTATGGGCGAGATCAGTGATCGGTATCAAGAGTCAGTCAGTTGGCTGGTTCTGTTGATGGCACAGAAATAACCATTAAAGCGAACAAATTAATTCGTAGAAAAAGGTGTGAGAAAATTGACTTGTCTTCCGTTTAGACGGACTGGAGGAACGGCGAACGGCGAGCAGACCAAAATAATCAATTAGATTCGCAGAAATCACTCACAAAAAGAGAAAGAGAAGGAAATTACGGAAACTGAAAATGCTGTAAAAAGAGGGCAGAACCAGAGCAGGGCGGGGCGGTGCAGGAGCTGGGCGAAACAGTTGAATGACGTCTGTGCGGCTGCTGACAACAGGTAGGCAGATTAAGGCCCGAAGCGAATTTCGTTTGATCTCTCAGCGGCTTCTGGCCAGGCTTTGACTTTTTGCACTTGTGCACGAAATTCGCCGACAAAGCGGGAGGGGGGGCAAGAAAGTGTGACACAACAACAACAACAACAACAACAACTCTCTTTGATCTCATTTCTCTTTCAGAGCACAATTCCTAGACAGCTCAATTCCAGCAATGCGTGTCCTTTGCTCTGCTGCCGCCAACACCTGAGCATACCTGAGCACAAATAACTTGGCATTTATAATCCACACGGTCCAGTTTCAGTTGTTTAATTTCGGACTTGGGTTCGTCTTGGGTTCGGTTCCTCTGTTACACGCAGCTGGAATTCAATTTGCTGTAGAACAATAAAATGTCTTATTTAGGTTCGGTTATTAATGATGAGTTATGAGCACCTTCAGTGCCATCATCATCATCATCATCATCATTATGATCAAAGGGAGCAACATTGTGGCCACTCAATGCCTTCCAGGAAGATAGAGCCTGCATAAGGCAATTGTCTTGAATTTATGGCTGCTTTATTTTAGGTTTCCTTTTCGGGTTTTAGCTAATTTGGAGCTTTTTTTGGCCGAAGGATATACGAGCAATTGACAGGATTAAGGCGAAGGACTGACGAGTAATTAGCATGAATAAGGCAAGCAGTGGACCAGATTAGGGCGAATGATATACAAGCAGTTCGCAATTTAAGGAATATATAAGATATATATTCATGATCCGTATCAACTGAACTTGGGCAGTAAAGACAGGAAATGGCCAGAGAAAAATATTATATTTTCCTGAAAGAGAAAATACTCCTGCCTAAAAAGAAGAGTAGAGCAAGTACGAATGATATGATGATATGATATGATATAATATGATATGATATGAGATAATATGATATGATATGATATGATATGATATAATATAATATGATCAAACATTAGCAAAGAGAGCAGAGCGGATTATGATACTCTATAATATGATATGATATGATATGATATGATATTATATAATATTAAATGATACTCTATAATATTATATTATATGATATAATATGATATGATATGATATAATATGATATGATATGATATGATATGATATGATATGTTATGAGATGATATTATATAATATTAAATGATACTCTATAATATTATATTATATGATATAATGTAATATGATTTGATATATGACATGATCAGACATTAGCAAACAGAGCAGAGTGGATTACAGTTAAATAAAACTATATATAATTTATAGAAAACTCTCCTCTCCATACACAGCTTTTTTGATCTAAGCAAAATCCAGAACTTTTCCAACTATTTCCAATTTTCTGAGACCCATTACTAAAGATCTCTCAGTTCCTTTAATCAATAAGTGAATTGTAAGTGTTTGCAATTCTAGAAACTAGATAGCATTACGGCGAAGAAAAAGTGAAAGACGAAACAAACATTTGTCACTTCCTAATTTCCGACGAAATCAGAGAAGAGGAGGGGGAGGAGGCGGAGGAGGGAAACGCAACTTCTGTGGCCAGTTGGAGTTTCGGTGGAAAGCGATCGCCCACGCAATGTATGCACAGTCGAGGAGACATTTTGTTGACAAGCGCAAATCATGACCAGAGTGCGACCAACTGCCAACACAACAAACAAAGTCGAGGCAAACAAATAGATTCTCAAGATGCGGCAGGGGCAGGGGCAGGGTCAGCGACAGCGACAGCGACAGCGACTCTCATGACAATGAAGTTTCGAGTTGTTTTATTTTTCACTTTTGAATAGATGCGCAGCCACAATATATTAGGAAAACTGTCAAAGCTGAATAGAACTTAAGAGGTTTAGCGCACTCTTAACGTTTCTTCATTCTCTTCTGTTGCCTCCTCTGCTTCTTCTTCACATATTTTCTTTTCAGTTTTCCAATCGGGTTTCTTTTTGAATGTTTACCTACCGCAGTTTTTGATGCTCGTTCAGTGAGCATTGAAGTGAGTATATTGGTTTGAAAATTGGAATTTAGATACTTGTGCGAGCTCTTTTTATTGTCTTTGTTTATTGTTCATTATTTATTATTGATTGTTTATTATTCATTTTTTATTGTTCATTGCTTATTATTTATTATTAATTATTTATTATTAATTATTTATTATTAATTATTTATTATTAATTATTTATTATAAATTACTCATTATTCATTGCTCATTACTGACTATTTATAAATTGTCAATTACTTCATTTTCATTATTCATTGTTCATTATTTATCATTTATTGTTAATTATTCATTTTTTATTGTTCATTGTTTATTATTCATTACTGATTATTTATTATTAATTGTTTATTGCTCATTTTAATTTTTTCATTGTGCATTGTTCATTATTTATCATTCATTGTTAATTATTAACTTTTTATTTTTCATTGTTTATTATTCATTACTGATTATTTATTGCTCATTTTAATTTTTTCATTGTTCATTGTTCATTATTTATCATTCATTGTTAATTATTAATTTTTATTGGCCATTGCTTATTGCTTATTCTTCATTATTAATTCTTTATTGCTCGTTTTAATTTTTTCATTGTTCATTATTCATTATTCATTGTTCATTGTTCATTATTCATCATTCATTGTTCATTTATTCATTATTGATTGTTCAGTGCTCATTAGCCATTATACATTGATCATTATTAAACTGATTCTCAGCTAGAGCTTCAAGCATAAGTCAACAGAGCCTATATCGATTATCAGTTATCTATTAATTATCTAGTTAAACTATTTTAGTGGCCTGTACAAGTATCAGGCAGTCGGATATAGCCTCACTCCAAATTCTTTCTGGGTTTCGCTCCATGCGTGTTCGACCCGCATCTCAGCTGCAACTGATCGATAAAGTTATTAACTCGCATCTGTGATAAATGGAGCCCAGCTACAACACTTCCGGCGCGCTTTCAAGCTAAGCTCTGAGCTCTAGCTGTACATGCATATATATATATATATATATATATATATATATATATACATATATTATATATGTAGATGTAGCCACACAATAGCCTGGAGCTGGGCGATATTCATGGGCTGCCCACGCAGTCGACAGCGCCCAGCGGCGCTGTTATCAGGGGCAACGTGTGCGGCCGCCAGCTCGGCTCGGTGAGGACCAATTAAAATGTAGCGAACAACTCAATACAATGTAAACAAATGATATACGGTCACAGTTCGGGCACTGTCAATTGAAATGTTACCTTAGTCTACCTTTCGAGCCAGCGAGCCGCACAGCTGGACGCAGAGCCGAGCTGGGCTGGGCTCGACTCTGGTCTATGATGGAAACTGGCTTTCGCTGCGAAATCAATTTTCAAAGAGATTTTCAATTTGATTTCAGTTTGTTGAAAATGCAATAAAACTGTGAGAGAGGCAGAGGGAGAGGGAGAGGGAGATAGAGATGCTATCCGCTAGATATGTCGAGGCAAAACAAGTTGAGTTGTCAACGCAGCTCCACAGGTGAATGTGCGTCCGAATGGGACTCCGAATGTGAAGTGTCATTGAGTTATGGCCGTCGTTGCCTTTACGACTGCGGCACTAAAACATTTGCCTAATTGATCGTATTAGCCAGAGATATAGATGCAGATATAGATAGAGTCTAGGCTAGGCTAGGCAAAGAGACCAAGTCGGCTTAGTCCTAGCCAAGCTTAGTTCAAGCTTTAGCAATTGCTACTCTTATTACTTCACTTCACACCAATAAAAAAAGGGTACCTGGGCGGGGGCGGGGGCGGGGGCGGGGGCTGATCGAAGACATGACCACACGGAATACCTGCAAGCCGTAAATAAGCAACTCAATGAGTTGCACAGCCATAAGCCGAACGCCAGCGCACGTGCCTCATAAACCACAAAAGCGAGACGAGGCGAGGCGGGGCGAGGCAGGCCGAGGTGAGGTGGGGCGGGGCAAGCCGAACGAGAGACCACCCAGGCGACGATTTGTTCAGTCATTCCACGAATTCTTGGCAAGCTCAGGCACAGGCCCAGTCTGTGATTGCGGCTTAGTTGGAGCCTCCTGGCGAATTCTACAAAAGTGAGCAGCAGCAGCAGCAGCGGCAGCGGCAGCCACAGGTAAAGCCTGGGCGACCACATTTCACATTTCACCAGCTTATGAGTAAGGCGAATCTTTTAATATACCCTATGCATGTGGGTTTGTGGGGTATGATGTTTGCAAATGTGGCTGAAAGATTTTACATATCCGTTATAGCCAAAATTCAAATAGTAACGCATTGAACTTAAGTACGCAGACATACTTAGACCCCAAGATGACGAGCTGAAAATTTCATAAGGATCACACAAGTAGAACCCAAGTTATACCATAACTAGTCTAGCAAAGCAGGTGGAGTGTGGCTGGGCGAGAGATTATGTCTATGTATCTACATTTGCTCGAAGTAGCCTTCACTACTCGCCATATCCACTCGGTTCAAGCTTTACAGGGCATCGGCAAGTCGTTCACACTGGCACTACCGCGCTCTTTTAGTATGCTGAGGATGTTGTCGTTACAATCGTTAGCTGCGTCATGGTTCTCTTCGCCTGGTTATTGTCAAAGTCCAAATTATGCATGCGTCTCTTAAGATATGTTAATGTCTGTTGGTTATGGCTGACACAGCGCCCACGCAGGCGCATTGTCATGCTCGATGCTCGACGCTCGTTGGACGTTGGACGTTGGACGAGGCAGTCGAAGCTCCAACAGCAACGACGACGACGACATCGTCACAAAACGAAATTAATTTGACAACCAACGCAAAACGCATGCGCCGTCAACATTCCATGACACGCCTCCTCCTCTGCCGCCTGGGTCTCCCCCACCCCCCATCTGCATCGACGACAGACCCACTGACATACGTTCCGCGCTTATCGGTTTACTTTTGTGGCTATCTTAAGCTCGTTGTTCGGATCTTTCTCCTCTGAGGCTGATTTGCAGTCACATTAACACTTGGTTTAAGGCAAACGGCTTATGCGATGTTTATGTAATGTTTATGCGATGTTTATGCTATGATTTTAAGTGAAGTATATTAAATTGATTATGAATAATATAAATATAGCTAAACTTGCCCAATAATAACCCATATTAAATGAGAAATTCTCATAGTGGTGCTATTATTGTTTTCTCAGCTGTTATGCCATGCAGCATACCGTTAGGTAGGTAATATAAGCTTCTATATGCATCTCTTTCTGGCTCAGCTTGTGCTTGGCGACAGTTTAGTTGAAGCCCGCCCTTATGCTGCCGTTTAAAGGGCTCAATTAGGCACTGGAGAACGGACCACCCACAAAGCAGCACTTTCCATTTGAGCAAACACAGCGGTGTCTAGTGGTGTTGTCGCCACGCGTGGGTTGCCAAATGATAACCAAAGAGCCATCGATCCGGCGACCCGTCCAAATGGATCAACCATAACAACAACAACAACAACAACAGCAGCAGCAGAAGTAGGAGCCAAACAGCAACAACAACGACGAGAACCACAAGCGCATGACAGGACCACACAAGACGAAAACGCTGAAAAAAGCCACACACAGGCAAAAAGACAACCACTGAGCGGCGACGGTGGCGACTGGACGGTTGATTACATGAACAAACGAAGCGAAGCAGCCGGCAAACGACAGAGACGGAGAACGGGCAGCGGGCAACGGGCAACGGGTTGGATGCAGTCGATCCGCGTAACCGCAAAAGCCGACGCCAAGATAACGAGTAAAAAAAATAAGAAGAGAGCCAACCACAAACAAATTTACCACACACGCCATCGCCGAGGCGAAGGCAATGCGAAGGCGAAGAGGAAGGCGAGGGTGCTGCGAGGAGAGAGCCAGGCGACGGCTACGGCGACTGGCAAAGACAGGGGCGAATTGCCTCTAGGGGGAACACAGCAGAATACCATTGGCGGCGACTTGGGCGAGCCGGAGCCACACGTATTACCGGTGGCAAATAGTAATTATTACATTAAATGCACCGCAATAATACAACAACAACAATAACAGCCATAAAAATTGCAACGATGCGCGACCTCAAACCCGACCCCGACCCGAGCCGAAGCTCGCCTGCAAAGCCGAGCTCGCGCCGAAGCTCTCTCTCTCTCTCTCTCTCTCTTTTGGAATGGCTTCTAAGCGCAAGCAGTTAAAGTTTAAGTGGTGTAGCGAGTCACTGCTCGCTGGCCACTCGAACCGGCAATGTTAATGGCGTTATAGGCCAATGACAAATGCAATTGCCTAGCGATGCGGATTGCAATGCTGGCGCACTGGGACCCCAGCTGCGGTGCACTATAAATTAAGACATTATGCGATTAAAAACAAACAGGCTGTCGTTAAAGTTGCTTTTGAGCTGTTAGGGGCGAACGGGCGGCCACAAGAGGGAGAGAGAGAGGCACGAGTGTAACATTTTCGGCTAACTGCAGCCGAATATGTAGTTGAATGTAAGCTAGTCAGACTCCAGCAATAGGCAAGCTATGGCATAGTCGATCATTCACAATTTTGCATATTTATCTATTAAAATTTTATAAATTACGCATGTAAATTAAATTGAAAATAAATATAAAATATGACTAAAACTGTGAAAATATTACAATTTAAAAATATGAGTAATATAAGTATGATATATAAAATTTTATATGAATGAAAAATGGAATACAGACGTATCTCTAGCTCATGACCCTAAAACTGCATTAATAAAATATTATGGCTAAAACTGTAACTTCCTTCCATGTCACTCTGTTATCACTCACATACATATGTATATACGATAATATCAGCGCACCTGACAGCTGTAGGAAGCTTTACCTTTACATGCAGGCTGAACAGCTTCCTGGCCAATCATTGTATCTACACATATTGATCTACATGCTACGTACCCCTTATAACAATCCCTCAATCGCAATTCAACAGCTGCTCCCATCCCCATATCAAACTAGATCAGTTGCCTGCATGTGAATGATATCTGAAAACAAGGCGGCGTTGGAAAAAAGTTGCCGCGCTCTAGGCAGGCAAACTGGCGAGCAGGCAGCCAGCCAGGCAAGCAAGCAGGCAGCTCGCTTCGGCAACAACAACAACAATAACTCTACGCTGCCGCAACTGAAACGGCAAATGAAGCTCTCAACCGCCACGTTGGTGGTCCAATGGCAGCTGCGCCGTTGCCGCCACACAGGCACAGCATTTGAATGCCCAAGTACATATGTCAGTGTGTGCCATTCGCTCTCGCTATCACTCGCTCTCTCCCTCTCTCTCTCTCTCCCTCTCTCTCTCTCTCATTTGCTTCACTCTCTCTATGTGTTGGTTATGGGGAGCATTGGAGCTGCGTTACGCTGCAGGCGAATTGAGCAGAACAAAATGCAAGTCATTGAGAGCAAAAACATGAGAGTCATGCGCTGCGATACTAGAGATGCGCAAGCAAACACGATCTGAAGCGTGCAGAATTAATAAATTAAACAAATAAAAAAATTTTAATTGCAACAGATATACATATATTGTCATAAGAAATGGAAAATAATTGCTTTATAAATAAAATCTTAAATAATTATTTTGCTTTTGATATGAAAATATTCACAGATAAGATTATAACAATTTATATACATATTCATATATTTCATCTTACCAAACATGCTCACGAGGCCATCTCTAACTTCCAATGTTTTGAGCGAAAAAAATGGCGCAATCTGCAGAGAGCGCGACGTAAATGGATAAAGCTAAAATATGCGACCCGCGAGACGGCGGCAAAAATGCCGCCCATGTCGCCAAAATGCGCCACACGCAATCCAAAACACAAAACGGGCACACAACAATAACAACATCTCCCCTTTGACTCGACTGCAGACTGCACTGAGCGCGAGTCACACACACACACACACAGAGAGAGAGAGAGAGAGCAAATGAGTGAGCGCAGTGAGACGCAAAAACAAAAAGAGAAGAGCGCGCTAGTGATCGAGTGCAGGCGCACTCAGTTCCGAGCAAAAGCACAGCAGCCATTCATATTGATGTAACGTTAGCCAGGTGAGCGGCAGAGACAAGAGGCAGTTACGTTTGCTGCTCGTCATCAAAAGTTGTTTGTTGTTGCTGTTGTTGTTGTTGTTGGCTGTTTGATTATAATAGCGGCTTGCGGTGGGTCTCGGTAATGACGTTGCATTCGAATTTGAATGCGAGTTCGATTTCGACTTCGATGCGAACGCTAATTTTCTGATCACTTTTATCATTGATATGCGCGCGTGTAGGGTATATTAGTTTTAATGGGAAATATGTGACGCAAAGAGGCGAACATCAACCAATATAATAAAATATGAATATAATTTGATTTCTCAAACAATTTAATAAAATGTGTGTATATAATTTGATATTTAATGAAGGTCATTAGGATGCTCCCCTTTTATTGCTCTCTTAGAAACTCAGCGGCCGCCAAGTTGGAGCCGTTGCAAGAAAAACAATCAACTTTTCAACAGGCCGTATATAATTTGCCTCGCAAAAACAACAACTTGTGTGGTCCTCTCACACACACACACACATGAACGATAAAGTGCAGTGAGCTAAAATATCCTCTTCATAATTTAGTATTAAAAACATGCAAAAACAGATATCAGACGCATGTGGCAGCCACAAAAAGCAGCAACAAGAATAACCACATGGAGCTAACAAATTTGCCAACAATTCACAGTCTGCACACACACACACATACAGAGATGCACACATACACGCCTGCCACGCACGCGCTCCACGGGCATAAACACTTATACAATAATAAAAGCTCGCGACGTCGCGTCGCTGCTCGCACAGCTGAAGGCCGCAAGCAGCAGACACAGTGAGAGAGACAGAGAGAGGCAAAGAGAGAGCGAGATCGCGAGCGCGCAGAGGCGGCGGGAACATCGGGACTGTGGACCACCCACAATGCCGGCAGCCGCTTTTAATGAAGCAACAACAAATTTTATTTGGGTGGTCGCTGCAATAAAAATAACAACAACAGGAATACGCCAGCGGGCGCAGCTCGTGTGTGGTCTAAGCTAAAACAACAACGACAACAACAACAACAAAAAAAACATCTCAATCGCAAGCTTGTTTAAACAACTTGCTACTAGGGTCGAAAAGTTTGATACATGTGTGTATGTACATATGTGTGTGTGTGTGTGTGTAAGAGCTTTAACTGTAATTGTAAATGAGCTACTATAGTTAACGGTTATCCTGTGGCATGTGTCTGTTCCTTATTCCGCCAAGATACATATAAGAACTAGATAATTTTGCATATAAATTTATTAGAATGAAATATGATATTAGATATCCTATTTATTGAAATTATTAAGTTATTTTAAAATAATTATATTAAATATCTATGTTCATATGTATGTATGTATGTGTATGTGTACACAGATATTCAATATATAATATTTAAAAATAACTTTTAAAGGTATCTGATATCATATTTTATTCTAATAAATCTATGACTAGATACAAATATTTTTTTAAAACAATTTTATAAGAAACATAAACGACATAAACACTTAAGCTTAACAATTCATTTGCACATTGTTTTGTTACCCATTTAACCTATTTTTCCATTGCAGGGTATACGACAAATCCCTGTTGCATATGCTCATGCAGAGCCGCCGTCTTCTGAACTGTTCTCAAAGCTATGAAACTGTTAAACGTAAGTGCACTGCAGCCCTCGTTGCGAGTAGCGGGCGCGCTCAAATCAAAATGGCCGCAGCAGAGCTGGCCGAGCGCGAGTATGAGAGAATGAGCATAAGAGAGAGAGAGAGAGAGAGAGAGAGGGGGGACTCTAAGCGCTGCTCGCACAGATACGGCACGCTAATGAAGTTGTTTGGCTTGGTCAAGTTGCGTGCTTACCGCTCTTTCAGTACATTTAACATACACATTTTGAGTTTAACAGTGCCATTTCGAGCTAACAGCGATGCGAAGCAAAAACAATGTAAGGCAACAATACAAAATGTATCTGTATCTCTCAGACTGCCTGCGATCTTCGAACGAAACGGTTGTGTTTACTGCGCGAGCGGCTCGAACGAAACGCGCTTGATTTTTGTATAAGACGAATTGGCCTGATAGTGTTTTTATAAACAAAAATATAAAATTAAAGTGTCAAATTATATGCAACTAAAATTAAAAGAAAATACACAAATTCTCAATAAAAATACACGAAATAACAACAACGAGACGTCGACGTGTGTGTAAAAAAAAAAAAAAACGCGAAGAGAGGAAAGAAAAGAAGAAAAAAAAACGTGATGCAGCGCGTTGGAAACTTCTGAGGCGTTCGCGTCGCGCTGCGCGTCGCATCGTTACGAAAAGTGTGTGAATTATGTGTGAAAATTGTTGAAATTGTTGTGGAAAATGTGCACAAATGCAGTGGCAAAGTGAAGCGATCCAGATCGAGCTGAAGCCAAAGCCAAAGCCAAAGCGAAACCAGCAATCACAACAAAACGAAACAGAGAGAGAGTGAGAGCGTGAGAGAGAGAGCGAGCAAACGACAGCCGGAGAGCGTGTGTTGGAAATGTTGTTTATGCTGAGCAGCGAAAATGCAGCGCAGGCATAATGCAAAATACAAAATAAAAAGTTGTTTTTTTTTTTAATCATCAAAAATAAACAATACCCACACACTCGCACACACGAACGTGAACTTCAAGCTGATTGGTAGCACTTTTCTGTCGCTGTTAGTTAACAGAAGAGCTACACAGACAGCCAATCTGTCCCCCGTTAACAGCTGTGAGAACGCGCGTTATTTGTCCTCCCACACAACAGACACTCACACACACACACACACACACACATCTACATCAATATGGATAGGGAGAGCCTGCCGCGCGTACCGGACACACACGGCGATGTTGTCGATGAGAAATTATTCTCGGATCTTTACATACGCACCAGCTGGGTAGACGCTCAAGTGGCGCTCGATCAAATTGATAAGGTAAGTGCAAAAAGAGAGTCAGAAGAGCTGAAAACCTGTATCAGGCCTGGGCCTGGGTCAGGCTTTGTGTTAAATTAAGTCATTAAGCCGTTTGTGGACAACTCTTAATACAATTTATTGGCATTGTCTTTTCGCCCATTTCGATTTCGTTTCGTTTTTAATAGAGCTGTTAACGGCCGTTGAGTGTCGGAGGCGGGGGCAGCGGCGAAGTCAGGCAACGACGTCTGCGTTCTGCTTTCTGCTTTAAGCGCACGCAATTTGTAGATGCCATTTAATTAATTGCTGTGATTAACTTGAAAATTTAGTTGTGGGAAAAAACTGAAAGTATTAACGATCTCATTAATATAAATACCCTTACTATATATCAGATTGTACTTTACGCTAGTTTAACATTCTCTATGCTGCTTAACATGAGCATATCATGTTATGTTAGCGTAGTTCAGAATAGACCAAAAATAGACCGTATGTGTGTGCGTGTGTGTGAGCTCAACACATGTTCGCTTAATAAAAGGAATTTATATGAGTTTTCACTGACTTTTCAACTGACAGCAGCAATAACAACAACAACAACAGAAGCACACGTCAACTGTTGAGCAAATCAAACTTAAAGCTATTTTCACTTGACGCACAGCAGGCCCAAGACCTCCGACTCCGACTCTCGACAAAAACAACTTCATTATTTTCGCTACTGTGCGGCGAAGTTGTCGGCTGACCGCAAAAAATCAACAACAACAGTAACAGCAGCAGCAGCAGCGAAAAAAAATAACAACTGCACAAAATGTGAAGCGCTGTCTGCGGCGACTGCAGGAACTCTTTCAAAGTATGACTGTATGTGTGTGAGTGAAGCAGGCAGGCTACGAATACCGCCAAAAACAACAACAAAAACTTTTGATTTGCTCTTTGATAAAGTGAGCTACGCAGCTTTAGCTTGACGTTTGTGATGCTAAAAAGTAAACAAGGAGAGTGAGAGCAGCTTAGATGAGCTGACAGTGTATAAGAGGATAAATAAAATATATATAATATATGTGTTGAAATTGTATTTATAAAATTTCTCAAACGCAAAATTCGAAACATTATATATTTAATATATATTTTTCAAAAATTATATTAAGTACATTCTCAATTTGTGTAGAGCATTCGACATTCGTTGTTAGCTTTGCTCAAATTTCCATCGTATTTATCGTTTGCTTTCGTGCGGTTGCTGTTGTTTTTGGTTTTGTGTGTTGTTCGCTTTTGTTGTTGTTGTTGTTGTTGTTGTTGTTGTCGTTGCCAAAAGCATTCTGTTTGTGTTTGCTTGTTGTTGTGGAATTGTAGAAGCAGCTACCGCACACAGCGCGTCACGTCAGCTAGAAGAAACACAGACATACACATAAATAGCGTCCATACATATATTTCGAAAGTGCGGGTGGCCCACGTAAAGGAAAAAAAGAAATCAAATATTTCACTGACGCACGCGCTTTTTGAGCGAGCTCCAATGACTGTCAAACTGTGGCAAGCGAACCTCAACGTCGTTTCTCGCTTCTCCTTGCCCATTGCCTTTTGCGGTGCTTTTTACAACTTGATGTCTTCATTATGGCATCTGCTCTTGTTGCCTTGTCTCTCTTTCGTTCGGTCTGTGTGCTTGTGTGCTGCTGCTCAATTATTTCTCGTAAGGTCTGCGCGCGCTGTGTTGTAACGTTACAGCGTTTCCTCGCATTGAACTTCTCGAAAGTTGTGGCAACAGCGATCGGCGCGTCGATGCAGCATCGCAGTTGGCGGCGACTGTGCTGACTGCGATTGCAGCTGAGGTGTGGTCGTGCCGCGCTGTTGTTGTTGTTGTTGCCGTTGTTTGTGTTTTCTGTTTTCTGTGTTTGGCCTTTTGCTCGTGACGGCGTCGCCGTCGTCGTCATCGACGATGGGCGATTTATTTTAATGACTCAATTTAACGAAATATATTAAGACATTAATTTTGTCTAACGAAGCCAAGCAGCAGCAGAAGCAGCTAAACGCCGAATTGCATTCGTTCCCTTATTCGCTTATTCGCCGTGTGCATATGCAAATTGCTCTCTCAACGGTTATGTTTATTATGCTTCGTCTGCCATAAAAAGCGAAAAACGAGCAAAGTTCGCCGCACTCGCTGGGAGGTCCCGCCGCTGACGTTTTCATGAATGGGGCGAATATCAAATTGAGCCAATCGATATGTGCCGTTGTTGTTTTCGCTGTCTCTTTTGTTGCTGATATTTTTTTAATATCATAATTTTCTCTTTGTCAATTCTTTGCTCATTTGTAAAAATACCACGTATAGTGAGCATAAGAAAAGCATGTACGACTAGGCACGTGATTATAATTTGTTTTTTGTTAGATACGAAATAATAAATTAAATAAATAAAAAAGAAATATATAAAAAAAATAATAAATAATACAAATAAACAAAAATAATATAAACAAATAATACAAAAATTAAATAAACAATAAATAATAATTACATTTGCTTGCTAGGGTATTTTCTAGTCTTACAGTTTGCATTTAGTTGCTTGTGCCGCAACTTTATTTATGGCAATACCCGCACTATGGATGCAGGCCATGTACGAATGGAGAGGGTGTGGAGACGAGGGTCATTGTATTTGTATAACTATAAGCTATATATTATATACATATGCATATGTGTATGTGATCATATCAATTCATGAATGAAATCGCCATGGCACGTAGCTCCCTCTCCCTCTCGCCCACACTCACTCACTCTCCCTCTTTGTCGCGCTGTGCCAATTGTAAAGCACAGAGAGAGAGAGCCACTCAACACAGGAAGTTGAGCCGCATTGCCGGCATTTTGAAGAAGTTTTCGTTGTTGCTGTTGTTGGTGCCGTTGTTTATGCGCCGTTTGCTGCTGCTGCTGCGCTGATGGTTAAGAAATTTGTTAAGTCATGCCGCCCCGATCTTTTCACAACAGCACATGAAAAACAAATATTTACTCACAATAAATAAGAAAAAATTGACTTGGCCAAAATCGTAAGAAAAACCAGTAGCAATACAGCCCTGAAATTGTAAATAAGCAACTGTATCTTAATGAGTTACGTAAACAGACATAAAGCGCAGACAGCTGGACGGACGGAAAGACAGATAGACCAAACACATCTTTTGCATAGACAAACAGTTGCGAGGCCAACCAAGAAATTGAAATCAGATGAATGAAAAGTTCAATATTGAATAGATAAAAGCACTATGGAAAGTCGGAAAGATTTCCGGCAAAAGCTTCGCAATTTAAACTTCTATAAATTAGAACTAAAGTAACTTTTCACAGAACTAGTTCTTATTCACTTTTCACTGTTCAAACAACTAGTTCAGTGGTTCACAAGCAAAGCATTTCGGAACATAATAATAATACCAATATTGTTACTATAAACCAGATATTTGACTAATAACAGTTACGTAGAACCCATTTAATGCCAACTTAACACAATGAATGTTGAGTGCATTCTTATGTATTTCCAAATCAACTCAGCTCAGTTTCTAGGTATTTGTTTACCCTCAACCAACCCCAACCCTTTTCTATGACACTTCAGCGAAAGTCAGTTATGTAGCCTAGGCTTAGCATCCTTTTCGTGGAAGTGGCAAAGGACTAGGCCTTATATCTTTGCCGCGCCTATCTCTAACACGCCCCGAGTACTTCCTCTCTTTGGCTCGTCCAATGCTCTCTACCCCCTGTCATATGTAAGCCGGAAATGCTCTTGTAGGCGTGAGATATCTTCATCGCCACGTCCTCTGCTTTGATTGTTTGGGCAAAGCAAGTTCTTTGATCTTCTGGGAATATACTTTGTGTCGACTTCAGCCCTTGGAGCTCGAAGAATTTATGCAGGTATTGCTGGCTCACTCACTCTTTGGTTTGAGTGTGATTTATGTTTGCTTAGGTTTTATTTGGCACTCAACTCAGGCTCGCTCTTGCTGTGTTACGCTCACTATTAAGTCTTTACGTATTTCGGCATTTAGTGCTTATGTAGTTACTTACGCTCACTCATTCCTTCTTACACTCTTCTAGCGATGAGAGATTTGCTTATGCTTAGAAATACTTGTCACTCAATTAACGCCTCTGTGGCGCTCACTTTCTCACTCAACTAACTGTCCCTATGCTACGCTCACTGCGCTAAATTTAGCCTATGGAGTTTGAGCAGTTGTGCAGTAATGAAGTTTCTTTCTCACTTGTTCTGATTTATGTATATGTGCTTTTGCATTATTTGTCACTCAACTCTCTCTTCCACTCTTTCACTCTAGTTCAGTTCTGCACTTGTTGCATACCCTTTGAATTCGCTGTTATTGGCATTTAGAGCTATTAATCCAATTTATATTTATTAGTGCTTATGCTGTAGCTAATCCAAGTTGAAGCAGATAATTAAGTTATTTCTTGTTCTTTACTTATATTATTTAGTATATATGTACATATGTATATCTATACATATAATATATTCAATATTATATATACATGATTTCAATACAGAGTATTCCCTAGCCGACTTTCATTTGTTTTCTAAATTTATTCAGTATTTTCGTTGTTTCCTTTTGCTTGTTGATGGTCTTGAGTTAAATTCCATGGCATATGGCATAACAAATATTAGTCCAACGTGCGATAGTGATTTATATGAGTTGCACGTGTTGCACCAAGATCTTATCACTAGATCTTATCTGGCTGTTATAATATTTGTTTTGGACCTGGCGAGGGGCGTTCGAAAACTTTGTCAATATATGTATGTATGTATGTATGTATATACATATAAACTTGTTTAAATATTTCTTTTGATCTAGGCAATACACTTAAATCATAAATTAACGCCCAGCTGACTTTGCTGCCTTTGCTCTGTAATCTTCTTGGCATGTCTTCGTCTCCCTCAATTAAAACTAAAAATACTCCAAAAAAAACTAAAACACGAGTCAGTGCCCCAAATAGCACCCACACGTTGCCCTCTCCCCTTCAATTGACAGCTCAATTTTGAGGCCTCACACCAGCAGCGGAGACAACTTTATTTAGGTAGAGCGGAGGAGTGGGGGGTTGAAATGGAAGTCGAAATGTGTTTTTCACTCAGCTTCATTAGGCCGGCTGCGAGTCGATCCCTGCTGCTGTCTCTGTCTCGCTGGCCGCACATAAAACTGTTATTGTCTTCATCATCATGCCCCAGCAACGGGGCACAACAACAACAGAGACGAACGAACGTAAGATGTAAAAAAAATCAAAAGAATTATGAAGACATTAACTTGACCACACAACAAGCGGACGGGCCGGCCGGTCGAGAGCAGCAGATAAAAGTAACAACAACAACAGCAACGAAAAAAGGTACCAAAAGCAACTGAAGACGACGCGCAGTGACATTGGGCAACAAACGAGACAGCAATATCAAATGAAACAGAAAGACAAAAACAGACAGAAAACAAAAAAAAAACGAGATCGAGACAGAGGCGAGAGTGGCCAAAGAGCGAAGCGAATACCGGAAAGAAACATTCAAGCAATAATCACGGAATTCACTGAAAAAGCAGTTAACGGACAGCGCGGACAAGCAACGGACATGAACACAGAGAGTGAGAGAGAGAGAGAGAGAGAGATACATGCATATGTTTGCATGTATGTATATGTGTGTGTGTAGGGCTCAGGCTCAGGCCCTCGCCCTTGCTGTCTCAATTTCGGGCTCGGTGCGTGTGTACCTGTAACTCAATGAGAAGTGAGCGACGTGGCCGCCTTGGCTACCTGACTGACCGACTGCTTGAGTGTGTGTGTGTCTCTGGGCCTTTTCGTATGAAAATAATAAAGAAATTAAATTGCTTAAAAGCAAAGCAAAGCAACAATTTTTTGTGTGTTGGCTCAGGCAGGTGAAGTTAAATTTAAAGCTATTGCGCTGCATTTTTATGACAGCACCCAGTTGAGTTTTATTTGTGCAACGCCCACGCTACAAAAATAAAAAATCTGTAGCTATAACTCAAAGCCGAAGGTAAATCTATAGCTTAAAAAAGCCAAAAAGAGCAGCATAGCAACAAAGTGAAGTTTCAGCTTATTCTCGCTCGCTCGCTCGCTCTCGTCTTTTTGAGTGGTTGTTCTTTGTGCGCTGCTAGCTAACGGTAACGGTAACTAAGTTTTGTCTTTCGCTCGCGCAGTTGCCAGCTGCTCTAATGACCTTCAAACTTTTGTTTCTTTTATTTGGTTGAATTTGAAGCGAATTCATTGAATGAAGAGCGACGCAGTGCCTAAAAAATACACACATACACGAATACATATGCATATGTATGTAAATAAATGCTTGAGCGCTTGCCAGTCACGTTTAAGGGGCGCCATAAATTGCCGGCAAACGACAATTTGCATGCATCGTCATCGTCCCATTTACTTTATTTTAATTGCTTGCCTAGCCGCGAAACTTGACTCGTTTTAAGCGGCGTGGGCAACTAAATGTACGCAATGTGTGTGGTCCAATAACACACGCACACAGAAAGATGTGTGCATGAGTGCAAGCGTAAAGACATGCGGGCTGCTGCGTGTAATAACTGTGCTTGAATGCACAGTGGTGCCAGTTAGCTGAAAAAT
Organism: Drosophila peninsularis; assembly: GCA_035047485.1. Taxonomy (NCBI): domain Eukaryota; kingdom Metazoa; phylum Arthropoda; class Insecta; order Diptera; family Drosophilidae; genus Drosophila; species Drosophila peninsularis. The sequence goes on from JAWNPN010000035.1 coordinate 328,610, forward strand.
TATGATTATGAACTGTTTACAGAAAAATATAAAAACAAAATAAAAAATATATAAAAATAAATGAATATTTCAATGAACTATTTATAGCACTGCTTAAAGACGCTATAAACTTTTTATGTGCTTTTCAAGTTTATATTTCTTTTATTTTTAAATATTATTTCTTTTTATTTTTGCTGTACATAAAAAATTGTATTTTTATTTTAAGTAAAGTTATATTTGAGTATTCAATTTTGTATTCAGCAACACCTTTGGGCTCGACATAACTTTAATGAGAGCTACACGTTTTACGACACACATTTACGTGAGAAACATGTGAGTTTTTCAGTCAAACATCAAATCTATTTACAGATTTTTGCGAAATGTATATGTATACATAGATATATGTATTGCAATATATCGTGATTTTTGAATGGAGAATGAGTTGAGTAACTGAGCAGAGATTTCCTCTATGGAATTTAGAGAGTTACATACGTTTGCTGCCCATAGCTTTGAATGAAGGAGAATCGCATAGAAAGGGTGACAGATAATAAAATTAAGACAAAATAATAATTAAGACTTATGAAGAGATAAAGGTAAATTCTGAGATCTACAGATCTAAAATTTTTGACAATTCTTTAAAACTGATTTATTTTAGCCAAATTCTTTAGGAAATTTCCTGTCACTTAGAAATCAGATTTAGTGCTATGTCAACACCACCTAGGCCACCCTAAGAAAACCTATAGACATTCTAATTTAAGATCTATCTCCGATCAGATTATGAATCGACTCATTCAGTCAACCAAAGGCGTGGCCAGAACAACATTTGGCGCATAAATATGAAGCTTATAGCTCATCTGGTATTTTTATATATTTCTTTATCAAACATTTGGAGTATTCAAATAAATGTGAAAGCCGTAAACCAGATTTAAAAGACGACTTGGCTCGAAATTTATGTGAATATGATAATGAAATATGAGTTCCCACATGATTCAAAGCAACGTATATTTAAATAAGAGTATAGATTTCTTTAAAATCAATATATTATGGCTAAAGCAAGTCGAAACTGAAATACTCTATATTTAAGGTGTGCTATATAAGTATTTGAGTTATAGTATATATCTTTAACAATCTTATGTAGTAAATATGTTAATTAACATAGTGTAAGACCTAAATTGCTGTTATATGTTATGAGAAGATCTTTAACAGTCTTATACAGAAATCCATACTACATGTGTATTACTATATGTTATACTTATCAGATTATACTGATTCCATACCAATATCTATCACACCTTGCCTATTATATGACTAATTCGTAATACCCCAATGGCTCAGAGTATTCGCATGTTGACATTTCCATTAGTCAAGTGGAACAAAAACGTCGCTTATACGGCTGATACGAACGTTGGCATATCTCTATATCTATAATTATGAGCATCTATATGCGCTATTCGTCATGTGATAATTATGCATTCGCTGGGTGGTCCGGCACGTTGTCTCTTATTGAATTCCATTTTATGCTAAACAAAAAAAAAAAAAAAAAATGAATAAATATTTTAGATTCGTTTTTTATTGCGGCACAACTATAACTGGGCTCCACTTATAAGTAACTGTTGGTCTCTTTGGGGCTTGCTCAATTTGGAAAGCTTTTTTAAAGACAGAGAGAGGGAGATATATATATGTATGTATGGAAATATATGCTTGTATTAGTTGCGTTGTCTATTTATAATGCTTCGGTGTAATTAAGTAGTCAAAGACCGTGGGGCATTTGTCTGGGTCTTCGGTAAATTATGCGTGTGTCAGTCTGGCCACGAACCTTTTTGATTGATTAGTGCGTTATGGAGTTGGTCAAAAAATGTTTATTTTCCTCCTTCTTTTGAAATGTTTATTAAGATTAAGGTTTTATTTTATTTATTAATTAATTTTAGTGTATTTAATTTTTATTTTTTAATTTATTTATAATTTTATTTTTTATATATATTCTTTATTTAGAATTTTTATTAAGATTGAGGTTTTATTTTATTTATTAATTAATTTTAGTGTATTTAATTTTTATTTTTTAATTTATTTATAATTTTATTTTTTATATATATTCTTAAATTTATTTATATTTATTATTGTTATTTTTTATATATATATTTATTATTTTATATATGTACATATATATACATTTTTTTATTATTTATTTATATATATTTTTTTTGTATATGTATATTTATTATTTTTTAAAACCGATTAGTTTATTTTATTTTTTTATTAGTTTTTTGCTAAACTATTCTTATTTTTAAAATTTATTTCTTCGGTTTTCTTCTCATTGAAATTCTTTAAAGAGCCGCTTCAAATTCTATTTTTGACTTAGTTTTAAATTCCATTTGTATTGCACCTGTCTTCTCGCTCCCTCTCTCTTTCGCTTTGTCCGCCTCTCCACACGCATTCGACACGTCTCAGCAGCTAAGTGCATTTCAAACTGTGCGCTGGGATTAGCCCAAGCGCTGTTGGATTAGTGTGCAGCAAAATGTGCGCATTTCTAATGAAGCTGTTCCCAGTTGGCTAAGCCTTACAAAGAAAATGCAGCACAAACAATTTTCCGCTTTAGTCAAAGCAAACGCAACAACAACACATTGAGCAGAGGCCATAAATCAATTTGTGACATTTCCTCACGACGCCGACGTTGGCAGCGACAGCGACAGCAGCTGCGGGTGTCTCTTGTAGTCGAGCACTCAGTCAGGCAGGCAGGCCGAAGAAGAAGAGGGAGAAGAAGCAGAACATGTAGAAGGAGCAGAAAACAACAGCAGCAAAAACAGCATGCAAGATTGATGATATGTCACATGGTCAGGCAAGATTTGGCGAGTGAGCGAGTGAGCGAGTGAGAGCGGGAGAACGAGAGGGATAGAGGGAGCGTAAAAGGAGGAGCAGCAGCGCGGAGGAGTGACAAGCGTTAACAGCAGCCGCTGTGATGGCTCAATTGCGCACACACACACATACAGTTTGAGTAGCACTGAACGCGCGCGCACACAGTGACTGCCAAATCTAGATTACAAATTTATTTTTAGTGCGCGCTGCGCGACCTGCGGCATTGCAACATTGTTGTTGTCGTTGCTCAGAGTTTCTGAGAATTTGGTGCGTCTTTTTGTTTAGGTTTTGCGCCTAACCAGGGAAACACATTCTTTTACACACACACACACATACGCACACACGCACAAAATATGAAAAAAAATTCCACGAACATTGCAAACGCAGTCGCCACATGCGGCGCAGCTTGAAAGAGACGCCGCCGCCGACGTCGCCGCCGCCGCCGCCAATGACTTCATTAACATTAGCCGCCTGCAAGTTTTTGCGGAAATAGTTTGGCGACAGCGACAGCATAGCTAAGCAGCAGGAAGTGTGACACACTCTTCCTCCCACTCTCTCTCTCTCTCTCTCTCTTTCTCACCCTTTGGCACACCTTTTGGCTGCACCCGCCAAATGCCACGCATAACTAAAGACAGCGCAGGCAGCGCTAACCTTTTGCCATGGCTTATTTATGCTTGACTCCCGCGACGCCTCTACCTCTGCCGCCGCCGCCGCTGCTGCCTGCGCTGCTTAACGGTAGTCATAAAGTGACTGCCCAGCAATAATAAAGACGTCGCTTCCTTGTAGTCACTTAAGGCACAAGCAACAGCCAACAGCCAACAGAAACAACAACAAAACTTGATTTGAAGCTAGCGTTTGGGCCATTTTACTGGCGGAAAATCTGTGAAAAGCGATAAAAGCAAAAGGAGTCTGCCACACAGAGAAGAAAAAACAACAACATAGAGAAGGAAAGGGAAGAGTGGAGTATAGAAGAGTCGAGAAGTGCCCAATCCCCCAGATTGAGACGTTTCATGGAATGTCTGCGCTGTACCTGTATCGGTGTCTGTATCTGTATCTGTGTGCCTTAGCCTGGGCGCGGCTGCTGCACAGTGGTACAAGAGCAGAAGCCGCGAGAATGTTGTAGAACTTTCGTCTGAAGCTTTGGGCAGGCTTTAAGCAACTTGTGCAGGTTTTAGAAATCTTAAGAAAACTAAGAGAGAAACAGAAAATTAAAAATTAAAAAAAAATGTAGAAAAAAAGCATTTAAAATTAGGTATTAAATCAAATTTTATGTTTAAATATTTTTATGAGATAAATAGAAAAGCAAAATCAAAATGAATATTTAATATACATATATTTTTAATGCAATTTTATTTTTTATTTTTAAATTTTGTTTTATTTATTTATTTTTTTATATAGATTTTTATTTAAAAATATTTATATTTTTTGAATTTTATATAGAATATTTAATGTTCCTTGTTTTTTAAATTTTGTTTGAAATTTTATTTTTGAATCATTCAAAAATGAGTAGGATTTAGGAAACTAAATATTAGCTTTAATATATTTTGAACTCTTATAGCTTATAAATATCTATCCTCGTCATCTCATTATTATTTTCTTTCAAAGCCAACAAAAGCTTGGGACTTTTAGAACTTTGAATATTTGAATTATAGCTCTTCTACAACTCCTCTATTAGTCTCTGCTGCGCTCATTAATTACCCAAAAAAGAAAACTGAACTCATCATTTATTAGAGTTACCCCTACTCTCATTACTCTCTTTTAATCGATGCATCAAAGTCAGAGTCAGAGTCGATTAGCGACTGCGACCCACTGTGCAATGACTGTTCGGTTAAAGGTTCGATTGAGATGTTAGCGTGCTGCTCATTATTTGGGTCTCAATTTCCGTGCAGTCGAGGCAGCAAAGACGAGAAAGCCAGAGAGAGAGAGAGAGAGAGAGAGAGAGAGCGAGAGGGAGATAGATCAATTGCCAAACAGACGATTACACTGTTTAGCAAGAGTGAAGTTTGAGTTGTGAAATGTTTTTATGTGAAGACGGGGTCTAAGGTTAAAGATGAAATGAAAGTTTTTTTACATGGAACTTTAGCTAACCAAACAAAGAGTTGTCTTTAAACTTTGAGCTCAATTTACTTAAAATTATTATTATAAAATTGAGCAAAGCTGTTGATATATGGAAACCACTCAAAAAAAAAAAAAAAAAAAAAAAAAAAAAAAAAATATATATATATATATATATATATATATATATATATATATATATATATATATATATATATATATATATATATATATATATATATATATATATATATATATATATATATATATATATATATATATATATATATATATATAGAACGAGTTTTTTAAGATTTAATCTCTAAAGAGAATAGCATTTTGAGTAAAGCTCAAAATTATTATAAAATACAGAAAAGCTTCAGAACGATTTACTCAAGCTTTTTAGCTAAAGAGAAAGCTTTTATAAAATCTTTTGATAATTGGAAGCTACAGAAGAAGTCCTTTAAGAACAGTTTCTTTAAGCCATATCTCCTTAACTCTGCTTTTCTTAAAATGAGCTCAAAAGAGCTTTCATATCAAAGCTTTTAAAACTCACAATCCATAGCCAATATCCTTTAAGAACTATAAAACTTTATTCTAGTGCTCACAATCATTGCTGCACAGTGTGCAGCCTGAAGTCGACGCCGACGTCAGCGGCAGCGTCGGCGTCGGCGTCTTGTGTTCTTTCGTAGGCTGGGCTGGGTCCATTTGGGCGCTGCCGTTGCTGCTGCTGCTGGCATGGGCACGGAATGGGCTGGGTTGATGATGATGATGGCTTCATTGCGCCGCTGCGGTCGTCGCAGATGCTACAAAAACATATAAATTATATGGTTGCGGTCGGGCCACACGCTGTTTCGTTATAATTTTAATGCGTTATTTATGGCATAAAAAAAAACAAACTCAGAAAAATAAATAAGAGCCGAAAAGCAAACTATCCAAAATAACAGCTCACTAATATACTCTCTCCATCTCTCTCTCTCTCTCTTCCTCTGTCACAGGGCAAGGCGCGTGGCAACCGCACGGCGATCTATCTGCGTTCAGTATTCCAATCCCACCTCGAAACGCTCGGCAGCTCGGTGCAGAAGCACGCGGGCAAGGTGCTCTTTGTGGCCATCCTGGTGCTGAGCACGTTCTGCGTGGGCCTCAAGAGCGCCCAGATACACTCGAAGGTGCACCAGCTGTGGATACAGGAGGGCGGCCGCCTCGAGTCGGAGCTGGCCTACACACAGAAGACGATCGGCGAGGACGAGTCGTCGACGCATCAGCTAATCATACAGACGGCGCACGACCCGAATGCATCGGTGCTGCATCCGCAGGCGCTGCTCTCGCATCTCGAGGTCCTGGTCAAGGCGACGGCGGTCAAGGTGCACATGTACGACACGGAGTGGGGCCTGCGGGACATGTGCAACTCGCCGACAACGCCCAGCTTCGAGGGACACTACTACATTGAGCAGATCCTAAAGCACCTGATACCATGCTCCATCATCACGCCGCTCGACTGCTTCTGGGAGGGCAGCCAGCTGCTGGGACCGGAGGCACCTGTCTACATACCGTAAGCAGCTGATTAACTGGCCTCCTGCATAATCTAATCATCTCTCCCTCCTTCTCTACAGTGGCCTCAACCAGCGACTCATGTGGAGCACTCTGAATCCCTCGGCTGTGATGCAGTTCATGAAGCAGCAAATGTCCGACCAGAAGATTAGCTTTGACTTCGACACCGTGGAGCAGTACATGAAGCGCGCGGCCATTAGCAGTGGCTACATGGAGAAGCCCTGTCTGAATCCGTCGCATCCGCAGTGCCCGGACACAGCGCCCAACAAGAACAGCCAGCAGCCGCCGGATGTGGGCGCCATACTCTCGGGCGGCTGCTATGGCTTCGCGGCCAAGCACATGCACTGGCCGGAGCAGCTGATTGTGGGCGGGGCGCAGCGCAATCGCAGCGGGCACTTGAAGAAGGCCAAGGCGCTGCAGACGGTGGTGCAGCTGATGACCGAGAAGGAGATGTACGACCAGTGGCAGGACAACTACAAGGTCCATCACATTGGCTGGACGCAGCAGAAGGCCGCCGAGGTGCTCAACGCCTGGCAGCGGAACTTCTCCCGCGAAGTGGACCAACTGCTGCGCCAGCAGTCCCGCATCGCGGCCAACTACGACATCTATGTGTTCAGCTCGGCCACTCTGGACGATATCCTGGCCAAGTTCTCGCATCCCAGCGCTGTGAGCATTGTCATCGGCGTGGCGGCCACCGTGCTCTATGCCTTCTGCACGCTCCTGCGCTGGCGTGACCCGGTGCGTGGCCAGAGCAGTGTGGGCGTGGCGGGCGTCTTGCTCATGTGCTTCAGCACGGCGGCCGGGTTGGGCCTGTGCGCCCTGCTGGGCATCGTGTTCAATGCGGCGAGCACGCAGGTGGTGCCATTCCTGGCTCTGGGCCTGGGCGTCGACCACATCTTCATGCTGACGGCCGCCTATGCGGAGAGCAACCGCAAGGAGCAGACCAAGCTGATACTGAAGAAGGTGGGGCCCAGCATACTGTTCAGTGCCTGCAGCACGGCGGGCTCCTTCTTCGCGGCCGTCTTCATACCCGTGCCCGCCCTGAAGGTCTTCTGCCTGCAGGCGGCCATTGTGATGTGCTTCAACTTGGCTGCGGCGCTGCTCGTCTTTCCGGCCATGATATCGTTGGACCTGCGTCGTCGCACCGCCGGACGTGCGGACATCTTCTGCTGCTGCTTTCCCGTTTGGAAGGAGCAGCCCAAGTCGCCGGCGCTGGCCATGAACAACAACAACAACATGCGCGGCGGGCGTCATCCGAAGAACTGCAACAACAATCGAACGGGCCAGCAGCAGCACCAACAGCAGCAGCAGCAGCAGCCGCTGGCGCAGAATCCTTTGCTGGAGTCGCGCGCAGCCTCAGCTGGCGGCATGGCCAGCTCGCTGCCCAGCTTCTCCCTCTCCAGCTTTGCCTACAAGTATTATACGCCCTTCCTGATGCGCAGCTGGGTGAAGTTCCTCACCGTGATGGGCTTCCTGTGCGCGGTCATCTTCAGCCTGTACGAGGCGACGTCGCTGCAGGATGGCCTCGACATTATCGACCTGGTGCCCAAGCACAGCAACGAGCACAAGTTTCTGGACGCCCAGACGCGTCTGTTCGGCTTCTATAGCATGTACGCCGTGACCCAGGGCAACTTCGAGTACCCGACGCAGCAGAAGCTGCTCTGCGACTACCACGAGGCCTTCGTGCGGGTGCCGCATGTGATTAAGAACGACAATGGCGGCCTGCCGGACTTTTGGCTGTTGCTGTTCCGGGACTGGCTGCGGAATCTGCAGCGCATCTTCGACGAGGAGGTGCGCGACGGGCGCCTGAACAAGGAGAACTGGTATCCGAATGCCAGCAGCGATGCGATTCTCGCCTACAAACTGATTGTGCAGACGGGCTACGTGGACAATCCGGTGGACAAGAGCCTCGTGGAGACGAACCGCCTAGTGGACAGGGATGGCATCATCAATCCCAAGGCCTTCTACAACTATCTGTCGGCGTGGGCCACCAACGATGTCTTTGCCTACGGCGCCTCACAGGTAAGCAAATGCCAGAGCTTCGTCTCTCATCATAAACTAATCTATCGAAACCCCTGCAGGGCAAGCTGTATCCGGAACCGCGCCAGTATTATCATGCACCCAACGAATACGATCTTAAGATACCCAAAAGTCTGCCCTTGGTCTACGCCCAGATGCCCTTCTATCTGCATGGCCTGACGGATACCTCGGAGATCAAGACACTGATTGGCCACATACGCGACCTGAGCGTCAAGTTCGAGGGCTACGGATTACCCAACTATCCGTCAGGTAGGCATAGCACACGTGGAAGTTATAGATAGTTGGATATTAATATAGCTCTTCCCTTAGGCATTCCCTTCATCTTCTGGGAACAGTACATGACGCTGCGCTCCTCTCTGGCTCTGATCCTCGCCTGTGCTCTGCTGGCTGCCCTGGTCCTGGTCTCGCTGCTGCTGCTGTCCGTCTCGGCCGCCATTCTGGTCATTGTCACCGTGCTCGCCTCGCTGGCTCAGATCTTTGGCGCCATGACGCTGCTGGGCATCAAGCTGTCGGCCATACCCGCTGTGATTCTCATACTGGGCGTGGGCATGATACTCTGCTTCAATGTGCACATCTCATTGGTAGGTCTCCTGGAATACCTCTCAGCTTGGCTGGGTTACTTATATATCTTATATATCTTCGCAGGGCTTTATGACGTCGGTGGGCAATCGTCAGCGTCGCGTGCATCTGGCCATGCAGCTCTCGCTGGGTCCCTTGGTCCATGGCATCCTGACCTCCGGCATGGCTGTGTTTATGCTCTCCACGTCGCCGTTTGAGTTCGTTATTCGGCACTTTTGCTGGCTGCTGCTGGTCGTGCTCTGCGTGGGCGCTTGCAACAGCCTCGTCGTGTTTCCGATTCTCTTGAGCATGCTGGGCCCGGAGGCGGAGCTGGTGCCGCTGGAGCATCCGGATCGCATATCGACACCATCGCCGGTGCCCATGCGCAGCAGCAAGCGCTCGAACAAGTCGTTCATTGTGAACGGCTCTCGTGGCTCCTCGCGCAACTCGGGCTCCAACAACTGCCACAAGGCGCATCATTACCACAAGGACGTCAACATCAATGACCCCTCGCTGACGACCATCACGGAGGAGCCGCAATCGTGGAAGTCGAGCAATTCATCGATTCAAATGCACAACGATTGGAGTGCGCCGCCCACGCCCACCCACAACCACAACCACAATCATCTGAACAATCATTATATGAACAACATAAACAACTATCAACAGCGCGAGCGTGAGCACGCCTCGAGCTCAAACTCTGGCCATGGCAATGGCAATGGCAACGGCAACGGCTCCGGCTCCAATTGCGGCTATGCGGGGCCACCGCCGTCGTATCACAAGCTCTCGCAGCCAGCGATGGGCGGCTATGCACCGCCGGAGCTGCAGAGCATTGTGGTGCAGCCGGAGGTGACCGTCGAGACGACACATTCGGACAGCAACACCACCAAGGTGACGGCCACGGCGAACATCAAAGTGGAGCTGGTCACGCCCGGACGAGCGGTGCGCAGCTACAACTTTACGAGTTAGCCCTGGCACTAGTTCCTGTAGCCATTAACGTCTATCTGTAAACTGTAAACTGTAAACTGTTAAATGTTAACTGTAAACTGTAAACTGTAAACTGTAATCTGTATATGTGTATGCATGTTAGTTAATTTCCATATATATATATATATATATATATATATATATATATTTATATATATATATAGATTATATATCTATAAATCATATGTGTGTAGTATATATAGCAGCTGCTAGGCCTCACTCGCGCATGCCTAGCAGCTTTGTATGTATGTATTTAGCACTTAAGGCATTCTTATACATAGAGTTATTTATTGTAACACACACACACACGAACAGAGCTATGTACTTATGTATTTGAGGCACTTCAGTGGCCCGCGATTCACACGTCGAACACCAACCCTCACACACTAGTAATTTATAGCATTTAATTTAGTTTAAATATGTACATAAAACACAAGGACTTGAACCAAAATAGTATCGCTTAAAAAACAAAACAAAAAACACAAACACAATGAATTTAAGTATGAGAAACTAAACTAAAAACGAACCGGAGATATTTACTCAACACAAAAAAAAAAAAGGAAAAATAAAACAAAAAATATTTGCATAGTATGAAAAAAGTATGAGAATCCCTCCCGTAGGTACTTACAACCAAAATTAATAAATATATATACAAATATATATATGTATATATACTAAAATATATATGTATTCATAGCTATATGTTAATGAAATGTCGCGACATGGACTGTATTTCTGGTATCCAAATAAAATAACTCACGCACTCATGCAGTTCTTGAAAAGTGAAAGCATTTAAATAAAACTCGAAACAATTTGTAAAGCGAAAGATTTGGAATTGGTTTTACTTAAAACACATGAATCGGATCGAAAATATATAAGGCACCACTTGGGAGTATCCGCCTAGAAGTTATACTGCGTCAGCTCTTCCGACTCTGTGCGAAGGGATAAGGGATGAGGGATAAGGAATAATGGATAAGCGATAGTGGATAAGGGATAGAGGATAATGCATTACTGATAGTGGATAGTAGTGAATAATGGATAATGGATAAGGGATAAGGGATAATGGATAATGGAAAGGCGATAGCGGATAAGGGATAGTGGATAATGGATAATGTATTAGGGATAGTAAATAATGGATAATGGATAAGAGATAGCGGATAAGGGATAGAGGCTAATGGATAATGTATTAGGGATAGTGGATAATGCATAATGGATATGCGATAGTGGATAAGGGATAGAGTATAATAGATAATGTATTAGGGATAGTGGATATTGGATAATGTACAAGGGATAGTCGATAATGGATAGTGGATAATGGATAAGCGATAGTGGATAAGGGATAGAGTATAATGGATAATTTATTAGGGATAGTGGGTAATGGATAATGGATAATGGATATGGAATAATGGATAAGGGATAGAGGATATTGGATAATGTATAAGGGATAGTGGATAATGGATCAGCGATAGTGAATAAAGTATAGTGGATAATGGATAAGTGATAATGGATAATGGATAAGAGATAATGGATAATGGATAATGGATATTAATTATTATATAATAATTTTTGTTATCTCTTGCGTTTCTTCTCTCGTCTTTCATCTCTCCTCTCTCTACTTATCTCTCGTCTCTCTTCGTCTCTTCTCAATCTCAATCTCAATCTCTTCGACATATATTTCAGACATAAAATCCAACTCATTTTTCTCTCTCAAACATTAACACTAATTTGGAGTATACGTAGGACGCCCTTAACTGCAGTTAGGCCAGAAGATAAACTGTGGATCAAGATGCCAATGATGATAGAGGAATTCAAATACTTTTCGTCAAATGTGGGTGGATTTATATCAATCACTCAATCAGTCAATCAATCAACCTACAAATGCCTGCCACACAGATCAGTTGCCACAGCTTGATGCACGTCTCCTACGACTATCGCTGCTCGATGTCCAGGGAACTGAGGGACTGCCACGAGATAATCGGCTTCTTCAACTACTTCGAGCTGATGTACTGCATCATGGGCATTAACCAGGAGATGACGGAGTATATCACCTTAGTCCTGCTGCTCTGCGCTTCGGTTGCATATTTGCTGCTAATGTCCATCGTTGTCGACCATTTGTGAGTGCCGGGGTAGAAGATCTATATCCCTATATATGATCTATATAGAGAGTGATCTATACGATCTATATAGAGTATACTATATATATAGAGAGAGAGCGAGCTATTTATATTGAGAGTGATCTATCTCTCAAGAGTGACCTATATAGAGAATGATATATATAAAGATCTATAGAGAGAGTAATCTGTCTGGAGATCTATAAAGAGTATGATCTTTCTATAGATATATATAGTGAATGATCTATATTCCATATAGAGAGTGACCTTTATAGAGATTCATCTATATAGAGAAGTTATCTATATAGTCATATATATAAAGAATAATTTGTATAGATAATGATCTATATAAAAAGTGATCTATATACATATATATATAGACTCTGATCTAGTTTCATTCATCTCTCCCACAATGCCAGCTTAACGCCTACTGTCAAGATTCTGGCCCTGAACCTGCGGCTCAACGAGTATTTCGCTGGCGTCACTCTCTTGGCCTTCGCCAATTCCTCGCCCGATTTCGTGGGCAACCTGCTGCCCATCAGGAAGCGTGGCGCGCTGTTCACCTGCATCATTGGCAACAGCTTGGCCGTGCTGCTCATCTGCGGCGGCATGATCTGCTTCCTGAAGCCCTTCAAGATCGACGGCCACAGCACCGTCCAGAACTTGCTCTTCCTCATGCTGGCCATCGAGCTGATCTGCTTCATAATCTTCAGTGGGGCGCACGTGAGTGGAATTGAGTCCGCGGGTGAGTAAAGCCTATATATAGTAGTATTATTCAGATCTAATAGTAATCTATATACCATATATGCCTATGATTCTCTCTGAGTTACAGTTTTACTATCCTTCTATGGCTTCTTTCTGATCGTCAATATCATAGATCTGCTGTTCGTCAAATATACCATAAAGAGTAAGTGGAATATGTCTTTGTCTATATGTTCCATAGCTATATATATGCCCTATCTATATCTATCTATTTATTCAACTATATATCTATAGATATTTCTATATATATTTCTCCCTATCAGGCTATATCTGTCTCTATATCTGCCTATATCTGTATATATATCACATCTATTAATACCCACCTCTTCTCCTACCTCCTCCCATGCAGAACTCCGTAAGGAGTTGAAGAATCAACGTGAAAGCGAAGCCGTAGATGTGAAACTGAGGAGTAAGATAAACTTGCTCCACAAGTTGGAGCAGCATGATGTGATCAACTTCGAGAGACGTAGGCCCGAGGCTCGAAGCGACTCCGGCCAGGCTGCAGATGGCTCGAATGACGTCACATATCATACTTATCACAAGATCCTGCACTCGCCCCACAGCTCGAAGAATCGCTTGCTCTTTGCCGATCTCTGGGCCACGCTGAAGCCCTACAACGTGGCCGAGTGGAAGGTGGCCAACTGCTGTCGGCGTACCCTGATCGTGCTGAAGGTGCCGCTGCTGCTGCTCATGAACTTTTTCGTGCCCGTCGTGGACTACGGCAAATACAAGCACGGCTGGAGCAAGCTGCTCAACTGCTTGCAGATCGTCACGAATCCCTTCATCGTCATAACTGCAGTGCACTGTAAGCGAAGGACTTGGGGATCTCTGATCTATTGCTAACTGTCCCCTCTTCCCCCTTCTTAGCCAAGTTTGCTGGCGTCTACAAGTCTTGGTACATTGACCTCAATATCCATTATGCGATTTGGTCCTTCTGCCTCACTGTGCCCTTGGCTCTGTGCGTGTTCCTTCATTCCCGCACCGATAAGCCGCCGCGTTATCATTTCGTAAGTCTATCGATAACTTCGATAACTATTCATTCGATTCCATCCTTTCCAGCTCTTCCTCACGCTCAGCGCTTCCAGCTCCTTGGTCCTCGTCGTCCTGTGCGTGGCCGAGATCCAGATACTCACCTCCATTGTGGGCGGCGCCTTCAACCTGAGCGAAACCTTTGTGGACATCACTTTCGGCTCCTTTTCCAATGCCATCATCGATATGTTGGCCAACTTCAACCTGGCCATGCAGGGCTACGAGAAAATGGTCTTTGCCGCCATCTGTGCGGGCCCCTTTTTCAGTAAGTGTTTATATATTTTATAAATATTTAATAATTAGTTTTTATATTTGATTATTTAATTTATATAGTTCATTTAAATATATTTATATTTTAATTCAATTTTATTTTTATTTTTTAATTTTTCTTATTTATTTTTTCTTTTTATTTTTTTAAATTTATATATTTTTTTCATATAAATTTTATTTATTATATTGTTTATATTTAATTTTTTAATATTTAATTTTTTTTATTTTAAAGTTTTTTTTTTTTTGTATTTTTTAAATATTATTTTTGATAAATATTAATTTACTTATATTTGTACCTATATCTCCCACAGGCATTGTTGTTGGCCTGGGCGTGGCCTTCCTCTTCAACTCGAACGTGCGGCTGAAGGGCTCCGCGTATTGGCTGTATGGGGAGTACGGCGATAACTGTTACATATTCATCATGCTGGCGATAGTCTCGCAACTGTATTGGTGCTTAACCCTGAATTTCTGTTCGCGACGATCGGTGGGAATATTCTCCTGGATTTTGTATATTTTGTTTTTGGTTTATGTGATTGGCGCTGAGTTTGATGTGGTGCACGAGTTTTCAAAAGATGATTTCTTTGATCTGCAATAGTAATAGACTTTTTTAATTATTATGTTTTAAATTATTTGTTAATATTATATATACATACATGCATTAAACGCTTTCTCTTAAGACTTTTCGAAGAGCATTAAAAGTGGTCAGTGCCTTGACGCAGTAATGCTGTCCTGCTCTGGCGCACTATTTCAAGTGCACTCAGTGTAAATCGAGATTGTTCTGCTCTGTCGCACTAAGCTAGATATCTATTAACATATTTACATTGAGGGTAAGTAGAATCCATGTTTTATCCTGCTCTATCGCACTAGCTCAACGAAGATTAATGCTCGTTACAAGACTCTCTTATTCGCTGGCTCACATAAAAAAAATAGGCATCGGCAAATGCATAAGCAAAGAGTATATAGTATTTATGTTTCTTGCATTTGCGCTCTCTTTGACAGCTACGCTCTCTTTTGTTTAGCTGTTGGAGCTCTGCTTGCGTTTGCATTGGAAGCGTCTCTTTCTGCGTGTCTTTTTCTATTGCAATATAGCTCAACTGCACTGTTTATGTCTCTTCTTACACAAATTGACTTTTCGTTAAGTATTATTAAGAGCGGCTCAACTTTTTCACCCAAGCTAAACGTAGAAATCAAAATGTTGTTAAATTCCTTTCTAGCTTTCATAAGCTTACCCATGAAACAAATGTAAGATATTTTAATTGTCATAAAAATCAAAATTCTGTCATCTATTTTGAACGGTAAATTGTGCGCTCTTTTGCTGCTATAGATAAATAGTGGCCTACTTTAGAGCTGGTAAAGTCGCGTGTGCTCATAATACGGGGTTTGTGTCTGTACTATAGATGGCCACACTGATGGTGGTAGGCTTTGATGATTCGTTAAGTAAGAAAACTGGTTAAGCTATTTCATCCACTAATATTTGCACTACGTGGCAACGCCAAAAACACGTGATATGCACTCTGTCATTGCAAAGTCAATAATGACGAAGGTAAGTCGAAAACAAATTCAAAAGCAATAGCATAAGTATGGAAGTATCGCATAGAATTAACGATGCTTTTTATAGTAGCGAGGTATCGATATATATATTTCACTACCATTTATTTGTGTTTCAAGTTATTTTTGATACTAAATTTCATGTAAATTATTAGTTTTTGTTTATTTCCGTATAAGCTTAAATTTTGTGTACTGATTGCTGCTGTGTAATGACATTTCAACTATCGATAGCACAAGAATTTGAAAAATAGTGTAATTATATTTCGATCTATCGATATTTTAATACGATATAAACATCAACAAGAAAAAGATATAAAAGAAAAAAAAAAAACAAGCGCGCCGCCTGTGAGTAACAGTGAGGACCGCTGCACATCTTCTAAATCGAATATTTGAAATAGTACATAAACAATAATATTAACATATTCAATAACGGAATAAATCAAGTGCAACTACATGCGCTGCACAAGCAAGCGAAAATAAAGCAACTGAACCGCAAAAGTGAGAGAGTATAACTGCAAACAGTTGCGCCTGTGTGTGTGCGAGTGAGTGGTCCGAATCAGACGGTGAAAATAATCGTGGCAAAAGCAAAAGCGACGGCGACATTTTATACACGTATCAGAAGCAAACTCAACGTGTTTTGAGAACGTTGTACTGTGGGCGCGTTGTGGCTAGTCGCTTATACATATATATATATATATATATATATATACATACATGTATGTACATATATCTTAATACGCATACATACAAACATAAGAAGTTTGAGTGATCATACATACGTACATACTTACCGTACATACATACCTATGTATGTAGATGCGGGCGCGAAATTAAGACGCATACTAAGTATTTTAAAACGCAATTGAAAGCACAACGTCGTTAACTTTAGAGCTTTGTGTAAGTAAGAAATTTGTTGTTTCGCCTTTCGTCCGGTTGCTTGTGTGTGTGTATGTTTTGTGTTTGCGTGTGTGTGTGCATGTGTGAACATGCCATCAAATTGGCAAAAGCGCAGCTACAAAGAAAATATGTGCATAAGTGTGTAATTTGGTGAAAGTTTCATTTCAAGGAACAGTCAATGAACAATGTGGCTAAAACGTCTTAACCCAATATACATCTCTGTATATATGTGTGTGTGTGTTTCGTTTGTAGCTAAATTGTTTACTAATATTCCTTGTTTAATATTAAATTCATTATTATTGGTGTTTATTACATGTGCGCGCTCTTCGCTCTATGCTCTGCCGCTCTCCCGTTGAATGCAAATAACGGCATTTCAAATACAACGACGTAAATGCACTGGAAATTACAACAATGTTAATACAATAATAATACAGCAGGTAAGCTTCATAAATTAAAATTACACACTGTCTTCCATGTATATAATTATAATTATAAGTTAGTTAGTTGTGTAGTTTAGATTCGTTCTGCCTGTCTGTCGCTCAGCTGACGCAGGTCACACGCATACTCACTAACACCAATGCACAGAGATAGGCGTGCATTTGCTCTCTCACACCCATTTGTTTGCCCTTTGCCGGCGTGGCGGCAGCGACGGCGGCGGCTCAAATATCACGCCACCTGATCCAATGGTCCGTGTTGAAAATACAAATGCAGCTGTGGTCTTATACGTTACTTATACTTTCAACTTATACGTTTCTTTTAAGAGTGGCAGCATAAGAAATGTATAAGTTAAAGTCTTCTTATACTTTTATAAGTTTATACATTTGAAACAATTGCGGTAAACAGCAGCGCGCGTTGACCTAGTTTTCATTTAGCTGCTGAGCAATTGCATTATGCAATGTTGTCAATGGCAACGGCGCACAAATAAAACAAATTATTTGTTTATTTGCTTATTGATTACTTTTAATGTTTTTTTTTTAATAATGACAATATTTTCTATTAACTGATCGTGTTGAAAATTTTAAAATATTTTATACAAATTGTGCATTAATAATAGAATTAAATATATAATTTATTTATCATTTCTCTTTTTACCTATCTGTCTCTCTCTCTGTCTTCCACTCTCTTGCTGTTGTTTGTCTACACTTCCCCTCTTAGCACGTGCATCAAGTGCTTTCTTGTAAATTTACGCGCACGCTCTCTTCCAGGGTCGTTCCCTCGCTCTCCCTCTCTCTCTCCCGTTCTCTCTGAGAGCTGTCTGACTCAGTCGCTCTGTTTTTACACCCACTCTGGCTGCGTCTGCTTGGTTTTGTTATATACCAACTGGAAATCATGCGAGTTCTGGACTTTGAGGGTCACGCGGCGGGAGTCTGCTTGGGGGTCATCTGTTCGCGTGTGTGAGTCTGTGTGTGTGTGGGTGTATGTGTGATGTGTCATCTGTTTATGTTGTTGTCATCGCAGGCACTGGCGCTGGCTGCCCAGCTGAGTGTTGATGGCCCTATGGAAATGTTGATGCATTTTTCAATTTATCGTTCGACGAGAACTGATTTACTGATTTCTCGGGTGCGGCTAGTGTTGCCCTTGCTGTCGCCTATCGAGCTCTGCAGCTGGGCGGGCATCCGTTACGTTTTGTTAGTTACAGTTTGCAATTTTTAACGTTCATCGCTTGATTACAACTGTAAGTTGTTGCAATTGAAGTTCACTTCATAATATACATATAGTGTAGTGGATTTTTAAGATAATAGTTATAATATTTATATTTTATAATATTTTATTTATGGTTTATATGTATTTTTTTAAAATATATTATCTTACTCTCATTGTTTTTTTATTATTTTATTATTAATGTATTCTATTTTTATTATTTTTGTTTTATTCAACCCACATCTTTCAATTCATATAGTAATTCCTCTCAATACACATATATTTGCTTACATATGTACATGTAACATACATATGCGTGTATGCATATATGTATGTACGCTTGTATTTTGCCGGCCGCAGCTTTCATTCATGGCCAAACCCAATTGCTAATAGCAGCAGCTGCGCAGCAGCAGCACTCGTCCATAGGGGCCAAGGAATATTTCAGCGTTGTAAACAATGTGCTCTTTGACCTTTTAGCCCCGCGCCTTGCTCGACGTCCGCTCTCTTCGCCTTCGCACCGCGCTCTTGTACAGTTGACGCCGACGTCACACGCGATGCAATTTATTGCCTTATGTTATTCGCCCAGTTCGCCCTGTTTCGCCCTTTGCTTGCTCTTCGCCGCACTTTGTTGCTGCGTAACATTTCCCCTGAAACTCATACGATTTTCAGCTGGTATAACCAAAGGCCAAAGAAGACTACAAAACAGAGAAAAAAAACGTGGAAAATAAAACGTGCCACGGCATGTTGCCACAGCAGCAACCCTCGGCTGATTTTCCTGCACCCAGCTAGTTGTGAATGTGTCTGGCGCTTTTCCTTTTCCGCTGCTGCAGTTGCGACCACGCCAGAAAGTCACGCGATTCTTGGGCTTATATATGTGTATATGTATATTTGAATGTGTGAATGTATGTACATGTATGTATGTGTGTGTATATAGTGCTCTAGCGCCACCTACCTTTGCCCTTTGGTGGAAGACCCATGTATAATATATTGAGAGATATACTTCAAAGATTCTGGAAAAACATTTATCTATTTAAAAATCAGCTCTAAAGTAGTTTAGATATATATTGGGTTTAAGGGAAGTTTATTTTGAGGAACAAGTCTTCAAAAGATACTTGGTTATCAATCGGATCTGAACTCAGTATGATAAGCATGCGATATACCATATATAATAGGTATATATAACCATTTATAGTACATATACTATGTGTACTATATAGTAATATAGTAAACTATATACCCTATATGAACTATAAATGGTTATATCTTTTGATGACCAATGCCTTAGTATCTATAAAGTTACATCATCATCATATATGATCTATGTCCGTAGTGCTTGCACCCATTCCAAATTTTATGACGTGGCTCAGTTATCATATAATTATATTTCACAATCTTGCTTGATTGTAAGAACAAAAAAAAATAATAAAACAATTGTAAAGCTTACCTCGCGCTTGTTTATTCGACTTTGTGCTTGGGGTGACCATGTTTTTGATTATATTTGACTATAATTGACTTGAGTAGAATTGGGCATAACAGATGTAGATATATGTATATATACATATATATTAAATAGTAAAGAAAAAGCATATCGAGTGAATATAACTTAGCGCCAAAGTAACAAAATTTGGTATTGTTAATATATATATAAATATATATATATATATTTTTTTGTAAGTTTGTCCTTCAGAACTTCCTTGAAACTGTAAGATGTAATCTATTTTGGGTCTCGTTTACATATGTTGAAATATCTAAATACGTAGTATATATAATAATTATGATTACTGTTTACAGTATACAGACATTCATATGTAAAGATCTCTCTCTCTCTCTCTCTCTCTCTCACACTCTCGCTCTCTCTCTCCCTTTGTGGGTGGCTTGAATACGTTTTAAGTTTGGCATGCGGCTTTAAACACGTTTGCTTCTAGAACGGTAAGCACACACACACGCATACCTGCACACCTACACTCATTGCAAACATTGTTTGCTTTAGTCACGAAAAGATTTTCTAACCGGTTTGGCCAACGGCGTGGAGCATTGAATTGCCCGTATTACTTGTTGTTGAAAAAGCATTAAACCGGCCTCAGTAATCATGATCATGGCCAAAGAGTTTATCTTGTGGAAAATTTTCACTTTACATCGCACGTGCCGCTGCGCCGGGAAAGCTGTTGTGTGTGTGATGGTCACTCTAAAGATAACTAGACGCATGCTTGTCTAGGTCACTTGCTGCATGCATGTACTCACGTTTGCATGTGTGTGTGCAGAGAGTGGATGCACGACGACGTTGACGTCAACGTCACGCATTACTTTCCCATTCACACTCACACAAGATCGGGGAGTAGTTGCCTTGCCTTGGGCAGGCGAAATGAGCGAGTGCAAATGAGCGCAAATCTGTCTGCTTACTTATCTGTTTATGCTAGTGAGTGAGTGTGTGTGTGAGTGTGAGAGCGGGTCTGTTGCTCTTTCCGCTCTTTCGTGCTGCTGCTCGCGCTCTTTAGTTTTTATCGTCACTTGGCTGCAGTTTGCCTGTAATCAAATCTATTTAAAAGTCTCCCACACAATCTTCGGTGTTTGTTTTGCATGCTTTGTTACTCTTTCTCATACTCTTCTTCTTTTACGTTTTTTCGTGCAAATATGAGTTGTTTAATTTCCATCTTCATAGCGAGCATTTTTCTCATTTCATGTGCGCTCAACAAGCTGCTGCACACACACACATTCAAACTGAAAATTATTTTTATTTTGGACTTTGACACAGTCATACGATGATTTTGTTACCCCATTTGAGTAAATGAGACATGTGTGTGTGTCCGAGTGAGAGCGTGAGATAAAGGAGACATAGAGACAATGACACAAGAATAATTTCGCTTTCTCGCTCACTCCATCGACAAGCATTTTGATCATAGGTCAGTTGAAAATAACGCCACAAGCGCTCTTATAATTTGCAATGCAATATGCATACGTATGTGTGTGTGTGTGCATGAGGAAGCATTGACAGGCGCCCTCTGCCGCCGCCGCCTTGCACACGTCAATGTCAAGGCAACTCGCTTGTCATCAATACATGTTGATGTTAATACGTTTACCGTTATGCGCCAATTTCATTTAAGCACCTTGTCGCATTGTTTATACTCGCTCGAATGTCAAAGTTCAAGTTACTGTAGAGCAATGCCAGCAACTTAGCCTGTTGCCTTAACAAGGTGTAATTTCATTGAGGTGAATAACAATTAATTAAAGTTTTTTAGGCCAATTTAAGATAAAAATTTTAATTCAATTTTTAAAATTATAAAAATATTTTTTACAAATTTTTAAAAATATAACAAATATATAGAAAAAATTATACAAAAAATATTTTAAATATATATAAAAAATAAATAACAAATATAAATATTTAATAAATAATAAATCTGTTTTTTTTTTTTTAAATTATTTAGTGTACAGATTTTTGAAGCTAATTGCTGTGACTAAGTAAATATATTAAGCACTTAATTAGTTTCAAAAATAAATATTTGTATTTACTACGAGCCAATTTGAACACACTTAACTGCACTCACTAATTGGCTGTCAAAGTAAAGAGAAAACTGATTGATTTAGCTGGGCGCAAAGGATTGCATTTCAGTTGAGCTGGTAGAAGTCGAGTCAATTGACGTCAGTTCTTTGGCCTGGCTTATACTAACGGACGTTTCCATTGGCAACTTCATATGGCTTCGAATAGTTCACATAATCGTGGATCTAAATATTTATGTTGTGTTATAAGGGTCTACTATTTCAATTACTCGATTACCTGCCTGCAACGGGACTTTGCACCTCAATTGGACTTTGTGCAGTCGTGCCAATTGCCTTGCTTTGGCTTGCCTGATTGTCGTTTAAAGAACATTCAGGGGGCCCCTGGCTCTGATATATATGTATATATATATCTATTTATTTTGCTGCTTTCCGTTTTTTAGCTGATGTCAGTGAAATCGTAATGAAAACGCCGTCAATATGCACAAATGCACTTTCAAGTTCGAGGTTGTTTAGCCAGTTGTTGTTGTTGTTGTTGTTGCTGTTGTCTGTCTATCAGTTTCATTTCCAGTTAGTCGAGCGTGACGTTGAGCCCGCCTTTGGCTCAATGATTTCCACAAACTGTATTTTATTTTAAATATATTTGTTGCTGTTCTGTTTGCAGTGTGCCATATGCGCTGAAAACTAGAAAAAAGATGGAAAACGTGCCTTTTATTCAAATGCTCTAAATGAAAATGGGAAATGAACTTGATGCTGACGTTGAGCTGTCGCCTAGTCATCAAAAATATCATGTTTATATGAAAGAAAATTACAGAAATTAAAAATTATTTTAGACCAAACTACAAGGCAACTATGTGACATATGTATCCCTTTATGTATATATATATCATTACCAATAAAAACAAACTAGTTTTATGCCCAGTTTTCTGAGGAATAGTTTTCAGGCCCACATAAATCAATGGATAGACAGACAAGCCATATAGCATATGGGCTATGTGGAAACGCAATTTGATATGATATTGTGAGGGAACACTTTTCATGACTTAATTCAAATGAGCTGCACTAATGCAAACATGTAGTATATATATAACTGTAGTATGTATGCAGTCTATAATTAATGCCTGCGTCTGCAATTGTTTTTCAAATCAAAGCAATTAAATAGTTTCACTCAGGCAATTGAATGTGAATTGAAACCTGAACTTTGCAATGAATGCGAGAATATCAATTGGTGGTATTTAAGAGATCCCGTACGATGATAAGCTAATGATCATTAATGGCTAACTAATGAGCAGCTCGAATTAAAATCCATGATTAGCAGAATGGCAGCTGCCATCAGAGCTGATGCTATGTAGAGAGCGCTTTTCTAGCAAAGATCATAAATAGTTTGTATCTTTGATTAAATCAGTTTTCGCTCGTTTATTCACTTGTGAAATATTTTGGATACACACTCGGACTTGTTGTTGTTATAAAAGTGACGCTAATCAAGTGAGTGATACGTGTGCCTCATTTCCTGATTGTCTTAATCCAGATTACTCTCTCTCTGTGTTTGCATTGCTGCTTAGCGAGATGATCGTCGTCTACAGTAAATACAAACTAGAACTTTGAAATCGACTGCATAATACTTGCTCGCAGTTCAACAAATTCTATATTATTCAAATGGGACTATAAAGTATATATAATATATAGAACTGCTTTTATAGCAGGTCAAGGGTGAACCTAAGTTGCAAAGGCTATTGGTGGTAGCTTGAATATTGTGGGAGATATATAGAAAAAGGTATATTTGTTGACTTTGATATATATATATACTTCCATCTGTAGGGAATTCTAAGTCTCAGGTTTCTCTCTATAAAATTGGAAGATCTAGTCTGATAAGCGATCTGCCAATGAGCATATATGACTTACTCTTTCGTATACCTCAACGTTCCCATACTTATATCTGTTCTACATAGAGTATATTTATTTCTGGAGCAACCTATATGCCCCTTTGCACTCTGTAAACGTGTATAGGAAACCTTTGGTTCTTATGGTTCCACTTAGTTGCTGTCCGTTTGCAATTTAACTTTGATCAGGGTCACGATCGTCGTCGTCGTCGCTCATAAGCTGCGTTCAAAGTTCACAGCTCAGACATAGCTACAATTGTGAGTGCTTATAAAATGATCTATCTATCTCTCTCACACTCTCTCTATCTCTCTGTTTGAATACAATTTTCATGCATTAACATTAACAATATGATTATTGCAATTGGCTGCAATTGATTACTGCGCTTAGGCACAAATTAATTTGCAGTTTGGTGCGATCAATTGTTTAAGTGAATATTATTTATTTATATATTTTCTTCAATTTTTTATTTATTTATTAAAGTAAAATATGCAATTTCTTATTTTATTTATTATTATAAATCATTCATAATTAAAAAAATGATTATATAATATTTAAAATTTATTAATATAATGTTTGCTTGTTTTATTTTTAAATATTTTTTATTTACTGTGAGCCAATTGTTGGTTAATTAACGTTTGTTTTATAACTTTACCGTTTCACTGCTGTGAACTTTGATCAGCTAAAGAATTCGTTTATCTAGACAACACAATCTAGTCAAGTGTTTGCAGCAAGTGAATCAATTTATTACCAAATTTATCAATGGAAGTTACCTGTGGACTTTGACCATGCTTCAAATTGTTTACAACTTGTTCTTTGTTGTCCCAGTCTTCTATTGCTCAACATAAACAAAAGTTGTCGACGCGTTTTCTGTAAAAAAAAAAAGAAAAGAATGGAATATTTCGTCCATTCATTGGCGATCGGGCATCGGGCATCGGGCTTGACCTATGTCAATATTTTCGCTAGAAAAACTACAGAAAAAACTGTGAATTTTACACGCATAAAACGTTTTTGTCTTCTCTTTCCCATTGGCATTATGCGCGGCTCTTACGCAATGCGAATTTCGATTGTCTAAATTTAATTTCTGTGCTGTCTAAATTTATATAGAAAGACATATGTACAAACACACATCCATCCACTCTCACGCATTTTATGTATATTTAAATGCGCATATTTGTATCTGTATCTATAGCTATAAACGTATCTGTATCTGTATCTGTACTCTAGTCTTTCTGTCATTCTTTCTCTCTTTCTTGCCTATTATCACATTTTGGCTAAAGACCAAGTCTACCCAAAGAACTTGTTTTTCTGCTCAAAACATATTCAGAAAAAAAAAATATTAAAAAAAAAATAAATAAATAGAAATTTCTATGTTTATTTTAACGTATTTCTCGCTTATCTTTTGCCATATATTTTAAATGTTTTGTTTTTGTGAATGAATTTATTTGCATTCCAAGGCTGTTTCACGCTTTTTAGTTAAACGTATCTACTACATATAGTCATTATAACTACTCATTGTCCCTACTGAATCGCATTACATAAATCCATCTCTCTTTCTCTCTCTCTCTCTTTCATTTGTAGGTAAATGAAACATCGATTACAAGTGCAGTGCAGTGACATCATCGTCTAAATGTTACATCAATTTGTTTGTCCCAAACTCTTTTATAGCCAACTACGTAGAACATCCGCATACGCATCACGCATCCCGAGCATTGCCATCAAGAACGCAACTGTACCGCTTGGATTGGCCACAAGGACATATTCGATTGAGAAACTGACTCTAAAATTTCTCACCCACCCGCTCATCGCTAACTGCGTTTCAGTGTGCCTGTGTGTGTGTGTGTGTGCGTGTGTGTGTGAGTGAGTGTGTGTGTTGGCGTGGGTGTGTGTGTGTGTGCGTACCTAACTGTATCGCTCCGTCTCTCCTCAACCGCTTGGCTTGCCACAGTAAAGCTTGGCAACATGTTCATCGAAGATGATGCGCAGTAAGTACCGTTTCATATCAAACTTTATCTATCTATCTATGTGCATATCTACGTTATCTGTGCTATGAGCTATGGGAGAGGAGTTGTAAAGGAAAATGTCTTAAATTCATTTGGTTTAGGTTAGATATTTAAGTTATGTTTTGTCCTGATCGAAATATATATAAAAGCGATTTTTATAGTATTTGGTAAGAGTGTGAATTGAGATGGTTAAACATTCAAATTAAAAAAAATATATATATATTATATAATATAAAAAAATATATAAATATAATAAAACATTTATATAATATAAAAAATAAAATAAAATAAAATCAAATATTTTTATAAAAAAAAAAATTTTTATAATAAAACAAAATATTTTTATAATTAAAAATATTTATATTACATAAAAAAAAAATATATATATATATATATAAAAGATAAGCAGTATTTTGGGCAATTTCATTTTAAATAGATAAAAATGTTGCTATAAATAAAGCTCACTGGTAGTATAATCCAGGTGGAATAATTATAATTATAAACTTGAATAAGTCAAATTGAAATTGCTGATAAGAGACATTTCCACAGGCTAACAGAATTATGTAATAAAGACGAAGAGAATGTGAAAGAAAAGGAAAAGGAAAATTTAAGTTACAAATGAATAGATTGTATGTTAATTTTGGATTACATTTGAGAGTGTTCAGCGGTAACAGAAATTTTGGACAGATAGACTATAGTCTGTTAGTAAGACTACCAGCCAAGGAAACATTTTATATAAAAAAAATAAAAAATATAAATAGTATATGTTATACAAAATATCGCCCAATTCACAGAGATATATCAGCTAGATTCACATTCAGCATACTACACTATCTTCAAAGACTTGTAACAGAAATTGTATCTAAATTAGCTCAGCTGTCTGTTATCTAAGGTGCTATAAATGATAATCGAATGTATTATTGATAGCCTCCACTCAAATTGACTGGAAATAATTAGTAAGCAATTGTGTATGGGAGTCAACAATGAAATGAGCCAGAATCAGCAGCTTTAATAATCCATGCGTAACTCTGATCTGTTGTTGCTGGCCGAGTTCGATGCGTTTCCTCTCCTCCACGCAATGTCGTAATCCATTCAGTGGTGCATGCGTTCAAGTTCAGGGACGTGACGTCGCTACGTTTTGCTTATCAAGTGGAACACGCGTTATCAACAGGTTTTTAATATACATGCATTAAGCACTGATTGCGAGTACAATAAAATAGCGAACATTCGATTATTCTGCATATAGAGAAAATACTCGCTGATATCGTGTCGAGTCTGAGTATGAGTTATATCTATAAATTATCATTTGATTTTGATAGAATTGTGCATATTAATAATAGTTTACATAGGTAACAAATAGCGCACAAATCACGCTACTTGAGACTTTAAACTTTAATTATTCGCTTACCGTATTGATAACGTACTGGAACGTCAGTGCAAAGGTTGATAATTAAGTTCACATACAGCTGCTGATTAGCATGTTATTTCACACACACACGCGAGTCCCTAGGCCACATTACTATCTACACTGGCACATTTATATATATAGATGTACATAGGTATCGCTGATTGGCTACAGGTGGTTCGCTGCTCTAGAGATAGTGGCTTAAACTTAAAAAAATGTATATGTATATATAAATGACCTTCAGTCAGTTGAGATTTTAGGTGTTAGCTAGACAGACGCATGGGTAATTAAATAAATATTTAGGTAAATAATATTTTTGATAGTAATATAAAGCAAAAAAATTTAAAAAAAATCTATAATAATTGGAATGAAATAATATTTTAATAAACCAAAAATATGATATTTTATTTATATATTTTTAAGAGTTGATAAATTTAAAAAATTTGTAAAATTAAATTTGGATTTCTCATCTGAGGTCTCACGCACAAAACCCGAGATTCCGTTTAGACCTACATTAACGGCAATAAATTTAAGTTCTCCAGTTACAGCTGAGTCACTTCGTTCTATTTATAGTTTAATTTGATAAGGCCAGACCCGAAATAGCCCATTAAAAATATCCTAAAGGGCTTAATCTGTAGCTCTGCAACAGCTGAATTTAATACCAAATTTTACAGTAATAATTGGGGTAACATAATCATAAATCGCTTTAAGATTAATGAGTTTTAATGTTTGGGCTGACAAATTATTATGACCCAATGTTTATGACAGACCTAAAAGTAACTGAGTAAAAATCTAATCTAAATCTAAGCCTAATTGTGCAAGTGATTTTAGGTGAAGGTATGATTAAATTAGTCTGAGAGAATTGATTGAAGCAAATCATGTTAGATTTGATAAGATAAAATCAAAAAGGGAGCCATAAAGAGACAGAAAAATGCTAAGAGAGTAGAGAACAGCTTCTCCTGGAAGAAGATTAAGATAAGAAGCAGCACTGTTAATGCAATGTTATGTTAATGTTAATGTAAAGAGCGCAGAGGGAGGGCAGCTTCTGCTGTTAGTGAACCTAGACGCATCGATCCCAACTCCACCTCTACTTACGACTTTCATTACTCAGCGCTAAGAGCTCTGCTGCAATTGACGCTCACGCTAACTTTGTTGGTGAGAACTTTGTCGCTTATCAGCGTCTTATCGCTTAAGTAGCAGCAGCAGCAGCAGAGCGATTGGCAACCCTTTTTCAGTATGGGTGCCGGAAAGATTTGCCAACTGAAATCAGTTAGCTTTCAACTAGCGACGTTGCTAGAACTAACCAAGTGACGTACTCCAGCTAGATTTCGTAATATAAGCACATACATAAACTTATACACATATATATACAAATATATATATATATTTTCAACTAATTTACATTTTGGTTTCTTTTTTCTTTTCCCCCAGAATGGATAGCTTCTGGGTGCAGAGTGCACTGGGCGCCATCAAGGCGCTGGCGTTCGTCTATGATATAATAACGCTGCCGGTCTATTTGGTAATGCAGGCGCCATGGAAACGTCGGCAGGACTCGCGGCGTGTCAAGGTAAGTCGAGTGCGAATAGGAATACTTGGAGTCTAATTCAAAGCGGACAGCCGGAAGGTTTATATTTATAGTGGGGCAAAAACCCGCTGAAGTTGTTGATTTTAGTATTTTTTAGTACTTGTTTCAGCTTTTAGTTTCTCCATCGCATGCTTACTTTTACCAATTAGTTTTAACTATTGGGGCTTTTAATGTGTGTATGTGCAGCTTCTCGACTTGTACTTTTAGCTCTATTGTTGCTTAACAAATTGCACAGGCTCAGCCTCTCAGTGTTTCAATTAGCTTGCTCGTCATGCAAAACTCATTTCAAGTTAAGCTTTTTTTGTCAACTCAAATTAATTTAGGTAATTGTTGGTTGCGAGTATATATATTGGATTAGTCTTAGCCTAGTATCAGCTTTGTAGAAAGTTAATGTATAAGAAAGAGAAGCTATACTAGATCTATAGATATTCTATATTACTTCATATATAAAGTTATATATTTTTAATATAATATAAATTATATTTTTTAAAAGACTTTATATATTTTTAAATATTTGATATACTTAAATATATTAAATTAAAATAGATAATTTATTTTAATGTAAAATATAATTTTTATTTAAATATAAAAAATAATAAATTATATACAAAATATATATTTTAAATATTATATAATTGTATATTTATTTAATAGTTCCCAAAGCTCTACCGTTTTTAATTTGTAACCAACTTGTGGCATATTTCTTAACTCCTAAACTAATTTAATCATTTCTTGGCTTAATCAGCCTTTGCAAAAGTTAAGATATTGTGTTCAAGAATAAGCTATCAATGTTGATTCTACTTAAGATAGAATTTAGCTGCACTAAATGCGATTTCCGTGCCATTTGACAGTTGTTATGTTGATAGTGTTTGATAGATCGAGGGCAATGTTCTTGATAATGTTGAGATAGGGCTTAGCTAGCTAGTTCAATAATCTTGCATGGTTTAGATAGAAGTTAGTTCAATAATCTTTCATATATGGTTTGCTTTTACAATTTAATATTTATCTATAATTCTTATAGAGTCCTTAAGAATCATTCACTTTAGTCATTTCATTAATTAAAACTTTGTTATTAAAAAGCTCTACTATGGCATTACTTCCTAAGTTCCTAATAATCTAACGTCTTACCATATATGTGATTCACTGCATGCGAGTTTTCGTGTGAACTAGTGACAGAGTCACATCCACCCCTTGATAACTTCGCAAGGCTAACGCACGTTAACGGTTATCGGCTATTTGAACGCTGATAAGGGCAATTGGATCAAAATGATGTAGACCATACATTTAATAGGGGGCTATACGTATCAAAATGCACTGTTATTATGCCTATTTAGCTAATTGGTATTTTTAACCCTCCTTCCTCCAACTCGCAGGCCACGCTCATAAACAAGAAATTATTGGTCGATGAGCCCTCCAAATACAGCGCGGATGACATTGAGGTTTTAATTTACATACGTGTTTTTTTATGAGATAAATTGGGTTTAAAATCAAACTAAATTTTTGGTGTTTATGTTAATCTACGGTTCGAACCCCCACATACAACACAAGTCCACGTCCACCAACGCACCCAACACGCTCGTTGAAACATATTTATAAATGGTATCCATACTAATTTCACTTGCAACTCAAATGGGTTTCAGTCTTGTTGTAGTGGTTACCGTAATACCCGCCAATCGAATCCAATCCGAACCTTAAACCTTCCCTTCCTTCACCACGTTTTGTCACACACATGCTTGGTACTCCCATCTTTGGTATTGTTCTTGAAGGAAACTTTTAAACTTTCATCTAACTTTTTCCATTGTTTCTTACACATCTCTGTCCATTGCAGGCAAAGATAATCAAGCATGACGAAACCGAGCTGACTTACCGCACCACGGAGCCGCCGCGCGAGGTTCACGTGAAAATGCTGCAGGAGAACATTGATACGCTGGAGAAGGTCTTCAACTACGTGGCCAAGACACACTCGACCAAACGCTGCCTGGGCACTCGTCAGATACTTAGCGAGGAGGACGAAACACAGCCCAACGGACGCGTCTTTAAGAAGTACAACATGGGCGACTACAAGTGGAAAAACTTCATCGAGGCGGAGCGTATGGCTGCGAGCTTTGGACGTGGACTTCGTGAACTTGGCCAGGCACCTCGGGAAAATATCGTCCTCTTTGCTGAGACGCGCGCCGAGTGGTTGATTGCCGCCCACGGTTGCTTCAAGCAGGCCATGTCCATCGTTACCGTCTATGCGACGCTGGGCGATGACGGTGTGGCCCACTGTAAGTAGACTGAGTGAAGAAACAGCTGATTGACTTACTAATTTGATTGAAATTGCTTTTCAGGCATAAGCGAAACTGAGGTTACAACTGTTATCACCTCGCACGATCTGTTACCAAAGTTCAAGACACTGCTGGACAAGTGCCCCAAGGTTAACACCATCATCTACATGGAGGATCAATTGCATAAGACCGAAACAACTGGCTTTAAGGAAGGTGTGAAAATACTGCCATTCGCTCAAGTTGTCAAAATTGGAAATGATAGTAAATTTGGTAAGTATTGACTGCGTTTTATTAATGCATGCATTAATTTACTGCTGCTTTACAGAGAACGTGCCACCGAAGGGCGAGGATACTGCCATCATCATGTACACTTCCGGCTCAACGGGCACTCCAAAAGGTGTTTTGCTGTCACACAAGAATTGCATTGCTACCATGAAGGGCTTCTGCGACATGGTTACTATTTATCCGGAAGATGTGCTGATTGGCTTCTTGCCGCTGGCGCACGTGTTTGAGTTGGTAGCTGAGAGCGTTTGCCTGATGACAGGCATCTCCATTGGCTACTCAACACCGCTGACGCTCATCGACACAAGTAGCAAGATTAAGCGTGGCTGCAAGGGTGACGCTTCGGTGCTGAAGCCCACATGCATGACATCAGTGCCGTTGATACTCGATCGCATCTCCAAGGGCATAAACGACAAGGTCAACTCTGGCTCAGCATTCAGAAAGGCGCTCTTCAAATTCCTCTACCAGTACAAAGTCAAATGGATACAGCGTGGATATCGGACGCCGTTAATTGACAAGTATGAATTATATTATTATTAGTTTATAAACAATTTATAACATTTATTCTTTGTTGCTTCGGCAGGTTGGTCTTCGAGAAGGTGGCCAAGCTGATGGGCGGCAAGGTGCGCATTATCATGTCCGGCGGTGCGCCGCTTTCGTCCGACACACACGAACAGATTAAGACTTGCCTGTGCGTTGATCTAATACAAGGCTATGGACTGACAGAGACCACATCGGGTGCTACAGTGATGGATGGTAAGCGAACTGGCGAGTTATAAAAGTGGAATTGTGGCTTAACACTCACTCAAATCCCTGCAGCCCGAGATATGACCTATGGCCGCACTGGAGGACCATTGACTGTGTGCGACATTCGGCTGGTCAACTGGGAAGAGGGCAATTACCGCGTTACCAACAAACCCTATCCACAGGGCGAGGTCGTAATTGGTGGCGATTGTGTGTCGCAAGGTTACTATAAACTGCCTGGCAAAACAAGTGAGGACTTTTTCGATGAAGATGGACGCCGCTGGTTCAAAACTGGCGACATTGGCGAAGTGCAAACCGATGGCGTACTTAAGATTATTGGTATGTGAGCATTTGATAGGATTCCTATTAACATCTTGGCTAATTGTGCTCTACTTGCCTTCAGATCGTAAGAAGGATTTGGTAAAGCTTCAGGCTGGTGAATATGTATCCCTGGGTAAAGTCGAATCAGAGTTAAAGACGTGTGGCATTATTGAGAACATCTGTGTCTATGGTGATCCAACTAAACAATTTACCGTCGCGCTGGTCGTGCCGAATCAGAAACATCTAGAAGAGTTGGCCGAACGGAATGGACTCAAAAACAAATCGTTCGAGGAGTTGTGCTCATCGCCAATCATGGAGAAGGCCATACTCAAGGAAATAAGCGAACATGCGCGGAAATGTAATATACAATTGATAATATTTGTTTTTCTGATCAATTTTACTGATATTCACTTTCTCTCTTTCTTTATACAGGCAAATTGCAGAAATACGAGGTGCCCGCCGCCATTACGCTGTGCAAGGAGGTTTGGTCGCCAGATATGGGTTTAGTGACGGCTGCTTTTAAGCTGAAGCGCAAGGACATACAGGACAAATATCAGCACGACATTAATCGCATGTACGCTTCATGAAAGTCAATGTACTAAAGAACAGGAGCAGCAGTGAAGCTAATTGTGTACTAAATATAACAATTGTTTTAGTATAGCTCAAAAGGAAACATGCGTTATTCAAAACCAAACTAGCTTAAGTACTAAAAGATCTAAAAACCAAATAGGCACACATCAACAGCTTCGCCTGTAAAAAAAAGAAAATTTGTATTAAGAAATTGGTTGATTTTATGTGCTATTCTTTGCTTTTCTATATTATAATATAAATAAAACTATGTATGGAGTTTTTAGACATATGTAGCTTGGTTTGGTTACCTTTGTTTTGTACCATGCTGTTGATGTTGATGATAATGATAATGATTACGAATGAATGACAATGAATAATGAAACAGAGTTGATAAAAACGGTTACGATTGATGTACAGTTTTTGGTTTTTAGTTCACTTTTGTGACAAGTGGAAAATTGCGTATAAAAATTATAATACATTTTTTTTTATATATACAAAAGAAAATGAAAAAACAACTAAGCTTAAGTGGTTGCCTAATAATTATGTACATATTTACATATACACACAATCGCGTATATATCTAAAGTCTAATCGTAGATTTGAGTATACACCTAGAGCGTACTTCTTTAAATTTAGTTTAATAAATGGCAAATATTGAAGTAATGAATTGTAGCAAATATTAAAACACAAAACAACAAGTTCTGAATTAAAATGAAAAATGCGAACACAAATTACATAATAGTGCGTAAGCGTATTTCTTTACTCTCTGCTGGGAACACCACTAATAAGAAAGAACCCTCCATGTGCACTGAGTGGTAACAAGAGACGATTGTAAATTTGTGCATTGTTTTCTAGGCATATTTATTAAGAGCAACAATTGCAATTCAAATTCATAATCAGCATGAGAAAGACTTAGTGCTAGAGGAAAACTCAAATGACCTTTGACTTGAGTTAAGTGCAAATAGATTCGATTATAAATGTTAGTCATATGTTTAGTTACCTAAAAAG
Organism: Drosophila peninsularis; assembly: GCA_035047485.1. NCBI lineage: Eukaryota > Metazoa > Arthropoda > Insecta > Diptera > Drosophilidae > Drosophila > Drosophila peninsularis. Next base: position 362,449 of record JAWNPN010000035.1, read on the forward strand.
ACGAAGCGAAGTTAAACTCTAGTGTACGAAGGTGACGCATATTTCAAATATCGTAATTCATTTCGTGTGCTAAGTATTCACATCTAGTATGCATATTTTAGATAGCATATTTGATTTCCTAGTGTTATTAGCGTGAGTTACACACAAATCGAAGAGTCGTATATTAAGCAAATTACATGATTGTGTATAAATAACGAGAATGATTAATAAAAATATTTAAATCTATTAATATATATATATATATGATTATGATTGTGTTTCGTAAATTTGTGGTATATAAATATATATTTGTTTTATTTAAATTTAAACTCAAAAATTGATGTATGAATTTCTGCTTTCATTTATTGGTACTGACAGGTGGTAGCTTTTTGGGCTGCCGCTTTGAGCATGTCAGGATGGCCGAGTGGTCTAAGGCGCTGCGTTCAGGTCGCAGTCTACTCTGTAGGCGTGGGTTCGAATCCCACTTCTGACAAGATTTTTTTTGTTATTTAATATATTTTTAAAAAAAATTTGTAGTTTTATGTGTTGCTGTTGCTCGTCTTGACAATATATATAGAAGCTGTAGTACTTTCAGTGAGGAAATATTCCAGATATTGGATTTTCGAATTTGTAGCTCATTCTATTCAAGTTGAGTAATAAATATATTTGATTTTTAATATATTTATATATTTAAAATTGTATGAATATTTTTTAAATATTTAATATATAATTATATATTTATAGCCACTTGGCTCAGCAATACTTTTCAGTCTCTGATATATTTTACCATTTCAAAGCTATTATTTAAGAATGTTCTTTGTCTCTTTCTCATACACTCTCTCTCCCTCCTCTCCCTAACCCCCTCTTAAGCATTTGCCATTAATTTGCCGTGTGTAAATATGTTCGCCATGAGGTTTCATTGGCTTTTGAGGCGTTTCATGTTTGTTCATGGTGCAGTGGAATGACACAATTTACACGCTCGACTGCAGTCGTCGTGTGCAGTAGTTACTGTAGCGCTCTGTGGCTGTGAATGTGACTGCCTCTGCTGTGCAGTGCGCGGCGCTGCTCTGCATTTTTATGGCATTTAAAATTGTTAATGTTTTGCTTGAGCTTGAGCACCCAGCCGGCCATTTATAATGCCGCCTGACTGTGGCAGCTGCAGCGAAAAAAGAACGCTGCATACCTTTGGGCTCACCTGAAGTCACCTGAAGTGCGGCCACTGCCAAGTAGGTCCAGTGGCGTCCACTAATGCAACAAATAAATCATGAAAAATGTCTCTCAACTGGGGCTAAAGAGAAAGACTACAAACGAGCGGAGAGATAGGGTGAGGGAGAGTGAAAGGGAAGTGCTATTAGCCAAACGCAGTTGGAAATGGATACAGAATGAGCTTAACTGCATAGAAAAGTGGCTGGCATCTGGTTAGGTCTTGAAGATACTATATATAACTATAGCATTATGTAAATATATATTTGTATATAATTATACTATCTATAAAGCTGACTTGGAACAAGGTATCACTGTATAATAAGGTCAGACTACCAGAGTATTGTAGCTCCAAGCGTGCTTTATACCATATAGGCTTATGGATGACCCATGATCAGTGAGGCTCTTTGAGACATGAGAACCAGGGACATCCAGCGAGATCTCAAGGGCTCAATAGGCATACAAATTACAACTCCACTAGGTCTGCCCAGAAGCTCTGAATCATTATCAGAGAATCTTTTAATCATAAGGAATAGTTACAGACATATCTAGAGATATAACCTCTCATCAAAGGCTCTCCCTGATAAACCTCCTCAAACCACCTCAAACCACCTCAAACCACCTCAAACCTCCTCAAACCTCCTCAAACACCTTTAGCACACATCAAAGCAGTTTCATAAGACGTCTTCAAGCGGTCTGCATATCAACTAATTAGAGCTTTCGCGGCAGCAGAGAGTATTAACAGCTCGGTTAATTAAATTTTGCTCTAACACCTGATATGTGCCTGGATAATTAGCTTAGCAGCCGACGACGAGCTACGAGCAGCGCGGGCACGCTCAAAGCAAAAGCTGCACTGAAAAGAGAGAGAAAAAAAACTATTTATCAGGCTAATGCGCCACATACAGAGACAGCTGGATACGCCTGACTGCAATGACACTAATAAAATTAATAGACTATAAAAGTCACACACGCACACAGACAATGGCCTGGAGTGGGGCATGCACTGGAGTCTGAGAGTTTGAAATGAAATGTTAAGAATTTCCTGCTCATACGTAACGCTCAATGGATTTTGGATGACAGACACTCACTTAGGGGCTGTCTAGGAGGGGGCGGGTGTGGTGGGGCTAGACCTGGGCTTCATGGCTAAAAACGTCAACATTTGGGTCGTGCAAAATGGTGGCATTAAATGGGATTGGGTCAACAGACGCATTACTTTTCTGAGCACTGGGCACGGTCGTGGCAGGATAAGAATTTTATGATGTGTACAAATACGTTCGCATAACTCATCTGAATTGCAGCGCTACACTAGTTTATTGTATCCGCTCCTCTTTTTTTTGGCTGGCCATAAAAGTGGAGAGAAAATCGAGCGAGGCTATTGACTGAGCCAGTTACAGCTGAGCTCATAAATATGGGCTGGAAATAGATATTCTACTTGGAGAGCCTGAACAAAATTGAATTTTTAGTTATTATTTATAGTTGAAATATATTTCAATAGTGCATAAAAATTATAGAAATTTAGCAGAGATCTTTATACATAAAATAATAAAATTTAAGATATATTTACCTGTATCTTTTTTAATATTTTTTGCGTAGTAAGAATCAGTGATCATTATGTATTTTTATGTGGTATAAAAAGTATAGTTCATAATTGGGTTTCGGCGCATTTGAGTCGACAACAGGTGATAGCCAAAGCAGACTGTACGCCCGGGTAGCTCAGTCGGTAGAGCATTGGACTTTTAATCCAAGGGTCCAGGGTTCAAGTCCCTGCTCGGGCGACGTTTTTTATGAAATTTTAATTCAACTGATTGCAAATAGTTAAAGCATATTTCAAAATCATAATTTTAAAGAATATATATGTATACATATATCTTATATATTTAATAATATTGAAAAAAACTATTAAATAAAGGTGTACAAAATTTATATTAATAATATATATTTATATTCATAATTTAATATATATTTATATTTCTAATATTAGCTTTACTTCAATATAATTTTTTAAAAATAAATATCAAATTTTAATTACAAATTTCTTGACAGCAGACAAATTGAAATTAGAAAACCGAATTAATTCTTGGCCCCAATCAAAGGCATGAAATTTGTCGTTGCATTTCAAATGCAATTAAATTGTGTTTGGCAAATTGAAATGCCAAACGCATTCGCAGCGAGTGCGTCGCAGTCAGAGACAACAGACGACAGCAGTGGATATATAATAAAGTACAGATTGTGACTTCAATGCCAAGAAAACGAATAAAAACAGAGAGAAAAGTTGTTAAGTAGAGGTGGGTGGGCGGTCAGTGGGCGTGGGGTAAAGTTGTGCTCAAAGTCGAAAGGGAAAACTTTCACTTTGAAGGACACGAAAGATGTCCCCTTTCTCTGATAGATGCACACAGACACACACATAGGACACGCTGTCAATCTCAGCGACAGTTCGCAGTTCGCTGAAGCATACGCAGGAAATCAGATGCCATATCAAACGGATATGCTCGACAGGACCGGACGGAAATGAAACGTAAGTGAACATTGCAAAAACAACAAGCAGCAGCAGCAGCAGCAGCAGCAGCAGTCGAACATTGAATTAAATGTTCACAACAGCAACTGACATTGACAACGATGCTGACATTGAAGCCGTGGCTATCAGGGGAGCCAGCATAGGATGGGTGCTCGGGGTGCCAGGTAAATATTGCGCATACGCCACGAGGGACTTAGCCAGAAACGAGAAACGAGAAACGAGAAACGAGATTGTCAACAGCGACGCACAACAATGCAGGCGGCCAATAAAACGCATCATAGCCATTTTTATATGCTTTTCTTGGCTATTGGTTGACTGCTCTAAATAGATATAAAGTGTGTGTGTGTGTGTGTGTGTGTGTGTGTGTGTGTGTGTGTGTGTGAGGGTATCTGTGTGTGTTTGTATTTGTGTGTAACTCGAGTAGAACGATTCACTTGGCAAAACATGAAATCGATTTCGCATTTGCACTAAAAATGCAAATGTAAACAGACAACAATAACAGCAGCAGCAGCAATAACAACAACAACAACAACAACAACAACGAGTCTAACACCCTGCGCTGAGTTCACTTAACAAAGTTTTGGCTAGTCAGTTACATACAATTTTGCAATTGGAAACAGATACATATAGAGACAGATTTGGGTAGAGAACAAACTTGCATGAAGGGAGCGGAGCCAACACTGCGTAGATGATAGATTGATAATTAATATACCTATCTATCTATAAATATATGTAGTTTAACTACTTTAGACAATCAAAGACCCAAAGTTGAGCCCTGCAATTTTATAAAGAATATACAAAGAAATAAAAATAAAAATTTAATAAATAATAAATAATACAAATAATAAATAATATAAATATAATAAATAATAAAAATAAATAATAACTAATGCAGATATAATAAATGATAAAAAAAAATAAATAGGCCAAGCAATAAAGCTGAGTCTTGAAGACTTAGTAATTATGAGGTTTTTGTAGCTTCATAAATTGTAAAAAATTGTCGAATAAATAAAAAAGTTTATATCTTAAAATTGGCTATTGCTATTTAATTATTCATATTTTTCATATATTTTAAACAAAGTATTTTCAAAATATTATAATATATTATATTATAATAAAATATAAATATTTAACCTTTTGCAATTGAGAAGATTGCCTTATAGATTCTAATCCAGAATCATATATTTGAATTATAGTAATAAAGTCTTTGTTCTACAGTAAGTAATAATATAATAATAATATTTAATATTTTTGTGTATTTTTTAAATACAAAATTTCGTAATTAAATAGCTTTCAGAACTGTTGAAATAATTCTTGGTAAATTTATTGTTTAGAGTTGATAACTTTTTGATATCTATTAATTTTCTATCATATCATATACCTTCACAATTTAAATCCCTTCAGTTTCTAGCTAGCTACATTCGCTCTATTTCTAAAGGCCCAGCACCTGGCTTTAAAGCGATTCACAATATTTGCAGCGGCATCATTGTGAATCGATTGCATGTGATTGCACAGCGCACAGAGCAAGTGCGTGATGCGCGCTAAACAGGGGCAGGGGCAGGCCGCGGAGTGAGAAGTGCAGAGAGAGGCACACACACATACAGCCAGCTGTAATTGTATGGATGGATATGAATATGTATCTGGATAGTCACATACGCGTGTCTTTATGCAAATTGAAGCGAAGTTTTTCTGGCGACTGGCGCTTCGAGAGCTAACGGCAGCGCTTAACACGATTCCTTAACGCTATGCTGCACATTTTGCCAGTTTTGCCAAGTTCAAATGGCTGTGAAAATGCAAACGGGCGTTGCCGAGCGCCGACTGCGATATAGTAACAACTATTCAATGCCCACCTGCACCTCGGGCACCTGCAGGGCTATCGACGAACTGGCTGGGTGTGTGGCAAGTGCGCACTCGAAAAACTTATTCGACTTTAGCTAAATTTTCAAAATAGTCCAAAAACTATTTAAGCAAGAATTTTCCGAGCAGAGAAGCTCGAGTGTGGCTCAGAAAGTATTAATTTGTCATTTGATTGAAATTTTAGAGATAATATAAAGTTTATTACGGAACAACTTTGAAATCTCACGACTTTAGACTGTAGTTGGCGAATAAAAAGGTTCATTAAAAATATATATAAAATATATTAAAATTATTTAAAGTATAACAATATCTAGTTTCAGAACTTTAAAGAACTTTAATTTATTTTAATATTTTCTTAATGAACATTATCATACTCCAAAGGCATATGGGTATAGACCATGCTAGAAGTAGACTGTTTAGGTGGGCGTGGCAAATAACTAATAGTGCATGGACAACATTGCTTTAAATTTCAACTTCAGCTCTTTGGCCACGCACAGTGGAGCAAATATATAATACATGCTCTAAATTTAAACTCTATTTTCCTTAGACTATGTTTGACAACTGTGAATATTGCGGAGTTATCTGATTTGTTAGTGCTTCAAGTCGATAGCATTGGACACCTCAAAATATAATAATAATAACTATTGACTATTAAGTCAAAAATAAAATAATTTTATAATCTTGAGATATATTTTTAATATTTTATAGGATGATACACACGAGCATGTCACACGCGAGCTTCAACAGCCTAGTGTTCATACAGCCTAGAGGATGCACAGATATATCTGGGATAGATATAGGATTATAATTCACAGAACCAATATAATCTGTATACTCTATGTACAGTGATCAGTTTTGAAGCCCAGGTCAAGCAGTTTGCTATCTATCTATCCATGTATCATATATCTTTAAAATATCATTTAGTTATTTATTTATTTATTGCTAGAACGGATAGACTTTAAAGAAGTTCTTAATATTATTGTTATATTATATATTATTATTATTATTATTATTAATATTAATATTATTATTATTATTATTATTATTATTATTATTATTATTATTATTATTATTATTATTATTATTATTATTATTATTATTATTATTATTATTATTATTATTATTATTATTATTATTATTATTATTATTATTATTATAATTATATTACATTTTAGTCTTGTATTAAATTTCTTTAATATTCCATTTTACCCCAGCTTAAGCAAAGCAATTGGCTTTACCCCTTCTCACATAGAAACAAAACATCGCACGCTCCACAGCTTCCACCTGGCGTAAAAGCTGTTGAAGCAGTCTCAGATAAAGATAACTAACGGTTAAGTTGGGACAGCAGCAAGGCGCCGACGCACTGAGAGGGCTACTCCAGCTGAGAGAGAGAGAGAGAGAGGGAGAGGCAGAGGGAGAGCGAGCAAGACACATGAAGCTCTCGCAAAGCTTTCGTCATCAGCTCAGCCTCATTTCTATCAAAACATTTCGCGCTGTCGTTTTGCCATGTTTTGTTGGCCGAAACCTTTGCTACGCTGTGAATTCCCTAACTCATCTATGTCGCAGACGTAGATTTCCATAGACGAGAACACGCGCTCAATTTGATTGAATTGTTATTGTTATTTGACTGTTGTAGTTGGGCCTTGTTGTTGTTGGTGTTGTAGTTGCTGTTGCTGCTGCCAATATACGTTGTTTTTGCGGTTACTACGTTGGCCATTTTGGCCAAATGCACATTTAGGCCAAATAGTAGCAAATTTCTTTATGTATGACTATCTACCTCCCTCTCTGACTCTCTGGCTCGCCCTCTCTCCCTCTGTTTCTGTCAGCTCCATTGACTTGAATAAATAACGAGCTGAACGTGAGTTGATTTTCGAGTCTTGGACTTGCTTGTCTTCTGCACGTGGCTGCCAAAAAAGATTTGTAAGTGTTGCATAGCTTATAATATTTGTATCTATGTGTGTGGCACTCACTCTCTATGTGTCTGTGTGTGTGTGTGTATGTGTCGAGTTGTCTATAGGTCAGCAAATGGCTCGCGTGTGGTTAGGCTAAGTGGCTGCAGCGCCAGTGAAAACTGTAGCCTGCTTTTAGGCGGCCCTGACCTACAATGCGGCTGTCTGCATGTGTGTGTGTGTGTGTGTGTGAGTGTGTGTGTGTGTGAACACGTCATCAGTCAACTAGAAACGTCAAAGCCATATTCCAATTGAATTGAATACATTTGCAGCCAGCTGGCCGGGCCCTTTCTATTGTTGCAGCGCATCAAACATTTGACAGCCTTCAACGGGCAACAGGCAACATGCAACATGCAACATACAACAGACAATAACATCTCACACACACTTTCCATGGACTACTTAGCAATTGTTGCTTTGGCTCTTTGACATGTGAAATGCCTTTTTAGCAGCTTCCAGCTGAGCTGCGTCTCTGTTCCACTGCAAAAACTTAAAGGGCCCATTGCAAGTGGCAAGTGGCATGTGGCAAGTGGCAACTAGCAAGTGGCAAGTGTCAGGCCGTGCTTTCGCAATTGACATAATTAGCTGACTTGCGAGGCATCTGTCATTAGGCGGCTGCAACATGTTTCTCTGCCTTGCTCTGCTCCTTGAAGCAGTTTGAAGTGTTTTGTTTTTGCCTCCATCTCAGCAGCGACAAGTGGACAATGAGCAGGGCAGAGGAGTCCATTCTGATAGGCCATGTAAGCTGCATGGCAGAGAGGTGATTAATTGGCTGGCAGGTACTCAGTTGAGTTAAGTATACTTGTCTATTTGAATTTACAAAAATAAAATAAATAAAAATAAATAAATAAATTATAAAATAAATAAATAAAAATAAAATATTAAAATTCCGATTTAAGTATTTAGTTTACTTATATTTAGTTTACTTATAATTGAATTAATTTTTTATAATTTATTTTTACTCTTTAAAATTTGTACTTCATGTTTTTATAATTTATCTAATACAATTAATATATATTCTTCTTATTATTTCAATATTTCAAAAAGGAATAATATAAAAAAATTTAGAAAAATATGTATATATTTTTAAAATATATAAAAGTATTTACCAATTTTAAAAAATAAAAAAAAATATATAAAATATATTAAAATATATATAAATATATTTTATATGCATATTTTATATAAAATTCATAAATTATTATTTTTTTAATAATTATTATAATTAATGTTAATTATTTAAGTTATTATTTAAATTAAATTTATATACTGATTCAAATATAAATATAAATTTATATATTATATATTTTATATTTTATATTTTATATTTATATTAAAGACTTCTTTTCAGTTTTCTACTTAATTTCAATGTTTCCACAAAGTTTCGCTAACATTCTGACAACAAGCTTGAGCCTTCTCGCAATTAGTCCGGCGCTATTTAGTTGCATACTTTAATGCTGACATTAACATAAGCCGCTCGAGTTGCCTTGCCGGCTCAAGTGGGGGGTGTCTAAGTGGGCAAGGGTAGGTGTGTGTGTGTGTGTGTGTGTGTGTTAGACGCTGTGCGGGTTCAAGTTTGAGCCTGGTCAAGGGTCAGGAGTCAGCAGCACTAATAAGTGGAGCTGCATATAACAAACTGCGGCTTCGGCAGCGCCACGACTCGGCAATCGATGCAGCTTGAGTCCATACAACATTTGCATGCGCATCATATATACAAATACACACACACACACACACACTCGCACACACACTTGAGCTTAGTAATTTGCATATAGATTAAGGCAGTCTAATGCCGTGCAACATAAACAACGACTCAGGCGGGCGGCCTCTGTCGCTGTCGGCCCGGCCATCTTGGGCGGCTCTGACTTCAGTCAAAAACTTGCACTTTGTGGGCGTGGCCTGACGTTTGTTTGGCCTGCAGTTTGTTGACTGCAACAAATGTTTTTTTCCTCTTGTTTTATTTGCATGCTGTAAGAGCAGAGCTAGAGCCACGCCCACGCCACTTGTTGTCTGGGGCTGCTGAGCTCCAGTTGCCTGTATTTCTTTTTGATTTACTTTTTATTTTGAATATGTTGTTGCATAACTGGCACAGCTCAATGCCAATTTGCATTGTTTGGAGCTGTCTAATTGCATTTTGCACTTGTTTCAATTTGGCAAGCAAAAATTTGGCTTAAAACTTCAGTTTTTGGCTTGAATGAAGTAGTTAAAAAATTGAAAAAAATTTGTATTAAATTTAATATAAAAACTGTATTAAATATGTTGTTGAAAGTTGATAAAAAATTAAATTTATATACATATATTTATAGATTATAAATTTAATATATTATATATATTTTATTATTTTTTATTATTATTATTTTTATTATAATTAATAATATATCATTTATATTATATCAAGAACCCATTGAAAATTATAATTTATATATTCTTCTTACATAGAAAGAACTCTGCGCAGTTGCATTATCTGATATGGCAGGCCGGAAGAGCCAGATGAGATTAGACCACTCGCTTCCCTCATTCAGTATTTCGAGTTCTTGCCAAGTAAACCGATTCATGGCTTATAACATTTGTAGCCTGTATTAATTTACTTCACAAGTATCAATAGCAAATAGAAATTTAGCAACATTTGCAAAAGTTATAGACTTTTCCCATAAGTTGATTACTTTTGCTGCAATCAGCATTGTCTATAGAATATATTTATAAATACAAATAAAAAATATTTATAATATATTCATTAAATATATATAATTTTAATTAAAATATATTTATTAGATAAACTGAATTCTTTTCTTTATAAAATGCGAGTCATGGCTGCATTTATGTGCAATATTGGAAGCTGCAGACACATTGCAGCGCATCAGTATGCAACACAAGAGCAACAAGGTTGGGGCAGCCATTGAGGGGCCAACACACACACACACACACACACACACTCACACACACTTGCAAAACTGTGGTTGCTGTTGCTGGTGTTTACTGTAGCTGCGCTGTCACTTGGGCGCTGGCTGCTTGCGCATTCGTGTCTCGGACATGAATTACGTTTACCGACAATTAATTTCGAGTGAAAATGTGCTAAAACTTTTAATTGGGCAACCAAGTGGCTGGCTCTGGGCGGACTCTGGGCTGGCGCTGGCAGCGTCTGTTGGCTCGGCTGGGGTGGGAGCCATAAAAATGTCGACAACATGCCAGAGAAAAATTTCGTTGCCATTTTAAAGGCAGGCCACAGCAGGTGCAACGTGCCTCCCCGCCCACCCCACCCCACCTGCTGCTAAGAACTTTCAGCTAAGAACTCGGCAGCCGATTAGCAGGCCAAACTGGTAACTGCCTGCACAATAACACGTGCTGCACGACAATGAAAGCAAAACATGCGAGAGTATAATTTTATTCCGAATTTTCCTGCGTGTTTTCATTGAGGTAAATGGAAATTGGCTCTGCGACTGGCCCCAAGGTGTTTTGGCTCTGTTTCAAATATTTGCTCATCAAATGATGCACTGACTGTAAAATTGCAGCTGCCGCCCGCTCCGGTGCCAGCAAAGTCAAGCAAAACAAAGGATATGCGAATTATGCAAGCGCAATGGCAGCTCGTCAAACAGGACTCGCCTTAGTTCAGGTGCTCGCCTCGACGCACAGCCAGCGCTCGCTAAATGCATTTGTATTTCCACATTTCCACATTTCCACATTTCCATTTCCATTTCTATTTTCATTTCCATTCCTCGCCAGCTCCAGTTTAATTAAAACCAGACTTGGATCAGCGCAGTCGCTGACCGCCGCCAGTTGCCAGCGTCGTCACATCAACAGTCGGCAATGGCTGCAGCTCTCCGCACCTTTGTTGTGCTTTACAGTAACTGAAATTCCTAATCTTAAGACTGCGCTGCTTATTGTACACAGGTGTGTGTAGTAAAACTAGAGTGGAGTTCTCTTGGATGTTTATGCGTGTGATTAGCTGACAATGAAACGCCCAAGCGCCTGCACTCGAGGAGTTATTTGCTTGAGGATATGTTGGAGAAATAAATATGAAAATAAAAATAATATAATAAAATATAAAATTATATTATATTAAATTATTTTTATATTTTTATAAAAATAAAAATATATAAAATATAAATATAAAAGTGGTATATATTAAATACAAATAATTTAATATAGCAAAATATTATATTAAATTGTTTTTATACGTTAGCAAAAATTAAAATATAAATATATAAATATAAAAATAATAATATATTAAATTATTTTTATATTTATATATTTATATATTTATATATTATATATTATATATTATTATATTATATATAATAATGTACCAGAATTTTTCAACAAGATTTAAAATTTTTTTAAATAAAAAAATATGTTAAATAATTAAAAAGAAAAAGAATTCATAAGCAAAAAGATTTCATTCAATAATTACTTAAATAATTTATATATTTTTAATTATTTTTAATGCAAAAAATGTTATTTTCAATAACAAAATTAAAAAACAAATATAAAAAATTAAATAAATAAAAAATTTTTAATTTATTCTCATATTATAAGACTGCTGACAAACTATATATTTTTTTATATATAACAATATATTTTTAAAATAAATAATAGATATTTGACTTCTTTTTTTGTTATCTTCATAAAGTGTTGAGTCCATACAACATATGTATATTTAACTAACATAAAAAGGTAATGAAATTAAGCTTGTAATTGATTCAAGCTTTTGGTTAATATATACGCATATATTCTTTAAATTTTCAGCTAAGCCATATAGCTACAATCAAAAGTAATTGAACTTTGTGCGCATACAAATGGAACTATAGCCGAAGGCACAAAGCACTAGGCACAAGGCACAAAGCATAGAATGCCTGGCATCGAGTGCAGCTACAACGAATGGAATCGTGCAGCTGTAACAAATGTGCCGTGGGTCCAGGCCCGGCAGGTGCAGGCGTCATAAATTACGTAGCTGCCATTAGCTAACACAAAACGAAATTTTTCAATTAAACTAAAGGCCAGGGCTGATAGCGGCAATGTCATTAGCAGGCTCGAGCCCGCACAGGTGGGGCTACAGCTCATGATGTCACATAAATTAGAATCGAAGTTCGATTTTATGTGCATTTAATTCGAGTCCAGCGACTCTCTCTGTGTGGGCCTCGGAGCCAGCTATTTATTGGCTGCTCCAGCGAGATTTTGCTCGTTATGGCGCCAGCGCTAATTGACAATTGAAAATGCTGTACGTTTGCCGCTGCGACAATGGGACAGGCGGGCCATAAAGTTAATAAGCAATTTGCATAACAAATTTTCTAAAACGTTGACAACATGTCGCTGTCACCGGTACACGCAACGCATGCTTAATGCGTACTGCGCCACGTTGCGTATACGCCATGTTGCGCCAGACAGCATGGAATGCATTTAATTGTTTTGCAGAACCAAAGACCAAGGCCCGCGCACACACAGGGACAGCAACGTACACACACACAGTTGGTGCTGTTGCATTTTTCACAATGAATGTTTCTAATTTACTCTCGAGTTGTTAATTAGGCTGACATGATTTTCGGCTTGAATCGAGCTATAACATACCAGCGGTCTGACCAGGCCAGATGGTGGCCAACAGGCTACATATAAGACGATACACTTTTGTCTCTTTGTCCGGAATAATAGGTATTTTTTAATACTTGTATTTTTATGGTATTTTTTGTAGTTCCTGGTATTTTTCACAATTTTGGTTACTTGTTTTCAAACGGAACCTCAACTCTTTTGAAAATATTCTAAGGCCTACTTTAATGAGGGATTATGCATGGTATTTTTTATTTTTGGTATTTTAGTATTTTAGGTATTTTTCATACTCTTGGTTACATCTTCAATGTTTGTTTTCATACGGTTCCGAAATGTACTTTCAAAATATTCATTCGTCTAAATCTACTCACTATTAAATGAAAATGTGGCTTTTTGATACTTAGGACATTTTTTGGTATTTTATGATATTTTTGGTATTTTATGCTATTTTGGTATTTTTTTTTATTTTTCATACTTATGATGATATTTTCAAACGGAATCTGAGTATTTTTGAATATATTCCTAAATTTTTCTACAAATTAAACGAACATTTGGTGAATTGAAGAAAATAAACTTTTTTTTGGTTATTCTTCGTATTTTTGGTATTTTTAGTATTTTTAGTATTTTTGGTATTTTTAGTATTTTTAGTACTTTTTCGTATTTGTTGGTTGCAAACCGAATATTTTTTCAAATATTCCATTACAAATGTATATGAAAATTTGTTGAAAGGGATTTTGGTGGTATTTTTTAGTATTTTCGGTATTTTTTTGATATTTTTTGTATATAGTGGTATATCTGTGCTAGTTTCCCCACTTTTGGTTACATATGGATATAATCTTTTGAAGATATTCAAAGGTGGAGCTCCTCAGGCATAATAACTCGAGTGGTAAAATAAGTCCCATGGGTCTGGTACTTTGGGAGCCTACTCACCACAGACAAATAATCAACTCTTTCCCCTTTATATAGATTAAAGATTACGCTGAGTAATAACTATGTATAAATCTATATTATCTATTCACTCTCTGTGGAGCAGCGTGGTCCTTACTGTGCGTACAAATCACGCGCTTGTTTACGGTAACTGAATGAAGTGATCCAAGTGGTTATGCGTGCATTTAGCGAATTTTCCAGTGCAATTAGCCAGTGTCAATTGTTCATGTGGCTCGTTCTGTGCTGTGTGAATGGGGCTGCACAGCATTAGTGGCATGTTTTGTTTTTCATGTAGCCAGGCCGAGACACACACACACACGCACGCCAACACAGTCACGTAGAGATAACTACATGAATATACACTCATTCCTAACTGCCATTTGCATCTGTTTCTACTTCCGTTGGTTGGCCGCAGAGCAAGAGGCCGGCTGTCAAGTGGCTCTGCGCTGTGCCCGCTCCCTCGGGCACGACATCATTTGTAATTTGATGCCATGTGCACACAGGGCGGGGGCTGTGCAAGTGTGCCGTTAGCCGACAAGGAAATGTGCCTCAAAGTATGCAACACAATTGCGGCCAGGGCCAGCCATCATAATTGCACACACACACACACACACACAGAGAGATGTCGACATTGATACTCTCTCTCTCTCTCTCGCTCCCACACAGCTGCTGCTGTCCGCACGGATGACAGGCAATTGCAATTGCAGTGCACATTATGCTTTATTATAATTAAATGATAATCAATTTGGTAAATATTTGATATCCAAGACCAAGAAATGAAAACTAATCAGGCGTGATTATGGCACGACGAGGAGGACGAGCGCCCGCCCGCCCGCAGGCCCCCAATGCAAATACTCCAAAATCGAGGCGAATATTTGCTGTGGCAAAATCAATAAACCCACAGCTTGCCTCTGTGTGTGTGTGCGTGTGTGTGTGCGTGTGCATGAAAAACGCCAATAAATAACATTTCTTAGCAATTTACTTGAGAAATGGGTTTTTAGCACAGACCTCGACGGCAACAGCAACGGCTACAGCGAAAGCAAAGACAAAGGCGGCAAGCAAACCAAGAGCAACAACATCAGCACTAGCCATAGCCATGGCAAAGGCAACAGAAGCAGCAGCAGCAGCAGCAGCAGCAATAGCAGCAATAGCAACAGCATCAGCAAAGGCAACAACGTCAGCAACAACAACACTATCAAGAGCAACAGCAATAGCCATAGCAAGCAATGGCAACAACAGCAACAGCAACAGCAACATCGCTGGCAACATCAGCAGCAGCAGCAGCTTTAGCCATGACAGCCATATTAGCAGCAGCAGCAGCAGCAACTACCATAGCAACAGCAACAGCAACAGCATTATCAGCAGCAATAACAGCAGCAGTAGCCATAGCAATGGTAGCAACAATAGCTAAAGCAGTAGCAAAAGACCTGCAACAGCAACATCAATAGCAATGCCAGAAGAAACTGAAAAAGTATCGCACAAGAACAGCAGCAGCAACTATAGCTATGGCAGCAACAGCAGCAACAATGGCAATAGCAACTGCAGTAGCCATATCCATTACAGCAGCAACAGCAGCAGCAGCAGCAGCAGCAGCAGCAACAGCAACAGCAGCAGCAACAGCAGCAACATTGGCAAGAATGGCAAGAGCAACTGCAGTAGATGGCTACTGGATATGGATCCATTACAGCAACAACAGCAACAGCAGCAGCAGCAGCAACATCAATAGCAACATACAGAGCCAAGGCAGCAACAATAACAGCAGCAGCAGCAACCATAGCCTATGACAACAATAACAGCAACAGCAGCAACAGCCACTGCAATAGCAACAACACCAACATCCACGGCAACAGCAACAGCAACAGCAACATCCTCGGCAACATAGCCATGGCCACAGCAGGCGTATCAAGACGAACGCCACCAATGCCACCGATAGCACCATTACCACTATCAGGCAGGCAGGCAGGCAAGGCAAGGCAGCCAAGCACCACCGTCATCGGCAGAGCTGACTCGCAGCCACCACCAAAATCAATTCCCCAGCTATTTCGCAGCATGTAATTTCTCAATTTTTTGGTTCGCTGTCCAAGGCAGCTTGTTGTTGCCTTTCGTGGCTTCATTGTTTTGTTTTCAGCTGCTTCAGCTGCTGCTTGCAACAAAACCCACTTAATTTAGAGCCATGGCAATATTGAGACTTATTCGCCTGGGTTGGGGGCCACAATATGCTGCGACTTAGCCATTTCTATTTAAAGTTCACTGCACAACGATAATTTGCTTTTCGCTTTTCATTTTCTTCGTTTTCTGCTTCTTCCTCTCTTTGTTTGGTTTCATTTAGCAACATTAATTGTAGCTATATATCTGGATGGGAATTATTGAGGAATCCATCAATGTTGCAAGTAAGCAAATGAATTTCATTAAGCGACTGCTCGAAATTTGTAGATATTAAATTTGAATATTTGCATCGATTTTACACCTAAAAACCAATTGAAAGTGACTTATATATATTTTTATATTTTTAAGAAAAAATATAGATTTTTTAAGTACCAAAAAAAAAAAATATATATATATATGTATAAGAAAAAAATATATATAGTTATTAAAAAACATTTTTTTCATTTTATTTAATTTAATATACATATATATACTTATATACTTTTATTAATTTGATAAAAATATATTTTTTTTGAAATGTAAAAAAATATTTATATATTTTTAAACATACAAAAATATTTTTAAATAAATATATTTTTTATTTTTTTTATTTTATTAAAAAAATATTTAAAATGAATAATAAAAAATATATATTTATAATTTAAATATATATATATATATATAAATATATATTTTAAAAAATTTGTGTATACATGATATTTAATTTAATATCTAAATATATATTTTAGATAGATATATATTTTTTTAAATATACATATATTTTAGATTTTTTTTTTAATATTTATTTTTTTTTAAATAAAATAAAAATAAAGAAAAAATATGTATTTATTAAAAATATTATAATATATATATATAAATTTTTCTGACAAGCATCTTAGCGACTGTTCTTTCAGTAAAATAGTTTGCTTCTTCGATAAATGTTTCAGTTATTATCTTTTATTATTTGATACATTATAATATTATTATTACATGATATTATTTTATTTGTATATTATATTATATAATGTCCCCTATTGAAACCCCAACGCCTTGACCTTGTCATCGATCCAGCTGCGTAGGTAGGGAACGTTCGCGTAGACCGCTGGCACGTCTTCCTCGGCGCAGTCGATGCCCCACGAGACAATGCCCGCCAATTGGTAGCGATTCGCCTGTCCAGGTATCGTGCAGAACAGCGGCGAGCCGCCGTCGCCCTTGCACGTGTCCTTGCCCTTGATGCCGCCAGCGCAGAGGAAGCTGGGCCGCAGGCGGAAGCGCTTGCCCAGCCGAGTGACGCGCAGCTGGGCCTGGCACTCGGCTCGGCTGACCACGGGCAAATCGATGCGCTTCAGCAGCCGCTCGTTGTTCTTGCTGTCCGGGAGCCGGCCGCCCCAGCCGGTGGCATAGCACAGGCCGTCGCGCAGCTCCGCCTGCAGCTTGGGCGTCTCCGGCGGCGGCAGGCAGAGCGGCTGAATGTGCGGCTGAATCTCCACGGGCTCCTCCAGCTCCAGCAGTGCGATGTCATTGTAGTAGGCATCCGGATCGAATTCCTCGTGGGTGATAATCTGTTTGATGCGCCGCGCCTGATGCTCGTGCGGCTCATCCCAGCTGCTCAGATCCCATTCACCAAAGCGGGCCAACAGAGTGTCCACGGTCTGATTCCTGATGTTGTGCGCGCTGGTGAGCACCAGTTGGGGATGGATGAGCGTGCCGCCGCAGAGGTACTGGTTGCGGCCGGTCATCAGGGCCACCATCCAGGGAAACTCTGCGAAGAGCGCCACATCCTTCTGGTACTCGTAGTTATCCTCGTCCGGGATGAGGCCCTTCACGTTGCTGTGCCCGCAGCCCTGGTACTTGAACTCCCCCAGCTTGGCAATGTACGGACTGTCGCTGGCAGCCACCTGTCGGCAGGTGAAATGGCCAAGATGATTCAGCTAATACTTCATTACGGGCCCACTCACCTGTTGATCCACCGCACAGCAGCGCTGCAAGGCTCGGGGGCATGTGGTGGCGCCGATGCGCGGATTCAGTATGAAGCGGCCGTCGTCGATGATTTTGTTGTCGCGGCACAGCTTGCGCGGCACACACTCCATGTTCACGCCGCAGGACTCGTACGTGCTCCCCTCCTCCTCCGTCATCGTGGTTGTGGCTGCGCGCGTCGCCGATGTGGCCGTTGTCGTTGTCATGGCCGTCGCCGTCGCCGTCGCCGTCACCTGCATGGCGTCCCAGCTCTCGAGCTGCTCCTGATCACAGCACACCAGCCCCTGGCCACAGGTGCGCGCCATCCGTGGCCCGATTATGTTGCGCCCCGAATCGTCGGACTCGTTGCACCGCTGCTCGGTGACGCACAGCTCCAGCGTGCCACAAGACGACGAGGACTTAGCGGCTGGCCGTTGCCCATTTGCCAGCAGGCAGACGCAGGCCAGCAGCAGTGGACAGTAGCACCAAGCCAACTCCATTGAGCTGTTAAGAACAGGGGTGAGATGATGTATGAAAAGGTAATTGAGAATGTTGTCGGTAGACTAGGAGATACCCTGCATTAGCATGACATGTTTGGGGTGTTTCACTCTTTTTATAGTCAGCGCTAAGTGCACTGACCTAATCAGAAATTTTTATTTATTGTTAATGTTTATGGCTTCACGCCTTCTTTTGCCCCTCACAGCTTCGTTCTTTATTATTTTCATTTTCCATTTGTTCAGTGTATAGGGAAATGGATTTCACTTCTCGCTGATAGGAAAGCTCATATCAATGCAAACAAAGCCTCAAGCTTAATCTGTGCAGCTTATCAATGAGCGTTCAAAGGTTTTACTCCATTAATTCATTTAAAATGCATTCAGAATCAAATATTATGAAAGTAGATCAAGTTCAAAATATATACAGGAATATATATTTATTAATATAAAAAAATTAAACCGAATATAAAACAAAAAAGTAAATAAAAACAAATTTTTAAAATAATAAAAACAAAATGTAATAATCTTTGATTTTATATTAAAAATATATTATTTTTTGTGTTTATTATTATTATTATTGGTTTATTTATTTTTTTGTAAATTATTTATTATATTTTATATTTTTGTTGTTGTTTATTTTTGTGCTTTTTTATTATTTTTGTAACTAATTTATTATTATTTGTATTTAATTTTTTATTTTGGTAAGTAAAATGTATTTTTTTTTCAAATTATAATTAAAATGCAAAATTTTAGAACTATATATATTTAAAATATAAATTTCTATTTTAGACAATAAACACTAAACAATAAAACGTTTTCATAAACAAATATTATAAATTAATAAAACATAAAAACAAAATAATTTTGCATGGAGGAAATGCAATTTTCAATTTTCCTACGAGCTACACGTTTAAAATATTCACAAATTTAGCATATTTATATTTTTTTCCAACTATTTGATTATTTATGATTATTTCCAGAGAATGATGAGCGCGAGAGATGCGAAGAGCAGCAGCAGATAGAAAATCAAAAAGTGCGCAGCTAGCTGGAGGCTTAACACAGAGAGCAGGGTATCTCTAGTCGGGCAGTTTTTAGCTTTGCTTTAATTTATTTATGTTTATTTAACACTTTGAAGCACTATTTCAATGGTTTTATGCTTAGTATACTAGCAACATACATATTATTTAGCTATAGATTTGTCTAAGCTCAACTTTTCGACACAATTCAATTCGCGTTCAATCTCAACTGATTTACTTGAAATAGAACTCGCGTATCTTATAGAACCGGCTTGGAAACAATCTTGACAGCTTTGAGCTCTGCCACGCCGAGTAGAGTGCGAAACAAAGGCGCAATTAGTAGTCAATAGAGAGGGAGAGTGGCATAGAAAGAGAGAGCGAAAGAGAACACTGAAGTGAGCCAAGTAAAGTGAGATTCTCTTGGGATTATGAATATTTATAATTGTAGATCTGAGAGCGCTAATAAAATAGATTTCGAAGAGATTGGCATACTTAGTCGGGGCTCAACCTCTCATTGAACAGAACAGAACAGAAACGTGCCTCCAACTGATTCGCTGTAATTATTTAAAAATATATATATAAATAATGTGAATAAATCTGAAATAAATCAGTATTAAATTAAATACAAATAGATTGTGTAATCTCTTGTGAACATATTGAATTGCATGTAATGCTCGCGGTTATCTCTGCATCTCCACACACAGTCGGCAGCAAATTAAGTTAATCTTATATATAAAAGTTTGACAAACAGTTCTATAGTGAACTGAGCATGATCGACAAACAAATATAGTTTTTTTTTAATATTTTATTACAGCTGTAATTGAAATTTCACCTGTCTTTGTGAGCACTTCACACGCAACATAACTGAATCAGAGTAATCATTTGTCAGCTGTCGAGGTTTGTGCAATGCGGCAGGCAATTAGAGACAATTACTCGTCGTAATTATATTTACATAAAATTGAATGCATATAGGAATTTTATAAGCGAGGTCTGCTCGAAAAATTTTTATTTTCCTCGGGTTGCGTTTGAATTCATTTGTTTTGATTATTCGCTTCCACAGTCTATGTAAAATAAATTTAAATAAAATATATTTGTGCAAAAAGATGTATAAATAAAATATATTTAATAAAACATATATATATTTTTTAGCTAAACAAATTATTTTATATATATTTTTGGTTTTATTTATTTATTTTTTTTTTTCTTAAAAAAATATTTTAATATACAACATTTTTTTATGGGTTGGATTTACTACAAAAATGTTTTTTTTTTGTTTCCTTTCTTTTATTTTATACACATTTTTCTCTAAATTTCTTGTTTGGTTTATTAGAAATAGTATTTTATTTTATTTTTGTTATTATTTTAATTTCTTTTTTATTTATTTAAATTTTATTTTTGAATTTTTAAATTTATTTTATTTTATTTTAAAAATTATTTTACTTTCTTTGAAAATTTCTTAAATATTTCTTTTTATTTTTAAACTTTTTTTCTAATATAATTGTAAATTGAAATTTATTTTCTGCACGCATTCAATTTTCCTAAATTATTTTTCGCCTGAAATAAATTTTATTATCAATTTTAATACTCTTCTATTGTCTACTACACAAGCCGTGGCAATGGAGCGCTTGTTGAAGTTGTTTGTGCTGCTAGTCCTGGCCGATGCCGTCGCCTTGGTGAGTGTGTGCAAGAGCGATCAGATTTGCATCACTGAGCAGCGCTGCAACGAGACGGATGACTCGGGCAGTGGGATATTTGGGCCACGTATCTTGGGACGCAGCTGTGGCGTGGGCCTCGTCTGCTGTGACAAGGCGCAGCTGGAGAGCTACGAAGCCAGCATGGCGACGCGCAGATCGAAGCAGGCGGTCACGGAGACAGCTACTGCTACGCCCATCGCTGTTGACTCGAAGCTGGACTACAAGAGCTGCGACGTGAACAGCCTGTGTGTGCCGCGGCACCTGTGCCGCACGGGCACAGTCAACACGGACGGGCGATTCCTACTGAAGCCGCGCATCGATAACGCCAGCAACCACGGCTGCGGCATATTCGAGAGCTGTTGTCCGCTTGCAGATCAGGTGAGCACTGGGAGTAGACGAGTCTATCAAATAATAATTGAATATCTGCAGCTAGACGAAAAGGATAATCCTGTGCGAAGCCAGCTGAACGACTTCCAGTACAAGGGCTGCGGCTACAGCAATCCGGCGGGGCTCTACTACGCCTTGGTCGGCTACAACGATCACGAGGCGCGCTTCGCGGAGTTCCCCTGGATGGTGGCTGTCATGGATGTGAAAGGGAACTACATCTGCGGCGGCACGTTGATCCACCCGCAGCTGGTGCTGACCAGCGCCCACAACGTGGCCAAGCACGAGGCGGACGCGCTGCTGGCTCGCGCCGGCGAATACGACTTGAACAGCGCCGAGGAGCCGTACGCCTTCCAGAGCCGTCGCATAAGCAACCTCTGGCGCCACGAGCAGTTCAACGATCTCAACTTTAACAACGACATCGCCATGCTGGTGCTGGAGCAGCCCTTTCAGCTGGCGCCGCACGTGCAGCCGCTCTGCCTGCCCGCGGCCGAGAGCACAATACTCCAGAAGGATCTGCGGGAGGCGGAGTGCTTTGCCACCGGCTGGGGCCATCGCAATTTCACGGCGCCTGGCATGGAGCACATACTGAAACGCATTGATCTGCCCGTACTGGAGAACGAGTATTGCCAGCGGCTGTTGCGCCGAACGGTTCTGGGCAGACGCTTCAAGCTGCACTCGAGCTTCCTCTGCGCCGGCGGCGTCGAGGGCAAAGACACCTGCACGGGCGACGGCGGATCGCCCCTCTTCTGCAGCATGGCCGGGCAGAGCAACCGCTATCAGCTCGCCGGCATCGTCTCCTGGGGCATCGAGTGCGCGGACAAGGATATACCCGCTGCCTACACAAATGTGCCGCTCCTGAGGAGCTGGATCGACGAGCAGGCGGCGAAAATCACGATCAAGCTGGAGGAGCCGTGAGTGGACAGCTGAGATTTAAAGTTGTTTAAGGGATTTTGGTATGCGAATAAGAGTTCCACTTGCTTATTAAAGAACTTGTTTTTCTTTGCTTATAAATTTTTATATTTGATTCCGCCCAACTGCGGCATACTCTGTACCATTTTATGGCAGAGTCAACATTTACCTTAACTAAGTCTTAATTGGGGTAGAGCAAAAAGTATTAGGCTAATCAAACTGAACTCGAGTCACAAAAACCTGCTGATTGCATGCAAAGGTTTTTCTGGTTCTGAGTTTTCTCTTAACAAATTGTCGTAAGCAGAGTTTGAGTTGGGGCTGAAAAGGGATTTGATACTGCGTGGCTTTTATATCCAGTCGCTGGCTTAAGCCGTGCAACTTCAATAAATTTAAGCCCCCGCCCAGCGGGCTGAGGTAAGCCAGTGCAAGGTAAAGAGAACGCGCACCTTTCACCTGCGCCGCCATAAATTTTGCAGCCTTGCAGCCGTGTGTCGAGCTGGAGTCAATTGTGCTTAAATGTTCGACATCAGCGGCGATTCATCAGGTGCTGGCGAAATCAACTCCATGTTTCTGTCTCTCTCTCTCTCTGTTTCTCCTCCTCTATCTCGCTCTTTCAGCATTGACAGCGTGCTCAGTATGCGGCTTATGACTACTATTCGCATTTGAGTTGAATATTTATGCTGCTGCAGTTTTCTCCTGTTTTTCTGCGTTGCATGAATTTATTCAAGTTGCAAATGGCTATTGTAGAGCTTATTTTGAGTAAGATATGTACAAGAGTTAGAGATAATATAAGATATAAAACAATGATAAGCAGAAAGAGCGAGGGGGGAGAAGTGAATTATTATTTATTTATTTATTATTATATTTTTCTATTTTTGGAATTTTTTTAAAATTTTAAATTATTGATTTATTTATTTTAATAAGTTTTTATTTATTTATTTTATTTTCTTTCTTTACTATTTATTTTTTTTTATTTATTTTTTTTAAATATTTAATTAATTTATTTATTTCTTTTAAATTTACTTTTTATTTTTATATTATTTGATATATTTATTTATTAATTCATTAAATTTTTAAATATTTTTATTTGTTCATTTATTAATTTATTTCTTATTTATTTATTAATATATCTACTTTTTTTTATTTATTTTTATTTATTTGCTTATTTATTTATTTATTTTTTGTGTTATTTTTTTTATGTATTTTGTATCTATTTATTAAATAATTAATAATTAATTAATTTATTTTTTATAGATATTAACTTGTTGGAAAATATTTAATTAATATCAGCAATTTAATGGGTCACTTTACTTGCCAATCCCACCAGTTATATGAGGTGCATAAGAGCTGTATAAGTTACTCCCTAAGCTCAACAGATCTGCTCCATAGCTGCCTATTCCAGTTTCAGATTCAGCTGAAGCAATCAACATCTTCTGGGAAAACAGTCCAATAAAGTAGAATAGATTAAACCCGATCGATACCGATGTGAATAATATATAACGCTCAGAGTAGACAACAAAAAAGTGTTTTTATTTGTGCTGAACTGAAATTTAAGGGATCCATGAGTATTGCCCATGCCGAGCGAGTTGGCGCGACGAGGCGCAGTTAGCCCGGGCGACTTAATGGCAGTATATGGGTGTAACAATATAGCTCTCTTATATGTAGTATATGTAGTCGAACTGTATGTGTGTTTTTGTTTGTATTTGTATCTGTGTTATTCTGAACCGATCATTAAAGCGAGCTCACGTCGCCTGAGAATCGACCGAACGTCTTTCGTGAACCGCAGCGCGTCGAGGAAGGGGAGCAGGTTGAGCAGCTCCTTGTCGTTGGGATCGTAGATGTAGCTCTTGATGGGCACGGCATTCTCTGGAAAGTCTCGATACGCACTGGGCGAGTTGTCAATGATGAGGACGCTCGTCAAGTCCCGATTAACCACAAATAGATTCTTGCTGACCAACGAGGACGTGTTGACACAGTGCTGGCGATAGTATCGCCGCTGCAGGATGCCCCGGCCCGCGTCCAGCTTGTCGATGACAATGGAGGCGTACGCCTGCAGGCTGGCCGTGTAGATGACGACGTCATACCACTTGCTGACCAGGTCTAGAAATAGATCCACATAGGGCCGCTTGAACACCTGGAATTCGATCGGATGCAGACCGGGCAGGATCGGTATGTTTAATATGTAATCGGGCACGGCAGTTTCGGGCACAAAGCTGCAGCCGACCGAATCGTTGGTGTCCGGGTCCAGGTAGCAGGAGTGCACCAGAGTCTCATCCAGATCCAATATGAGGGTCTTGCGCGGCACGGTCTCCAACTGGATTCGGCTTTCGTGCGACAGGGGCGGCTCCTGGTACAAGAAGTTCTCGTTACCGAAGAAAACTGAGCGGAACTTGGCCGCCACAAAGGCGATGAATTGCCTCACGTACTGGCCCAATTCGTCTGTCCAACTTAGTATACGCGATATCCAGTCGGCCCAGCGCGGGTGAATGCTCGTGAGCGAGGAGCTAACTGTACGGCAATCTAGATCGTCTAGATCGAGTGGCGGCTCCTCCGGGACCGGCACCGTGGAGCTGTTCGGTTCGGTATTGACGGGCGACAAAGAGGAGGTTTTGGGCTGCTCCGCAAGCTCCAGCATCATTTTTGCACATCGAACGTGTCGAAAATTAAAGTACCTTGAAAATGATTCGAATAGAACAATGTTACATTACGCGGAAATTTGTTACGTGTGTGTTAGTGCCAATTAAGAAAATTTTCGATTTAACTGGTCTTAAGTGGAAATTCATTTTTAGCCTGACACTGTTTTCAAATTAGTATTCAATCCTTTTATCCTGCCGAGCGCCCTAACGGTGAAGCGAAGTGTCAAAAATGATCCAAAAGGCAAAAGGACTCTGAGTCGAGCAAGGCTTAAAGGGGCGCTGCTTGTAGGCGTGGTCTTGGCAAGTAAATATTTTATTCGTAATTCAAGCACATATCAGCGCATGCATGCGCCAAATTTCAGCTGTCTAGCTTTTGATTTCGATTTTATATTATATATTTTATGCAGACATAAATATAATAAATTTGTTATGGCAAAAGATATTTATTTATTTAAAAATCTAAAATTGTGTAAACATAAATAAAAATTAAAAATAAATTTACTTTGGTATGATGTACAATAAAATTTATTTTAATATTAACAGTATTTATTTTTAATAATTATTTCATTAATATTTAATATAAATTATATTAACATAATATAGAACAAAAATCAATTGCTAATATTAATAAATACTAAAAAAATACTATTTATCTATATACCCTGCTCATCCACACAACTCATATATAGAGCATAAATATTTTCACACCAACTCTGTGGAGCTGGCTGCTCAGGTGGGCAGAGTTAAGTGAAGTCAAGTGCAGTCGGAGCTAATTGCAGCCAAGCCACAGACAGTGCTTGTGCTCCCAATGCAGCAACTGCAGATTCATTAGCCAACTGACTTGTGCACAAGACAGAGCGAGACAGAGACTGAGAGAGAGAGAGACACACAGAGAGATGTTCAGCCGTGGCAAATGATATGCAAATCGGAAGTGGGCAAGCGGGCGCAGCGTCAAGGCTGAGACATTGAGGCGAAACAGAGAACAACAATATTTCCACTGCCGCCGAGCCGAGCGCTCATTAATTAAGAGTTGCATAATTTACACGAGATGTAAATGTTTTCTGCAAATGTTGCCGCTGCCGCAACTTGCTTCCGGTGACCAACGTGCCGCAGAGCCATGGCGCCACCTGCTCCCAGCTAATTGAGTAATGATAAGCACCTGTTTAGCGGCTAGAAAGTAAGGCTTCACTCTGAGTGGCTCTGACTAAGAATATGTTGCTTGCTGACAAATATATTAATTATGTTTAATAATTATATATAATAAAATATTGAAAGCAATATATATATTATTTTGCAATACAAAATATAAATATAAAATATGTTCTTGAATCATATATTTAGTGAAAGCAAATATTAATCATAATTAATTTATATAAATAATTTATATTATTGTTATTATTATTATTAATTTGTTTATTTAATTATAAATAAATATAAATATTAACATAAATATTTAATATAATTCAAAATATATTATTATGATTATTATTATTATTATTATTATTATTATTATTACGCAGTTTAAAAATTATTTTTTGCAAGCTCTTTTTGCAAATATTTTAAAAAATACTTTCCAAAATGATACAGACTTCAGTCTTGTTTTATTTTAAGAGGCATAAACCAGAGTTTAATGGAAATTAAATTTTAGATCTCTAGCTCGATTTATATAGAACATATGCAACATTTACCTTGAATGTTAAGGGTGAGCTATCCTGATGACGCGCGGTGTATACCTGTATAAGCAAATAATTTTTGTATAAAATGTTTTCCATTTGAAGCAGAAAAAATATATAAAATATATATAAAGCATTTAAATAACCAGTATCATGCATTAAAGCTCAAGAGCAGGTGCTGCTGCTGGTTTTCTCTTCCCTCAGCAAATGCTGCAAATAGAATTGAATTGACACGAAGCCAAGTCGAATACTTTAATATCCATAAATTTGAGGAGCTGACTAACTATTAACATAAATATGCAGGCAGAGCATGCATGAGCAGAGCATGTTCTAGTTGATCACACTCTATTAGCCTGTGTTGGGGCTAGGGCCGAAGCATAGAGGAGCAACAGAGAGAGAGACAGAGGGAGAGAGAGAGACCGAAAACTGTTGCAAAAACATGTCACATTAAGTGCACAGACAGCGGCAACAGCAGCAGGAAGTCTATGGGAGCTGAGTGCTTTTATTGCTGCCGGAATTCTGAGGACATTTCGCTTTGAAGTTGAATCCTTGCATTTGGCTTCCTCTTGTGTTTTTTCCTCCTCTATTTTTTTTCTCTCTCTCTCTCTCTGCTTCCTCCGCATGTGGGCGGGCGCTGCACTTGTTTATGTTTATGCATTTTGCACTTAAATGTAATGGTAATGTTTCAGATGATTTTGCATTTGCTGCGAATTCAAATCAGCGCACTGCACTGATTGTATCTAGCAATTTTTGGCTATTTTCCATTTTTCTGTGCAGTTTGTGGAAAGTATTTTGAAGCATTTTGTTAGTCATCCGCCATAACTTAGCAATCTGGAGATACTTTACGAGCTAAACGGAAGTTTTACTTCGTTTTAAAGAGAGGTAGAGAAAGAGAAGGAGAGCAAGGGAGAGAGGGGTACTTGGTACCTATCAAATAGATGCAAAATCAGTTAGATAACCTGTCTTACTTTAACACATTTGTGCAGCATACGCTGCTCATAAGCTCTCTCTATAAAGAGTTCATGCTTATCTCAATGCGGAGACCCACCCGTATATTTCAGACATAAATCATGCATTTAATTTAAGTTTTAAAAACATTATTTCACAATATCTTAATTGCAGTCAAATGAAATATTTTTCCCTTGAATTCCCTTAAGAAGTGCATATTTACAAAATGTTTTTAAAAGTGCAATAAATCAAATGTATTTTTAATCGAATATATGTTGGGGAATTCAATAATATAATAATAATTTGGAATTTTTTGAGGCATTTTAAGAGATTCACTGAATATGTAACATTTTAAAATAAATAAAGACATAAATAAAAAAGATATAAATCAATAAAAAAAGAATCAAGTAAATACATAAATAAATAAAAAAATAAATAAATAGAAAATAAATAAATAATAAATAAATAACTAATAATTTTTAAAACTGCTGATTTTTGTAATATATATATATATATATATATATATATATATATATATATATATATATATATAAATCTTAATAATATAATATATATAATAATAGAATTATAAAGCTATTGCTGAAGCTCAAAAAATGTAGATATAATTTTTATAAAATTAATTAATCATGAATCACACTTAGAAGATGAACAGAATAAGAATCTGATGATGCCTAGCTCTTCTGCAGTCAAAATAATCCCATCTCATATATATATATTGCTTATTATAGTTGCTTTTTCAGTAAGGGCATTGCATCAGTCGCCCTGCCCTTCAGCCCAGTATGAAAAACTCAAACCTGATTGGCAATCGCAGCTCACACTCGAGTTTGAGTCGTGTTCGACTGCGGATCTAACTGAATATCGCCCAAAAATGTTGATTATAAAATTATTCTCGATATTCAGCATCCTCACATCATCAGTTTACGCAATGGACACAGCCGATTGCGATTACTTTGATACAGTTGACCTGACGTACAGCGAGCGGTTAGCGAATGGAAGCTATGCATACGAAGGAGTCGTAATACCCGCCGAATACACTGGCATCTATGACTACAAAATACTCTCTGAGGGCATACGAAGCTCGGTCGAGGAACATGTGAGAGGATGTGTCTGCAAGTTGAAGCCCTGCATCCGATACTGTTGCCATAAGCATCGGCTCGACTTGCGCGATGAGGGCAAATGCATGAAGGAGATGGGCTGGAGACGGGCACAAATCACACTCTCCGACGGCAGGACAGTCGAGAAGGATCTGCTGGAGCAGTTCGTGGTGCTGCCAGGAATACGCATCAAATGCGAGCCTCAGCGGCATTTGAATCCGTTTGCGAGGAATGAGAACTGGAAGCTGTTCGAGGTGGGCAGAGCCTATATACACATATAATATACAATATATATAGTTAGCTATATTTATTTGACTTAGAATGGATCTCTGTTTCGCTCGGATGATGCCCAATATCTGTCAAAGCGCGATTACTGCTTACAGCCAGAGGAGCTGGCCAGCCACGGCATTGACTACAAACTCAGTCCTATGAATTGTGTGGCCGATGATAGTGGGATTTATGGTAAGCCGACTTCTTGGATCTGGAACAGTATATATAACAATTTATATATTATTAAGTCTGCCTCTTCTTGGCATTATCTCATCAGCTCATCTCTCTCTCTTCATCCCCTCCAGTTTCCTTGGCTTCCCTTGCCATGCTGCTGCTGACGATCTGCGTTTATGTGTTCGTGCTCAGAGTGCAGCACATTCATGACAAGTGTTACCTGTGCTATTTGCTGAGCATGACGACGAGTCTCGTCGTGAATATTGTGACCAACATGGAGACCTCGCTCTTAGGCGTGAGCTGCTACTTTATGGGTGAGTGTGGGCCTGTCCAGAATTAGTATATATATTAATAAATACTTTCTCAGCTTACTTTGGCTACTTCTCCAGCATCTCCATTTACCTCTGGCTGACTGTGCTGGCTGAAGACATCTGGCGAAAATTAGTCTTCCACACGTACGAGCTGGCCGAGAATAGAGGCAAGCGGCGCTTCCTCGGCTACAATCTGTTAGTTTGGGGCACTGCAGCTGGCCTGCTGCTGATCACAATATTCTGTGATTTCTTATTGGACAAGCTGAACATCGATGCCAATTGGAAAATCGGCTACGTCTATTACAGTTGCTATCTAAAATGTGAGCAGAGCTTAAGCTGCTATATATTTGATATCTTCTTTCTACTTTGATTCTTCTTCTGTAGTGAATGATTGGTCAGGTGTGCTGTATTTCTTGGCACCTGCTTCCCTGCTCGTTGTCTGCAATACATTCATGGTGGTCAGGACCGCCAGGCACGTCTACATCGAGACTCGCAAGACTCGCGAGCAGCTGCAACGCTTTGGCCCCCATAATGTCCGGAATACTAAGCGGCAAGTTTAGTCTATCTATTACTGACTGATCTTTGATCTAAATAGCAATTATATATATTTCAGTTTCATTATCTATTTGCGCTTCTTCATCATTGCCATCATGGACTGGCTCATCGAGCTGTCTGCAGCGCTCTTCTATCTAGTCGGCAATCTGCCCGATTATATGCTCTTCGTCATGTTCTACTTGGGCCTGGCCCAGTGCACACTCATCTTCGCTGTGACTCTGTACAGGCAAGACGTGCGGCAGCTGCTCAAGCGTTGCTGGTGCGATTAAATATTATTCAAGTTTATATGAGATTTTGTGTAATAAATAAATTATGAAATAATTAATAATAATTCGCAAAGCAAGCGAAAGTCTTATCGGAACAGAAAAGCTCTTGTCGATGGCAGTTATCAAAAAGCTTCGCATTGAATAGCAGCGCAGCTTTGGACTGCAGTGACGGCAAGCTTTCGAAACGGTAGCGGCACAGTCGTGTCCGAAATAAGTGGCACGCTCTTCTACTTTCAGTGCTTTAACAGAGATGTGCCTAAATATTTAACTAATTGCGATATATAATAAATGGAAATAAGAAAATCGTGTTTAAAGATATTGAAATAATTTAAATATATTTTGTAAAATTAAATTTGACTATTTATTATATTTTTTTGATCTCTCTTTATTATGATGCAGTGAAGAACAGATCTATGTGGGCTCAAACTGTGGATTGCGCGTGAATGGATGGATAACGCTCCATTCGACGAGAACGGCGTAGGTCAGATAGACTATATACATGATTAGATCGAATATGGCTATGGAGCGTCGCGCGAGGAAGTTGAAGGTGACGATCCACAGCAGCGTGGAGAAGGCGATGAGCATAACGAAAAAGTAACAGTTGTCGCCCTGCTCGCCGACCAGCCAGTCCACAGAGTCCTCCTGCCGCACCTTCGGATTGGTCAAGAAGAAGAGACCCAAGCCGATCGTAATGCCTGCAAATGGGCCAAGTCGCATTAGTTGGGGGAACAGCGAGTGCCGAAAACTTACTGAAAAATGGGCCGGCCAAGCCAGCGGCGAAGGCCATGCCGCCATAGCCCTTGGTCGCCAGATTGACGTTGAATATCATGTCGCCCAGACCTGTGCAGAAGGCTCGAATGCTGCAGGCGGCGAAGTCCTCGCTCATGCGAGAGATCAAGCCAATCGCACAGCTGAGCACCTCGATCTCAGTGGCAAAGAGCTTGAGCAGCACCAGAGCCATGGAGAAAGTGAGCAGCATGAAGAGCTGCAAGCAAATGCAAATTAATAATAATTCTTCACTCTCTCTCTTACCTATGATTACCTTGTGGAAGCGCGGCGGCTTGTCGGTGCGCGTAATCGCGAAGACCAGTATGGCCAGCGGCACGCTGGCGCAGAAGCTCCAGCGGGAAACGGAGAAGTGGAAGACGATAAGCGAGCCACTGAACTCATGGATAATCAGTGCTGAAATGTCAATGCGTTAGATCAGTTATTGAGCGAGCTCTTGGGATATAGCAAACCATGCGAGAGGGTTATGACTATGAAGGGCGTCGTCACGATCTGGATGCAGTTGATCAGCTTGCTCCAGCCGTGCTTGTTCAGGTTGATATCGACGACGGGTATGCAGAGGCTGGTGATTATCGAAATGGGTATGATTAGCACTATGTAGAAGCGTGTGCAGCACGTGCTCTTCTTGAAGTACTCCAGATTGAACGGGCTCAGCGTTTCCAGAAAGTCCCGGAACAGAAATATATTCCTGGGATTCTGCGGGTTGTAGAAGATGTCGCGCAAATACTTCTCATTATCCCGCCTGATTTCACTGCCGCGAACATGGCCAAGTTCTTCGAGCGCTTGCGGATCCATCTCCCCGTCGCCCGGGCTCTTGGCGCCGTAATATGACTTGAGCTTGGCCGAGGTGAAGATGTCCGTATTATTGTACTTGTCCACATTCTTGCTGTCCATCTCCATGTAGGCCAACTTGTTCTGCATGTGCCGCAGCTTGCTCTTTGTCTTCAGCGAGGGCTGCGCCTTGCGGCTCAACACATCGACCTTCATCCGCAGCTCTGGCGAGACTAGAGATTAGATATATTCGAGTCGGTGCAAGAGCTTACCCTCGAGAGCATTGCGCATCAGCTTCAGATCGACAATGTTAATAATCAAGTAAACGACATATAAAAAGATAAGAACTGATACAAAGGAGATTAGATGGAGCACGTAAGAAAACCGTTATTCAAAATCTAATGAAAATCAAAATTTGATCAAAGTAACATAAAACTAGGTGCAAAATTTGGAGACTCTAGCTATAAGGATGTAGAAGATATAATTTTTTTAGATATATGGGTCAGTCGAGGCTTCGGACAGACAGACAGGCAGAGGTTTCATCATATTGATCAAAGGACTATCGCTTACTTAGTCCTTCGAAACGAGTTATTTTATTATCATTGGTCAGCTCGTATATGACCAGCTCGCAGGAGAACATTATGAAGAGAATGTCGCGCACGGCGCAGTGGCCGTTGATCTTGAAGGGTCTCACGTAGCAGACGACGCCGCCGCTAATTAGGAGCACGGCAATGGCATTGGACAAGGTAATGCCGATTAGCGGCGAGTCCTGCATGACGGGCGTCAGACAGATGATGAGCTCCGGCAGGTGGTTGCCGAAGCAGAGCAGAGTTATGCCGGCCAGATACTGGTTCATGTGCATCATGGTCGACAGGATGTTCAGCAGTGGCGCAATGCTAGAAGTGAAGAGGCTTACACTGGAGTCACGTTACAGTTGCTCGACTCACTATTTGTCCACCAGGTGCGACACCATCAGCATCAGCTGACCCACCAGCACGACGTACAAGCACATCAAGCTGATCTCCGTCGCTCGGTGCTTGATCTTCATGCGGCAGTACATGATCGTGAAGTAGTTGAGCAGCTGCATTATCTTCTCGCAGTGCTTAATGGTTCGGGCCAAGAAGCAGCGATGCGAGTGGTCCACATTCATCAGGCTGCTGCAGCGCATCTGTACGGATTGAGCTCGAGTTCAGCTTCGATTGCACTCCCTGCCCCCCTCGCTGTCTCTCTACTTACCGTGTCGTAGATCTCAGTGAGTGAGTAAGTTACATTCATGTTGATTGTCTTTGGTGAGTGGGTGTAGCCGTCAAGTATTCAAGTATAAAATATGTCTGTGTTGTATATATATTCACATTAAGCATAAGTGCTATATGTGTCGAAGGCAACTAGATACGTCCATGATAAGGCATATGCTTGGCATAATTGATGGCATGAGGAAATGCATGTGTAATTGGCTGTATACAAAATATATGAAATGCATTAAAGATATTTGATATATTATAAACATATTATATGTATATTAATTATATAATATATAATATATAATATATAATATATAATATATAATATATAATATATAATATATAATATATAATATATAATATATAATATATAATATATAATATATAATATATAATATATAATATATAATACATAATATATTAATAATTATATATTATATTATATAATATTATAATAATTATGTGTATATTATATTAAATTGTATTATATTATATTATATTAAATTGTAAAAAAATATATATTTATTTTTAACATAAGAATATATATTGCATATTTAAAGCCTCTATAATTTATGTATAAATTCAATATATATTTTAATGATTTTTAAATGTATATAAAAAATACATATATATAAATATAAATATATAAATAAATATATATATATTTATATTGGATAAATGACAAATTGAATGTAACAGATAAATAAATAATGTATATATAAATAATATGTTATGATATATAAGAGAAATCTAATAGACACTTAGTAAAGAAATTTATAGATTATTATATATATATTATTATAGATTATAGATTTAGGAATCTTTGGAATCTATTACGAATAGCAATCCATGTGCCAAGGGAGCTCGACTAAGTATATACATGTTTCACAGAATCTTTGAGATTTTCATTTAAAGAATATTTTATTCATACTTTTGTTGATTCTTTTGTTAGTAATCTAAAGCCAAAGTCAATAAAGGTAAATGCATAAAAAACAAATCAATTATAATAAATAATACAAATAAAATAAAAATGCTAGAGCTAGTTGCTTTACTTAAACTTAGTTGCTAAGTTCCAGAAATTATTCTCATTATTATTAATTTAAATTTATTTACTTGCCCTTGCCAATTGTTACTAACTGATCCCTTATTAATCCATAGTCAAGCGGAATATCTGAAAATCCCTAAACAGAACTCAATAAGTTTTCTTCGAAAATACAATATGCTAACTTCCTGTCATTAAGCCCTCCTCCCCAAGGCAGACTCACTCCCAAAAAAACAGCTGAGATCATGCGACGTAAGACACTGGCACACACATTGATAAGGCTGCTATGCCAAAGGCTATTGCTATCAGCGAAGCAATCACACTATGCGAGCCGATAGTAGGGAGACAAGGTGTAGCCACGCTTTATATATATATTATATTATATGCGCGATATATGTCGATAAGGCGTCTGCGGGCAGCCGATGGCGTAAATCAATGGAGTGTTTGCGTTTCGTCAGCATCGTGTACTTCCCACGGCGGAATCATTACCATAAATTAAAATATCATTGTAAATCGCGAAGACAAGTCCCATAAACGGCGGCCATAACATGGCTTAATCTTTGAAGAGCTCGATAAGCCATAGTTGAGAGCCGAGAAATTGCGTTTATAAGCGCCGCGCGGCGACTGGGGTTATCGCAATCAACAAACTCTAGCCATGGTGTCGAAAGCAAGTTTCGCTCTAGTTCTCGCTGTGCTGGTCTGCGCCCAGTACGCCGTCCAAGGAGTCTATGTCGTCTCCAAGGCCGAGTGGGGCGGCCGCGCGCCCAACTACCGTGTGGCCCTCGGCAACTACCTGAACTACGCCATCATCCACCACACCGCTGGCAACTACTGCGAGACGCGTGCCGCCTGCGCACAGCAGCTGCGCAACATCCAGAGCTACCACATGGACAGCCTGGGCTGGCCCGACATCGGCTACAACTTCCTGATCGGCGGCGATGGCGCTGTCTACGAGGGTCGCGGCTGGAACTCGATGGGCGCTCATGCCGCCGAGTGGAACCCCGTCAGCATTGGCATCTCCTTCCTGGGCAACTTCAACTGGGACACCTTGGAGCCGAACATGATCGCATCTGCTCAGGGTCTGCTCAACGACGCCGTCAACCGCGGCCAACTCGCCTCCGGCTACATCCTCTACGGCCATCGCCAGGTGAGCGCCACCGAATGCCCCGGCACCCACATCTGGAACGAGATCCGCGGCTGGTCCCACTGGAGGGCTTAGAGCAGTCACACCTTAGCTTCGCTAATTAATAAATAAATCAATGAATCGAAACTTGGAGTATTTTATGTATTGGTGAAGGGCGCGGCAGGGCTTCCGAGCAGCATTGATGCTGAAGAGAGGTCTCAGGAGAGAGTGGGAATAGAGGCGGCAGAGTTATTATTTTGTGTTTGAGATAAATCTCTAATAAATCTATAATTAATCTCTAATAAATCTCTAGAAAATCTCTTTAAAAACCTCTTTCAAAATCTCTTTAAAAATCTCTAAAAATCTCTAATAAATCTCTTAAAATTCTCTACAAAATCTTAAAAAAATCTATAAAAATAAAAATCTATATCTAATTAATATCTATGAAATCTTAAAAAAAATATCTAATTAGTCTCTGATAAATCTCTAATAAATCTTTAAGAAATCTTTAAAAAATGTCAAAAAAAACCTCTACAAAATCTCTAAAAAATCTCAAATAAATCTCCAAAATCTCTCTACAATTTTTCTAAAAATCTCTAAAAAATCTCTAATAATTCTCTAATAAATCTCGATTAAAACTCTATTAAAACTCTAATAAATCTCTATAAAATCTCTAAAATATCTCTAAGAAATCTCTACATCTCTAAAAAATCTCTATTTATTTTTCTTAAATGGAATCATAAATATTCTGATACCAAACTAGATGATTATTCTTCAACTAAAAATTACTCCATAAAAATCTCTTTAATTATTCATTACTATTTATTAATTGTGCTTCAAAGTCTCAAGTCTTAGAATAGATTTTGATCTATATTTAGCAAATGGCATATACAAATAAAATGATTAAATTGCGTATATATATATATATATATATATATATATATATATATATATATATATATATATATATATATATATATATATATATATATATATATATATATATATATATATATATATATATATATATATATACATTTATGACATCAAAATACTCAAGGGGCATCAATGCTTTAATATAGAGAGATAAATAGACATTGTTAAGTATTAATAAAAACTAATCAAGGAATTGCTTACGTTTTTTGGTATCACACAAAAATATACATATACATAAATATAAAAAATAAAAATAAATATATATATATATATATATATATTTGTATTTATATAAATTCATTTATTCAAGGAGCCAATAAACTCTTGTAGCCCCAACAGACAAAGGGAACATCTAAATCTAATCTCTGCCCAAGGCAAGATAGTCGATGCGCTCAAACGCTTACAAGAATCGTTTAATTTTGAGGATCGCTGAGTATATTTCGAACAATTTAATTAAACGGCACTTGGATTGATTAAAAAATGATTCGAGCACAGTTGGGGAAGACACACGAGTATCAGAGTATCAGAGTCTTCTTTAGATTGTCTTCGTATCAGATCGAAATTCCCCCAATACTGTTATGAATATATATATATATATATATATATATATATATTGGCGCATCAAGTGTCGTGTGCTGCGCGAATCATTCGGGTGAGATAACGCCCCTCCCGTGGGGCTATAAAAGTAGCGCCACCTCGGTCGGCCTTTACACAAGTCCAAAACCCAATCGAGAATTATGGCAAGCAAAGCTCTCATCGCCCTGGCCGTGCTCCTGTGCGCCCACGCCGTGTTCGGCGTGACCATCATCAGCAAGTCGCAGTGGGGCGCCCGCTCCCCCAACGGCAAGTCCACGCTCGCCAGCAAGCTGAGCTACGCAGTGATCCACCACACCGCCGGCAACTACTGCAGCACCCGCAGCGCCTGCGAGACGCAGCTGCGCAACATCCAAGCCTACCACATGGACAGCCTGGGCTGGGCCGACATCGGCTACAACTTCCTGATCGGCGGCGACGGCAATGTCTACGAGGGTCGCGGCTGGAACGTGGTGGGAGCCCATGCCACCAACTGGAACTCCAAGTCCCTGGGCATCTCCTTCCTGGGCAACTACAACAACGACAAACTCACCTCCGCTCAGATCACAGCTGCCAAGGCCCTGCTCGCCGACGCCGTTTCCCGCGGCCAGCTCGTTTCCGGCTACACCCTGTACGGCCATCGCCAGGTCGGCTCCACCGAGTGCCCCGGCACCAACATCTGGAACGAGATCCGCAACTGGGCCAACTGGAAGGCCTAAACGCGCCTTTGCCCACCCCACTCAAGCTGCAAAATAAAAACTTTTCAAATACAAAATATTTGTGACTAACTCTGGGCGTATTTCAAAGGGGGGTTCTCTGGCCGGGCTTCCCCACTCGGCTGTAGCTTGTTTACATGTGGACAGAGGTTAATTAGAATATATTTACTATGAGCTTAACTTTAATTGGAATGATTAGCATTGAGAGCTTCTGCTCCAATGAAGGACTAGAGCAGCAGCTCAACTTAAGCTGAGTAGTGTTATAGGCAAAGATTACCCTTCCCTGCTCTCACCTCTCACATGAGTCTTATCAGCATATGAATCACAAAGCTCAAGCTCTGACATCCATCCCGCCCCATTGCTTGACTCAGCCGCCTTCAATCCCAACAAATGGAAAATTTATTGTATTTCTTTATAAGTTTTTATTATGCAGCATTTTTTTTTAAGAATTGGAAATTTGAAGTCGAAAATTTTAGGTGGAAAATCCTTTCGACAACTTCCTAAGCCTTCCAGTTGGCCCAGGTGCGGATCTCGTTCCACAGGTTGGTGCCGGGGCACTCGGTGGCGCTCACCTGGCGATGGCCGTACAGGGTGTAGCCGGAGGAGATCTGGCCACGGGAGACGGCATCAGCCAAGATGCCCTTGGCAGCGCTGATCATGGCAGCGGTGGGCTTGTTGTTGTTGTAGTTGCCCAGGAAGGAGATGCCCAGGGACTTGGAGTTCCAGTTGGTGGCATGGGCACCCACAACGTTCCAGCCGCGACCCTCGTAGACAGCGCCATCACCACCGATGAGGAAGTTGTAGCCGATGTCAGACCAGCCCAGGCTGTTCATGTGGTAGGCCTGGATGTTGCGCAGCTCCTGGGCGCAGGCGGCGCGGGTGCTGCAGTAGTTGCCAGCGGTGTGGTGGACGACGGCGTAGCCCAAGTAGTTGCCCAGAGTGGTCTTGCTGGTGGGATTGCGACCGCCCCAAGATGCCTTGGAGACGACGGCAACTCCGAAGACTGCCTGTGCGCACAGGAGCACAGCCAGAGCGATGATAGCCTTGTTAACCATGATTGCGAATCGAAAAGATTTCTATGCCAACTGAGGCGATTTTTGGTGCTTATATACCCCTGGCCCATGCGCGCCTTGACGTAATCGAATACTATACCAGTGGTCCTGATACTCGTATCAGAATCCTAAATATATTTAGCTAAAACAAAATGAATGCAGCCAATAAATTTCAAGTGAAGATTGCGACTCGCATAATTTATGGCTCTTGCGATCGCGCAAACCTTTTACCGCCCCAAACATCAGATGTTTCGCTGCTGCTGATAAAAGCAGGCGGAGATGGCCTATCTAGCTAGGGGAAGCACATAGACGAAGGGCTTATAATAATTTATTTAAGGTTTATTTGTATGTAGGTATTTTTCTGAGCATTTTAAAATGTCTATATAATATCTCTCTAAATAGCTGAAATATGGCCTTAATAGTTGTTGACCTAGGCTCTGCTTATAAATATAATAATTGGTCTGGATTCTTTGACTCTTAAGTATGAAATATTGGCTCGAAGAACTTTTTTAAATATTTGAACAATTTATATATATTTTTTCTAGAATTTTTTATAATTCAAATATGAATTTAATAAATAAGTAAAAAATAAAAAAGTATAGAAAATATATGAAATAAATAAATAAATTGTATAAATTATTTATAAAATTGTAATTAAATTAAAAAAATTGTAAATATAAATATTCGGAAAATATTATGAATTTCAAACGGAAATTGCTAGGAATTACGAGTAAATTTATTTAGATATTTCCTTCTAACTTTATATTTTAAAAGCTCCTTTTGAATTTGAAAAAAAAAAAAAAACTTCTCATTGGCAATCCTTATTAAAACAAGATATGTTTTAAAGTATTAATATAATGAAGATAAAGAAGATATATCTGAGAACAGATTGAACCATAAACATGTATTAGAAATTTTAAATTTACTTATAACAAAAACGATTTGGCTTAACCCCGCCTTGAGGCCGTTCTGCTTGCAAGAGGGCAAACTTAAACATATTTGCATTTATAGCAATGCAGAGAGAGAGATATATAGATATATGTGAATCGAAAAAGAATATAGTGTACTGAAAATAAATTAAATTTCCTTTGAAATCCATGAAATCTATAAACGTTTTAAAATAGAAATTGTGTAAGCAAACAGCAAGATCAAGAACGATCAATGGCCACAGCAACGGATTCATGTAAGGAAGCCATTAATCAAAATGAAACCAGATAAGCCAACTGGCGCAATAATCCGTCTAACAGATAAGTTGAAACTCTTGAATGAATATCGCAAACATGACGCCAATCGAAGCGGCCCGACCTGCACATACCCTGCACTAGAATCGAGTTTGCTCTTATTCAATTTGCAAATACTTTAGCTTCTTCCATTGTTAAATAAAATAACAATAATTAAAATCATAACTGTGTAAGCGTTAATTATATTTTTATACATTTTTATTTTGCAGCATTTTAAATTTTTTAAAATTGAAAATTATTTCTCTCTCGAGAATTTCTTAGGCCTTCCAGTTGGCCCAGGTGCGGATCTCGTTCCACAGGTTGGTGCCGGGGCACTCGGTGGCGCTCACCTGGCGATGGCCGTACAGGGTGTAGCCGGAGGAGATCTGGCCACGGGAGACGGCATCAGCCAAGATGCCCTTGGCAGCGCTGATCATGGCAGCGGTGGGCTTGTTGTTGTTGTAATTGCCCAGGAAGGAGATGCCCAGAGCCTTGGAGTTCCAGTTGGTGGCATGGGCACCCACAACGTTCCAGCCGCGACCCTCGTAGACAGCGCCATCACCACCGATGAGGAAGTTGTAGCCGATGTCAGACCAGCCCAGGCTGTTCATGTGGTAGGCCTGGATGTTGCGCAGCTCCTGGGCGCAGGCGTCGCGGGTGCTGCAGTAGTTGCCAGCGGTGTGGTGGACGACGGCGTAGCCCAAGTAGTTGCCCAGAGTGGTCTTGCTGGTGGGATTGCGACCGCCCCAAGATGCCTTGGAGACGACGGCAACTCCGACGACGGCCTGTGCGCACAGGAGCACAGCCAGAGCGATGATAACCTTGCTAACCATGATTGAGTGTTGACTACGAGAATACAACTGATGTCAGCTACAACATGCTGAATGTTTTTATAGCCCAGTTGAAAGTCTTTTGTGATTTATCTATTTGATACATTTTTGGCATTGCCTTCGTGCTAATTTATTAATAGCGTGGAAATCTATCGAATTTATTTATAATGAAGATAGGACTTGAGACATTTATGGCACGGGTTTAATGCAGGTACTGTAAAGCAAGACAATCTACTTTTGATTCAAGACTTTGACGTCATCATATTGTAAAATGAAACAATTGGATGATATTTAAAGTGCTTAAATGCGGCATATATAAATTATAATTATTATTTTATTAATTAATTAATTTATAAAAGGTAATACTTTTGAAGAAAGTATTCGCAGCAGATAGAAACGCTTTGATTTTTACCCTTAGCAAGAATTTTATATAATTTCTGTTGGGCATAACTCAAAGACTTTGAGATTCAGAGACTCTCCATTTGGTATGCGAAGATGAAGGACAATTAGAGTTAAAGGTAGGATGGATTAGTATACTATATATATATGGAGTATATAGGCAAGCCTATGAGAGTTAGGGCATTCTTTCTCCTTTTCCGTTTACATAAATTTAAGAACATAAATAATTTCATAAATTTAAATCAGTAATATCTATATAACAAAATTAATAAATTATTTATTTAATTTATAATTACAATAAAATGAATAAAGTCATAGTCGGATACTCTCGTCGAGAGTACTTTTACTTGTTTACACGCTCAATACGTAAACTGATTATAGGTTTATTACTGAGCTTAATACAACAAATATGTAAGAAAATAAAAATTTTATAATAATAATTTACAAATCGTATTTCAGTGCTAACAATTCAGCAAAGCTGACGCTGAATACCCTGTGCGATTACTGAAACATTGATCAGCGAGAGCGCAGAAATTAATATGGACAAAGAAAAATATATATAAAATATATATTTATATACTTAACATATAATATATATATATTTTTTTTATTTCATATTTTATATTTTATACTTTATATTTTATTTTTTTATATTTAATATTTTTCATATTTCATATTTTATATTTTATACTTTATATTTTATTTTTTATATTTTATACTTTATATTTTATTTTTTAGTATTTTATATTTTATATTTTTTTTTTTATATTATATATTTTATATTTTTTTTTTATATTATATATTTTATATTTTATAATTTATATTTTATATTATATATTTTATAATTTATATTTTATATTTTATATTTTATATTTTATATTTTATATTTTATATTTTATATTTTATATTTTATATTTTATATTTTATATTTTATATTTTATATTTTATATTTTATATTTTATATTTTATATTTTATATTTTATATTTTATATTTTATATTTATATTTATATTATATATTATATTTATATTCTTACAGGATTTCCCATATATCAGTTATTAAAGTTTCTTTACGTTAAGTAACGGCAAAAGCATTTCGCCCCTTAAAGGAACACGTGATGTTTGGATTTATTTATTGACTTCTCGCATGATTTACAGTATTCAGTCGTCAGCGCGGTAAACAAACACAATGGAAATCTTATCTCAGAATTTGCTCCAATAAATTAATAATAATTCCATTATTTTGTTTCTGAATGAAATAGTCGTCAGGTTAGGCATAAATTATTGCCACACCCAGTGGCGTGTGGCGAGCTTTAAATTCTTGAGGACCCTTCGCAATTAAGTTAGTTATTGATGCGATTATTGACTAGATGATACCCTATATTCCTATGAATTCCTATTATAATTATGATTTTAGAAATTTCCTTAAAATTTGTATTTATTTCTGTTACAATTCTGCTTAAAATACATTATATTATATTAAGTATATTTAAATATTTACCAAGAAGATGAGCAGGCGCTCCCCTGCACAGCTCGACTGATCACCAGCAACTCCAGAATGCAACTGAAGAAGCGCCCAGCGGGCATGTCTTTATATAGGCTGGCGACACTTCCAACTCCAACTCCAACTCCAACTGAAGTTCGAGTGGCCTCACTTTTACGGCAGACTGCCAATAGAAGAGTGCTCACTGCAGTGTTGGAGCATCTCTGAAAAGCAAGAGCTGAATATTTAAGGCGTGTGTGTGCAGTGCAGTGGACAATACACTTACGCACCTCAACTGTTCTACTGTAGCCTCTCTTCTGCTGCACTCCCTAAGAATTGCGCTGTGGCTGAACTTCGATGTTAGTTGGGCCATCCAAGTTTGATGCTCGATCAGACGGAGTTGAGCAAACAGAGACGCTGCTATAGAGGAAGGCAGACCGACAGTGAGCAGTCAGAGGTAACTGGAGAGACAGTCTGACTGACTGACAGAGAGGCAAATAAACGGGCTGGCGGACAGAGGCATTGAGACAGGCAGCCAGAGAGCCAGAGGCTGGCAGACAGAGAGCCAGACATGCATAGATAGATCGATTATGCTCATCACTCTGAACAGATATATAATTGAATATAAGTAAATTTTGAGTCGAACTAATACCACGCCAAAAGCTAATGGTAACGTTGATGTGATTTATTAAAGACGAAGTCACGATTTGTATTTTCTTGACAACTTGCTTTATTCACAAACAACTTAAGACTAAAGAACATTTTTATCCCAGGCTTATTTATATGCTGTTGAAACTACGCAGCAGCAACATGACGCGTTGATGCAATGGTTCTTTCTAGATGATTCTGGATTCGGGTGGTCGGGCGCGTTAGCAACATGACGCGTTGATGCAACGATTCTTTCTAGTCAATTCTGGATTCGGGTGGTCGGGCGCGTTAGCAACATGACGCGTTGATGCAACTGAGCTAGCACGTTGCTATGGGAACAGTTTTTATGTATTGTGAACATAATTATTATGATTATGTTACTTCCCTCTCCTCAAGAGGCGAGCCTGCGAGTCAAGGTGACACAGAAGAATTATATTTGATCGTGTCATCTCGATAACTGTATGTTTTTCTTAATATTATGGGGTCACAAGATAAGTAAAGTATAAGATTACAACTATGAATATGACTATTGTGATTATAATGATTGTATATGTGAGGATAATAGTTTGTGATAAAATTTTACAATATTATTATGCTTTATAAATTTGATTTTAATAATTTCTATTGGGAAATACAATGGTGTAAGATCGACTTCTGGTTAAAAATAGTTATTGCTTATAATTTAAGATTAACATTATTATTATTATTATTTATTTTTTTTTTTTTTTTTGCAATTTTGTTTTTTAATTTATGTTTCAAGTAATATATTTTATTATTTCTTTGTATCTTTTTCATAATAGAAATGTAATGTAATCAGGTTGAGTTGTGATCGGGATATGGGATAATTTTGATTGTGTTAGTGGATTGAAAATCAATTGGGATATAAATTCAAGTAGAAGGTTTGATTGAAGTATGCTTATGAAGTAGAAACCTGTGGGTTTTGAATTTGGTTAATTTTCTTTAATTTTTTAAACTGTGTTTTATAGTAACGTGTAACTCTGTTTCTGTCAGTAATTTGTTGTGTTTCTTCTCCGAAATAAGTCTCTTCTATTTTTACTCGCGATAGAGCGTCAGCTATGTGGTTTTCTTTTCCTTTTATGTATTTTATATCAAAATCGTATTCTGATAATTTTACTCTCCATCGGGTTAATTTTGAATTTGGTTCTTTCATTTTATACAACCAACATAATGGTTGATGATCACTATTGATTTCGAAATGTCGACCTAGAAGGTAGTGTCGAAAGGTTTTTGTTGCCCATACAATAGCTAAAAGTTCCTTTTCTATGGCACTGTAGTTAGTTTCGTGGTCATTAAGGGTCCTGCTGATAAAACTGATAGGATGTCCGTCTTGAGAGAGTACAGCTCCAAGGGCTACATTACTTGCGTCAGTTGTTAAAGTGAATTTATTTTTAAAATCGGGAATTTTTAAAATTGGATCATTGGAAATAAGTTGTTTTAGTTTTTCAAAAGCTCTAATGTATTCTGGGTTTTTAATATCTATTTTTGAATCTTTTCGAAGTACTGATGTCATTGGCTTGGCTATGTCTGCAAAGTTTGGAATAAACTTTCTATAATATCCAGTTAGTCCAAGAAAACCTTTTATTTCTTTAGTTTTTGTGGGAATAGGAT
Organism: Drosophila peninsularis; assembly: GCA_035047485.1. Classification (NCBI taxonomy): domain Eukaryota; kingdom Metazoa; phylum Arthropoda; class Insecta; order Diptera; family Drosophilidae; genus Drosophila; species Drosophila peninsularis. The sequence continues at coordinate 407,413 of JAWNPN010000035.1, forward strand.
ATTTTAGAATTGCTTTGATTTTATCAGGATTGGGTTTTATTCCATCCTTAGTTATGACGTGTCCTAGGAAGGTTGTTTCTTGTTTTAGAAACTCACATTTATCAAGTTGTAATTTGAGATTTGCTTCAGAAAGCTTTTCGAAAACTAATTGCAGTGAGTGTAGGTGTTCTTTTAAAGATGTTGAATATACAATTATATCGTCGAGATATACTAAACAGTGTTTATTTAATAATGGTCGCAAAACATTATTCATGCAACGTTGAAAGGTTGCAGGTGCATTCTTTAATCCAAATGGCATACGAAGATATTCATAATGGCCATGTTTAGTAGAGAAAGCTGTTTTACTAATGGAATCTGGGTGCATTTCAAGTTGATGGAATCCTTTTGCAAGGTCGATTGTTGTAAAATAGTTGCATCTACCTAGTTTTCCTAAAATTTCGTCCATATTTGGTATTGGGTGTCTGTCATTTATGGTTACGTCATTAAGTTTTCTATAGTCAATTACAATTCTAAATTTTTGTTTACCTGAAGCATCTTGTTTTTTGGGTACGATCCATATAGGACTACAATAAGGAGAATTACTGGGGCGAATAATACCTTGATCTAACATGTCCTGAATTTGCTGTTCAACTTCTTGTTCGTATGCTTGTGGATAGCTGTATGGTTTTGTATGCAAAGGTGAATTGTGGGTGGTGTTAATAACATGTTTTTCTTGATTACTGAAACTAAGTTGGTCGCCTTCTTTGAATTGAATGTGTTGATATTGTTTCAACAAGCTTGTTAAATTAAATTTTTCTTCTTCATTTAAATGTTCTAGTCGGTAAGGGCTTGGGTTAGTATATTCTTTATTTTTGGAATTATCTCTGATTGGATTGTTAAGATGTTGATTAGTTTCAGGATTGGCTAAGAAATGATTTTGGTTTGTGATTGGAATGACGTTGATTAATTTATACTTTCTATTGTATAAAATTACAGTTTGTGATTTATAATCTATAACGGCTTGAGCTTCTGAAAGCAGTTTTCTACCAATTAATAAATCGTAATCTGGTGAAAACTGATGTAGAAGGAATTCGTTATTACTCTTGAATAAGTTGTTGGAAAGGACATTTACTTTTTGTGTGATTGTTAAAGGTCCATTACTGGTGTGAATAAGACAATCGGTATTATGAATTGGTAAATTAAAAATATTAGATGTCATCATATTAACAGTAGATCCTGTGTCTATTAAACATTTAAAATTTTTGCCTTTATAAGTTATAATTATGTATTGTTGGTTTCCGAGGCTGGCAGCTGAATAATTTTCGGCTTTCTCGATTTCTATTTCATTTAATTGTTCTGTCTCATGTTCGGCTGTGGCTGTTTGTATGTATGTGTCATTTGAGTTTTGTGGGTAACTTTGGTCTTGGTAATATTGAGGATAGTATTCAGAATAAGAAGCTATTTGATTATAATTGTGATAGTTAATTTCTTCTTGATTTCTAGTTTCTTCTTCTATGCTCATTTTACTTTGTCTACTTTCTGCAGGTCTAACACGTTTTGTTGGTTGGGTATTGAAAGGGGCTTGTTGTGGAGTTACTTGTGCATGTTGTCCGAAACGATTATTGTCAAATTGGCTCGGTCTTAGAATTGATCTTTGTGTAGGGTATAATGGTCTGACTGCGTTAGGTGTTAATTGCATTGGTCGAGGTGAATAATGATTAGGTGGAAAAACGTTATTGTTAGTATTATTAGGTGTTGGTGTTGATATTGGTGGAAGATATGGTTGCTGAAAGTAAGGTCGATATGGGACATAAGGATGGTTTGGTTGAAGGAATGTGGGAAATCTTTGAGTATAAGGATTTGGGTATGACGGCTTAAAATTTTTATCTTGTTTTGCTTTGATTTGATTTGAATTTAGACTGGGTTCATCATAAAGATTTTTTTCTTGTAATATGTTTATTAAAGATCTTAAATCGGGAATTTCGCAATTTATAATTCGAATGCAAATATCTGTAGGTAGTTTTTGGATTAGGTGGTCGATACTAGTTTTAATTAACCGTGCATACAATGTTTTTTCATCTAGATTATTTTCTAATTCTAGCTTACTCATTAATGTCTGCCTACGGTGTTCTGCTTCTTCTAAGAAAGCTCGTACATTTCCCTTAAATGGGGTACTCCTGAATTCTTCTAACAAGACATGATTTTTGGTTTGTGTCTTGTAGTTTAATATGAGTTGCTTGCGAAGGTCCGACCATGTTGTGAGATTGTTTATGCCAAGAGATAGCATAACTTCACTGCTGATGCAGCTTTCGACAAGTCCAAAAAGTATTAACCTCTGCCTCGCATCATTGGTGGTGTAGAGGGACAATATGTAATCGATCCGTTTGATGAACGTGTATAAATGGTTCTTGTTTCCAGTGAATTTTTCAACAATTTTTAGTTGATTGATTACTTGCGTCATACTTGTGTCAGATAGGGGTGTTGTTGCGTTTCCTTCCATTTTGTTTGTTTAATATATTATTATAGTTTTTTTTTTTTTTTTTTTTTTAAGTTCAGTTTTTTCTTTTTCTTTTTGAATTTATTATTATTAATATTCTCTTAAATTTTTGTTCAGTTTTTATATTCACTTAATTTTAAGTTCAGTTTTTCTTTTTCTTTTTGAATTTATTATTATTAATATTCACTTAATTTTTTGTTCAGTTTTTATATTCACTTAATTTTAAGTTCAGTTTTTCTTTTTCTTTTTTGAATTTATTATTATTAATATTCACTTAATTTTTAGTTCAGTTTTTATATTCACTTAATTTTAAGTTCAGTTTTTCTTTTTGAATTTATTATTATTAATATTCACTTAATTTTTTGTTCAGTTTTTATATTCACATAATTTTTTGTTCAGTTTTTTCTTTTTCTTTTTAAATTTATTAATATTCACTTAATTTTTTGTTCAGTTTTTATATTCACATAATTTTTAGTTCAGTTTTTATCTTTTTTGAATTTATTATTATCAATACTTAATTTTCTATAGTTTTGATTGTTTGGTTTGCACAGATAGCTCTTTCGAATTTTGTGAGATAACCAGAAGTTTCTGGAATTATAGTCTCTTCGAATTCTATCGCGTCTTCTTGAATTAATTTCAAGTTTTATTTGCACAATCTGTGGCTTTGGCAATATGCGAAATTTGGTGTACACGTCACTGTCGAGGTTTTTATTTTTTAAAAACTTGACGCGATATTGACCGTCGCGTGGGTTGCCTTTGCGTCAGTTGTTTAGCGGATAGCATTAACCAGGCATAAGAATTAATAACTTAGTTATTGCATCAAGATGCTCTTTATTGCTATCCTACCGGCTGCGCCAATTGAATATAAGTAAATTTTGAGTCGAACTAATACCACGCCAAAAGCTAATGGTAACGTTGATGTGATTTATTAAAGACGAAGTCACGATTTGTATTTTCTTGACAACTTGCTTTATTCACAAACAACTTAAGACTAAAGAACATTTTTATCCCAGGCTTATTTATATGCTGTTGAAACTACGCAGCAGCAACATGACGCGTTGATGCAATGGTTCTTTCTAGATGATTCTGGATTCGGGTGGTCGGGCGCGTTAGCAACATGACGCGTTGATGCAACGATTCTTTCTAGTCAATTCTGGATTCGGGTGGTCGGGCGCGTTAGCAACATGACGCGTTGATGCAACTGAGCTAGCACGTTGCTATGGGAACAGTTTTTATGTATTGTGAACATAATTATTATGATTATGTTACTATATATGTATACAGATATATCAAGCTGTTTGCCAAGCCTCCCTCTGGCTGCTCACACAAGACAACACCTCCACAAATCCTGCTTTATTTAATTTTAAACTAATATTTATTCGAATATCTTTGCATATTTAGTATACAGTATACATATAGATGTTGTACATACATAAAATATTGTTATATTTAGTATTTTGTAGTTTTGTCTGTTATTTCTTTTGGATGTCTTTGAAGTGTGCTAATTGAAGTAAAAACAAAATCGACAAAACTTAAATGGAAATTGACATACTGCGTTCAACATATGCACAAAGTCTTAAGGTTAGCTTAGAAAGTAAAAAGAATATGCGATCGCATAGACTTCCCTTCCCGTCGTCCTGTTAGATTCGGGTAACATCCGCTTGGCTCTCTTTTCTTTTTGGTAACAACTACTCGCGCTTAACTAGCTAAAATTCACATGATAATTGAAAGAAAATCATATACATACAGATATATATATATATATATATTATATATATATTAATTTAACTTGAAGAGCAAAATTCAGAGAATATTTATTATATGGATAGGTCTAATGCGTTCTCAAGTTCAACAACAATACGCGACGGCTAGAGGTATACATTTTAATGATTTTCTATATTCAAAAACTTTTCTCAATATTTTTTTTTTGCTTTTTTTTGTATACAATATTAATAGACGATTGAGAACAAGTGTGGGAGTAACTAAACAGCTTGGATCTGTGAGGCAAAGGGACGAAATTGCAACCAAAATACAAGTGGCTGGGCAAGAGAGATAAAGAGAGAGAGAGGGGGAGAGGGAGGGTGTGGGGGAGAGGGCGGCGTGTGGGCGAAGGTTTCTGCTCACAACACAATAATCTTGTAAATACTTTAAACGAAATCACAACTTAGGCCTGACTCTCAGTGCGCCCAGGCACCTGGCCGGGTATGTTCACCTGGCGGCTAAGCGGCGACTGCGATCCCCCAATTTGCACGTGTCCGGCAGCAGCAGCAGCGGCAGCAGCAAGATCGTTGTATGATGGTGGCGCAACTGCGCCCCCGTTAACATCAATGCCCGCATCAATAACCTCCAGATCTGCGTCGTCCTCGTTGCCATCGTCCGATTCGTCGGCGCTGCCAGGATTCGCCTGCCCGCTGCGTCGCATCGGTGGCGTGTTGGCGTTCACATGGACCGTATTGTTGTTGTTCGGCATGTCGTTGTTGTTGTCCAGGTTGTCATCCAGATTGGGCGCAGCATTCAGTGCGCCGCCTGCATTCAGTGCCACAAACAAAGGCGTATTGCCGCCACCGTCCGACTGAGCCTGCGCCTCGCCGGCCACAGTCTCGTCCTCGTTCTGATAGTTGGACATGGCCACCTGATAGGATGGCGGCGGTGCCTGCTTCAAGTATTGAGCAATGGCCTCATCATAGTTGGGCAACAGGGTGGAATAGGCGCGCTCCTCAGCGCCAAAGCCGCCGCCACCAATGCCGCCACGCACCGCCATCTCGGGCAGGACGCAGGGCAGCAAGCTGCGCAGATGCTGCTGCCGGAGCGTCAAGTACTTGTAGCAGCGCCAGACGATGCCAATGCAGTAGGCCTTAAGGAACACGATGCACACGAAAACCACCAGCACAACCACGACGAGCTCCTCTGGCGGCAGCTCCAGCAGCTTCTCGCGCCACGGCAGCCGATGCGACTCGGCAATGAAGCGGTGAATGGCCTGCAGATAGCAGAGGTAGCCAGCAGCAGTCAAACTGGAAGAGAAACAGAGTTAACCAAGGCATATAGAAGAGGTTACGGTGTCACTCACGTGGTTATGGCAAAGTCGAACAGCTGCAAGCAGAAGAAGGGCAAGAGGTGAGAGGGCTTTCCCTTGATAGTGCCATAGATCATCATCAGGGTAATGGCTATCATGCAGGTGCACACCAGCCCGCCCATATCGAAGTTCTCTGCAAGTACAAAAGTGAGACTTGAATATTGTTTGCCCACAGGTGTTTAGGCATGTGCAGCTTACGGTAACGCTTACGATAGTTGAAGGAGTGATCGCGATAGGCGTAGGGCGGATCCACTTTGCTCAACGGCGTGGGCAAGGCGGGCGCATTCAGATCAACGGTAAAGTCATGACTGCCGCTTTCCAACTCATCCATCATCTCCGGATTGCGCCAGATGACGGCCAGCACGCTCAGCGCCAGAATATTTAAGAACTGCGAGTGAAGGACGACAGGGATAATCGTAGATATTAAAATATATAATTATATATAAATAAGTCTTTCAATATACAAGCTACGCTTAAGACTTCACAGTTAATTACAATGACTATAGTTAGTGGATGAGTGCAAAAAGAGAAACAAATCGCATTGGCTAAGCTTGTGTGGATAGAACTTGTTGCTTCGGGAACAGAGTTTCCATTCTCTTCAGTGATGTTAGATGGCATCTCATCTCTAATCCTAACTCTGATTGCTCTTCGTCTGCTCCTCAGCTGCCTCCTTCTGGCAACTTAGGCACAGCTCAGACGCCTCGACTGGCTCGAGGGTTTGCCAATAGTTTTGATCCTGCGTTTGCAGCCAGCTGAGGTAGTTGAGGAAAGCCTCGTAGGTGAACTCCTCGGCGATGTGGCAGTGCAGGCGATGATGATAGCTGCAGTTGCCGTCGTAGATCCACTGGCGCTCCTCTGGCGGCTGCATGCCCGTCCTTTCCAGATGCTGCATGAAGGCGTCGCGATCGGCGCCATAGCAGAGCCGAGTCGTCGTATAGCCAATGCCGTCGTGCAGGCGCTGCAGCACGTCCGGCTGCATGATAATGCGCTTCAGCTCCATGCACTGGGACTGCCGATCGTGCAGGCGCACGAGCAGCCAGGGCGGCACGAGCGCAAAGCGCACGCTGGATAGAAGCTTACCTACCTTCGGCTTACGCTTGGGCCACTGGAAGTTGAGCCAGCGCACGGCGGACATGAGCACCTCCAGCTCGGAGTTGACAGCAATCCGGCTCGAGCTGAGCAGCAGCCAGAGGGCTTGCGTGGGCAGCTGCAGGAACTCCTGCGAGGCGACCAGAGTCAGAAAGAAGCGTCCGACCCGCTGCAGTTGGGAACGATGAGTGCGTTCCATGCGCAAGAGTCGCGCCTCCAGATACAGCAGCACCGCCGAGTCCTCCTCGATGCCATGCAGCAGGCAGTGCTCGCACTGCTGCTCCAGCTGAGAAATCCGCAGAAAGCTGGCGGCACGCAGCACCTCCAGCATGCCGAGCCGCGATAACAGCGGCACATCCGCAATCATCCAGTCGTAGATGAGGCTGAAGGCACGCGGCGTCACCCAATCAGTGGGCAACTTCACGTCGACCGTGTTGCTGCCCAGATTACAGAAGAGACCCGAGTAGCTCTGCAGCACGATGAGGTGAACGTGCAGGCGGCTCTTGCCCATGTTAATCGTCGTGTTTGTCTTCAAGTTATTTGTCACGAGCGCCAGCAGCAGATCGTACAGCTTCGACTTATCAATGGCCGCCGCTGCTGGCCACTCACTGGGCGCCGTGTAGCCCAGCGACTGCAGCGAGCGCTCTGCCAAACTGTTGAACGGCGCCTCTGACAGACAGTTTGGGGGCTGAGCGGGGCTCGGGTTGCTGCTCTCCGCCCATTGGTTGCTTTCGCCACACTCCGACTCCTCGCTGAGTGGGCTATAGGGGAAAGAGGATCTGATCTCTTCCTGCTCATCGCTGTCCTCAATTTCTTCCCTGTACTCGCACTGGACTTCCGTCAGACTGACCGTGGTGACCAGCTGACCACCAGCTTTTGGTCCCAAAACATTATACATCAAAAATTTATTTACAGCAATAATTGGGTTCGCTTTTCAAAACTTGTCACTAGTGGCAGCTGCTCCAAAACATATTTGTCTAGCAGAAATTACTGAGAAATACAATTTAATTCACAAAGAAACAGAAACAGCTTTACAACAGCTTGAGCAAACATGATTTTGCTTTCTTTTTCGCTGAGGCAACAGTGTGAGGCCAAAATTCAGTTGAGTTGGACTTGTCAGCGATAAGCGAGCTGCATGAAGACAACTCGCCGAACTGATATTGTTAAGCAAACAATAAACAAAGCAAATGTTTACAGTTGGGGCCAGAAAAACAGGCAACCATTGAAATGGAAAACTTCTAAATGTTCAAGGTCACTCCAGAGAATGCATACATAATTTATAAATATTTAAAAACTCTATATATAATTTAAAAATATTAAAAAAAATATATATATCATTAATAAATATTAAAAAAAATATATATATCATTAATAAATATTTAAAAAATGTATATATATAATTTATAAATATTTAAAAAATTTATATATATAATTTATAAATATTTAAAAATTAAAATATATATTTAAAAATATTACAAAATAAATATATATCATATATATATATTTAAATATATATATTTAAAATATTTAAAAGATATATATACAATTTATAAATATTATCAAAATTATATACATGAATTTTAATTATTTAAAAACTATATACATATACTTTCAAAATCATTTCCTCTATCTAAGAACTCTGCGCTGCAGCAATAAAAATTTTTCTGATGAAATTATAAACCGCAATTTGACACTCTCCAATACCATTAAAAAAAGCTTCACATAACCACGACGTCAAAGCGTGAATAGTAACTATAAGTGGTTTCGATACAGCATAATCAGGTGATTTGGCGAACCGCATCAGGCTCAGCTAACAGCAAACAAAGCTTGATGAGTCCGCCGCCTGACGTCACAATTGTGTGTGCGCGGCGAAAGTTGGCAACCTTCGTCTGGCTGCGTGCAACTTTCAAAGTCGAATCGAGTCGGCAACAGTTTGAGAGTCACCGTGTGCAATTGATTTTTCCCTTTCGTGTGACACTGAACAGGGTCAACTCGAATGGGTGTATGGGTGTATGCGTGTGTCTGTGTGTGTGTTTCGCTGCAGTCATGCGTAGGCAGTAAGATCAAGGATATTGCGTCGCAATTTATGCTTACCAGATGCCAAAGCCCAATCATTAGCGTAGCGGTATGCACATGCAGGCCGAAGCAGCAGGTCCACTCCTTGTTGATGCGGCCGTGGCTGTTGCTGTTGCCGTTGCCATTGTTGTTGTTGTTGTGGTTGCGTTGCGGACCCATTTTGACGCGGATCCTAAACATCGCACGTCCCACAGCCGAGCCGATGGCGGATTTGCTGACCGTGTCGCGTCGCAGTGAACTGTAAACGGGGCAAAGTGAGCGTGTTTAAGCATTAATTATACTAAATGCATTCAAAATTCAATGATGAGTATGTATCACACAAACACACACACACACAGTCAGTCACTTCTTACACCCACTTGCAAATCTATGTGCATATGTATTGGTTTGTATGTATTTATTATTGTGACACTTTTTCACAGCAGTGCGTGTTGCATTCGAACTTCATTTATGCACGAAAATTTAAGACTGTGTTGGTTGTACTATATACACTTTGTTAGCGTACCTCAGATATATATTTTTATGCAAGTGCAATTACTTTTTATTAGTTATTTTGTTGCGTTTCGACGTTTTTACGATCTGCGTTTAGATTTGCTATTAGCAAAAAACCCCTAGCAATTAACCTGTGTGACCGTTTGTCGAATGTAAGTCGTTTTTATTATCGCTATACTCAAAATGGTTTAGTACTGGGTATCGATAGCAAAGCAGGGCTAGTATGCTGGTGACACGCAGTTATCAATAGTATTATTAATATGAGTTGAATAAGGAGGAAGGAGAGTATGCCAAAGTAAATATTTAAATTAAAGAATTATAAACTGTTAAATAATTAAAATTTAAACATTTGTTATGTTTGAAATTTACGCAATTTTAATTTCTGTTATCATGGCCATTAATCGATTACACTATCGATTGCTTCATCGGCAAGCTGGCAGTAGAACATTTTATTTTGTTGTTGCCTCAGTTGCGTTCCGTCTCGTGTGCCGTTCTTTCGTAACGTTAGATTCATTTGTATAACTTATTTATTTTGAAAATAGTTTTCGACATGGTGTTGATAAAAGAGTATCGCGTTTGCATGCCGCTCACCGTGGAGGAGGTAAGTGATTAACGCACTGGTCGAACCATTAACAATTCAGAAAACTCGTATTCGCAGTACAAAATCGGTCAGCTGTATATGATTGCGCGCCACAGTCTGGAGCAGTCGGACGAGGGCGAAGGCGTCGAGGTGATGGACAACAAGCCCTGCGAGGATCCCGTCCACGGCAAGGGACAGTACACGGAGAAGCGCATACACCTGTCCAAGTGCGATAACCGAAACACCTTATCCAAATTATCCGCTCTAAACATCTTTTCTCTCTTTCTTTCCTGCAGTCGGCTTCCCTACTGGATACAGGCCATATGCCCGCGCGTCTTCTATGTGATTGAAAAGTCGTGGAACTACTATCCCTACACGCTAACAGGTGAGCTCTCGTATGTGTGTATGTGTGTGTTTATTTATAGACTTTGACATTAAAGTCCTAGTCCCTTGTGCCATATGGCAGACGCCTGACCTTTTCATTGGTCTGGCGGTAATTATGTACAGTGAGCACTGCCGGGAGTGAACTCTGTTAGGGCTTTAGTTAAATATAGTAGAGCAAATGGAAATTTAATTAAAATTATATTAAATATAATTAATTATTTTTATAAATTGAAAAGTTCTCATTTGCTGCGTTCGTCTATAACCAGTGTCTGCTGTAACAGTAGACATGCGCCGTATTAAAATGCATTTAAATGAAGTTTAGAATATGTATTCCAGCTGTCGTTCAGCACAGGTCTCACTGTACTTATCCATGTGCTCATATCGCACTTGTCATGCCACAGATACGTCACAGTCACAGCCATGCATTACGTCTGATAAGGCTTACAGCATAAATTTGGTAGGCATGACGGAATATCTCTCTCCCTCTCTTTATATATATATATATATTGTTAAAGATTACATATAGCGATTAGAGCTGGCCCTGCGCCCTCAGTTGGAGTTGCCCCATTTGTGAACAGTTGCGCCAATTCACATAAGGCTTTGAGCCTGTTGCTGCTCCATTGTCAGCAGCTCGTCAAACACGCTCGATAAGCCCTGGAACACGAGAGCCGTAAGCAGAGAGTTTCTTTTCATTTGATTGATTGATATGACTCCGGGCTGGCGTTACTAGCTAATTGAGTAAGCGAATAAATATTGAATTAAATAGTTATCACTCGGTCAGTTTCAGTCATAAAATGTGACTCAATGGCAGCTAAAGTTTTCGAGTTATCTAAAAAGACTGAGATAAGCCAAGAATTGTCAAAGTTCTTTGACTAAACTATCAAATAAATAGTAAATTAAATTATTAAAAAAATAAATTATTATTAAACTCAATTTATAAAATTTTTAAAATAAAAAATCAAAATTAAATTAATTAAAATTAATATAAAAATAATTTTATAATAAAAAATATATATTAATTATATATTAAAAAAAAAATAAATTTTATATAAAATTATTTTTATAATAAAAAAATAAATATTATTTTTAATTTAAAAAAATAAATAATTTTAAAATTAAATTTTTATAAATAAGAAAATCACAATAATTATTACAATAAGCGAAACAGATATATAATTTGCTTTGATTCCTCAAATCGTCATCGATCCCACTATTTTCTTTTTATATTTTTATACAAAATATTTTCCAATGAATCGAAACAGATTTCCCAGACGCACTCATGCAACAGCTCGTTAATTGGCAGAGCTAATTGCCTCTCGGTACATTACAAATCGGTTTTAATAGAACTTAAGCTAAAAATAAACATAGATATATCATTTATTGGTTTTGTTCTTCCCTTTCTATATGTGCTCGACTAACTGGAAACAATTGGCAGAATATACGGTAATTATATGAATTGATTTGAACTTTGAACTCTATATAAAGATATATATTTTCTTTGCCTTGCAGTGCTCCTTCATACCAAAGTTAAATGTGCTCATCAAGACAAAATATGAGAACAACAATGGCAGCACAGAGAATGTGAGTAGACTTAGCTTAACTTAAAGGAAATGATTTATATATATATATATATCTTCTTCATAGTGCCTGGACTTGTGTGAGGAAGAGCTGAAGGTGCGCGTGGTGGATCATGTGGACATTGCCTTTGATGAGCTAACTGGCAAGCACTACAAGCGAGAAGAGGATCCCAAGTTCTTCAAGTCAGAGAAGACAAGTTAGTATAGCAAATTTATAACAATGTGAAAGCAATTTAACTGTAAAGTTATAGGTAGAACATTCTGGCCATTGCTAATGTCTCCTCTACCTCTAGCTCTACCACTATAACTAAGACTCCTTTGACCCTTTGCAGATCGTGGTCCCCTTGTTGAGGGCTGGCGTGAAACAGACTCTCCCATCATGTGCTCCTACAAGGTGGTGCACGCCAGCTTCGAGGTCTGGGGCCTGCAGACCAAGGTGGAGGACTTCATACAGCGCGGCATTCGGGACATTTTGCTGCTGGGCCATCGGCAGGCGTTCGCCTGGCTGGACGAGTGGCACGGCATGACGCTGGAGGATGTGCGCGTCTACGAGCGACAGAAGCAGGCCGAGACCAACGAGAAGGTTCAGTACAATGTCAATCCGCAGCCCCCAAAGGAAGCGGAGCTCACGCCGCCAGAGTCCAAAGTCGAGTCCTAGAGTATATTCAGCTACAAATGACAGCTATATATTGAACTATTTGTGAATGTTATACCAAATTCGACAGTTTAACTACTAGCTCATTAAGACATCCCGATGCGAGCTTACAAATTTCTCAGTCATAGTCATATAAGAATGTAAAACGCATTTCAAACGGTCCAAATAAGCACAAAAACACAAATTTAAGTAGCTCTCGAAACCAAAAAGTAACAGAGAGAAAGAGCAGCAGCACTATATATATATATATATATATATATATATGATGTATAGGTTTAAATTAATATAGTCTACAATATTTGGATGTTTGCTCAAATGGTTTTTGTTAACTATATTCCCTAGTTATGTTCGATGTCGATGTCGATGCAAAGGCTTTACGAAATGTACAAATACACAATAAACTACAACTAAAACTATTAACTATGTAACGTGGCTGAGTTCTATTGTATCTGACAACTGTCGATCCATGAACAATGCCCGATTCGTTATAAATTTAACTTTTTATAGACAAGCCATTATTTTGGCTAAGCGAAACAATAATTAAGGCAATTAGTATGCGTGTGGCGCACTCAATAAATTTGCGTATAGACCAAAACAGTTTACTATGAGCCAACAGCTGATTGATGCTGTCTACATATACACACACACACACACACACACACACACACACACACACACACACACACATACGGCTACTTATGATAGCAACTACTCTCGCTCTCACTCTCTGGCTCGCACTGATGCCTGCCAACAGCTGATGGCTGAGATCGGCGATGCCGCCAAAAAAGAATTAACACTGAAAATATGTCAGCGTTTCGCATTTGCGCCTCATTTGAACTTCAAACGCGAGAAAAGTAGCACAGGCCGCGCGAGAGATACGGATGCCGCACAGTGATTAAGCGAAGTCGACGGCAACTGCGCGGGCTGATTTAGAGCATATATGGAAATGTACTGTTATCTATATAGAAGCCTATAGACAAATCTGCTGAAATCTGCTGTAACTCGCCGAGCTAATCAGAAGTCATGTGCGCGTTGTCCAGCGCAGTGTTTACACGTGTTTACCTGAGCTACCTGTGCCTGTGACTTCACCGTGTGTGTGGCAATGCGCGATCAAAGCACATTTAATAATGAAAATTCAGCTGCGTTTGCTCTGCTGCTGCTGTTGGCTATTTCTGGCAGGTAATCAAAGCAAGCGGAAATATCTCTGCCTATATGAAAAGTGAAAAAGTGAACTGAGCGCGTTTACACGGCGTATGCGCAATGCTTCGTGTATGGCTCATAATACGACATACTGTGAAAATCTGTTCGCTCTGACCTTTGGCTCATTGGAGCTGCCCGCGCCCGTGTCAATATTTAACTCTTTCATAAATCAAGCTGCTCACATTTTTGTATCAACCCGCAGCGGCGTCAAATGCGGCTTATCGTGAAAGCTATTTTACATGTACTTAACCAGAATTCACCTAGATAAAGCTGTATAAGTATACGTATGTGTTTATATATGGATATATATGGCTTAGGCCTATCTGAAAGGCATGCTGACGGCATTCACTTAACTGCATTGATTTATTAAGTATTTATCAATGAACTTTTTATCTATTTATTACGTATACTCGGGATATATTTGTATAAATTCTTATCTTAATTCTATGAATTTGGCTTTATGAATTTTCATTAATAAAATTTTATGTATTTATAAAATATATTTAAATAAATTCTTATCATGATTCTAAGAATTTTCGTTAATAAAATTTGATTTCCTTATATACATATATGTAGAAGAATATATTATGCTTATCATAATTCAATGGAATGCGTCTTTAAATATGTATTTATTTTTTAGTTGGTTAAATCAGCTTTAAATATTTACAAAAATATTAATTTTATATTTTATTATTTAGCGTGTATTCAGGTGCTTGAAAAGTAGACTAACTCCCCTCTCTCTCTCTCTCTCTCTCTCTCTAGTCCTCTCTCTTCGTCTATCAAAATTCCCATAAATCATCCAACCACAGAGCTTAACTTTTATCACTTTTTAACTTGTATTTCTTAGTTGTAAAACTTTACATAATTTTTTATTGTTTTCTTTAATGCTTATATATTTTATTATGCATTTTTAAACATTTTTCTTATCTTAAACCGGTCTGCTCTTTCGGATTTCTCGATGTCTCCGTAACACAAAACTTCTCATTAATCTTACCAAAACTAAATGAGTTTATTTTGTATGTTTCGCTCTCTTGGAATTCTGTAATAAAAAGACTTCGTAATGCTCGTAATTTGAACTATCTCGCCTCTGTGCCAGTTGCCAGAATAGATAATGGTTGTCTGACTCGCTCTGCTTTTGCACATTTGATTCGCGCTGTATGCCTAAATTATCTTCGTCTATTTAAAGACTACGAAAATAAAACTTCATGACAGACAGATAAATATCATCAGGTATACACCAACTATATTTACTTATATTCTATCTTTAAATTGGGTATACCCTGGCATAGTTGGGGACGAGAGGGGGATATGGAGTAGAGTAGTATAAATGTGTATTTGCGAGTGTGGACTACCCGTTCAGCAATTCTTAAGAGAGTATATTGGTGTGTTTGACCTGATGTTCGCTTAGGCAGATGCTTGCTTTGGGTCTGGCACTTTGGAACATTTCAGACTGTTGTATACCCTAGCCAAGTATAGAGCATAGCATATATATGCAGCTTCAGAGTTGGATCTGTAGACATAGTCAAAAGGCATGCATATCTGTCAAATAACCTTGAATACCTGCTCAGAGTCTCCTCGGTTCGAGCTGCTCTAGATAATTTTATCATATATCTATCTATATATTATATATATATATATATACATATGCATATCAGATATCGATCTATCTCCAATTTCAAAGTTCCATTCACTCTCCAATTAAATTTTTCCATGCTTTCCCATAAATTCGACTAAATCCCAGCCCCAGCAATGCCCTCGTCATTATACAGCTTATTCTTCAGCTGTCTTTAGTCAGGGCTCAGCATATAGAGTATGTCGAACTCTTGCTGACGGGCGCAGTCGTTAAACTGAAAACCAATTGAAAGTCGATGCGTGACCAATTCCCAAGTGGATTTCAGTGCGATGGGCAAAATGATAAACAAGTTTCGAGTGTCTGCTGCGAGTTGGGGAAGCAGCTGAATTTTATATATTCCAAATAGAACAATTTCAAGATCTAGTCGCAAAAGGCAAAGAATAAATTAATTTTGTATATTTAAGCATTTAACTGACCTAGATCTAAAAATAATAATAAAGCAATTATTGGACTTTATTTTAATGACTTTTCAATTGAACGAATCGCGAAGCAAGGGAAACATTTCAATTGAAGTCGATTGTGAGCTGAACTGAGCGAGGTTTCAATTGAGAGAGCAAATATAGCAAAAATATATCTATATTTTTATAGATTTGTTATGAATATGTGTAGAGCAGCAAAATGAAAAAAATGCAGAGAAAAACATGACTAATTATTTAATTAAATTATTAAAAAGTGATTAGCGCTGCCAATGACGCTTTTTGCTTGAATTTTTTGCTTTGCCCTGCGTATAAAATAAAATATATAAAATTAAAATAAATAAAAAAAAATTAAATTAAATATATAAAAATAATATAGTGCCATAAAAATATATATGAAAAATGCCCAAGTCTATAAAAGTGATAAACAAAGTATTATTTTCTTGCAAAATATTCTTTCAACACTCGCCTGAGCTGCTGCTGGATATATTTATATTAAAGTCAAGTTTAAATATATTAAAAATATACTTTCCATATATTCTAAAATATATTCAACTCCTGTAAAACATTATTAGAGTTTTAATTAGTAATTTATTCTGTTCTCCAACTACTTTTCTTGCTCTGGCAAACTAAAATTCTTAAAACATTTGCGCAAATATTGAGACTTCACGATTTTTGGCCAAGTCAACAGCTACTGCATGAAATTGTATTTGCATTGTTCAAAGCAAATATTTTCGTCAATTTTCAATTTGTTTTTTCTTCTTATATCATTTTTTGTCGTCTGTATATTATTAATTTTAACACCTGCCAGCAGCACAAGCCGCAGCGATAAAAACTTGCTAATTGCAACTAAACAATTTTCAAAGGCCAGCAGCAAAAATACGCGAAACATTTTAGATGGAATATACATACAGTATACAAAATGGAATATAATATCAAATAAATTCTACAGAAGATAAGTACGAAATATGAGCAGTCTGCTACTCAGAGTAGGCGATCAGTCGCCCTATAGCTAACAGATAAATATACTCAAATCACAATTTAATATTTATATTATTATAATTTATATTGTAATAATAATTAAACATATTTGTTGTATATTTGTTATTATTTTTTAAATATTTATTTTTATATATATTTTGTATTATTTAAAACTTAAATATTTTATACTACAAAAATTGTAGTTTTTATTTATTTATGTTTTAATTATTTTATTTATTATTTTTGCTCAATTAATTTTTTATTTATTATACATATTTTTATATATTATTATATATTATTATATATAAAATTTTTTATATTATTTAATATTTTTATATATTATTTTTGCATTCTCTTTAACCTACCTGTTATGTCTTCTAATTAGCTGCCTTTTGGTTATACAACTCTCGGCACTTGGTGTCACTTGCGCATTGTCTATATATATATATACATATATATGTCAGAAGTAGATCTGGCCAAGTGCTAAGTGGCCACAGTCTGCATCAATATCGAGCCACGCTAATACATAAAGCAAATTAGGGCCTCAACCTGTTGGCTCTTATAGTTAGTATCAGCCGACAACAGCACAAAGTGTTTAAGCATATTTAGTTGCACACTTGCCACATATAGAGATATCTTCCAGCTGATTCATAACATATCGGGATAGGTATATAGATATATATGAACAACAGACAGATATCTCAACTTATATCTAAGAGTGTAACATATTCTTGAATATATAAAATTTATATATTATTATTATATTATATTATAAATATAGTTCTGTTTCTATGCCCCTGTCCTTAGATATACCTCGTCTTTAGTCTACATTACGGGTATATCACTTGATAAAAAATCATAGAAAATAGTTAGAGTTAGTTAACGGAGCCTTGAGCCCTGAATAATAATAATGTTTATGATGTAATATCAAAGCTCTTCACAGGTAATATAGCAGAGTACATAGGCACCTTGGGTATTTCGGGCATATAGGTTATCAGAGTTAATTAAACACAATTGTTTACGCTGCCGACTACTGCGTATCGTAAAATAATAAAACAAAATGAAAGCCAGTCACACGCTTTTTATGGCCGGCTCCGGACACTGGCAAGCGAGTGTCTTTCGGTCTGAGGTTTTGGCATATCAACAATTATCACCTGGCACAGGTCTATAAATAGGCCCAGCTGCAGACAGCTCCGTATCTACTGCGTAAATTAGTTTTAATTTTAGCTTCTCTCTGACAGGCTTTGCGGCGTCGCGGATGCGCACGATGACAACGCCACTCTGACGACGACGGCAGCTAATATGCCCGCTTTGGTACCCAGCCACAGCTGCGTCAACTGGACGTCGGCGCCAGAGGCTGCGGACGGCAACTGCACGCGGCTCACGCGCAATGGACTGATCAGATGCTACGGCGGCATGAACAACCTGGCGGGACTGACGTAGGGAGAACGTTGCAGGAAATTATAGCTCCATATGATCCATATATTCTCTTCCACAGCTCAAAGCTGGGCAAAGCTCTGCCAGCGCAGCAGATGCTCCTGTGCGGCTGGCCCAGGGAGTCCTTCAATCCGCTGCGAGAGCTGCAAAAGTTCTCCCAGCTGCGCTCGCTGACCATCGAGTACAGCGGCTTCACAGAGTTCAATATTGACTTTCCGGACATGTATCATCTGCAGGTGCTTAGAGCCCCACCCACTGTGAAGAGCCGAGAGATATATATCTTTCATTGCAGGCCATAAACATCTCCTGGACGAATCTCTCTTACATTTCGGCGCGCACCTTTAAGCGCATCCACGCCTTGGAAGTCTTGGACCTGCGCTGGAATCAGCTCATTCAGCTGGATGGCCCGCTGGTGCTGCCCCACTCCTTCCAGCAGCTCTACCTGGCGGGCAATCCCTGGAACTGCACGCGCAACTTCAAGTGGCTGCTGCTCCAGCCAGAGAAGGGCCGCCTGGTGGCCGATCGCGAGGAGCTCATCTGCACCGATCGCAAGTACAAGGAGCGCCAAATGCTGCTCGTCATGCACTACAAAGTGGTGAGTGGAGAGCACACAGCTCACGTATACGTAATATTAGAATGAAACAGTCCTGTAAGTATTACGAAATTATATTTACAGGTCCTCCGGCGGGAGTGTCAGTCGCATCCGGATCTGCTGAACTGCACTTGCCTGATGCACCACATCATACCCAAGTCCTACATTCCGCTCTACACGGTCAACTGCTCGCACCTGCAGTTCCAGACTCTGCCCGCCTATTTGCCGGAGAACACAACCACCTTGTATATCAACAACAATCAGGTGAGTGAAGCAGAGTGGCCCTACTCTCTTATAGTAACCCCCACGATGCCATTTCCAGATCAGCGACATCAATCCGCTGCGCGACAATCCCCACTATCGGCACGTGGTGGACGTGCAGCTGGAGAACAATTGGATCTCGAACATCGACGTGCTGGAGGACACCGCGTGGCTGCAGAACTTTCGGCTGTTCAACCTGCAGGGCAATCAGCTGCGCAAGCTGCAGGTGTACGCGATGGACAATGCCCTGAACGACAATGAGAACGCGAATCTCTTGCTGATCAGCAAGAATCCCTGGCACTGCACCTGCAAGTTCGGCATGCGACTGCGCGAGTTCCTCACCAAGTACAAGGACATCGTGCGGGATGCCTGGAACGTCACCTGCACCTACATGCAGGGCGACGAGCTGCGGCTGGCCAAGGTCCTCACCCTCACCCGGCACGATATGTGCAACATCAGCGCCGAGGACGACATGCGCATCCATCCCATCGACTGGCTCAACTGTGTCCTGGCCAGCCTCATCCTCATCATTCTCGGCAAGCTGGCGTACGACTATTATTTCTACAAGTATCACGGTCGCGTGCCGTGGATAGTGATGAAGATGCCGTAAGCATCTAACTATATAGCCAAATATCGAATCCAATTCGGAAATCCGAAGAAATCTGAAAGCTTCTATTAAAGTGAAAAGATTTTCTTTTTGGGCTCAGTTGGTGGAGCTGTAGCATCGAGCCAGTATTTTTGTCACAAAAACTCACTGAGGATGTCTTAAAGCGCTAATGTTCACCTTTAAAACCCTTTTTAAATTTTTCGAAAATATTTTTTTGTTTCGGAAATATGGCCCAAAGAGAGGCAGCAGACGGAGCCAGAGAGGCGGCAGGTGTGCAGAGCAACAGCTCGATATCTCGCAGCTGATATTCTGTACTATAGTATATATATATAGTCATATGGTCAGATTAACATTAGTATATGCCTTTAGCCCACATTGTTAGTTCAAAGTATTTTGCTAGCCAAAATAAGAGCAAAGCGAGACAGATTGGCCCCATCTGGATGGATACTTAGTGTCTTATGCAAATAGAAAACTGAAACGTGACTTATTATATATTAGAATAAATATATATTATATATTGGAATTATTCAGCTAAACTTGAAAATGCAGATGAGCCAAGCTTAAAAAATTTATTTTATTTTTAATAACTGCATTTTTAAAGAAACTTCAGACTAGATAAAAAGCATGCTTCTATCTCCTTGCTACAATCATTTTTTAAAAATTAATTGCTTTCTAATAATACTTTAAAAATTTATATTTACTTTCTATTTTTTTATGGATTTATCATAAAATTTGGAAATATTTGTAAAATATTTCAAAGGTATTTCGATTGTGTATAAAAAAGTATTTGCCTTGCTTAGGAATTTTTTTACTTATTTTATATTATATGTGTATATATTGGTTTACTTATATTTTTTATTATATTTTCATTGATTTTTTAAAATTTTTAAAATTTATGTATATATTATTGTATTAGCGTTTACGGAAACATTGCCTATCAGTCATTTTATTTGTAAATACAAATATTTTCTTAGATAAATAATTCCATAGAAATTACATAAATATTTATAAACATATAACTAAAAAGAAAGAGAAAGAGTAAGAGTACAGAGTTCATAATATATAATTTAGAAACATAAGTTTGTAAGCACGTGCGACAAAAGTATACTATAACTATATAAAAAAAATAATGAAAAATAGAAAAATTGTAAAAAAATTAATAAAAAATAAGAAAAGATTTAATAAACAAGTTTATTAAAAATTTAAAAAAATTGTATACAAAAATTTATAAAAAATAAAAAAGGGTTATAAAAAACAAACTGAAAATAGAAAAAAATTGTACTAACAAAATTAATTAAAAATAAAAAATATTTATATAAAAATTAATTGAAAATAATAAAATTAATATACAAAAATTAATTAAAAATAGAAAAAATAATAATAAGAAATAGTTATAAAAAAGTGAATGAAATGTAATTTATTTAAAACAAAGTTTAATGTCGGCAAATTGATCAGAATGATAATAATATATATATATATATATATATATATATATATATATATATATATATATATATATATATATATTTTGCAAACTGTATACACAGTTCACAATCAACTTTTAATATGCACTCTAAACGCCGTGATTACCGCATTCCCAAAGGCGCTGTTACCAGCTCATTTGAAAAGCAACTCAGGGAGCTGCTGGCGCCATCAGCTCAGTCGCAACTCGAACCTGGAGCGGAATGGGACTGCTCTCGATTGTGGTGGGCATTGGTCGAGCCAGTGGGCTGTGCAACCTGCGCTTCAATGCCGAGCGAAGGCGTTTCGAGGTCGATCATGGACCGATGCTGATCTACTGGGTGTTCTTGCACCTGCTCTACCTGGTGGTCACGCCCGTATGCTTTGTCGTCATGGTGTCGAATTACTTCACATGCCAGGGCATGGACATGTTGTCGGCGGCCTTCACCTGCGTCTCTCTGGCCGTGTCGTGTTCGCTGTACGTGATCTTGGGCAGCATTTGGCTACGACGGCAGCGCATCAAGCGTGTCTGCAACGGTTACCTACGCCTGGTGGAGCGATTCGAGCAATACTACACGAACTATAGCTACTGGCGGCGGCACTTCTGGAAGCTGCTGCTCAGCAACACGCGCTTCGTCGTGCTGTTCAATCACTTGTTTGGCCCTGGCAGCGCGCTGATGTGCGGCGAGGATGATGAAGTCTTCACGGAAGTGACGCCCATCTACGTCGTGTTCTCGTTGGTTGTGGTGCTGACGGAGCTGCTGGTCAGCAGCACGCACAACTTGCCGCACTTTGTGCTGGGCAGCAGCAATCGACTGCTCGAGTGCCTGTCGCAGGAGACCCTGGAGCTGACGCAAGATCTGCGCTGGCTGCCCCCATCTCATGGCCGCCATCGCGCTGTCTATCAACGTCAGCTCCTGGCCGCCTGGCGCCGACTCTGGCACAGCTCTCGGCAGCTGCAGAGCCTGCTCCTCGAGCTGCTCAAAATCTTTCAGGCGCAAATGCTGCTCAACATCTTCACCAATTACTTGACTGAGATTTCCATTTTCTTCAAGTTGGTCATTCTCATCGCCGATGCCGAGTATATTAGCGTGTGGCGCTGTTATTTCTACTCTGCAATCTGTCTTTTATATCACCTTGACATTCTGACGTATTTCTCAATATTCAGTGCAAATCAAGTGCAGTGGAAGTGTTTGGCTGCCAGAATACAGCAGCTGTGCCTCGCACTCGAAGCTATTCCGCTGGATGCAAGAGAGGATAAGCACTGTGTGGCTCTGCAGCGTCAAGTAAGTAAGAGAGAGAGAGACAGATATAGCGTAGCTGGAGTAATAAAGTAATACAGTTATTACAAATTGGGCATGCTCTCGCAAGGCACTCACTGATTGGCTGCCTATTATTGAGCGAGCATAAGCAGGTATATTTGCATACGTATACAAGAGAGGGATCGAGTCATGGAGTCATGGAGTAATACAGTTATTCAGAATGCTCTCGCAAGGCACAGATCGCGCTGATTGGCTGCCTATCATTGAGCGAGTTTGCGTGCTCTGTTCTGTTGCGGTCTGTTCCATTGCCTTTCGTATGCAGGGCTCTCTGCGCTCTGAATGAGTAGAAGGGAAGAGAGTGAGAGGCAATTGCTGTGTGTGTGTGTGTCAGTATAGGCTCACTGGATCAGTGGAATTGTGTCTGCAAATGAATCTCTTGGCGATTAAATTAATTTAAATAATAAATATTATTTATATAATGCAACTTTCTTTTACAGCTGGAATTCGCTGTGATCGACATCAATCGCAAGCTGCAACCGCAGCCACGCAGACGGCGCAAGCTGCAAATTGCGGGCCTATTCGACATGGACAAAGAGTTCTGGATCTCGATGAACTCTTCCATCTGCATGAATGTGCTCATTCTGTGTCAGTTGGCGTACAAGTACTATTATTGAAGCAATTCATTTCACTCGCATTTGCGTTTAGAAGCTATTTGAAAGCTTCGCAGCACGAATAGTTGTGCAGAGCTTTTAATGCGCGTTTATAATGGCGAAAAGCTTTTGGTGAAGTGTCAACTAAAAGCCTTGCGACACTAAAAGCAATTGTTTTGTTCTTTGGCCATCATTTCCCAGTATTTAAGTGCTATGAAAATGGGTTAGATGTTAAGTATGTTAATGGATTTGAATATATATGTATGTATGTATTTATATATATATTTTTTAACAGATTCAGGCAAGTTTCTATGTGGCTGACAGCTGACATCCTCTACAGCGAGACACAAATTGCAGTGTGACTGGCACAGAGAGTATTTTTTTGATTGATTGATTGATTGATTGAACTACAATAAACAGGATTTGAGTCTAATGACCTACTCCACAAATAGAACTATAATCATATATGAATAATCAGCCAGCAAATTAAAGAACTTGCGGCTAGAGTGAAGAGCGTAATTTGTGTCAATTGGCGGCTCCATTCGAAGAGGATTTTAGATATTTGTTGGGGTATATGTAATAAATGAATAAAAATTATTTATTATTATAATCTAGTAAGATTTGTACATTTGTTTTTATTTTCTGATTATAGAGAATGAATAAAATAAAATAAAATATTTTTTAAAAATTAATAATATAAAATTAATAAATTAATTAATTAAAAAAAAATATTAAATAAAATATATAATATAATAAATAATAATAATAAAATATTCTGGCAGATATAATATAGTTATAGCATGCATATTAATATATATGCCAGAATTTTAAATGTATATATTAAAATTGTATTTTAAAGTAAATATTATTCTTTTTCTATTTGTCTTCCCTAAAGAAGTCATCATACTTCATGCCCTTCTCATGGCGACGCCTCAGATCGAACTGCATTAGCACAATGACATGGGAGAGCACGGCGGACATGTAGCTCAGGCAGGCGGGCTTGTCGAGGACCACGCAGCTGCATATCCTGTAGACCAGGCGATTGCTGCGCAGACGTTGGCCAAAGAGCTCCAGCTGGAAGAGTACCTTCGTTATACTATATCTAAACCAAATATCTGAACAAACCTCAATTTCAGCGCCCGGACTCAGGCGCCGTAGATCGTTGAATTGGGGCAGCTGCAGCGCTACGTCGTTGCAGGATTTCAATGCATTGTCCAACAGATTCATGGCCAGCACCGAGCTCAGTATATTGAAGGCCACCAGAGCGTCGCCTATGATGATGCCCAGGTAGTTGGACTTGATGGTCTGATTGCCGAACTGAACGGCGTGGTATAAGATGTTCACGCTCGCCGCAAACATGTTGAGGAAGAAGCTGGCATTGGCCAGATCGTAGATGCCGAAGGCGCGTCTGGCCAGCAGCAGCCATTGGCTGTGGATGCTGGCGACTCGTCGCAGGTCTGGCTGGGAGCAGCGCGATCGGCTGAGCGCCTGCAGTGCCAGCTGCACAGCCCGGAACTGGTGCTGGAGCAGCAGCAGCAGCGTCATGAAGCCCATGCGCTGGGCCGACAGCATCAGCATGGAGGCAATGCGGAAGGGGAAGTGCAGCAGATTGGCCCTGCCGAGCAGGCGGAACTGCATTAGCAGCGAGAATAGGGCCAGGGAGTAATTGACGCACAGCATCAGCAGCATTTCTCCAGCCAGTTCCAGCTGCAGCCGCTCCAGGCGGCGCGCGCCACTAACTCGGCTCAGAGTTGGCCAATGGGCGCGCCAGCGCTGCAGGAAGTCGCCGTAGAGCTGAGTCAGCCGGCGGCGCTGCAGCCACACGGCTCCGTAGCAGCCGAGCACGGTGACAACGCGCACGGACATGGTCAGCATCTGACCCCATTGGAGCACCACATTGTGGCTCATGTAGCCGCCGAAGAGCCCGCTGGCTATCATGAACGGCGTCTCCAGCAGCAGCACCAGGGCCGGGCACACGCTGTAGATCAGATATCCGGCGGACACTTGGCTCAGGGTCACGCTGCCCCGCCCACCGCTGCGCTGCAACGTGGTGGGCAGCAGCCCGCAGATGAGCATCTGGTAGTAGCTCACGTAGAGCAGCCCGCGCAGCCGACGATGCAACATGCTGCGACTCCCGGCTAATACTAATTGACTTTGCCAGCAGTTGACAGACCTGCGGCTGTTGTCTCTGGAAATTAATTAGCTAAACGAGCCCAGAGGCAGTTCTCCGCTCATAATCTGATCTGGCCTGACAAAGCTGTACACGCGTTGAGGCTAAAAGTATATGCTGATTGACTGATTGATCAAGTTGGGAAAGTGAAGAGGCCCAACTGTAATCTTCCTCATGGATTACAGATAGGCATATCTGTTATTATATATCTATCTATATATATATAATTCATATTTATACCCACCACAATTGCTTATATCACAATGGCCCGCCTAATAGCGCGTTCATTTGCATAAAGTTATTAAATATTAAAAGATATTTATCAAACGCGCGCTCTCATTGTTGGCAAAGCAATTGTCTGTGCGTAGAGGTGGCCAATGTGACGGAAAAGGTTGGGCTCTCATCAATTTAAAATTAGACAATGAGGTGTGCTGCGTGCTGTTCATGAATATGATTATATATATGATTATATATATTATTGCATAACTAGGCTTATTCCAGAGAGAACTGCAAATGTAATTTGTATAAATACATATGTATATATGACAGTTAGTTAGTAATCAGCATTAACTCTACACGGCTAACTAATATTTTCAGTTTGCTACTTATTCTGTTAGCAGTAACATCACCAGCAGGTCAAAAAATGTTAGTTTACATTTGGTTAAAATACCACTGTTAATGAACTGTTAACTAACATAGCCATGTTATTTTGTTTTCTTCTTTATATTAGTTTTGCCTGTGTTCCAGCTCTCCTATATAGTGTAAACTGCATATATATATATATTATTGTCTGCTACCTATTACTTCTACTAATTCTGTTAGCAGTAACATAAATCATCAAAAATTTTAATTTACATGCCTTTAACATATCACTGTTAATGCACTGTTAACTAACATAGCCATGTTAATTCAGTTTTCTTCTTTATATTAGTTTTGCCTCAGTTCCAGCTCTCTTATATAGTGTAAACTGTATTATTTTCCAGAGAGAACTAGTAATGTAATTTGTATAAATATATAAGTATATATATATGAAAATTAATTAGTAATCGATTAGTAATACTACACGGCTAACTTTGATTTTCACTCTGCTACTTATTGCTTCTACTAATTCTGTTAGCAGTAACATAAATCATCAAAAATGTTAATTTACATTCCTTTAACATATCACTGTTAATGCACTGTTAACTAACATAGCCATGTTCATTCAGTTTTCTTCTTTATATTAGTTTTGCCTCTCTTCCAGCTCTCTCATACTGTGTCGGAACTTTAACAGCCCATATTTATACTCATCTATCGACCCACTGCCACGCTTTTACTTGCTTTTCAAGTTGTCTCCGTCCACTTCTATGACAGAAGCGTATATATTGCTCTAGTTAAACAGTTTGGCTGTTAATTTGTTTGCTGGCTAATTGAATCTAATATCATGTGAGCAGTGGACTCTGGGCAGTAGTCTAAGGCGATTCAATAACAGCCAGCGGATGCTATGTGTGGCCCACATCCACAGCTACAGCTGTAGCTGGAGCCTAACCCTTTCATTGGCCTCGCCCCCACGGCAGCAGCACAGCCCAAAACAAAATATCTCAGCTGCTTTTTGTATTAATTCCAATTATCCGCACGACTGGGGAATTTTCATTTGGATTGATAGGATTTTGGGTCATTATGCGCTCTGAACGGCTGTCTGTGGGTCTACAATCAATATCCGCCAGCCATTTGTTGCCATCAACTCTGTGCTAATACCCTGTATGGGCAAAGGCTTTAGAAACGGGTTGATAATGGGCGAGAAATAACTCAGAGATTGTTTGATTGATATTATGTGGGAACTCGTGAACTTAAGAGATGACGAACTAAGGGAATTGTGGTTTGGTTTGTAATCAATTTTGAATATAGTTTATATATCATTATAGTAAAAATATAAAAATTGATCAAATTGTGTATCAAAGCAAATAAGAATTTAAAAATAAATCAAAATTATATATACAATTTTAAATAATATTTTTTCTTTGTCATAAATATATAAATAATTTTGTAAATATTTTTTTTTGTCTTAATATAAATATATAAATTTATAAATATATAAAAATATCAAAAAATCACTATATATATTACATATATATATTTTTTGCTGCTTGATTTGCCTTGATTATAATTTTAATATATTTAAATATTTCAATTAAAACTATAAAAAAATATACAAAATTATAAAACAATTTTTTTTTAATTATTAAAAATTATATAACAATTTTTTAATCAATTAAAAAATAATTTCCTTGGATTTATTTTTAGAAAATAAGTATTTGATATTTGATATTTACTTATTATTATTATTATTAATGATATTTATTTATTTGATTATTACGAAATGGCAGTTGTGATCGCAGCACAAAGAAAATTTAATTTCTGACTTAGCAACTCCTTAAAAATATCTTTAAAAATAACAAAAATGTTAAACAAAATTTAGTTTTTACTGCATTCGCTTTCACTTCAGCTCATTTGACAGCTAGTAAACGTCTTCTGTTATAATGCACTTCTGCTCTCACTTTCGCATCACTTTTACTTTAGGGTAACCTGCGCTCCGTCGCAGCCCAGGCAACTTCGATTCATTGTTTGGCAGGCTCCGCAGCTGCAGGCTGATGTGAGTGAACTTGTATTGATGGGAAAGTTTCGCTTATGACAGCACGAGAGCAATAAGATTTCTTCTCAAAACTAATTAGCAGCTGGCATAGTTGAGCATCCTTTGGGAGGAGTCGACCCATCGCCGCCCTGGGGCCAGCATTTGGCCTGCCATTAACTGTATTGAAATTATGGAAAAATGCTAATAGCTTCGGCCTCGCCAGATGGAATGTCGATTCTGCTTTAATGCAGTTAATTTATTGTGTAACTGCGGCCCTGGCTCTGGCTCTGCCCGCATGTAGAAGTTTTGCTCAACGAGCCTTTTAAATTGACATGAAGAAGTTTCGCTGGCCGCTATCAACACCACAGGAAAGTGGGTCAAGTGGTTTTCAACACTTAAATAAACTCTTCTGCATTGGCACGGGCTCTCGCTCGGGCGAGAACAGAGAATGCTGGACAGCATTTTCTTTGCTATTTTCGTTTTTCTGGGTCAGCCTCGACTCGTGCTCAGCGGCGTCCTCAGCGTCGTCCTCGTCGTCGACATCGCATAAATATAAATTGTATTGTTTCGAAAAGTTTTTCCAGTTGAGTTTCGCGGCTAACGGAAAAAGTAGTTAAAGTTTTGTTTTCGCCCCTAGTTTATTGCGTGATTTCCTCTGCAATGACTCAAGCCTGGAGCCAGAGGACGCGCCGGGACTCCACGACTCGCTCCAACTCTCGCCCAGCTCGCTCAGTTTTTACTTTAAAGGTGGTCAAATATCGTGCCAAATGATTTACGGCCGCTGTTACTGCATTTGTGGCTGAGTTTCTTTATTTATTTAGTTTTAACAAGTTTTGGCATAGTTTTTGGGCATTCCCACTTGTTTCGACTCACATTTTTGAGTTTTGCCACGAAATTGTTTATGAACTCACTTTTGGTTTCTTTTTGTTGATAGTTGAAGTTGTTGAGCTCGTCTTAAACGAAGGCTTGGCCTGCTTCAAGGTTTTTTATTGCCATTATTGATAGGTGAATATATGAATTTAAATTCCTAATAATTCAGTTTTTAATATGTTTTTACTGAAGAATATAATAACTTCTTTTTTTTTTTAATATTTACTTTATTATAATTTTTTTTTAATTATATAATTTTTATTTCTTCATTATAATTAATATGTAGAAGTTATTAAAATATTTTCATTTATTTTTATTATTATTTTTTTATTAGTATATAGAAGTTTTTAACATTTATTTTATTTAATTTTTTTTTATTAGAATTAATATGTAGAAGTTATTAAAATTTTTTTTATTTACATTTTTATTTTATTTTATTTTATTTATTTATTTTTTTATTTTTATTATATTTTTTATAATTATATAGAATTTTTTAAAATTGTTAAAGGTGAATTTATCATATATGCATATATCTAACATGATAATATATAAATATAGCTTGCTCTCTCCACAGGTATCCAGTGAAGGCCAAGCTGTCACATGCTGCGTATACGCAATGCACAATAAGTGCACTGTGCTCTGGGCTGGCTGGCTTGCTTAAATACATGGGCTTAGTTTACGTTCAAGTGGTCAAGTAGTATATATTTATATTTCTAGCTTCATCCACATACACCGCATAGCTTTTTGGTTCATTCAGTCAATCACATCGCATCGTTGGCAAACCTTTTCAGACCATTTCATTGGCTAAACGTAGAGTGTTATGTTTACTGTTTGCCATTCGAATTTAATTCAGTTGACGATTCTGCATGGTTCGATAAGCGCCGCAGATAAAACCGGCAACACGATTGCTGTCAGTTCGATTACTTGAATTATCTCGAATATTGAAATTCATAGCATACTTTTGGGCGCACTTCAGCCAGACTGTCGCTCTCTCCCTCTCCCTCGCTCTCGCTCTCTGCTGCCACTGCAAACATTATGCAACGCGCTGGCAACGTGACCAATGCCACTTCTAATTGCATTTTTACTTAGTTGGCGCACTAAAGTTTGCCACGCCCCCCACCTGCGGGCGGCACGTGGAAAAGTTTAATTAAACGTATTTGATTTATGACTTCCAGCGAGGGCTTGGCGCGGGTTGGGTTGGGGGTGGCTCCAACCGCAATTGCAATTGGCACAGCGTCTATTCAGCTTCAGAATGATGCTTTTTGCGTTGGCCCGTTTCAGTTTCAGTTGGCGCTTCTGTTTCAGGCCATTAAGAGCGAACACCTTTATGGCTTGGCCATGTCCTGCCATCATATGCCGAGCTGCGTTTATGCGTTCGCCTTGCTGCACTTTTTCAACTAGTTAATCAATGTTTTAGCTGCTCCTGCTCGGAGCCAATCTGGGCCGCAAATCCCTGCGGCTTATGCGTTAAATCAGGTACAGGCCGCAGGCCGCAGGCCACACAAATCTCCTGCTCAATTCATGCCTGCAAAATATTCCACGATAATCAACTTTGATAGGCCTCCGACTTCGGCGGGCAGGAAAAAAGATTCCGAAAATCGCAAGAAATCCGCAAAACAAACCAAATCGTAATACATACATAAATACATACACACATACATACATACATACATGTCACACACATAGCTAAGGCTCGCCTCTGCCTGCGCCTGCAGCAGCCATTTGCTTGGGGCCGCCCTTTTCCATATTTTTTATGGTCCGGCGTGCAAAATGAAAATGGAAAAAGTTTCGTGTTACGGAAGTAATATTTTTCGATGAACTGCCGGATAATCGCTGCGTGCTACATTGCCCACTGGATATGGGCTTAGTTGGCTTAGCTCCCGCTTAGCCTGGCCCCCCGAAACACCCGAAAAGGCACAGAGAAAACGGCGAATGGCGAGTGAAGCGCTCGCCTCTGATTAGCCTTCAATTAGGTGTTTCGCTTTACGTTGCCTGCCCATGCAGCCCAAGTAATTGGACTGTGCCCAACGTAGAGATGGCCTAGGCAGCAGTTGTCTGGCGATGTTGCTTCAAAATGTTGCTTCAAGTTGACTGTCAGCTTAACTGTAGAAGTTGCATGTTACAGTTACGTGATGCATCGCAGGAGTGGTAGTAGAAGGAGTAGTAGAAGAGGGAGTAGTATTAGTAGTAGTAGTATAGTATAGTAGTAGAAATAGTAGTGGTGGCAGTATAGTAGAAATGGTAGTAGTAGTAATAAAATAGTAGTAAAAGTAGTAGAAATAGTAGTAGTAGTAGTAGTAGTAGTAGTAGTAGAAATAGTAGTAATAGTAGTAAAATAGTAATAAAAGTAGTAGAAATAGTAGTAGTAGTTGTAGTAGAAATAGTAGTAGTAGTAGTAAAATAGTAGTACAAGTATTAGAAATAGTAGTAGTAGTTGTTAAATAGTAGTAAATTTATTAGAAATAGTAGTAGTAAAATAGTAGTAAAAGTAGTAGAAATAGTAGTAGTAGTAGTAAAATACTAGTAAAAGTAGTAGAAATAGTAGTAGTAGTAATAAAATACTAGTAAAAGTAGTAGAAATAGTAGTAGTAGTAGTAGTAGTAGTAGTAGTAGAAATAGTAGTAATAGTAGTAAAATAGTAATAAAAGTAGTAGAAATAGTAGTAGTAGTAGTTAAATAGTAGTAATAGTAGTAAAATAGTAATAAAAGTAGTAGAAATAGTAGTAGTAGTAGTAGTAGTAGTAGTAGTAGAAATAGTAGTAGTAGTAGTTAAATAGTAGTAAAAGTTGTAGGAGTAGTAGTAGTAGTATTAGTAGCAACAATAATAGTAGAAGTAGTAGTAATGGTAGTAATAGTAGTAATAGTAAAAAAACTCAGATGTAATATGAAGTGCAATAATCTATGGTATATATACAACATAATCAGATATATATATACGCCGCCTACTGCTCTTACTAACTACTTTATATATTTAGTATATATAAGTTGGAAAGTGTGTTCCCACCCAACTCTCTATACAATTTCGATATTTCAGATCCTCAACTTCTCAGCTGAGCACCCAGACCTATTGCGGCTCGCCCGCCCAGTTCAGGCTCAAACCGAACCAGAAATATATTCATAAATCGAATCGCTGCAACTGGCGACAGCCGCACTTAATTACACATAATAATGCCACGTGAATTGTGTAAAACTAATAAATTCTGACACTGAAAACCTTTCCACTTCCACAGGAGATCAAGAGGAAATAAAAAAACAATAAAACTTTGATAAAAACTAAAGCGAAATCATGTTTAATCCGCAGCTAAAAATGCAAATTTCAATACAAAAATATATATTCATATATATTTATATATATATTTATTATATATATTTATATATATATATAGTCTTCCCTCTCTCTCTTCCCTTAGTTGTACTAAATAAATTTTACATTTAACACACGCAATTAATGTGTGGCAAAGCCGCAAATAAAACCGCTTAATTACGTGACTCTGGCCGGAGAGCGAGGGAGGGAGAGGGGAACAGGACACGACAGGATAACAACAATGAGAAAAAAAGCAAACAACAATTTCAATTGGAAATTTGCATGACATGCAATGAAATGAAATAATAATATGGTTAATAAAGTCAGCCGCATCAGATTCGTACTCGGAGCACACAGCACACAGGCCGGACGGAGTGGGCCAGCTGGACCCGGGAGCCAATTATCGCACTTATTTCGCTGCTAATTAAAATGCAATTATTTGCTTTAAACAACATAATCCCAGTGACGGGCGTTTTATTTGCATATACGTGTACATAAATCGAATCGATGCGGTTGTCATGGACTCGGCTCCGGCTCGGCGTCCTCGTCGTCCTCCGCCGTGATGTGCAGTCGCGGCGCCACAAAGCCGCCGCCGCCGCCGCCGCCGCCGCTGTTGCGGCTTAAGGCCGGCGACGAGCTAAGCTGTCGACTGCTCGTCGTGGCCGTTGCCACGTACTGTCCGCCGTTGGCGGCCACGTTGCGGCCGGCCTCGTCCACGTACTCGCAGATGATCTCCCAGAGCGACTGGCGGTCTGTGGTGCCGCGCACGCGCGCCCGCAGGTAGGCGGCGGTGGCAATCAGCGTGAAGTTGAGGATGCCCGCGTTGAAGATGTGCAGCCAGCCGTTCAGCTGCAGCTGGCTGTTGGCCGCCTGCTGGAAGAGCTGCATGGGCAGCGGCACGGTGACGGGCAGCGGCACGGTCACGGGCAGCGGCAGCATCGACGGCATCGGCGGCATCCGCTGCTGGCCGCTGTGGTCCCGCTTGACGGGCAGCTTCAGGGCGTGCGCCATCAGCGAGGGAGGGGACACCGTCTCCGGAGCTGCCGTGCAGACATGCAAATACCCAAATATGCTAATGTGAGCCGGGAATCTCTACGCTACGGGCTTACCTTCGCCTGCCTCGCGAGCCATGCGCTGATCGGCTCGCTTCACCCACCCACGCACCGTCGACTCCGGCACGCCCAGCTCGCGCGAGATGCCCGCCTTGGTCTCGCCGTTGCGTATCCGTGCTATGGCACGCTCTTTGTCGTCTATGGAGACCTGGACCCGTGGCCGCTTGCCGCGCGGCACTGCAGTGCGCTCCATGGCCCGAAGAAGTCTTTCACCAGGATCTTGGCCTCAAGTCAAATTGCTTTTCGATCAGCGGCTCTGGAAACTCTGCGGATTTCTTTATTTTTCTCGATTATCGCGTCTACAATTTTCAACGAATTTGCTTTTTCACGCGCGCCGCTATCTGCGTCTGTTTTCCGAATCGGTAGTCCAGATATTTGACAGTAGGGCCTGCCCCCTGACGAGCGGCTTCGGTTTGGGCCAGCTGACATATAAGTCGCTGTGGGTTCGTTTTCTTCGCGTTTGCTCGCATTTTTCTCCCTTTCCCTTCGAGCTTTTGTTTTCTTCCCTGCTCGCCTCGCTCCTTTGACAGCTGCCGACCAGGGTCGCATTGCCGCCGGCTGGCCTCTGGCGGGGCTGCCAACCGCTTTGCATCGCCCATCTTTTCTCTCTCCCTCTCTCTCTCTCTGTTACGCTTCTCTCTCGCTTTTGTTTTAGTTCTTTTTATTTCTCAATTTTTCAATTTCTTACATTTAATTCTGACGTACATCTAAAATATGTGTTCTACTCGCTATTTTCTTTTTCTCTCGCTTCTCGCTTCTCGTTTCATTATTGTTGTGGTTAAATCTCTGTAACTTCTCTTATGCTTCTTCTGGCACTGCAGCGATCCATTAACATAGCGAAACATTTATTTATTTATTTCTGGGCATATTTTGTAAATATATTTTGAGTATTTCTTTAGCGTTTTTGTTTCGCATTTTGAGTTGGATTTTTATGTAATTTTCACCTTGTTCAGATAAGCTTTATTTGGAGTTCTTTTGAAGTAAAGACAGCTAATAAGTTAAAAGGCTACCAAGCCCCTGATAACTTGAAATTGATGGCAGCAAATGCACAGCATTAATTTATTGGCATGGCTTCGGTTCGGCTTAGACTGTGAAATTAGGGCGCAGCTCAGTATTTTAATTATAAATTATTATGAATTGCTATTGAAGCAAAGCTGAATCTAGGTAGTATAGTACCTACTATAATATTGCTAATCTATTTGAAAAATCTAGGTTTGAACGAAAAGTCTAACAAAATTGTTGGGAATCAAATATTTTAAATTAGTAATTAAAGTAAATTAAAATTAATTGAATAAATTATATAAATAAATAAATAAAATAATCTATTTTTTAAATTATATAAATTAAATAATTTATTAATTATTATAATTTAAAATAAAATAAATAAATTAAATTCATTATAATAAATAAAATTTAAAATAAATTTAATTTACTAATAATAATCATTCATAAAATTTTAAAATTAAATTATAATAATTTTAATTATATTTATTATAATTTTTATTTTATATAAATATTTAATTAAATTATAGAAAATAAATTAAAAATAATACAATAGCTGCAAAAACTATTTTATATAAAATTCAAATTGCCTCCACCAGAAATAAAAATATTTTAATAAATTAATTTGCAATATTTTAAAAAATTGCTACAAAATCTTAAATAGGCAATTTATATTTTATAAAATTATTTTCATAGTTTGAATTGAAGTTTTAATTTTTCTTTGCTTCAACAAAATTTAAAATATATATTTTTAATATTTTTCAAGCCACCTATGTGTATACTGCAAAGAAAGTGTATTAATAGGGTATGCATAGGGCATATAGGCTGCGCTTATGCAACTTGACTGACATCATTATGTAGCTTCTGGCTTCATTTTTATTTCTCTTCCTGCACCGCTGCAGTGCCATTTCAACGCTTTCATATTTTATATATTTTCATATAATTCGACTTACAGCTAAATAATACGACTTAATTTCTATAACCACTTTTTGGTTGAATTTTACAATTTCATTTACTTTTTTATTTGGGAAAGTTTTTAAAGGTTTTTTTGTAATTTTTTTTTTTATATTTTATTTAATTTATTCGTCATTTAAAAGTTTTTTGCTTGCCTTCATTTGTGGACAATTTCGACCACGAATTAAAATGCAATTTGATCTCTTTTCCTCTGTTTCGTTTATGGTCTAGGTAAATCTATGTGCAAAAAATATATATATGTATGGTATATCGTACATTATATACATATTTGTTCACGTATGCATTTGCTTATGTACGACTTTATTTTTTCCATTTTTAGATTGACAATTTGCCAATGATAATAATAATAAATTGTATTTTTTTTGGGTTTTATTTTGTTTTATTTTGATACACACATTAACTAATAAAACCACCAACAATTTTGTATATTTTTATGTTCAGTTATTTCCTTTGTTTGCTGTTTTACCTGTCTACCTTAATTAGTTTCTAGTTTCTTTACGCTCGCATATCGCTTTACCTTTTTCCCAACAATTATCACGTGACAATTTCATGCTTAATTAATTTATTCAGGGCAGTTAATCATTTTTTTAGAACATTTATATATGCTTGGAGTGTTTATCGCATAATCATTTCAATTAATATTCAATAGCTGTCACGAGAGAAATTTATAGAGTTCAGTTTGCAAAAACTACTTACATATAAGTGCTTGCTATGTTTATATGTTATATATTATGCAGAGAGGAAATACGGAAAAGGCGGAAAATGCGGAAATACTGACGGCAACTGGCAGTGGAACAAACTTGGAATAGGCAATAAAAAGAAAAGAGAGGAAAATTAATAAATTAGTCCATTTTCCAAGAGACTTCTTCGAGAGCAAACTTAAAGAGCGCGCGAGAGCCTTAGTAGTCCTCCTGGAGCTGCTGCAGGCCCGGCTGCTTCGGCGCCCCGCGGCACATGCGCCGCAGTATGGCGAGGAGCAGCGCGAGGATCGCGCAGAGGCCGAGGGCCAGCAGGGCGAGCTTGCCGTAGGGCAGCTGGCTGAGGTCGCGCCGCAGGCAGATCTCGGGCGACTCGTCGTGCAGGACGAGCTGGCGGTACTCGGCGGCGTGGTGGAGCAGGCCGAGCTGTTCCAGATTCCACTCAATGTGCCGCGTTAGTTGGGCCAGCGTCGAGGAGTGCGTCACGTTGGGGCAGTTGGCGATGCCGTTGCAGAGCAGGTGCCGCGGGATGCAGACCTGCGTGTCGCCGGGACAGCGGAAGTCACAGTCGCCATCCTGCAGCAGGGACGCGGCCAGACTACCGTCGGGATTGCGGGGCAAGTGGAACAGCTCGGTCCAGACGAGTCGGAAGATGTTCTTGCCCGGCTGCCCGTCGCCCGTGTACTGTATGAGCACCGGCAGCGGCTCCTGGTCGGCGCCCGTGGCCCCCAGCTCGGCCGTGCTCAGGATGGGCAGGTCGCGGGCCAGCGAAATGTTCTCGGGGCAGACGACGAACCGCGGCTCCAGCCGCCCGGCCAGATACACCTCGATCTTGGCGCTCTCGCAGCTGCGCTCGGCGAAGCGCGCCTTCTCCAAGTTCAGCCAGAGGTCCCGCTGGGCGGCCACCTTCAGCTCCCAGATGCACTTCTCCCGCCGATAGTGGTGCTCCGGCGGCGCCATGGGCCCCGCCACCATGGCCAGCGCCTTTTTGTAGGGGAAGACGAGCTCGCCGTCCGGCGAGGGGCCCAGCGTGATGGGCCCACACAGCGGGCCGTGGGCGAACTCATAGGTCGCCTCGAACAGCGGATTGGGGTTCTTGAAGTACGACGTGATCGCGTGCTGGCCCTGCACTATCATCTCGAGGTTCATCTGGTCCGCCGAGGAGATGACGCGCACCGCCCGCGGAATGTTGTCGCAGAAGCAGGCCAGGTTGTTCTGGAACTTGTCGCGCTCTTCCCAGATGACCAGCTTGTCCACGCGCTCCTCGTGGCAGCGGGTGCACGCGTTGCTGCTGTAGGGCAGCTCCTTGAACGACACCGAGTTCACCTCGATGATGGCGCGGGCGTAGAGCCGCCGGTCCGTCACGAACTTGTACTGGCAGCGGACGTCGCTGCCGCCGGTGCGCTTGAAGATGAGCGAGTTGAGCGGCGAGCGCAGGCGCCCGCCCGGGTGCTTCCAGGCGTACATGACCTCGTCGCAGAGCGTGTTGGGCACCGGGTCCCCGAAGCGCGTATTGTTGAAGAAGTCGTAGTGCGCCCAGTAGTACAGTGAGCTGCCGCTATAGCTGCCCGTCTTCGACTCGAACTGCACGTAGAGCGAGGGGCTCGTGCTCACGAAGTCCACCTTCTCCATCGGCCGCGAGAACGTGTCGCAGAAGGTCTTGATGATGCGCGCCGGATCCGCGTGGTCCGAGTCGTAGATGGTCAGCGACTCGCCGCAGTCCCCCTCGTACTTCAGTATGGGCGACTCGATGCGATTGATGCGAAAGCTGCAACGACACAGGGAAATAGAATATCAGAGAGGCGAATCATAAACCAGCCCCAGGCCGGACCCGAGGCCTCTGGCACTGCGCCAGGCCCAGCTGTAGCCAACACATTCGCAGCAGTCAGGCTCTGCTGCAATTTAATATAAATTCCGGGCAACTGGTAACAGGTAAAATCTCACTTTTTACTGGCGCAAACACGTAGCCTCGTTAGATGTGAGCTGCATGCGCAGTTGCAGCCATAAAAAGGACGAAGAGGAGCAGCGGACGGAGGAGGCGGCGGCAGAGCCAGAATATGAATGCAAATTGCTTGTTGGCCAAAAGTATTTTTGGCACGTTGAATCTAGCAAATTATTGAAGAATTTGCAAAATATTCCTCGAGCATAATAAATCGACCTACGACAGTCAAAAGTGTCCGCCGGCGTCAACTGGCTAAAGGTTAAAGCAATCAAATATTATGGCAGCTTAAGCTGACTGAATGCAGTTAGATATGGAATTCAAGTTGGCTTCGAAGTTGGCTTAAGAGTCGACTGTAAAGTTGACCTGAATGCGTTTTGTTCGGGCTCTTTACTCTGCTGTTTGAGCTATTTGATAAATATTATAAAATTATTATATTATTATTATTATTATTATTATTATTATTATTATTATTATATTTGAGCAATGCTATATGGGCATTTAGATATATATAATATATATATAAGAAACTTCGATCTAAGGACCTTGCTGCTTGGTTTTATAATGGGGCCAACAAAATGTATTCAAATTTAATAACTAAGTATCAGACTAAGCTTTTCATAGAGTTCTCAATTTGCTGCACTCAAAACTGTAATCAGAATAGACCCATCACGTCAGCCTGTTGATCGTTTAACATAAAAGCGCAAGAAATGGGTTTTCTACGTATATTAAAGCTCTTCAAACATCAGCAAAAATAATTTTTCAAAAAGTTCGCTATAATACATCTGAAAGTACCTCTTCTCCTCTTTAAAATATCTTTTGAAATTTTTGAAAATGATTTTTTGTTATCAAGAGAGTGGCAGATTTTTATTTAAATTGTAAAATATTTTTATTTATTTTAAATTTAAGTAAAAAATTATATATAAAATATTAATTGCTATATTTTTTAAATTAATTTATATTTATAATTTTGGAAAATTGATTAAAATTCAATTATTTTTAAAAAATTAAATTAAAATTGTATGTTTTTTACATTTTTTCTTTATTTATTCTAATTTTATATATATACATATATATTTTTTTTATTTAATTCAAATTTTAAATTTTTTTATATGTTTATTTAAATTTTATATTTTTATTTTATATTTAATTTTAATTTTTTAATTTTATATTTTATATTTTATATTTTATATTTTATATTTTATATTTTATATTTTATATTTTATATTTTATATTTTATATTTTATATTTTATATTTTATATTTTATATTTTATATTTTATATTTTATATTTTATATTTTATATTTTATATTTTATATTTTATATTTTATATTTTATATTTTATATTTTATATTTTATATTTTATATTTTATATTTTATATTTTATATTTTATATTTTATATTTTATATTTTATATACATTTATTTAAATTTTTTATTTTTTTTTTAAATTTATTTTTAAATGCAGTTTCCAGTTTCCTTACTTTCTTTAAAGAACTGTGCACAGTTCTTCACATTTTAGGCTTTGCTTCGCTGATCATCACTTAGACTAAGGCTCACGCAACCTGCACCTCAGCCCAGCCTACCTCATGTCTACCGCAGTCTTTGTCTGCCATCACTCGCTGTGTCACTCAGCCTAAACAATTTAATATAAATTAAGTTGTTGCAGATCTCGCATTTCATTCAAATCACTCGATCCTTTGTTCTCTCCTCTCTCCCTGTACTATCAGCTATATATATTTATGGCTAAAGCGCAAAACTTTTCCAATTATCTTTTGGCAGTCGGCCAATCTACCTAAAAAGCAACCACGCCAGCTAAACCAGAAATAGTTTACGTAACCAGCGACAGCTCCAGCGCCAGTGCCAATGCTGCTAAGCAGATTTTCTACAATTACATTTGCGCTGTGCCCGAAAGAGGAAAAAACAGAAAACAAAAAAATATATATGACATAATACAACATTTTATTAACCCACACAAAGTTGGCAAATGTCAAAAGCAAGCGAAAAAAGCAGAGAGAGAGAGAGAGAGAGAGAGAGAGGGAGAGAGAGAAAACAGGACAGAACAAATCACCATCATCAGGAGCAGCGCGGGCTTGCCACAATTTCATTTTCGTTTCGCAACGTTTTTTATTTGCCACATTACGACTTTTTATTCGTCCGCAGCTCAGCCCGGCTCTGCCCGGCTCTGCTCTGCTCTGTTACTTCTATTCATAATGGAGGCGAGTTACTATTTTGCCCACTCGCCCCGCCGGCCAGCCCCACACACCTCTCTCTACGTGCCCATGCCGTTATTCACGTACGCGACTTCGAAAACTAAGCCTGACGTCCTGCGGCGTGTCCTCATAATCCGTTAGCAGCCTAGTTCTAGTTCCAGTTCCAGTTCTGCTGACTCAGTTGGGAGTTTATTCAGCAGAGCTGCAAAAATACAACTGCCACGCCCCCACCCGCCCCAGCCGCATAAAATATGCAATGCGACGGCAGTCGGACGATCAGGTCGCAGCCCCAACCGCCTCGCGGGCCCGTTCTCAACTGTTTGGGGAGCGACTGCTTAGTTATGTGCATACGGCAGTCAATTGGTGTCGTGTCCTGTCGCGTGTCGAGTCCTGCTTAAGGCGTGGGCGTGCCCTTTTTATGACCTGCCTCCATTTTGTCTTCCTTCTTTGGTGGATTTTGATTTTGGCCGAGCTGATTTTAGTTTACATACTTTGTTTATTCAAAATGGAGGAGGGGGAAGGGAGGGGAGAGGGTTAGAGAGAGGGAGAAAGGTAGAGCATGAGCTTTAGAGCATATATATAATATTTCCTCTCTATTCTATCTAATTTATATCAGATGTGTATATATCTGTATTATATAAAAAAGATAACTTTACTCGAGAGTTTATAGACTTTTCTTCAAATATTTCTAAAAATATTTTCAGGTAAGGCACATTCGCTTTTTTAGTTTTATTTTAAGCTTAATACTTCAGAGTCTCAGCAAAAAAAAATTGTAGAGCTTTAGCTCCTAAGAATTAGAAAATACTTAATATGAAAGGAGCACGTAAACAGCTCCTTAGGAATACTACAAAATTCCTAAATACTTAGCAATTTTTTGAAGCAATCTTTAGACTGAACACATGCAAGCGTGCACTTGAAAAGTATATATATCAGGTATATATATATCATAGCTTTTGCTAAACACGCTTGAAGGAATTAACAGCGCAGTTGGCCAACGAAAAGGTAGCGCACAATGAAAAAGATTCAGGGATGGAAAAAGTGGCAGATACTTAGGGCAGCAAAAGGACGAAAGAAGGTGCAGGAATGACATGTTACTTAAATGAGCAAGTTTGTTGGAAACAATGTCGACAGTGTCTAGACATCAGGCAGCAGCAACAGCAGCAGCAGCAGCAACAGTTAAAGCAGCCAAGTTGAATCTTTTCGCATGTAAGTGAAGCTCTCAAGGATTGGGAACAACAACGACTGCGGGCCGTGTGGGCGTGCAATTGTTGTCAGGGGCGTGGCAACAACTTGAGTGAAGTTGGCAACGAGCAGTAGTAGAACAACAACAACAACAACAGCTGCAACAACATCCAACAGAGACAAAAACTTATCGTTAAAGTACGAAAATTTGTGCACAGCGCACGCAATTTTCTTTCTCCATTTTGTCTGCCTTGAACTTTTGCTGCTGCAGCTGCAACGTTGGCCAACGGTACACCTCAGTTGCTACATTGTAAAAGATATAAAGATATAAATGTACCTATTTCACTGAAAATGTACCAAACTTGAATGGAAATAAGAGCAATAATATCTATATAATTTTTTAAAATGTTTAATTTTAGTTATTTTTAAATAAATAAAACCCAATGAATTAAAATGTACCTAATAAGTTCCGAATGAGCTAAAATCAACCCAAAAATGAATCTAAATTATCTTAAATGTACTGAATTGCTCCACAGCGTACTCAACTGTTCATGGATGTATCTATACGTACCCTAGATGTACCCAAAACTGTACGCAAATAATCAAAAGCGTACCAAAGCTGACGAAAATGGTACGTAAATGTATTAAAATTAAACCAAAACGTTTTCAACCCAAACGTTATTTCAAATAAATAGCTAAATGTACCAAAATATACTAAATAATGCGCAATGAATTCATATGTACTCAAATGTACCCAAAGAGATTCCCAAATTGTTTTAGACGTACCAAAACGAATCTAAATGCTTCCAATTAAATTCAAATGTACCCAACTGATCCCAAATGTATCTAAATGAAACCATATGTACCTTACGTCTATGCCAAAGTACCTAAATGATCCCCAAATGATCTCATATGATCTCAACTGTACCAAAATGAACCCACAAGATGCACTAAACAATAGAGAGCAACCACCACACAGATACCTATCTCTCTCTCTCTCTCTCTGCTTCCGCCTTGCGCCACTGCAGCTGGGCGCATTGCTTGTGCACTGTAATCACGAAATCATGTTGCCCACTTCTGAACTCCTAATGGCAATCGGTGTAAACGTGCGCACAAGTTCTCCGGCTTTCGCTCTGCTCGTTTTGTAGGTGGACATAAATATTTATCTTTTGGCAAAAACTTGTTTGATATTTAACTTCGCTTCTCCCTTTCCACGGGCGCCGAGCGAGCAAATGCATGCATGTGTGTGCCTGAGTGTGCCTGTGTTTATGTGCCTCTGCGTGTGTTTGTGTTTCTGGGTCTGATGTTGGCCATGCACACAGTTTTCTTTGCAGTTTTTCAGCCAAAACTTGGCAATGTTTTGCAACATTCCGTGCATAAATTATAAGGTTGCAACATGGTCAAATGCACAGAAATCGTTGCAGTTGCTCTGACAACTTTGACGTCGCTGTACGCAGCAATATATTATGCTGCAGCAGATCATGGCAAATTCCCATAACAGATTTACGACGGCAAAAACTTTTTTATTAACGTGCCAGAGATAATTGGAAACATTAAGATGTTTTTAGAGTTCTTTTTTGGTGTGTGAATATGAGAGAAGTTGGGCAAATTTAAATATATACGGTCATATATATAAATATGTGTATATCTGTATTGTTATGCTATGCAAAACTATATATGTATGTATGTATATGCATCTTCTTTACATATCTTAATTATTGGATATTGAGTGTGAGAGTGAAGAAGGCAGAGAGCTTTGCTTGTAGTTCATCATGTAAGCCTCGTCTGGCTGCGGCAGAAAGAGGGAGATAGAGTGTAGTGCTTGCCTGAGAGAATAGTACCTGCTGGCAGCCTCATGCAAAATGTATGCATTTGTGTGTGTGTGTTTGCTTGCACAAGAAAGTCTTGCCTAGGCGTGGGTACGATTGGAGTTGAGCAAGCGAGCGAGAGAGGGAGATAGCAGTACTGCCTAAGAGAGTAGGTAGCAGCATTTGGCTGTGTGATTGGTTGTTGGCACACGCTCGATCATAAAAACCTCCGTTAGGAATGGGAATGAGTGGAATCAAGAGAGAGTGAGCGAGAGTAGGTAGAGGCATGTATTTGGGCCTGTGATTGGTTGTTGGCATGCGCTAGATCATGTAAAGCTCACATATACATGAGAATGCGTGGAATAAGGAGAGAGACGTGAGGCTGAACATGGCTTCAGTTGGAAGCATGGGAGATCGATAAGAAATTTAAATGTGTTATTCTAAGATTATTAAGATATAAATTATATTTAAAGGGCATCACAGCTCACAATTTTGCCCAATTTAAATGCTTCCCTTTTAGAATTTCAACAAAATATTTCTCAATTTCAGTTCATAATCAAAAAACATCCGCTTCAATAACTTGTTCAACAATTCTAATAAAAATATCAAGGAAAACTTTTAATTACTTGAAAATAACTGAAAACCGAAACGCATATGCCCAGCGCCAATTGTGGAACGTTGTTTACGGCTCAACCCTTCGATGGCATTCAATTTGCAGGCAAATGGAGCGGGCCATCAGTGTCCTCAAAGTGTCAGAGTTGCGAAACTTTGCCATCGTCTTGGCGACTGCCAGCCCGATCCACTTCAGACCGGGCCGACAGTCGAAATGAAGCCCGCAAAACCGCAGCACAATAAAATATTTCCCTAGCCTGACCCAGCCGCGGGGGCAGGGGGCGAGGATTCAGCTGAATGCAAACTCAAAATGCACGGACCAATGCGACACTTGCACAAAAGTTCCGGCTATGGACTCAGACACAAACAACGGCCCGACGACGCCGACAACGCAGGGATAAAGCAAGTATGTGGCACAAAGTGTAAAAAAAGATATATATATATATATATATATATATATATATATATATATGTATATAGAACAACTCCAACTCGACACGTTAAATTAAAATGTCACATAAATCTTTGCGGCAAATTTCATTAAAATACGCTTACAGCATAGAGCGCAGCGGCAACATGAGTCGGGGGAGAGTGGGGCGTGGGTAGGTTGGTCCGCCCTGCCCCTCTCAAGAACCACTCGCATACGCCCACAAAGCCACAAAACTTTGCACTTTAAGTGAAATGTCGACGACGACGTTGGATTTTTGAATGGAAGCCACTCGGACAATGCCCCCATCGGGCTGAGTTGGGGCATTTGCAATGAACTGAACTCTGGCAAGGGTCACACACAGCCAGCTAAACAACAAGCACGAGAAGAAATTGATACTGGAGGAGAAATTCCATATGAATATGTGGATGACAATGAATATTTATATGAATATGTGTATTAAAAGGAATATGTATGAATATGTATAAGAACTTTTTAGAAAATTGATTAAATTATTATTTTTATATATATTTATATTTTTTATATTTTATTTTATTTAATATTTTTTTATATTATTTTATTTTTTTTAATATATTGGATTTTTGAATGGAAGCCACTCGGACAATGCCCCCATCGGGCTGAGTTGGGGCATTTGCAATGAACTGAACTCTGGCAAGGGTCACACACAGCCAGCTAAACAACAAGCACGAGAAGAAATTGATACTGGAGGAGAAATTCCATATGAATATGTGGATGAAAATGAATATTTATATGAATATGTGTATTAAAAGGAATATGTATAAGAACTTTTTAGAAAATTGATTAAATTATTATTTTTATATATATTTATATTTTTTATATTTTATTTTATTTAATATTTTTTTATATTATTTTATTTTTTTTAATATATATTTGTATATTTGTTTAAATTTTTTATATTTTTTATATATATTTATATTTTTTCATTTTTTTATACTTTTTTATAATTTTTTTAATTTTTTTATATTTTTTAATATTTTTAAATATTCTTTTTATATTTTTTATATATTTTTATATTTTTATTATTAATAAATTCGAAGACTTAACAGGTAAGGT
Source organism: Drosophila peninsularis (assembly GCA_035047485.1). Classification (NCBI taxonomy): domain Eukaryota; kingdom Metazoa; phylum Arthropoda; class Insecta; order Diptera; family Drosophilidae; genus Drosophila; species Drosophila peninsularis. The sequence goes on from JAWNPN010000035.1 coordinate 452,332, forward strand.
AAGCAGAAGTCAGTATGCTATAACAACTCTAGAAAATATCTACTGCCATATCAGCTTGGAATTATTCCATTTAACGGTTAAAACTAGGTTTCATTCATAGTTAATGCTCACCTGGGGAAGTAGAGGCGCACGATTTCGCCGGGATGTCCTTTGATGTGATAGCTGCAGGAGGTGTTGGGCGGATACCAGTGGGCGATGCTCAGGAAGATGCCCTCGCTGGCGCTGCTGTCCTTCAGCGAATCGGAGCTGAGCAGCCAGTCGCAGACGCCGTGCTTGATGCCCGCAGTCTCCACATGCCCCGGCCAATTGCCAACGTTGAAATGGAAGCCCGTATTGAGCAGCGGCCCCGCCGGCGATGTAACAAACTCCACGTACATGTAATGCGAGGTGCCTGCGGTCGAGAAGAGCCGTTGGGAAAGTGCTCTTTGGTTAGCCGGACAGCGGCCAGCGGCCAGCGGCCATTGTACTTACCAATAATGCTGAATGGAAACTTGCCCAGGCCGCAGAATTTGCCTATCAGCGGCGAGTGCTCATCGCGGCCGTCATAAACGGCCAACCAATCGTAGGGGCAGTGCTCGTTGCCGGACCCAATCGGCCTTATAGGGCAGGTCATCACGTTCTCGCACCTGCAACGGGAGAATAATTAAACTCAGCGAAGGCAAACCAGAAATTGTCGCTCGCAATCAAAGAGCATTCGAACCAGCCCGCAACCCACAGAATTATGCTTTGGTTCATCAAAAGCTCCCAACTTAATGAACATCAGTTTCCCGCCGTGGTACAAAGCAAGCGGAAGTGCCTGACTAGCAGATACCTCGCATACATAGGTATAAACTAGGCTAGGGCGATGCAGATCGTTGCCTTGCTAACCACGCCTACTTCTACCTTTTGTGTACCCAACACACATCATCGATGCACTGCAAATCAATTTTAATTGGATTCCGAATGTAGTAAAAGGCAGAAGGCTGCAAAGTTGCTAGCAGAAGTTAAGGGAGAGAGAGATAGAGAGAGAGGATTTAACAGCTAAAACTAGCTAGGGGTAGAGCTAGAGATTCCAAATCTATCTATGAGATACTATTCCTATAACTATATATCTTTAGTTATCTATTCTCTTGTTCTTCTTGTTAATCCTCATCTACTTCTTGTGCTTCTTCTTCGGCTGCTTCTTCTTCAGCATCTTTATCTTCTTCTTCTTCATCTTCATCTTCTCATTCTTCTTCTCATGCTTCTGCTTCTTCATCTTCTTATTCTTCTTTTGCTTCTGCTTCTTCTTCTCATATTCTTCTCATATTCTTCTCATATTCTTCTTCTTTCTTTCTTCTATTTCTTCTCCTTCATCTTCACCTTCTTCATTTTCTGTTTCTTTAACTTTTTCTGATTCTTCTTTTTATACCCTGAGCCCATTGAAAATGGGAAATCAGGGTATAATGTTTTTGTGAAAATGTATGTAACAGGCAGAAGGAGACGTCGCAGACCATACAAAGTATATATATTCTTGATCAGCTCGATGAGCTGAGTTGAAATAGCCCTGTCCGTCTGTCCGTCCGTCCGTCCGTCCGTCCGTCCGTCCGTCCGTCCGTCCGTCCGTCCGTCCGTCCGTCCGTCCGTCCGTCTGTGTGAACGCAGCGATCTCGTAAACCACAGAAGCTAGAGAGCTGAAATTTGACATGTATACTCCTGAATACCATACGCTATACGAGTTTTTTTCAAAAATTCGATAACTCTTCCCGTTCTCTTTTTATCGATAAATTTCGATAACTTTTTGTCTCATTTACGTACCGTAAGAGCTAGAGACCTGAAATTCACTACGTAGATTCCTGTTGTGAATGCAGACATTTTGTAATTTTTGGATTTTGGATGCCACGCCCCCTTCGCCCTAAATTTGCAAAAAACGCATTTCAAATACTAGAGACTTGTGCTTCGGCACATACACACATATGAATAACATAATCATGCCCTGAAAGTTTGAATCAAAAAGTCCTGCTAGAAAAAAAGTTATTAAACATTTAATTTCCACAACATAAGCCTCTTGCAGCCCAACCGCTGTCGCTACGTCAACTGCGCAGTTGGCAGAGCGTGTGCTTGAGCGTTCGTCTGTGTGTGTGTATGTGTTGCTTGCAATATATGTATATGTAAACTAAGCATACATTATTTGAAGTATCGGCACTTCGCAGGGCTCAGGGTATCTCCTAGTCGAGCCGTCTCGACTAGAGCATTCTTACTTGTTCTGCTTCTTCTTCTTCTTCATCTTCATCTTCATCTTCCACATCTTCCTCTTCTCCATCTTCATCTTCTTATATCTTCTATATAGTTTTTGCTAGTCTACGCATCCACTTCAAGGTCCCATAAGGCCCCCCTTTAGCTACGCCCATGCTGCTGACACTCACTTGCCCATCCAAAAAAAGTCAGTTTTAAAGCATTTTCCAACTTTAAGTCACGCCGCACGCTGCCTTCTGTTTACCTGTCGCTTTTTTCTCGTGCCTCTGACTTGGCTCCGAGTTTGGCCTAGACAAAGTGACCTTTGTGCAGCGATTCGCTCGGGCTTGGCCATTGATGAGGTCTGAAACCCGGATGCTCTTTTGCCAGCCATTTGTTGGCAATACAATTTGCCAGAAGGTGGAGAATTTCATGCCGATTCAAAAGGCAAACGAAATGCCTTTACCTGCGCGCCCGCCTCACTCCCTTCCACTCCCCCTTCCCCTGCCCACTGTGTGTTTTTCTGAACTTTCTAATTGAAAGCTAACTTTGGCAATTACGTACTGGCCTTTAATCAAATGCGGGCCGACAATTGCCAGCCGTAGCGAGTCGTGCGGCGTGCGGCGTGTGATTTGACGAGAGTGCAACAAAAATGCCAATTTAATTGACATTTTATTGAGCCTTTGACTGTCGTCCGTAAACTTTGAAGGGGCAGCACAACTTTTTGGTAGCCGTTAAAAGTTTGGGCTGTATCCGTATCTATTCTCCGTGCGTATCTATTAGCCGGACAGTTTTGTCTCTCGTTTCACTCAATTTAATCACTTTGTCAGCAAAGTTGCTGGCGCTGGCGCAAACCTAATCTAACTTATTGATAATAAAGGCCAAAAACTTGATTACATATATACTATAGACATATATACGTATATACATATATAGATATATAGAGAGATTTTTCTTTTCGCCCGCAAACTTGGTGGCTGGGCGAAAGTTTGCGTCGGCCAACAGACATATCAAAAATAACTGACTGGTAATAATTTCGGCATATTAAAAAACTTTTTTTCTCGATGACTTTTGCATTTATTTCGCCTCGAAAGAGAAAAAAAAGTTATACCAAAAGTTTGCCCCGTGTGTGTGTGTGTGTGTGCTGGGGGCTTTTGTGAGCTGAGAAACTGCTACGTTGGCAAAATGTTTTCGATGTTTGCAGCGCAGAAATTAGAAAAATTGTTTTGGAAAACTCGGCAGCCAAACGAGCCTCGGCATCGAAATAAACTGAACTGATTTATAAAGGGGCCCAGGCAAAGTTGCCCCAGCGCTGACTTGGCATAACCACATGCTTATACAAATACACACACACACACACACACACACACACACACACACACACACACACACACACACACATATATATATGTATGTCTGCATGTGCGTGTGGTCAGGTCAATGCTATTGAACCTGCTTATCGTGTGTGGAACTTTGAGTGTTTTATGAACTGGATTTGATGGAGCTTTGTGTAATGGCTTAGATGGATTACGCTGATTGTTTGTAAACAAAATCGCCCACACGTACACGCCCACACTCCCACACACACATAATTAAGCAAGTGGCATTATTTTGCATCCATATTTGATTGAACTTATTGTGCAAATATTACCTGTAGGCAGTAAGGAGGGCCAACTTTGAAATCATGAAGTGACTAAGAGATATAGCAAACTCCTGGGCTTCTCTAAAGCTAATCAAACACAAATCTTGCATAAAGCCCTGATAATATAAATATATATGAAATAAAAATGATATTTGCAATATTTTATTACATTTTTTAAATTTAAATAACATAGGGAAATTTCAATTTCTACAGCAAATATATAAATATATTAAAAATATTTATTAAATATATAAAAATATTAAAATAATATATACAAATATTTTTTTATATAAATATAAATATTTATAAAATTATAAAAAATATGTTTCATATATATAAAAATATTTTCTATATAAAAATATTTTGTAATATATATAAAAAAAAATATTCATAAAATATATACAAATAATTTTAATAAATATTAAAATATTAAAACAAAATATTTTAAAAATATAATACATATTTTTATATGTATTTATATATTTATATATATGTATATATAAATATGTATTATATATATATATATATTTATAAAATATACCAAATTATTTTTTGTATATATTATAATATTTTCAATATAAAAATATTTTGTAATATATAAAAAAATATCTATAAGATATATCAAAATATTTTTTATATAATAAAAATATGTATAAAATATATAAAAATATAATGCATAGAAAAATATATTTTTAAAAATATAAAAATATTTATAAAAAATATAAATATAGATATATATATCTCTTTGGTGCAACTTAGCAAGAATCAGCATAAGAGCTTCAGAGTTGCCCTTATGTTAGGTATCTATTAAAAATATAAGTTTAGGGTATGATGGTTTTATAGTATATAAAGTATATAGAGTATATAAAGTATATAGAGTATATAAAGTATATAAAGTATATAAAGTATATAGAGTATATAAAGTATATATAGTATATAAAGTATATAAAGTATATAAAGTATCTACTTGAACAAGAAGAGGGGCTAAGGTGAGTCTGTCCTTTCTCAACGATAACACATTCGACTTGCACCATTATTATTAATACTCAAACAACATTCATGAAAGTTATTAAAACAAGTTTCCTTTAGCCCTCAGTCCCAGCCTACTTAATGCCCTACATTATGTAAAATGTCAAAGATGCTCAGAGCTGAAAACTCAGCTCAGTCAGCAGACTATTTTGTAAGCTTGAATTAACACCCAACGCAACACGCGCGAGGGCGTTTAACTTTGGGATTAGTTTGCCGAACTACATTGGGGCGACCCAAGGCAAACAGCATTAATGGAATTCGAGGATTGAGGATTGAAACCCCTTTCGATTAACTCGGGCCAGAGCGAGTCAGCGATTAGCTCGTTTTTGTTTGACTAATCCTTGGCGACCCGCCCGTAACTTAGACTTGCAAATTAATACGCACTTAAAGCGGATTTCCAGCCAGTCCGAGCTGACAGTTCCAGGCAAGAGTTGGCAGCTCGTCTCCGGCAGGCGACTTTGCAGTCGCTCAAAAGGTAAATATTCAAATTGAATCTATAAAAATAAATTGAATGTTGCTTATCTAATTTCGGCTGGGCACGTGCGACTCCCCGACTCCTGAATGCCGTCTGCCTCGCTCAAATATGCTGACTCTGCTGCCATTTGCACTCGCAACGGCTCTAACTTACTTAGAGCCACTTCTGCTGGCCACTCGCACAGTGCCCGGGCACAGAGGTCTTCACGCCATTCGCATATCGTAAACAGTGAAGCCCAATGATAACGCACAAATGCCAGGCGCTGTTTAATGAGTTGAACTTGGCAGGAGTGAAGGGTTGACGCAGTGAAGGCTCCAAGGGCTTCTGGCCACATCAAATATTTAAGTTCTGATTTAAGGCCCAGAGCACAGCTGCCATTCTGCATGTGTCCCCGCTGAGTTGCTAATATTCCCAGGCGCTTCCCATGCTTAAAGCTTAAACACAACTTTGCTGCCATTTGCCTAAGGTCAAGTTTGTGGCTGTTATTTTATATTTATTCCAGGAATATTTAGAAAGTTTAATGGTTCACTTAGGGATTTTTAAGTATCTATTAAGTGACTTTGATTTCTTGGAATTATGGGAAATTGAAATTGAATTGAAATTGAAATAGCTTAATGCGTTGGAAAACTGATTTTCTTTGTGGCTTATTAATTTTACTATTTGTTGAAATATTTTCCAAATCATATTAAATGCTGATTTCTTTAAGAATAATAATAAATAAATAAATAAATAAATAAATAAATAAATAAAAAAAAAATAAATAAATAAATAAATACATACATAAATAAATAAATAAATAAATAAATAAATAAATATATAAATAAATATATAAATATATAAATAAATAATATTAAAATTACCAGAGACAATTAATCCTCTTTTATTATTATTTTTGTTTTTGTATCATTTTTATTATTAATTAATAGTAATTAAAATTATATATTATATATATACCTACTATTTACTCTTTCTTTTGTATCTATTCCCTATATACCTTGAGATAAATCTCTTTATTCTTCTTTTTCATTATTATTTTTGCTTATATCTTTATATAGCTTATCTTACTGAATATAATAAATCTAATTTTACTACTCTTTATGCTTTTTTTTGTGATCTATATAATCAATATATATAGTATCTTTTTCTGTCACTCTTCATATAAGTTACTGGACCTAAGTTGTTGTTGGCAGCTGTTTCGGCCTATACATCAGCTGGCGCCTGCCATGACTCGAGTCGAGTGTCGTTGGCAACTGCGCTCGCAACGCAATTTGCAATTGAGCGAATTTTTAAGTCCCCCGGGATAGATGTGCCAGGGAATAATTATTAATTTATGCACTTGAACAGGTCTTCAACGGCGAGCTGAGTATTTTAAGCAGGCGTTGGAGCGGCTGGAAGCCAAAGTAGGTTTGTGGATTGATGAAGGTATTTCGCATGACGCTGATTGAGTTTGACAGGTGGTTGTGAGAGCAATGCTTTGGCTAATGTGAAGTTAGTTGAGGGAGAGTTAGGAAAGGCTAAAGATTGGAATGCGGGTTTGATGTGGGAAGTCTTTGAATATTGAATATTGTAGAATTTATTATATTAATATTTTAAAATATTTTATTATATTATATATATAAATTATTATTATATATTATTTTAAGTTACTTAGAGAGTATATAATAAGAGTATTATATAGAAAGGCATGAAAATTCTATAGCTAGCCAAACTATGCCTTTGCTCAGGACCAAACTGAGTCTCAAAACAGAGTAAGCCTAGGCGAAGCTAACTTTTTGTTGAACAGTGTAAGCGCAGTCAGCTAACGCTCAGTCTGGCAACTCTAAACACACAATGTACTCGATACTTTGCTAACAACTAACTCATAATAACTCAGAATCATGATATATAATATAATAATAATAATAGTAACTATAATTATATATTCTCAGACTTCATCAACTTGAGTCTCCTATGAAAATATCATAAATTTCACATCGCCTCCCACAACTCCCCCTCACATTTCATTTGCCCATAAAAATACCTCTTGGAGTAGTTCAACTTGCCCCGATCTCATCTCAGGTAACTGGCAAAGTCAAGCCGCTGCCGCTGCCTCTGTCGCTGCCGTTGCCTTAGCATCAATAATAGAAAATGGCGTCAAATGGCTGTTTTAAGCTCCGCAGCGAGTCCCAAAAAATCACTCAAAGTGTAATCCTTTAGCCAATTTGAATGCAGACAGACAAAGTGCTGGCGGGGGGCAGCGGTCGGCGGGCGGAAGGTACAAATGGTTTGGGCGCGGATCGAGGATTGGGGAATTCGGGTCTGTGACATGTCGCCAGCGTTTTCCACGGAATTGGTGCCAATTTTTGCCAGAGCGCTCTGTCAAATTGTCATTGTCAGCATGCCAAATGCATTACAACAACAACAACAACAAGTGCAGTAGAGGAGGCAGCTGCAACAACAACAAGTGCAAAAGCAAAGGCAGAATACACGTAATGTTGACTGCTAGCCAATGGCAGAAGAAGAGAAACTGGGAGTAAGACGAAAGCAGACGAGCCTAAGCAGCCGTCTAATGCTCGCCTAGGAGTTGTGGGTTGTAGATAGATTAGTATACAGATAGATAGATGGATAGATAGATAGATAGATAGATGGATAGACAAATAGATAGATTGATAGATAGAAAGATAGATAGATAGATAGATAGATAGATATATAGATATATAGATATAAAGCTTTAAGGCAGTTGAACAACGATTGAGCTTAGCAGCTTGAGCTTCAGTTTGAAAACTGAGCAAGATATAGCCTTAACTGATTTACAAAGCTTAGAGTATGCTTTGATATATAATAATATATATAATAATATATATAATAATATATAAATATAGATAAAGTCATCGACTTAAAAGGCTTTTATATCTCAGATATGTAGGCCAATCTATAGAGCAGCTCCACAGTAATTTCCAAGTCAACTTAGGGCTTCCTACCAGCTAAGCTGATTTGCGACGCCCATAATAGGACCGGATATATGAAATTGACATTTTCAGCCGCCTGAGGCATACTCCAGAATATAAAGATATATATTTTTAAATCTCTAGCATTACAACTAATAATATAAAGCCAACTTAATATATAGTTTATCTAGAATATATCTAGTATATATGTGGTATATATCAGTTATATATCAAATATATATCTGGCATATATCTAGTATATGTATTGCAAAATTCTAGTATAAATCTAGTATATATATAGTATATATCAGATATATATCAATTATATATCTGGTATATAAATGGTATATATCTAGCAAAGTTCTAGTATAAATGTAGAATATCTTTTTAGTATACATCTTTTATAAATCTTGTATCTATCTAGTATATATCAGGTATATATCAAGTATATATTTATATCTAGGATATATCTCATATATATATATAGTATAAACGTATATCTAATGTATATCCTGCATAAACCTACAAAATTTCTGGTATATATCCAGTATAAATCTAGTATATATCTTGTATCTATCTAGTATATATTTAGTATATATCAGGTATATATAAATTATAAATTTATATCTAGTGTATATGAGGTATATATCAAATATACGTCTATATCTAGGATATATCCCATGTATATCTAGTATATATCTAGTATATACCATAGTTATTCATAGTTAGCCACGCCCCCATCAATCGCATACCAAAATTCTGAAGACCTGATCAAGACAAAGAACACATACAAATATATCTATATACACCAAATTTCTGCCCCAAAAACCAATATACTCTTTAACAATGTCAAGAGCAGGCATACAAAAATGTAAAAAAAAAATGTAAAATGTCTGTGCCAAAATGACAAATTACAGGGTGTTAACTTGGCGCTAATTTCTTTCGGCAATTTGCATTTGCATATATTGCAGATAGCAGATAGCACACACACACACACACACAGACATGTATCTATATAGGTATGGGTGTCCGTCCCTTGCACTTACCTCTGGCCATCGACCGCAAACTGTTCGTTCTGCAGATATAATTTGATGTACGGCTGTCGCGTGTGCAATTTGTAACGGCAGTTGAGGGCGCGCGGATAGAGTCCGGGATAAGCGGGCGACTGGACGTAGCAGGTCTGCAGCCGGCACTCGCGGTACTCGCGCTCGCAGTACGAACTGTGAATGGGAATGAGAATTGTAATTAAAATCAATTAGTTTCCATAGATTTTTGAGGCTAGCTTTCTTTGGCGCTCTCTGCCTCAATAAATGTCGCCAAGTCTCAAATCTTTCCCCTCCTGGGCACGAATCCAACAAATTAATCGCTGGCAGCCCAGCCCAGCCCAGCCCAGCCTAGCCCTTGCCCGGCCCAGCGAGCAGGGAAACAACAAAAGCAGAAAATTGTGCTCAGTGATTTGGAAATTCTTGAGCTTGAGCCTGGGACACAAACCTTGTAAAATTACAAGAACAACTGTTGGAGTGTAAGGAGAGCCGTGCGTATAATTTTCAATTTGTTCAGGGCAAACAAAGCGCATGCTAGCCGGGCATTGTCAGGGTTGCCAGCGCTGTCGGGGTTGTCCGGGTTGCCAGGGTGTGTGGCGGCGGGGCGGACTGCATAAATATGATTACCATTTACCATTTTATTTGCACTCTAAATTTCGATTTTTTTTCCGTTTCTTGGAAATTTGCCTTTCATTTGGGTTTGCTTCTGACTTCCGTTGAATATTAATACCGTGTGGGCAAGGGGAGTTAGGGGTGGGGTATATGCAATATACGAAATGCGAAAATACGATATACAATATGTGATATACTTTACGGTAAACGGTTACGATATACAATTCAAAGAAACGTTATGCGACTTACGATATTCGATATACGATATAAGCTATAGGATATAAAAAATACGACATGATTTGGGGCAGAGTTATACGCTATACGACATAAAACATACGGTACATGTTACGCATAATTTGTTTTACGTAATACTCAAACCATAAGTAACTCTCAATACGTCATATGAATTACGTAACAAATATTACGCAACAAATATTACGTAACAATTATTACGTAACAATTATTACGTAACAATTATTACGTAACAATTATTACGTAACAATTATTACGTAACAATCCAATTATAACGTAACAAATATTACGTAACAGGTATTACGTAACAGCTATTACGTAGCAACTATTACGTAACAATTATTACGTAACAACTATTGCGTAACAGCTATTACGTAGCAACTATTACGTAACAATAATAATGTAAATTGTATTGTATTACGTGAAATCACATTATTCATATATTGTAAATCGTATTACGCAATATGTGATACGTATTGTGTTATACGTTACATGTTATAAGTTATACGCTAGACGTCACATGTTATACGTTACACTAATACGTTTTACGATGTGCCTGTCAGTATAATAGGACTCAGGCTAGGGTGTATACTATGGACCCCATATATCATAAATGATTTACGATATTGCGTATAGGCAACTCCCTAGCAGTAGTTCCTCTTCTATTCCAGGGCATCTGCCAGTCGTGCCCTTTTGATTCTACTCCATTCATACTTGCTCTGCGGCTTCGTATTGGTTCGGGCTTGTTTCAGTGTCGATGTCAATGTGCGTGACCCCAAATTAGCATAAAAATCATATTGGCTCGGGTCTTTGCATTGCCATGGGGAATTGCGAAAATCTTCCGACTGCAGACACAAATTAAGGCAGCCCACGAGAGCGAGCGAGCTTAAAGCGTGACTGATTCACTGTGATTGTGATGTCGAAATGAAGTCGAGTGGGCAAGGGTTACTTGCACTGCTATGAGCGCTACTTAAAGCAGAAAGAACTCAACTGGATGTTCGCAGAGGCTATTAGAAACCCAGAGCTCGCAACTTATTTGATTAAGATAAAAGTTTAGACAGCCGCGCAGCAGCGGGCAAATCAAATGAAATTTAATGTCTGCAAAGTTTTTTGGCTATAACTAAATGTTCGTTCGCTTTGCTTTCTTCCTCCTTTTCGCCGCTCCGCCCACTGCCGCCCACTGCCGCCTCACGCTCCGGCTGGCAAATTGTAATTCAATTTTATGCGACCTTCTGTTACAGCACAGCCCCCGCTCCGCCCACTGTCTCTGTTCGCATATGATTATGGAATGCTCGGAGCATTGTCGGCGACCCGCTGCCCCTCGAAAAACCACTCAAGTTGCGTGCAACATAATAAAATTAAATTAACGCATCGCTGGCTACAAAGTAGTAACTGTCAGTTGTCGGCCACGCCTCCTCGCTGCCCATAAAAATGGCACAAAGGCGCTAAACATTATCGATAAGCTCGCCGCACAGCGGGCAGTCATACCAACCACCCACTTCCAGCCCCTCTTGATCCCTTCTCGTTACGTATACGCACCCTTGCACCACTTCTCCACGACGATTTGGATATAATTCCGGATGCGGGCCATAGCGTAAATAGACTTCGGTTTGTTGTTCCGCGCGTGAATCGAATGTGAAGTAGGTCTGCAAATAGAGAGAAAGAGAGAGAGAGAGTTAGAGTGAGAGCGAGTTGAAATTCATGTATTGTTAGCGCGCTGTTGTCTTTGGCCCCGGCTACGCTACGCAAATCACGCATACGCACTGCTGCCCCAGTCAAGCTGCTAAGCTGCCAGCCATTAGTCGGCGCCGCTCTCACAGATGAATTTTCGTCGATTTCTGGCCAATCTAGCCCCCACCGAGTGTCCGGCGCCCAGGTGACATGCCAGACATGAGGGCGTCTCCACTGTTTGCCAAACGAGCGCCAGTCGCCGCTCTAGAAGCCTCGTTTAGCCGTGCACCTCATCAGCGCTAATGACCTGCTGCACTGACGCAGTTGCAGTTGCAGTGGAAGCTGACGTTTTTCCGCCGACCCACTGGGAAATGACAGTCAGGTCGCTGCCACAAATGCAGCATAGAACTTAGTTCAAATTGAGTATCAGAGAGGCAGATCCTGAAGGACATTTTTAGATATTTAATATTCCCTTTCAATAAGAGGAATCAGTTTGACTGCAGTGGTTGCAGCTTTTACTTATTAAATTTGACATTTTATTTAAATTATCAATATTATTAATATGTATTTTATTAAACAAATTATAAAATTTTTAAACTTGATCTAAAATAATAGTTAAATAATTTTGTATTATTATTTTAGCTAAAAGCCAATTAAAAATAAATAAGAGAAAGCGAAGTAAAATATCTGAGAATAAATGGAAAACAAATTTACATGAATAATATATAAATAATTATGTATATAAATAATGTAATTAATATATACATTTGAAGTATAAAAGTTTTTTAAAATGTTCTTTAGATAAAACTTGATAACTAAAATTTATTAAATTTCCAAAAGCAAATAGCTATAATTTTTATATTTTATAACAATAATAAATGTATATAAAATTCTTTAAAAAATATTAATTGCATTATTTATATAATATAATAATTATTTATATATTATTCATGTATTATATATTTTCTATTTATTATTTAAAAAAAGCAAATAGCTATAATTTTTATATTTTATAACAATAATAAATGTATATAAAATTCTTTAAAAATTATTAATTACATAATTTATAAACATAATTATTTATATATTATTCATCTATTATATATTTTCTATTTATTATTTTTTATATATTTTCTTTTTATTAATTTTATGAAATTCTTTTGTCAATTTTATTTGCCTGTTTTAAAATTCATATTTAAACATAATTATATTTAATATATTTTTGGAGTTTTTTAATCTACTTAAATCTACAAAAATTAATAAAATCAAAATAAATAATTAAAACATAAAATTATAAATGAAAATTTGAGATTCTGCAAGATTGAACATTTTTACTAATATATTTCCTTTATGCATCATTTATTTATCAGAGTTTTACAGGACACGACACTGTCCTACACAGTTATTAGCCCAGCCCCAGTTTTGCCTATATCAAAATGAATTTAATTCACACAAAAAGTAATATTAGCATAAATAATTACATCAAATGCTGACAGCTGCTATATAATCTGCAGTTTACTATGTGGGCATTGCTGACTGAAGTCCCGCCCGACTGCTGGCACCATTGGTCATGGGGCGCTGCGCACGCTGCGTATGCGTAATGCACATGTCAATATTAAATGCGTTACCGGCGTCAATGACGTTAGCGCCACTTAACGATCTGAACAATGGCATGCGAGCAGTCTGGCAGCCAGGCGGACGGAGTGGCAGGCCAGACAGCGAGTCGAGCTGGCAGCCTAGTCGAGGTCACGCCTCCTGCCTCGTGCCCCGTGCCCCGTGCCTCTTGCCCTCATATGCGCCGCATTATGCGACTTTAAATGCATTGAATATTTCTGATATGCTGATGCTGATGCTGATGTCAATGCTGATGCGGATGCTATGTGGCCCTTCCCCCTCGATTGGCCCCAGCTCTGCGTCTGCTTTTCATATCCTGGCAAAATTTGTGCACGAATAAATTAAAAATCAGTCGAATTTCGCTTTTCGCTTTTGTTTTGCCCTGTCGCGAGTGTCGCAATTTGTGCAAATTATTTTTGATTTATTTGCCCTGAATTTATGTTAATGCGAAATTGTTTTCGCTTTACTATGAGCCGGGGCAGAGTGCAGTCGCCGCCGCCGCTGCTGCTGGCATCGCTGTCTGCTCATTAAATTGTGTACGTGGCAATATTATTACATGCCAGAGCGCAGCTCTATTATTTTTATTTATTATATAGAATGATAGCACTGCCTGCCCCCCCGGGCATTCGTAAAGACGATGAGCGGGAAAAAGTTGCGCTGAAATCTGCGTGGCAAAAACAAAGCAGCAACTCCGGCAACTCCGCCAACTCCGGCAGCAAAGTGCGCTCGCAACTGTCTGCCAAGCAGCCAAGTTCGGCCGGCGTTCGGCGTTGCGAGTTTTCATAAATATTTATGACTCCATTAAGGTGTGCATAAGACACTCTGGAGGACAGCAGCAGCAGCAGCAGCAGCAGCAGCTCTGCAGCCTGAGCCAGACTCGTTCATGGCATTAGGTTTTTTCTCTAGCGCCCACTCTCTCCCACCCTCTCTCCCTCCCTCCCTCTCCTCCCTTGTTGTGTGTCTGCTGCTTACATCTGATAAAATGCAGCATGAAGTTAATCCACGAAGCAAACAAGCAGCAAAAACACAAAAAGAGAGAAACGTTGCCTCGACTTCCTCGACTTGTGCCAGAGCGCAAGTAACTATAGAAATATCTGCATTATATGTAACCAATACTGACATATGCACTATCCATAACATCATACATACATATAGTATATCATCGAGATTAGATTATAATTATATTGAAACCTTTTGCATTCTTTTTCTATGATTAAATCTAAGCAAAAATAGAAATTTTTCCTCATTGAATTTCACAATTTTCCTTTTGCTTATTTATTTTATTAAATTTATAAATTCTTTATGTCACATAATGATCTCATCTCAAACATTTTTTGTTTGTGCAAATGCAAATGCCGCATCAAACATACAGCAGCGCAGCTGGCAAAAAAAAAAAAATCTGTGAAAGAGCATGACAACAGCAACAGCAACAGCATGTAAACATGCAAGCAGTAAGGCATGACTGACTAGCAGATACTCTGCACTACTTGAAGGTGCCTTTGTGGGTATAATGAATTTAGTTTTCTCCAAGTTTTATAGAGAAAGTTGATTACAATCCTTATCGATGGCACGATAATGATGAATATATAATGATGTAAACTTGATTTGGGAATGATATGAAAAGATCTAGGTATACATAGCTCAGTGATTGACAAAAAGATAGATTTGCGGCCATAAGCTGATCGACTAAATGATGAATAGATGATCTGATGAACAGATGAACTGATAAACTGAGGAACTGATGAACTGATGATTTGATGAACTGATGAACTGATGAACAGATGAACAGATGAACTGATGAACAGATGAACAAATGAACATATCAAACGATGAACAGATGAATAGATGAACTGATGAGCTGATGAACTGGTGAATAGATGAACTGATGAACTGATGAACAGATTAACTGATGAACTGATGAACTGATGAATAGATGAACTGATGAACTGATGAACAGATGAACTGATGAGCTGATGAGCTGATGAACAGATAAATAGATGAACTGATGAACTGATGAACTGATGAACAGATGAACAGATGAACATATCAAACGATGAACAGATGAATAGATGAACTGATGAACAGAAGAACAGATAAACAGATGAATAGATGAATAGATGAACTGATGAACAGAAGAACAGATAAACAGATGAATAGATGAACAGATGAATAGATGAACTGATGAACAGAAGAACAGATAAACAGATGAATAGATGAACAGATGAACAGAAGAACAGATGAACAGATCTACGCCTTGGCTATTGATCTTAACAGAGAATATATATACGCCGTATAAGGCCATGCTCATCTTTCTCCAACTCTAACCTAACTTTCCACCTCATCAACATACCCCATTCATACAAACCCCTTTCAAGGGGCATAAGCAGCGGGCAAAAGCAACAGCCATGCAGCTAAATAGAATTCAAGTTGTGAACAGCATTTGCCACATGCACAACGAGTCGCCAGTCGGGCCAGGCCAGGCCCAAAAGAGCTGCGGCCAGGGGCAGAGGGAGGCAGCAGCAGGCAGCCAGACGACAGCCAGGAGAGCAGGGAACGCCCACGTTCACAGCTTCCATGGACGTTCCACTGCATAATGCATGCAAAAATATACACACACATATATATATAAATATAAATATATATATAAAGATATATGTATATGAAAAGCTAAGTGCGAAAGTGAGTTGCATAGATGCAGCCAAGCAGATAGAGCAACACGGGTCACAGCCAAAGCAAACAGACGAAAAAAGCAGAGACAGATAAAAAATATATACGTAAATGAAAAAAAGGGAATAAGGATATATGCGCGCAGGGTAGCAACGACGGCGCAATGCTCGTTAAGAGCTCAATTAGAAGTTGTAGTTGAAATTAATTGAGAGAAGCTGAAGAGCTCTTGTGGTTGGGCTTAGAGATAGTAAATGAATGGATATATATGAGACCCTACACTCAAGCCATGATATAAGATATTTTCCAGCATGATAATGTCATGGAGTATCTGCTAGCCTAGTATGCCCACTTAAGATATCTTCCAGCATGATAATGTCATAGAGTATCTGCTAGCCTAGCATACCCATATAAGATATCTTCCAGCATGATAATGTCATGGAGTAACTGCTAGCCTAGCATGCCCACTTAAGATATCTTCCAGTGTGATAATGTCATAGAGTAACTGCTAGCCTAGCATGCCCACTTAAGATATCTTCCAGCATGATAATGTCATGGAGTAACTGCTAGCCTAGCATGCCCACTTAAGATATCTTCCAGCATGATAATGTCATAGAGTATCTGCTAGTTTAGCATGCCCACTTAAGATATCTTCCAGTGTGATAATGTCATAGAGTAACTGCTAGCCTAGCATGCCCACTTAAGATATCTTCCAGCATGATAATGTCATGGAATATCTGCTAGCCTAGCATGCCCATATAAAATTTCTTCCAGCATGATAATGTCATACAGTAACTGCTAGCCTAGCACGCCCACTTTTACAAGATACAGGGTATCTTCTTAGCATATCATTTTCAATAAGAGCACTGCTATTATAGCCCTCTTACTTCAAACACTCTAGCATGTCTAGCATGCCAGGTACCTGCTAGCTGGGCATGCCCTGTTAGAACACACTTACTCTGCTTTAAGGGCGTCGAAAACTTGTAATATTTTCTTTAAATTATGTGATAAATATGAATATACATACATATTCATACACATATATCTTATATATATTTATATTTAGCAGCTGAAAGTGGAGCGCCTGCTAAGGACACGAAGGAAGCGGCTACGTGACACATGTGACATGTGGGCCGGGTTGGGTCGGGTGAATGGCAGATGGAGCCATGGTTTATTAGTGTAAGTGCGTTTGGCGTCTGCAACTTGAAGACGGTAGACAACAGCATAGAGACTTATTTTTTAGCGTAATTGGAAGTCGCCGGAGTTGGTAGGTCGAGGTGTCTGAGGAGCTGAATGAGTTGGAGTTTTTGAAGAGAGCGCCTAGAGTATCCTTAATAAATTACTGTTGATTTACAGAGCTCGCTGCTCTACGTGCATATATATATATGGATATATATAGAAGCTCACCTGATCCGTAAAGTTGTCCGTGTGAAAGAGCACCTTCACGTAGCTCGTCTCGCTGATGAAGGTCTGCGGCTGCTCGGCCTCGCCGCAGAACATGCCCGGCTCGCGGCGATTGGAGACGTCTGTCTTGGCATTGCCATCGACAATCTGAAAGGACAACGAGCAGCGTCAATCGGAGTCAAGTCAAAAGCGGCCTGCAGCCCGAGCGCAGCCCGAGCGCAGCCTCGCATAAAGCTGTCAGCCGCTGGCCGTCTGTCGGCATTACGGGCGTCCACATGTGTCATCATTGGGCGAGCGGCGAGTTATAAATTAGATTTGATTGCCAGGCCCAGGCAGCGCCACCGCCCAGCCCCGCCCAGCCCATAAATCAACGGCGGCTAACTCACCTGCAGGAAGCCGCCCTCGCAGTGGGTGGCGTTGAGCAGCTGCCCCACCTTGAACTTCTTGAAGCGCAGCCGCAGCACAAAGTCGCGCGGTGCACCTTTGAGCGTGCGAAAGCGATACCAGCAGGTGAGCGGCCGGCCCAGGTTCTGGTTGCTGACCTCCGGCGAGCTGATGTCCTCGAAAATGTCGACAGTCTTGTTGCAGTGATCCTTGGACTCATCCGAGGAGCTGCCGCCGCCGCCGCCACCGCCACCACCGCCGCCGCCGCCGCTGCCGCTGCCACCTGCAAAGAAATGAGCAAAAATTGAAGCTTATTAAGAGTCCGCAACTCGCGCAGGCAACCGCTGAAATTCATTGTGCCTAATTTATACAGCGAATGCATAAATGACAAAGGGACATTGTGCTGAATTTGTAATTCGAGTCTGGGCCCAAATGCAAAAGACGCAATCGTCGTCGTCGTCGTCCCTGACTGTGACAAAGGCCATGCCAGGAGCTGCACCACCCACGCCCAGCCCCCACCCATCTCCCGCCTCTCATTCATGCCCCCTGGTGGCACTTCAGCAGTCAACCCGCGTAAAATTTTGAGCACTGAGTCGACTCAAGTCGCGTCGTGAGCCGCAGAGTTTTGTGTTTTGTTGTTGTTGTTGTTGTTGTTGCTGCTCTCAATGGTTTCTTCTACAGAAATTGTTCAGCCGGGCGTATTGTAAGTTTGCTCCAGCACCAGAATGCTGACTGCAAGGCAAACACACAATTTCTATAGCTTATTGCTCAACTACGAAATACTCCCTGGCAGCCATAGAGAAACTAAAGTATTTAAGTCTAAGCATAATTATTATTATTATTATTATTATTACTATTATACTGCATGCCAAAAGCCTGACAAGTCGGTGCGAGCATCAGCTGCTTGCAATATTTAATAATATTAATATTTTGAATGAATTTAAACAGCTTCATCAAGCCTTTGCAAGAGGCAGCTGGCTTGCTGATTAAACTTTTTTTACAGTGTAGAAAATATTGTTTTAAATAAATATAAATGTAATTTATATTTTAAATAAATAACAAATATTTTAAAATAATCAAATACATACTAATATGTGAATAAAAAGAATAAAGAAAATAAATAAAAGAAATTTTAAATTAATAGAAAATGCAAATATATAAAAATTAATAAATAAACTAAGCAAAAGCTGCAAAAAAATATTTAAAAAAAAAATAAAACATAAATAAACATAAATGAATAATAAATAAATAATAAAATTAAAAATAGAACTTCACAAATTAAAATAAAATAAATAAAAAATAAATAAATAACTAAAAGAAAAAAAATATATATATAAAGTATAAAAATAAAATATAAATAACAAATTAATAAATCAAATAAATAATAAACAATAATAAAAAGAAAATGAATGAATAAAATAATACTAATCATAAATAATAAATAATATAATAATAAAATATAATAATTATTTATATTTTATTTTTATATTTTATATAAAATATAAACATAAAATATAATTAATAAAAAATGATTTTAAATAGTAAACAAATTAATAAATTTAGCCAAAGTTGTTGCATCTCTTATCTCATTTTACTTCGATATATTTTATAGTAATTATGAAAATACAGTAAAGCCTCAATTGTTAATCTGCCTACGCATCTATATAGCTCTCAGCTCTTTCCTCCACACACCCAGGGTATTCCATTATTTTGTCAACATTTAGGTTTTTTGTAATCATTAAATTTTGCTGGTTTTTGTCTTTGAGGCACAAACAAAGATTCTACGTGACCAACATTTGTGAGTTCTCTGTGGCGTCTCCTTTGATTGTTTGGCTTTGCATTGCACTGTCTTTCCCTGATTTTTTTTGGGGACTGGGGCTCTCAAATTAATGCTGATTTCTGTGTGGTCAAAATTTGCGCTGGGTTGGCCCTAAAAAGGCGGAAGGAAATATTTGCTTTGTCTAGGTTTATTAGCTGACGGCTGGGGGTGTCAAGGGAGAAATAGTAATAAATATATATATAATAATATTTATAATATATAATATAATAATACAATATATAAATATTAAATAAAATATATTATATAATATATAACATTAATAAAACAATTGATATATAATAATAAATTATTTTATAAATTGCATAAAAATAATTCAAAAATAATATATAAAAAATATAAAAAAAAAATAAAATAAAATATAATATAAAATTAAAAAAAATATAAAAAAATATTAATATATAAAATATAAATTAAATAAATATATATATAAGAAAATGTATATATATAATATATATATCATATCATATTATAACATATCATATCATATCATATCATATCATGTCATATCATAACTTATCATATCATATCATATCATATCATATCAGATTATATCATATTATATCATATCATATCATATCATATTGAATACAGAAATATGTCAAGAACTTTTCCTTCCATCATCAACAGACTTCGCTATCGTCTTTGTCTTGTTACGCTGAATAAACCAAACCCATTTGAGAACTCTACGATTGCAGCTTATTATATTTATATTATAGATCTATAAACCCAAGGCTATTGACTTGTGTCATATATGGAAAGATATGCCTTTGAGGTATAGCATACAGAGAAACTTATAGAGCTCTATTCAAAACCCAACTCAGTCCAAAGCCCTCTATCCACCTATTAGCTATCATACTTGACCTTAGAGAGCCCCTTGGCACCTTACAAACTCATACACTAGCCGTCACTAACTCCTCAGCAACTATAAATCAAGCTTGTCAAAACTGTACTATTTCAGGCCATCAAGCGCTTTGCAGCTCATATATCTTGGAGTGGAGCACATCCTCCTTAGCTGGCAGCTGGTTGGGCCAAGCATCAATCACGTTACTCTCGGGCTCCGGCTAAGATAAACACTTCAACTCATTATAATTCATACTGATTTACTAGTGTTTGCCAGCTCTGCTGCTCGGCAGCTTCAAAGCGAACTGTGAAACTTAATTTCAGGAATTAGGAGCCCTCTTCAATATCCAGCATCCGCAACTTAATCAAAGTGGGCGACGCTGGCTTTTTAGGACCCCGGCGCAGACATCAAAGGATTAATGAAATGTAATATATGCTTTAATTTAGCTTAAGGACACGCTAAGCCGAAGAGCCACGCAGAGAGATAGATTTCAAAGAGCCGGGCGAATCGATACACGGCGAACTCGTCAAAATTTGACAAACGCAATGAGCTTAGCTGCAGGCGTCTGCCTGCTGCTCCCCCGGCCCCAAAAGCCACCCAAACCACTAAACCACAACGTCGCTGGCTCCCTTCAAAACCACGAACACAGCACGCGCACAAGCAGCACAGAGGGAAGTCTCTGCTCCCCAGCTCCCCAGTCCATCAAGGGACAGAGGGGCGACTCGACTCGACTCCATTTTAAGATGGAGCCGACACACTGGGCCACTGCATAATAAATCTGTTTAATTTTTGGAATAGTCTCCGAAGGCAAACGTCTTCCCTTCTCACTCTCCCTTTCTCTCTCCCTCTCTCTGTCTTTGTATCTGTGAGACATGCTGTCAAAAGATAAACAATACAATGACAGCTTAAGTTGGGTAATTAGTGGCAACCGAACTTACGTTAACTATTTGACAGCAACAAAAGAATATCATAAAAGAAGCTGTATGCTCGGGTCTATAGAAATGGTAGGTGGAATGGCAGTGCTCGACTAGCACATACTGCGTAACGAGCTGCAACTTGACTGCTAAGTTAGTTCCTAATTCCTAAGAATTTATATTGTTTGTATAGTGAAGGGCACGGTCGACTATGTAAAGCATATATATTCTTGAACAGTAGCAATAATCGCACGGATTGAGCCAGTTCATGCATCTGCCCATGTTAAAGTCTTGGACATATAAAGAAATTGAACTTAAAATATAATAATATAATAATATATTATATATTATAATATAATATATTATATATTATATATTATATATTATATATTATATATTATATATTATATATTATATATTATATATTATATATTATATATTATATATTATATATTATATATTATATATTATATATTATATATTATATTTTTTATATATTTATATATTTATTTATATATGCATATTATTTTATTTAACATATTATATGTATTATTATTATATTTATATATATGATATACGACTCTCAAGTCAGTTCTATTATAATAATTCGATAATTCTCATTAAAATCGATAAAAATCGATATTAAACTTGCATCACTTGAGCCTATTTCCCTGAGTGTTAGAGAAATTGAACTATTAAATGCATCTATAGCAAGCACCAACTAAATTTCATGTCAAAAATCGATAACTCATACCTTGAAATCGATAAAAATCATTCTTTAACTCCAGACACATCTCCGTTAAAAGAGCTTCATTTACGGTTTATATTCACGTAATCACAAAGGAAACTCTGCCACTCTTGAGATACCGCCACCCACCCCCTGCAGAATCAGCAGCAATTTATGGCAGTCCAGGTATTCGCCAGTCATGCACTCCCCGACGTCAGCACGCTTACTTAGTTCAAGCTCGTGCGACTGCAGCTGCGGCAGCAGTAATCTATCACTGCGCTAAAGCCTCCATGATTTACACACTATTTGCCGAAGCAACTGGTGCGAATCGCATTTGAGGACTTTGCCTCATGTATTCTCTTTTAGCAGCCCCGGCGATACTATCATCACATAAGCTACGCCCCATAAACGGGTTGAGAGCACATTATGAAAAAGCAGAAGAACGATTCTCTGATTCAAAGTCTGCTCGAACAGTTAGTTGAGCTGCCGGCTGTCAGTCCTTCCGTCCGTCCGGCCGTGCTTTGCCGCCCTTGTCTGAGAGTCTCGTCTTTCTCATCGATTAGTTGCGCTACGTTAGCTTCAAATGGCAAACAATCGTAGTGAGGACTATCCGCAGAGAGAGGGAGAGGGAGACAGAGACATAGAGAGAGACAGAGATGTCATACTTTAAAGATTTCTTGACCTGGCGTCGTCGGGTCACAGTCGAAGACAACAAACAGGGGGCGGACTCCGAACAAATGTCAAAGTCAAGTAGAAAAATTGTTAAGTCGGCTCTTGCCTTTTGCATTTTTACCCAGGCACCCAAGGACGCCCCCACGGGTGGGCGGGCCGTGGCGCTGCCCGTATTCCACATGTTGATATATTGTCAACAGACGCATGTCGCATTTGTCTCGGCTTTGCTCGCCTGTCTGGCTGCCTCTCTAGGCCCCCTCGACACGCCGCCCCTGCCTTTGGTTTATTCCTGTTTCTGATAAAGGTTGACAAGCGTCTGCTGCTGCTGCTGCTGCTGCCGTTGTCAACAGTCACTGAAAATCGATTATGAAAATCGTTTTGCGGAAATTTTTCACGCACAGCCGCCGTAGCTGAGCGAGAGACCCTTTCATGGCCGGAGCCGGCTTAGATTGTCGCTTCGCAGCTTTTTGCATAAATATTTTAATAGAAATTCGTGCTTAAGCGGCTTCAACTATTTGCAGCTGGGCGCCAAGGACGTGCAAGGACTCCATCGAAAGATTGCTAAATTGATGATTGATGCTTTTTATGCCTAGCCCAATCCCAGTGCCTGCCCCTGCCCCTAGCCCAATCCCTATTCTCTCGGATTCACTTAACAACTCTGGGAACTGGGCTCCCGACTCGTGAGTCCTGAGTCCTTTCCCTATTGACTTATTCAAATAACTCATTCGAAATTTGATGAGTATCCCAAGTAATAAAATACCAACAAGAAATTTGCATATTGCTGTGGAAAATGGGGATTTTCACCATTTCCCAGCAGTCAAAGTGGATAAATCTTGAATACTTCAAGCGAAGCATTTTCCACAGAATTGTTGAAAAGTGAATTTAGGGGTAAAGTAACTGCAGCGATAAGGGTAAAGTAACATACGTTAAAGTGGGGAGAAGGGAGGGCAAAAAGAAAAGAAGAAAGAAAAGCTAAGGAGAAAGGAGTGAAAGGAGAAAAGAGATAGAGATAGGAGAGCAGAGACGAGAAGAGGAAGGACATAACAGCGAAATGAAGAGATGAGTGAAGATAGTAAAAGAGAAGAAAGAGAAATTAAGATGAGAAGAGAGAAAGCTAAAAGATTAAACTTTCTAAGAAGAATAGAGAAAATGAAGAGAAGAGTAGTGAAGAGAGAAAATAGAGATAGTAGAAAGAGAGAGAGAAGAGAGAGCAGATAGAAGAGCAGCAAAGGCGGGAGAAGATACTGAAAAGATGATGAGAAGAGGAAGAAAACAAACAGAAAAGAAAATGGAGAGAAGGTGAAGAAGAGAAGGGGACAGAATAATAGTGAAGTGTGGCAGAGAAGAGCAGAGAGTAGATGAACTGATAAGGAAAAGGGAACAAAAAATATGAGATGAAACGGAAAGAGCAAAGAAGAGCAGAGAAGACCAGAGAAGCAGGGGAAGAGCAGAGAAGAACAGAGAAGAACAGAGAAGAACAGAGAAGAACAGAGAAGAGGAAAGTACTCAAGATGTCAACGAAATAATTTGATCTACTTCAGATATAAATATAGATTATATATCCAGTGTTTAGAGTTCGCTCTCAAATACAGTAAAACTGTTTAGGATTCAAAAGGACTTCAAAGTCGAGTTGCTCAAAGAGTCTCCAATTGGTTCTCTTGTACGCAACTTACTTTAAACTTCGATTCTGCTTCTTCCTTCCTCAGTCTGCTCCTTAAGCAGCAGCCACTTAACGACCTTTCCCTCTCTGCTCTCCCCGCTCGCTCTGGTCCACTCTGGAGATTGTGCATCAGCTCTTGACAATTAAGTGATTCGTTTCAGTGGAATTGCGCAAATATCCAAAATGAATATAAATGACTTAACGCCTTAAATGCTAATGGCCAGCAAATTCTCTTATCACACACAAATTTTCCTCGGCTTTTTTTAACAGCCGCGTTTTTATCTGGCTTTGGCGCAGCTCGTTTTGCGGCCGGGAAATGAGGAGAAAAACTTTGAACAAGACAATTTGTTAAAAGCGAAACGAAGATGATGAAAGCGTGTCTGTGTGTGTCTGTGTGTGTGTGTGTCGGCTTGCCTCGCCTGTCGTTGATAGATTAACTGTAACTGTGATAGATCATTCACTTAAATTATTAATATTGCCTACTCAAATTTCACAGCCAGCTGGAGGCAATGATTGACTGACTGACGAACTGTCAGACTGATGCACAGCCCGAATGGCCAGCTGACAAATCAAAGCTAGCAAAAGTGAGTTCGGATTACCAGCAACTCGAAGCTAAACTGTTTCTCGCCTGTCAAAATTGTGAATACAAAATTTAGCTATTTTTATTAGCGGTTTCTAAACATTTATTTGGCTATACAAAATATTTCTAAAATTGAATTTGTATTTTTGTTAGTTAAAAAATATATATAATAAAATATAAATATTTAAAAATGTTTTAATTTTTTTATCTTTAAATAATTTAAAACAATTTTTTAATTTTATAACATATTTTTAAAAATGTATTTATTATTTTTAAAAATTTTTTTTCAAATATATAATATAAGAAAAAATTAAAAACTTCAAAATATTGTTTTTTAAATATTATTTTGCTTTTAAAAAAATTGTTTTAAATTTAAAAAAAATGTATTTAAAAAAAAAAAAGTTTATTACATATATTTACTCCATAAATAATTCTGATTTCAATCTCAGACATTTTTAGCTTTTTCATAGCTTCCACATCAACTTTAATAGCAAAAATTCTATAACAAATATTTACATTTAAATTTCATAGTAAAATTTCAAATTGAGCAAGAAATTTACAACAAAATTGCGTAAAATAAAAATTTATTTTTGCATTTTTTTCATACAGTAAAAACAAATTTTACAAACTTGTTATTTCAGGTTGACAAATTGATAAATTGAAAAATGTGCGAGGCATAAAGGAAAAGCGAAAACAAAATATAAATAAACCTTTTTCGGGACGAGGCGCCAGTCGGCCAGCCCTCGGGCCAGTGAAAGGGCTCAAATGAGGAAACTCATCAGCAGCGTGGAGCATAAACACCTGAGGCATACCTGTGCCTACTCCCAGCAAATCAAAGGCAAATTTGCATATTATTTTGAAGAGAACAATTGATTAGGGTAAGAATTTGCACGAGAATCTAAAGAGAATTTAATCTTCATTAAGGTGAAAGCTACCTGGAAAGCTCAGCTCTTAACACTTAATTTATCTGAGCCTTAATGCGAACTTAAAGAGCCCAAAGAAATGGGCCCGGCCATAATCTGTTACTCAATTTATGCTATAAATATTAGAGGAGCTCAAGACGAAGCCGAAGCCCTTCTTAAATGATTAATTACACGACTTCAGTTGAATCAATTGAAGGAGCAGAAGAGGGTGGCGAGAAAAACTGTAAGCAAATAAACAATTTCAATAAGCATCCACAGCTTGGAGGGGCACCAAGAACGTAATCCCCAATCAATCTGTTGACCTTCACAGCCAAACGCAAAGGCAAAGGCAAAGGCAAAGGCAACGGCTCAGGCGGCCATAGGGGTAGCTGCGAGGGGGTTGCTGGCATTACAGGGTTTCTGCCATTAAGCAGCAATTAAAGAGCTCCAAATGAATTTATATACACATCCATAAATTAAACGAGCCAACACACACACACTGCCTCGGGGTTTGGGCCAAGTTTTACGAGCTTGGCAGGCACACATTTGTAGTCTTCATTCATTTCATTTAAGTTAATTAGATTCAATAATTTTGAGGCCTAGAGCAGGCCTAAACGAAATGGCTGCTGCGTGCCCAAAATGCTTAAATAGCCAACATAAATTGAGATTTATATGGGCGCTTAGGTGGATAGCCCAGCCATCTCCCACCATCCCACCATCCCATAACATTGCAATTGAATTTTGCCAATTCGTAGATTTTATGTGTGCAGTAAAAATGAAAATTTAACGCGCTATAAAGGGACAAATTCATGTACTCGTCACGCTCGCTCCCCCACAGCACGATTTCTCCTGCTTTTTTATAGATTTTCGGAGCGGAAATCCAGCAAGAGGCTGGTCAGAAAAAAAGAGATTGCCCATATTAAACGCTGCGGAAATTGTTTCATCAATTTGTTAATAAAACGGCGCACACACACAGAGACACGCACACACGTACGCACGCACACATAGAGAGACAAATGTTTGACTTAATAAAATAAATTGTATAAATTGAAGTCTGTCATTTTGAGATTCCCAAGCGTAACATTCGAGCTGCCAGCACCCCCATCACAGAGTGAGCCAGAGCGAGAGCGAGAGCGAGAGACGAACGAGGCACATAAAACATAACAAATTGCATGAAATTTACGTGTATGTGTGTTTGCTCTCTCCAACTGGCGCTGCCGCTGCCACTGCCGCTCTCTTCTCACTCCGCTACCTAACCAAGCAATCTCCCAAATAAAATTGTCATGCATGGCATTCACTTCACAACCATAGCGAAAGAGTGAGTGAGTGAGAGAGACAGGGAGTGTGAGCGAATGAGTACATCAAATTTGCCGGCTCGTCTTGTTCGCATCTTAGTCAAAGACAATCAGTCGCACAAGTGTGCAAAAAGGGGCTGCGGCTGTCGAGCTGGCCGCCGCATGACAAACGTCTCGGCAACATCCTGTCAGCGAACTCTAAGTGTGAGTGCGCCTAAAGCGCAATTTAAGCTGCAACACATGATTCGCTTGCTCAGCCCAGCAGCGTCTAGCGGCAATAAAAACGCTGCTGTGTACACAAATTGCTCTGCTTAGCGCTGTGAACTGAAGGAAGGGCTTAATCCAGACATTATGCTTAGCTAATTTGTGTAAGTAAATATTTGATTAAGCTAATTTAGCTTCTTTAATGTGCGGTTTTCTTATAATAAGTTATGTTGAATATTTAATAAACTAATGTTAATTAGTAAATATATAATAAACTATATATTGATTTTAAGTTTTTTGTTTTGTTTATTGTTTTCTTTTCGCTTTGTCCAGTTTTTCGCCTTTTAAATAAAGTATTTGCTTTAAACTAATCATTTATCCGCTTCTGACATACCCTACAATATAATATTTTGGCAATATTTGATTATATATTTATTTAAATTTGAATAATTTTTAACATTTTAATTATTTGTTTAGATACATATCTAAACATTCAAAACTTTGCTCTCTTATTTATTTTCACCAATTATTGCTGTAGTAGAAACTCTACTAAGCATATTTAAAGAGTATGAAAGTCTTGCTCACTCACTGGTCAAACTCAGCTTTTCGAGCGAATAAGACCAATGGTATACAATTAAAGAGACAGCAGAAAGATAATAGGTAAACAACAAAAACAATGAGGGCACAGGCCAATGGCAAAAGCAAACGCAAAGGCAAAGGCGAGTAAAAATAGCAGCTCAAACTGGGATGCCTCCACACGTTCCACGTACTGATAAAAATAACGGCAGAAAAATGACTATAGAAACAAAAGCAACAACAAAGACAAGGCAAACAATAGTCGAGGCCTCTGGTCTCTCAGCACACGAGCTCGCTCGCAATTTAATACGCAGATAAATATAAACAAGCGAAGGTGGAGGCGGAGCGAAATGAGGAATGGGAAAAAATAGAAGATGAACTCTCTTGGCACGCACATTGCTAAATTTGCTCATGTGTGTGCGTGTGTGAGCCTCTCTCTCTCTCTCTCTGCTGCTTCCTAGAGATGGCGTGGGTGTGTGTACAGATCGACGCGATATATTGAATGACAAGCGCGTGCTTCAGCTGCTGCTGCTGCTGCTGCTGCTGTTGTTGCTGTTGTTGTTGTTGCTGTTGTCATTCTTGTTGATTATGTTGATGATGCATGTTGTAATGTTTAGGGTTATGTTCGCTGTGCTGTCTATGCCCCTGACCCGCCTCCGCCCCAAACTGCTTGTCGTGTCGAAACAAAGCCTAGACACTAACATGAACAGAACACGGCCCATTCAACAACGAGCTGAGCAAATGCAATTTGTCCCAATTGTAAAACGTTCCGCCCCCATGCCAACCGAAATGCCTCTTCTGGGCCTGTGCCTAGGCCCTGTCATCTTTGAGAAGTTTGACAGGCTTCTGGAGAGTGTGGAGCATGTTGGAGGCTCGAGGCTCGAGGCTGGCAGCTGGCGGCTGGCGGCTGGCGTCGACCTGCATTCGTACATATGACAGCTACGTGGCATGCCATTTGAAACGTTATTAATATTTATACAGCTCTTCATATTCACAGGAACTGCCATCCGATTAATGGATTCGTTTAATTTAACACGCCAGCGCCGAGGGGCGGACTTGGGGGCTGCGCACAGCGAGACAGATGAATAGAAAGTATAATTACATAAGCGCTTTAATGAGGCTCAAACAGTAGTCTTAGCTGGAATTACTTAAAGCTTTCTGAGGCAAGGCTCCAATCAAATGAAGTCGAAATGAGGCAATAGATGAAGATGTATACGTATATATGTGGTATATATACTATATATATATAGAAGTTCTATAGTTGAACTACTGCAAAGGCCTCCTACAGTTAGGAACAAGTAAGAGTATTGTAGTTGGCATTGCCTGACTTGGATATACCCTGACATCTGAATAATATATGATAAATATATGCTTATAGACATATACACGCATACTTAAGCATGCTGGCAGCTGCCCTTGTCTTACTACAGCCACCGTCCCTACCAAAGTGTTAAATATAGCCTTGCATAACTTCGGTTCTAGTCGTACGATCTTAATGAAACTTTCAGTTTATATTAATGATACTCGTAAATGTGTATATACTTAAGCACAAGCTTATACTATCTAAAATAAGTCTATTGTGGCCAATTAAAGCAGGAACGGGGTGTGGTATCTTGAGCAAGAAATGTTTATAATCTGTATACCTATTATCTGAACCTATAATCTATAATAATACGACATTTAATTATCTTTCATTATAAAAACCCATTCAAACGGGATCTTAAGAGAGAAGGTTCATATCCCATCGCAGCCCAAGGGATTTGGTTAATTATATAGATTATGCGAATGTAGTACGCCAGGCATAAAGAAGAGATCTCTTTGCCGCTTTCAACGTATCCAGAGAAAGAAAAGTTTTTGTGAGTTTGGCGTGTGAAAGAAATAATCATAAATTTTCATTAAAATTAAATTAAAAAACTTTATATTCGAGAGTCGCGTGTAGCTGGGCGTAATAAACAAGTTAAAAGTCTAACCATAATTTGGTTGTTGCTATTTTTGTGTTGCTGTTGGGCAACACGAAAATAAACAAGGCGGTTGAAGGAAACCATGGCAGCTAAGGATGCTAAGGATACGAAGGATGCGAAGGATGCTACGGATGCTAAGGCAGCTGGCAAGCCCAAGGACTTTATAAAATTTATGCCACAACATATGTTGCTCTTGAACTTTATGGAGGAGTACTTCCTGCACGGGAACCACGCCCCCACCCCCTCTTACTTGTTGTGTGTTTACAGTTTATGTGCAACTTATTTTTTGAGTAGCTTCCTCAAGTTGCGAGCAGCCGCCAAGTTCTTAACTTGCCAGGCGATTGCCTAGGATAAACCAAAAAATAACAAAAAAAGAGAGAGAGAGAGAGAGGGGTGGGGGGGGAGAGGGGTAGCACAGCTAGTCAAAGTTTTGCTTTTACGCTCAATTACAATGCAAAACTTTGACAGCAGAATAACCGCATGGCAAACTTGTGAGTGTTTCATAATACTTTTGCCCAGCCCACTGCTGGCCGGCTCAGACCTGCCCGTTAATAACTCAAATTAAGTAAGTTTAATTAAAATTTCACTACCTTCAATTAGCAAACGTAAATATTGATGATATTCGGCATGTTCCTAACTTGCCCTCAAAAGTATGCTACATTAATTTCGATGCCAAAGCATTTAACCGCAAGCTGCACACACAGAGACAGAGAGAGAGAGAGAGAGAGAGAGGGACATCTATCACATATAATTGCAAACAGTTGCATAAATTTGTCAGTGCAAATAAATCAAATTAAATCTCAACGCCGCATAATCAGAAAAGTAAATAAATATGCAAATAGAAGCAGCAGAGGCAGTGGCAGAGACAGGGGCAGCGGCAGAGACAGCGACAGCGGCAGCAGCTGCATATTGCAACGAGCAAACACAGCATGAACAACATATATATTTCTCGATATTTGCTTTAACAAATTGCTTAAAATCACGACCAATGCACGAACCAAAAATGAACAAAGAAGTGTGACATATGGCGGGGAGTGCACGACTAGCAAATACCCTGCATAACATGAGCAGCAACTGTTGGGGCAATACACTCTAGATTTTGCCTACAGATACAGAGCAGAGTAGTCGACTCGCTTTCAGCTCTTTTTATATGCCTAAAGTTAGGCATGCACGACTAAGAGATACTCTAGTACAAAGTGCAAAGCAATAGCTGGAAATTCCGTCTAATTTGGGTTGGCTGGGTACTTTCAATTCATTTGCAGCTGTTTTTATGTAAAGAGTGAGGCATGCACGACTCAGAGATACCTTATTTTTTAATGTTCATCTATATATATAGTAAAGACTGCTCGATTAGGAAATTTTATAAGCTGCGTATGGAGCAGCTGTTGTCAATTTAATTGCAGCACGTTTGTATACTGCAATGCTCGACTAGCAGCTACCCTGCACTATGCGATGAGCAGCTGTTAGCGATTCCTCGCAGCTTTACATATAGTAAGGAGTGCTCTACTCTCAAATACTCTACACTGTGTGTTAAGCAACTCTTAGCTATACATTCAGTAGGTTAACCTCGACTAGCAGATACCTTAAACTCATATTTCAGCCCAATCCAAGCATATGTATACCTCATGAGCTCAGCCTCATCACGCCCTCTGCCCGTTACATTTCTATTAACAAAAACAATATACCTCATTTGAATTTTCAATGAGTTTCTGGGCATAAAATAAATTTGTTCGGGAAAGCAAAACAAAAATTTATTGCATTTGAATTTGTCGCACGACCAAGGGGAAGCTGGTGAACTGGGGGGCGTGTGGGGGGGGGGGGCAAACGGGGAAAAGTCGACAAACCGTTCCATAAACAAAGCGTTTCGAGCGTGATGAGCGTGCATAAAACAATTACTATAAAATGTTTTCTCTGCGCTCTTCTTCTCTCGTCTCTCCGCATTTTTTGTTTTTGTTTCAGTCGTAATAAATGAAATGAAAACAAATATCACGCCAATCCATACAAAATTTAACACACCCACACACTGAGAGCATAAAAAAGGCCGAAAGATGAAATTTTCTGCTGCGTTTTTTGCCACAAAAACTTTTTTCCCAACTTTAAATCTGATAAATTCGCATTTCGTGCGTACAAATGTGGTCGAGTGCTTAAGTTGTACTTTAAAATATGCGCAGAAAAAGCGGAGTATATATATGTGGGCATATATAACTGCGCTGATGATATATCTGTCATAATATATACAAATATTCATATTTTTGCATCTATATATATTTATTTATATTTGCTGAAATGGAGTACAATTTATAGCTCTATATGTAGAGCGGAATGAGTTTAACGAAGGTTGAAATTTGATTATGATACGAAACTTATGCCTATTGTATTTCCTTTATCCTATCAGTTTTATACCTTTGCAATTTCATTTCATGTCCGATTTAGACATATTTCTGATAAAACTTAAGCCTTTGCAATTTTAAATAAATTCAAATTTATACTTATTCAATTTCTTTTTACTTCAAATTTATGCCTATGCATTTTCTTTTAATATCAAATTTATGCTGATGCCATTTGTTTTTATTTTAATTTTATTCCTTTTCTATTTTTTGTTATATTAAAAATGATAATCATAAATCTCATTTAGACCTATACCATTTTCCATAAATTAAATTTATACCTATGCACATTTAGCTCATATTTTACTTATTCAATTTCGTTTTCTTCAAATTTATGCCAATGCATTTTTAGCTCATATCAAATTTATACCTATTCAATTTCTTTTTACTTCAAATTTATGCCTATGCATTTTCTTTTATATTTATTAAAAATTCAAATTTTTAAATTTATTCCTTTTCTATTTTATATTTTATGCAAAATCATTTCGATTAGATTTTTTCATAATTCAACTTTAGACCTATATTATATTTCATAAATGCAATTTATACTTTTGTCATTTCTTCTAATATCAAATCTCTACTTATGAAATATCTCAACATATCAAATTTATTCCTATTCAATTTATGAACACCTATGTTTTATACCTATGCGCTTTCTTCTGACATCCAATTTATACCTTTGCGATTTGCCCTTATATTAAATTTAGACCTTTGCAGTTGCTTCTTTATACCTATATAGTTTCCTATATTAAATTTGAACTTTTGCAGTTTCTTGTAGTATAAAATTTATGCCTATGCACTTTCTTCTTATACAAAAAATTATGCCTAAACAATCTAAATTTAGAAAATTCAAATCTGAGGCAAGCTGCTGAGCTTCCATCGCTTTTAAACTTTCAAATGCGTAGCTCAGACGCTTAAGCCAAATGAGTTTTACGCAATTTTTCGTCAATTTGGATTTTTACACAAAAATACCTTGATATATATAGTATATATATATATGGTATATACACCTTTGCCAACTTGATTAAGAATTCATACTAACTGGCAGCTGTGAGGGGCTTAAAGGACCAAGACCTTACCGCACGCTTAGGCATAGGAATGCAAATTTAATCTTTACACCTGCCGTGTTGCCAAAAGGCTTAGCACACAGCAACAAAATAAAGGGAAATTTTTAATTTTTCACATGAAATTTTTAAAGGCTTTTCCGAGGCGCCATATAAATATAATTATATAATTTTTAATTGGCAGCGAACAACAAAACGCAATGGCTGAAAGGCTCAAAGCCGGGTCAATATAATGCCAAAATTATGCACAATGTGTGTGTGTGTGTGCGTGTGTGTGTGTCTGAGCAGGAGTGGGGGCAATTACCGCGTCGTTTCATTATGAAATTTATCGTATTACGTTGATGAAATCATTTGAAGGTTGCCGTCGGCTGCTGCGCGGCGGGCGCGGCAATTTCCCCATTGGCTGAGCTGCGGCAGTGGCTATATAACTGTAACTCTGTGTGCGTGTGCGTGTGTGTGTGTGTGTGTGTGTGTCTTTTGTGGCTTGGCATTGTTTCATGTGGCGCGCGCGCGCAACAATTGCCGGAGGAAGCGCCAGAAAGGGGGCAGCGAGACTAACTGTTTCAGGCTTTTGTGTATTGCACACACACACACACAGACACACACACAGGCACACACACATACATATATATAATTACACATGAATTTCAATATCCTGCGGCTGCCAGGCAGCCAGTCAGCCATCCGCTTCACAGTTATTCTATTTGCTTTAGGCCAACAACTTTGCTTTTTGGCTTTATGGCCGCCATTTGCCATATTCCGAGACAAATTTAAAACTTTAATGAGAGTGCTAGGTGGAGGGGGGAGTGGGATGGTGGGGGGGGTTAGATTCTCTATAGATTTCTTCTATTTGCTTTTGTATTTGTTTTGTGCTGCTGCCGCCGCCGCCGCTCGACTCAAGCCTTTGCCCATGGCCCATGGCTGAGTTGGCTGAGACGCTGCGCGTAATTTGGCCAAAAACTTTTAATGTACTCGCGCGCAGTTTTGCGGCTGTATTTGTATTTGTTTTGTCTTTCCCTCTGTGTGTGTGTGTGTGTGTGGGCGTGCCAGCTGCCGCCCACTTTTGCGCCTTGTAATTGAGTGTAAGCGCTAATTGGAATTTTGATGAAGTTCGGCGTGAATTTCGCAACAGTTGTGGGCGTGGCGAGCGGGCGCGTGCAGGGCAGTCTGCAATTATGTAACTAGCAGCTAAAAATGTTTCGAATTTCATGTGGTCGCTGACTGAGCAGTGTGTCCTTGTGTGTGTGTGTGTGTGAGAGTGCCTTGAGTGGGTGTGATAAAGCTGCTTGTAGGCACTTGAGCTGGTTAACAAGTATACGCCACGTTGAGCAGCAACTACTGCGCTCATGCCCCAAACTAATGGCAATTTAACTTTCAGCAACTTTATATATATATATATATATATATATATATATGTATATATTTATATATATATATATATATATATAATCAATAATCCTCAGGCAACTGCTAAGCGTCTTAGTTTTCTTAAGTTTTCATTTCGATCTTGGATCTGTTCAGATATCTGCCTGCCTTCCGCCCTGCCACCTGGCATAACTGCTCCAATTAATAGCCAAATTAGTGTAAATATCATTACAAACTTTATCATGACGGACCCTGCGGCAATTTGTCTTGTTTCCCGCAGCAGCATACAAACAAAGCCAACAACTTTCCTGCAGCCAGTCGAATGGACATATGCAGATGGCAATGGCAAAAACTTTTAGTAAACCAATTTTTTGTTGTTGTTTTTCTGCTGTGTTGATGGACTGCCGAGAGTCGAGTCGGGCCGTGGCGGAGGCCGAGCTGCTTTCTAAATGCACTTCCCTTTTTCTTTCAGTGCACGCATATATATGCATATATATATAGGTATATGAAGCCTTCCTAGTCTTGGCTTGGCAAAATGAAAACATTTGCGGGCTTTTCTAGTTGATGTTGTTGTTGGCTGCTGTTGGCTGCTGCACAAAGTGCTGCAGTTGCTTTTGTGGAACAGGTGGGTCCACTGTTTACATAGCCCCAGTCATTCAAAAGGGAGCTCGACCCATGCATAAAGGGCTGCCAGCCGGGCAGACTTTTTATTATGTCACACAAGTGCTTCCTATGACACACACACACACACACACACGCACACAACTTCCTGGTTGAGGTTCAGGCTAAAAAATAATAAAGAACCAACTTTTTAAGAGGGGAGAGTAAAGTCAAGGAGTCGGCCTGAAGATACCCTGTATTGAAATCAAATAAAATGAATTAAAAATAAATTTTGATTTATAAAAATTTTAATAGATTGAAATTGGAAATTATTTATTTATATACAAATATTTCTATATATATCAAGGTATAGTTATAATGCCCATTACCCATATACTCTAGTTCCAGCTCTAGAGTTTGTTCATAAATTCTTATTCTTGACAACTCAAAGTTATCTTTATGCTCATAACAGGCCTGTCAGCCTAATAATATATTTTTACAGGGTATCAAAACTGAAAAGTACAATATACCCTGGAATTTCTTGACATTTTCATATGCAGGTCATACCAATTTAAGGCCCTAAAGCATATATACCCTCTTATTGCAATACATTGCATACAGGGTATTCACAAGTCAGTCCATATGGCCAGCTACAGGGTATAAAACCATAAGAGAAACATCAAAAACCTACTCCGAGTCCCTCATACACCCAACTCATTATACCCGATCATCACAACACTGCCATTTACAGGGTATACGGAAACTTAAAGCCTGGACTAGCATATCAGGGCGGTTCCAGCTGCACACCTGTGCCTCGTTCAAGTCGCTGCACTTGAGCAACTGCCAAGCAACGAGAGTCCATTATGACTGCCACGCCCACTATTTGTGGGCTCGCCCCATACACTGACTGTTGCCCAAATGTGATTCCTTTGTCTATGCGAACCGCTTGGCAATTACGCAAGAACTATGAACGGGCTGTGCAGCGGGGCCTGGCTGGGCAGAGAGTTGAAGGCATTAAAGAAAGCAGAAATAGGCTTAATTTCAGATTTTCCCTGACTTTTCTTTGTGCATAAATGATTTATATAGATTACTAAAGAGTACCAAAAGTGAAAATTACTGTTTGGCTATAATATTTGCTATTATATATAATATATATATTTTTATTAGACTTTCCTATAATATTTTTAGTGATTTCCTATAATGTTCCTATATATATAATATATATATTGTGTATATAGGAATATTATAGGAGTGGTAGAGTGGAAATTACTGCTAGGCTATAATATTTGCTATTATATATAATATATATATTTTTTTTAGACTTTCCTATAATATTTTTAGGGATTTCCTATAATGTTCCTATATATATAATATATATATTGTGTATATAGGAATATTATAGGATAATATATATATTATATATATAGGTATATTAAAGAAAAAATAATATATATTATATATATATTCCCTATTGTATTATAGGATTTTTATAGGATATTTTTATAGCATATTTATTTATATACCTAATCAAAGTTCAGAACTTTCCATAGATCACAGATATGGCATATTTATAGCTTCTGCGCCAGATTTATCTGCCCAATTTTCAGTTAGTTCAGGTTACGCACCGCCCCAGCCACCCCCATTTTTTGGAAAATTCCAATCAGCGCAAAATGCTTTGTTCGCCTCGTTAGCTGGGCGCTGGCTGGTTTAGACCCACATGTTTGGCTTCGGCTTGATCTGCGAGTCGGAAAACTGCATATGCCAGGCAGACAAAAAAAAAAAAGAAAACAAAAACAAAAATGGCGGAAAAATCGTGGATAACTTTGAGGGCGCATTTTCATTATGCATATTTCATCAATGTTGCACTGCTGCCGCTGCCTGCCGCGCCACTAATTGAAATTTCTGTTTATTTCCCTTTTTTGGGGCGCATATGAATCGCTCGACGCAAGCGAATTCGTGGCAATTATGAAAGGGCGCCAAAGACTTTCGCTTCAGGCGCAGCCGCCTATGCCTATCTCCCTCTCTCTCTCTCTCTCTCTCTGACTGCATCTGTATTTAAATGTCGCTTTTTCATTCAAATCTTTGGCAACCTTCAAAGCATTTTCCCGCGCTGCCGTTGCCGTTGCCGTTTTTCATTTGGCAATTTGCATAGTTCAAGGGCTTCTCGATGCGCGGCTCTAACTCGGTTGCCACTTGGCAGCGACCCCAGCAGTTCGTGCTCCAAAAAACAGTGCGAATAAAAAAAAGGAGAGAGAGAAAACCTGGCAGCACTTTCCACTTTCTACTCTCGACTTTCGACTTGGTCGCGGCCAGCGCAACGAAATCAAATTTGTTGCAGGCTACAAAATTTGATTATTTAGCATGCGAGTGTTCTGTTAGCAAAGAGTGGTCTCTGTATGTGTGTGTGTGTGTGTGTGTGTGTGTGTGTGTGTGTGTGTGTGTGGTGTCCTGCTGTGTGTTAGAAATTCATTTCAATAGCGCAAATCCGAAATTTAAGCACTGCCAGCTTGAATCAAATTACTTTAGCTTCGCGTTTCAGTACAAATATGTGAAATGCATTAGGAGAGGCGTCGGCAGTGCTCGACTTGAAGATACCTGAGATGTGTGAATGAAGAGAACTAGGAAGTGGTATGAAAGAAGTGAAGCTCTTAAATTTATAAATTACATTTTTAAAATATATATTTAACTGGCGCAAGCAGTAAAAAACCCAGAAATACTTTGAAGAAGACCAAAAATGTATTTAATATTAAAAAAAAGAAGAATCTTGAGTTTCTTTTCTTATAATTAACTGGCTCAAGCAGTAATAAACCTAAAAATACTCTGAAGCAGACCAAAAATGTATTTAATATTAAAAAAAAGAAGAATCTTGAGTTTCTTTTCTTATAATGACTGCCTCAAGCAGTAAAAAACCCAAAAATAATCTGATGAAGACCAAAAATGTATTTAATATTTAAAAAAAAATAAGAATCTTGAGTTTCTTTTCTTATAATTAACTGGCTCAAGCAGTAAAAAACCTAAAAATACTCTGAAGCAGACCAAAAATGTATTTAATATTAAAAAAAAAAAATCTGGAGTTTCCTTTCCTAAGAATTAAATGCCTCAAGCCGAGAAATACTCTGAAGAAGAAAAAAAAATAATTTATATAATATAAAAAAAAAATCTTGAGTTTCTTTTCTTATACTTAACTGGCTCAAGCAGTGAAAAGCCGAGAAACACTCTGAAGCAGACCAAAAATGTATTGATTATTAAAATTAAAAAAATCTGGAGTTTCCTTTCCTAAAAATTAAGTGCCTCAAGCAGTGAAAAGCCGAGAAATACTCTGAAGTAGAAAAAAAAAGTTTATATAATATAAAAAAAAAAATCTTGAGTTTCTTTTCGTCAGTTCATAGAGCTTAATCAAGACAAGCAGCATGGAGGAGTGGAAAGGTGTAGATTTACTTGACTGTGGATAAAGAATAACCTGATGCTGATACATCATAACTAAACTACGCTCACCTATCTACACCTTTGAATACCTTTCGAATACACTCAGCCTCAAGCCTAACTTAGCCCCACAGCTTAAACTTGCTTGCAGTTTGCTCAGCTCCAATAAAAATGCTGTTAAAAATATATTTCCTTAAAATGCGCTGCAGTTGAGGCTGCCTTAAGTAAAGTAGTTCATGCAGTTAGCTCGGCGCAAAGGTAAGGCGCAGCTGCCAGCAGGTAAGCACAGCCCAGAAAAGTGGAAGAAGCAGACGCAGATCGAGGTGGATGCAATGGCCACACGAAGGCGGCGGCGGCTGGCGGTTGCAGTTGCATGTAAATCCCTTTAATGATTAATGTAATTTCACGCGCCACTTAACGTTATCCTTGCAAGGACATTATACTTAATTGCAGCGTCAGTTTGAATTTAACCGAGATTCGGCTCGCCGCTGCCTTTACCTTGCCTCTGTCTTTGCCTTTGCCTTTGCCAAGCGCTTAAAAATTTCCATTTTTTTGCGCAAGGATCAGGCGGCAGGCGGCAGGCGGCTGCTTGCGGTCGTTCCGCGGCGTGTCGAGTCTTCGTGTGAATTTATGAAAAAGATTTGCATGCTTGCGGGCATTTAAAGTTAAAAAGCGCACGATTTTTGTGTACACACATCATTTGCTGCCAGGACACACCTGGGCAGCAGGCCAGGCCTTGCCTACGTTGCTGTGCAACTGGAGCTGGAGCTGGAGCTGGGCGGCAGTTTGCCTTTATGTGGCAGCCATTTCGGGCGTCATGAAAATGGGTTAATTGCATAATTTGCGAATTGCACATGCGATCCACGGCCTCATCAGACGCGAGCAGAGTTCGCTTTAAGCTTGTGTTTCATAATTATGAATGCGGCAGGCGAGCTTGTGCTTTATGAGGCTTTAAGGAAGGAACTTGAGGCATTGAGTCAATCAGAAGTAAATAGAATTGAATAGAAACCGCAACGCAATAGTTGCCTAACCCCGCTGACCTGTGTAACTAATCAAGCCCAAGCCATTTGAGAGCTGCTCAGCAAATACAGGCGAAGTTCTTTCAAGTCGAAATAAATGCTAAAAGCAATTGCCTAAAACAAAGTCTACGGCCGAGAGCGGACAGATAGCGCAGTGGAAAATGCCAAAATATTTGCTATTTCGTTAGCCAAGGCAAACAAATGAACCAATGCGAAAATCAATGAACTTCAACAATGCGAAGCAAAGAGCGAAAATGGCCTCAAAACCGAAAAAGCTCTCAATAGCCAAAACAAACATAAGAGAGCTGCTGCTGAGGTCTCTATCAAAATTCTATTTAACTAGATTTCGAATGTGTGTGAGTGTGAGTGTGTGAGTGTTTACATAGCTTAAATGCAAAAAGATAAACATGAATGCAAAAAGTATTCGCAAATGAACTCGGCAATGCGCTTCAAAGGGAATTGTATAAGATTCCAGTTGGTAGCAACGAATCCAAAACCAAATCCAAATCGAAATCGAAATCGAAATCGAAATCAAATGACAAACTGCAACTCACTTTCGACTCAGTCAAAGCAAGAAAGGAACTGAGACGGCAAGGAACAGAGACGGCCCCAGCAGGGGCTAGGGGGCAGCTGCGGCAGTGCTTCATTATTGATTCCACTTCAGTTTGCTTTCGATTATTGCACAAAATACCCTAGCAAGGGGGTGAGTAGAGCGGGTATGCACGACTGCCTGTTATATTTTATATTGAAATTTTAAAGCAACTAAAATGCTTGTCGAGCGCCCTTGCTGCTCCTCTACCTAAACTTACTTCAATTTGATTTATTGAGGCTGCGCAGGAGAATGGCTTAAAAGCCCCAAGTTTCGCACTTACACTAAGTGCACATAAGTATAGGGATAATAAGCTAAGAACAGCTTTGTTTGCGTTTTGCTTAGCACGTTATATAAGAGCTGAGAGCTGAGAGCTGAGAGCTGAATTTAAGTAATAATATATAATAATAATAAGCTATGATAATTGTAATAATATTAAACTTATTATAATTATTATATGGTAATAAAATAAAATAAAAATAAAAATAAAAGTAAGAATATTAATATTATGATAATTATTATATCGTAATAATATTAATATTATTACTTTTATTATTATTTATTATTTATTGTAATTTAATGTAATCAATTACTAATAATTAATATTAAATAATAAATAGAAATATTTAAAATTTCTGAATTGTCTTTAAAAATTATTTAAAAATTTCTAAAAAATTTTATGCACTTAATTACTAATAATTAATATTCAATATTAAATAAAATTTCTAAATTGCCATTATAAATATATATAATATAATATATAAATATATATAAATTATAATTAAAATATTTATAAAAATTAATTTTTAAATATAAATTTTATTTTATATAAAAATAAATTATTATACATTTTTTAATGATTTTTTTATAGATAATTTAGATATTTTCCGTGCCAAATATATATAAATATATTGATTTATTTATTTATTAAGAAGTCGACTATTAAAGTAATTTATATATTTTTTGAAAATTGATTTATATTCATATTTATATTATATTAAATTAATATTTATATGCATAAAATGCTGGGATATGGAGAAGTCGACTACGCCTGCTGTGGAAATCAGTGCCTTAACCTTTTGCTACACTGTCATTTTATGAACTAAGGCAAGGACACGCCTTTACACACACACAGACACATACTCTTACACACACACACAGAGCAACATTTTATTACTGGTTAAGGCCACCCTTTGGTCGAGTCTTTTGGTCAGAAATGACTTTTGCCTTTTTGCGGTGAGCTGCTGGTCAAAGCTAACAATAACAACAACAACAACAACAACATAAACATGAACATGAACACGAACAAGTTCATCTAAATTGGTAGAACGAGTTGGCCTGGCCCAAAAGCGTAGTCCTGGAGTACTTTAAGCTGTGGCCGAGTCTCGCCCAGCTCTCCAGCCCGCCCAGCTCAGCCAGCTCGTCATCCTTTGTCCGCTCGATGGTTTGTATTTACTTTTCCAATGTTTTCCTTTTTATTTTCATCCGCATCTTCTGCTTCTTGCTTGTATCTGTAAGTTGCAGCTGGAGCGAAGGTTGATTTGGGTCAACCTGGCTGCTGTTTGTTTTTATAGCCGAGTCCGAGTTGATTTCTGTTGGCTGCCCTTTGCCAGGCGGCCATCGAATCACGCTAAACTAATTGGTTTGTTAATTAAAAAATTGTATTCGATGCGCAAAAATTGTTTTGTTTGGCAATTTGTTTGCTGACTCCCCATCTTGCTGCCGGCCCCAGGCAGAGGCATCCATTAGCCAGCATGCTGCTGCAGCGCTCCGCCGATTAAGTGCTCCGAATGCCATTGCTATGTTCTCAATGCCCAGGCCATAAGCCACAAAGCGAGCCAGAGCTCAGTCTTCGGCTCTCTTAATGGACTCAGATTAAGTTTTGCGGCGACTTCGTTTGCTCTTGCTGCCCCCAGCCCCCCATAAATAGCATTGGGCGTAGATCTAAGAATTTTGCTTTGTTTTCGGTCGAATGGCAATGCTTTAAGATGATTTTAAATCGCACAAAAAACTAGATATATATTTTATTTTATATATTTAATTTACAGCATGTATCTGCTGAGCTTGTAGATAGAAATGGTTTATTATTTTATATTTTATTTTTTATTTTTATATTATAAAAATTATATAAAATCATAATTTTTAATATATATTTTATTCATTATTTATTTTATTTATTTATTTATTTTTTTTATTTATTTATTATATATATTATATAAAATCATCATTATTATATATTTTATTCATTATTTATATATTATATATATTATATAAAACCATAAATATTATATATTTTATCCATTATTTATTTTATTTATTTATTTTTT
Organism: Drosophila peninsularis; assembly: GCA_035047485.1. Classification (NCBI taxonomy): domain Eukaryota; kingdom Metazoa; phylum Arthropoda; class Insecta; order Diptera; family Drosophilidae; genus Drosophila; species Drosophila peninsularis. The sequence goes on from JAWNPN010000035.1 coordinate 495,188, forward strand.
ATATATATTATATAAATCATCATTATTATATATTTTATTCATTATTTATATATTATATATATTACATAAAATCATAATTATTATATATTTTATTCATTTATTTATATTATATATCTTCAGTTCATCTGCCTAGCTCTGCCTTCAATTTGCACTCAGCTTCAAGTTATATTTCAAATTAAATAACTTTTTCCCTTTGTTACAAACTCTGCTAAAATCCTTATAAAACTTCCCCTCTTTAAGCCCAATTCATAAAATTATTAATACCAAAAGGCCACCCGATAGTCAGCCTGCTTGATATCATCATTGTCTCACTTCATGCTGCCAGCGACAGGGAAGTTCAAGCATCGAGCATTTCAAGCTCAAGAATTCATGCATGTGACGTGGCCGACTCCAACTCAACTGGCCCCACGTTGAATAGATGAGATTAGCAGCAGACCCCAACTCAGACCTCTAATGCGAGGCAAAGCCAAATTCCAGCTCAGTTGGCTGGCTTTGTCAGGTGTTCAGCAATGTTTTGTTAGCCAGGTGTGTGTGTGTGGCGGCGGGCTGACAATGACGGCGCCAAAAATAACTGTTAATTCAAATGCAAAGGCAAAGGTAACGTGCCAATGGACCAACGGTCTCGACAACCAAATGTCAATGCAAACAAAACCAAAATGAGACAGACAAAGAGGGAGGGGGAGGGGGAGGGGGAGAGGGAGAGGGAGAGGGCGAGGGAGAGGCAAAAGGCATCCTTTCAATGGAATGCGACTTGATTAGATATTGTTGCCATTGTCCCATGCACAGTTGTCGTAACATTCCAGCTGCACGACTCAAGCTCTCCCTCTCTCTCTCTCTCTCTCGCCCCCTCCCCCTCCTTCTCTGTTTTCTGGGCGGTTTTTGTGCCGTTTGCTAGCTGGTTGCCGTAGCTGAAACGTGCTGCCATTAGCTTGCCACTACAATATGCCATTTGCCATTGAATTTTCATCGAACAGCAGCTACAAACTATTCCAGCTGCTTGCCAGCCATTTGCATATTTGTTTTTAGCTTCATGTCAGAATGCCATTAAACCCGTTCACGTCGCCTGGGTGGGCTCAAAGCGTTATTAAGCCCGAAAAAGAGGAGGAGTGGAAAGCCACGCAGAAAGCAATGCAAATTGACATGTGAACACGAAACTATTAAATATAAATATACCTTACAAGAATTTTAAAGTGCGCTTTGCATATTTTATAAAAAATATTTGGGGGAAAGTAAATTCTTGACCTAGATTAAATATGAAAAAAAAAAAATTATATAAAAAAAAAATAAAAATAAAAATAAATGAAATAATAAATAACTAAAAATTATATTTATGACAAAGTAAAGTTGTCCTAGTTCATATATTTAAAAAATAATAATAAATAAAAAAAAAATTAAATTAAATATTAAATAAATATTTAAAAAAAAAATTAAAAAGAATAAATAAGGTTTAAATAAGAATTTTTAACAAATTATAAAGATTTTGGCAAGAATATTTGAATTCCTTTTGATTTTTCAAATTTTGTTGAAGAAAAAAATAAAATTTATTAATATTTTATATAAAGAATTATGAATTTTGTTACATTTTAAATGGAATTCATACAAAAATTAATTTTTTACTTATTTTATATAAGAATTTGTAAAGATTTCTAAAATCTATTATATTTTCTATAATAAAAACAGCTATAATATAGTCTCAGGGAATCTAGACTTCAGCACTGCAAACTCGCAGTTCAACTCACTTCTCGAGCGGCCCTCGCTCGACTGTAAATAATAAATTGACAATTGCAAATTGTGCTCTGTAACTGTGAAACGGTTTCAACATCAAATGTCTATATAAATTGCACTTGATTGGCCTGATTCAGTTTACCAGGCAATGGCATAAATTAAAATCGAGCTCCAATCCGGAGCGGCCAACGGCAGAAACAGTTTAAGCAACAGTTAAATGACACATCACTCATACGCCATGTACGCCACCCACTCCCTCTCTCGCTCTCTCCCTCTCTTCTTGTTATTTGTTTAAAATGTATCCGATTCAGTCGCTTTTCTTTTGTTGCTTTCTGCTTGGCCAGGAAAGCAACTGTCACAGCAAATGATTTTATTTACGTAACCATAAAATTTACATTCATATTTATTAGTTTTCCATTTTCATTAGAGGAAAAGGCTTTGCTTGTTTTTCTTTTCAGCCAGCTGCCCGAGCCACCGGAAGCTGTGGACATGTCTAAGCGGCTTTTCACTCGCCCAAGCGAACGAGGCCTTGGCCAAGTCTCGTGCTGTTTGCTTTAACTTGTCCTGGCTCTTAGTTTTGGCTACTTTGTGGCTCCTAATGACCGGCAGCTTACATGCGACCAGAGAGAGAGAGAGAGAGAGAGAGATATTTCCCTCTGCCAGCCAAGCACATTAAACGTTCCTTTCATTGTCTCTTAAATGCGATGCTCCACAACTGCTCAGATGTAAAATGCTGCAAAATGCATTGGCTTAAGAGGAAATTACTCAGAAACCTAAACGAGTCGAGCTCAAGCTCTGCTCAAGCATTTCAATTATTAAGCGAGTTGCTCGGACAGGATTATTAACAATTCATGCGAGCAGCATCATTTTGAGTATTGTCTTACACGATTTATGCAAAATGAATGAATGCCATGAACTCAAGTTGCAAATGTTGAAAATGATGGAGAATACTTGAATTTTTAGGACCTTTTACGATTTTTTATGATATTTTGTTAACATGATTAGCTGAGTTAAGAGCTGAGCAGAGGCGAATAATGTGAGCGTATGACTGTGTTTAAAATACTATATATTTAACAACAAATTATATAAATATATATTTTTTTATTAATTATAAACTTTCATATATATTTAAAAAAAATTATATATATATATATATATGTGTTTATGCATATATATTTTTTAATTTGATTTATATTCATTTATTTTATGATTTATTTTAATTTTTAAATTTATAGTTTATAGTTTATTTAATGCGATTTTGGCTTAAATATTTCCAAATATATCAAAAATATGTCGTATAAAAATATATATATATAATAAATAAATAAATAAAAATAAAATATTTAGAGAACTTGCATTTAATTATAAATTTATTTTAGAAGTTCTTCAGTTTTCTCAATTATTTTGTAAACAAATAAAAATACAAAACTTATAGATTTATATCTAAAAAAAATATATTAAATACAAATATTATTTATTTATTATATATTGAATATATTTTATATATTTAAGTATTATTTATTTGACGTATATCAAGTTTATATTTATTTTATATATTATTTTGATATTAAATAAAAATATAATTTATTCTATATATATATTATTTAAAATACATATTTTGTATACTGATCAAATATATTTTAAAAATTTTATTTAGTATGAATATAATTATTTTCAAACAATATTATATTTTACATAATTTAAATGGTTTTATTTTCTGGCAATCAGTTATATCAAAAGTCAGATCTACTTGATCTACTTATAAAATCATAGATATCATAAAAAGCCCATCCGAAATATATATCAATTTGCTTGCATTTAGTTCGATCGCTAATGGCCTTAATGCACTTGGCCAGGCCCTGAGCACACACGCGCTAAAAGAGGAGCACTTAGTGGCTCCATTTGTTGTTGCTCGCAAACGTGTTTGCTTCGGCAAATGCAAATAAATTTGGCAATTAGTTCAATAAACAGGCAATTGCCATTAGAGCCGCCCACGCGGATGCCGATGGCCAGGACGAGGCATTTAATAAAAGTTAATCAAAATGCATGGACAATGGCTGGGCTCAAAGCGGAGTTAAAAGCTCGACGCGGCCATGGACTAAACTGGCCGTTGCCAGTGAGAGGACTTAACAGACGGCGCATAACTAACTAATTAATATTAATGCGCAGCGAATGCTAATTATCAACACACACGAAGAGGGACAGAGCGAGGGAGCGAGGGCAGAGGCAGAGCTATATGAAACACAAAAACAAAATGAAAGCAGCCAAAGTATTTTGCACACAATCATATGAAACGTGCGCACAAGAAATGCTCGGCGCATGCATAACATAACAACAACAAGGACGGGGAGGCAGGACGAAGCGGCAGGACGATGAAGCCGAAATGGAAAAAGTTTGAGCGCCGTCTGCATTGAAATGCACACAAATTGAAATGAGCGAGCTCCCAAGGGGGGCGTGGCTGGGTGTTTTTCTGGCCATCCACACGTGTTGGCCATTTCAAAATGTAAACGTTAGTGTGAAACAGACAGAGAGAGGGTGGGAGAGGGAGAGAGCGAGCGTCCATCATGGGATCCAGATTACAGTTGCCAGATTTTCAGATACCCAAATCCGCTGCCATATCCGCCGTTTGGCAACTCTGTAGGCGCTTATTTGCTTATTCATAAGCAAACATTAACTTAATTTCCATGTGAGAGGGTATGCGCGCGCGTGTGTGTGTGTGTGTGTGCGTCTGGGCGTGAGTGTGTGCAAGTTTGTATAGCAAAGAGCATTCGCGAAATGTGATTATCAGCGCGAAGTGAGAAGGATGCATACAAATGCCAGCAGCTGCTCAATAAAGTGACTGGCCTGTGTGTGTGTGTGTGTGTGCGTGTGTGTGTGTGCGTGTGTGTGCGCATTTATGCATGTGCATATGCCCAGTTAATGTTTATAAAACAAATAAGCGTAGCCAGCTGGCAACTTTATAAAAAAATATTTTCCCTAATTGACGCTGGCTCGAAAGAGTTTGATTAAGGCAATGAAAACAGAGACTAAAATTAAAACATATGCTTAAATTCAAAATGTACTCTACGAAACTAACTAACTACGAAACTTATGTATATGAAAATTATAAAAAAATTATTATCATTATTAAAATAGGTTAAAAAAATATTGTATTAAATTAATAAATATATAAAAAAAATTAAAAACAAACATTTAAATATATTAAAATATATAATATAATAATATATATTTATTTATATTTATATATTTAATATATTAAATATTAAAAATATTATAAATAAACAAAATAAAATAAAAGTTTGTAATAAATAATTAATGAAATAAATATGTTTAAAAATGATAATCAGAAATTTATTGATTATTAATTTATTAAATGAATACAAATCATTTTTATTAAAATTTTACAAAATATTAGGAAATATAAAAAAAAAATTCACACATTAAAATCTAATTTAATTGCCAAGAATACATAAAAAATATTTCGAATCAAATAATAAAATATATTATAAAATGTAAAAACTTACAAACAAAATAAATAAAACATGAAATAAGTAATAAGAATTAAATAAAATATATAAAATAAAATTAAATAAATCACTCAAATCATATAAATAAAATAGTATATAAATTATTAAAAATATTTGTTATATTTTAGTTAGTATTAATTAGTCAAATAAACTCTCAATAATTTAATAATTTGTATTTAAAAATGCATAAACTTGCTTAGCTTCGCAGGCACAGAATCTTTGTGTTAACAGCGAGTTTGAGGATTAAGCGACAGTCAAATATTCAACTATTCAAATATTCGTTGTGCCCTGGAAGACGCATTGACATTGTGAACTTCGGGCGAAAAGTTTTGCCGTCAACGGCGCCAATCAGCGCCTCGAGGCAGACTTCAATTTGCCGACTTTGCAGTCGCAGCAATTAAGACTCTCTCAATGCACTTCGCATACTAATTAGCATAACAATGGCTGAGCTCTGGCTACAGTCGAATAGGTTTTAGGCCAAGGCAGCTGAAACTGATTGAGTTGGGCAGTGATGGAAATGAGAGATCTGCACATAGAAATCTTTGACTCCATAAAAGTTGCTAAGAAAATATAATAAATATATATATTTATATAAGAAGAGTCTAAGCAAGGAATGCAGCACTGAGAGCCCTGCCAAATGCCAACTATAATCCTAATATACCCCATAATTACCAGCTTAATTGAGCTGAGAGGCATAACCGTCTATGCAGGGTATTCCGTGTGCAGAGCCAACACGCAGCGGAGGAAGAAGAAGAGCAGCAACTGCGTCAGTGAAGCAAATAAACAACATCAACAGCCAAAAAGGAGCGGAGTGGGGCGTGGCGGGGCGGGCAAAGGAAAATTTGCGAAACAAACAACGACGGCAGACGTAACTTTGTTTCTATATAAATTTATAAACGAAACACATGCAGCATGTGTGTGTGAGTGTGTGTGTGTGTGAGTGTGCCTGTGTGTGTGTGTGCAAGTATGTTTAAGGATAAAGCGCAAAGTTTACACTCACTCACACGCTGTGCTGCACATTGAGGCCATTTTGTTAATATTTAATATCAAATAAAGGCCGAATGCGGCGTCAAATGGTGGTGGAAAAAACAGGCAACGCCAACGGTCAACGGAATTGAAAGTGTGGAAAATGGCAAATGGCGAAAAGGATAACCAACTGGCCGCAAGTTGAGTGAGTTTTGAATAAGACTGGAGCGCAAAGCAGTTAGTGTCCAGTTCGGGCCATAAGTGAATCCATCAAAATTGACCGCAGTGGGTGCAGTGGAGCGCAGGCCCATGGCTGCTCACGTGTCGGTGTGAAAAATTGTTAAGCACTTTGGCATCAGTTTTAGAAAGTGCGTAAGGCTGGCCAACTGGCTGGCTGGCTGGCTGGCAAACGTGCCCTAAACTCCAGCCATTTATTTGGCTTGTTCTGCTAGGTTAATACCCAATTACTGTGCAAATTACTTCAAGTTTTTACCCAAAAACTAACTTTTCAAGCCATGGACAAGGCACACGTGTGTGTGTGTGTGTGCGTGTGCCATTAAAGTTTTCTGCATGTGCCTCGAGCCTGAGACGTGTTCTCATGCAACTAGATGGATAGACGCACGCACACACTCCCTCCCTCCCTACCTCTGCCACACCCTCTCCCCCACACAGAGATAACATTTAAAGCTTTTTAATAAACGTCATAATTTGCTTAAAGTTTTCGCATAACCAGCTGCACGAAATCGCTTCAAGTTGAAATTCCACTTAAATGTGTGCGAGAGTACTTAGCAGCTAAACAATTTTCAAATTATGCAAATAGTTTACTTTCCCCCTCAATTTATAAACATTAATATTTAAATACGTTGGCATTGCCGGTTTGAAAGTTTTAATTTGTTGTGCAATTATATGAAATATAATATTTTAATATATGTTTGTAAACTAAATCAGAAAGTTGTAGACAAAGGAAAACTGTGCATGGGTGTTGTGGAAAATGATTTGTCATTAAGATATTTATATAAATTAAATGGAATAAATATTAAATTAAAATATATAGCATATATAATTAAAATATATATTATGCATATTCAAAATATATTTATATAATAAAAGAAAATATTATAAAAAATATATTTAAATTGTAAAAAATATATATTTTACAAATAAAAATTATAAAAAAGTATGTTTATGAAAAATATATTTATTTAAATAAAATAAAAATTATAAAAAATATATATTTGTAAAATATACATATTATATATTAAAAATATATTTAAGTAAATAAAAGTAAACAAAATAAAAGTACTAAAAAATATATTTATATTGCAAAAAAAAAAAAAAAAAAAAATATTATACGATTAATAATTATAAAAAAATAAAGTATATATTAAAAATATATTTATGCGAATAAAAGAAAATAAAATAAAAGTTATAATAAAATATAGCTGTATACATAAAATATATTTTATATATATTATTATGCAGAAGAGCTGCTAAAATTTATGGATATAAATAAAATGAAATACAAATTAAAATTGAATAAAAATACATTGATTCCAAAAAGCCTATCATTCAATTATACTCATTCTGGCTCTACAGATTGCCTGAATATTTTATGTAATTTTACTTTCTCAAAGAGCTAACTCTGAGCAGCTCAACTGCCGTACATCATGTATCTTTATCAATTACATACATATGTGTACATATATTTATCAGCATTATATGCTTAACATATTTTATCCCCTCTACGTATTCCCTTTATCATATTAGTATACAAGTTCAGTCAGCCTGCTCTATAATGTGGCTTCATTATCGCCTTCCCTGTACGATTTCAATAACTATTTAAGCCCCTTCGACCGATATAAGCTCACATTAACTCGGCTACTTTAACAACCACAAAAAAATGGTCCAGGCAAAGGCAAGTAAAAAAGTTTTATCTCATAGATGCGCTCGCGCGAACTCCCGGGACTCATCATCAAAAAGTATATACATATATATGGATATATCTCTTTGGCTGTGCGCGATTTAATTTTTTGGCTTAACAACAACAGAAACGGGTAAAAGAATAAACAAAAAAAAAAGGGGGAATAGCGGCGCACATTTGGGACAAATAGCGAGCACAATATGCTATAGTCAAAAACCTGGGCCTCGGGCCAGCAGCGAGCTGAAACTGAAAATCAGAGGCGACGCCGCTGACAGTCGGCGGGCAGCGGGCGAAATGCAAAACAGCGGCACGAGATTACAGCTCAGTTCAGTTCAGTTCAGTTCAGGCGCCCAAAGGAGCGCAGCAAACTTTTACTTTGACAAAACACAAAAACACACACAGACACACGCACACACACGCCCACACACAGCAATATATTCAGAAAAAAAAAAAAACAAAACATAGTTGAGAGCAAAAGCCAAAGCTGGAGCCTCAGCCAGGCGCGTTTACTTTGACCGCCGCCGGGCACTCGAAATGCATATGAAAAGGCGGCAAAAGCGGGGGAATCCCCAAAGTCGCCCCTTTCAGACCTTATGCGCGCTGCACGTGTGTGTGTGCGTGTGTGTGTGTTCGCTTTTTAGCTACAAAAAATAGCTGCATACGCGCAACTAAACACACTCAACGCGCACACACTTTAGAAACAAATGAGACAGAGAGAGAGAGAGGGGAGAGAGGGGGAGTGGGAGAGAGAGACTTCCACATTGTAGGTTTCTCCATGGACCTCTTGGCTGACTTGCTTTCTGCTCAGCTGTATAGTATTTTCCTTTTAAAAAGCAAAAATCCCTTCAGCCAGCTTCCAAATCAACATCAATGCACACAACAACGCTCCCGAGTAGAAGCAGTAAAATCGCAATTTCCTCTTTGGTTGCTGGCATCGATTTTAGGTTTCGACGGAATGCAGCCACGCCAAGAATTCTTGAACTCGCAACTGCCACAAGACAATCAAGGAAAAGAGCTAAGCAAAGTGGCTGAACTAGAAGATGAGCTGTAATATGCTACAGAATATAATATAAAAGATATATGTTATAGATATCATATAAGCATAATATATAGAGGGTTCAGACTAGCTAGGATGTAGATGCTGATATAATAGATTGCCTTTGCCTTCCTTATATACTATATTTGGTATGCTAGTATATACTAAATTGTATGAATACCAAAAATATACTAGAATTATTATATACTACATTTGGTATTTTAGTATATACTAAATTTGGTATGCTAGTATATACTAGCATATTCTATATATGGCATATTCTATATGGCATATACTAAATTTAGTATTCTAGTATATACTAAATTTGGTATTCTGGTATATTCTATATTTAATGTTCTAGTATACACTATATTTAGTATTCCAATATATACTACATATATGTGGTGAATACCAAAAATATACTAGAATTAGTATATACTAAATTTGGTATGCTAGGATATACTAGCATATTCTATATTTAGTGTTCTAGTATATACTATATTTAGTATTCTGGTATATACTAGTATATACTACATTTGGTATTCTAGTATAAACTAAATTTGGTATTCTAGTATATACTACATTTGGTATTCTAGTATATACTACAGTTGGTATGCTAGTATATACTAGTATATACTACATTTGGTATGCTAGTATATACTATACTATTCTAGTTTGAATTAGATTTAGTATATACAATATTTGGTATTTTTTGGTATATACCAAAAATCAAATTCAACATAATAGATTGCTATGCCTATGACTAGATAGGCTCAACTCAACCTACTTTGCTCTCTGCTGTCTGCCAGACAAATTTGCCAAAAACTAATCTACCCTACACTGGCATTAAATTAGGGTATCTAAAAACATAAAATTCGCTACGATGCAAATAATTGGATGCACTTATTCAAGAGAGTCGATTAACTTTGACTCTTAAACCGATTTTCAGAGTAGGCCAAGCATTTGTTGTAAGAGTATTCAGGGTCTGAGCTCAAAGTGCTCAAGTTCTGTTGCCATTTGTAATAAAATGTTGCAGCTCTTCAATAAGTTCGTAAATACCTTGTCTAATATCAGTTGTCCACTTGAGACTGGCTTCAATTTCCAGCTCAGATAGTGAATCCATAACTCACTCAAGCGTAAAAGCCAGTAGAGAAATTTAGTATAAGGAAACTCTACAAAAATTAAATAAAAATTCTAGGCATCGTAAACTATTTAAAATAAATAAATCTTAATATGAAAGAAGCACATTAGTACTCCTAAATGGCCAGCTTCGTCTATGATTATAGCCAAAACAAACAGTTTACAAGCAGTTTACACCCATTTAGTCCTTGACTCTGCCGCTCTCTCTATGCCACTCCTACCCCTGTCTCCTTCTCCCTCTCTATTTCACTAAGCATTCTCCATAATTCATTCATAAATTTCGTTTGATTAAATTCTCAATCGAGAAGTGTTTTCTCTAAACAGTCACTGTCAACAGTTCATGAACCTCTCTAAGCTGATAAAAAGAAACTACCACATGAGGCCATTATATCAAACCAGTTCCAGTTAGCAGGGAAGTTATTTTCAACAGACACACACACACACACACACACACACACACATGAGAGCAAGAACATATTTTTGCACAATTTCCATTTTATTATTGCACATAACCCAAAATGCCATTTATTTTTTCAAGTGTTTGCTGAAGTTTGCCACGCTTGCCGCTGCCTTTTTAGTCAAGCCAAAGCGAACACAAATATATATATATAAATTTATATATATATATATATATAGTGTGTGTGTTAAAGGGAGCAGCAGCGCCAACAACAATGGCAAACACTAAAATTTATGGTCATTTGGGGAATTTTACGCTTTTTCAGCTTTTGGGGGCGCCGCATTAAATGCTTACATGTTGATTTAACAGCCAAGCCAAAGCAGAACAAGGATTCGTTTCTCTTCGACTCTAACTCCTACACGAAATCCCTTTCAGCCTTTGCCTGCTGCTGCTCCCCCTTCCACTCCTTGCTTGCCACTTTGCATGCACTTTGGCCCGGCAGCTGTTTTGTTTTAGCGCCCAGTTTCGTTTCGCTTCGTTTCGTTTCGCTTCTGCTGCAAATCTTTGTTTATTTGCAGCTAAAATGCAAGGATTTATTGTAATTTTATACACCGACGGCAAATGAAGGCGAAGGCACCAAAGACTTCTCGCCTGCAGCCAGCCAAACAAATTGTTCTTTGCCAGAATTATGTGCGTCTTCGCCTGGCCTGGCCAATTTCCAGGCGTTCATAAACATATGGCCAGCAAGCGAAGCCTTCGCTTTAAGTTTGTGGCCATAAACAACAACATCTTAAAAAGCTGCAAACTGTTGTTGCCCGCATTCCAATATATATCGTATGTTGGCGAAACTAGCACAGTTGTTAAATTGTTTGCTTGCCTTCAGACTTTATTTGCTCTAGATAAAATGTGAGATTTGCTTAATGGGATTTGCAGCTGTTGGAGAAATGTGTGGCCTTAAAAGTTTACTTTGAGAATCGCTGAGAGAGGCGATTGCCTGTATTAGCTACTTCATAGGCATGTATATATACCTCAGCCAGCTGCTTTAGTAGCATAGGGAATAGTTAGAGATAACACGGACTCATTGAGAATCGCTGAGAGAGGCTTGAGCTTAAAGCTTCGAATAGATAAAAGCAAGCCTGCAGCTGGTGTACCTAGTGTTCATGCCACTTCATGTCACGTCACTACATCACAGCCAAAGTTTTTACTCAATTTAATGAGAATCGCGTAGAAGGCACTGCAACTAATAGAAGCTGTTGCCATGCCTCTACCAATACCCTTCACTCCTATGCAAGCTGTGACGCTGCTTTCATGCTAGAGACTTAATAAAAACTTTGAAATATCTGAAAAGGCAACTGCCTTGCCTTTGTTAGAGGAAACTTTTGCAAAAGGGGTTCATGGTTTATGTATATAAAGGGGTTTTAGTTATATATGTATATTAATAAAGAATTTTCTTGTTGTCAGTTTTCATTATGTAGAATTTACATTGCAATAAAGTGGGAGTAAGCGTTGAACTTGGCTAAGCTCAATGAGAACTACAGAGAAAGGCGATTGCATGTGGATATATTTGTTAATATATGTTGATTTGATATCTGAAACTCGAAAAGGCGTCAACAGCTTCAGAGTTAGCTCAACAACTGAATGAGAATCACTGAGAAAGGCACTTGCTGCCAGAGGCTTGGCTCTTATGTCTGATGCTTTTAATACTGGGGGTAGAAAAAGTCGGATATGATGTATACATCAATTGTATATATATATATTTACTTGATACTATAATAATAAGAAATCCTGACAATTCCTGATTCCTGACAATTCAAGAAGCGTTGCTAAGAAGCTCGCTAGCCAGCTGATTTCGACAGTCTCCGAATATACCTGCTGTAAGTTCTCTGCTGACACTGACACTGCTCTACTCCCACTGCTTCTGGCTGTTGTTCCTTTATTTCGCCCCGTTTATTGTCAGTGCAAACTGGCAACATATTTGACACGACGCTGATTTAAGTTATGACCCCTTTTGGCATATACCCTGCAAGGCTGCTGCTAACTTGCCATATGCAAATGACGTGCTTATCAAATAAAGTAAAAAGCGAAAAGGTGGGTGGGTGTGGGTGTGGCTGGGATGGCTAACAGTGTGGTACGACTGTGCGTATGCGCAATTTTCACATTGTTTCAATACTACACATACATTAAATACTCTACACAGACATTATATATAGCTCCATATGTGTGTGCGTGTGTGTGTGTGTGTGTATAGACAGCACACACACAGACACAGCGCGGTCTGGCTTGGGTTAGCTGCCTCAGGCCTTTGCAAGTATGCACAAGTAATGTGAGAAAATTAAATTTTTCGTGGCTCACACAAATGTGTGTGTGTGTGTGTGTGTGGGTGTGTGTGTGAGTTCTTGTGGATTATTCAGACGCTTACAATTTGGTGTTATGTGTAAGCTCCGCCCTCGCTCACAAAATAAAACCTGCTTAAATTCGCACGACTCTCAACTCTCTATTAAATTTTCTCAGGGCTGCTGCTGCTGCTTCTTCTTCTTCCAGCTAAGCACATTTTGTTAATTGAATTTGCATGCAAAATGATTATCATTGAATTTGTCATTTAATTTATTTGAGCCCGATTTCCAGTAGACATTTGACAACAAATGCGCTAGCGTGAAATTGCGAGAGAGAGGGAGGGAGGGAGGGGGAGACAGCCAAGCTCAGCAAATCCCATTGGGATAAGCATCGACTGCCTGAATATGCCTCGTATGAAATAGCTCTGATTGCTTGTGTCACAGCCGAAAGCTAATTAGAGATAATGAAACGGGTTCTGCGCCTTAAAGCCCCAAGCTGCCTGTGTGTGTGTCGATGTGATTAGAAAGCCAAATGTAATTTGAGTTGACTCGAATATGTGACTGAGGGCAGGCTGATGATCAAAAACTACAGGTAATTGAAGCTGTGTCTCTAATAGTTAGAGGAAGTATCAGTCCATATGCTGAGACTGACTTTGAGTGTACTCCATGTTTGTATTTACTTATTAATTTTTTTTTTATATATTTTATTCATTTATTTTTTAATTATTTATTTATTTTTTTTTATTTTATTAATTTGTTTTATAATTTTTCTGTACATATTTAAATAATTTAATTTGTTTATTTATTTTTTTTAATATATTTTATTAATTTTTTTTATTTGTTTATTTTTTTATATATTTTTTTAATTTATTTATTTTTTTAATATATTTTATTAATTTATTTTTATTTATTTATTTTTTATATATTTTATTATTATTTTTTTAAATATTTTATTAATTTATGTTTTATTTATTTAGGGTTTTATGTATTTTATTAATTTATTTTTTTTATATATTTTATTAATATATGTTTTATTTTTTTTTTTTTTTTTTTTTTGTATTTAATTAATTTATTTTTTATTTATTTATTTTTTTATATATTTTATTAATTTATTTTTTTATATATTTTATTAATTTATGTTTTATTTATTTATTTTTTATGTATTTTATGAATTTATTTATTTTGTCTATCTTTATTTTCATTAATGTTACCCTTTGGCATTTCAATTGTGTTTGATGCAACTGCAACTGCTTCACACACAACTGACAGCTGCCACTCGGTCTATGATGTCTGCTATGAAGTACGCAATCGCCAGGCTTTCAAACGCAGACGTGGTTAATTGACAGGTATTCATTTAGACCATTATTAAACGAGCCATTGGGCACGCAGTGCAGCAGTTAAAATTCAATGCAATCAAAGTCCATCAATAGGCAATGGCCAAATGGGCAGAACAATGACAGCTGAGCCCAAAGAAGAATATCTCAAGGTTTAAATGAATGTGTGTGAGTGTGTGTGTGTGTGTGTGTAGGAGATGAAACATAAATGAGTCCAGTTTGAGGAATTAATTATGACAGAAAGAGCTTCTGCCTAGTAAAGTAGAAAATTATATAAAAAGAAAATTATTAAAAATTATAGAAAAATATTTAAATTATTTAAATTTATATTTGACATTTAAATTAAAATTTGAATATATTTAAAATATATATATTTTAAAATTAAAAAAAAAAAAATTACAGCTTACATCGGGTAACTACTTTTGGCACAAGCATAGATAAACCGAATGCAAGTTAAAACTGCAATATAAACTAGTCGCGGCAAAGTAACTTTTGGCAGCATTCGTAAATTTACTTAGACTTGGCGCAAATAAGTGAAATTTGCAGCAGGAAGGAGCGGAAATTCTAATGTGCATTTTATGGCAACACATAACAAAATGCTGCAAAGGAGGACAGGAAAATGTTTTGCGCTGGCATAACTTGAATGCCACAATGGCACTGCCTACATATATATATAATATATATATATATATATATATACAATATACTATATATGTATCTATTCATATAGCGGAAGTACTTGGCATGCCTCATTGAAGCTCGTTAGCCTGACATGCTGGCTTGCTCGGTTAGCTGGAAGCTGGCTTGCTTGTTGACAGCTCATGGCGGGCACTTTCAATTGAAATAAATCTTTACACAAAATTTGCCAATTTGTTGTTCAGGCTGGGGGGTGGCAGGGCGCTTGCCACGCCCCCTGCCGCATTACACACATCATCCGCAGCGATACGCCCATATTGCCACGACGATATCCTTGATGCCATTGTCAATACTTGAGCCTTTTTACAGCTCATTCTCAGCGTTTGTTTGCCTCAATTCTCGATTTGCTTTCATTCCGCCCTCACTTACAACGTCTCTGCCCCTGTTACTCTCAAGTGCTCTACTCAAGTGAGATTAGCAAGACTTTGCAGCTAATGTTGGCTGTCCTTGGCTGTCATGCGACAGGCAATGCGCTTTATTGCTGCACTGCGAAAAGAGTTTTCCTAGCCCCGAAAAAGAAAAACAACAAAAGGAAGAAGACGAGAATAACTTGGCTATATTTGAAGAAGAAGCAGAGAGTGAGTCTCTCAAACAACTGTTTCATTGTCTTTATTGTAGAAATTTAATTAAAAAGCGAGAAAAAAATCAATTAAAATTTTGCCCCAATAAGTAGGCAACACATTTTTTCACTGGCCTTCGCTTTGCTGCCCGAATAAGTAGGCAACATTTTTATTATTTGCCTTCGCCTTGTACAAAGTTTTCAATTTATGGTAATTTCTTAATTTTCATTGCAGCTACGCCTCAGGCGCGGCCGCCTCACGTGTCTCGTCTCGTGTGACAATGTAAAAATTAGGCTAATGCGAGATTTCGTCGAGAAAGAAAAAAAGTTGTCGTGGGTGAAGCAAAATCATTTGCACCTTTAAAAAGGCATTAAAATGCGACTAGGACTGCCGACAAGCAATCAACGCTACACAGAGCACCTCCTGTGAGCCCAAAGCAAATTAGAGCACGCACGAATGCATTGGCCACAAAAATGATTTGATGAAGCCCAGCGACGGGCGCGGCAGACGCAGGCAACAGAACTACAGAGGAGTGTGTGTGTGTAGAACGGGGCAAAGGGAGGGAGGGAGGCAGGCAGTCAGGTAGCTCTAGCTGGCACGCACGTCATCCTCACCCTCACCCTCACCCTCATCCCCGTCGTCATCGCAAATGAAACTTTTTCTGCTGGGCATGTCCAAGGCGGCATAATAATAATTGAGTAGCTGGCAGCAAGGGCAAGGAAAGTGCCCTGCAAAGTTTTCTGGGCATGTGGCTGGCTGCCACTAGAAATGCAAAACAAGAGCCTACTGGCTGAGCACTGCCAAGCCATTACGGACAGACGGACAGAGACACACACACGCCCACACACTATGGGGGCGTATACGCAATTTAAGCCGCTTAAAGCATGAGCAGCTGCAGTAGTCGCAGTAGCAGAAATATGAACCGAAACGAAACGAAATCTGTCGCTCGAGTTCAGTTTTGGGACTTGGCAACGGCAGCCGCTAAGCTGTACGCACATGAAATATCCAACGGACGTAAGGCGACGACAGCGCGTTTACAGCAAAAAAGTCCTTAAGCACGCAAAAAACATTTCACACGCCCGTCTCGCCGTCGGCTTCGGCCTGAACCAGCACTTAGGAGCGTCGATGTCACGATGATGAGCATGCCGACGACGATGATGATGAGCCCGATGCCCGGGTCGGCCATGGAGTCAAGTGCCGGCCGAGCAGCACGCGTTGCTCAAAGTAACTCAAGTAGTGCAAATACCGCGACCAAACCGAACTCTGCTGTCGCTCAAGTAAAAGGACTGAAAAAAGAGTGTTGAAGCCGCTCCGCCGCCCCACCGCCCCACCGCACCACATAGACATGAAGTTAAGTGGCGTAAAGCGTGTACTTAATCGCTTAAAGCATTACAATTTGAAATTGAATATCATAAAGGATATTCAAACAGCGAACAAAAAGAGGGACTCGAGAGAAACTAAAGCAAAGCCCCAGCAAATAGTTGTAAAATGTTTAAGGGAAAGCGAAGAAAAACCCATTTTCCATTTGGCACATCGAGTCGAAGCTCTGGCTGGCTGGGCTGGCTACACATCATCATCATGGCCAACACTCTCGGCTTTTGTTTGAAATAGTTGAACGTCTATCGAGTCTGAAGCAGCAGCCGCTAACAAAATGTAAACGCTTCAAGTGGAATGCAAGTTATTCGAGTTATGCAAATTAAGCCCGGCTCGAACGGCTCGCAACATCCACAAACGTTGTAATCCCAGCAAATGGCTCTTAATTGAATAGTTTTAGAGTTGACAAATATGACAAGCGGGACTACGAGGGATTATGCAAATTGTTTATAGAAAATAGTATATTGTAATTTAAATATTTCTGAACTTTTGATTAACCTAATAAAATAAAATCCACTGAGTAGAGTATTAAAAATGTTATTAACTTTAATTAAATATATATTTTTTTTAATTTCATATATACGCAAACTGAGATTAAATAGTTTTCCTAATAAACTCTGTTACTTATTTTGTTATGCACTTATTTTTGTATAGTAAAATAACATGTAGCTAAATAATTTTAATATATTTTTCTGTATTTTTTATATTTTTTTTTTCATATTTTTATATTTTTATATTCATATATTTATATTTATTTATATTTATTGTAAATATATACGATTATGTTTATCACTTTATGCTGTTTATATTAACGAATTTATACATTTTTATAAATATAAATGGAAAATGCTTTACAGATATGTGGCCTACCGTTTTTCATAATTTTTTGCAAATATATAAAATTAGCTATTTTAATTCTAATTAAATCCCATTCACAGAAACTTTCACCTACACCTACATAAATAAATATATAAACATACTATGCAAAAAAACCCGAAATTAATTTTAAAGCTAATTTAGTAAAATACAAAACAAAAATAAAATGACACAAAAACAAAATTAATAAAAGCAATAATTTCGCATTTGCATTAAAATAAATTTTCGGATCTGGCACAAATTAAATTTTGCTCTATTTTTGTGGGTTTTATTTGTTTTTTTAGTGTGTTTTGGGCAGCAACCGAAAACAGTTCAAAATTTATTTGCCACATTTATAAAGTTATAAATTGCAATTTGTTTTCTGTTTGCTCAACAATTAAAACTGAGCTTAGTCGGAGAGAGAGAGAGAGAGAGAGAGGGAGAGAGACGAGGAGTAGGAGAAATTAAAAACCTTTTGTTGCTTTTTAGAGAGCACTTCAAAATGCTACCCGAATGCCATTAAATATGGATGACATTTTGACAATTGATGGCCGTGCGCCGGGCCAAGGAATCGATAACATAAAATATGCATTACCCAGTGTACATCAGAGCAAGTAGCCTGAAAGAATGGCTGGGGCGGGCTGGGCAGATGAGCTGGGTGGGGGGGGCGTTGTGCTGCGGACTCGGTTGGGGCATGTGCAAAATGCGTCGCTGGGACAGCTGCCAATTTGCAATTTGCTTTTATCATCTTAATTTGATTTGAATCGTATTTGTGTTCAAATTCTGCAAACCCCATCAAAAGTCCACAATGGAATGCTGCGCAAATTAGCAGAGAAATCAATTATTTATTATGTCATTATTTGACGTGCCTAATTGAAGTCCAATAACAAAATCTTACTGATTCCAAGCGCACAGCTCAAACAGGCAGGCAGCATGAATTTGTCAAGCTACAATGAGCTGCATGAGCTCAGCCTGCATTGCTAAATTTATAAGATTCCGTACTCATTTGCATGGACTTAAGTAGAGCGAAAGATTAACTGAGCAGGAGAGCATGTGCTGAGTGGGAATATAGCTCAGACTGAAGCTAGTAAGGAAGAATATATAAATATTGTTGCCTTCAATATGGTATGAATAAGAATATTTAAGAGTCTATATCATGAAGCCTAATAGAACATTTTAAAATCAAACTAAATTTCTAGAAAAACCAAAAATAAATTAAAAATGTGTAATATAATAATATATATATTATGAAAATTCTGTAAAAATAATTATTATTTAACTATATTTGATATCTGATTTTTCCAATTTTTGTTTTATTACAAATATTTTAATTTATATTTTATTATAAATAATTTGTTATTATATTACACATTTTTGTCTATTGTATTATAATTATTTTGTATTTTATTATATATTATTTTATATTATATAATTATTTATATTATATATTTATTTTATAATATATTATTTTTATTTTATTTTTTTGTATTATTAATTTATTTATTTTTTACTATTTATTTTTTATTTTTTTAAATTATATTTTATTATTTTATATATTATTTTGTATTATATTTATTTATTTATTATTATTTTATTTGTATTTTATTTATTTATTTATTTTTTTTTTATTAAATTTTATTTTCATATTACATATTTGTTTTTATTATATTATATATTATCAAAGTTTTTATTTAACAATATTTTATTTTTTATTATTATTGTATAAATTTTTGTTGTGTTATTTTCCCCTCTGGAAAACCACACTCTCTATACATTGCCATCGAGTAGCCACTGAGCTAGCACACAAACGGAACAGAAACAAGTTGTATCAGCACAAAACTCGTAAATTCCAAAAGACAATTTCGAAATGTTGATTTTACTAGGTATTTTAGGGTTTTTGCAAGTGGCTCGCGGCTTTCTGATCACAGTCGACGCGCACGACACGGCCTGTTTCTTTGATCGCGCCCACGAGAAGGACAAGATCACGATTAGCTTCGAGGTGATGGAGGGCGGCTTCAAGGACATTGCCGTGGAAATTTCGGCACCAGATGCTGAGACACTCTACCACGCCGAGGCCGAGACGAGCGGCAAGTATACGTTTGCGGCCAGCAAGGATGGCCAATACACGCTGTGCTTCGACAACTCGAAGTCGACGCTGACGCCGAAGGTCTTGATGTTCCACTTCATCGTCGTCAAGGACCTGGGCTACTACATTGATCCGCACAAGCGGGCCGACGACGTCATCGAGCAGTCGCTGCTGCAGAAGGACATCAATGAGCTCTCCAGCCAAATGATCGCCATGAAGCACGAGCAGGAGTACATGCACGTGCGCTACAAAGGACACCTGGAGCTCAGCGCTAACGTGCACTTCCGCCTCGTGGCCTGGTCGATCTTTGGACCCTCGCTCCTGCTGTGCCTGACCATCATCGAGATCTACTATCTGAAGCGTTTCTTTGAGGTCAAGCGAGTGGTATGAACCTGAGCATGTTTTTTCTTTTTTTAATCAAATAAATAGAGATTATGCCAGAAAGTTTATTTCAGTTAGGATCTGTCTTATGAATGAGTCTTATGCAGTGGGCTAGGAGTCTCTAAGGTATGAAAGAGAGATGGAGAGATATCCAGAGAGCGGGACAGAGGGATATGCAAAAGGACAGCCATAACAGAACACACAAGAGAGAGAGAGAGAGAGAGAGAGAGAGAGAGACACATAGGTAGAAAGAGAGGTAAAGACATAGAGAGAGAGATGGCGACATATACAGAGAGAGCGCTAGAAAGTGAACGAGAGAGAGAGATAGAGATAAAGAGAAAGAGAAAGACATGGAGACCCAAGAAGAAGACTAACAGAAAGATAGAAAGAAAGAAAGAGAGAAAGAGAGAGAGAGAGAGCGAGAAATGTAGAGACATACAAAGTGATGACAATGTAGACGCAGAGAAAAAAGATAGAGAAAGAGAGAAAGAGAGAGAGAGAGAGAGAGAGAGAGAGACATGTAGAGACATACAGAGTCACAGCGATATAGAAAGAGGGAGAAAGAGTGGAAAAAGAGATTAACAGAGATAAAAAAGAGAGAGAGAAAGAGACAGAGATGCATAAATATAGAGGAGGACACAGATGGGAGAGATAAAAAGAAAATTCTGAGGAAGTCTGAGACAGAGACATACTCTACCTCCTTCTACCTGTTACATACACATTCACAAGTCCATTATACCCAGAACTCCCATTTCAATGGGCATCCCAAGTCCTTTGATTAATCACATTTCATGTCAGACATTGCCCAGGCTCTGCCACCTACTTTATTAGTCAGTCTCGCACATAACTAATAGAAACTTTGATATTTAACACAAGTCAATTGACTTGGGTCATATTAAACGTATCACTGAATCACACACACACACATAGACACACATAGCCACACATACATATATACATATGATAGAGTGTTCCGCTTCTGGTCTATATGCTCATCTTTCAGCCACAATTTGTTGCACATTTCATGCTTCACAAGTCATAAAACTTTCAAGCAATATACACACACCCTCACACACACACACACACACACACACACACCCATTGGCAGTCATGCATATGAGAAATATCATAAAGTATCCCACAACTTGGCGCTCAAGTATCCATAAAGTTCACTTCACCTATAAACTGTGCCCACATTGGATTAGCACAAATTTATGGCAGCTCCCAGCTGCTGCCACGCCTCCCGGCTGCCCCTCTGTCCACTGGCTAGGCTCACGCAATAACAACAAACTT
Source organism: Drosophila peninsularis (assembly GCA_035047485.1). NCBI lineage: Eukaryota > Metazoa > Arthropoda > Insecta > Diptera > Drosophilidae > Drosophila > Drosophila peninsularis. The sequence continues at coordinate 516,812 of JAWNPN010000035.1, forward strand.
ATCATATTCATTCACAAGTTTCGTTCTTCCTTTTGTTTCTGTCTTCTCTCCGACGCCAGATAACTAACAGGAATATATATATTTATAGTAGCTGGCAAACGCATGGATAGAAAAGTTTTTGTCTCTTATTTACGACAATGTCGCGTCAAGTTTTTTGTTGCGCCAAAAATATATACAAAGCAGGAAGAAGTTTCTTTATTTTACTCTCCCTATCTCTCTCTCTCCCTCTCTCTCTTTTGTTGCATAATAAAATGAAGCATGTTGTTGGATTGGATTGGCAGCACTCGAGTCGAGTCGAGTCGAGTCGAGTCGCGTCGCGGCATCTGGGCATCCGGTCATGGAGTCAACTTCAAAGACTCAGCTAAGCCAAGCAAAAAACCCAAAAAGAAACGTCCTCAATATTGCTCCCCAGCGTGAAATGAAAGCAAAAGTTCATGCTGATCCGAGCTGTGCGACGGCTTGGCTAACAAGTTGGCCATAGTCGTAGCCATAGCTGCGAGCCATGCGTAAAAAGCGCGACAACAGCCGGATGAAGATGCTCAGCGAGGTGGAGACCTATAGACCTATAGCGGCTCACGCAAGTTGGTGGCAAGCTTAAGATGGGCTAGATGAGAGACTATTTGGCAATATGGAATGGTAAGAGCAATAACAGCAGATGCCTAGGCAGAGAGCGGGACAGAGTGTGACAAATGTGGAGGGAGAAAGAAGAAAGAGAAAATATTAGGGTTCATAAAAACTTAAGTTAAAGTAATAAAATAATTTAAAATAAAATAAATGACAATAATAAGAATAGAAAAATTAAATTAAAATTAAAATTTAATTTAAATGAAATTAATAATAATAAAAATAAAAATGTATTTATATTAAAATGAAAATAATATATAAATAACAAAAATGAAAATAATAATACAAATATATTAAAATTAAAAGAAAACTATATAAAAAATAAATAAAAATAATATTTAAAAATTAAAATTCAATTAAAATGAAAATAATAAATATAATAAAAGTAAAATCAAATTCAAATTAATAATTCTATATTTAAAAGTTAAATTTAATAATAATAAAATAAAAGCAAAAATAATGCAAATAATACTTAGAAAATAATAATACAATTAAAAATAAAATAAAAATTCAAAATTCGAAATTATTATTAAGTTTAATAATTTCCAAATTAAGTAATATTTTTATTTACGCTTTTGTTAGGTATATAATCAAAAATAAAATGAGATTTTAATAAAAAATGAATAGAAAATCACTAGCTAAACATATATATTTATATGAAAGTGTAGAAAATATAGCATGCAATATATTAAATTATTTATTAATATTATAAATTAAATTAACTATACCTTATATATATATATATATATACTAAACTTTTTTTTTTTTTTTAATTCATTTTATTTACGCTTATTGTCTTAGATATACTAAACTACTCACAACTTCTGTAATTAAATTTGCTCTAGTAAAACTTCGAGCCTCTCTCAGAGATTATTTCTACAGATTCGTTTATATATATATATTTATTTATATATATATATATATATATATATATATATATTCGATTATTTATATATTTGAACCTGCACACACTTCGGCCTTTAATCTCTTTCACAACCTGTTCATCACTGTGATTAGCTGCTGCAGCGCACTCAGCTAGCCTGGCCTTAATTATGTTTTGTATACTTGAGCGATGTTCAACTAATTGCCAAGCATTGCATTGGCTGTAAACAAGGTTGGCGCTGCCAGCAGCAGCAGCAGCAGCAGCAGCAGCAGAAGTTGCTGTTGCTGTTGCTGCTGCTGCTGCAATTCAATTTTCTATTATGTCAGCTAGTTGGAGGCAATGCAATGTTAATAAAATATACGCCCTGCCCCGACCTGGCCTCCATCTGTCCCCCTTCAAGGCCTTAGTTAATATCAAAGGCAAACTCAAGATGTCAGCGGCAGCTCGGGCGCAGGGGCAGCGAGCAACAGCGCGTATACGCAACGTGCTGCGCCTTTTGTGCTGCCGTCTTTTTGCCTACTTACACACACACACACACACACAGCGCACAACAATGGGCAATATATCCAAACATGTGTGTGTGTGCGAGCGACATTGGGAGCCACTGTTATTTGACATTTATTTGCCATTTCCCCCAACCACAATGGCGCTTGCCGCCAGCCAGCAACACCAACAACACGGAGAAGCAGAAGAAGCTGCTGATAAAGAAGATGAGAAGTGAAGGAAGTTGCTTGCTTACCTCGCTTCTGCGGCAACGTCGAGGGCGACGGCGTCGACTGTGTCGCTGCCAACAGCTGCAACAGCAGCAACAGCCCAAAGAGCAGCCCGAAGCCAGCGACAGCTGCTCCTCTATTGTTCCGCCCCATCGCTGGCCGGGTGACTGTTGATCCTTTGCGATTCGCTTGTTGATTCCGTTGCCGTTTCGGCTTCTGTCTCTGCAGCTGATTCCGATACAAAGCGCCTTTGCCCTCGCTCATTTCGCACCGAAAAACACTTTTCTCACTTTATTTTATTTTCAATTTTATTTTTGTATTTATATAAATATATTTGCCACTTTCACACTCGCACTCTCTCTCTCTCTCTCTCTCTCTCGCTCTCTCGTTTATTGTTTCATTTTTTAATTGCTAAAAATGTAATAAAAATGAAATATGCAAATAGCTGATTCAATAATCCGCCCACTTTATGTGTTATTAATTTAACAGCTATTAATTATATAAATGACGCCGCTATGTATAGTTAGAACAATGTACAAAAATAAATAAAATAAAAATTAAAAAAATATATATAATAAAAATAATTATTTTTGTTATTTTTATTACATTCTTGAACAATATATATATTATTATTATTGTTTTTTATTAAATTCTTATAGTTTCTCTGCCTAAATGGATTTATTATGGTAGCACGATTGCTACCATATATCAAATAAATATTTATTAATTTATAACAAATATCCCATAATAATAAATATATATTTGATATATTTATTATTATGGGATATTTTTTATAAATTAATAAATATATATTTGATATATTTATTAATTATTATTTTTTTATATATATTATATTTATATATATATTTATTATTAGTTTTATTTATATATATTATATTTATTATTATTTTTATTTATATATATTTTACTGAGTCTACTGATTTCTGTTAAGATTATTAATATTTAAAAAGTTAAAAGACACGAGCAACTATAGTATTTATATAGCGATCTATAGTCTTTAGCTCGAATCGAGTTCTGGATATCTGTCGCGGAGTCTCTAGCTTGGAATTTCCAGCTAAATAACGTCTCTTAAAGGAAGTTAGCTCTAAACCAGCGCAGGTTTTCTTAAGGGTATTCTTGACGTTGCACGTGCCACATTTCGACCACGACCCACGTTTCACGACCCACGTTCCATATTCCATGTGCACCTATTAACTCTTATATAGTAGATTCTATATAAGACTTCAAGTCTTTAGCTGCAATAACTCGAATTCAATTGAATTTGCTTTGCTGCAGCTGCAGTAAACTAACTTTCATTAGCCACTATTTTATGGGTTGATTTGTAAAGTTCGAATACTCTTATATGGGGCAGGTATAAGGGAGATATATGTCTTCTGTTCTATACATATCTTCGCCATTAAACAGTGACTAGCCTTATATAAAACCAATACTCCAACACTCCTTACTCACACTGAACAACAATTTTTCATTGAAATATCTATTCCATCTATATGAAAGTAATCAAGTCCAAATTACTCAGCCAAATCTGACTTAAAACCTATATACCCTGCCTCACACATGCCGAAGGGGCATACAAATAATATTTTCGCATTGAAACATCTCCTGCTTAAGGACACCTGTGTCACAGAAGTATTTACTTCGGCACAAGTTCCATTCACACAGCTTACTTTAAAAACGTTTAGAGCTTGTCGCAGGCTGAATGCAAACAGACAGAAAAAGCTTTAAGGAATGACAACAAAAAAAGAAAAAATAAGCAAAAAAAAAAGAAAGAAAAAAAAGTTAAAAAGCCAAAAAAATGGGTGTCACATATTTCTTGGACGCAGGTTTGACTACCGCTCCAGCTCCAGCCCGACTCACTGGCTGGCTGGCTGACTGGCTGGCTGGGTGCTCGGCTGGCTGTTTGGTTGGCTGCCTGGTTGGTTGGTTGACCTCCAGGCACACTAATTGCTGCAATTTTTCAAGCTCTAAAGCACACCGTTTCGTAGCCGAGTGCTGCAAACATTTTTTGAGGTCGTTTTCTGCTTGGCATTGCATTGCTCCCCTCTTCGCCCCTGTTAGGCAAATGCATTTGTGAAAATATCAAAAGCGGCCAAAAATGGTCCTTGACATGTCGGCGCTCTAATGAAGAATGATGCGGCTGGCTTCGAGTCCGACTCCAGCCGGCGGCAGCTGACAAATGCCTGCCATTTTTATATGCTCGTCCTGGCCCTCGACGGCGGCTCAGCGGACTCGAGGGACTCGCAATGAAATGCTTTATTATGCATAATATCCCGAGTTGTTGGATTCATGGGCAACATTTACCAGAAACGTCCACACTCAGTCATAGCTGAGCATTTTCATGTAGCCAAGTTAATTAATAATTAATAGAAGGCTAACTCTATACACTAGTCAGCAAGGTGAGGGTTTTAATTAAGGCTTTTGTGAAATAAAATAGAAAATATCTGAAGATTTTACAGTTGTTGCCTATGAAGTTGTAGCTTGAAGGTAACTTGTTCAGCTTATCAGTGAACTTGAAAGCGAATTTTAGAGAATTTATTTTTCTGCACTTTTAGCTTGACTGATAAATGATATTTAATATTTTCGTTGTTATAATCTATAGAAAAATATTTAGGAAATTCAGTTTCGCCTTGTTGAGTATTAAATATTTTGTAGAGTATAAAAAACTTGGCTGGGTAAGTAAATAAATTAAAATTTAATTTAATGTAATGAAGTTTGAAAAAATAAATATTAATACTTTTGAATTTGTTGAAATTACGCTTTACAATATTTTATATGCACAATACAAATATTTTGTATGCATCAAGAAATAATTCAAAATTAAAATATAATAAAAGATTTTTCGCCATATAATATTTCTAATATTTTATTTACATTTTGAAATATTTAAAATACTTTATTTATATTTTAAAATATTTTATTTTGATTTTAAAATATTTAAAATATTTTATTTATATTTTAAAATGTTTAAAATATTTAATTAATAATTTGAAATATTTATAATATTTTCAAATTATATTTTTATAATTGTTAACGTTGGCAAAAAATTAATTTTTTAAATCTTTAATTTATATATTTAATGTCAATAAATAATTTAATATTTAAATATCATTTTTTAAATATTATTAAATTTATATTTTAAAATATATATTAAAAGCAGAAAAAACTAAGAAAATATTATATGAGGCTTATCGAGTATTCTTTGCTAAGGCAAAGTTTCTTAGCTGCCAAATTTAAAGATATAAGACTATCGCTATAATTCAATAGAATAAATTTATATTTTGATAGTTTTGGCTACAATTAAGATAGTCTAATATCACAATATTTATTTTTATCAAAATAATTATTCAATTACCGATTTTAATAACTTTTATATTATTTAAAAATACAATTTCAATTTGCAATCATTCAGAAAGTCAAATCAATTCTAATTATTTCTTCAAAATTCTAAACTCTTTCAAAATCAGGTTTCAAATGTCCTTAAACAACAAACCCATAGTCCAGCTAAGCTCAGGCTATATCTAGCCCCTTTGGAGTTATTTAAACAAACTTCAAAGTTCGTGGTCAAAATATAAGAAGCATAATTACAGCGGCCTGCTTAATATTTGAAAAAGAAAAGGGCACAAAGATTATGTTTGGTCAAAAACAAAAAAGAAAAGTTGGAAAACCCCAGAGCCAGCGAGGGTCTGACGAGCCGAAAGTGAAACGTGGAGCGTCGCAGCGGCAATAAAAATCAAAACCGGGTGTGCATATGGCGAAAAGGGCAACATAAAACAAATCCAGTCAAGTGAAACCCAGAGTCAGGAGTGCGGGCGGCGGATTTCCTGTTGCCGATTGATGGACGAGGCACGTACACTCGCGCTACTTTTTTTTTGTATTTATTTTTCTTTTTTTTTGTTAGTTGAATAGGGTCCGCAGGAGCCGTGAGGAAAGCTACACAGTTCCGGCCTGCGTTACGGCATTAAATTTAATTTTGATCATTGCGAGGCAAATTATTACACAATGCGACGGTTGGCGTCTTACGAAATGGCAGCCCGTGTAGCGTATAACGTGTAACGTATGAGGTGCGACGTTTGCCGTCGGCCGTGTGGAGCGGACAATGTTATCCTGACGCCGTTTGCACGAGAACTGAGCGCGCGCGTCAGCGACCTGCACGAAGCTAGCAACAAACTGCGATTGCCAATCGGCTGGCTGAGCGACGAGCGCGAAATGGCAGACGACACGACGACCTGAAGCTTTGGCTTGCCACGGCAAACTGACGTCGACGCTGAGAGCTGCTGCGGCTGTAGGCTATCGCTATAGCTATGTCTATAGTTCTAACTGTAACTGTAACTGTAAATGAAAGTGAAGTTTCGCCTTAGCGCGGCTCTGAGCGAAACGGTTCAGTTTATCTGAGCTGCAGAGAGCGAGCGTAAAAGCTTTGTCGGAGAGAGCATTAAGTTGTCATGCTCTCTCTCCCTCTCTCTCTCTCTCTGTGTCATATGGCGTTTGTTTACGTGCCAACAGCTGATGCCCCACAGCCGACAGCACGTGCTCAGCGCACTTGCCAGCGCTCAGATTAGACAGGTCCAAACATGTTGTCTTTTTGCTTGTGCATTGTGAAGTTAGGCGCGGGCAGCGGTGCATGGAAGCATTAATGTTTATGTGTGTGTGAGAGAAGCATAACAAGTCAAAGTCAATTTGGACATTCTTTCAATTTGGTATTTTTTACAGTACAACAAAATTATATAGATAGCAATTCTACCTATAAATTAATAAATTACTGTAAATATACATATGAGAACAGAGGGTGGAAAGCAAGTAGGCAGTTCCTGACTGTGAAATACCCTTAACAAGTTTAAGTGCGCTCATGCATAGAATTTTAAGCAATACAAATTTTTGACATCCAAAAAATTTAATAATTAATTAAAGATATGGAAAAATTGTTAACATATAGAAATACTTCAGCTACAATAGAAAATTAATAATAAATAAATTTTAAAAATAAAAAGAAAATTTATATATAAAAAACAATATAAAAACAAATTAAATAATATTTGTAAATTACATAGCAATATGTAATATGTATAATATGAATAAAAACTATGTCTAATATTTTTGTATATATTTTTTGTAATATTTTTGGAGTTCTAAAAATCAAAAACAATTTATAAAATAAAATTAAAAAATAAAAAAATATATTTGATAATATTTTAATTACATTTGATCTATTTTTTATTTATTTTTTAGTAAAATATACTCAATTGCTGTTAGCATTAACAACTTGTCTTAACATAAATCTCTCCTTACATCTAATAGTACAACTTCAATTATCCAAAACTCGCCACTCGCGAGTGACTCGTAGCGTGACCTGCAGACGACCTCTGCATGCCAATTAGACGGGCAATTGGGAGACGCTTTCACTCGATGCGCAAACGTAAAAAAAGTTAAAGGCGAAATTTTTCGGAAGGTTTCGCCATTTTAAATGCTGGCCAAGTTGGCTTTTATCGCTATGCCCCCATTTTCTGGCGCTTCCTTCCCCACCACCACTCGCCCGTTATCTTGGCTCAGCGCTCCGCGTCTGCTGCTTATTTTCTCATTTCCCGTCTTCGAAGGGCAAGTTGTGAGCGCAGGTGTCAAAAACAGCGCCGAATGTTGCCGCCAAATGTTCATTTTTTTTATGCTTTGACAACGTATAAAACCGCCCACGGAACCAACCCACCCAACCACCCCGCCACCCAGTCAGCAACTGCTTTTTGAACTGACACTTACAACTTTTCCTTGTCGCCGCTGACATTTTTCTACATCATCTGTTCCTTTCACCTGTTCCTGTCACCTGAACTCGTGTCCCGCTGCCTCCTCCCAGCTGCTCCTTCGGCTCGTTGTCTCGCACTCGCACTTTTCCGCCTCGGCCTTTATTTAATTTTCCTTTGTATTCCCGTTGAGTCGCATCAACTTTATGCCAGCCATAAAGCAAAGTGCCTCAGCATTCATTTTTATTTTACTAAGCATATTAAACTCGAATTCCATATGTGGATCGTGGCATCAGGCGAGCTGCTTGCGATGCTTCCCCAGCAAACGCACGACGAAATGGTTAAAACCGTTAAATATTTAATGGCTAACAGGAAGCAGGATTCCGTTTCCAACTTAAGCAGCATGCGAGGACTTGAAACTATAGTTTTCTTTAGTATTTGCAGAGATAAAACTGATTTGCCATATATGAAGAGCAAGTAGAAATAGTTTGGGGCTGGGGAGTGCCTGACTACGAAATACCTGAAGCTGTTGCGTAGTTCTTATAGCTAATGTATATAACAGAATCGCTGCTAATTAACATTCATAGAGACATTACCCAATCTGAGTTAACATTTATGCAAACTGCATAATTTATGCTAACATTTTAGCTTATGTAAATAAAATGTTAAAGTTTTAGATTATGTAAAAAAAAATGTTAACATTTTAGATTCTGCAAATAATATGATAACATTTTAGATTCTGCAAATAATAAGATAGCATTTTAGATACTTTAAATAAAATGTTAACATTTTAGATTCTGTAAATAAAATGTTAAAATTTTAGATTATGTAAAAAACAGTGTTAACATTTTAGATTCTGCAAATAATATGATAACATTTTATATACTGTAAATAAAATATTAACATTTTAGATTCTGTAAATAAAATGTTAAATTTTAAATTTTATTTGCAGAATCTAAAGTGTTAACATTTTAGATTCTGCAAATAAAATGTAAAATTTTTAGATCATGTAAAAATAGTAAAATTTTAAATTCTGCAAATAATATGGTAATATGTTATTTTATAAAGAGTTCATATTTATGTCAACATTAATAATAATAATAATATAAACAAGGTTAACATTTGGTTGATTACATACATGAAAAGAGTTAAAATACTTTATGATTACACATGTAGAGCCATTACATAAACGGAGTTAACATTTATGCAGTTAACATAACTTAACTTGTCATGTCTCTAACATTACATAAACTCTTCAAATAACATAATCTATTTAAAACCAACAAATTTATTCTTTCATCCGACATTTCAAAAAATTTTAATTGTTATTTTATATAATTTGAATTATTTCCAAACCATTGTCTATTGTGAATGCAGTCGCAACCCTAATTCAATTGAAAATGTCAAATGCCAATCAAAAAACGACAAAATAAAAGGAAAATTAAATTAAATTTGAGAAATGTGGGTAAATTTTGCAACAAATATGAAATATGATATAAATATAAATTATAATAATTGAAATGCCCGTTGACCGCAAATGTGTAAACAAATGAATGTATTTAGATAAATATATATAGATATATAAATAGCTATATATGTATAAATTTATGCGTTGTTTGTGGTTGGAATCAAAGCAAAAATCACTCATACGCCGCGTTGCCGCTGGCAATACGACATCGAATACACAATAAATATTTATGCAATGTTTTGTATATTGTGTGTGTGTGGGTGTGTGCTTAGTAATTACATACGCACACACACACATACACATACACTCACACCGCTCGCAACCTTTCAAGTGTTTGCACACATTATTCAAGTTATTTTCTTTTGCCCCAACATCTCATACAGCAAACACCTCGACATATTTGCATTCTCATGTATACATTACGCTGCCTAATGTGTGTGTGTGTGTGTGTTTGTGTGTGTAAGTATGCGTGTGTGTCCACAATTTTACGCTCTTGCAGCATTTGAAATATTTACAAGTGAAATTATGTCGCCATCTGGCGCTCTCTCCATATGCGCTTCGCATAATTGAGACAGCCACGCCCACTAAGCGCATGGCCAGCTGTGCATATATCCATTTGACGGCCCACACCACGCCCACTGCTCCCACAGCAACACCTGCGGTGCCTTTGTGACAAGCGTGTCGCCTTTTAATTAAATTTCAATTTGATTTATTGCCGCGATTTTCTTATTCGATTTCAATTTTCATTGTTCCATTGCCAGCGCCAGTTTGACTTTCATTTGTCCCTTTGTTTGCGGCTTTGTGCGTTAAGCCCCCAAAGTGATTGCCATTCATTAAAGTTGCAGCCCATAGCCAGGCGTAGTCAGCTTAATGAATTTTCATATCAAGCATTGGACAGTTTTGGGGAAATCTAACAAAAGCTTGAGCTTGATATTAGACTTATTAAATTATTATTGGAGAAATAATGGTATATATATACTAGGAATAATGCAATATATATTTTCTTAATTAATTTTTTTAATACAAAATATTAATCAATTATGTCAAAAAATGTTGCTGCTCTGTGAATTTCTTTTTTATCTAATTTTTTACCACTTTTTTTAATTTATTTCATTTACTGAATTTATTTAATTTATTTAATATATTTTATTTTTTTTTTAATTTTTAATTTAATCTATTTAATTTTAATTTAATTTAATTTTCTTAGTTAATTTTTTTTATTTTATTTTTTATTTATTTATTTAATTTATTTTTATTTAATAAATATTTTAGTTTTTTATTTATTTGATTTATTTTATTTGTTTTATTTAATTCATCTTATTTTAAATATTTTATTTATTTTATGTTATTTAGTTTTTTTAACTCTTTTATTTATTTATTATATTTTATAAATTCATTTTATTTATTTCATTCATTTATTTAATTTTATTTATTTATTTATTATTTTTTATTTATTTATTTTCCTACAAAATTGATAAAACTGAGCGCATTAGTTGCACACTCCATGCTCCGCTTCTCCATTACAGTTGATTCTCCCATATTAATCTCAGCCAACTCGGCTCTAATCCGTTTGTTGAAGTCTGCAACATTCTAGCGCGGCGTCCATTCAAATTGAGCACGCATATAAACGAAAAGAGACAACAAAAAATGTCCACGGCGGGCCACAATTTAATTACAGTTGCAATACAAAGAAGGGGTTGCAGCAGCCCCTTCAGCCTCGACCCGCCACCCCCAGCCTTGCCACAGGCGCATTAGAGATTCGCTTGGGTATTGAATTAAACTGACATTAAAATGCGACCAAAAACAAAAAAAAAAACGTAAATGCAGCGCTGAGATTTCACTTAATGCTGCAAATGAAGAAAAAACTGCTGGAGGAGCGGCCGATGGGGGGGGAGCATCCGAGTCTCTATATAAAATCCACCACAGAAAACAATGCACAAATCCTATTTGAGCGTGGCGCGCAATTAAAAACAGGCGGTCGGAGCAACATTGGTGAAGTGCCCGCTGTCCAGTGTATACTCCATTTGGGATTGGAAAACATACACACACATACACACACACACACACACTCATATGCAGAGTTGGCCAGCCCAGCCCAGCCCAGCAGCCACTAAGCCGGAAGTACACAAATCGCATAAAACACAACGACGACGACGACGAGGACAACGAGAACGTTGAAGCTGACGACGCCAAATGTGAATGCAACTGAGTCCAGCCAAATAGCAGAGGCAAAGAATGTGGCATACATGACTCAGAGATGCTCGTTCAAAATTAACAATTACTAAAAATAAATTAAAGTTGTTAAACTATGTATCAGCTAAATAAATATTTTAGCTAAAGCTTTTCTAGATGTGCCACGCCCACAAATCTTTCTTACACACATAATTTTAATTACATTTATAGCTGAAGTCAGCAATAGTACTTTATAATTGGGAAATATTTGCTCTTAATTCAGTTTGCCAATAGCTCAAAGGGCTGAGCTATGGCAGCTTGAAATTTGTAAAGGGCTGACCCAGCAAGAGTAATACTACTTACAATAATTATATTTCAGCAATTATTTAAATTATAAATAACATATTATTTTTTAAATATACTATAAAACGTGCCATTAAATAAAACAATAATTTTTAGCCAAAAAATGGGCGCAAATAAATTAATAAATTAAACCAAAAGTTGGGAATATGCAAAAAATTGTCACACCTCTAACATCAATAAAGCAACAATTTTCCACTTTGCCATATGCCAAAGTCTAAATAATTTATCAGATTTTTCGACAAAATACAAAAATCTCAAACAAGCCCAATGAGTCCACCCAACTAATATGCCCCATTGACAAACTACAACAGAGCATTGAAAGTAGAACGGCATAAAAAGTAAACAGCCTCGACACTGATTCAAAAATGTATTCAAAATGCGCGCGAAAAGTGGCCAGCAAAACAGAAAAGAGTGAGGGAGCGAGGGGGGCACAGGTCCAAAATCCTAGATGGGGCCAGCTATAAAAAGTTGGTATTCCCTTTTAAGCCGCATTACAAGTGCAGCGAACGGCGCACGGATTACAAGCGAAAAGCGCAGCTGGGCACCGGCTCGGACCAACTCTGATTGGATGTGTAGCATTGCAGGCCCCCAAGTGCCGCGAAATTGTGCAGCCCGTAGGGGCAGCGCACGGGGCGGGCCGGAGGGCGGCCAACATGCGAGTGTAAACAAGCGACTTTGTGGCGCTTTTCGTGTTATCGAGTGGCGCACGAGCCCCATTTGCATGGGGCCAAGCAAATTTATCACTCAGCTGGCTGATAATTGAAATGAGACAGAGATAGAGAGAGAGGGAGAGAGAGATGAGTATTATTTAAAGAAATTTGTTAAGAAAGTCAAGCTGAGATAAATGGAATTAAAATGGCTAAAGAGATAAGCCAATTTATGTGGAATTCTTGACGATGGAAATGGGAAAAATGGCTGGAAATATTAATTTGAAAATATGTATTAAAAATATATACCATAGTGTTAATAAATAAAATAATAATAAATATTATATTATGTGTAAATCAAATAATTAATACAAATATTGAATAATAAATAATATAAAAAAAAATTAATATCAATAATAATAAACAAATTATATATTTATATATACTATACTGTTAATAACTATTATGTGTGTAAATTAAATAATTAATACAAATATTACATAATAAATAAAATACAAATAATAAATAAAATTAATAATAAACAGATTCAATATTTAATTTATTTAAAAATAAATATATTTAATATTTAATATATTTCAAAATATGTAAAAAATAAAATGAATCCAGATAATATAAAATTTAAATATTGTTAAATAAAATTATTAATAAATACATTTAATATTAAATATATATAAAATATACTAAAAAAAACTAAAAAAATCTAAATAATAATGAATATCAAAAATGATAAATCAAATTAATAATAAATATAATAAATGAAAAAAATATAATAAATATATAATTTACACTAAATATATATAGCAACAATATAATAAATAAAATTGCTCAACTTTAAAAACATTTTCTACAGAATTTGGCTTTAAATAAAAGAGCAAAAAAGCCACACAAAAGAGAGCTGACTTCTAGGCATCTCATATTTATATTACTATATACATATACATATATAGTGCATATATAGTGTATATATTATATATATATTATATATTTTATACACATATCACTACTACAACAATTCTACTCAAAATACTTAATATTATTAACAAAATTTAAATATTTACCGGAAACAGCAGCAGCAGAAGCAGAAGTCCAGTTGGAGCAGGAGCACTGTACAGGTCGACTGATCATCACGATGTTCGGAATGCAACTGAAGAAGCGCTGAGCAGACGCGCCTTTATATAGCCAGCCCCAACTGCCAAGCAACTCCAACTCCAACATCAAACTCAACTCTTGAGCCATAGAGCAACGATCGATCTTGAGGTGAGCATAGCAGAGTGCTCACTGTGTGGCAGGTAATAGCAAGCAGAAGCTGTTGAGTTAGAGAGAGAGTGTGTGCGGGTGTGATTGAGTGTGTGCATACATGCACTCAACTGTTCTGCCTCAGCTGCTCTGCTGTTGCATCTTTGGGCAGCCGCTGCTCATTGACTTTGCTGTGAGATGATCGATCAGAGTTGGAGACAGAGACAGACTGAAAAAGAAGAAGATAAGAAATAGAAGCAGCAATAAGAAACAGACTTAAGCTAGAACAAATTGGCGAAATCGGCGTCAAATTTATTATTATATTATTATAATTATAAATTAATAATTTATAAATTATTAAATTCTTAAATTATTATTAATTATTAAATTATTAAATTACATTATTAAAAATAATAATTTATAAGAATAAAATGTAAAAACTTAATTAAAAAATTATATAAAATATATTTAAATAAATAAATTTAAAACAGACATAAGCTAGAATTTATTATTTTATTATTATAAATACTAAAAAATTATTTAATAATTTAAAAAATAATAATTTATAAGAATAAAATGTTAAAAATTAATAAAAACATTAAATAAAATATATTTAAATATATTTTATATAATTTGTAAATTAATTTTTTACATATTATTCTTATAAATTATTACTTTTAAAATAATTAAATAATTTTGTAATATTTATAATAATAAAATAATAAATTCTAGCTTATATCTCTTTTAAATTTCATTATTTAATAATTTTCAAAATAATTATTTATAAGAATAAAATGTAAAAAATTAATTAAAAAATTACATAAAATATATTTAAATAAATAAATTTAAAACTGACATAAAGTAGACCAATTGAAATCAGCTTTACATTTATTATTATAATTATTATATATTATTTTAAAATTTAAAAATACTAAATTATAAGAATAAAATGTAAAAAAATAGTTAAAAATTATATAAAATATATTTAAAAATTTAAATAAAATACTTAAGTCTTTGCCTTGCTTAATTTTATTAAAATTTAAGTAAAATTTCGAGCACTTTTCCCTAGCTTAAAGTCGCTTAATCAGCATAAACTTGAACCCGATTGTGAATTGAGCGAGCTCCAGTACAAGTGGAGCGCGAACGCGTAGTCGCAGTCGAGGTCGAACTGCTCAAACTACTTGACCCAAAGCCGCAGAAAAGTCTTTTTAGCTTGATGCGCTGCAAATCTGAAAAGCACAAAAGGCGCTTGGCTTATTTCCGTTTCCGCTTGTTGTCCCCTGGCTGTGTCCAATCCAATCTTTACCTAGCCAATGCAATTCGCAGAGAGAGAGAGAGAGGGAGCTACAGGAAGAGAGCGAGAGCGAGAGAGACTGCCTTTGCTTGCATTGTGTGTGTCGCCGGAAATATTCAATTTTCAATTTTCATTTCGCTGGCCAGAAATTGGCAAGCGAAAACAAAAGATGAGAAAATCTGCTAAGCGCCAGCCGAACGAAATCAATTCAATTATTTTGTTATTTTTCTTTTATTTATTTTCCTTTTGTTTTCTACTTTTTGCTCTTTCCTTGATCCATTGAGGTCGCCTCGACGCACTTCATCCTAATGGAAATGGAAAATTCACGGCACATTTTCATTTATGCAACTCAAACTCAAAATTCAATTCAGGCCGAGCCCAGCCTAGCTCTGGCAGCAACATTTATTGTAATATAATTTATGACTTTGGAAAATTGCTCTGGAGCACGAGCAGGAGCTGTGGCTGCGGCTGCGGCTGGAGCTCAATGAATTCTGTGGCCCGCTGTGCTCGGGTCATTAACAGCTGCAGATGGCGTTGATTTCTCCAAAGATAATCGTAATTTATTATGATAATAATAATTGTTACACTCCGACTGGATACAATGGAAAATTGAGGGTGGCAACATGAAAATGAATGAAAATTGAAATGTTGTACGAAGCCAGATGATTAGGCACAAATACTCATATATATAATGAAGGAAGTATGTGCATATATCATAAAGGGTGTAGAATACATATAAAGTATATGGAATATATAAACATTTGCTGCTAAATTTAGTTTAAAATATATGAATTTATTTATTAAAGTAAAAGAGGAAGTCAGCAGCCAGAGGCAACGCCAGAGCTGAGTCATAGGTACAGCGCCAAGCGCAGAGTCAGAGTCAGAAGCAGAGCCTGAGCAGAGCAAGAGGCAGCGCTAGATAGGAGACAGAAGCAGAACCAAAGGTAGAGCCAATGGCAGAGCCAGATCGGAGGCAGAAGCAGAGGAATTGACAAAGCCAGAGGAGAGCCATAGGCAGAGCCAGAGGAGAGCAACGGTTAAGCCTCATTTGCGCACAAGCAGAGCCATAGGCAGAGCGAGAACTCAGCTAGAGGCAGAGCAACGGTTAGGCCTCAGTTGGGCTTCAGTTGGGCCACATTTGAGCACAAGCAGAGCTATAGGCAGAGCCTGATCGGAAGCAGAAGCAGAGGAATTGGCAAAGCCAGAGGAGAGCCATAGGCAGAGTCAGTTCGGAGGCAGAAGCAGGGCAATAAGCAGAGCCAGAGGAGAGCAACGGTTAGGCCTTAGTTGCGCACAAGCAGAGCCATAGGCAGAGCCAGATCGGCAGCAGAAGCAGAAGAATTGGCAAAGCCAGAGGAGAGCCATAGGCAGAGTCAGTTCGGAGGCAGAAGCAGGGCCATAAGCAGAGCCAGAGGAGAGCAACGGTTAGGCCTCAGTTGTGCACAAGCAGAGCCATAGGCAGAGCGAGAACTCAGCTAGAGGCACAGCCACAGGCAGAGCAACGGTTAGGCCTCAGTTGGACCACATTTGAGCACAAGCAGAGCCATAGGCAGAGCCTGATCGGCAGCAGAAGCAGAAGAATTGGCAAAGCCAGAGGAGAGCCATAGGCAGAGTCAATTCCGAGGCAGAAGCAGAGCCATAGGCAGAGCCAGAGGAGAGCAACGGTTAGGCCTCAGTTGCGCACAAGCAGAGCCATAGGCAGAGCGAGAACTCAGCTAGAGGCACAGCCACAGGCAGAGCAACGGTTAGGCCTCAGTTGGACCACATTTGAGCACAAGCAGAGCTATAGGCAGAGCCTGATCGGAAGCAGAAGCAGAGGAATTGGCAAAGCCAGAGGAGATCCATAGGCAGAGTCAGTTCGGAGGCAGAAGCAGAGCCATAGGCAGAGCCAGAGGAGAGCAACGGTTAGGCCTCAGTTGCGCACAAGCAGAGCCATAGGCAGAGCCTGATCGGCAGCAGAAGCAGAAGAATTGGCAAAGCCAGAGGAGAGCCATAGGCAGAGTCAGTTCGGAGGCAGAAGCAGGGCCATAAGCAGAGCCAGAGGAGAGCAACGGTTAGGCCTCAGTTGTGCACAAGCAGAGCCATAGGCAGAGCGAGAACTCAGCTAGAGGCACAGCCACAGGCAGAGCAACGGTTAGGCCTCAGTTGGACCACATTTGAGCACAAGCAGAGCCATAGGCAGAGCCTGATCGGCAGCAGAAGCAGAAGAATTGGCAAAGCCAGAGGAGAGCCATAGGCAGAGTCAGTTCGGAGGCAGAAGCAGGGCCATAAGCAGAGCCAGAGGAGAGCAACGGTTAGGCCTCAGTTGTGCACAAGCAGAGCCATAGGCAGAGCGAGAACTCAGCTAGAGGCACAGCCACAGGCAGAGCAACGGTTAGGCCTCAGTTGGACCACATTTGAGCACAAGCAGAGCTATAGGCAGAGCCTGATCGGAAGCAGAAGCAGAGGAATTGGCAAAGCCAGAGGAGATCCATAGGCAGAGTCAGTTCGGAGGCAGAAGCAGGGCCATAAGCAGAGCCGGAGGAGAGCAACGGTTAGGCCTCAGTTGCGCACAAGCAGAGCCATAGGCAGAGCCTGATCGGCAGCAGAAGCAGAAGAATTGGCAAAGCCAGAGGAGAGCCATAGGCAGAGTCAGTTCGGAGGCAGAAGCAGGGCAATAAGCAGAGCCAGAGGAGAGCAACGGTTAGGCCTTAGTTGCGCACAAGCAGAGCCATAGGCAGAGCCAGATCGCAGGCAGCAGCAGAGGAATTGGCAGAGCCACAGGCAGAGCCAGAGGAAAGCAATAGTTGGGCCACAGTTGAGCTAGAGGCAGAGCCATGGGCAGAGTCAGCGTGGACCCATATTCATATAAATCTAGCTTTATAAAACTCTCAGTTCTCTTTAATTTTTTTGCTTGCATCGAACTCAGCGCTGCCTCGAGTAGCTTAATTTACTTCAAAGTAAGTTGAGTTTATAATTAAGTTAAAGCGAAGTATTTATATTACTTGAATATATCTCAAGCTTGACATTTGCCCTCTCCCCCTCTCTCCCTCTGTTTAAGTTTTCATTTGCGAGATGAGGTGTAAAATTGTGACCCCTTTTTGGTATTGCGCTGAGTTTTCTTTTATTTCGTGTTGCATTCTCGTAGCTGCTGCTGCCACTGCTGCTGCCACTGCTTGGTGTTCGCCACTTTTATAAATTACCTTTTGCAACTCATTTTGCACTCGCAACACTTCAACGTCAGCGACAGGCGAGAGACTGAAAACCATATAGTTATACGCCCCCCTCGCCGGGCCGAACACAATGCCAACTTGGCTGGCAAGCAAAGGCGCAGCGCAGCGCAGACATTGTGCGTCGCATCCATTGCGGAAAGTTTCGGAGTTGACATCTGAGCCTGCAGAGAGTGCAAAACTTAGGCTTAATGTTCGGGCGGCGAGCATATTTAAAGCTGTTGTTTGGCAGCAAGTTGCGCCTTCGTACGCAAGTGCTTGTTTTAATTAAAATTTTAATTTAATTTCTTTTTGCCCACAAAGAGGGCGTGAGAGAGAGAGAGGGGGCGTCTGCTGCAGACATCAAGTGGCCGAAATAAAAAATCATTACGGCCCAGACAGACGCAGCCGAAACGAGCCGTTGTCATTACAAGCAGCATAAGTGAAAAATTACGCATACGCACGGTGGCCAGGCAACATGTCCGACAGCCCCAGCATGTTATATATGTATTCAAGAGGTGCCACAGTCGTCGCTGTTGTTGCGCTCATTAACACATTGTTGCCAGACGCTTTGGTTGAGGTTTTTTCCCTCGACTGACTGCTGCTGCAAAAAAAAAATGTTTTCTCCCTGCTCGTGTGAAGCGCAACCAAAAGTTCGACTATAATGAGTGTGCCACAGCCAAATATGTGAGAATAACTCTTTAAGCATGCGATATATTTGAGCTGCAAAGTTTACAGAAAAATAGGTATTAAATAAAGAGAAAGAATCGAGCAGAGATATCAGCTTTAAATATTTTTCAAATTCAATAAATTCTTGGACAACAAATAGAAATAAATATAAAATCTATTGTTCATAATAAAAATAAATCAAATATAATATTTATAAATATAAATAAATAGATAAAAAATAAAAAGAAAACAAAATACAAGTCAAAAACTGCCCAATTCCGTCGATCTTCGAACCTGAGTCTGCCTGCCAATCCTCAAACATCCGAGCCAGCGTCTCTACGAACATCGCCACTCAAACTTCTGCTCGATGAGAGACAAGTGCAAAACTCAACAACAAATGCGAGCACAGCTTACAATGCTAGCTCAATTCTATTTATAGAACTTCCATAAAGAGAGCGCGTATGTGAGAAGCAGCTCGCAACTCAAACACCATTGAGACTCTATTTATAGAACTCCGCAACTGCACAAAAGAATGTGCGCATGTATATTTATATATGTGTGTGTGAGCACATGCATTGTATGCGCTGGCTGCTTATGCATTAATTATCTCATGATTTTTGCAAATTGAACTCAAGTTTTATTCAATATCTTTTGTGTTACTTAACGGATTTCAATGAAATTTTCAGCATATGATCTACATATTGTATTTAATATGCGTCACTTAGCCCCAAAATTAAAACTATATTACATAAAGGTTTTATTTACATCTCAATTTTATTTTGGTAAATTTTAACAAATTTAAAACTGTTTATCATAATATAAAAAAAAATCAAAATTGCCCAAACTAGTTTAGAAACTAGGTACGAAATTTGGTAGCGCTAGCTTTAAAGACGTAAGAGATATGACCAAATGAGTGAAATTAGATAACATATTAAATCGATTTCATGCAAAAGTTATCGATTATTTGCATTAAATTTAATGTATGCATCACTTCCCTGTCTATTATAAACCTCCTTCTGCTGGCTACACATTTTTAAGCAACCATTATAGCCGAAATTCCCAGTTTCAATTCAAAACTTATGCACAAAGTGCCTCCAGTTGAAACTAGTTAAAATAATCTTTAACACAAACTCAAATTTTTCGCTCAGGCTCAGACTTGGCGCGTGCTTTATCCGGCTCCTACCAAAAGGCGCATTTTTGTAGGCTTGCCGTCGCTGCCACTGCACCCTTGAGACTCACTTGAGCAACCGTTTGGTGTGGAAGTTTTTGCATACTTTGGCAGCGGGCGCTGTGTGGCATTTAGCTGGCGCTTGACATATGCCGAGCGAGACAGCCACAGAGGGGGGAGCGAGCCGCGAGCCCGGCCTGATGATGTGTTAGCTGGGAAATTAAGCCAGTGCAGCGCACTGACAGCGTGACTGTTGCAGCACGCTGCGTATGAGTAATCTGGCAATGCTAAAGACCAAATCAGACCCAAACGGCTGACTAAGAAATGAAGCTATTTCCAGGCAACGTCGCCTGCTCGGCAACAATTTAGCATTTTAATGACCCTGCTGGACGCACAAGATGACAGCCAGCCAGCCAGCCAGACGGACGGACGGACGGACAGCAAGCCCGCCCGGACATCGTGCCCATTTCGATGAGCTGCTTATCCTTGGATCCTTTTGCTGCTTCAACTTGGCCCTGCTCTTTCTCGCTCGCGCTATATATATTTTCCTCGGCTGCGCATGCATGTGTAAATTCAAAATAAGCACCTCATTAAATTGAAAAATGTTCACAATTTGCAGGACATTATGTCCCTCCTAATACACACACACACAGACCTCTAGTGGGTCTATATGTCTGAGCATGTATAGAGCGAGTGCGGTTCCAGCCTTGCAAATTGTTTAATTTATCTCTCCTTTACATTTGCTGCCATCACAGGCTCTCTCTCTCTCTCTCTCTCTCTCTCTCTCTCTCTCTCTCTCTTTCTCTCTGTCCGTCCGTCGTCCTCACCCAAAAGCCAATATAAATTTGCAGTGTTAATGCAATTTTAAGCTGCTTTATTAATCATTTTTCATGATTTACTCCTGCAGTCGCTGTATGCATTCCGGGCAGCTCCCTGAACAGTGGGCTGAATGCGGATATTGATTGGGCTATCGATAGATGGATAAGTATAGGAATAATATTAACGGATAAAGAAATGAATGCCAAATGGATAAAAATAGGACATATTGAAATGATAAAAACTATTATATATAAATGGATAAAAAGCATATGTTCGGATAAATGGATAAGACGAAATATTATTTGGATATGAATCTGGATCCAAATAAATAAAACTTCAAACGGTTAAAAATATTTTAAAAATCTATAATGGATAAAAGTGGGTTGCATGGATATGGATATACAGAAATAAAATGTATAAAAATAATATAAAGAAAAATATATTTTTATCCCGAATTTACTTACTATTATTATCCATATGATAGTTATTAAAACAATATGAATACGTATGGATAACATTACAAAATAAATTCTGGATAAATATTAGGATAAAGGATAAGTTTATGAAATGGATAAATAATAAAAATAAACGAATAAATAAAATATATATAAATTTATCATAAAGTTATATAAGGTCTAGTCACATAGTTAATTACATAAAAGAATTCCATGAAATAAATATTTAATTTAATGAAGATTTAATATTTAATACTCATATTACTTTTAAGCGAAGTTACTAATTGCAAAAAGCTCTCGAAATATGCAAGGAATTAAGGTATTTGTTGTACAATAATTACAGGTGTTTGGGCATCAATTTAATGCCTCTATGAAGTGGAAATACCTCAGCTGTTGGCCCTGTCAGCGAACCAAAGTGAGTTATGCAACAATATATAAATATTTGATTATATATATTTAAATATATATATATATATTATATATAAGTATATATATATATTTATGCATTTCTTCTTTATAGCTGGCAAGAATGCGAATGAAAAATGTGGGATTGCAAATATTTTGATGTCAATGCATCGATATCGTGTCACGCCTCGCGCCTCTCGCCTGTCGCCTCACGCCCACCAGCTCAGCAGCAGCAGCAGCAGGCAGGCAGCTATAGCAACCACAGTTGCTGCAGTCAAAGGATCAGAATCTGGCCAGCGTCGGCAGGGAGCAGCGACAGTCGCCGACTGTTGACTGCGTTGGCTGACTCAAAGCTCAGGCGGCTTTCAGCATTTACTCGCATGCATTATTGAGCATTAACCTCATTTCACGCAGTCAATTTACGGCATTAAATTCTCTCAGTGCTACGCTTGACTTCTGACCCGGAGTGAGCGAGTGACAGAGAGAGCGAGTGTATTACGATGTGTTGCCATAAGAGTTTAACGAGCTTTGAGCTGATGAAGATGATTGCAGCAACAGCAGCAGCAGCAGCTCCTGCATAAAACTAATTTGGTTTTGAGGCTGGCTCATTTATTAGCCAGGCCAGCGTTTGTGGGTCGACAAAGTGTATTAGCCGTAAGCTGTGCCAAGCGACAGCAAATCGGTTATTGAAATCCGCTTAACCTGCTGCAGATAATCCTGACACAAATTGCAAACACTTGAGGCAGAAGCATAACAGCTAAAAAGACGCCCAAGAAATCCTTAAGTGCACACAGCCAGAAAATAAATGTGCAAGGACATTAAATGTGTGCTGCCATCTTCCATCTCCTTCTCCCTTTCTTCCTATCTCTTCCTTTTTGTGCCTTTGTAATTGGATAATTAAAGAAATGTCTGGCCAGGGCAGTTGCCAAGAATAAAAGAGAGATAATAACAAACACGTAGCTGAGTAGGTAGCGCAGCCTGATGCCCACTGCTGTTTGTCTGCGCGAGTGCCCCTGTATAAGGCAGCTATTAAAAGCATTTAAACGTTTACTAAAGATCCTAGTATATTTCACTAGCCACACACACTCGTGCACGCTGTCATGCACACTTATACAAGAACAGAGCTTCTTAAGTAGCAGCCAGTAACAGCTGCTGCAATGGACAACAACAACAAAATAACGGGCACAATGGGAAAGAAATAGAAAAAGCAAGCAAGATGATGGACTAGCATATACCCTAAGCAGAAATGTGCTATAAATATTTATGAATATATAAATTCAGGTAACTGTATCTTAAACAAAATTTTTAATATTAACTATATACATTTAAATATTTTATTTATTAGTGTTATATTAGTATTAAATTGTTATTAAAAATTCATTAAATAATATATCTTTAATACTAACTATATAAATTTATTAAATTTATTATTATTTATTATTTGTTTAGTTAACACATTTAATATTTGCCTACAGGGTATTCAAAAGTAACATACTAGTTGGACAATGGCAAGAAGTGCGCTTTGCCATATAAGCAGCTTTTATATTGCCTTACTTCATTTGAAAGGGAGCACAAGAAGATAGAGTGAGTAAGCGAGAGAGGGACAGCGCGAACGCGAGTGCTAACAAACTAGATAAAAGGCGCTTGGGAGAGACGCAGTGCTAAGAGAACGTAGATAAGCGATAAGCGAACAGCTGCGCCTCCAGCGACCAGCGGCGCTGGCACGTGTTTAACGGTTCTTCGGCTATTCGGCGGTTTATTGTTGCTCGCTCTAACTTACTTAGTTAAAAGTTGCTCTCCACACAGCTAAGTGCTGCTGCAGCAGGCAAAGCGAAGAGCGGTGGGTGACAACATTGCTGAAACAACTGGACAATGGCTGAACAGTTAGGTTTAACGCATTGCCCGGGCAGTCTGAAAGCAAGTGACAAGTGTGTGTAGAGAGAGAGAGAGAGTGACAGTGTGATGTGGAGTGAGTTTTCTACTTTTGCGAAATGCTATTGTTCTCATGGGTGAACATAAAGAAACCTGAAATAAAGAGTTGAGAGATATCTTCAGCATTCATAGGGAGTTATATGTGGACTTGTTGCATTTCTAAGAGTTTTGAGCATAATGTACATACATATATTTGGCAGTTGGTGTAAAGGCTGCAAACAGTTAATCAGATAAAAGAGAATTAAATTAGAGTATGCGACTCAAAGATACTCTGTTTGAAGTGGATGTAAATACCAAAGCATAGAAGAATAATAATTAAATTGAGGTATTTATAAAATACATTTGTTTATATATTAATTTCTATATTTCTATATTTATATCCATATTTGTTTACATATATACATATCTATAGATTCAAAAAAGTTTCTAGATTATTTTAATTTCAGTTTATTATAAAATTCTTATTTTTATTTACTTCTTTTTATATGTAATCTTTACTTTAAACAAATTCAAACTTCTACATCGTATCTATATATTAGATTTTTCAATTTTAAAATCCAGACAGCAATGCCATTATATGATTATTGCACACCTTTTCTATACCATTAGCTCAAGCAGCTGCAATATGCTATGAAAATTGCGCTGAACTCTTGATAAAGCAAATTACTTTGCCTCTGACCGGCTGTGCATGATTTTAATGGCGCACACACACACACACATACACTATCATACACAGGCACTAGCATGTACCCTCTCTCACACAGACTCACGCACACACACATATAAACACGTCTCCTAAACGTAGACACTTCAATTTAACGAGTAGCTATCGCACTTATCAGTTGCTTTGCTGTGGTGACCGCTGACTGACTCGTGCTCTCTCCCTCTCCTTCTTTCCCACTCTCTCTCCTCTCCTATCTGCCTACCTCTCTCTATGTCTGCCTCGCTGGCGCTGCCTCAGTCGCTCTATTCCTCTACCTCTCAGCCTCACTCACTATTGCTCTATCCCTCTGCCTCGCTGCCTCCATCTCTCTCTCTCTCTCTCTCTCTTTCGCTCTTTTGCTCTTTACCTTTCACATGTCAGGAAAAAACCATATCATAGACACCTCCTCTGTGGCTCGTAGTCGCATCTTCGTTACGTTTTGTTGACTTTTATGTCGGTTAAGTTGTTCTTGTTGTTATAGGTACTAAATGTGGGCAACAGCTGTTATTGTTATAGTTAGAGTCGCCAATGCAGTCGGCGTCGCAGTCGCCGTCAACGGCGCAGTTGCTGCTTTGCAAGCTAAACATAGGCAAAAGCAAGGCAACAGTCGCAAGAGAAATAATCAGTTATTATACAGTCAAAATTTTAAAATAAAAAAAAAATAATAAATAAAAAATATATAAATATATATATATATATAAATATTCATTCTTAAAAAAAATTTGTTTATATAATAAATACAATTTTGAGTCCTATAAATATTTTAAAAATAAAATTAAAAATATTTAATTTATTTTAAAATATAATATGTAAAATAAGAAACTTAAAAATATATATACATCCCTTAAAATTATATTTATTAACAAAATATATATATGTAAAATTTTATTTATTACTGAAAAAAATATGTAAGAACATTTTATCATCCTTTTACATCCTGTCATCTCAAGGCTTAAGCTTGCTCTTAACCTTGCATAGCACTATCTAATACATATGTAAACACTTATTATTCTTGACATCCAGCCACAAGGATATTTAATCCTTGACATCTGCTAACTAATTCAGCCAAAGCACTAACACCCACTCAAGCTTGACTTGGGCTCATAAAAGCGGACGTTCCATCCACAATTAGGAATAATTTCTAAGCGACATTTCTTCGGTATTTTATAGCTGCTTCTAGTGTTGCGATTTGCAATTATTTGCAAAGCATTTTGATGGTCAGATAAAAAGGCACTTAATTATATTGTTTCTAGCTTTTATTGTGCCAGACCAAGTCCAGGTCCAGGCCAAGTCCCAGTTTATGGCCAGCCAAAGCCAACAACAATTAAGACGTCTGCGGACGGCAATTGTTGACTTTGGCTTAAAGAGCTGTTTAAGAGCTGAATGCAAATGAAGCGGGAATTGAACTATTTCCGGCAATGTTTATGGATCAACGGCATTATCATTTCTCATCATAAAATGTCAGTTGGGGGCAGCTGGTTGGGGGTGGGGGTAGTTGTCCGCTGGGGTAGCTGGAATATATTCGGGAAGCAACACCTTCAGTGGCAGCAGCGCATAATTCATTAGGAAACTTGCAAACGGCGCGTGACTAAAGTGAAAATGTTTACGACCAATTTTCCAAGTATGAAGCCAAAAAAGCAACAACAGGGGAAGTGGTCGACTAGAGAATACCCTGCACTCTACAAAGAATGGTAATTATTCTGGGACAGATCGTAGCGATTAATGGACGGATAGACGGACGGACTACCGGACGGACAACCTAGTGTACGGAACGACAGACAGATCTTTGGGCAGCCGGACAGCAGGACGAATAGGCCGTCGGGCAGTCAGACGGACAGACAGACAGACAGACGGAGAGACAGACGAACAGACGGACAGACAGAGACAGACGGACGGACAGACAGACGGAGAGACAGACAGACGGACGGACAGACAGACGGAGAGACAGACAGACGGACAGACGGCCAGACAGACAGACAGACGGACAGACGGACAGACAGATAGTCAGTCAGACAGACAGACAGACAGACAGACAGACAGACAGACGGACAGACGGATGGACACACGGACAGAAAGATAGGCAGAAAGTCGGCTAGATGGGCACTAAGACGGACGGAGAGACAGAAGAACGTACTGACGGATTTTGATACAACCGAAAGCACAGAACGGCCGACGGACAAAATGAGAGATGAATGACAGGAGAACCGCACAAAAAAGAGAGAAGCGAAACACAGAGCGAGGGCTAAGCAGACGGAGATCTGGGCGTACCTAGATCGACCAGCCATATGCCATATATACACTATATCGCAACTCCCACAGCTCTCAACAGCCGCACAGAACCAATATACCCCGCATAGCCACTGTTTGAATGTTTCGGAATTTGCGCGCTGCTTTGGCTGCCAAGAAAATGTTGCCATTGGCCAGGTTTGGTCGCGTCGCAGCGCGCTGGACGGGCGTTAAGCATGATTTATGATTTGTTTTAAGCTGCTTTCAAAGTCGGTAGCACGGCAAGTCAAATTGAAATTTACAGGCAGACATAAAGGAATGAATGCCCTGATGGATATCTTGGCTGGACACGCCACCCGCCCAACCACAATAAGTACGCCGTATACATAATAAGCAGGAGCTGCAGGAGCAGAAAGCAAAGCCCGAGCTGAGCCAGCTCGGGGACACATATGCGTCGTCTGAGCTGGCTGCCCGTTACAGCAGTGGGCTTGGCTCCGCTAGCCATCATCGTCTTCAGTTTCATCATTATCATTATCATCATCGGTGTCATCATTGGCATCATTGGGCTTAACTCCTGAGGCGCCGTTCTGGCATTCAATTTGCTGCAGTTTTCGTTTGTTTCGTTTCAGCTGGATTATCGGCAAAGCTGCATGAAACTTTAATAATACGCGTGTGTGTGTGTTGCAACAGCAACAGCATGTGGCATGTGGCATGTGGCAAGCAGCAGCTGCTCCATGACAACCATAGCCAAAGGCAGCCACAGCAGCCAGCAACATCTTTGCCATTAAGTTCTATTTAATTTGTGTGCTTTGGCAATGAAGCCAAACAATGCGTCCGGAATTCGCTTTATGATTCGGTTCGGGCGCTGTGCAGATTGCGTTGCTCATGTCCCAATAGCCACAGGTGAGCATTAGCTGCAGCAACTTTTTCCATGTAGACGAAATTTAAATTGCAAATTTTTAGAGATTTATGGTGGCTGACCAAATAAGAGCTAGGGTAAAAGAAATTGCTATACAAACAAAGTTGTTTGGGATATGAAATTGTTCATAAATTTATATTGAAGCTGTATCTATGCCTTTTTAAATAATATTATATATTTTGCACATAATTGCTTTAGCTTTACTGTTAGCGCTTTAAGCACAAAATCGGATCGTGGCTGGTTTGATTTATCCAGCCGAATTGGCTTTATTGCCACTTAGTCTCAACTGTTTGCTTTGGTAGCTATATTTTAATTAACCCTTATGCATCTACAGCTGAGTATTGCTTTAAGCTCTAAAAAAGCATACACTGACTAAAATTTGTTAACTATGCAATGCTTTGCCAACGAACTGCAGCCAGCGATTTGAAGAAGCAATTCATGTTGCGCCTTAACAACTGAGTCGAAACTTTGGAAAAATTAAAAAAAATTATTTGCTAGTTCTATTTAAATTTTTAAATAATTTACAATCAAATGGCACGTCTTGAGTAATCTTTATAAAATAATACGTTACCAATTTTTTAAATAATTGCTGAAATATAATTATTGCAAATAGTATCACTCTTGCTGTGTCAGCCCATAGACCCTTGCCTGTCTCTAACTAGACTTGAAGACTTTGGCATATATACTCCTTATATATGTGCGTTTGATAAAGTAATAAGCAAATGCTCTTTTCATTCTCTTAAAGCCTTTCCAGCTGATTAGCCACATAAAATGTGAGCCGCTTTAACTAGCCAACATTTCACAGAATTTCGTAAATATAAATATAAATACAAAGTATTTCACGTTACATTTATCTAATCAAATTCACAAATGCTTTGTAATGCGCCCGCACAATTGCAAAATACGTAAACAAAAAATTGAAAAAGCAAGAAAAAAAAAACAATTTGCAAAATGCGCGTTTAATGCAGCAGAAGCGATACACACACACACACACATACTCAGGGAAAGGGAGAGAGTTCACATATATGTTTACCGTATTGTACAGTGACCACGCCCCCCTCTGTCTGGCCTGGCCACATGGCAGTAAAACCAACCGCCATTATACACCAGCTAAATGTTAATTCTCGCTTAGCGCTGCACGCGGCGTATACGTAATGTTGTGTACGGCGTATACGGCGTATACGGCGTATACGTAATGTGCTGCAAACTGATTTTTAGTTGCCAGCGAGTTTTTGGGTTTTTAGTTTTAGTTGTTCCACACACACACACACACACACACGCACACATTGACATGCTGGTTCACATTTGAGCGAGTTGATTTTACAGTTCATTCAGCTGTTGACCAAAATTACCGCGGCTTTCACCCCCGCCGCCCACTTTACTGCGCTTCTAACAAAATAAGTTGAGTTTCCGTTGCATATTTTCTCTCTCTCTCCCTCTCCCTCTCTCTCTCTCTAGCTTTTTTTGTTTCCATTTAGCAAAAGCACCGAAACAATGTGCGGACTATTAGCCAAAATGTTAAATGACACGTTGCATGCTGCGATTTGTTGCCGTTCCAGTTGCCTGTCAGAGTGTGTGTGTGTGTGTGTGTGTGGCAATAGTTGTCGAGGCCGAGCTGTACATGATTGGGGTTTAACAGTTTCAGGGGGTCGCACGGTCAGTTGCATTTTTAAAATAAACCACTTGGCCAGTTGTAATGCGAATTTAAGTTGGGCTTAAATCATGCACAACTCGGCCAGAAACCAAAAAACAGTTAACGAATTGTTTAAATATTTAAGTGTGTGCCGAGCCGAGCTTCGTTTAGAAAGCTCATTTCATTAACTGAGATTAGTTATGAATTCGGAATAAATTCAGTTGGCTAGGAGTGTGGAACGACTCTAGGATACCCATTCCGGTTAAGATATACACGTATACTATGTAATATAATAATATATAAATAGATCTAACTGAAGAGCAGAGTAAAAACTATTTTAATCATTAAATATATCCATTATTTCCTCATACACACATAAAACCAATATACTCTATTCACTGCATAACAGAGTATTAAAAGCAGCAGAACGAAAATTAGAAACAGATTGAGTAAAGCAAGAGAACTAATATACAGTATGTTAGTGCTGTAAGGGCAAATAAGAGTTGAGTTGTGGGGAGTGCTCAGCTAAGAAATACCCTAACTCAGCAACTTCTATCTAGTCTTGCTAGACTGGGTAATAAACTGAGTTCACGCTCTCTTACTGCAAGTACTCTATGCCACCGAAGACTGTCTTCCCAGCTTATATGTCTTATATGTGGAAAGTGTTCGACTAGGAGATACTCTAACTCAACACTTTCTATCCAGTCCAGCTAGACTGAGTCCACACTCTCGTACTGCAAATACTCTATGCCACAGAAGACTATTTTCCCAGCTTATATGTCTTGTGGAAAGTGTTCGACTAGGAGATACTCTAACTCCACACTTTCTATCCAGACCAGCTAGACTGAGTCCACGCTCTCTTACTGCAAGTACTCTATGCCACAGAAGACTGTCTTCCCAGCATAAATTTCTTCTGGAAAGTGCTCGACTAGGATATACCCTAACTCAACACTTTCTATCCAGTCCAGCTAGACTGCGTAATAAACTGATTCCACACTCCCGAACACTGCAAATACTCTGTACTGCTGACTGCCTTAGCCGAATATATGTCTTCAGAGTTCGACTAGGTGATACACTAACTTCACACCTTCGACTACGTAAGAGAGTGCTTTCCAGTGCACTCACAAGTCATATACTCCCCACCAGCACACATTTGCTTACTTGCTTACTTTCAACAGCTAAACAATGCCCAAGCACATCGAATTCCTGCCTGCGTATACGTAATATTTGCATTGAATCAGTTGCAGCTCAAGAAAAAAAGAAACCCTCAGTGAAATTTGCTGCCTTCTAAGAACTATGCCCAACCATGTCCGAGTGCTGGATAATGCTGATGCTGGATCTTCACACCTCTCGTAACTGGCTTGGCCAGCGGCACAAGTTTCCAGCAGCGCCGCATTGTGCTTTATTCAATTTGCTTTTGAGCAGCAGCCAAGCAGAGACAGAGAGAGAGAAAAAGGCTGCAATTTTTGTATTCCATAAATTCGCTGGCACTTCAATCTGAGCCCCCGCCCTCTCCCTCCCTCTCTCTCTTGCCCCTCAGTCAGTCAGAGCTAGCAAACTGCATTCCATTCACAATTTCATATTTCCTTCGTTGCTTTTTCTATGCCAAAAGTTTTTTGCGGCTTCATTGTCAGGCTTGTGCCATCTTTTTGTCTGCCTTTAATAATGCATAATTTGTTTTATAACTGGGCGCCTTTTTCTGTGTGTTTCCTCTGCTTGCACACAATATTACAATTTATTCACAATATGCGAATTTTTTTAATCAAAATGAAAACAATGCGCCCGAGCCATTGTTGCCAACTTATTATACAAATTCCTCGCTCTTCGCTTTTCGCTTTTCTTATATAGTTCTCTTCTTCCTCCATTTTTCCTCCATTTTGCCCGCTCCTCAATAGGAATTCAGTTCATTTTCTAAAGTGGACTCTGCGCTCTCCATCAAGTGCTGGACATCCCATTGTCTAAGCGTGCATGCAAAAATATCTCATTGTGGGTGAATATATATATATATATAAATATTATATTATATATATATATTTAAGACAGCTTTTGTGGCACAAAGCCAAAAAATATGCAAAGCGAAAAATAATAAAATAATACAAAAAAAATATATAAAATATTAAAATATTTTCTATTGAAGCTAAAATGCTAAGAGACATTTTCCAAACTAAAGCAAAAAGAATTTTACTGTTCAGAAATGTTTATAAAATGCAAAGAGCGAAAAATAGTAAGAGGAAATTCACTTTTTGTATGTGTTTATGGAATAAAGAGAGTGTATGCTGATCTGGCAACTCTATGTCGTATGCTGAGTGGCAACGCTACTCACACTAAATAACTCTCACTAAAACTAGCAGACTTACCATACGCTGCTTGCCAACAGTTAATGGTCGCAGCGCGCTTCAGTTGCCGTCTGACTTCCCGTGTTTGCCAGATCAAGGTATATAGAATCTATATTATATATATTATATATATCTGTTATTTTTTAATACATGTACTGTATATATGTATATATAAAAAAATGTACTCAAATATATATTTTGCTATAATAATTATATTTTTATTGCAAGTAGAACAAGGCATTGTTTGATTGTTTGAGTCTCTTTGTTCATAACTAAAAATATGTATATATATATATATATATATATATATATATATTTATTTTTTTTTATCACTTAAATGCCATTAAAACAAAGTGCATTTTATAATTATTTAATAACAAATTTAATCTACCAAAATTCACATTTAAATGCAAAAAGAGAAAACTTCCGACTAAGCAAAAGTTTTACACAAATTTTTGCCCTTTTCATAGCTTAAAAAAATGCTATAAAAATTCCTAAGTTATCAAAATGTAATCCTAAAAATATCCAATTATAACTTGAGCCATTCAAAAAAATATATAAAAAGCTGCAGCGGCGTCAATCAATTTAACTTCAAAATTTAATACAAAACTTAATTTAATTATTTTTATTTTGGTGCATGCATGTGTGTATGGCATATATATATATATATATATACACATACATTAAGGATCACTCTAAATAAATTGCACACTCAGCAATGTCTCACGCACACACTCGCGTATATATATATATATATATATATAGATATATATATGAACGACGCCAAACAAAGGCAACAGCGCTGTAATCAACAAAATTACACTAAAATACAAAAATAAATTTGACACGAATGCGACGATGACACAAAAGGGCCACACCACACACACAACACACACACACACACATACACTCGCTCACTCTCTCCCCTCTAGCCCTCTCTCTTTCACTCTTTTGGCAAGTGCTAGCAGCTCGAACCACAACCAAAGTAGAATGGCACAGCGCTTCCAGCGAAGTTGG
The DNA here is from genome assembly GCA_035047485.1 of Drosophila peninsularis. NCBI lineage: Eukaryota > Metazoa > Arthropoda > Insecta > Diptera > Drosophilidae > Drosophila > Drosophila peninsularis. The sequence goes on from JAWNPN010000035.1 coordinate 549,453, forward strand.
TTGCCAGCTACGCAGTGTGTGTGTGTGTGTGTGCGTGTGTGTGACCGTGTGCGACACTTTGTAACATATTTTTTGTCATTTATTTGCTGTGTGTTTGCCTCTTTTTCGGCGTCACTCGTCAGCGACTCGTGCTGCCTCTGCTCACCCAGCTACAGCCTCGTTGCATGTTGCTTCACACACACACACACACACACACACACACCCTTTCTGTGTGTGTGTGTGCCAGAAAAATGTTACATTGTTTTTGGCACGCAAGGCGACACTGCGGCAATCACACCTATGCTACAGCCGACCCCACCAACCACCCGCCCACACACATATCAATCAGTTGCAATAGGTGGTTGGGGGGAGGGGCAGCGCAAGCAGCGTTGCCACCCCAGTGTGTCTTTGCGGGCCACCCAGTGTTGCCACTCTTGTTGTCGCTTTTATGGCAACATTTATAACATTTATTCGTATTTTTACGACCTGAATTGTCTTTGTTGCTTTATTATTATTATGTCTCACTTGGGAATTTTATGAGCGTGCCCCGCCCCCACCTGCCCCCGCGGCCACCTACAATGTATTTTTAAATGTTGCCTGTAAACTGATAAAGAAAAGCAAGCAAATGCTAAATATGCTCAATCAATTGCAAAATATCTAAAATTATATCTAAATTATACATTCCGATTGCAAATGCGTTTGAATACTTTTTTAGAGACTGTTTTATGGCATTATGGGCATAAAACAGGGCTTCAGCTTGAAGGCTAAGCTACTGGAATTTACAAAGAAAATGCTATAAATTTATTACATTTTTATATATATTTTCATAATTAATAAATAAAGAGAGAGAGAGAGAGTAAAATAAATATTCCCCTCGGCTATTTGCAACTTAAAAGCTGTTGATAGTACAACTATTATTTATAAACCGCCGATATCTGTAGTGCATAAGCTATATATAACCCTTATCCACTTAAATATATCCAACTCCATGCTAAATATCGTAGCTAAATCCCTATATTTGCCTTTCGCTTACCCAACGCCAGCTCGCACTTGGCAGCCCTCAAAAGTATGCTACGTTTTTTTTCTTTCTTTCAGCCGCGCTGCCTCTGCGCTGTTTAGAGCTTGTTAATATTAAATTTGCTGTTGTTGCTGCTGCTGGGAATGTGCTTCGCTGGCAGTCAGTGGGTGGCTGGCGTCGGCGCCAAATGTCTAATGAAATCTAATAAATTAAAGAGATTTATAAAAGCATGGCCCACGGGCTCCAAGCCCTGGCTTGGCTGGGCTTGGCCCCCACACCATGGACTCCGCCAGCGGCTTAATTCTGGTCGCATAACTTATTACGGCCACATGTAGGCAGGCAGCCAATGCATTGAGGGCCGTAAATTTCAACAAGTGGATGATGGCCAAAGTCCTTCGTGTCCTGCCCGACTTGGAAATATCTTTAAACTTTTGCCGTTAGCTGCGAAAGCTCCGCTCCAGTGCGCCTTTGTTCAGCTGTGTCCGAGATCAAAGATGGAAAAGATTAGATTGAGCCAACAATGAAGCTCGCCTCAGTTCAGTTCAGTCGAGGCGCCCATCAAAGGGCTGAGTTGACCTCGCAACTGGATAAGGATTACACTCAAATGCTGTATAGAAACTGTAAACTTTAAGCTAATTAAGAACACCTTTAAATAGTTTTCATGGCAGCTTAAAATGGATATTAAAAATAAGTTTGAGTTGCAGTTGGGCATAAGTCTCAAAGCTGCTATATACCATACTATATATATGTATATAAAAATACATATATGTAATAATATAATATAAACATAAATAACTGTACAATTTTAAGCCTCATAAATTTTTGACACTGGATATTAATATATTATTCCTTTGTACTATGTAGAAGAGCTGAAAGTCTGTTGAAACTGATTCTCCCTGTGGCTTATTGTCAAGTGAACTGAAATTTTACAGAAATTTTAGAATTATCTTTGCACTTTTTTTTCAAGCGTTAATTAATTTATATAAAAATGGCAAATCTTTTTAAATATTTTAAAATTTATTTACTATTAATAACTTAAACAATTGCTGAGTTATAATTAGCGGAAATAGTATCAGTCTTGCTGTGTCAAAAATAATATATATCAAAATAAACAAAAAGAATATATATATATATATATATATATATATATATATATATATATATATATATATATATATATATATATATATATATATATATATATATATATATATATATATATTCTTTTTGTTTATTTTGATATATATTATTATATATATATATATATTATATATATATATATATATATATATATATATACCTCAGGGCTACCGCAATAGATTGCGATATATGTGGAAATGTCGAAATGGTCATAAATTTAAATTGGCTCTGGATTGGAGTAGCTCAAATAAAAATACGCAAAAAATAAAGGAAATTGCTGTAAATTTAATCAAAGAGCGAGAAGCGAGAGCGCAACAACAGCGGCGATAACTGGGCTAAATCTCTTAGGCAAGTTGGCTATAAATCTTAGCATAATATGTAGAAGGTGCAAGGCATGCAGAGAGTGTTTCACATACGCACTCGGTGGGGGCGAAGCTTTTTAAAATGATTTATGGAAATTGGGGATGGGGGCAGCGGAAGGATGAGCATGTGCGAAAAGACTTAAAAGGGGAGGGGGGTAGGTAGAGGAGTCAACACTTTGCTACCTTCAATTGCAATTACAGAGAAACACATATACATGTGTGAGTGTGTGAGTGTGTGGGTGGTTGGCATAAGCGAAAAGAGTTTTGCTGGCACCCACAGTCGCTTGTTATTTCAGTCTCAAAAGGCGAATGCATAAATTATGTTAAATTACCCACGCGGCGCATATCCTACAGATATTATATATATACACACATTTATATATATTTCACAATTTTTATGTACTTTACAGCTGGCAAAACTCTTATTGATATTCACAAAATTGACCTTTCGAAAAAGGGTTTCACTCAAGCAATTATTTATGAATATTTTTGGTTCAGCTTGAATCTCAAATTCTGACTGGAAATATATATATTTTATATATATATATAGATAGATATTTTATATATATATATATATATATATATATATATATATATATATATATATATATATATATATATTCTGGCTCTATTTATGCAGTTGACTTCCTGCTGCAGCGAAGACGCTCGCCGCCTTCAGCCCCAATCAACTGACAGAAACTTGTTGCCACGCGTTAGAGGCAAACTTTGATTTATTGAACATCGATTGGCACTCTGCAGGCAAGGCAGCTGCACTGAGAGAAATAAGTGTTGTGCAATTTTAAAATTATTTTCAATTTATTATTTAGCATTGCAGCTCTACTGAAGTTCGATTGGGGCTAAGTTTATAAGTATCTTTTATTGATTTCTTTTTCGTATTAAATTCAGGTTAAGTACACTGACAAAAATACAAAAAAGACACAAAAAAATAAAATAGAAATAAAATTAAAATAAAAGTAAAATTAAAGAACAATAATAGAAAATAAGAGACAAATAAAATATAAATAAAATATAAATAAAAATGAAATACATAACAAAAATGTAAAAAAAAATAAATATAAAATAAAAATGAAATTAAATTAAAATTAAAAGAAAATAAAAATAAAATTAAAGAAAAATAATAAAAATTAAATGAAAATAAATAAAAATAAAATAAAAATAAAATAGAAATAAAATTAAAATAAAAGAAAAATTAAAGAACAATAATAGAAAATGAGAGACAAATAAAATATAAATAAAATAAAAATAAAAATAAAATACATAGTAAAAATGTAAAAAAAAATAAATATAAAATAAAAATTAAATTAAATTAAATTAAATTTAATTAAATTAAATTAAAATTAAAAGAAAATAAAAATAAAATTAAAGAAAAATAATAAAAATTAAATGAAAATAAATAAAAATAAAATTGAAATTAATTACAAATTTATATTGTATTTTATTAAATAATGCAAAATAAAAATAAAAATCTTGAAATATTTTATAGTAGAGTATTATTTATTTTATGGTTTATTTTGTATAATATAATATATATTTTGATTAATTTATATGTTTAATTTATTAAACAAATAGTTTTCCAATTAAATCCACGAATCGCTCTCAGAGCAGAAGGAAATTGAGAATTTCGCCCTTGATGACGGGCAAACGCTTGTGCCACGCGTAGCTCACGTAGAGGTAGCTGCAGTAGCAGAAGAGCAGGCGAAAGAAGAAGCGCCGGTTGGGCGTGAACAGGCCCAGGATCTGTAGGCGTGGCTGGAGCAAGACACCCCGCATGCTCTGACCCGAGCTGTACATGTGGCTGGCCGTGGAGCAGTCGCGGTGCAGCCAGCCATGCATGGCCAGCGCCTGGTTGAGCTGCAGCAGCTGCGCCAGATGCATCCAGGTGGTGTCCTGCGGCGAGCTGGTGGCCTCCACCAGCGCGTCGAGCGATTGGAACAGCAGGCGCAGGCCATTGGCCAGCATCATGATGTCGAGCAGGCGACGCCAGTGGCCGAAGGACAGGGCGAAGATCATCGTCAGATTGTAGACGACGATCTGGAGCAGCTGCGGCGCCAGCGTGTCCAGCAGCTGCTGCGTGAGCCGCGCGTAGGCCACGTGCAGGCGCTGTAGGTAGAGCAGGCGCCGCTGCAGGCGCTTCACGGCGCGGTAGTCCGCGTGCAGCGTCTTCATGTGGAGCTGCTCCAGCTGCTGCTGCAGCTGGGCGTTGAGCTGCTCGAAGGAGGCCAGCAGCAGGTAGAGGCAGATGTTGATCAGGTGCGCCGCCATGTCCAGGCACCACACGGACAGGCTGCCGGGCAGGGCAAAGGTCACGACAAAGCCGAACTTCTCCACGGCGCCCGAGTTCAGCTTGAACAGCCGCAGATAGATCTTCATGGTGAGCAGCTTCAGGGCCAGCTGCACCACCAGCAGCCAGGACACCTGCAGCTGGCTGCGGCTCAGCCGGTAGAGGGCCGGCGCCAGCCGCAGGAACCCGTTGATCACGCGCACGCGCTGCTCGTGCACGCGCCGCGGCTGCCACAGGAAGTAGCAGAGGAAGAGGTACGGCTGCATGTAGAGCAGCGAGGTGTACGGACTGAGCACCGCCAGGCTGAGGAAGTAGCCGAAGGGCAGCGCCACCAGCCGCGAGATCGTCACGCTGTAGGGCGTCAGGTGCACCGCGTTGCCCACCCGCCTGTAGTGCAGCCGCAGCAGCCCCAGGAAGTAGAACTGCGCCAGGTACACGCGCAGCAGCAGCAGCGCCGAGAAGCGAATGTACCGGTTGCTGATGCGGAACGCGCGCAGAAAGGCCATCGCACCTGTGTCGCTCTGTCTCACCTGCGACTCGAACGGGACTGACTCGAACGGACTTCGGTCATCCTGGCTATCCTGCACACAGCAAATTGGTTCATTTCGGCGCTAATGCCTGGCTAATGGCCAAACTAATTTCACTATTAATATGAATACACTTCTGGTTGGGCATATTGGCTATGGGAATACCCTGTAATATAGCAGATTGTTGGCATTATTAACTTATAATTTTTGTAGTTATTAAATATTATTATATAAATATTTATACATTTTTTAAAATTATTTTTTTAATTTTTTAATATTTTTTTTATTTATAAAGTATATTTATATACATTTTTAAATTATTTTTTAATTTATTTAAATTTTATTTATTTATTGTATGCATATAATTTTTTAAATTATTCTTTATTATTACATTTTATTTATTTATATAAATTTATAAACTTCTTAAAAATAATTGGTTTTTATTTTATTTTTATTTTTATATATTTTATTTTTTTATTATACAGATTTATAACACTTTTTAAATTATTACTTATATTTATATATTTTTACTTATATAATTTTATAAACAACAATATAACAAAATAAATTACAATAATAAATTAAGACATATTTTTTTGTTTTTTTTTTTATATTTTACTTTAGTTTTTTTTATAGTATTTTATTTAACACTAAAAAAAGGAATGAAAAAATTCTAATATGAAAACTTTTGCCAAAGGAATTCTTGAAAGCATTAACTGTTAGGTAATTTGTTATATAATTAATGAAATTGGCAAAAAGTGGCAAGTTTTTGTGGCAAAATATGAATTCGGTTGCGTGAGCAAATTATGCAAAAATATCCATAAAATATTTCGTAAGAAAGGCGAGTTGAGGTGGGCAGCAGGAGGAGGAGCAGGCGGCGGGGGGAGAGCAGAGGAGAGGAGAGATGGAGCGCAGCGCGTTGTGGTAATTAAAAAGTTGGCTAAAAAGGAATCCGTAGTCTGAAACCAGGGATCGTTGACAGCTCAAAGGACCGACCGCCGCGCGATGACAGCGGAGCAAAACTTTGCGATTGGGTCGGGAATTGGTTCTGGCTGCCGAGCGAGTCCGCAGCAACCAAAGGCACAAAATGTTTACGAGTTCGCGCTGCTGCGAGATAAGTTGAAAGAATATGCAACTCGTTGCCAACTTTGTCGCCGCACAACAAAAATATAAAAATCAACAAAATATATATGTAAAAAAAAATACTAAAAAAATACTGATGCATAAAACATTGGAGCGGCCTTGGCTAACCGCAGACGCCAACGAGCTGCGGTTGCGCTGCGGTCGGTCAGCGTTGCCACTAATGTTGTTGTTGTTGTTGTTGTTGCATCGCCTGGTCATTATTGATGCCACTGGCGACAAACGCGCCAGCAGCGGAAATTGGAAAAGTTCTGCGGGGCATCTTAAAGTTCAATTTGCAGCAAGCCTCTTAGCCAAGTAAATATTTAAAACAAATTAAAAAAATATATATATATTAAAGTAATATTTAAAAAATATATACATACGTATAAATAAAATGTTAAAATATAAATAATATATTATATTCTTGACAAGCTTAAAGAATATTATATATATACCCATATATTTTGTTAGCTTCTTTTTAATAATAATTAAAAAATATATATGTATGTTTAAAAAATATAAACATATATTTAATATATTATATTCTTGACAAAGTTAAAACTTTATATAAAATTCCATATTTTATTTATTTATTATATATTTTTTTATAATATTAAAAAAATATATAAATGCCTAAATAAAATATAAAAATATTTATATATTCTCGACAATCTTAAAGAATTAAATATATTTCCATCTTATTTGTAATATGTATTTTTCAGCTAGAATATTTCTTTTAAGTTAAGGTCAAAACGTTTTTAGAATTATTTCAAATTTTTTTTCTAATATTATTTAAGCTGTATTCAATTAATTTTTATTTTATATTTGATTTATAAATATAAATGATATATTTTATCTATATATATAATTTATATTTATTTTATTTAAATATATTTAAATTCATTATATAATTTATTTACATTTATATTTATTTGATTTTTTCTCTTATTTTATTTTTTATTTTTAATAAATAATCTGAAAAACTAACTGGTTTTAGCTTGCTTTAAATAACAGCTGTTGGCGCGAGAGAGCTTTATAACCGCTTTGCTCTTGGTCAAAGCAGCTTTGGCACAGTGCTTGGGACAGCGCACAGGGGAAATGCGAAACGGTTAACCGCTAAAGAGGGGCACTGCCTGCAATGCTGTCAGCGTTGGCGATGTTTTTACTCCAATCAGAAACGAGCCTAAGAACAACATGTCCAATTGGATATATATATGTGAGTGTTTCCAAACAGAAATCTGACTTTTCTAATAAGAATCGAATATAAATCGGCAGTCAAAAAGCTTATACAACAAATGACATCAATGAAATCCCATGGAAAATGCAAATTTGACAATTGAAATAATAATCAAATAAGTCCCAATCAGAAACAGTATCAATTCCAATCAGAAAAATGCCAAATGCGCGCACAGAACAATTTAAGCTAACTGTAATTAGTTAAAGCAACATTCCAAAGTAGATAAACAAATAATCAAGCTCTGGCCTAGCTATTGTCGGCAATGTCGCGGCGCAGCCAATCGAGGAGGGCGTCCCGGGCGCACTCCGCGTCCGCCGAGTAGCAGACGAGGTCGGTGATATCCTCGAGCCAGTTGCCGATGATGTAGCGCTTGTTGCAGGGCATCACGCCCATGGCGCGCAGCGCCTGCAGGCAGTAGAGCTGCAGGCGGGGGTTCTTCCGGGTGCGCATGGCGCGGCCCACGTGGCAGATCAGCAGAGTGAACTCGCGCATGCGCCACAAGGCGCGCTTGCTGTGCAGCCCGTTGAGCAGGGCCAGGACGATGTACTCGTAGGTGAGCACCTGCTGGTAGGGCAGCTTCTGCTCTTCGGGCTTGGACTTCTCCTGGAATATGTCGGAGATCAGCTTGATGCCGTCGGCCTCGTCGAACAGCCGCTGCCCCTCCGCGCAGCGCAGCAGCAGCGCGAACGCCTTGCAGTTCATCTCCCAGAACTTGGCCAGGCGGTTGACGATCCGCGAGTGCAGCAGCTGGAACAGGCCCAGCTCGATGCCCTGCTCGGGCACTATCTCCAGCATGTGGCACAGATGATGCCACAGGTCGAGCGGGTAGAGCGGCTTGCACGGATCCTTCTTCAGGTAATCGGCGATCGAGCTCAAGTTCTCGGCGTCCGAGAGAACGATGCTGAGGACTGAGAGCGGAAAGTGGGAGAAGAGAGAGACTCATAAGGGAATCGAGATCAGCATACCCTTCGGCTTGCTTGTCAAATTGCGCAGTATCTCGGCGACGAGGTCCTCCTTGCGCGGCTCCATGTCCTTCACAATTTTATAGAACTCAATCATCAAACATTTGCGATTCGCGATTTGCTCGGCGCCATTCAAATTGCGTGAAACTATGTCTGAGCGGGGATGGGAGAGAGAGAGAGAGAGCGTGTAGGTGTAAAGAGAGAGATAGCAATACTTACTAAATATCTTCAAATATATTTCAATCTCCTCAAAGTGCTCGTCGTGGTACTTCAAACGCTTCCGCATAAAGGCATTCTTGAGTCTAGAGTGGGAAGAGTGGGAGAATGGGAGAATGGGAGAATGGGGAAATATGAAGAGAAGATGGGAAAATGGGAAGATATAACTCATCTGATGGCGAGAATGAAAGATTGAAAGAGGAGAGATGGGAAGATTGGGAAAGGGGAAGAAGGGAATATGGGAGAAATGGAAAGGGTATATTGGAAAATTGGAAGATTGGATAATGGAATGGAAGATTTAGAGTAAGCAAGATGGAAGATATATGACTTAAGCCTCTAGAATCAAGCTTCCCATTTCAGGACTCTACATTCTACACACAAGTTGCCACCTTCTCCTCACTCACTTTCTGACTATTTCCATCTCGAGTACGGCGCGCTGCACGTTCAGTGGATTGAGCAGAAACTCGGTTAGCGTGACTATGGCGCGCCAATGGGTCAGATTCACGTCGCTGTCGATTTCCTTCATGAGCTTGGGCAAGGCGAAGCAGCCGTAGGCCTGCTGAGCGCGGTCGAAGAAGTACGTCGAGCTCTTGGCGCATTGTTGTGGATATCGGAGACAGATGTCGCGCTTCTTTCTGAATAGATCCCATTCTGGATTGGGCATAAATGTGAGGACGTGACTAAAGCACAGGTGTTGGAGCTTACCCTTGTTCTGCATACAGTTGAGAGAACTTGGCTTCATCGTATCTTTGATTTCGTGTTGCAGAAAGTGATTGCGGTACCTTTCGAGCTGTTCCCACATTTTGAATGACAGTCAAATGAAAAACAAGTAGTGAATATATAAAATATAATTATTTAAAATTGTTCAGATTGTAATGCTCTAAGGGCAAATTTATTTGAGTTATTTTCAAATGTCAACGGCTCTCTAGATGGCGCCAGTTGTGAGCAGCGCTGCCAGATTTTGATAAATCAGTTAACATTTAAAACACTAAAGTGCAACAAATGACTGTAAAGATATTAATAGACTATTATTAAACTCTAAACATTAAAGATAATAAAAACAGCAATATATGTAGCATATTAACTAATATTTAGTATTATTCTTTAGAATTCGTACACGTTTTTCTGCTCTAAACGTAATATGCTTTGAATTTAATTTCAAATATCAACGGCTTTTAAGTTAGCGCCCATGCTGCTAATGTTGCCAGACTCTGGCAACTGTAAGTTAACATTTGCAAAAAATACTTAACTTCACCGTTTATATTTCAGTTTACTTTTAAAAACAATCATAGCATTTAAATATGTAGAGTAATATTATATATTTTTAAACATATTTATATATAAAGTATTTTAATTTTTGCCTGAAACTTTTTTGAAGTTTCTGCAACTGGTCACACCCAGCAGCTCAGTCATCTGTTTCTGCTTCTGTCGCTGTCGCTGTCGCCGTCGTCGTCGCTGCTATTGTCGCTAGTTTGTTTTTATCCATCTGTGCCGGTCGGCAGACTCAGATCTTCGCTGTAGACGGACTGAAGTTTTCGTGTGCGCGCGCAATTGTTGTTCAGTTTTTCGTCGCTTTCGATATTCGTCTCCTTTTGTTACGTGCCGGCCGTGCGCCGCTTGCATATGCGTGTGTGCGTGCGCTTTCTAGTGCTAGTGTGTGCGTGTTGAGTGCATATGTGCATCTGTGTCTGTGTCTGTGTCTGCGACTGTGACTGTGGAAGCGCGCAGACAACAAAAGAAAATTTACCGGTCCACCTTCTGCGCTTCCTTGTCCTAGCCCATGCCTATGCCCAATGCCGTTATTCGCACTGCCAAAATAACCAATCGAATTTTGTTTGTTGAATATTTTACAACTCAACTCGATCTTAACTTGTTTCTACACTCTAAATTGGACCAACAAATTTCGCACAATGGCCCTGATAAGACTTGCAAGGTAAGTGGTGAAATGCAACTAAACGAATTCCAGCCGGAGTCCAATAAGAAATGTTTTAGACTCCAATAGCAAAAGCCGCTTTGGCGTGTCTGCAATGCCCAAAATTATTTTTCTTACGCCAATTGATATATCAATATGAATATATGCATATATGTATGTATGTATGTGTGTGTCTATATGTAGTTTACAACGGGCACGTGCTATGACTATTGTAGGTTGAAAATTGTTTTTATCGATTTGCAAGTGCTGCGAGAGGAAAGTCCAAGAAATGAAACATACTCTATCCACACACACACATACATACATGCATGCACACACACTCACTCACACACACAGACCCATTTATGTGCATTGCAAATGACAAGTCTGTGCAATAAAGTGAAAGAAGTAAAACAAAAAATTCATTCAAGGCATTAAAACGAATTTGAGATACTCTATATTCAAGTTTATTTGTTGAGACATGATTGCTGACTGTCAAACTGTAATACGTCGAATGTACATGTAAAACTGTAGGATAGTGAGCTCTCTGGCGCAAAGATCTTGGTAAGTGCTTGACTGCAATTGGGCTTGTAAAACTGCAATTAGCTAGTAGTTGCTGTAAAACTGTGAAATAAGAAATTCTTGCGATTATACTTACACTTTATAAATAAGAGTTTATACAGTAATTGAGCCTGGAGAGTTTTGGTAACAAAGTATTTACAACTCTACTATGTGCTTACACTTGTCAAACAGTAAATTGCAGACAGTCAACTTTAAACTGTATAAACGAACTTCTTATTGCAATTTTCTACCTGGCATGTCGCTTTCTCTATTTTTCTGCTTCAACTGAGCTCTCAGTGACTCTAAAACTATGTTCAGAATATTTACTGATTATATTAAATTATTAAAAAATAATAAAAACAAGATTTTTGCTCAACATTTAAATTTAATGAATTCAGCTACGTGAAATATTTTTGTTTATAAGCGCAGAGCCAAAAAGCTGCGTCGACGCTGACTGCGACGTCATATTCTCCATTTCGTTTTGCTCTTTTCTTTTCTTTGCTTTGCTTTGCTTTTCTTGTGCGCTGCCCGCCCAATGTTTACCTTAACATTTAGCATGCAGATTGCGGTAATTGTTGTTGCCGTTGTTCCTTTTGGTGAGGCGCAATTGCTGAGCGCCGCTGCCTCTGCCTCTGCCGGTGCCTCCGCTCAACTGATGCGAACTGTAGAGGGAGCTTTAAGCTTGAAACAAGATTTTGTAAGTTTTGAACAAATATTCGCTACATTGTTGTTCTTACTGTTATTGTAACTGTTTACAATTGCTTTATTGGTCATTGCACTTTACTACGCCCTAACCCTGAGAGTCAAGCGTCCCTCATCGGCAAATACCCTACACGTGCCTTGGCACTATCGAAGTGCAACAAATATATTTACTGAGCAGGTATTTATGTTTGAAGCTTAATTTTATTTGTTTCTGTTCATTTACATGACTTCATAGCAATATCTTGGATTAAATTGTATAAGTTGTATGCCTGGCAGGGTATTGCCAGTTCGTCATGTCAGTTTACCTTTGTATACCCTTCTCTACATATCACTCCCCCTCAATATATCACTTACCTTTGCTATATATTATGTCTGCTCAGATTAAGTTGCATTCTCTAATTAATTATCAATCTATCAAGCTTGCGGTTGTTCATTTAATAGACTTAGGTAGGTAGAATTAGTATATGTATATATATAATATAGGATTATTCACTGTTTAAACTGTTTTTAAAATGAACAAGTGAAGCATCAGCTGCTATCGCAAATGGAATAGCTAGGGAGTCATAGGACTGAGTAATACTTCGAAAACAGCTCTTTGAAAGTTTTAATTTAATTGATTCTAGTAAATCGGCAGTAAAACAGTTGTCGAATTTTAGGTTTCTAGTCTTATATCTGTGGAAACAAGTTTAGTTTTCGCTTTGCCGCGGTCCCAGTTGGAACAATCTGTGGAGTATAAAGTGAATATATATATATAGAGAGAGAACGTGTATATGATAGAGTATACCCAGAGAGAGTATATATTAAGGAGATATAGTGGAAGTATCTAAGCAATGTGTGCTATATGTACTATAACAATTATTAAACAAAGCTAATATCCTCCTTTTGCTTCATAAGAGAGTATAAGAAGAGAAGTCAAGCCTTTCAGAGCTTCACATTGCACAAAGCCAATATACTCCTTTCATTCCATGAAGGAGTACAAACAGTTAGTCCAGTCCTTCAGTTCCTATAACATAATTTCTTACAGTGCAGTTCAGACTTAACGTCTCGGATATTGGATCTCTCTCTCTCTCGCTCTCACTCTCTCTCGCTCTCCCTCTCTCTCTGCTTTTCCCATTGCACAATTTGAACCCATAAATAAATGGCGACAGTTCAATTAGGTCCACTTTGGAGTTTGTCACTCCAAAAATAGCATCGGCGTGCCATTTCGTACTTCTGCGGCTTTGTAATTGAAATTGTAATTGTAATTGAATGTAATTGGAGCCGAACGCCGACAATCTCCGCTGCTCTGAGGCCAACTCTCAAGTGCATTTGCCAAAGCAATTGAAAGTGAAGCTGCAAAAGTGCAGTTCATGTAGCTCTCAATGTATCTGCAGCTAAGCGTGTATCTGTGGATGTAGATGTATCTATAAATGTATATACAGATGTATCTATGTGTTGTATGTGGATCTGTATCTGTATCTTTATCCGTGTTTGTGTCTATATCTGCATATGTATCTACATCTGCACCTGTATCTATATCTTCATCCAGTATCTGTAGCTTTATCTGAGTCTCTTCGGCCTATAGATGCGGCTGCTTTTAGTATTGTTGTTGTTGTTGCTGTTTGTTTGCGTGGCCCCAATACGTCCGATGGCCTGTTGTGGCCTTTGATGCTGATATTTATAGAGCACATGGAAAACTTTTAGAGTTTTTGCACAACAATTGAAATTGCAAAAGCAAACACAAGTGCATGCTGATAATTATTGTAATCTAAATGCCTACTTAATCTGCGCTCCATAAACATATATATGCATATGTATATATGTGCATTGTATACATATTTCATATTATATTGTACATTACGCGACCTTTTTCGTGGCACATTTTATTCTTTTGCAATCTGAGTTTTAAAGTATTTCAAGGAATGCAATTGAAATAAAGAGTATAAATAATGACGCTCTCTAGCTCTGACGACATCGTCATCATGTTGGTCGCCAATCAGTCAGTCCGTCAATCAGTCGAGTTTTTCAGCCTGTCAGCCAACCAGTCTAACAATAGTGCAGTCTCTCCAATTAGCCCATCAGTTAGTCAGTGAATAATCATCAGTCTATCAATCAATTAATCAGTCTGTGAGTCAAGCGGGTAGACTGACTGATTAGTCTATCAATCCACCAGTTACTCAGTTCGCAATCAATCAGTACGTCAGTCAACCAGTCAGCAGTAAGTCAATCAATCAGTTTTATAAACAATGCAAATGTAATTTGTATGATTGCTGCTAATCAATACCAATCTAAGCAGTCATACTAATACATATACATATACATATATATATATATATATATATATATATATATATATATATATATATATATATATATTCATATACTATATGTCAAGTCTGTGCTCAGTCTTAATTTAATTATGAATATTTTATTAATTGGCATTGTTTTATATATTCTATAAATGAATTTTTCTATATAGTCAGCTCTTTTGCTCTTAACTGTTGTTGTTGTTGCTATTGTTGTTGTTGTTCGCTTTGTCATTTGAAACAAAGCTTTCGATCAACTATTAATTCTCTCTTGGCAAATGGCCATGTCTTAAATTGTTTTATTCAGTCGAGATTTGTCAGCGTGTCGAATTGAATCGAATTTGAGTTCAATTGAAAATTCAAATATTCCAAATTATTAATTTACACTCTAAGTTCAAAGTAAGAAAGTGAAATCAACGGCAAAAGCATACAGAATAAAATATGTTGCATTTGGTAGATCAATGGGAAACTTTAGCAATGCATTTGTAAGTGAAGAAATATATTTAAATTATGATAATATTTTTAGGAATATAGAAGGAATTGATTGAGAATATTAATTGAAATAATTTAATATATTTTCTAGTCAAAGCTTTATAAAATCTGTAATAAATTTAAATAAAATTTCTGTTTAAAAAATTCCATTATTTTCATCTTCAAGAAACACTCAAAAATCTATATCAATTTTAAATATATTTTTGTTTAATTTGAAAATTATAGAAAAATTGTAAAATCAGCAGCGAAACATTAGAATTGGCAAAATTGCTTTTTCAACTACGCCATTATTAAATATAACAATAAACAGTAAAATAAAATAATTTTAAGACGCATTTCGTATCGAAATATTTAAGTGAATATGCATTTCTCAGTCGGCTGCCAACGACTGCGCAATGCTCGTTCACAGATCATTAAAACTGAAATGGCCTATTAAAAAAGCAGATAAACTTAAACACGAATATATAATATATAATTTTTAATTAAATTAAATACAATGCAACAATTATACAATATATATAGGAAGTATAAAATCAATTTAATTTATATAGGAAATATATCATTTTTAGGCATGAGCAATATTAATACCCATAACAATAAGATTCTATAATAAAAGTCGTGATTGAAGAAACCAAAACATGTTGGAATCGATCTTGAGCAGCCGACAACGCTTAGCACAGTGGGGCAATATGATAGAACATGTCACACAAAATAAGAAATTTAATAGTAAGAAATAGAAAAAGCTAAGGGATCGATTAAAGGCCTCCACTAAAGATTTATTGTAGATTAAATATGGGAAATTAAAAGGGAAAGTTATGAAATAAAATATATAAAAAAATTTTATTAAAAATTTAAATGAGGAAAATTTGTAAAAATATATAAAAAAAAATAAAAAATGCTGTGAGAAAATTAAAATGAGGAAAATTAAAAAAAAAAAATTATTAACAAATATTTAAAATAAAAAAGTAAAAAATTATTTCAGTATTATTGAAAAGCTTGAAGATAATTTAGAAGCAAATTGAAAACTAATTGATTTGATCATATTTTAATACAATGCATTAAATTTGCAAGAAAAACAACGCAATTGGCCCACTGTTTGCCCTCATATTGCTGTCAGTTGGTTGGGCTTGTGTGAATTCAGTGGGAAATCCGGCTGAAAGCAGTTTTTACCAAACTTATCCAAAGTCAAGAGCAAATGCGCGCACAGACCGGGCCATAAATATATGGGAGTAAATATGTTTATGACAGAGGCAAATAATTGAAAATGAAGAGGAAAAGGCAAACAAATGCAATCGAAATTGTATTTAAGTGTAAGTGGGAGAGGGAGAAGGAAAGGGGGAGCGGGAGAGAGAGAGGGAGAGAGGCCGCACATTTGGCCCAGCAAATTTCATGCACGCGCCTCCAATTCAAACGTTGCACGCGGCGTATGCGCAATATATGCAAAGCGCATTCCCATAAACGTAGATATATACGCTATATAGACGACACACTTGCCATGCAGCGCGACCTGTTCATAACTTAAGCTGGTAATTGCTAATTTCAATATCAATTACATAATATATAAATGAGATATATACATATATACATATGTATATATATGCATGACTACCTTGTATCTGAGTTGCGCCCAAGGACCTTGAACGTAATTATCAATTTGCCACAGTGGCAATTAGCATGGCCCAATGGCCCTATTATAGCTGATATCAATTAAGTTGGCATATGTCATCCCACCTGACATATATAGTATAGCTATACATATACATATATATATAGACTTACGCTTATTGATAGCCTCTTGTCTCCCACTCTTCAGTCTCGAAGTTCATTGATTGATTCAGTCAAGTGCGCTATTTTTGGCAACCTCCACAACGTGTACACTTTGCCTGTGCACTTTTATCGAATTTCACATGCTGTTCACAGCCATGTCCATGCATATATAGACGGCAATCATCTGTGTGTATTCCTTATTTATGTATTTTGTTTATGTCAAGTGCGACTTGTGCGGCGACTAACTAAATACCACGCAAATTAGGTGTTATTCCAAGGGCTCATGTGAAGAGGGTGGGAATAAGATGAGTAGAAGAAGCCTAGGGCGAGTGGGTATGCCCGACTAGTGGCATGAAGTGCGTATGACACCTTAAACTCCCATTTTCCATAGATATTGAGTATAAAAATAGAAAACCCTAAGACTTCAATGTCACTGAGCCCTAGTATTAAGCATAGATCTCAGCTCTCAGCATTATTCGAACATTGACAACAGCAGAAAATTCTCAATAACCGCCCATTGGAACGCCCCAATAGCTGCCTGCCTTAACTAATAATGCACACAGAGCTTATTTAAATACAGTTATTACAGATTTAGTATATGTGGAAACAGGTGTTTACAGACTAACTGTCAACTACCGCTGCTCATTGACATTGTTCGCCCGATAATTAGTGGCGAGCCGCACATGCTGTGGGCCTGAGGCACGCATTGTTGGCAGCACGAGCCGCCCATTTGATTGACATAAAAAGAAAACACACTTTTTTGGGGGCTTGTCGACATCACGTAATTTAACCGTAAACAATAAAAATACTTTTCGAGACACGTCTAAGCCCTACCTGTTGCACTTGAGCCATTCACAAAGTGTCTTAAAGTATATTTTTATGGTCGATTATCTTTAATGTCAAGTAAATCAGCGAAAAGTTATGTATTAAGTGGTTCGCTAAGTGAAAAGGGTATATCAGCTCCACATATATAGCTCAACTCTTTTTACAGAGAGTGCACAGAAAAAGAGAATGGGAGAGAGCAATTTGTCTAGCAATTATCACTCCAATGCAGCTTACAGCGTCCAGCCATACATGCTCTAAAAATAGTTCAAATAACTCAAGTGTCAAAACAAAAGCAAATTCCACTCATAGCATTGGCAGTCAGCTGAGTGGCGAGAAAAGGAAAGGGAGAGTGGAGAGCTAGAGCGCAATGAGCAATGGCACTAGCAAGTGCTGTCATTTCATTTACAATTAACTCTCCATTAGGATAATGCTCTCTCCCGGCGTTCCAGCTGTTCATTATCTAAATATAGCAGCATTACCCCTTCGGGCTGCATGGAACGATCTATTTCACTCATTCCATTGTTGCATGCGTGGAGAAGCAGGGAGAGTGAGCGAGTGACTGAGTGAGTTCATTAATCCAATTTTTACATGTTTGCGCTGCCCGCTGCTTGCCGGACTAACTATATCGCTGCTTCCGCATTTGCAGTGGGCAGTGGCCATCGCAGTTAGCAGCTGCCAAGCCGAGCGTCGAAAGTGAGAGTATGTCGTCGACTTTGCCATTGTTGTTGTTGTTGTCCAGTCAATCATTGCAAATTTTATGCAATCTGACTTTTGAGTGTTTTTGTTTGCGTGTGTGTGTTGATCTCTTTTCATAAAGCCATTGAGTTAGGTTATGTGTGCATGTGTGTGAGTGTGCGTGTACCACATATCAAAAAACATAACGGTTTGTGACAGGCATTTGCGATTTTCGTGCATTCTTTCAATTTTTATAATGAAAGTGCATTGACTCTTGCTTTATCTCTGTTTTTTCTTAATTTTAAAAAGATTCCCTTTATTTAGCTTCATTAATTGTTGCCCTTGCACTCGCACACACCCATAATTGTGTTTGCACGCGATTTACACATTTTATGGCGCGTAATCAGCATTTGCTAATGTGTGTGCATGGCTCATGCATACATATATGAACACATTTGTTGTATAATATGTTTTTGTTATTAATTTGTTGTAGTTTTGCTGGTAAACAAAACCGGTCACAACTAGTTGGCCGCTCAGAAAAGCTGACAAACGAGTTAATGCTAGGCAAAGCCATTGGCTTCAATTAGTTAAAGTTAAATGCTTAGACATAACTGCAGCTTATCTCTTTAAGTGTTTTGTAAGCATATCGACCAAACAAAATGCATTTCAGTTTGATCAAGAAATTTAAAAAAACCTCTTAAAAGTTCAAAATTGCGAATGGCCACACTTGTCAGCTTGACTGCTAACATGTCTGCTCCTCTACACAACATGCTCATAGTCATGTTAACATTTACATTTGAGTACAAGTTATCGATAACACAATAAATCAGTTTTAGTTGTAATAGAAATTTGTAAGAAAAATGTGCACAGAGACGAGCAAATTGTTGCTGAAAAACATGCCCTGCAGCATGAGCGAATTCTCGCAGCTAATACAGGAGCTAAAACTCATAATACCACGTTCACTCAATGCATTTGGGCGCAAACGTGCGCTCATAGAATATGCCGACGTCGAGGAGGCGCAGAGCGCCCTGGAACAGCTGTTGGGTCTGAGCGAAGTGCTGGACAAGCCGCTGCGCGTTAGCAACTTCGGACCGCGTTCCAATGCGGACGGAGCCAAGCAGAAGACCGCCAACAAATCAACGCAGGCCAGACTCAAGCAGGATTGCTCAGACAACTCCGAGCTCAACAAGTATGTGCAAAAGTTGTATGCCTGCAATAATCAATGTGACTTTATGCAGCCTCCGCCGCCCTATCTGCGCTATGCCTATCCGCCCATCAATGCCGACATACTGACTGCCATCGGGGAGACACTGAAGAGCGACAAGCGCTTCTATGTGCAGGTGCTGCACCTAATGAATCGCATGAATCTGCCGCCGCCATTCGGCGAGCGACCCAAGGGCGTCGTATTGCCTCCAAAAGAGTCTGCAGATGCAGCCACTCAAACTGAATTGATTGAGAGTGAAACTGAGAGTGAGCTGGAGAGCGACAACGAGCAGCAGCAGCCGCATGTGCCCATGCAACAGTTGAGAGCGAAGCGACCTGCTGAGAGCTCCGCCTTGGAGCAATATCGTAAGCGCGCGCGCCTAGCGTTGCAGCTGGAGAAGGCGACGACAGCCAAAGAGAAGTCAGACAAGTTCGATCCGCCTGCTCCCGCTCCGACTCTTGCAGTGCAACGCAAAATTGAGCTGAAGCTGCCAACAGTGTTGCCCGTGGCCGCAGAGCAGCTGCCCGAGGAGCGTTTATCGCTCGAGCAACTGCAAGAGCTGCCCGTCTACAAGAACTACAAACTGGGCGAGCCGAGCAACAAGTTGTATATCAAGAACCTCGACAAGAGCATCACCGAGACTCAGCTGAGCGCGCTCTATGCACGCTTTGCGCCCGCCGAGAGTCTGGAGATCAAGGTCATGCAACAGGGCCGCATGAAGGGCCAGGCGTTCGTCACATTCAAGCAGCTCAATGCGGAGGAGGATGCGGCGGAGGCACTGGCGGCGGTGGTGGCCAAAGCATTGAGTGAAACAAACGGCCTGCTCTGGCAGCAGAAGCCCATGATCGTGTGCTACGGCAAGCAGCAGCAGCTGTAGAGGGTGAGAGAGAGAGAGAAGGTGCAAGAGAAGTTCGACTGAATTGAAATGGAATCGCATTCCAAGTACAAGAGTAGTAGAAATTGGTTGCTATATTTGTAGTTAGTATTAGTAATGAATATGAATTGAATTGTTAATTGCGTAAAGTAGTTGAAGTCGAAGTTGTTTATAATAAACATTTGCCAATTCCCAAGAAATGTATGCCAAAGATAATGCTTGATGTAAATGAGTGAAGTAGCGAGCAAGGAGAGAGAAGATCTACGAAGTGCTCGATCTCATTGTAGTCATTGTTGTAGTGTAAGACGAGAGTTTTGTGATTCGTAATCGCAGTAGCAGCGTCGTCGGCATTGTACGAAAGTCGAGCAGGATTAGTGTGTGTAGTGCCAGTCCCAGAGAGTAACTACAAGTTGACAAGATCTCACATAATATTTCATATATATTTTTCTAAAAAAATACATAACAAAAAAATTGACAAAAAAAAAGGAAATCAGAAAACATTCACAGATAGATTTTGCTCTAACGTTTTTTTCTTTCTGCCTCTCCCGCTGCTTTGGTTACTTGTTCGTTGTTTGCTTTGTGCGGCAGACAACTGGGCCTGATCGACACGCTGTATGTGGAGGGCGGACGAGCGGATCCAGCGAACGCCTTGGACGAACTGCAGAACGAAGCCGACATCAGCATCAACAACGGTGAGCTCGGCGCAGCAGCAGCAGCGACAGCCTCAGCCACAGCCTCAGCGGGTGTCAAAATAAAAAAGTCGCGCAAGTCGAAGCAGCTGGCGATGCAGCCTTTTAGCTATGTGATCGCCGTTGACTTTGAGGCCACGTGTTGGGAGAAGCAGGCGCCGCCACAGTGGCGAGAAGCAGAGATCATAGGTGAGTCGCAGAGTCTATCCCATGGATAGCTTCAGTCTGACTGATCGATCCCTTGCCTTTCCAGAGTTTCCAGCCGTGCTCGTCAATCTGAAGACGGGCAAGATCGAGTCGGAGTTCCACAAGTATGTCATGCCGATAGAGTCGCCTCGGCTGAGCACCTACTGCACGGAGCTGACGGGCATTGAGCAGAAGACTGTGGACACGGGTGTGCCGCTGCAGACGGCGCTGATGATGTTCCACGAGTGGCTGCGCCGGGAGCTGCGCTCCCGGAGCCTGATACTGCCCAAGACGAGCAAGTCGAATCTGCTGGGCAACTGCGCCTTCGTCACCTGGACCGACTGGGACTTCGGCATCTGCCTGCACAAGGAGTGCTCACGCAAGCGCATGCGCAAGGCGCCCTACTTCAACCAGTGGGTCGACGTGCGCGCCATTTACCGCGAGTGGTACAAGTACCGGCCGTGCAACTTCAGCGACGCCCTCTCCCACGTGGGGCTGGCCTTCGAGGGGCGCGCGCACTCGGGCATCGACGACGCCAAGAACCTGGGCGCACTCATGTTCAAGATGGTCAGAGATGGCGCTCTCTTCTCCATCACCAAGGATCTGACGCCATATCAGCCGCTGAACCCCAACTGCATATTGTGAGCCGGCGATCGGGCGAACTCCCTCCAAGAGATATCCGATGAAGACCGAAGCCGAAACAAACAGAAACCGAATCGACAAACAAATTGCACTTAGTTACTGACTTTTAATAAACCATTTATATTACGTAGCTGTCGGTGGCAGATCGACAGTTCTTAATGTGAGAACAGCCTGCAAAATATTCGTGTGCGTGTGGCAAATTCCGAGCTGAGTTCTGCAAAGGCAATTGATAAGACTTGAAAATTCGACGAATTGTTTCAACGGGCGCTGCGCGACCCCAGCCCTCCCTTGGCTCTCCCTCTGTCTGGCGTGGGGCACGCAGCGCCCGATATATTTATAATATATATACACATACATATGGCCATAGAGCGTATTTTTTCTACTATTCATATTTAATAATGCATAGTTAATAGTGTCTATACTGCGTATATGGAATATCATACTTATGTTCATTCTCTTACACGGCCTACAACATATAGCTATAAGCGCATTACTACTAATAAAACGACAATAGATATATTCCGATAAATGAGAAATCATATGGGAACTGGAAGACTTTTACTTTCTGTCCGTGGCTGGGACTGGATTGGAGAGCTGCGATGGGAAGGCACTGGAATAGAAGAGCAGAGTAAGCAGCTGGAGGCAATGGAGCTGAAGTAGGGAAGAGGAGAATGGGAGATGAGAGATGAGGAGGAAACAGAATAGAAGAGATGAAAGATGAGAACAGGAGAGAAAAGGAAGAGATGAACGGAAATAACAGAAGAAATGAGTAGAGGGAAAAGAAAATCTAAAGAGAATAGAAGATGCAACAAGAAAACGGAACAGGGGGAAAAAGAAGATATGAGAATAGAGGAGAAAAGTGATAAGAGAAAGAAAAAGAAAACTTAACTCCATTAAATAGTTCGAGCTAAGCCTCGTTATAGAGCACAATTTACTAAACTCGGAGACTAAATGAATATGGGTAATAAGGTAATAGAGGAATACGAAATTCATATATATATTTATAGGGCAAGCTCAGGGTCTCCGCTTGACGGCCAGGTGAATGACAGCCTTATCGCCGGTGCACATCCAGCTGCGATTGTCCAAGGTGAGCAGCTCGAGCAGGCAGGCGGGCAGGTCACAGTAGAGATCCGACTTGATGCAGCGCAGGACGCAGATGCTGGTGGGCAGGAAGTCGCCGATGCAGTCCGCGAAGGGAGTGGTGGAGGCGAAGTTGATGTCGTCCTGCAGCTTGCGGTAGTTGAGGTCCCCCTTGAAAATGGCCAGGGCGCTGAAGCTCAGGTGGACGTACAGGCAGGGATCCAGTTGGCGCATGCACTTGTAGCCCTCCGGGCGCGTCCAGAACTTGGAGGTGCCGTAGAGCGCGAAGATTTCCTGCTTCATGAAGTAGCGCAGCTTGCGGCCCAGGTGGGAGAACTCGGGCATCTCGTGGTGGAAAAGGAAGTCCAGCATCCAGCGGAAGTCGTTGCCCGTCACGTCCGAAATATAGTACGGAATGTCCTTGACATGGTAGCGCACCTTGACGGCCAGCCCGGTGTCGACCAGGTAGACGCCCAGCAGCAGGTCGGCGAAGAGCTCGAAGCCACAGTTGTCCAGGATAATGTCGACCATGGGCGGGGAGACGGATGAGTGGACGCCCGAGGTTAGCAGGCGATAGACCTCGATCGATTTATCCACGAGCAAATGCTTGTTGTTGTGCTTGATATTATTCAAAATGCTCTCCGTGGGACTATCGCTGGTGATCGACAAGTCACAGTGGTTGGCCCACAGGGACAGCTTCAGCATCGTCACGAATCCCTTGCGAGAGCGCGTCAGGCCACGCGTGTCCCTCAGCACGGCGCGGAACAGGTACACAATATTCCGAGTGGAGCAGATCTTCTTCGGACTGAAGTAGTCGTAGTCCTTGAGCAGGTCGGAGCGCTGGAAGGCCAGCCAGATGCGGCGGTACAAGTAGCACTCGGCGTGCAGCCACTGGGCCGAGAACCACTGGTTCTTCTCGCGGTTCGTCAGGCTCTTGATTAGCCTGTTCCACTCCAGCGACTCGGGCGAGCCGTCGTAGAGGTACTTGAAAGGCGCATTCTCCAGCACCTCGTTGCGCAGGATGTCCAGGCTCCAAATGATGCGGCGCAGCTCGAAGTGCGCATAGTCGCCGTACTTCTGCATGATCCGATCCTCCTGCATGCACAGCGAACTGATCAGGTCGGACAGGATTCTGGGCACGCGCTCCCTGAACGTGACGTAGGCGAAGCTGTGCTTAAACTTCGCCGTCAGCGGCTCCTTCAACGGCGCCGGAAACTCCGATATGTTGTTCGCCTCATCGAAGCTGCTCTCATCACTCGATACGGTGCCCCAGCTGTGGGCCGTCGAGAATGTGTTCTCCGACGTGCTGTCCACAATGGTGACATCCACTTCGTCCAGCATTATGTCCGTTCACTTTGCGGCATTGATCTTTGTTTATTTCTATTTTTTCCATTCAATTTTGACAAGCTTTTCCAGAAGAATAATAACAAATATATTTCACTATATATATATATATATATATATATGGATTTATGATTCCATAACCGCACATTTGCTATTTTAAAAGACTTTTATTATCATCCATTTCAGTGAACATCATTCAAGCTAACTAGAGAACAAATTAATTTAATTATTTAATATTTATTTAAAATTTTAAAAATTTCTTTTCTATTTTTCTATTTTTTTTTTCTTGCAAATTTGGAAGACTTTCAATTAGTTTTAGTTTAAAAATCAAATAAAACTTTAAGGAATTTTCATATTTTTCAAAATTATATTTAACTATTTTTTAGAGGTTTTAAAATCTTGTTTTGAGTTATCTGAATTGAGTATATAACTGCTTAAAAATTGAAAACTTTAAATTAAATAATTGTTAATCTCTTATAAGTTTTAAAAGAATAATAAAAAATTTTAAACCATTTTTAATATATTTTTTAACAGTAAAGAAAGATTAAAAAACCATTTAAAAATTATAAATATAATATTTCATATTCATATTCAATATAACAAATTTTGTTGTACTTCTTAGTCTTTGCTTATCTATTAAAACTTGCCTATAATTAAGCTCTGCTCAAAAAAGTTACATGAAAAAGCTTCTCCTCATTTAAACAAAAAGAGTATTTATATTGTACTACAGAAAATATATATTGCAAGATATGTGGGAGCATTAATATACTTAAATTTACATACTTTAAACTTGATATATTGTTTGGAAGCCAGGAATTGAGTTGAACAAATAATTAATATTAAGGAATCGATTGCTCAAGAATCTTGCAAATGTGATTTAAATAATTTAGCATTTGATAAACATTAAAAGTCGAATTGAATAATTTAGCTACGCCTATGCCTTTGAGCTATTGCCTTTGGTGATTGCTCCTCCTGCTCGTCTTCACTTGCTAGCGAACTGTATGAGTCCGTATTCGCCAGTGAGCATCCACTCCTTGTTCTTGGCAAACAGTTGCTCGGATATGCCTGAGGGCAGTCCACAGACCAAGTCCGCTTTGATAGTGCGCAGTGTGCAAAGGTTTGAGGGCCTGAAGCCTGGGTAAGCAAACATTAATTAGAGAATATCAAATCTTCCCCACTCTAACTCAACTCACCCCTCAAGCAGGTATCGAATGATTCGGTGTCGTGCCAGCTGTAGTCGCCCAGCAGCTTGCGATAGTTGAGATCGCCTTTGAATATGATCAGTTGGGCTTGCGAGAGTCGCTCGTGCAGCGCCGGCTGCACCTCGGCCATGCGATAGAACTCGTAGGGACTGGTCCAAAAGTGCTCCAACGGCGCCAGCTCGAATTTGCCCTCGTCGACGAAACGTTTCAGCTTCTTGCCCAGCTCGCTGAGCACAGGCAGCGATTGGCCGCTCAGAAACTCTAGAAACCAGTGGAAGTCGTCGGCCCGCACATCGGATATGAACCAGGGAATGGCTTTCGCATTGAAGCGCACCTTTTGCGCCAGCCCCTTGTCGATGATATACTCGGCCAGTATGAGATCTGTGTACAGCTCATAGCCGGCGTTATCGAAGATGATCTCCACAGTGCCACTGCCATCGGCGCCAGTCAATGATTGCCAAATGGCTTCAGTTCCGTCCACCAGCAAATTGCTGTCCAGCTCGGCCACTTGATGGAAAGCATCGCCCGTTGGCTTCACCTGCTTGCCCGATGTAATTGACAGATCACAGCGATTGCCCCACAGATTCAGTTTCAGCAATTGCTGAAACGAGGCCAAATTGCGCTCATTTTGCCGTGTGGCATTCGCCACAGCCACCATCGCATCCAAGCTGAGCTGTGCTGCCGTCTGCTTCTGCTTGCGGAAGTAATCGTAGCCTGCGAGGCGCGATAAGCTGAATATAGACCATATTTTGCGATACATATAGCACTCGGCGTACAGCCAACAGGCGCTGAAGTAAGTGCGCTTCTCCTTGCCCAACTTCTCCAGGAATGCATTCCATGTGGCAGCGTCGGACTCTGAAAAGGGCAGGAGTTTTATTGAATATATAAATTTATAGCTGATGAAACGGGGGATGTATTTGCTCTCTTTATACATATGTGTTATGTTTAATAATCTATCTATTTATCATCTATTATAGCACAAAAGATTCAGACTCGCAATACTATATAAACTTATCGCTAGACTAGCAAAGCCTTGTGCTCATTACATTATCACAAGAAAAGGAATACTATATGTCTATTATACACATTTATACTCAGTCAATTATTAAGCAGTCTTCATATAGATACCTGTATCGTTAAATGACTCTAACGGTCCATTTTTTAGTATATTCGAACGTAGCTCGAGCACAGCTGCCGCTGTTTGATCAATATCTGAGGCTGCGTCCTACAACAAAATTTGATTAAATGTCAATTATGCAATCTGACAGTGACTTACCGCTCCATATGTGGGCAACAGCTCATCCTTGTTCGCCAGGGATTTGGCAATCGTGTCCAGCGTCGACGGCAGACGCACGCGGAACGTGTAGTAGGCGAAGCTCCTACAAGAGGGTCGCGTTTAGAGGTCAGCCAATCAAATTACATCAGTGGTGCTCCATACATGCATATCATATATATACATATATATAGGTATTATACATATATGTATATTCATATGCGTATGGGAAATTTCGATATGCTATATATAGCGTTTACTTACTGCTTGTATTGGGCAGCTAGATCTGTGTGCGGGGGTGTTTCGCTATCAATAATTCCATTGGCAGCATCGAAGTCAGCATTGTCTTCTACTAAGGCCATATTGTTTGCTTGCTGCGCGTAGCTCGTAATCAGCAGTAAAGTAACTGCTACAAAACACAACGTATTTATTTGTGTTGGCGCCTTGAAAGTAGCCAACACGAATGCAAGTTACTTTGGAAGCGAATCGCTAGCGATGGTTTGCACTCGATAGTTTCTATCGATAGCACGAACATTCAAATTTATTGAAGATGGCAACAGCTACAGTCTGCCTGTGAGAAAAACTATCGTAAATATGACTTCTCTGTTTCGAAGCGGCTGATCAACAGCTGAGCTATACACTTGAATAAAACTATGACTTGAAATTAATATATACTCCAAAATAATTGCGGTGAAAGAAATATGCGACTTTTGAGATGTAATTATTGGTGTTACATAAATTTAAAACAGTTTGATATAGAGGTTTTAATACTAATCTAGTAGCCATACTCTCCAGTGCCAAGCACAAATTGAATTGTGCCATAATTTCCATTCACCATCCACTGAGGGTCAGCCAACGTAAGCTTATCATATGTGCCCTCCGGTAGACCACTTATTATTTCCGACTTGGCTGTGCGAATTGTGCATAAACTATTGGGTACAAATGCGTTCGAGCACGTTTTGATATCCTGTGTCGCTTCCCAGCAGACATCGCTCAAGAGCTTGCGATAGTTCAGATCACCTTTGAAGATGATTAGCTTTGAGTGCTGCAGTAATCTATATAGATCTGGATCAATAACTTTCATGCTAAAAATGAAAATCGAGTTAGATTATAAAGGAAACGCAAGTCGGAGCTACATGCTCACCAATGGAAGGAATGAGGGCCGGTCCAGAAAGTGGAATCTGGCGCCAATTCGAATTTACCCTCTTCCAGAAATTGCAGAAACTTATTGCCAACCAGACTGAGGTTGTAATCTGAGTGTTTGCTCAGATATTGTAGCGTCTGTAGAAAATCCCGTTTGGTTATGTTAGTAACGAACCAAGGGCAGGCCTTGACATGGAATCGTATCTTGGAAGCGAATCGGTTTTCGATAATAAATTCGGCCAGAATGAAGTCGGCGAAGAGCTCATAGCCGACATCGCCCAGCACAATGTCGACACACTGTTTCTTTGATCTACGGTTTATCAGGCACTTCCATATCTCCAGTGAATCGTTAATGAGTATATGGCTATCGGTCGCACTCACATCCTCGAGTACATTGACGTTGAACGAGCGCCCGTTTTCGCTTTTGGTTAGATCATTCCGGGTGCTCCACAGGTTGATTTTTAACAGTTCGTTAAATATGTCAAATGTACATTCGATGCGTCTTGTGTACTTCGCCAGTGCGATTATTTCCTCTTGGCAGCTGTTGAGTGTGTCCTCCTTCATCTTGGAAAAGTAATCCAACTGTTTTAGATATATGCTGTTTTCCACGAAGGAGTAGAGCTTCCGGTACATATAGCATTCCGTATGCATCCAGCTGGCCTGATAGAACGAACATGCTTTAGTTGGCAGCTCCGCCAGAAAGTTATTCCATGCATCGCGATCTGGCTCTGTGAGCGACGACACTCGTTATTATATTCGATAGCTGTCATTAGGGAATAACTAATACTTGCCTTCGCCAGTGAAGTTTTGGAAGGGTTTGTCCGTTTGTAGCTCATACTTGAGCCGCGAAATAAGTCCAATGATCATCTTCACCTCTTCACGCGCAAGCTGCACAAATGTTGGGGGCGGTGCATTGTATGATTAGGGAACAATAGCCTTAACTTAATACACACCTCGCCATATTGTGCGACTAATCCGCCCTTATCCTTTGTTAGTGAGTCTATAACTTTGGTCAGTACAACGGGAAGGACATTTAGTACCGAATGATAAGCGTAGCTGCGCTTGTAGTGAGCGGACAAGAAGTTATTTAGCGGAGTATGGATATCGACAATGTTGTATTTGGCATCGAAATCCGACTTGAGCACTTTGGTTGTCTGCCGATCCGCCGCTCTATCTTTTAGGATGCACTCTTCTCCCTCGGGCTCCATAGTCGTATAATTTAACTAAAATTTAAGTATTCTTAGTCGTTCATATTTTCATTACAAATTTGTGTTCCAACATATTAAAAGCCTACTTACATATTTTAAATTAAATTGCAATGACTATTGAGCATTATATATATTGTTTTATTTATATGCATGTCTCTGCGTTATGCAGTGTGACCAAAGAATCAACAAGTTGTGGCAAATACGCTGCTCATGCAATATTCTGGATATGATTTAAATAAAAATAGCTTTAAATATATGTTAGTAATCGCAAAAACTGATTGTAATTATTTTTATTTTCTGTACTGCAGGTATTTCAAATTTCCATTCGTTTATTTTACGTTTTTTGTAAATAATGCAATAAAAGACTTAAATTACCAATGGTATTATTTAGCGCAAAGTTGAGCTTTTTCGGTATTTTTTACATATAGCAACTTGGTGCATTTTTGGTATATTTTCACTTCCGCGTTCCCTATTCTTCACTGCAGTTTTTATTTGGACATGGAACGCGACGCGAAGACTTCGAGATGTTTATCACGCGCAAATTAGTGATCAATTAGCAAAAAAAAAAATAATAATCCATGATACGCCTATGACGACATAGTGTTAAAGTTAAAAAGTCAACAACGCAACCAATTGTTGACTGTGTGTGCGGGGCATGCTGACTCAGCTAAGGCGAACGACAAAGGCAGATACGGGAACGAGATAAAGTCCGGCAGCAGCGCGGCACTCATTTTAGATTTGCTGCAACTCCGCCTCCCTCCCACAAAGGCGAAAGGCGTTAACAACAGCAGCCGCACGTACAGATGTATACCAATTAAACCGCAGTGACATCCATCCACTACACACACACACACACGCACACGCACACACGGGCCAGACAGCACCACCTATAACACCCAAACCACACAAACACACACACGCACACACACAATGTCACATTTGCCATTGGCAGTGTATGGCTTCGCAGCATTCTTTATGATTTTTTGGTTCGGTACATGGTGCGTGCATTTGATCGCGATCTGCTATGGCAAATACAAATTGCACAAAAAGTCATGCAAGCTGCCCACAGAGTCCTCCCCGCTGCCGGGCGTGTCCATACTGAAGCCATTGATGGGCGTGGATCCGAATTTGCAACACAATCTGGAGACATTCTTCACCATGGACTATCCACTGTACGAGCTACTGTTTTGCGTGGAGGAGAAGCACGATCCGGCGATTAAGCTAGTGGAGCAGCTCATCGAAAAGTATCCCCAGATCGACGCCCAGCTCTTTGTGGGTGGCTCCGACGTGGGCGTCAATCCCAAAATCAACAATATCCATCCTGGCTACATGGCAGCCAAATATGACTTTGTCATGATCTCAGACAGCGGCATCAAGATGAAGAACGACACGCTGCTGGACATGGTACAGAACATGTCGGAGCGTCATGCGCTCGTCCACCAAATGCCCTTCACGAGCGATCGGGACGGCTTTCCGGCGACCTTCGAGAAGGTCTACTTTGGCACGGTCCAGTCGAGGATTTACCTGTCGGCCGACATCCTGGGCATCAACTGTCATACGGGCATGTCCTGTCTGCTGCGCAAGGCGGTCATCGACCAGCTGGGCGGCCTGAGCACCTTCGGCTGCTACCTGGCCGAGGACTTCTTCATTGCCAAACGCATCACAGAGCTCGGCTGGAAGATGCGCATCTCCAATCAGCCCGCACTGCAGAACAGCGGCGTCTGCGACATAGTCAGCTTTCAGGTGAGTTAACCCGGTTCTTATCTTAATCCATATTGTTTATACATTCTAGAGCCTAAAATTAAAACTATGAACCTCGTTTGCTGCCAACTTTTTGCCAATTATTACTCACCATAAATGAACTAAATATTTTCCTAATTTATAATAACAAAACACTTGAGCTTAGGTAAATCCCACTCGAGTCAGGTTTCTGTTAACTTGAGAGAATTTTAATAATTTAAAGCTGACCCGACATATTTCATATATAGTTTTATCTACCTAGGCACAAAAACGCTTCCGTTGCCTAAATAAACTGAGCATTTATCATATCTTTGCTATAAAAACCTTAAATAATCTGGGTTGATTTTGACTTTTTGTTTAACCAACGTTATCTGGGCGAGATATGTATAGAAAATTTACATTATCTTTTATATATTTTATCTATGACAATTTCTATTTCTCGCATATTTGTCTAGTTTATGGGAAGTTATTTATATAGAGGCTGACTGCAGTATAAATATATATATAAAGTAATAATTTAGATCAATTTAATTTAAATTTATTTGTATATACATTTTATTTAGATATTTATTATTTATCTTAATTATTGATTTTATTATTGGATCACCTAATGAGCATTATGATAGGGCTTATTTTTCACACTACATGTAAATATCTAAGCAAACTCGAACCCATACAACTAACCATATATCATATATCAGCAATGAGGCCGACGAACTCATGATGTATCAAATATCATTAAAAGCGGACTCAATTGATAGTATTCTTTCGGTCTAATAGTTTTGCGGTTCGATTACGATCTGTACTTGTGTAATTTGAGCGGATTTAATATGTTAATAATACTCCTTAGCGTATATCGCATAACTCCCATTGATCTGAGAGACATTTGAATATAAAACAATAATTTGCTGTCTGTCAAGAAGAGAACAAAATAAATAAAAATAAAAATTAGGAAAGGTTTAGTTAATATAGATGGAAGAAAAACGAACTGCCTGCAGAGTAACTCAGTTATAACAGTAACAGTAACAGAGTTACTCGTTCTTTGACAGAGTAACTCAGTTAACAGTGCCAGTAACAGAATTGCTCTTTTGTAGGCAGAGTAACAGTCACAAATATACTCAATTAACAGTGCCAGTAACAGAATTAAGTTTAGCTGAACAGAGTCAAATACTCTCGCTTCTTGACAGACATCAAGTTCTTCTTCCACCTACCTTATCTCAACTTTTCGTAACTATGCCAAATTTCAGTTCAAACAACAACTCAAGCTGATTGCCCCATAAACAATCAATTAAATTTTTAAATTCTGATATTGACAAATTTTCCATCTCCGCAGAGAGCGTTTTTGAGTGTGGGACTTATCTTAGCTAGTGAATTGTTTTATTATGCCTACTCTTCGAGCTTTACTGCATAATTCTGTTAAACTATCATTCAGCTGATTAGGCCAGTTGCGGTGCGACAGTTGTAATCGATGGAAATTGATCACGTAGCATTTATTCAGCACAGTTTTATTATTTATAAATCATGAAACATTTATGAATATTCCAATTTGGTTTCTTCCAGGCGCGACTGATACGCTGGGCCAAGCTGCGCGTCGCCATGGTGCCGACGACAATCCTGCTGGAGCCGCTGTCGGAGTGCATGATTCTAGGCGCACTAGCGGCGTGGTCGGCGTCACTGCTGTTCGAGTGGGACCCGCTGGTGTTTTATCTGGTGCACGTGCTGTGCTGGTTCCTGTCCGACTGGCTGCTGCTCTCCATTGTACAGCACGGCTCGATGCCGTTCCACAAGTTCGAGTTCGTCATCGGCTGGCTGTTCAGGGAGCTCACGGGGCCGTATCTCTTTCTGCACGCACTGTGGGATCCGGCCATACGTTGGCGGACGCGCACCTTCAAACTGCATTGGGGCGGCATGGCCTACGAGCTGCCCCTCAATACACCTGCGACAGATTCCCTGACGACGCCACTGCAGCCTGCGCCCACGTTATTGGCGACAGCGACGACTGCTACAGCTGCAGCAACAACAACAACAACAAATACGACAATGGGCGCGGGACTGGGCACGCTGACCGCAGCAGCCAAACAGCGTTTGCTGATCTCGTAGCAGCAGCTAGCTCAGATTTGTTTGTTATATGCGTAATAGTACTTTCTTTAGGGACTCATCGGACTGCGAAACTGTTGAGCTACAGTCAATGTTAGTAGTATTATACTAGCCTAAACAAACCCCTTAGTCACTACATAAACTCTAATTAAGTAAGTCTAAAGTTAAGTGAACGAGCTGCTAGCTCGTTGCTGCTGTGCGCCTGAGGCTAAACGCAGCAACAACACTGAGGCGAGAGGCAGGTGATCGAAAGTTGCTCTCACACTCACACTCGCGCCCGCACACACACACATACACTCTTAAACTGACAACAACAAGAACAACAACAAGCTTTAACGATAGCAACATGCAACATTTAGTTGATTTTTGTAGAACCAAACTTAAGTTTAAGTTGAGCATCTATCTTAAGACATCTATGCTGTAGAGATCTGTAAGATACATGAGTCCAAGTTGTCTGAGATAGCGAACAGAGAAAGAGAGAGAGAGAGAGCTGCATAGGTTAGTTAGTTTTTGTTATTGCTATTTTGTAATTCGATAATCGTAATTATCTTATTTAGCTATTTATTATTATTATTTGCCTAGCAAAACACTACGCATACACACACATTATTTTGTTTGATTTAGTTTAACTGTAACTCTATCCATCTATCGATATTCTGTTGATTTCTACCCGCTTCACGCCCTGTAAATAGGCTTCGCTAAAACCGCCATCGAATAAATGTAATTTACATTAGCAATGAGTTTATTTACTTTCGTTTTAATTTGTTTGCCCATTAGTCATATTCGTTTAAATAGATGATAAAAGTGATTCGGATCGGGCTGTGTCTATATTGTGTTCTATGATCGTCAGGTTCTACACGGTCTGGGAAAAAACTCGCAGCTGACTCATCGCAATGCGTATTTCTTATCGCACATTAGCAAATGCCAACTGAAAGTGGGCGGGTTCATGTTTCAGGGGCTTTAAAACCGATCGGGAAGTACAACTCGACATCGATTCCCTTTTTTTCTTTTATTATATATCATTAAATTGGCTCAAAATATGCTGATGATCTAGGATGTCTGGCGAGAATCAATCAGAAGGAGTCTTTTTGCAGTGGGCAGCCAGTAAGCTTATCTCGATCTTCAGTATTCAATATACATACATATGTATAATATATATGAAAAACAAGCTGAAACGAGCTCGGCAACAGCCAGAGGCATTCGAGAACATATTTATAAATTGAACGCATGAGAAGAGATTAGAGAGCGCCTTATCAGTTGCAAAGCACACAGCCAGCTGATGACAGAGAGAATCAGAGAGAGAGGCGCGCTGTTGAAATAAGAGATTAACTGCAGGCTAACTTTGTTAGTGTGGGTATTACATGCTATCTGCGGCATTGGATGGCTCTTTATATATGTTTCTTTTTTTACTCTTTATCAATGGTCACGAGGCGCCACATAAAAATTGTTGGCGCTGCCTTTTGCTGGAAAGTTAGATTTACACTTTTGTGATCAGACACATATGCCATATACATATATACTATATATATATATATATATATAATTTGGTTAATTGATATCTTAATGCTTTGATTTCTTATCAATAAAAACGTTGAAATTATATTGGTCTGATATGAGAGCAGGTTTGGAAGCGCTCCAGAATGTTAGCACACATAGGATATACATACATACACATGAATATATGTAATATATATATGATGTATCAATAATCAAGCGCAATTACTTACCCACTAGGATCAATGATAAACTGAAGGTTTTTGTAAAACCAAATACTAAAAAATCAATTTAGTTTTAAACATAAATATTTAAGAAGTTATGTAACAGATATATATATATATGTGCTTTAAATATTTTTATTTAATTTATGTAGTTTACAGTTTTTGCCGTGTGTTCAAAAATTACATATTTTTGCGTAAAAATAAATTTAAAAATTTAAATAAATAAAACTGAAGCAAACGCTTTAAAATAAGTATTTTCTAAAAATATTTGTAATCTAGACATAACATTAGTAAAGTAAATAAACAAACAATGGATATTGACCAATATAAAATTATAAAAATATATATATATATACATATACATATATAGTCTCGCATTACGCAGTGCTATAGTAGCTTTTATTTTCATTCAAGAGTGCGCGTATGCAGCAATTGTTTACATATGTATGTACATATTTATTTTTATTTTTTGATGATAAGACGCATTCATTACTGTTCTGAGTCATGTGTATTGTTGCGGATCGTACGAGTTGTGTCTTGTGGTCGGGTTCAAACATTTTTTGATGGAGCTTCCTCAATTAGCGGCTATAGAATGTACAGAAGTTATCAAGGTAAAGTTTATAGGCTTCGATTGGCAACGACATGTCTGAAGAGAACACTCGAAATTACCCATTATACAAAAAAAAAAAAACAATAATTAATAAATAAAAAAGGTTTCGCCCTTAACGAACTTAGCATGTACCGAAAATTGCGGACATTGCTTCTTATCTATGTCAAAAAAGTAAATGGGTTTTGTGATTTGGGCAAACAAAATCGTCGGGACTTAGATAGCAGTCCAAACTAAAACAAATATACAAAAATACAAATACAAATACAAATTTTGAAATATTTTATCATGTGGTCATGACGATTACATGGAGAGTAAAGTTCACGTTCTTTTCGCTCGTGCCAACAACAATTTCATACAGATTTTTTCTTTTTAAAAATATACTTACTATCTCAAGTGCGCATTCTAATCTGAAATAATAAAAATGAAAACTTAATCGCATTCAAATTAAAATTTGTTAGCGATCATCACAAACGAAATGAACCAATCGATTACTTTCGACTAGCACTGCAATTTCGATTCTGTTAATGCAGAGCTTAAAATCGCTAAGTCAAGTTTGAAGTCTCTGTTAAGTTTTAAGTACACCTAAACGCAAAATATTTACATATTTCCCAGTTTTGTTTACATTTTTATTTACATTGCTCACAGCTGATGGGTAATCGTCAAATAATTTAAAAGCTTGAGCTATGAGCATTTGAAAGCTAACTGTAACTTTAACATAGGTTCACTTTTGCGAACTTGAACCAGTTGAACGTAATCCAGGGATACGTTCACTTATTCATTTCTCCAGTTCATGGAGCCATTAGTCCGAACGATTGAATACAAGTATTAAATTGCAATTAAATTGTCGCAAAAAAAGGTATTACTTATCGGCAGAGTCCCATTAAGAGTTATTAAAAGTGCTGGCTACCCTATAAGGTGACATTCAATAGCAGTAGCAGTTTCTTGCTGCTAAACATATTGAATTAACAATTGCACAAAAGCTCCTGCACAGTTTTGGAATGTGAAAAATCTATACAGTTTTATCAGCCAACAGCAGATACATGTAAATAGATGTGATGATGTATGTGCATGCGTGTGAGTGTGTGTGTGTGCACCAGCTGGCGGCTATTGTAACGGGGGCGTATTGGAAAAAAATTCTTTGCCAATGTCTGTTTGCATTTGTTTATCGTACATTTATTGTTTGCCTCATCAGTTTAGGATAATTATTTTTTGCATATTTGCGTTTATTAATGTACACAAATTCTGTGCTTCCGTTTGTATGCGTGTGTGTGTGTGTTTACTTGCAGATGCTTTGGCCGCTGCTTAAGCAACGTTGAAGTGGCACAAACCAGTGAAATTTTAGTTTATCCACAACGTTGATCGGTACAGGAACGGCGACACGATGGCCATGTCCAAGGTAATACGCGTGCTGGAAAAGTCAATACCGCCCTCGCCCCACAGCGTTCTACTGGAGCATCGCAATAAGACCGACTGCATCCTCTTCGAATCTCATGTCTGTGCGCTGCTGACACAGCAGGAAAATGTCATACGCAAGCAGTATACAAAGGTATGAACATAATAGAATACCCTGTAAACTAAATATATATCACGTATGCATGCATGTGTGTGTATGCATGTCATATAATTGCATTTTTTGATAAGCTTTTATAACAAAGACATTCTATTCATGTGAATCCCATAAAAATATGTGAATTCTCATGACTAACAGTTGATGTCAAGCTAACTGTATAACGAATTTATGTACGTAATGAAATTACATAAATTCCTATTCATATATGAATAGTATATTTACAGTATATTTTTATTTATTTGTTATTTAAATAATATTGAAAAATTAATAATTAAATTTAAATTATTAATCTTTTAATATAATAATAATAAATATTGATTTTTTAATGGTAATTTATATAAATAATTTATTTAGATCTATATACAATCCAAATTATTTATTTATATATTTTATTTATATATTAATTAAATAATTTATTTATTTTAATTTAATTTTCAATTAATTTGTATATGTCTCACGCCTTCTGATGTGCTTCTATCATAATAATTATATATTAATACATGATAATTTTCAATAATAACACTAAAATCTATATTTACACTCTCCAACAGGTGTGCGATGCCTACGGCTGCTTGGGCGCTCTGCAGCTGAATGCCGGCGAGAGCACCGTGCTCTTTCTGGTGCTCGTCACGGGCTGCGTGTCGATGGGCAAGATAGGCGATGTGGAAATATTTCGAATAACGCAAACCACATTCGTCTCGCTGCAGAATGCGGTGCTGAATGAGGATAAAATTAGCGAAGTGCGTAAGCTGCTGAATTCAGGAACGTTCTACTTTGCACACTCGAATCCCTCGGCGGCTGGCTCGGGCGCCGCTAGCGGCTCCACCTCGTCCAACAGCAAGTTCGACATTACGCTGTGCGCCCAGCGTCGCCATCAGACGGCGGAGACGGACAATCGTTTTTTCTGGAACCGCATGATGCACATTCACATGATGCGCTTCGGCATTGACTGCCAGTCGTGGCTGCTGCAGACCATGTGCGGCTCCGTGGAGGTGCGCACCGTTTACATCGGGGCCAAGCAGGCGCGGGCCGCCATCATTTCACGGCTGAGCTGTGAGCGCGCCGGAACTCGCTTCAATGTCAGGGGCACCAATGACGAGGGCTATGTGGCCAACTTTGTGGAGACGGAGCAAGTTATCTACGTGGATGGCGATGTCACCAGCCATGTCCAGACGCGTGGATCTGTGCCGCTCTTCTGGGAGCAGCCTGGCGTACAGGTCGGCTCGCATAAGGTGAAGCTTTCGCGTGGATTTGAGACCTCCGCCGCGGCCTTTGATCGTCACATGAGCATGATGAGACAGCGCTACGGCTACCAGACGATAGTCAATCTGCTGGGCAGCTCTCTGATTGGCAGCAAAGAGGGCGAGGCTATGCTGAGCAACGAATTCCAGCGACACCATGGCATGTCCGCGCACAAGGATGTGCCGCACGTGGTCTTCGACTACCATCAGGAGTGCCGCGGCGGCAACTTCACGGCACTGGCCAAGCTCAAGGAGCGCATGGTCGCCTGTGGCGCCAACTACGGCATATTCCATGCCGCCAACGGGCAGATATTGAGCGAGCAGTTTGGCGTTGTGCGCACCAACTGTCTCGACTGCCTGGATCGCACCAATTGTGTGCAGACTTATTTGGGTCTGGACACGCTCAACTTGCAGCTGGAGGCGCTCAAACTGGGCGGCAAGCAGCAGAACATCTCGCGCTTCGAGGAGATCTTTCGCCAAATGTGGATCAACAATGGCAACGAGGTGAGCAAGATCTATGCGGGCACTGGCGCCATCCAAGGCGGCTCCAAGCTCATGGACGGCGCTCGATCGGCAGCGCGCACCATACAGAACAATCTGTTGGACAACTCCAAGCAGGTGAGTTGCTTTAGTCAGATTTCTACCTTTGAATCCGAAGTTTAACTCTCTCTTTGCACTCTGCAGGAAGCAATTGATATTCTGCTCGTAGGTTCGACACTTAGTTCGGAGCTGGCCGATCGAGCTCGTATTTTGTTGCCTTCGAACATGTTGCACGCACCGACCACGACACTGCGAGAGCTGTGCAAGCGCTATACGGAATATGTTCGTCCACGATTGGCACGAGTTGCCGTGGGCACTTACAACGTGAATGGCGGCAAGCACTTTCGCAGCATTGTGTTTAAGGATTCGCTGGCCGATTGGCTGCTTGACTGCCATGCTTTGGCGCGCTCTAAGGCGCTCGTGGATGTCAACAATCCGTCGGAACATGCTGATCATCCAGTGGATATTTATGCAATTGGCTTCGAGGAGATTGTTGATCTGAACGCATCGAATATAATGGCAGCCAGCACAGACAACGCCAAGCTGTGGGCCGAGGAGCTGCAGAAGACCATTTCACGGGACAATGACTACGTGCTGCTCACCTATCAGCAACTGGTGGGCGTCTGTCTGTATATCTATATACGGCCGGAGCATGCTCCGCACATACGCGACGTGGCCATTGACTGTGTGAAGACGGGCCTGGGCGGCGCCACTGGCAATAAGGGCGCCTGTGCGATTCGTTTCGTACTGCACGGCAGCTCCATGTGCTTTGTGTGCGCCCACTTTGCAGCCGGCCAATCGCAAGTGGCGGAACGTAACGCCGACTATGCGGAAATCACGCGCAAATTAGCTTTTCCCATGGGCCGCACGCTCAAATCCCACGATTGGGTATTCTGGTGCGGTGACTTCAATTACCGCATTGACATGGACAAGGATGAGCTGAAGGAATGTGTCAGGAATGGAGAGCTGAGCACGGTGTTGGAGTTCGATCAGCTGCGCAAGGAGCAAGAAGCTGGCAATGTATTCTCCGAGTTTCTAGAGGGCGAGGTCACCTTCGATCCGACCTACAAATACGATGTGTTCAGCGATGACTATGACACGTCCGAGAAGCAGCGTGCGCCAGCCTGGACAGATCGCGTGCTCTGGCGTCGCCGCAAAGCTTTGGCCGAAAGCGATTTCGGAGGCGTCGGCACAGCCGCATGGAATCCGGGCAAGCTCATACACTACGGACGCTCAGAGCTGAAGCAAAGCGATCATCG
Source organism: Drosophila peninsularis (assembly GCA_035047485.1). Classification (NCBI taxonomy): domain Eukaryota; kingdom Metazoa; phylum Arthropoda; class Insecta; order Diptera; family Drosophilidae; genus Drosophila; species Drosophila peninsularis. The sequence continues at coordinate 589,157 of JAWNPN010000035.1, forward strand.
GCCAGTCATCGCCATCATCGACGCGGAGATAATGGAAATTGATCAGCAGCGCCGGAGAGCTGTCTTCGACCAGGTGATCCGTGATCTGGGTCCACCTGACTCAACCATCGTGGTACATGTGCACGAGCAGTCGGCGGATGCAGATGAGGATGGACCCACTATATATGATGAGCATGTAATGGCAGCTCTCATAGCGGAGCTCTCTAAGATGGGCGAGGTAACACTGGTTCGCTATGTCGAGGACACGATGTGGGTGACGTTCCGCAACGGGGAATCGGCACTGAGTGCAGCTGCCAAGCGTAGCACACAGGTCTGTGGCTTGGAGCTGGTCTTCGAGCTAAAGACGCCTGAGTGGCCACTGCAGGTGGACAGTGAGATCGAGCTGTGCACCTCGAATACCATACCGTTATGCTCGAATCCGGCGGAGCAGGCACAGCTACTGCAGCTGACACCAGAGGTGCCGCAGCGGCCCAAACAGCCGCCAACTCGACCGGCGCCAGCGCGTCCACCCATGCCCATGTCACCAAAGAACTCGCCTCGCCACTTGCCGCACGCAGGCGTCATCAGCATTGTGCCCAAGCCAAACAAGCCGCCGATGCCGCCACAGCCAATGCAGGTCCCATTGCAGCCTGTGCAGGTGCAGGCGCAGGCACCACCACGACCACCTAATATGGTGGTGGGAGATACGACGCCTTCATCCAAATCTCAATCACCCACGGAGCTGGGTTCGCCGTTGCATGCCACGTCCGTGAGCTCATCAGGCTCCTCCTCTGGCAAGGCTTCGCCTACCGTTGCCGTGCCCTCTGGGCCACCCACGCCACCTCGCCAAATGCAGAGCAAACAGTCAACGCCCGTCTCAACGCCCACACGGCAGTCGAAGCAGGCATCGCTGGAGCAAGCTTTGCCGCCAGATACGGCCTATGAAACAGCTAGCAATATCTACGAGGAGATACAGGATGATGTGCCGGCGCCACGCCATCCGCCACCATCGGCACCGCCGCCAGTCATGTGTGCCGTGGACAGTCCACGCCGACAGCCGCCCTTGCCCACAGGCGCTGCACCACTGGGTCCGCCGCCACCGTTGCCCAATCGTGGCCGTGGACCACCACCAATACCAAATCGTAGCGGAAATGCGCCTCCGCTTCCAACACGCCCCACAAATAACTAAACAGGAAGCCACAGAGTGAGTTAAACATGTTTCTAAATTGTAGTTTAAGTAACAATGAAGATGGATAAACTAAGAGTTAAGATTGGGAATAGGTGTAGAGAGTGTATACATTCAGAGATTCACTTATCTGTATATCCACAAATAAATATATCGCATATTTTCAATCTCTTTAGCTGAGTTTAATCGAACGAAATGTTAGTACACATATGCATACAAAATATTGATATATACAAAATAATTATTAATTAATTATATATATCAAATATTTGTATGCACTATATATGTATATATGCATTTACACATTATATTGCTAAAATATATATTTTTAAATAATATAAATACAAAAAAATTACTTCCCATACCGGGAATCGAACCCGGGCCTTCTGGGTGAAAGCCAGATATCCTAGCCACTAGACCATATGGGAGGCTGGGTATGTGGAAGCTAAACGCGTATTCAAAGTTAGCTGCAAATTAGAGATTGTCAAAGAACATTTGCGCTATCAAGCAACAATTTTCAGAAATATTAACAAAAAATTAAGTATGATGGAAATTTGATTTAAATATAAGTATATATTAAATATTTCTCTTTACCTTGTTTTTGTATTATAAACAATATTAACTTTTATGTTTTTTATTTTATTTGCAGATCTTTGTGCAGCAATTAATACTTAATATAAAGGCAGTCTACTGTATTACATTCCGAGTTGTTGTATTTATCGTTGGAAATCGCATAACTAACTATAAAGAGATATGTTATAAATATATATATATATATAATTTGCCAACTGTATTGTAGATATCATTTATATACACGTTGAAGATTCCAGGCAAGAATTGAAATTGAAATTGAAATGAGAATGGATTGATAAATGAATTAAATTGCTGTTAGGTGCATGGGTGGAGCATAAGGAAATGATTATAAATCAAAATTAGTTTCGTTCGTTGCATTTAAATTGAAAATGTTAAATGTTTGCCCTTCTTTCGTTGAACAAGGGCTTGATTATTTAACCGACACTGGCCGAACGTACTCACTAAAGCACCAAATAATTAATTAGATACGTATTTATGTTGCGCGCGGAGCAAGCGAAATGAACAAACTAAACATAGAAATATAATGAAGTATTAAATTAAATTTAAACTATGTTTAAACGCATATAGCCGTACTAGTCAAATTATGAAATAAACCACATGTAGTAGCCAAAAGTATTAAACCAAGAACAAACAACTAAATAATACTTTTGTTAGTTGCAGTCAAAGCTTTAACCATGCAAGGCTCCAACTAAACTAAATACCTAACTTCTGTTATCAACTTTGCCTCGAGAGCAAAATAAAACAAATAATAATGATACTAAATATTTAATATGAACACTTACCTTAGTTATGTTGATATCTACAATGAGTTGAACTGTATAACTAGAACATATTTATTGCATTAGACTTGAGTTGGGTAAAGGCAAAACCACACAAAAAACATATACGAAACAATGTCAAAGAAAAAAATGTTAATGTTACACGAAATGTGCAAATTGTATAAATGTTTAATCATCCAAGCGAAAAGTAAATCAATAAATGCGAACATATATAAACATATATAAGGTATTCATTTAAGCTTGTATTCATTTATATTTATTATGAATTATTTAAACACAAAACTCAACACTTAATCATTTATGTATTATTCGATTTGATCTAGAACTATTTAGCTATAGGAATCATGGGACAAAAGCTTGTGATTTGGAAGAGTCAGCGATGGATCTTTGGTATGGAAGTAGTTAATATTAGTAATGCTATAAGCAAGCCAAACAAAGAACGTAAACTTAGCCCTATCTCCCTCTCTCTCTCTAGAACCACTTGGGAATTGCATCATTGGGCAGATTCTTATGATTCGGCAGCGCTGTGCAGGGTCTCTGCTGGCGCCAGAACTCCTGCCGCTTGTTAAGGAAACAAACCGCCTCCTTGGCCAGAGCGGATATGTTCTCGGTGTTCGTGTCGGCGCGCATCAAGTCCGGATGCAGGAGCAGCTTCTCCAGATACTCCTTGTCCACGCACAGCTCGCCCAGCAGCTTGCGTGCGTTGCGTCGCTCCAGATCCGCTTTGGTGGCCTTCTGGCGCACGAGCTGCCCCTGCGGCTGCGACTTGGGCGTATTGTCGCCCGACTTGCGTGCGGTGGCACTCTTGGCCGTGGCCACCGGCTGAGTGCCGCGTGTCTTGGTGCCAATGGTGTTCTCAATGGCCTCCTGGGTCTTCTGCACGCCCAGCCGAAACAGCGCCAGCTCCGGGCGCGCGCGCAGCCCGCGATGAAAGAACATCAGGCTCTGCTCGAACTGGCCGAGGTAGTAGAGCGACTCGGCCTTCTGGTATATGGCGCGTATGTTGTTCTTGTCCTCCGCCAGCGCCGTCTCGGCATCCTGCAGCGCCTTCGAGGCCTCGCCCAGCAGCAAATAGCACTTGCTGCGCGAAATCAAGGCATTGATGTCGGTACTGTTGAGCTCCAGAGCCTGCAAGTTAAGAGGAGAAATATAAGCTTAGTTCATATGCTAAAAAAATCTATTTAATTATATATATATATATATATATTATTCTTCGACTCGTAACCTTGCAAAAGAAATGAATTGCATTTTCGGGATTTGCGTTCTTGATCTCCTTCAGGCCGAGCGCAATGATCGAGCTGATGTCGGCCTCGTCGGGTATGAGGAGCGCCTCGTTGCGGTCCTGTTTCTGCTTGATCTGCAGACTTTGCTTGATGTCGAAGGCGCCCGCACTGACGGCCGCCGCGCGATCCTTGTCCGTGTAGAAGTCCACGAAGTTCTCCTTGGGCTTCTTTTTCTTCAGCATTTGCTCCTCGATGCGTTTGCGTGCCGCGCGCAGCTCCGCTTCGATGCGATTGCCGCGCTTGGAGCCGCTAGCATCCAGCTCATCGGGATGCTTGCTGGCCCTGCGCGCAGCCCGATCAGTGGACTTGCCACCGCCGGCGCCGCCGTACGAGTCGCGTCTCTCCCAGATGGGCGGCTTGTGGGAGGCGCGACCGCGACCCTTTGACCGCTTGTTGCCCTCATCCAATGATTCCTCCTCCGCAGCGGCGCCAGTGCGTATGAAGCTCTGCAGCAGCTCCTGCTCCTTGTCCACGGCCAAAATCGTGTTCAACACACTCGTGGACATGCTCCCAGAACTTGATTTGCCAACCCAGCGAACAGCTCGAAGCGCAGCGCAAGTGTGAAAAACTCACACCTGCCCTGACAGTTGCAAACAAACGGTAATTGATTTGCCATTTGCCCAGTTGCCAGGAAACTAGACCCGTAAATGGGCTAACAATCGATAGCAAAAACAAAAACAAGCAACGGCACGTGGCGTGGGCCAGGAGCCAAAATTGATGACATTGAAATCTCGTCTTGATAGCTTGATAGATATATATATATAGTATTTTCTACAAAACTAATTTTTAGAGCTTTGGAAAATGTACTTCTAGCATTTTGTAGCAATTTTTTTAAAATATTAAAATTAAAAATAAAAAAATATTATTTTAATAAATTAACTTAGTTAATTTAAAAATTTAAAAAAAAAATAGTATAAAAATAGTTAGAATATATTATTCTGAAATATCACTTTGCATTATATTATGATATAAATATTATTACAGATATTCCCTATCAACCGAGCTGCAATATACTTCCAAATACACAAAAAAACATATTTAATATATATAAGATCAGCTCAAAATTTAAATTTATTGTATAGAGAGTTATATTAACCAATATCAAAATAATTCATAATGCCAAAAAACAAAATCATATTAAGTTTCAATAGCAAGAACATCTTTGGCATATTCACATTCAATTTATAGAGTATTACTAGTACGTCCTTCATTTTCATGGCCATTCCTTAAGTGAAATTTCCCATTTAACAGTCAGAGCACTCAAAGCTCTCAAATATACCTAAAACAGCTTTCAAGCGCAAGCTGAACGCAGCTTTTTGCAAGCAGCGGCGCCATCTACAGCTCGATTCAGCTTGTTCGTAGCCGTTGCATTTTAAATGTAGAGCAAATCAACTTACCTTATTATACCCTTTGAGCGCCTTATAATATTCCCGAACTTTCATATGATTGTTGGACTGATCGCAGAGCAATTTAATGGTCGTTTCAATTTCCTCAAGCGTATCCACTTTTTGCTTTTTTCGGGGCATTTTTTAGAGGTTCTTAGAATGGGGATATGTGTGTGAAAATTAGCAATTTTAAACTATTTAATTTACAATTTTTTACAAAATATTTCTTTATTATTGATATAACATTTTTAAGCACAAATTATGATAAATTTTATTATTATTATTTTTATTTATTTATTTTTGTCTTTTTTTTATTTAATACACAAATTAAATTATCTTTACATTTTGTTTCACTTAAAGTTTTTTTTAACTATATATATTGATGCATATATATTTTTTAATATTTAATATTTATACATTTTTATTTATTTTTATATATTTATTTAATATATATATATTTTTTGTAAATTCATATATTATAGTCCTTCGACCGTCCGCTCGCCTCAACCGTCAATTTCAAACTGAACTCTTCTTGCACAGTTTTCTAGGCTGCCTTCTCTTGAGTTGTTTCATTGTTCCTGTCGTTGTTGTTGTTGTTTCTGTCGGTTGTTGTGGCTTTTGCAACTTGGCTTGCATGTGCCGACAAGTCCCAATAAACTTCAATAAACTCGTTTTAATATCTCAACAATTTACTTTCATGTTTTTGATAGCCAAAAAAGCTACAACTTTATTCAGCCTTACCTCAGATTTTAATAACTGCAGCTAATCTTTATGCAACCTGAAGCTACCTAGCTGTACACCTGTATGCCCACCTGCCCCTGGCAAGGCTTAATTAAAGACAATGATGTTCCGCTAACAAACTTTAATTGACGGCACGCACAGGGCCGAAATGGCTTTCCGATGGAGCAGCAAACAAAGTCAATTAAATGGCAGCTGATAGGGCGACCCAGGCAGCCAGACACGTTTGGGCCAATCAATACGCGCGGCTAGGTGAGGCCTTATTAATGCCAGAGGCAGTTCACTTGTTAAGAACGTTTATTGCAACATATTTATGAAACTATGCAAATTGCTATTAATTTTCTTGTATTGTTTTTAGAGTAAATAAATAAGTTTGATGTCTGGGACACACAACCGCCCCGCCCCCAGCTCTACCCACTGTGCAGCCAAGCGTTGCGTGTTCCCCACTCATTTGCTTGTGGCAGCAACCTTCGCGGCATGCCGAAACAATTTTTGTTTTGGTTGCCCTCATAAGCAATCGGCTGCAGTGTTGGCTTACATGCGCCACCGGGCCAGGCCAGGACAGGCTAGGACCAGGCCAAGTCACATTTGTGTGGCCTATTGAAGCCCTGTGTCTCGGGCCGACCTGACATCTGCCGCTTATTCGCTTTACGACGTTGCAGACATGATGGAAGAATTATGATATTTGCATACGTTCAAGTTGAGAGTCTGAATCCGGCTGTCCGCCCTCCCCCACTCGATGCCTGTGGCTATAATGGAAAACATTGTATGTGGGTTAGAGAGCCTCACACAGGTTTATTTGTATTTACGACTTTGCCAATTCTGTTGACAAATTGAGGCGTCTCTAAAGGGAGCAGCCTTCTAATCGTTTCAATTGCTTGATTGTTGTGGCTGCAGCTCGCCTCACGGCATGCAATCAGATTGTCTATATATGTATATATTGGGGGTACCTGTTGCACGGGGTTTACATATGAATGATATATGAACATATATACATATATGTATGTATATATATCCACATACTACATACTTCCACAAAATCATGTACGGAATATGATCTGCTTCAGGCAGCTTCTCTCTCTGCCTGCCCTTTTACCTGCCTCTCTCCCTTGTCTGATCAGACATCAAACATCAAACTTCACTCAGACATCAAGCCCATACATCATACCCATACATCATACCCACACATCATGCCCACACATCACTTCGAGCGTAAGAGCAACTGCCCTTTAGAGTGCTCTCTATGGGCAGCAGTAATGTCAATTAGTGTTCGAGTGCGAGAACTTCCACTCAGACCATCAAACCGAGGGTCGACAGAAGAGTTCGACAGAGACTTGGTTGCCCTATATAAAGGCAGTCCCTTGCAGCGTTTCTTCAGTTGCATCCCAGATTTAGTTGTGATCAGTCGTTCAGTGCAGTGCTCCTCCTCTTCTTCTTCAAAGTGTGGTAAATATTTAAATTTAGTTAATAATATTAAGTATTTTAAGCGGATTTGTACTATTTAAATATTAAGAAATTTGTTAAATAAATAAAATAATAATATAAATAAATAAATGAAAAGTAATTTGCTTAAATATTAAGAAATATGTTTAAATAATAATCTTAATGGTCTCTATGTTAATGATCATTGTGGTAATCATGTTCATATGATCATGTTTGCTCCATGATCAGTAAAAATATTTGGTATATGAATTAAATTTTAATTTAATGACTATTAAGATTGTGGTCATGTTGTTATCAAATTGTTAATGTTAGTTGCACTGACATATATTATATTAATAATAATGGTATATATAATAATTATATATGAAAGCATATATGTACATATGTGAGTAAGCAAAATAGTAAGGCATTGCAAAGAGCAAAGAGCAAAGAGCAAAGAGTCAAACTGTAAATGAGGTTTAAAAATAGCTGTAATAATAATAATGTTCATGAAATTATACAGGCTTACGTTTAGTCATATATATATATGTATATGTATATGTGTATGTTTTACCGGTTAATCATATACAGTTTGTATTTATCATTTCGTTAAAATCGGCTACAATTGCAAGTGAGCTTTTATGCTAACATTCTACTCAAAATGGCACTGTTAGGCTACGTGAATTTTCACACATATATCACAATCTATGTTTAGGAATCTTTTCTAATTACAATTTGTAATATTAACATTAACTAAAAGATAACTGTATAATTTTGCAAATATTTACATTTATTCTTATCTTATCTAAAAAGTCATTTCGCGAAGTTCAATGTCAAGGGCATTTATGCTTTTAGCCGGTAGTTTCAAAGCAACCAGCTTTTGCTCGTCTGTCCATATATATTCATATATGTACATACATATTGACTAGCTTACACATGTGAATATATACTTAGGCATCTGAATATATACAAATATATATATATATGTATGCATATATATTTTTATATATTCAAGTTTTCTTCTATGTTCTTTTTATATGTGTAGGCATGTATGTACGCATTATTATGCATTTATTTCATTTCGGCGTTTGATAGTTGCCAAGTCAACTCAGCGCTCATAGAGATCTCGACTTTCTGAAAAATCAATAGACCTCTGAACCCATACACACTATATTTCATAACTGTAATTGAAAATGCCGTAATATTTGGGTTTTGTTTTTTATTTTTATTTATTTGTAACGAGATTAGGTTATATAATTGATGTAACTGTATTTGCGCGGTTCATCAAACAGGAGAGAGAAGATCTGTTGGAAATACAATACAAAACATATGTAAATACATATATGCATATGTACATACATATGTCACCATAAACTTATATGCGTGTGTGTGTGTGTATATGTATTTATTGGGTAGCTGTGTTTATATATGTATGCGGGCGAATAGCGGAGCCTTCTCATCTATAGTTATGTAAATGCTACACCTCCTGTTTGTGCGTATTGAGAAGTTAACATTGTATTAGCTGCGGATCTGCTATTATTGATTTAATCCTTGCTCTGCATGTACTTGATCAAGTCAATGACGCGGTTGGAGTAACCGAACTCGTTGTCGTACCACGAAATCAGCTTCACGAACTTGTCGTTCAGCGAGATGCCGGCCTTGGCGTCGAACACAGACGAGTGAGTATCGCTCAGGAAGTCGGTGGAGACGACCTCCTCGTCGGTGTAGCCGAGAATGCCCTTCAATGGACCGTTGGCAGCCTCCTGGACCTTAGCCTTAATCTCATCGTAGCTGGCGCCCTTGCCCAGGCGGACAGTCAGATCGACAACGGACACATTTGGTGTGGGCACACGGAAGGCCATGCCAGTCAGTTTGCCATTCAGAGCTGGAATGACTTTGCCGACGGCCTTGGCGGCGCCAGTGGATGCTGGAATGATGTTTTGGGCAGCACCACGGCCATCGCGCCACAACTTGCCGGAGGGGCCATCGACGGTCTTCTGGGTGGCTGTGGTGGCATGCACAGTGGTCATCAGACCCTCCACAATCTCGAAGTTATCGTTGATAACCTTAGCCAATGGGGCCAAGCAGTTGGTGGTGCAAGAGGCGTTCGACACGACCTTCATATCGGGGCTGTAGGCCTCCAAGTTCACGCCGCACACGAACATGGGCGCATCGGCGGATGGGGCCGAGATGACAACCTTCTTGGCACCGCCCTTCAAGTGAGTGGATGCCTTCTCGGTGGTGGTGAACACACCGGTGGACTCAACCACGTACTCAGCGCCAGCGCTGGCCCAGTTGATGTTAGCGGGGTCGCGTTCGCTGAAAACGGTGATCTTCTGGCCATTGACGACCAGGAAGCCGCCCTCAGCGGAAACGGTGCCCTTGAAACGGCCGTGGGTAGAATCGAACTTGAACAAGTAGACCATGTATTGCACATCGATGAAGGGATCGTTAACCTGCAAATTACACATATTCACGCAATTTTTTAATTTTCTCCGAAATGGTTTTTCTGCGGCTTTTCTTTACTTACGGCAACGACGCTAGCGCCTTTGTCGACGGCGGCACGCAGCACCAGACGACCAATGCGGCCAAATCCATTAATACCAATCTTCGACATGATTAATTTTTTCTTTTTTTTACTTTGCCTGGATCACACTTTTACTTTCGCTCAGTTCACCCGTCAGGAATCAACTGCAACTGCTCTGGCTAAATAGTCTTCAGATAGAGCGTTCGCGTTTGGCTGAGTTCAAAGTCAAATGAAGGACGTTTACGTCACGCCCACCCCACAGCGCAAGTATGAGCAAAATGTGCACATAAGAAAGCTGAATGCTATGTGACGCACGCGCATCTGTTACCAACTTCACGTGACTGTAAAGTTTTTCAATAGCAACTCTTCGAGTATACAGAGACGCACACACACACAGTCATGTAAATCAAACGCGCGCAATAAATTGTTTTTTATTTGAAAATGTTTAAGCTTCTGATTTGCAAAGCTTTGCGTTATTGACATAAATATTATGGGGGTTTTACTTTTGGTTTTCTTGGTTATTTTTTGAACTGTATAAAATTAGCTTTTCATCAAGATTAAGCTAAATCAATGAATTTTGCATTGAAATATGTGTTTATTTAAAAATATATATAAATTATGAATATAAATGTCACGCAAAGGTTAACTGAATTTATTTATGTACATTTGTGGCTTTAAAACTGCAAAAAGCTTTTGATATATGCAGCTGTCCAGAAAGCGATTTTAGAGCCATCTAGCGTTCATTTTTGATACAGATATGCAGCCGTTAGTTATTTAAAGTATTTGTATGGGGAAAAGTCAATTTTAGCAGAAGAAAATTTATTATCAGTGAAAAATTGTATATATAAATATAAATTTTGAAAAAATTTTATTATTTAATATTAAATTAAAAGTCACGCACGTGTGACTAAATTCATTTACTTTGCATCATTATTTTCTGTAACTCGTTGCCTGAAAAATCAAATTTAATTAGGCGTGCGCCTGTTTGACCAAATAAGCCTAATGTATTTCTGATGAGCATATTTGTAATGTCTTACAAAACAAATTAAATAACAAAAGACTTTAAAAAGTAAGCCTAAAGTTCATTAAATGATATAGTAAAAATATCGAATTTAGCTCAAGTAGCTAATGATCAATTTAATTACAATTAAAAATATATTATAAATGTAGTAAGTGCTGAATAATTTTATGATATTTAATGCAACTAAAGTTTATTAAAATTGTGTATTTTCAGGTCGTCTCAATTCTTCGCTTTCGATGGGTCCATGTGCAGCAGAGCTTTAAAGCAGACTCTGAAGAGACTGCCAAGCAAACTAGGCTTATAGAGAGTCTACTGCTAGTGATTAGTTCTGTTGAGTATGCCAGCTCTGTCATATTCTGTCATAGATGCCTGACTTCTCTGTATATGGCAAGGCGTATCATCCATCTCCAGCATTATATAGCCAAAACTCCTTGCTAGAAATAATATTTGAGCCCAAAGAAACCCAACGAAAAGGCCTTTTATTATGTTTCTAGATTTTTATTATGTAAATAACATTTAACATGATATGTACATATATATACACATACATACACATATATATTTATATATATCTCACAATTTTTGTTGCGACACAAAATTCGTACAGATTTGCTGTTTGCTTGAATTACGTATGGATCGGGAGTTCGCGACCTTCAACATACATACATGCTTTATAAATAATTTAAAGTACTTGCAGTAGTTGCAATTTACCATGCCACGCCCCCAGGTGGCAGGCTACTGGGCACCAGTGCGCTGCACGTTGTCGAAGGGCACGAGGATGCCAGGCGGTCCGCCGAAGCGGCTCTGGTGATGGCTTGAGGCGGCGGCGGCCAAGTGGCCTGGCTGTGAGCTGGGCTGCTGCGACTGCTGGAAGGGTCTGGGCGCATTCTGGGGACTCAGCACGCCGCCGGGTGCACCAAAGCCGCCCGTGTAGCGGCCGCCGTTGCCGGCAGCGGCTGCGGCCGCGGCACCTGGACGCCCTCTGTTGGCCTTGACAGTGTTGCTGAACTCGTGGTTGTTGCCAGCCACATAGATGTCCGGCTTGGTGGTGCTATGTGGACGCAGCAGACCCGCCGGGGCGCCAAAGCCGCCCGTATATTTGCCCGTATTGGTGGCGGGCAAAGACGTGGAGCTAACTGCGGGTTCTGTAGAATATTTGAGTTTAGTTTTAGTTGAAGTTAGGGAACTCCAGACCAAAGACTTACCCTGACGCTGTGTGTTGATGGGCGTGCTTATGACCTTGCCTCCGTCGCTCTTGGTGTACTCCACCTTCTGGCTGTCGCCGGCATTGATGCTATTGATCGGCGGGAACTGCTCCTCGCCGGCGCCTTTAGTTTCCGTCGCTTGGCCGCCAGATGGCGCATCGAACCGTGCTGCAAAAGGCGTGAATGAGTTTGTAGTGGAATCGTGTGTGAGGCCAGTCGCCGTGGGACTGCTTAATGTGGATGAGTCGTCGCTGTTAGCAACTGGCGGGATCAGCACCAGCGGCGGCTCCACAGTGTTCAACTCATGGCCTTCGCTGCTGGCTGGAAGCGTAAGCGTGACTTTGAATGAAAAAGCAGAGTTAACGTTTGCGGTTGTTGTTGTTGGAGCTGAGGTGGTGGTTGTTGTGGTCTCCGACTGAGATCTACTGGCAAAGCCCAGCGGCTGAAAGTCATTAGGCTTAATACCTCCCGGCCTGGTCTGCTCCGGCACCTCCTTGAAGTTGTCCGGATTGTAGGGCACGCCGGGACCCACATCGGGATAGTCAAAGTCCTGCAGCCAGGGCGGCAACGTGGACGAGTCAAAGGGATTCGGCTCAACGGGCGCTGCGGCTGGAGCTGTGGATGTTGTTGTGGTTGTTGTTATCAATTGGCTGTGGGCATGCGGCCATTGGGTGGTTTGTGCTTTGAAAATGGGTGCTTGAGTGGTGCGCGCTGCTGTTGGTGGTGCTGTTGGTGCTTGTGTTGTTGTTGTGGTTGTTGTGGTCGTCGACGGACGTCTTGTGGTCGTCGTGGTTGTTGTCGTTGTGGTTCGCGCTGTGGTTGTGGTGGTGGGTCTGCTGGTGGTGGTGGTGCTGCTGCTAACAGGTGGCGGCGTCAGCTGAATATTGCTCAAATCTATAAATGGCTCAAACGGCGGCTCCAGATCCTCAGCCACCGTGTGGTTGTACTGATCGTTGTCCGTGGGCACTATGAAGGTGACGGCTACATCCAGGTCCGGATCGGTGACCTCCTGCAGCCAGGGCGGCAAGGTGTAGGCGTAGGCCTCCTCGTTGTCCAGCTTATAGAAGGTGGATGGATCCAGGGGCGTGGTGGTGCGCGGCGGGCTGCGTGTGGTGGTTGTAGCTGGTGTAGTGCTGGTGGTGGTCGTTGTTGTGGCCCTTGTTGTGGTCACCCTTCTGGTTGTCGTCGTTGTTGGGGCTGGTGTGGTTGTGGTGGTTGTGGTGGTGCGTGGTCGCTGGGTGGCTGCGGTGCTGCTGTAATGAATTGTGCCACGATTACGGTTGGGAAACCGGGCGGAGCCGTTGCGTGGCGTGGTGCTGCCAACGTGCGCATTCGTGCCATGGCCCTCGGGTCCATCCTGCACCGTGACGGGCACCACGGCCACTTGGCCTGGCGTGAGTGGTGCAGGCGCCACCGGCGACAAGCCCTGGCCGCTGCTCAGGCTGACGAGTATATTGTGGCTGCCGGGCTGCTCCACGCCCGCCACATACTTCGTGGGCTGCTGCTCGGTGATGATGTGTGGCTCGGACTCGGGCAGCGCCTCCAGCGGCGGCAGCAGATCCCAGGCAATGACGCTGAGTGGCGCAGCATTGGGCGCCGGTGTCCAGGGCACGGGTCCAGCTATGTCCTTGTCCTGCTGCTGCAGCTCCAGCAGATAGTCGGGCAGCGTGCCGCTGGTCTGCTGTGGCGCCTGAGCACTCTCCTCCGGCTGCTGGGTCAGGGGTACCAGCTGTGCCTGCTCCACCTCCACAGAGACATCGGCCGCGGTCGTTGTGGATGATTCATGCTTGGGTGGTGTTAGTGATGTGGCTGGTGCTGGTGCTGGTGCTAATGAGGTGCTGTCGGTGCTATCGATCTCCCCAGTGGGCAGCGCCACTGCTATGGCATCTAGTTGGGAAGGAGTTGGAGTTGGAGTTGAGTATGCGATGGCAAGGCTATCATTGTTTGCTTTGGGTCTAGGTCTGGCTGCCTGCTGGCGGGGCATAAGTTGTGGGTTGAGGGTGAGCAGGGTGAAGCTGGGCGGCGCGTGCTGGGCACTGGCGGCTGTAATCTTGTACTGCTGAGCGGAGGACTCGCGCTTGGCATGAGGCGAATCGGGCTTGGACTTGGGTCTTGTTAGTGGTGCTACATGTGTGGGCGTGCGAGTGGGCGTGGGCGTGGGTGTGGGTGAGGGCGTGGCTGTGATACTTATGCTAGTGTTTCGCTTTTGATTCAATGTGGATGCAATTGTTGTTGCTGCTGCGGCGGCGGCGGCGGCTCTGGCTGTTGCTCCGTTGGCAGCTTTACCCCTGCTTGTTGTTGTTGTTGTTGTTGTTGTGAACTCACCAATGTGCGGTGGCAGCAGGTCGTCGGCTGGCTTGCGTATCTCAGTGATGCCCGAGGCATAAGTGGGTATCTCAAACTGCAGGCCCTGCGCGCTGACCACCTTGCGCCCATCGGGCGTATCGATCGGACGCAGTGCATCGATCGGATTGCCATAGCTATCGACGGCCCGCTCGCTGCCCGCATTGAAGGCGTCGTCGACAGCGGCCTCAGCCAAAGGCGGCTGCAATTCTAACGAAAACGGCGATTGCCGCACATCTGCAGAGAAGGGGGGAAATTGTGTGGTTTGTTGTGGTTTCTTGATCGTGGTTTGTGGGTGGGTTGGTGGGTGTATGAGCTGGTTTATGTGAGTGGCAAGTGCTGCCAGAGATGCAATTTGCTAGCAGTTCACCGAAGTTGCAAAAAAGAATGTTAGAAACGGCTGAAGCGAAGATGAAACTGATGTGGCAGCCCCTTGGGTGGCTCTTGGGCAATTTGGCTGCCATTGTGGCTGATTGACTGACATTGGCTTAAATGGTCTATAAATATATATATATATATATGTGTGTATATAGTGTCTTTGTCTAGCTGTGGTTGCACTTCGTAATACCCTGTACTTAATGAAAAAGTGGGGTATACTGTTTGTGTGGAGGCGTATGTAACAGAGGGCTGCAGGCGTTGCAAAGGCTGTTAACTTAGTATATTATTGAGTAGTTGAGTCAGTTGAGCGACCCTGTATACTTATTGTATTGTATATACCCTGTAAATTTATATATATATATATTTGTTGTTCATATGCAATAGAATCTGGCTACTAATTGCTAACTCATCAGAGTGCTGCATGTGTGTGTTTGTATATTTGAGTAGGGTATCTACGAGTTGAGCATTTCCCCACTAAACACTCTTACTTTGTTGTATCTGTCAGCTGTTGTTGCTCTTGCTATTGCAGCTTTTTGGTTGACACATAACACACACACACACACACACACACACACACACACACACACACACACACACACACACACATACACACACTCACCGCCTGTAGCGTTAGTTGGGCCAGGTAGGTCAATAAGTAAATTAAGATTTTTACTGTTTCGTTTCGCTGCCTTTGACAGTCAATCAAGTTTGTTGCCTGAGTCTTTTGTTTTGGCTGAGCTTGAGCTAAATGTTTGCTCGCTGTTGGCCCCAAACACCCAAATGCCACTCAAATTGTTTCGTATTTCATGTAATTTGTCTGTTTTATCAGTTGATTCGCTTTTATCTTGATTCGCAAAGAAAGTATTTGGGATGTCTGCGAAGACATCGTAACCAGAGGAATTTGGAATTTGCTTTATGTGTCAATACATGTAATGTTAACACGCTTGCGAGTGGTCCACTGGGAGGGTGGGCGTGGCCACTGGGCAGTTACCAAAGGCTTGAATATTATTATAGCTGATCAGCTGGAATGTGGCATATATAATCAGTGGCTTAACCTTGATTAATAAATTATATTATCTTTGGCAAATCGTAGAACATAGATTTCATTTAGAAAACATAGAAATTTGTGTACCATAAATTATATATATTACGCAATCAATTTGCGAAAATATTTCTTCGAGCTGGTCACACCTATTCCTCCAATCGAAGCCCATAAATACTTCGTAATTTTATAAATTTCCGTCAGTTAGAGCATAATCGATGATAAGTGAACTCATTAACATTTATAAAACGTTTTTAGAACTAGATTCCAGAGAGAACTCGAACAGATACTCATCTGACGCATAGCTGGTTCACATTTGGCTTAACCCGGGATGTTTTTTTTTACGCTGAACTCACGAACTAAACCTGTAAAACTTGATCAGTCTAACCTTATCCATCAAAAGCCGCGCCCACCTAGCACTACCCTCCACTGACTAGCTGACTGACTAACTAGCTGACTGACTAGCTGATTAACATACTCTCACAGCGATGCTTCAATAGATTCACAGAGAACTCACTGACGCTATTCAATATCTTCCAATCATCAGCACGAGGCCTAGATGCGATCTAGCATGTCCGCTTATTCATTCGTCATGCCACGAGTGTAACTAAGTAGTTTTTCATTCCTTCTGAAAACTTGTTATTAAACTGATAAATTGGCAGATTTGAATATATATATATATATATCTATATAGATATCTGGTAGAGATTAATGCTCCCTTGAATTGGAATCTAAATGTATTGATTTGCTATGATATATGAGATATGGCATATGATATATGTTACATATATCTGGAAGAGTTTTAGCTTAACTTGACTGGAACCGAAATTTTACTAAATATAATAGGTATATCTAAAAGACTTGTAATCCTTTTTATCTGAAATCATAATATGACTTGATATGCCTCCAATATCTCGAAAAGTTTTATACTTTTGTGGGCAGAGAATCTAAATTTGTATTATGCCATGATATATATTGCAAATATCTGGAAAAGTATGACGCCATACTATCCATAACTATCTATATATATGACTATATATCTATCAGTCTTTCTTTAGCTTGTAACCTCTTCGCCCTCCTCTCAGAAATGTTGTTCTTGAAACCCCATTTAAAGTCATTTCATTCATTAATCCATAATTTATACGAAACTAGTTCTAAGACAGCAGGGATCATAAGCGTCCAAATTCTTTCCATTAATTAATTCATTTTATTTATTTATATAAATTTTTCGCTAGGGCCAACCAAACCACTTTTTTGTTACCCATATTTGACTGCGGTTTATAAAAGTATAAAATATTTGCTAATATAATTAGAACCGGGCGAAATGCCAAATAAGAAACTTTGTTCGAATTTAGAGGAATCATAAACATAATAAACAATTTATTGTGTTATTTTAGCTGGGAGAAACAGATACGGAGCTCGGCCCACAGATTTCGATAGGCGCTCGGTGATGTGCTGGCCAAGTTCCGGCTGCTAAACATATGTGCATATCATTTTAATTATTTTATATTATTTTGTATAATTTTCATTGTTTAGTTTGCATTCGTATTGTTATTTATAGATAAACAATGGAGGTTTTTTAAATATATATATATATATATATATATATTTTCTAGCAGGGCTTATCAATCGCAGCTGACAAATGATGATGCTCAGTTTTTATCAGAAGTTTTGGGCCCTGAACTTTAGGCTGACTGCAGCGCATAAATCAAGATACGAATATCTGATATATACATACTATATGTATGAGGTCTTGAGACTCTATCTGTATTGTTCTGTTCATGCTGCAGCTGCTGGGAAAGTGCAGCCAACGCGCTGTCTAATATATTCAAAGATAAATTAACAGAAAGATAGAAAAATTCTATTGAAAAGTGTGCAGATACCTCTATAGAGAAAAGATCCTCAGCACTTCCTAGTATTGGTTAAGCTGCGAAACGCGTTGTTTTATTGCCAATCAAATCATTCGTAAAACTAGTTAAATTCAGCTGTTGCCCATCAAGTTCAGTGCCAATTAATGTTTTATTGTTTCTCTCTGCTGTGAACATCTTTTTGAATTGAGGTTTAAATTGATTGGCAACTTCACGACATCTGCACCCACTCAAGACACAGAGACAATGTCATAATTTCAACTGTTTTTTTGCTTTTGTTTTTTGCACTTTTCAGTTTTACAGTTTTGACAAGTTTTTTGCTTTGGCAACCTTCGTCTTGGGTTGATAAAAATCAAATTTCATTAAGCTCAGCCCGCGATCATCGTATTATCTCGGGCCTTGAATTATCGACTTATTTAGCTGTTGAAAATCACACTGCCCACGCACAGCGCGAGCTAAAAACCTTAAAATTCGCGCTTGTAAATAATATTTTATTGTCAAGCTTAATTTCTGCTGCGATTCTATAGAATATTCAATAATTAATTGCCTCAATCAACGTGTCTCTCAAACATAAACATTGGCAAGTGAGGGTGTGCCTGACTAACAGATACCTGGTAACCCCTGATGAGCAGCTGTTATAGGAAATTTAGCTATATAAACGGTTTACTCTTGTTTCCTACAGGAATTGAGTGGACGCAGTCAAGAAAGGATTTATTTCTCTTATGCGTATAGTTATGGGGAGTCTATGTACCAAATTTGATAACTTTATCTCTCAAAAGATACGAGATATGCTCAAATAACTAAAGGGATCTATGTAAATAGGTAAAAATATTGACTATGCGCTACGAGAGACAGCTTCATGTAATATTTAAAGGTTTTAGGGTTGCTAGGCTCTTACTTTGATTGATGGGGCTAATGATATTGATTGAGAATATCAAGAGTTAAGCGTCCTACCGCCTGTTACATACATATTAGCAAAAGCAGTGTATCCCAAGCTTCCATTAGTAATAGGCTCAGAGCACAACAACCTAATGACACTAATCAATCACATTAAAGTCAAACAAATCAAGCTGGAATATAGTAGTTAAAGTTCTCTTCATTAAAAACTGTCATAAACTTCAATCAAATCACCAATATATCGTAATCACTTAAGATCAAATGCTCAAGCAACTGGTTCCACGACTCGCACAGATTTTCAATATAAATTTCATTTTGATTTCGATTTTAATTTCGTTTTTTCCCCATTAATGTGTGGTAATTCGCACTTATTAATCCGTAGATATCAAAAAACCCATTAGTGACGCAATAAAGCTCTCTTGAAATGCGTCGCAGATTATCAATTATAATAAACGGCCGAAATCTATATCGCAGCTCATTGCGCCGGGCTATTAAGACATTACGAAACGAGCAATCGCCGAGCTCAGATATATATAGAAAAAATTATAGTCAAAGTAACAAAGGCGCCAACATTAATCACGACGGAAGAAAAAACTAAGGCAAAGTTTTCATTATGAGGCTAACTAATTGTGCAGAGCGACAACAATAGCAGCAGCAACAGCAGCAGCAGCTGCCAATAAAATCTGCGCGAATTTGTTAATTATCACGTACAGTCAGGAGTCTTTAGCGATATATATCCATTTGAGTAGCTAGTCGACAAGTCGTGTGAATAGCAGCGAGAGAAAAGCGTTAACATTTAATTGATTATGGCTATAAAGGCAGCAGAAAGGACGGCAATACAATTGGCCATTGAAGTATTGCCTTGCAGATATTGTTAAGCAATTAAAAAATCTCTCTCTCTCTCTCTCTCTCTCTCTCTCTCTCTATCTGTTTGTTATAGAGTCGAGAGGCAAGCTGGGTGGCTCTACTAGCTGGTGTGCAGGACTCAACAATACTGAGAAACATTCAGGTTTATATGTAGAGCAAAATAGTACTTGCTATATTTTAATCTGAGTTATATTTCAAGAATTCCTTAGGCCATTCAAAAAAGGATTTAATCTTTATGTGACTATGCTTCAGCAGAGTTTATATACCAAAATTTGTAGCTTTGGCACTTAAAGTATACGAGATATGCTCAAATAACTATATATCTATATAGATTTTTAATTGATTTTTACTTTGTACAGCTAAAGTTATCGATTATGTGTATGAGCTGCTTATATAAGAGCTTTAGACTCTCACATAGTTAAGATCAATCATAGATATAGATAGCATGATGTAGAGAATTCAGCTATTTATGCTGATCAAGATTATATATACCTTCTATGCCCTCTTCGGCCTCTTCTGTACCTTACCAACAACAATCTCAACTAAATTCCAGTTCCACTCCATACAAATGACTATAATTCAGTCTAATCTAGTCTTATCTAACTATAATCCCAGTCCAGTCTCCCCAGAGAATCTACATAAATCTTGGCTTTAAATACCTGTCAGTATAGCTAAACTCGACACTTGAACTACAGAATTTATAGATATGTTTTTTTATACACTCCACTCAGCGCAGCTTTTAAATAATCAGCTTCAACTTATTTAGCTATAAGTCCCATAACTTGCGGCGTGTCTTAAATGCAATTAACCTCTTTTTCGGGGCGCTCCATGACCCACAAAATGGGAAATACAAAAAAGGGGAGGGAAAAAAGTTGGAAACAAGCTTAACAAATTGTCATAACAATTTATGAACTTGTTGAGTCGCCCCCTCCTAACCAGAGGCCCAAGATGAACTGCCTTTTAAAGTAGCAGCTGAGATAATGATAGACGCATCCCAGAGGTCGTCCCTTCCAGCAGCAGCAGCCGCAGCTCAAAGTGAAGCCGCAAAGGCAGAAGCTGAAGAAAAAGTGGAAATCAAAAAGCCCCAAAGATGAAGCTGAAGTCGAAGTCGAAGTCGAAGCCGAAGCCGAAGCCTTGCCAGTCATGTCATCTGCCTCTTACATAACTTTTGTTATTGTTGTTTTTTTAGTTTCTGTTTGTTTTCAGCCGGCGGCTTCTGGTGCCTCGTCTCGAGTTTCATTTACCCTTTGTTGCCTTTGGGAACTGGACGTTTTTGTCGCCATTGGCGAAGCTGTTTATTTTTGTTTGCGTTTTGGCTCAAAGCTGCTGACGCCTTCGACGAGATTTGTCCAGTTTGTGACTAACACTTTTGTTTATTTGATATATCGAAAGCTCGAGCACATCTTAAATGTCATGAATTGCTGTTATTTATTAACTCTAATTTGACGATCGGCGTGGATGAGTATCCGGCAAGTTCCCTGAATCACTCCGTGATGCATGCAAACTGAGCAGGTGGGCAACAGTTTGCTGACATTCAGTAATCAAGTATCGGGGACTATGACTGTTGGAAAGCTATTTGAGACTTCCTGTAGCTGAGTCGGAGGACTGAATCTGATCTTAAGAAAGGCTGACGTAAGTGAGGGTGGGAGAGAGAATAAGGGAAATTCAAAAGCAGAAAGAGAAAGAATAAATTAGAGAGGGAGAGAGAAATAAAATCGAGAAGCAAACAGATAAGCATCCTCAGAGAGGAACATCCCTAAGGGATTGGGATATTCTAGATTCAGATTCGCCCTCAGAAGTAGTCTAATACTTGATTACTACATGCATAGGCACACCTAATACCCACTGTATTCAGGCTGATTAGAAGACAGATGAGGATCGAGCGATTTCATTCAGTTAGGATGAGTTTGTGCAATGTGCTGGGAGTTAGTAACAATTGACTGATCAGTTAGGGGACAGTTCAAACATAGACTCAAAGGAAAACAATAAATAGATTTGTACACTTCATTAATAAATAAAATAGAAATAAAAGTTAGTCAAGACTTAAGAAATAAACTTAGTTACAAATGGAGAAAACATATAGAAAGTCGATTATTCACAAAAAATATATTTGATATTATTCAATTTTATGAAATATGTGCAAAAAAAAAATTGTATCATTAAATAAAACTTTTTTAAAATTTGATATGTAATTTAAAAATTATAATCATAATTATTCAAATTTTTAATATGATAAAAATAAATAATATTTAAAATAAATATTTAATTTATTTATTTTTTAATTAATTTATTTTTTAATTTTAAATAATTTTTGTATAATTAAAAAATTAATTTTGTATTGTCTAATCTTGATGTTGATATTCCCAAATATTGATTAATTTTTTGTTGCACATATTCGAGTGATTGAACACAAGATAACATAGATTTCAGACTGAAATAGATCGAATGCAAGATAAATATAGTATATCCAGTTTTGAATAACATGCGTATAAAGACGTAATTGAAGAAAGCAACACGCAAATAGGCGAGAGGCGAAAAGGAAATTAAAAAGCAAACACTAATTAAATATCGTATGTCTATGCGAATTGGATGCGAATTCGAAATGGCATCGAAGTCGGCATCCAATTCGATTCCCATTGGAATCCGAAATGAAATAGATGTGGGTATGTGGTGCATGTATACCAGGCCTTCCAGCTGCTGCGTCGATCCTCAGTAGCGCCAGAGCCAGCAGCAGCGTAACGGTAACGCCGGCAGCTCTGCGACTGCGTAGCCCGAATTTCAAACTGCGCGTTTGCATTTCGATGTTGGCAATTCGGAATAACGTTAAATTTCTTATTACTGTTGTTGTTGTTCTCGCCTTAAGATGTGTTTGTTTTTTTTTCGAATTTGTCACGCAACCGTCGATTTAGAATTGGGCATTGCCCAAAAACCACAGTCGAGTTGAAAAGCGCGAGGAATAATTAGCGCGTAGGCAGAATAACAATGCTGACAACAACAGCAACAACACCAGGTCGAATTGATGCTGTCAGGGATGACAAAATCCGCGGCGGCGTAGACGACGCGAGCGACGCAATCTGCACCGGCGTGCACACAGAAAAAACCTTATTGCCAAATACAAATAATATGTAATATTAATTTTTTCTCGTATTTATTTTAGCTTGTAGCGCTTGCACACAAAATTCAATCAATTGTGACACGATTTCACGACTCGCAGTCACTGTGGGAGAGATGCGCCGGAGACAGCACCGGAGACGCTGGCGGTAACGGAGACTGAGACGAAGTTAACTGAAGATTAGATGAGCGAGGCGCTCGAGCGTAGCAGAAACACGTCCGTAGCTCACGAGTTCTGCGCTTTTAATAAACAACGCTGCCATCAGCGACAACGAATGAAGCTTGGCTTTCGCATTGGCTTCAAGTTGACGCTGGCGGCGGCGCACAGTGGTCCATATATAATTTGGGTATGTCCAAATGTAACAGCAGCATTAATATTAATAAGAATATATATTTTATACTTAACAAAATAAATATCAGTGCATATATGTGCAATATCTGCTATTTAACATAATGTTGACTAAGTAACAGTTGCATTATGGCATTATTTTAACTACGAAAATTAGGTTTTGCGCCAGAGTGCATTTAATTCCCAGCAGCAGCAGCAGCAGCGTCACTGCAAATATTTACATACTGAACAAATTTCCCTAAGCAAAGGAAATTATTCAGCAAAAAGAAAAACGCCAATATTTACAGTGCTGCAACTATCGCTTTCGTTCTTATTTAGAACATTTTTAGCACTTGCATCTCTCAGCACAGTAGACAAGTATTTGCATGTGTGGGTGTATGTGTATGTATATGAACCCGCTTTTGATTGTTAACTTATAGCTTATTGCTTTTGAAACCGGGAAACTGTACATTTAATTGCTGTAATGACCTTACATATATCTTATATATATATATATATATATATATTCATATCGTGTATTTTCCCATACTTGTTGCAGGCGTTGCATTGCCAATGTCGCTCAAGGTCAGGCTTAACATTCGCCTAACATATGCTTAACATACTGTTATTTCCAAACTCGCACACGTTTCAACAGTTTTGCATATGCTTACGTACACACCTACATACATACATATGCATGTATTTATAAATGTTATGTAAATTCATAATGAAAATGAATGTGTTAAAGTGTTAGAAGCATTTGTTTCTTTATTGTTTGTTTATTTAGACAGACAGGTTTGGATCTTGGAGACAAAATCCAATAGATCGTCTATCTGTCTATCAGGGCACGTCACAGCCAGCAGTCTATGCTAACAATGCATAATTTATGCCATGCATGAATTTGTTCACAGAACTAGATCCTGTTCTCAGACAGAACGGCTTTCGATACCCGATTCATTAAATTCGACTTTTTATTGAGCGGCAAATTCTTTTGTGAAGCAAATTGAATTCTTTACTCATCGAATTGCATTAATTCGCGATTTACCGCGCTTAGTCAGCTCATATTAGATCACATTGAGTGGGGGGCGCATTGTGCCAAAGGCTTCTTTGAAGTCATATTAACATTTCAGTACATTGATCTCTTTAGCAACTCGATTGCACAATATTTGTGAATATGCTTAGATCTGAAGGCTTTTCGATTGCGCTTACTTATGTATATCTACTTGTATATATCTTTCAGTTTAGTTCATAATTGTCAGGCAAGGTCCAGGCGGCTTTTATCTTACGAATTATGTCAGCCATTTGCGCGTTTGTTCCGCATTGGGACTTTTTTCTCGTTTGCTATGTGCAGCGCGTCTTCGAGCTCGAATTCGACTTCGAATCGTTGGCTTTATGTTCGCCTTTGCCCGGCGCTTCCTATGCAGCGTAACGATTGAAGCATAAGCGCATGGAATCATTGGGCGTTCAAATTATTGTTACAATTAACGCCAGAGATATTACCAAATGGACTTAACTCTGAAAAGGCGCGCAATTTGGCCCGTGTTGCTGCTGCTGCTGCTGCTGTTGTTGTGGTGCGCCCAGCGTTAATAAATCACAGGGCGTCGGGCGGCGGGCGTCGCTGCAACAGACAAAGCCATCAATGGGACGTCGCAACGCTGCGGCTCAGTCGGCGTCGAAGAAGTAATCAAAATTGTATTACGAAAACAAACGTTTTTATAAAAATGTTGCTGTTGTTGCTATTTTTTCAGCTTCTTCTTCGTCTTCTTCTTCTTCTTCTTCGGCTACTTATAACAATGGCCCAAACAGTTGCCGCTGGCAGCGTGAAGTCGACGTTCGAGTCAAACTTTTTGAGTGGAGCTAAGAAAAAAGTCAAGTCAGCATCACAACAGCAACAACAACAACAATGCAGTGACAGCATTCATGCTGTATTTTATTTACCTTAATAGAGTCTACGCCGCTTAGTCAAAGTCTCTTGCAGTTGGGAAATGAAAATGGAAATGGAAATGAACTGCGCATGCGTGAACATTGTCGAGTGACCCTTCACCTTCAGCTTTATATTCATCTTTTTATTAATTGTCATCATTCTGTCTTATTTTTTCTCACACGCATTAGCTTCACCTTTTGAACCCATCTCCATAAATAAAGCCAAAATTCATTAATTAAATTCGCAGCTTCATCAACATTTTTAACATTTCCGTTAAAACAAACACGTCCACACGATGTTTGCAAAATTACAAAAAAAAAAAAAAAAATACATAAATGTATTTATTTAAATAAATAAAAAATATTAATAAATTAGCAACCAATTTCAGTGCAATTGCTGAATGCAATCGTGGTCAGCCCACACGTAAATTGTTTCGTAAAACAAAACTGAACAAAAAAAAAACAATTTTAAAATATTTTTTTTTTCCATATGAGAGAGACCAGTTTTTGAACCAGTTGGAGCGCATCTTCTGTACGATATATCAGCGGCGGCTATACAATTTTATTGCAAAAATATTGAAAAATGCGTTAAGCCAACAACAACAACTACATCATCAAAATTAACAACAACAACAAGTTGAACAATGACAGCATAAACTTTGTTGGTCACCCTGACCTTAACACAAATTTCGTCTTAATATCAAGTGGCGACTTACTGAATGGATACGTGCACAGCCTATGGACAAGCCGGGATTGAGGCTGACACTTAACTCGAGTCGACTTCATTCATATGTAAATAAACAGAAATCAATAATTTTCCATTAACTGCAAGAAATGCGAACAATATTTATGATTGAAACTTCATTTCTATTCCTTGAGTTGAGTCACAGATGTTGTTTGGTTCGCTGAAATAAAACCCCAAGGCATCAAAACTCATTAAAGCTTTGTCTTGTTAACGAACACGCGGAATTTGTGGTTGTTTTTTTGCGTGGGTTTTTTCATTCTTATAATCGAGCGTTCCCACATAGAAAGAAAGCAAGCAAGCAATAATCAGAACTGGTCTTAGAACCCATAATGCTCAACGGAAATTTAATACTGCTTACGTTATTCATTTTACAGTCATACTCAATTTGCTTTGAAATAAGCTTAAGCTGATATTTAAAAATATATAAAGCCGTTAAAAAAGAAGGAGAGCTCTTGTGACGTCATTGAAGACCATTAATCGTTTATCTGCAATATCGATGCACTATCGGTTCACTCTAAGTTTGATCACATGAGCTGCCTCAAAAGCTCCGCGAACTATTTCAGTTAAGTTTACCAAAACAATTCAGTACTCCACGGAATTTTGTGGAACTATGTTAAGTTAAATCTACATTGTTGGTATCTTGCAAATAGTCTGTTAGAATCCTTAAATAAAACAAATAAATTGATTTGCAAGCGGCTGACACAGTTCATAAAATCATAGTTCTTGCAGCCCTGGCGAACAGCTGATTGTGTCTAAGCAAAGATAACAATAAATAAATCGAAATAGGAAAGTAAATAATAAGCATAAAGATAAACAAATGAGCTCCCTCTTTCGCAGCCTCAACCATTTTTCCACAAAACGTGAAAATGTCGTTAAGGAGGCGCTGATTAATACACTGAACGAAAATGCGAGAGAAATCGAGTTTGAAGTCAAGCAAAAAGGACTTGGTAATTTCCCTATTCGCATTCAACTAACCCATTCGCATGACTCATCCAAAAATTTCTCACAGATGTGCTCGGGCTATGCGAGCAGACGAGCGCCTTGTGCACCACTTTGGAAGCTCTGTTCCTGCACGGCTTGAAAGACTCGTTTCTGTGGACCACCATCAATGTGATAACTGGAGATGTAGAGCGACGACCGGAGCCGAGCTTCTGGTCACCTGCCATGGTCTTCATGCACAAGCAGGTGATCGAGCAGATCCAAAGGCTGAGTCAGATAACCTCCGAGACGGGACAGTGTCGAGCGTGGGTGCGACAGTCGCTTAACGACTCTATATTCTCGTCGTATTTGAATAATATGCGTAAGAACGGCTCAGCTTTACGTCCGTACTACAAGAAGGATGCGCTGCTCAAGGACAGCGAAGGCCTGGAGACGGCAGCTAAGATTATGGAGAGCCTGGAGGCATATGTCACGTTCGATTTGCCCGTCAACTCAAGCCTGCTCAATCAGTGGCCCGATTATGCGCTGCAGCTATCCGATCTATGGACTCCGGCACTCAAATCCTGTCCAGTGGGTTGAACATGTAAAAATATTTGAAGCCCTTATTGAACTATGATTCTTTTTCATTTCAGATAAGCAGCGGCGTGGATGTGGCGAGCTCTTTGGCAACTGAAATTGTGGCCATTCCCACACCGCAGCCGCTGCACACGAATGAGCTCTTCTCGGAGTCCATTTCGAACAGTCCATTCAGTCGTGGAGGCCAGTTTGGCAATGCGGATCTTAACCAGCATGAGATTCTGGATTTGTTCATGCAAAAGGTGGACGAAATGGATATTATAAAGGAGGAGCAGACATCGGCAGAGGCGAAGAAGCATCCTGTAGAGTCCAATGAGGCGGAGCAAGCCGAGTCGAGTAGCAGCAGTGGCCAGCGGATTCGCAAGCGTTCCATGCGTCACATTGAGGAGCCGTTTGCCGAGCTGCCGCAGGGCAGCAATTCGCTGACAAATCTCATGCAAACCTCCTGGTCAGCTGATCTGGATGCTCACACGCCCACAGAGGAGTCTGGAGCGCGTTTCTTTCAGCGCTCGGTCAGCATGACGAGCACCACGAGCCTGCGCACGCCCACAGCGGATCGTTGTAGCTACAATGCGCTGCTGCGAAAGCACGAGAACAATCGCGAGGATGGCTCCGGCTGGTCGCAGATCTGGGAGAAGTTTCGTGCTAATCCCTCCACCCTGAACCTGTCGCAGCAGCAATCGCAGCGAGAGCTGGATTCGAATGCCACAGATGACATGAGCGAACTGCAATCGATTGACGTGAGTAATTGTTCGCTTTATATTTATTTATATGAAAGCTAATCTCCATTCACAGACCAACTCGGAATTCGAGCTGCTCAACTCCAATTTCGAAATGGGAGAGCTGCAGCAAATGGTTGCGCAACTGTGTCAGCTGCCACGCGAACCAGGCCTCAATGCCCAAGGCTTTTTGTGCAAGGGCTGCCAGCATCCGCTGGGCATTGGCGACAACAATTTCCAGTACGTAGAGCCAATTGCTTAACCTTAGCATAATCTCTGTGATTTACTCCCACAGAGTCTGTGCCTTTAGTGGCAATTACTATTGCAACATCTGCATGGAGCCTGAGGCTCAGCTCATTCCGGCGCGCATCATCTACAACTGGGACTTTCGCAAGTATGCCGTTAGCAAGCGCGCCGCTCTCTTTCTGGCCGAGTTCCGTGCCCAGCCGTTCCTCGACATGCAGCTGCTCAATCCGAGCATTTACTATGCCGCCGATGCCATGGCTGAGCTGCAGTCGCTGCGCATTCGCCTAAACTTTATACGTGCCTATCTCTACACCTGTGCTCCGAGCAGCCTGAAGCTGCTGCAGAACCATTTCGGAGGCCAGGAGTATCTCTACGAGCACATACATCAATACTCCATCGCCGATCTGGCCTTGATACAGCGCGGCGCACTTTGCCAGCAGCTGCAAAAGGCCTTCAAGCTGGGCGAGGCGCACGTGCTCAAGTGCCGGCTCTGCCAGCTGAAGGGCTTCATCTGCGAAATCTGTCAGAGTCCGCGTGTGCTCTACCCCTTTCACATCGCCACCACATTTCGGGTGAGTTTATTGATCATCATTTTAAATTGTAATTAAACTTATTTATATATATATTTCTAGTGCGTTACCTGCGGCGCTGTTTTCCATGCCGAATGCCTTAACGAGCATCAGCCATGCCCCAAATGCGAACGTCGCCGCCTACGCGAGGATCAGCCACTGCAGGAGGCCGTCGAGGATCTAAAGCTCAAGCACAGCACGGCTTAGATTGCCATTTAGTGTATAAGCAGCAAAGTGCGATTGTCTATTGTTTATTGAATTTGATTCTATTTTTTGTATTTACGTTTAAGCTTGTTATAGTTATGTTGGCTATTCAGCAGCTGGCGATATGCCTTAGCCACGATTTTGTAAATATGCGCCTGCAGCTAATATATATACTCAAGAAAAGATCTGCATTTAAAAATGAAATTCATGTTGAAATTGATATATAATAATAATAGTTTTAGTCAAATGGATCTGTGCTAACAATATATATATATATAAAAGCTATAATAACTGAAGAAATATATTATATTGTTTAGTTTTCTTTTAGAGTGAAGGTGAGTTGGAATCTGATATGAAAGATGTTTTTAAAGTATTTTAATGATTATATATAAGTTTTATAACCTCCCTCCCTCCCCGGGTAACTCGCCCACCCTTAAAAACTCTTTTGATTTAGGTATTTCCAATGCTTTTTTCAGTTTATTTATATGAGAACTTCAAGTGGAATGATATTGAAATAGAATGTTGATTTTCGAATTACTTCTAATGACGGCAATGGTCCAACAACAATGAATTTCGTAATAATAATCATAATAAGTAATTTGATGTAAGTGAATAATATTGCCCTAGGGGTTTTTAACAAATTTATATATATTAATATAGAACTTGATTGACGAATATAGAAATGGAAAATAATACATTCAATTAACTGTTTGCGGCTTTGATGTAATATGATCTATTCCGACAAGTGTAAATGTTATTTGTTTGCTTTTTTATATTTATTTCTTTATTTTTCGTTGGAAAACCTTTGGTTTGTGCTACAGTTTTCATTTGCATTTAACATTTGTGTGTTTTCTTTGTGATTTAATAATAAAATTTGAATTTCGGTTCAACAATTTTTCAGTCTAGTTTAGATAGGGAGAGCAGCAAAAACGCTCGTAAATATGCGCATAAGTACTTACATATACATTTATATATATATATTTATTTATTTATATGTATATATTAGAGGGCTTGCTCTGTTGGTGTTGCCTTTTGAATAATTTGACTAACTTTGGTCTAGATTCAAATGCAGCTAAGTTTTATATACAGATTAAATATAGTTAATATGTGTATATATGTATATAAATGTATGTATGCAAGTATATTAGCCTGGGAAGACACTAAACTTAAAATAAAAGCAGCAAGAGAGCTGAGTGAGGCCGTTACAAAAATTCAAACTGATTCAATTGAACATTTTCAAATCTGACATTTTTTAGTACATTTCTTAAGCCAGTGAAGTTGTTTCTTAATTGCTTGCTGTCAAGTGATTCAATTGAACCTATTCAAATTAGACATTTTAGTGCATTTCTTAAGCCAGCCGTGGCCATTTCACACGCTCTTTCCGCCACACACACATGCATGTGCCTGCTACATACATACAAAACCATTTTGGTGCATTTGCATTTGTTTCATGTCATTATTGTTCTGCTTCTATTTTATACACTTTACAGGGACATTTGCATTTGCACTTGCACACACACTCACAATAGCACTCACACATATACAAACAACATCAAGGACTAACAGACTTACACACACACACAAAGATGCATACATATATACAAAGCTTAAACAGGGATAGAAATTTACAGTTATGTTTACAGTTAATAGACCGTCGAATTGCGCGGCACACTCGACGCTGGCTGCGACTTGGGCCGCACACTGACAGTTGCAGCGCTGCCGCCGCCGCCTGCTGCGCCATTGCCGCCATATAGAAAACTGGATTGCCTTATCACAGACACAGTAGCGGCGGCTACGCCTGCCTGCGGGGGTGGTGCGGGCGCGCGATGTTTTTTGAGCGGCGCGTAGGCGGGCTTGAGTCCCGTTGCAGGTTTCGCATTGTTGTTGCAGGCAGCGCTGCTGTTGTTGTTGTTGCTGCTGTTATTATTATTGTTGTTATTGCTGTTGGGCGCCAAAGCGGCTTCTGCATTTCAAGCGTGAGAGAGAGAGGCATTTAAGTTGGGAGAGAGAGAGAGAGAGAGGGAATGATATTGATATATTTATATATAGATACAGGTACAGTTACTTTTTGTATGTGTGTATATCAAGCTGCGCCCGTCACTTAGGCAATGGAAATTTTACAAGCAAGCAACAAACACAAATGTTTAAGGAGCAAGGGAGGAGCAGAGGACAAAGAGAACAAGTGTAAAAATGTAAAAGAAATGTAAACAAAATGTAAAAAAATGTGTGTGATCAAATTCAATTTCATCTTTGCTTTGTTTATTGTTTATAACTTCAAATAAAACAATAATGTGCTAAAATTATATATATATATATAAAAAACATACATTTTTGTACAGTTGTACGTGTTTTAGATAAGATATAAAAGTACAAGTACAAAAAATATCTATGTATATAGTAGTTATATATGCGAAGCCGATCGTAGAGACGAATACATCAAAGTAAAGTAAAACCATGCGCTACAAATGTATATAGAAATAATGCTTTTGGACGACTTGAACATAATGCGAATATCAAGGCATGAACATAGATAAGAGGCATTTTAATATATATACTAAAAATAATACATAATATGCGTGTGCTTAGTAGTAATATCGCTGTTTTCTTTGTTAAATAAAATATTGATATATATGTATGCATAAGAATATATTGTTTTATATATATAATATATTTATATGCATATTAACAAAATTATGTGGAATAAAGCTATCAACTTTTCGTAATTATAAATATAATATTTTAACATTTTTAAACAATCATAAATTGTAACGTTACATTTGATAGCATGTTTCATATCTCAATGTGTGTATGTAAGTATGTGTGTGATTGTGTGTGTATGTATAAAAGACAATTTAAAATTGCATCGTTGTATTTCGTTTCAATCTTTCTCACATCGAACTAAAATGCTACATTAATATGTGTGTTTTTCACTTATAAATAATAAAAATAATAATAATAATAATATTATGCAACTCTTGCAATATAAATGTATATATGTATTCATTATGTAACAGCGTTTCATGTGTGCATATAACAATAATTTTAATAATAATAATAATAATAATAATCAGTAACAGCATCATGTTATCATTAACATAATCATGTTATTAACACGGCGCGTGAGTGAGTTTGCTTTAACAGTGGTACCCTACCCACACACCCATACACTTAAACACACACACACACACATACATACTCACACTCATGTACACATGTATATCATGTATATATATGTATCCTTTACATACCATTGGTTGCCTTAAGCGTGCGACTAGGATAGCTTTTTTGTATATTTAGAAACGGAGGCGGTTTCGGGAACTCGGTGACATTATGAAATCTCTTGCCAAACTTTGCCTCCAAATCGATGACGAGTCGTCCAACTGATGCACTCGCTCCAGCTCCAGCTCCCGCTGCAGCTCCTCCTCCTGCTCCCCCTGCCAGGCCACCGTTGCTGCCAAAATTGTGCGTCGCATTGGCCATGTGCGTGGGCGGCGTCAGCGGCGCATTAGCCCGTATAGATGAATGGCGTTGAGGGGGCACTGGCGCCTGCTGCTGCTGTGTTCCACCCTGCAATCAAATAGAAACGACTTTAGTTGGCTGACAAATTGCTGTTGGATAATCTGAAATGCCGTTACACTGCGCTTTTGATTGAGCATCAACATTATACTGAATAGCCTTGAGCTCTTTGAGATTCGCCTTGTTTTGAGTTCGGACAGTTGCCTAATCCTGCACTGCTTCACATGCTACACGAAGCCACAGAGTTGACAGACTCTTTTGCACACAAACAGCACAACAAAACAAGCGTGCGATGAGCGGCAATCCGTATCGAAAGCTGTTTGGGTCACGTATTGTTGGAAAATCCATAAAGGCTGTAAAAACTGTTTGTGCGCGAAGAGCAAAGAGCAAAGAGCGAACGCGCAGAGAGCGCAACGCAACGCAACCAAAGTGAGAGCAAATTACATATTGGGAGAGAGTGAGATGGAAAGAGACGGAGCAGCCCCAATGTTATGTTTGTGCACTGTAAAAAAACATTTGTAGCTAACTACTCTTGTGAACAAAGAGTAGATTTTGGTTGTTTTTTGTTACCAATATGTTCAATTGAACAGTTCATGTGCAGAACATATTTAGTGATCAATGAACGATGCAGTTCAGTTGGTGGTGAACTTTGCGCTTTGCTGAGTTATGGAATCAGTCAAGAACCAATCGTTGCACTTAGTCGTTCGATAATTTGTATTGAACTATGCAACTGTTGCTCATCTCCAATAAGAATCATATAAAGTAAAGTGTCGCTCATGAACTTATAAATTATCTAATGTAGTGAATTGAAATATCGATAAAATTTGCTGCACATAAATAAATTAAATAAATTGCTTTAACTAGGGGACTAGAGTTTCCAATTTAATTTTGCTATGCTACAAACTCTAATAACTTTTTTCTTTCAGTGTACATTTGCTGAACCTAGTACAACATTTGTTCTCAGCTGGATGCTGTGTTACCTTTGGCATATGCGCCAACTTGTTGTTGACTCTACTTACGTTGCTCGACTGTCGCATGGGTGGCGGGGGCGGCGGACAGCTGCGATGGGGTGGCAGTGCAGGCGGATTGATGGGCCCACCATTTAGAATGATGGGATTGACCTTCTCACGCATTGTCGACGACTTTGGACTGGCTGTGATGCCGCTGGGCGGAGTTGGCGGCGTGCCGCTGCCATTGATGCGAAACTGGTCGCGCAGCGCAGCCACACTACTCGAGCTGCTGGAGCTGGATGGGGGCTGCTGCGGCGGTGGCGGCGATGGCGCTGGCGTCGTTATGGCCACACTCTGCACCAGCGCCGTATTCACAGCACTGAACGGCCCCGCAATGTTGCTCAAGTTGCTGTTCGAAATGCTGCGCGACGGTGTGGGCGGCGGCGGTGGCTTCACCGAGGGACGTGCTGCAAGAGGAGATGGCATTAGCAATTAGGATAAAGGTGTATATATAATGTACTTACTCTTTGGCGGATTGGGTGCAGCTCGCACGCTGCCCGTGATGCTATTGGTGCTGCCGCTGATGCCCTCGCTGGACTGCAGCAGCAGCGTCTGCTGGAGCGGCGCGCGCATTGTGCCAAAGTGTTGTTGCGTTGAGAAAACGGGTCCATTAATGCCGCCAGCAGCTGGTGGCGATCTGAGAGAAGAGAGAGAACATGGTTAACTCAGAGCAGAATCAGGAGAGGCTTGGGAAAATTGCGTGCAGGATTAAAGCTGTAGCTGAACTTTGAACCAAAGGCGAAGCGGTGCGTGGCCTAAATGATGTTGATAGAGAGAGTGGATGAATGCTATACCTGGGTGACTTCATGCTGTGATGGCGCGCCACCGCTGGACGCTGGTGCCCATTGGCAAATGCCAGCTGCTGCAGCCCCGGCGGCTTTGGCGCGAAATTCGGCTTGCCAAAGCCAATAGCCGGCTTCTGTGTGGGTGGTGTGGGCGTGGAGGTTGGCGAAATATTACCACCACCAACACTACTGCCAGAACCAGCGCCAGCCCCACCACTTCCACCACCAAACAGCGTTGACTTATTCGGCGCCAAATTACGCAGGCCAGTTCCCGTTCCCGAGCCCGAGCCCGCTCCCGCTCCCGCTCCCGTTGTTGTGGTTGTTGTTCGATTTGAGCTGGTTGTTGTTGCGCTTGTTGTTGTTTTTGTAATTGAACTATTTACAAAACTATTGCCTAACGAGATACTGTGGGCGTGTGTATGTGTGTGTGTGTGTGTGTGTGTGTGTGTGTAGGTGGGTGGGGATGTGTGGGTGTACCAGGAGTCAACCACCAAAAATGTCCCGGCAAAGAAACCAAAAAACAAAAGAATTTAAAATTTTCAGAAAATAATATACAAAAGAAACAAATGCAAAATTCAAAATAAATTTTATATAAAAGTCAGAGAGAAGAACATTATGTTCAGCCCGCACCCAAGCAGGCAGAGTAGGCCAGCTCGCCGCGACTCACCTAAGATTAGCCGCTTTGCTCTTCACGCTGCCGCTGCTGTTGCTGCTGCTGCTCTCGGAGAGCGTGGGCGAGGCCGCTTTTACCTTGCCATTGCCAATGGCACTCGCTGACGACGCTGCCGACGATGTCGCTGTGGGCGTTGCTGCTGTGCGAGGTATGTTCATGCGATCCAATATGGATTCGCTGGAGTTCTAATGGAATAGATCAGAGCAACAAATGTGGAAATGTGAGAACAGGAATATCGCAGGGGTTACACAAGAAATATAAGCAGTAATATACAGATAACTAGCTATATAGCTAAATCTTACTACTTTGTAGACAATCTAGTCGCAGACTTCTGTTATGTATCTATTGTAGATTCGCCATCTTCTCTAACACCTTTGCTTAAGATTGCTGCTGACTAAGCTGCTCTTAACTATACTCTGCTCAATATTCACTAGGGTCATATAATGTTGCCTAAGCATATACCCTATAAACAAGTTAATTTGACATTGATATAGCTTTTATAATACATTGACATATAATATAGTTTCAATCTACACTCATCTCAGCTATACTCATCTATATAATTGTTACACATCTAACATCTCTCATCCTTAAATCCCTAAGAGCTCTACTTAGCTTAATTGCTCTATTAGTAATCTTCGCTCGTTTATTCATACACAAATTAAAATAGTTTTAGCTCTGAGTGGGTCTCTGTGCGCCACTCACCTTTGGCGGCTGCGGTGGGGGTCCGCGATTTGTTCTCAGATTTGCTTCGGTTGCATTGATATGTGTGTTGTTGCTGTTGCTGTTGCTGTTGTTGCTGTTGCTCGACTGTTGTTGTTGCTTTTGACGCTTCAATGTTAAATGCTTGGTGAGCTCCGTATTAAAGTCCATGGGTCCATTGTTGGCTGCTGCGGCTGTGGGGGGGCTATTGCTGCGTGTCGCTGGCGATGCCGCTGCTGGTGCTGGTGCTGGTGCCGCTGTTGTGTGGTGCGTGGGTGTAAAGCGGAAATCAATTGAGCAACAACATTTGCATGAGCGATATGTATATGTTCACAGTTTCCACACTTACCTCGAACGCCATTCACTGGCTTCAGCTTGGGCATCTGCGAGAGGCCTTCGAAGAGGCCGCCCAATTTGGGTGCTCCATTTCCCATGTTGTTGTTGTTGCTGCTGCTGGTGTTGTTGTTGTTGAGCGTGCGCTTCGGTGCAGCGCCAGCGTCGCCATCGCAAACGCGTCCCGACAAAGCTGGTCCACTCTTGTCCACTGTGGCCGTCTTGCGCAGCTTGGTGCCCTTCTGTATGGAGTTGAGCAGAGCTGAGCGTGGGTCCGCTCCTCCTCCTCCACCGCCCAGCTTCAGGCCGCCCATAGCCGGTGGCGGCGGCGGTCCTGGCGGTGGCGGTGGACCCGGTGGTGGCGGTATGGCCATCTGCAAGACAAGCCAAAGATATATATATATAAGCCAAGTTTACTTTTTGGCTCGGAGCGCGTCGTATTAGACGCATTTTACGCTTAACTGTGCGGCACAGACTCTAGACTCAGACTGAAGCTGCGGCTGAGGCCACAGACTCAAGACGCGCTCAAGCCAGCAGCAACTGTCGCCACCCACACGCTTTAATAACTCAGTTTCTATAACTATTATTTATATATATGTGCATATATATATATATATATATATATATATATATATATATATATATATATTTATGTCTTGTCTTGTGTCTTTGCTCTTTTTTTAGATTGACGCCTCGATAAAAAACAAAAACAAAAACAATAAGCCAAGCGCAAACAGTCCGTAAAATGAATGCCAGACGCCGCACAGTTGGACAGCCACTGAGCTCCCACAGAATCGACGAAAAGAAAAGCCCACGTGCCAGCGCATGTAAGAAGAGGCAGAGATACAGATACATATATACTCCACATACAGACATGTATCATGTTATATATATACATATATATATCAAGCAATCGAAATTTATGTATATTTGCTTATATATTTATAGATTTTTTTTATTTTTACTTTAACAAAAAATATACCTTACTTTTATATATAAAAATACTTTTTATACTCATTCACAGAGTGAAAATGAGTATATTGGCTTTCTATATTATTTATTTGCCCAAATTTCTGCCATATACAACTTACTCTGTATATATTCATTCCCATATGTAACCTCGCCTAATAAATTGCCCCACTGTGAGTGGCTATATCTTTACCACATAAACGTTCAAATTTATGGCTCTACTATAGCTGTAGACTTGATATTTTAGTAGGTATATAAAGTCTTCTATAGCTCGTCTACAACTCGTTTAAAAATGTCAAGGCTAAGCTCAGCGGAAAACTCTATATTATCTATAGTTTAACATCTAGTAGTTAACTGTTTCATAGGTACAAAGATATAGATGATTTTTGATATACCAAAAATTTGTATATACAAAAATCAATATTTGTTAATTATATTGTATAACTAGTTCTTGTATTATCTAGATCTTTTATAAAGTAGATATACTCCAAATGTTTAATCCCATCGTTTAAACTTTCCCTATTCCTCAACTGATTTCATTCAAATAACGCAATCTAGACATGAAATCAATATAATGCCTGATCTTGATCCCTGTTCTATGCTTTATAAGCTAGCTGATAATAGAGTTGATAATATATATAGTTGTCCCATTGCGCTTTACTTTCTGAATAGTCGCAGAGATGAAGCTCATTAGAACGAACGTAGAAAAGTTCTTTCATTTACTATGCATATATGTTGCATGTTTCCCTAACCATAATCAGGTAAAAATATTTACAACTGATATAAACTGACTATAAAAATGAACTATATATTGCTATATAGTGTCAAGATCTAGCACACCCCATAGAAACGATGAACGCGCTAGTTCTCAGGTAAGTCAAGGCAGAATAATATTACAATCTAGTAAAATTCAAATCTTTTTCAGTCTACAGGAACAACTGGAGGCATTAAAAGCATACGTAACTCCAACTAGGTCCAATCTTTCCAAAGATGGTAAGTTATATAATAAAATTTGAAAATATTCCGATATTTCCTTAAATATTTATAGAGAAAGCCTATCCCACATCCTGTTTGACGTCCTCCTTCAATGAGAGTAAAATTGTGAGTGGAATTCACACGATTCAAGTACCAGGCATGGCGCCCTTCCCAGTGGCCTGCGACAACTGTTATGCTGGATATGGCTGGATGGTGATCCAGCGTCGTTTCAATGGCAGTTTGAACTTCTTTCGCAACTGGGAGGAGTACAAGCAGGGTTTCGGATCCCTCGAAGGCGAGTTCTTCATTGGACTCGATAAACTGCGAGCCGTCACCGCTTTGGAGCCCTTCGAGTTGTACATTGTCTTGGAGGACTTCAATGGAACGACTCGATCAGCGAAATTTGATGAATTCGCCATTGGCAATGAGGAGGATGGCTATGCACTCAGTGTCTTGGGCGCCTATAAAGGAAATGCTGGAGATTCGCTGAGAAGTCACTACAAAATGAAGTTCTCGACCTACGATCGTGACAACGATCGAGAGTTTCACAGAAATTGTGCCTTTCTGCATGTGGGCGCCTGGTGGTACAATAGCTGTGTGGACAGGTAACTGATATTGATAACACATATGACTATATCATATATATATATATATATCTCCGCTTTAGTAATCTCAATGGACAGTATATTGAAGGCGGCAAATATGAGGAGAATCTCTTTGCTCGAGGCATGTGCTGGAGAGCCTGGCGCGGCCACAACTATGGCTACAAATTCACCCAAATGATGATAAGGCCCAAGTGCCGGCACTTTCCAGCCACCTTCAGGGGCAACAACAACACGCGGCAGCACTGCGAAGCATTATCTTAGCCATTTCGATGGGCGTAGCTTCAATATCTATAGTTTAAGATTTCATAATCATCTAGAAAATATACTTGATTAATATGCAATATATATATATATATATATATATATATATATATATATATATATTTTTTATTTTTTTTTTTTTTTTTTTTCATTAAAATATATTCCAAGCATGTTGTTTCCTTATTTCTTTAGGCATATATTCGTTTATAATTATATTTTATTGATTAATTTTTTAAATATATTCCCAACACGTTATTTCCTGTTTTATATAATATATATAGATCCATATCGTTGTGCATAATTCGACCTATGTTTTTCACTTTGTTTGCTGCTGATAAGAAATGCTAGACACTCGCAAGTCGGAATGCACAAGGTAATTCTCTGTAACAAGGTCTAAAGTACATATATATTTTTTATAAATAATACTCAATCATGTTACGTTTACTATACTTTTTGATAGTTATAATTACTCGAACACTATTGATATTTTTCATATTATTTTAATTTTTTATATACTCTTTTTAATACTTTTTTTTTAAATTTTATATTATATAATATTTATATATTTTTATATATATTATATATTATATTTTTTATTTACATATTTCATTTCCCATTTCCATTGAATCTTGACCAGAACACAATATACCCCTTATACTTTTAGAGTACAGGGTATAATTATAATCAGATC
This sequence comes from Drosophila peninsularis, assembly GCA_035047485.1. Taxonomy (NCBI): domain Eukaryota; kingdom Metazoa; phylum Arthropoda; class Insecta; order Diptera; family Drosophilidae; genus Drosophila; species Drosophila peninsularis. The sequence goes on from JAWNPN010000035.1 coordinate 628,551, forward strand.
GCATATTTAATTCAAATGCAAATGCATTTATAACAATTTAGTCTTGATTACCAGATGTGGCGAGAAGATCAGCCTTAAATATGAACTGCAATAGAGCTCTATACTATATATTCTTCCTCTTCGGAAACCTGACAAATTGTGCTAAAAGTTCAAGTTCAACAAATATATACGAAAATGCTGAGCAGCTAATTTCAAGGTATTTTAGTCAATCGTCGAAAACAACACGATTTTCATTTCACTTTTCTATATATTCAGCTTGAATAAAGAATTATCTCGACTGAGCGCAGAGTTGACTGCACCAAAAACTGAAGACACAGGTAACGTTATAGTTCTATATAGCATACACAGCTCATATATCTGATTAATTAGTTCATCCTCCCTCATGCCTGGCGGCCATGATCAATACGAATGGCATACACACCATATGGGTGCCGGGTCTGAAGCCTTTCCCTGTGGCTTGCGACACGAGGACAGCGGGCGCCGGCTGGACAGTGATCCAGAGGCGTCAGGATGGCAGCGAGAACTTTTATCGCAGCTGGTCCGAGTACCAGGCGGGCTTTGGCCAATTAAATGCCGAATTCTTTGTGGGTCTCGAGAAGTTGCACCATCTAACGAATGCCGAGCCCTACGAACTCTATATACACCTGGAGGACTTTGATGGGGAGACACATTTTGCGAAATACGACAGATTCGTTGTGGCCAATGAATCGGAGTCATACGCGCTGAGTCAACTTGGTAAATTCACTGGGGATGCTGGAGATTCGCTGAGGTATCATGTGGGCAAACCGTTTTCGACTTTTGATAACGATAAGACAGGCAAGAACTGTGCCCTGACTAATGTCGGCGCCTGGTGGTATAATCAATGTCAACATAGGTGGGTTTATACTCCGGTTTTATTTCATAACTAATATAATCTTTTTGTTTCGATTACAGCAATTTGAATGGACAGTATGTGGACGGCGGCAACTATGAGAAGAAGTTAACGGGTCGCGGTATTTGCTGGAAGACCTGGCGCGGCTATGATTACGGCTATAAGCGTGCGCAAATGATGATAAGGCCAAGGTGTAGGAGCAGCTTCAGCCAGACCTAATTAGTATTTATTAATTTTCATTAAACACATTCAATACAAAAACACAAACAAGAAAAAACGATCGATTTGCCGCTGAATCATCGCGTCGGAAATCTTGATCAGTTTTAAAGCTTTTCAGCACTTTTTGGTTTTTGCTTTATTTTTTTTTTTTTTGGTTTGTTATCAACAAATATAAACTTTTTATTTACGTTTTGATTATATTTTGCGCTGTTGGGTTTGTTGTTGTTATTATTGTTGTTATTGTTTGGCCGACGTTTGCTTTTGTTTTATATTTTAACTGTTTACAATAACAAAAGAAAGGCAAGCGGAAAACGTACGTTGCGCTCCGTTCGCGAGTCGAAATTCAACTGAAGAACGGCAACCGTCGCGCATGCGATGCCAATGCAAACAGAGAGGGAGAGGGAGAGGGAGAGAGCGTGAGCGAGTCACACAGCAGGAGAGCGTAAGTAAGACAACGCTAGCTTTGAGGGGGAGCAGCCAGTGCTACCAACTCTTTAGGGCTTCGGCAAGCCAGAGACTAAAAAAAAAGCCAGAAATAGCTAAACAAGCTAAGTCTGAATAGCGATGATTGCTTGAAACTATCGATTAGAAAAAATGCAATGTTAAGATTTAGCAGCTAGTGTTGTTAACGCTAAAAAAAAGCCATTCACTGACTCAATATAGCTACAATTCCTGCCAGCTGACGGGAAAAAAGCCACATTGCCAACACTGACAACAACAGAGCTGAGTGAAGAGAAGCAAAGCAATTCATAAAATTAGCTGTTAAGGTCGATGCGGACGCAGTTAGAAACGGCAAACGACAAAAATCAGCGTCAACTCAGCATTGCTGTGACGTCAGACACCGAATGCAGCGAGCGCACGCCACATGGACAGACAGACATAAATAAAGACAAAGACGATGTTAAAACAAAATTGCAAAGAGTAGCCGCACCAATGGAGGCGCAGCAGCAGTAACCGCATTTCAGCACCTGTCTCTGTTGACAAAACGATGTTGATCGGTCAAAGCAAAAACAACTTAACTGTAACTCTGGGCTATGCGTACATATATGTTTCTCAGTCCCTCTCCCTCTGTGTGTGTTTGTGTGCCAGTCTAAGCGTGTGTGAAACGTGCGAAATATTTGCAGTCTTGCCTCAGACTTAAGCTTGAGTCATTAACTTGAGCACAGTGGTGCGAAATTATGCGCACAGTAAAGTTCTTAGCATTGAGACACGATCAGGTATGAATCATGCTTCGGCTTAATTCCGTCTATAAGTGGCAGACGGGATGTCGTTTAATTGAACAGCTGCATATGAGTGCTTCGAGCACTGACGTCGCTCACACACACTCGCGTCTTTAGTCATGCAATGTATTTGCATTCGAAATTGTAGAGAAATATACATATCTATGTATGTACATATATCATATCATATCACTATATATGCCGCACAGATAAGAGCTGTTATCAATGTGTTCTAGCAAATTATTTGCCAGTTTGTCATAGTTAAGTAAGCTCTAGTTGAACCCTAGTTACATCAATTAAATCGCTGATCGAGGCGTTGCCACACTGTTTATTTTTTTATGTTGCGGGCGGGCGTTTTGCGGCTTGACAACTTACGCAATGTTTGCTTTGTATTGTCTTACAGGCCGAACCACAAGACCTGGGCCGGGGTCTGGGCGTGCATTTCAAATAGGCGTGTTAACATAATACAACACACATCATACCATCATTTGACTTGCATAACGGACAATGGATATTAGATTTTGACAGGGCAAATCAATTTGCACGTTTCGGGAAATGTTTCCGGAGTGGAGGAGAATCCATTAAATGTGGCCAAAACAAACGAATGCGTGATCTAATGATTTGTCGAAATTGAATTTGATTTTATGTCTATGTGAGCACATACTATATACACGCCCAGTAAAAAAAATAAAAACAGAAAAAAACAAGCACAAATTTGGGGCAATTAAGCTGATGACAGTTTAGGGCAATCGAGAAGTTCACGTTGGGGCAGGGCGAAGTTAACAGTTTGTTGTTGCTGAACACACCTTGAATTAATTGAATGGAAAGGACTTGAGCGCCAGGATAAAACAGCAATAAACTTTAACTTAAATTAGAGTCTGACCTAGTTTTTGGAGTGCTTTCAGATTTTAGACACTATTTATTGCTTGGGTGCACGGTGCAACTAGCTAGATACTTTGACATGATATGGAATGTATATATTTTTGACTTGAAATTCGGAATATGCCAGTGGGATTATCTTTGAGATACTCCGAAGATAGACAATTGATCATTGAGTTAGGGTAAATCCAAAAAACTTATATAATTTATTTACTATTTTTTATTTAATTTTTTCTATTAAGTATATTTTATTTAATAATATTATTTTTTTTTTTTAATATATTTTATGTAATATATTTATTTTAGTATATTTTATTTAATATATTTTACAGCAATTTTCCTCATTTTGTTCCCACTGCCGGGTATTATGCAGTCAGTCAGTTCAGCCACACGGCCATATGCCACCTCTTGGCCTTACAGCATGAGTCATTCCACAAACTTTTCAAATCATTGAACACAATCTGACAATATCAATCAGCAGTTTAGATCGCAGTCAATGAACTTGTATTTGAGGCTTTATCTCATCAATCCAATAATAATCTTATATAGACTGCAATTTGTCTGCTAAACTTTTCGCTCAATTTATATATACATATAAGGAACTTATATATATTCTCATTTTGTATATTACCCGTGGTATTTCTTTGCCGCTAAATTTGACGATAAGTTTGCCCAGTTATAGATAAGATATACAGACTATACAAATGTCTGGGGCTTAATGCCTTAAAATTTTCAGCAAATTATTCAACGTGATTCATGCGCTCGCACGAAAAACCCAAAAACAAGTTTCACAGGCATTTTCTAAACTTGAGTAACTAGCGGACTGAATAATGAAGTTTAACTAAATATATATCCTGCATATAGTGTGTAAACCAGAAACCGGATCGCGTGATTTACCATATCAAATGGGACAATTATAGATTCTCTATTATGTAATTAGAGTTGAAGAATTAATCATGCTGATTCAGTTCTTATAACAATAGCCAGATTTGCGCAATCTGTTAATCCAGATCGAACCACTCACAGCACTTAGCTGACAGATAACCTGGTTCTCTTGTTCTACAGATGTGTAATTCGAGATATTTTAAACTTAATGTGGTTAGAGCTGATGTCAGTTTACAAATATATAACTAGATCGGCTTGGTTCTTATTGCTGATCAATATATATATATATATATATATATATATATATATATATATATATACATATAGTATTTGATGAATAATTATATGACAAAGTGGAATCTGAATAGATCCAAGGCAAAATTGATTCTTTTATTGCCTTAAAACATCTTTTTGTATAGCTCGAAGCAGAATTCCGGGTATATCCTAGTCAGGCTTTGCTTATCAGAGACTCTTGCTTGCTGCTATTAAACAATTTAAAACTTTTGAATCAGATAAGCTTTTATTATCGCCTGATTTTTCCTGAAATAAGTTATTTATTATATATATAAATAGCTTTTTATTGGTTTTGCGGCATTCCTGATTTCCCCTATATAAAATAATTGAAATACTGGTATTATTCATACAAATGCTGGTTGAATACTGATTTACTGTGGTTAAAGTATATATGAGGGGCTTAAAGATTGGTAGGTAAGCTTATGATGTATACATATATATCTATGATCATAATCAGTTCTGCAGGTTTTCTATACCCATTCCTGGTACAGCTGCTCAACATGTCGGTCAGAGTATTTCGTAGTCGACCACATCCAACTAGAGCACTCTTACTTTATTTTAATATGGATTAAATAATAAAATCATAATATCGCCACAATAAACTTTCGCTTTCAATTTCTTTTTTCATTTCGTGGTTTACTTGCTCTTGTTGCTGACTTGGCCATCAGCCATCATTCATTGGTCATTGGCCATTGGCATTGGCTGCTCCAGTGTGGCAAAGAGCAGTCGAGCCGCTGCTCGGAGTAAATTAGCATTTCAATGTCTGTAAAAAACTGAACGAGTCGTTCGCTTTTAATTGAAATTCCAAATGCTATGCGAATGATAGTAATATGTGACTGCAGTGCCAAACGCTTTACTCAGATGAAACTGTTATGACATCAGAGCAATGTATATGTATACATATATATGTATCTGAACTTTTATGCCCAATGTACCTAGAGATCGAGACGTTTAAATGCTGAACACGTACGTACGGCAATAGCAACAGAAATTTGTTTACAATATATCTGAGATCATTTAGCAAACAGCCTCAAGAGAGCAGTGTATAATAATAATATAGATACAAATTGAAATCTTGATGAGCAATCGCTGATTCGAACTGCCTGAGTCACACTAAAGACAATAATAATAAACTGGTAATAAGTTTTATATCAAATTAAAGCCAATCAAGTTTCTACTTCATTAAAACATAAATAAATTTAAATACAAATCTATTTTCCATTAGAAGATTAATGCTAAAATAATGTAGTATATATATACAGATATATACCTCATCTTATACCACTAGATCACACCCCCTTGCTCTGGTTAGTGTATTCAAAGTTCGTCTGCTCTCATTTTCGCTGATACTCATTAAGTAATTGTAAGCTATATGCCACGTATCAGAATACATTATGCTCTACCCTATACACTTACAGCAACAACAACAACAACTATAGAAATAGCAATAAATGGGGCTCATTGTTGGTTTTTATTAATGTGCGGTTTTCCAACACCGTCGCACAATAATACTACTTAAATAACTAATGCAAAAAAATAAAAATAAAAATTGCAGCGTTGACATGAGCCCAATGACAACAACGGTGTTGAGTTAACTCTGGCTGGGGTTGGGTTTAGCGAGTATCACAACAACAACAGCAACAACAATGACAACAACATCCATGATGTAAACAATCATCGGTGCATATGAGTCATACTCCAACCTCCATGCGAATTGAGGAAGCGAAAGGCACAAAACTGTTTGCTTTTTTTATTATTTATTTGATACCCTCGGAGATATGTGAGAGTTTAACAAATATAATATTCAGCTCATAAAAATTATGCTCATATAAAATACCATAAAAAGAAGAAAGAAACAAATTATTATAGGGTATGTCAAGTTCTATGTACATATATACATATTTTCAGCAATTAATTTGTAAGCCTAAGATGCGGGCACTTAACTAAACTGTGATTCAGAGCAGCTCGCATAAGGAAGTACATAATTTACTGTGTATATAACGGACCTAGGCGAAGCGAACGAGCGTGCCAATGAAACTTTTGTTTTCACATTTTGCAACACTTGACGAATGGCCGCAGGCAAGGTTGCCATGCAAATAAGACAGGACAATCAATTGTCATAGCTGCACACATGCTGTCTCGCTCGCACGCAGAGCTTGAGTGCTTGTGCATGCTGACGCATGTGCTTGTGTGTGTATGTGTTTGGGACCTAACAATAGAAAACGTTTACGGTCCTTGCATCAAGTGTTTTGCATGTGCCGCAATAGACCATAGACCACCCACCATGAATTGCTCTACTAAATGACATTGAACTCGCCTATGACTGCAGCTACATATATACATACATATACGTATAGCCTTAAAATATAAATATAACTCTATAGAAGAGTGCTTGAGTGAGAGAGATAACTCAAAAGAGATCTCTAGACATACATACCTACATACATATACACATATTCCCTTGCATATTATAGTTAACCTGTTAATTGTTATTGTTGTTAGATGGATTCATTTGATTTGTGAGTTGTGCTCACTGTTGTTGTTTCTAGCTGTTTATTCGGTTCAACGCTCTCTGCCATAATACTTAACGTACTTTCGTACACACACATAAACATACATACATATGTTACATGGGCGTCTGTGTGTGTGAGTATTTACTTTTGTGCAAGTTTTTTCGCGCCTAACCCAACTTAAAACCCACCCCTGGGCGCAACGGCACATTTACTAGTGATGGGGCGCATTGCACTTTTTGTAGGTCAGTGCTGGGCCGTATTTGTTTTTGTCATTCTTGTTGTTGTTGTTGGCGCCGCTTTCGTCATGCGACGCGTGCAACACTTTGCCTTAATGTGATTAAAAACAGAACGACAAATGGCCAAATGATAAAAATCAAAGTTTATTGCACTGCCAGTTATTGGCAGCTGATCGTGCTGCATCCATAGATATTTATGAACTATTAAAAAAAGTAATTATGTACGTTGCGAACAAGTTCCGAAAACGCTGTATATGAAACAGACGCTAGAATCAATTAATGAATACAAATTTATTTACTATAGATATCTACATATTTGTGTCTTATCCAAAATATATAAAAAAAAGCCTAAGGTGATATGCCTAGTTGAAGCGTTTGCATGTGAATGTAAAATATTAGGCACACACACATTGCCGTCGTCCACTTGCAGATAAGATATCATGGGCACAGAGACTGCCCAGAAACAGCAACGATCAATTTACAGTGTTCCAATAGACATATGTATGTATGTGTACATAATGAATTCCCTAAAGGGTTTACATAATGTGAATTTCATATTGTTTTCTCTAAGACGTAAGCGATAGCTATTTATCGATATTTGTTAAAGGAGCTCAGATCAGGCAATGGAATTATCGATATCAACTGACAAGTTCAATTTGTTTTACATATTCTTAATTCCTTTGCGTTAAGCTTATGTATACTAAAATATATATATATAATCTTAAAAACTGGTTAATTTACAAACAAACTCACCTTGAAGCGGTTTGACAGCTGATTCGTTGTTGTTATTGCAATGATTATTCTCGATGTTGCTGTTGTTGTTGTTGTTGTTAGCGCGAGGCGAAAGCCTTCACTTACACTTGGTGTTTGGATTTTGCGTCACTTTCGGTCTTAAATTTCTATCAATGCAAAAAAGAAGCTATAAATGAAACGAATGCGGCGCAATGATAAAACGCATACATTGTCCAATGTTTTCGTCGCAGGTGTGCGTTCTGCCAGCAAATTTAGTCAAATTTTGCGTGTCCGAAATTTACTACATCAAAATAAATTAAAATATTCCCGATTTGTATTAAAATTAGAAATCAGAATTCAAAATTTGTTCAACTAAATGTGCCAAAAACGATGAAACTAACTTTTGACTAATAGACACATACACATACACACGTACGCACGCACACATACACGCGCGCATACACACGAGCAAATTTGGGGACTGCGATATTTGTGCTTTCTCTGCCCGCTGCGTTAATATATTTAAGCGCACATTGCATTAGATGGACGAGATTAGGTTGACTGCATTTTACGCTTTTTATGCATTTTTCATCTTTGGCAAACTGCTACACATCGCACTTCTACTCTGTATTTGTGTTGTTGCTTTGCATTTGTTTTTGCAGGCGAATGTTAATAAGCAAGTTAGATTGTTAAGTAAATACAACCATGCTGCACTTAGGTCTGTGGCGGCTGCACGATACATGCCGATTGGCTCTAGTGGTGGGCAATTTAACAGAAATCTTAAATAAGTGTAGTTAAAATTAACAGAAGTATTTCATGTTAACATAAAAGTATTTTCTTAAATATAAAATTAGAACTTTACTTAATTTAATTTTGAGCAGTATAAATATTTATTAATGCATTTTTAAAATTTTGACATGTACAATTGTTGCTTAATATAGTTTTAACGTACAACGCTAGACAGACTTGGAATTGTTTATCTTACACTAACAAATATTTTTCTATAAATTTCTATTAACGAGTTTAACACATGTAAAGGCTTAATTTAAAATAGTAACATGAACATATAGTATTTTTAAGTACATAAGTATTAAGGAACTATGTTTTATTTAGTTTGGGTTTCATTTCGAAGTTTGGAACGGCAGCTACGCTCCTTGAGTGAGCTTGGCCGACAGCTGCGCCTTGGACGACTGACCGTGGAGGTTTCGATGGTAGATTCATCTGACTGGCCTATGCTGCTGATTTTTGTGGTGTTAGCTTCTGTCTTTATGGAGGCTGGGCTCCGCTTTCGGTTTGGACTTTGCTTCTCCCGATGCGGCGTACTGAAGCCCACTGGACGATTGGTCATGTCACTCAAGGCGCGACGCGGTGTCAGTGCATCCGCATTTATGGATGTGCACGGCAATGTGACCTGTCTAGGGGACCTTGTTTGAACGGCATATCTCACAGGCTCGATCCTAGGCTCCCGACTACCAATGTCTGCCTCCTGATTCAGGAACATTTTTGAAATCTTTTGTCTCAATTTATATTTTTCAGTCTCATTTGGAGTCACTTCCGATGAGCTGCTTTCTTTTGTGATTTGCACACTAGGAATTAGCCTCGCTCTCCTTTGGTTATTGGTCCGATCCCGCAGGGGCAACGGGGATATCTCCATGCCACTGCTGGACGTTAACGAATTCTGCAGCGTCTCATTCCATTCGACGGACGACGACAAAGTGCTATCTTCGCTATCGCTTTCTTCAATAATAGAATAGATTTGAGCAACAGAAGCTGACAGCGGCTGAGGTGAATCCTTTTCTTGGAGCTCTGGGGAACTCATGCTTGCCTCCAGCTCCACCAAATGTCGTGGCTCTGGAGTCTTTCTTATGATTGCCTCTTTTTCACTCTAAAAGTATAAGTTTATTTATTCATTTCTCTAATATTTATATATCTACTTACACAGGGGCTGATTGTAGTGCTTCTTCTTTCGCTTCCCTCGTCCTTTGAGCTACCGCTAATAACGCTACTCCGACTCCTTCTGATGGGCGACACGGGAAAAGTTCTTTGAAGTATTCCACTCGAGCGACGCAGCTCCGAGCAAACTTTTCCATTGTTATATGGACTCGCTTCGATATTTTCAGATGCTTTGGATGAGAGGGAATCTCCGTGGCTATCTAAATTTATGTCTAAGGTATGAAGCAGTGTCCGAATGGCGCATTTCAGCTTCTGTTCATTGTATAGGGCGTCAGCTAAGCGTAATTCACGTTCTTCCAGCAGTTGCCTTTTGAGTACAACTTCGGTTTTCAACATTTCAGCAATAGTTATACGCTGATATTGCACTTGATCCATTAATTCAGCGTTTATCAATTTATATTGTTCCATTTTGGCAGCTTTAAATGTTTTGACTTTGGCATCGATGCCTGACAAAATATCGATGACCATCTAAAAATGTCGACAAAATATCGACGATAATTAACACTCTTAATACTAAAATACCAAAAACATATTTAACAAAAATATCGATGATGGCTTTTCGGACTTTTTATCGATAGAACATTTTTATTTTGCGTATTAATCGATTATATTTCAAGCATCGACGCCAAACTCAAAACTAACTTCGTTGCGTTGTGAAATATAAAAACAAATGTGAATAAAATGGAGCAGTACAAAATAATAAATGCTGAATTGATGGATCAAGTGCAAAAGCAGCGTATAACTATTGCCGAAATGCTGAAAACCGAAGTTGTACTCAAAAGGCAGTTGCTGGAAGAGCGTGAAATACGCTTAGCTGACGCTCAATATAATGAACAGAAGCTGAAGTGCGCCATTCGGACACTGCTGCACTCCTTGGACTTAAATTTAGATGGCCACGAAGATTCGCTCTCATCCCAAACATCAAAGGTATCAGAAAAGACCAGGACTAGCCCATATACCAATGGACAAGTTTGTTCGGAGCTGCGTCGCTCCAGCGAAAGACTTCAACGATCTTTGCCAGTGTCGCCCATCCGAAGGAATCGGAGTAGCGTGATGAGCTGCAACAACTCAGAGGAGGAGGAGAGCGATAAGAGCACGACAACAATCAGTCCCTGTGTAAGTAGATATATAAATATTAGAGAACTGAATAAATAAACTTTGTGTTTTAGTGTGAAAAAGTGGCAATCGCAAGGAAGACGCCAGAGCCACGCCATTTGACGGAGCTGCAGGCCAATATGAGCTCTCCACAGGTCCCAGAATCACCAGAGCCTGTGCCTGTAACTGCAAGTCTGGTGACTGAAGCTGCTTATATGTATTCCATAATTGAAGAGAGTGAAAATGAGGAGAACACCTTGTGCTCGTCCTCGTCCGTTGATTCGAGTGAGACACTGCCTCTAGCTGAGCCTCCAGCCTCTAGCAGTGCTATGGAGATATCCCCGTTGCCGCTGCGCGATATGACAAATGTCCGGAAGAGAGGAGCCAGGCTAGTGCCCAGTGTAAAGATCACCAAGGAAGAGATCCCATCGGAAATGACTCCAAACGAGAGTGAGAACCAAGCTGCACTCGATGCAAATATAACAAAGACGCTGCTGGCTAAAAATGAGAGCGACGTCGGCAATCGCGAGCCGAGCATTGAGCATGTTCGAGTTGCTGCTTCAGCAAGTTCGCCGTTGCCAGTGACATTGCCGTGTTCGTCGTTGAATGTGGGACCAGTGCTGACGCCGCGGCGCAGTCACTTGAGTTTTAGCGGCTTCAATGGCATAGCTAATCGACCAGGAGATTGCAGTACTCCGCGTCAAGACGAAACAACTTTAAATGCCAATCGCAAACGCTCCTCTAACAAGGGCAATGGGAAACGTACGAGAGGCAGAACCACCACTGCGGGCTTCAGTCTGAATCGAGCGGATGAAACTAGCATCGAGGGCTCTACGGCTGGTCGCACTAGGCGCAACTGCCGGCCTAGCTCGCTGAAGGAGGCTAGCCTACGCACCAAACTGCGCAACGAGACACAAACCAAATAAGAATTTCTTTGCCTATGGGAGACTTAAGAGGAAACTCTAATGTATCATGACTAACTCAACTAATCGTTTAACCTGTAATTATATTTTATGTTTGAGGCTTCTCTTGAAGCCCTTTCAACGTATTTGTGCTAGACGTAAGCTTGATTTTGCTTAGTATATGTTAAGTTCAGTTGGCATTCACAAATTTGTATATCCATCTGCTCAGAGATGACCTCAGATTGAATGCTTTCCTACTTCTACTCATGGTGGATCACAGATTTTTGGACTATATCTATTCTATAATATAAATCCTATGTTAATACTATATATTATATTGCTATTATTAAAACTTAAACCACGTTCAAACTGACAATGACAACCATATGGCAAGTAGCATAGGTTTAGATATATAATATGATCAGCTACGTCTCGACTGCATCTTCATACCCAGATCTTTGACTTATAATATATAAAAACATAAGCAAGTACCGAAATAAAAATAAAATTATACAATTTCCAAATCATTTAAGCATCACAATCTCACAACATATGCATATATATACACATACACATAAATTTTAAATATATTTATTTTTTTATCTTTCCTTTAACAGCTATGTTTAAGCCAAAGTTTTTGCTTTTTGTTTGATTAAACGTTATTCTTGAAACATATACAAAAAAGAGTGTTAGCCTATGCAGAGGCTGGTCGAAGCGAAAACGCGATTACGCCTAACAAATAATTGCACTTTGAATACAATATGTTAACATTTGCAGTTGGCCTTTAGTCTGGGGCTCTCAGACGACCTCGAACTTGCCCAGGCAGCAGTTGAGATGGTCCGCGGCCTGGCCGGACTGTCCGCCGGCCGGCTCGGGCGACTCTTCGGTATTCACTTTGATTTCCGTTATAATGTCCTGTATTTTGTGTAAAATCTGCTGAGAGTTTTCATTCTCCGCTACGTTGTCACCTGAAGGCAATTGCTGCTGCTGCTGCTGGGCAGAGCCATTATTATCGGCAGCTGATTCGGCTGGAAGATCTACGGCTATGCCCAGGCTAGCCACTAGCTTGTTGAGGGCGTCGATCTTTTCACGCAGCTGCTCGCGTTCCGCTTTGAGCAAACGCATCTGCGTGGCTTTCTCGTACTCGCGCTGCTTCAGCATGCGCCGCTGGGTCTGGTAGAGCGCGATGTATTCGCCAATGGTTTCGGTTTCGCTCTGCAGCTGCAGCACCAGGTGCTCCAGGCTGTGCTTCTCCTCGGTCAGATCCGCTACTTTGCTGATGAGTGTGGTGAAGCGCGATTGCAGCTTTTCCACGGCGTCGGCTGTGGGCAGCAAGGGCGTCTCACAGGTGGACAAATGCTCGCTGTGGGAATGATGATGATGATGATGATGATCGTCATGCTTATGCTCATGATGATCGTCATTGTGATGATGCTCATGATGATGATGATCGTCATTGTGCTTGTGCTCATGCTGATCATGCTCATTTACCTCCACAGCGCCCTCAGCTGTGTCCGTTTCGGCTGAGGACATTTCGCTTAGATCGTTGCTATGATAAACCTTGGCCTGTAATCAAAGAGGAAGCATTATTTGTATCCCCATATAGGACTAATCTCCCCACTCACTTCATAGTGCCGCAAGCGATCCACCTGCTGCTGCAGCATCAGCTGTGCTCGCTGCAGCTCCACATTCTCGTGCGAGAGTCGTATCATTTCCTCGTCCTTGAATTTAAAGCGCTCCTCGTTCGTTTGCAGCTTCTGCTCCATGCTGGCATAGTTCAGGCGCATCTCGCGATTGGCAAACTCCTCGGCGTCCAGCTTATTGACCAGCTCCGCTTTGTCATTGGTCAGTTGGACAAAACGCTGCTCCAGCTCGTCCAGCTGCTGCTTCATATCCATATTTTGGCTGAGCGCACGTGAGGCGGCCACCTTATCGGACTCCATCGTGGCCAGCAGCTTTACCTGATCCGGCTGCTCTGTTTGCAGTCGCACCAGCTCCTGCTCCAACTCAGCAACTTTGCACTCCTTCAACTGCAGTTGATCGTCCTGTGATTTGATTTTCAACTGGAACTCGTGTCGCTCGAACTCCAAATCTCCAATTTTTTCCTTCAGCGCGGCTAGCTCCACACTCGACGCAGTCTGAAAGAGGTTTAAGGTAGTTAAAGGCACTGGGTAGACCATTGAGATTGACTAACCTCGGTCTCTACTGGCGCTGGTGGGGCTTCCTTCTTGGCCGCTTCCTTGTATTGTGCTTGCAGCGCCAAATTCTTTTGTATATCCCGCTCCAGGCCACTCACATGCTCGACCAGCTGGCGCTCACGCTCCTTGAGCTCGGCGCTCTCCTCGGTCAGCTCGACGTTGCGCTCCTTCAGGCTGGCCACATAGTTCTGATACTGGATCGCTGCTTGCTCCTTGTCCTGGGTTAGCTGTGACACCATTTGCTGCAGATCGCGTATCTGCTGCTCATACATATACTGTGTTTGGGTTAGGCTCTCCACGCGGTTGTCCGCATTCACGTTAGACTCGTCCGATAGTTGGCGAATGCGCAATTGGGCCATTTCGAGTTCATTGCATTTGTCGGCGTGCTGCTGCTGCAGCTGCTCCAGCTGTGCTTTTAGCTGCTGCACCTGAGCCTCCAGCTCACCGAGATGCGCCTGCTGGTCCTCGAGCTGGGCACTTGCCGTTGCCAGTTTGTGCTGCAGCTCGGCGTTTTGGTTGCGTTGCTGTCCGGCGATGCGTTGCTGTTCCTGGCAATGCTGCTGCATTTGCTCCAGCCGCTCCATAGTCTGGCCATGCTCTGTGCGCAGCTCCTCGAGCTCCAGTTCCCGCTCACGGCACAAATGTCGACTCTTCGCTAGCTCCGTATTCAGTTGAGCCTTTTCTGCAATTAATACTTGAATTGTTTGCAAATTTGTATCGCCTTGTCCGTTCAGAGGCCAAATGGATTGAGTTTCTACTTCTGGCTCTATTGTCTTCTGGGCAAAATATACCGCTGCCGAGGGGGCTGGCATCGTCTGCTCCAGCGCATGTTGCGGCTGCGGTGCGCCGCTGCCGCTGCCGACGCCATTGCTTGAGCTTAATTCGCAGTCGGAGCGTTCGGACAAATTACTGGCAATGCTTACTGTTGACGAGTTCGTGTTGGTGCCAATGTTCTCCTCAATGTTGTTGTTGTTGCGCTGCTGGTACTCTTTCAGCTAGAAAACAATCACCAAAATCAATACAAGGCGATGTGTTGGTGTCCACGTCATGATGTTTTTTTCTTTTTACCTTTTTACGCGCCGCTGCCAGTTTTTGTGCTTTGGCATCTTGTGTGTCGTCCGGCATGGCCAATGGGTCAACTGTAGCGGGTGACCTTTGTGACGCCTAAGTGCGGAATTAATGTAAATCAAATTTAAATGAAAATTTAACTCTATGCGACAGACAGTCTATCGTATCGATATGTTAGGAATGGCCAATCAATATCGATATATCGAAATGTATATTTCGATTAAGTTCAGTTATTGAAACTAGCTCATCAGTTCAGTTCTGATAGGTAAAGTGACTCCAAATAAATTGGGGGATTCATTAAAAGGTGTTTGTTTTTTATAACAGGAACATTTGATGAAACATATTGTTTTTACAGAAATATAAAAAAAAATAATTATTTCTTTAAAAAAAATGACAATAAGATCTTTATTTTAATAAGCTCGCGAGAAATGTTGATCAAATATTAATACGTGCAGCTAAAATAAAAATTGCACATTTGGTACTGTTGTTCAATTTAAATATCTTCGCGCCCAGTTACCAAATGTAAAATGTGAATGTTGACTGTGAAGTGCTAACTGCTATAAAACAGTACTAACAGCGATGTCAGAACTCGTGCCAATAAACAATTTCATCGATACTTAAATGCAGAGTTGCTCAGAGTCGATCAGGCAGATTAACAGTGATCATGAAAACTGAGGCGCGCAAGTTTCAGTTGTCTTTGGATCTGTAACGAATGCTGAACGCTTCGGGCATACGTGATGTTTTACATGAAATGGCTTATCTGTGTTTTCTTATATCTGGCACTAGCGTTGCATCCGGCTACTGCGAAGGGTCGTTATAATATCAGCTTCGCACAGTTGGATACATGCGACAGCATTGAAATTGATAAATTCGCTGGATATGCATACAAAGAGTTCTTCATGCTGCACACTTTGGACAATAATAATGTCCTGGCGAATGAGCGGTTACATTTGAAATTCTATGTGGTGACCACGATGGATGCACATATATTGCTTTCGGTAACCAATCACCCACGCCCCGAGGATCGAGTTTATGAAATTGGTAAGTCTGAAAATATTTAATGTAAATTTTATTATATATAATATATATAATTGCAGTCATTGGCGCTGGCGGAGATACATTTTCGACCATTCGCACCAACATGGGCATGAAGCGGGTCTCCACAAACCAGGACGCTGAATTACTTTCGGTTTACGAGCCGACGCCAATTGAAATTGTGCAAAGCAAAGGTGAGTTAGGTTTAAACGGAATGAAGCCTTTATAAGTATTAACAAATTTACCTTTAGATGGCGACTTGTATGTTTATATACCCGGCTTTAAGAAGGAGCCTTTGCTGCATTATATCGATCCCTCGCCGCTGAATATCAACTATATTAGCTTCAGCACGTTTGGCACAAATGCCGCTCGTTGGTTCTATGATTGCGCCTTTGATGGATTCAGTAAGTGAATCAGCCTTGATATATATTTCGATATTTCGATATTTTGCTTTTCCGTTTGCTTTTATAGCCAATGAAATGGAGCGAGAAGAGCATGAGCAAACCTTTGAAGATCGTTTGCTGAGCGCTTTGATATATCAGGCTCAGAACAGCAGCCTGCCTGAAAATCTAACTGAAGTTCAGTTCAACTTTCAAATGCAATCGCTAGCCTATGATCCTTCCAGTGCCCAGCTGCATACGCGCATGCAGTTGATGCTACACTGGCAGGATGCTCGACTGCGCTGGCAACCGGAGAGTTATGGCCGACTCACAGTCTTTGAGCATCCGCTATTACAGTTATGGATACCTCAACTGGTGATACTTAAGTATGTATATTTTTTACATATTAATCGAGTTTATAAGATAAACAATATAGGGCTTGAGCTGAATTCAAATAGAATTAACAGTTATTCCAAATTATCGCCCTTTATCGATTCAACTGAGATAACAACAGCTATCGGCCGATATGTGCGTTCTGTTATGATTTTATCAGCTACTATCGACTGGCCGATGCTTGAGCAAGCGATAAGCAAGTAGTTTATTAGCTACTCGATATGTACATCTTATTATCGATAAGCTTGAATTTGATCAGTTACTATCGGATTACCAATAAGAATACAGAATTTGAACTTTATTTTTTGCAGTGGCGCATTGGAGTCATTGGGTAACGTATTGAAAGACTTTGAATTGAGAGTTTATAGCAATGGCAATGTGAGCCTATTGGCCAACAACTGGGAAGCGACGACCTGGTGCGTGGATACCGCCCGCAATTGGCCCGATGAGCGCATCAATTGTGACATACAAATGGGCATTGATCAGAATCGGGCAAAGATAGCGCTAACCCTCGATAATGAGAAGAAGCCAGTGGCGCATAATGAACACGTCAACACACCCTCGGGCTGGTCATTTGTAAAAATAGCCGTGTTGCATATAGAGAACGCAACGAGCCTTCGCTACACTCCCAAGGGTATACTGCAGACGATGTCGGGCGATGTGTCCGTGGCATTTACATTGCATCGCAATGGCGGCTTCTACAGACTGGTCTTCGCCATGCCATTGATTGGTGAGTTTTTTGGGTAAACACAATGCCTTAGAGTAATCTGTAATCTCTAATCTTTCCTTCAGCTTGTGAAGTCTTTTTGGGGCTTTCGTTTCTCTTGCATGGCTACCGACGCGGCGCGCTCATACTAATTGTCCTGATACTGACGGCGTTTGGCCTTATGTACCTCACGCGCCATGCCTCGCCGCACTATGTGCCGCCGCTCAGTAAGTATTTTTTATATAATAATACTTTTGATTTGGCATTTTTTGCATTAAATCTATTTTTCAGTGTCAGCTTATCAGCACATTATGCGCGCTTCCGTTTACTGCTATTTGCTGCATATCGCCATCATGTGGCTGGAATGTTATCCGCCTAGCGTCAAGGCACCCGGCTGGCTTTTGTCCCTGATCAACTGGAGTCCATTGCGCTTAGTTCTAGGACTTCGTATTTACGATGTAAGTTATATAATTGTACTTTATTTATTTTAAAGCATTTCTTATCTCTCACTCTCATAGCCATCAGAATTCTGCGATATTCAGGCGCGCCCCTGGCGTCAACTTGCTAAGATTCTAAACAGTGGCAGTTTTATTGGTGTCAACATCTGTTTTATTATACTAAATACGGTGGATTTATCCTCGGCTTAAAGTAAATATGTATTTGTATATTTAATGAATTCAGAATAGCCGCTTATATTTCAAAGCTATCGATATTTATTACAATACAATCGATGCTGCAAATTGTAGGCTGGCAGATGCATTATCACCTCTATAGGTTGCAAAAAGCGCAATTGTGACGTCACAATCAATTGTTTGCAATCGGTTGCCCATATGTAACATCAATATTTGAAAAATGTAATTTTTCTTTATTTGCAATGATTGGGGCCTTAAATAAATACAGAATATACGAAACATGGATTGTGTTGAAAATTATTAGTTTTGGAAAACGTGCGGCTGTCAACTTCTTTCTGCTTCTCTCCCATTCAATCTCTCTTTACTTCCACTTCTCTGACTTGTACGCCTCATTGAGGCCATCTCTGCTTAAGATATGCCATGGAGATTACAATGACTGCTTAGTGATAGCCATAGTGATCATCGTATCCACCCAATGACAGAGCTGGTGCAGCAGCATATGACTTCAGCAGTGTTGGCTGATAGCTGATCGCTGGGGCAGCATAGGACTTGACTACGGTTGGGGCAGCGTAGCTAATAGCTGGTGCGGCATATGACTTAACAATGGGTGCGGCTGCGTATGACTTGATGATGGGTGTAGCGTGGGAAACAACCTGTCGATAAAAATAACGGTTTGATGATTTAAAATCGATTAATATATGAGTATAATAGTATCGATAGTTTAATATAGAACTATAAATGTTCTAAATGAACTGCCTCGTAGTTTAAATCTTACCGAACTGAAATGCGAGTAGCTGGTGGCCGGAGCCGCAACGGCTTTGACGACTGGCGCTGCCACAGCAACTGGAGCAGCATATGACTTGACCAATGTGGGAGCAGCATAGCTGATGGCTGGCGCGTACGACTTAATGACCGGAGCAGGTGCAGCATAGCTGATAGCGGGCGCATACGACTTCACAACAGTTGGAGCAGCATAGCTAATGGCGGGCGCATAAGACTTGATGACTGGCGCAGCAGCCGCATAGGTGACGGCAGGCGCTGCATGTGCATAGCTAATGGATGGCGCTGCATGAGCATAGGTAATCGCTGGCTCGGCGTGTCCATAGCTGATGGCGGGTGCGGTGTGGCCCAAGCCGTAGTCCAGCAGGCCCGGTGCGGCGCTTGCGACAGCCAACAAAGTGGATAGAATCTGTCACAGGCAAGGCATCAGTAAGGATATATGTATATATATCGCACTAGCTTACCAAAAGTTTCATGTTTAGGCTTTTAACTGAGAACTGCAACTGTAAATTCAATGCGTGCGTTCAGTTACTTTTATACTGCAGCGCGACGCACGCAGTCAGCGCGGACAGCGGACGGCGGACAGATGACTAGCGAGATAGCCAGGCCAGACCAGGCGAATTCGACTTCGATTTCGATCAAAGCGGGCCAGAGCAGCACCAATTTGTGAAGTATCTTTGAAGTAGACAACGACAGCGACAACGTCCGAATGCGAACGATTCTTGTTGTTGTTGCTGGCTTTGCTGATGACGCAACAGCTTTGGATTGGCTGGCAAGGCAGACCACTTGTCGTCAGGCGGGCAGGCAGGCTGGCAGGCTGGGAGTTTTTTGTTTTTGGCAGCCGGGTCAGCGGCGCTCGCTCGGGATTTCTAATTAGAAAGCAGCATTCATTGGAGAATTCTACATGTTTTGGTTTCTAACCAAATTGGCTGACTTTTCAACCTTGCGCCTAACCACTTAATTAGCTTAGAACATACGTTGTAAAGGCACACATACATACATAGTTTGTGTGTATGTGCGGAATCCAGACGAGAATGTTGTCTAATTATTCGCAGCTGCTCGACTATTTGACACGGCCAACAATTGCATAATTATCATTGCTAACAAAAAACTCCAAAATTACAACAAATTTCTAAAACAATCTTTTTTAGATTTCAGCTTCAGTTTTGCTGCTGCTGTCGGTCCAAAATACTGCTGCGTGCCACATTTGACCATATTTGTGTGTTGTCTGTTTGCTAAAAATGCTAAAAATTGTGATTTGTTGTTGCTGTTGTTCTTGTTGTTATTATTATTATTGCATTTTACAAAGTGCCCAGCCACGCCGTACGCTTTTGGTCTGCAGAGCGCGCCTGGCGCAGCTCGTGGGACTTTATTTTGGCTATGGGCATTTAACCCTTGTGGATCGGGCAAAAAGTTGATTCAATATGGATATTTTGTATAAAGTTGAATTCATTTTTAAATTTATAGTAATTGCTAATTGCAATATGCCAATAGTAATTAGAGACGGGCAAGCATCGATGCTTAACAATGGCTAACGATGGGAGAATCGATAGTCAAGTATCGATAGAACCATCAATAGTTATGATAGTACCATCGCGAATTTCCATTTGCCCATTTGGGCTCATATATTATAAACATAAATAATTATAAAAAATTATGTTAAAAATCTTAATTTATATATGTGCAGCAATGCATCTGCCTAGCTATCTTACCACGTTGGCCAAATCCAACCCGCTAACTGCCACAGGGTGTTAAGGGTCTCGCGGCGCGGATGACGCAGCATTTTAGTTGCTGCAGTTGAGACTGCCTAAAAGTCTCCTCATAGGAGTCAACATTATGGCCATAAGACAGCCGAGACACCTGTGCCGGCCTGCCTGTGCATAAATCATGCCACAAGAATGTGATTTATGTGAAATCTATTAGCAAATATTAAAGTCAATATAACAATTGTCAGTGTATGTGCGTGTGAGCAGTTTATAAATAAAAGATTTTATGCCTGCTCCAGTTTTTTTCGGACAGCGTGAAAATTGCTTTCAACAGCCGCGCGAAAATCGCACCGATTTTCCGGCAGCATAAAGTATTCAATTTTAATTTATGCTCAATCGATCAAGTGGCCAAACGATCGTCGTCTGATCAACCAGTCGGAGAAGGGTTATAAAATCAGATGCCAAATTGGCAGCGGTCGCCTCCCAGCGTTGCTTTATTTAGTGGCAACAAAATGCGACGTATTTGGCAATCGGGCGGAGAGCGCGCGCGCGCCGAGCCGAGCTCCAAATTAGTGCAAAATGCTTTATGCCGAGCCACAGACGACTACAACGACGACGACGATTCCGATTCGGACGTCGCGACGTCGCAGTGCCTAATTAACCAAACCAATCCAAGGTGCAGTTGGCCATTGCTCAATGCAAAGAATTCTCTTTTTGTCCATTTGGCTTTACGGTGAATGCCACGCATGCATCTGTGCGACGGGCCATCGCTCGCGCATGCGCATGTTCCACGCTGCGTATGCGTACTTCTCGGACTCACTGTTGATTTTCAATTAATTAACGCAGCGCCTGAATTTGAATTTGAATTGCAAAGCTGTAGAATGAAGCGACGACAGCGACGACGATGACCAAAAATAAAAACAAAAATTCCGTTTAGCTGATTGAACACAAACAGTCATTGTGAATTGCGCATAGTAGCATTCACAGTAGTTGATGCTCAGCAGAAATACTCTGTAACTTGAGTTAAAGAGGCTGGATTGGCTTGGATTAAAGTAGGTGGAATGAACTTTTTATTATAATTAGAAATATAATTAAGTGTCTTTAGTATATATATAATATATAATATAATATTAATATTTATTGTATATATATTGATTGTTTTGTCTGTTCCGTCATTCTTCTCTATATCTTTCACTTTTCTCACTCTCTTTCTCTTTTCATATCTCTGAGCCCCATAAAACTTTTCTTTCTTTCTTACCTGTTACATACCTAAGCTTACATCATTATACCCACCCAGGAATCGATCTCTACAGGGTATTAACAGCCATGTCATAGTTTAAAAGCTATCCACAATTATATCTGCATCTATGGATGCAAAAAACAAAAACGAGACTCGTGTAGCTTTTATGAGGCAGGAATTAATGAATGAATCAATGAAATGGAGCTGCCGCTGCGGCTGCGGCTGCGGCCAAGCTGTTAATTGGTTAACTGCAGCTGGCCAAGACAAAGTCAAAAGTGTTGCCAAAGACATCGACAATTTGGCATTTGGCAATCCGTGACTGGTCCCAGTGATAGTTTCCATCACGAGCTGATGGTCCAGTCCACCCGTTCAATACTTTATGCGGCGCACATTACCGGGCGCAAGTGGGCCAATACAGCCAACTGGCCACTTCGAGAATCAGTTTATGGTTATCGCCCCGACTTGTCCGAAATGCTGCATATTGTAAATTCACACATTATACGAGTTGGTCTAAGGGGAGGCTGTCATCCTTTCAATGGGCGTGAGTCGGTCGACTTAAAGCTTGGCCACGTTTAATTGAATGCGAAGAAGGAACGTAATAATTAAAAAAACTGAATTTAAAAATTTTTTAAATTAATATAATTAATAAATAAATAAAATAAAACTAATATAAGCTATGTGTATTTTCCAAAAAAAAAAAAAACATTTATTTAAATTTTAAAATATATTAATTTAAAAAAATAAATTCCCTATTTAGATATTATATATTTTATTTATTAAAAAAATATGTATATTATATTTGTATTTAATCACATGTATAATCTTTCCAAATTTAATATACTTAATATGTATAAAGAGAATTTTGTTTTTAGTTCCTTAAGCTAGTTCTGCTCTGCCTGCTTACAATGTATTTATTATTCATATTTATATTTATATTTATTAACACACTCAAACACTAATAGTTGCTCTTAAATAGAGAGTTTAAGTAACCCAAGTAGCTGCAACTAAGTAATACTCGTTTACTGCTCTCCGCTTGGACGTAGCTCCATACCTAACTATGGGAGGCCTAGGCTCAACATTGACTCGAACATTGAAGCTCGATGCAACTCGATGCAACTTGAGTAAATTTGATCCAACTTGAGCCAACCTGAGCCAACTTCATACCATTCTCTAATGCTAGATATTTATGGGTATATAGAAGTTATGAGTAAATTATGGAAATTTGCAAGCTGAACTCTCTTGCAGGCAGAGGAACGGAGAATTGAACAGATTTATATACAAATCTTAGTATTGAGCGGCTCAGTCAATAAAGCTTAAAAGCTCAGAAGTATGCAAGCTTTTTGAGCATTAGGGCCAGACGTGTGCATACTTTTAGACATTAATGTCAATATGGACAACCTTAAATTTGCTTTAAATATAAATGATTTTTATATATTTTATTATATTATTATAATATTATTTTATTATATTTTTATACTATATATATTTTATTTTTATAGCATACACCTACAATTATATATATTATATATATATATATATATATATATATATATATATATATATATATATATATATATATATATATATATATATATATATATATATATATATATATATATATATATTTATATATATATTTATATATATATATATATATATATATATATATATATTATGCATATATTTCTATTTCATTACTATAAAATTTGAATTTCTGCTCAGTCCGTTTAACTTGAATTCCTTTGCGTTTGCAGGGCGAGTGGCTGAATGTAAATTTAGATCAAAGGCTTGGGCCAAGCCCGGCCAGCAGCGCGGCGCAGGTGAGTCTCAGCTGGCTGTGAGCATTGTCGAATGGGGTGCACCTGACAGATTCGCCCAGGTGAGTGTGCACTGACCTTAAAATACATTTTTAGCCGAGCTCAGCAGCGATGCGAGGGGCAGGGAGGCTGCTGAGCTGGTCGATGGTTTGGAGTATTGATTTTGATGTGTAGCTAAAATTGAATCCAATTGCGAGATGAATAAGAATTAATTAATATATATCTATATATATATATAAGTACTTGCTGTAATAAGTATACGCATGTGTGTTGGGTTACCTAATAACTTAAAACCCCAAGCAGCTTTTGTGGTCATAATTCGTCGTGATGTTGGCCCCATCAGCGACGCGTCGATGTCAGCCCCAACAGCAACAACAACTGAGAACGTTGCAGCGGCGGGCGCAGTCGACTGCATGATACTCGTTCAGGCAAATCATAAAAAGTGAACTTTATGAAATAACTATATAAATAGAATAAATATGAATATAAATAGCTGCAATGGGTCTGGTCTAGCTGCAGAGTTAGGCTAAAGCACTTACAGTTTTTAGTACTAATATACATATATATATACGATTTTTGGGCCATCTATAGATCAGCTGTAGAGTTTATTAGTTGCTAAATTTGATATATATATTTATATGTATTTATATATACTTAATTATAATTTATTCCAATTCACCCTGCCCGAACTTCATTTGCTTTATCTGAGAGTGATATAGACTCAAATATATATATGTATATATCTATATATGTATCATATTCAACATTTCAAATCTTCACTAACCATAACACCAAACCTATATGCCCGTTTTCACTATGTGAGCGCGCATCCAAACCGCCTGCAGCCAAAAGCCTCAGCTCCAAAGGAGTGTTCGTTGTCGTCTTCTTCTTCTTGTTGTTGTTGTTGTAAGTACTTATTGTTGTTGCAGTACTATTGACATTATTGATGGAAATTCTTTTGTGTTACGAACAAAAAAAAAAAAAATAATATAAAAAAAAAACATCAATGAAAAAGGAAAAGCAAATTAAGTTCTGAGCATTGACTGCGCGAATACTCTGAAAATGAAGTTGAAATAAAAAATGAGGAAGGAAAATAAATATAATAATTATTAATAATGATATATTAAATTACATATGGTATATAGAAAGCGTAGAAAATTCAATAGCACTGCACATATATAAAATTATTGAAATAGAACAAAATTATATATTAATTCATTTTTTATTTTATTTTTTATTGTAAATTATTATATATCATAAAATATTTATTTTATATTTTATAATTATTTTATGATAAATAAAAATTATAAATAAAAAATTAAATATGTAAATTAGAAATACATTTTTATTAAATTTACTATAATATGTAGATTAAATATAAAATATAATTTAAAAAATATCAATATAAAATGAAATAAATAACATAGTATATATAAAATAGATAAATATAAATATTATTTTATATATATTATTTTGTTTATTTTGTTATAGATTTTTTTTAAATATATATATATATATACATATATATATTTCACACCTAAGCCCACCCGCTCAAGCTGCATTACAAACTGGAGAACGCCCTGCAAAGTCGAGTGTATTCATAGAATATGCGACTGGGACTGTTTACTCTTTCTTAGGCAGCAAATGAAAGCCCAACGTGTCGCATATGTGGACAGGTGCATATCAATGTGTGAGTGTGTGTGTGCGTGCGTGTGTGTGCTTGTGTCTGTTTGCCTCCGTTTTTCGTTTGCCATGCCGTCTGCCGTCTGTTTCTGAATGCAAGCCAGGCCGGCCAGGCCCATGGGCCGGACTCACACCCAGATGATCGAGACGTCGAGTGCGTGCCCCAGCCAAACAGTTATGCAAATCATGAGCGGCCCCCGTTCTACTCAATTTCCCCTCTCTCTATCTGTGTGTGTGTTTGGAGCTTTTTCGACTGTGTGCGTGTGTGTGTATTTAGCGCCTAATACCCAAGTTTATGTCGCTTAATTATAGTCTTTAAGCAGCCGCTGTTTAACATGCTAATCGCTCGAGTGCTTAGGCCCCTCTCAGCGCTTGCTCCTCCTCCATCTCACTCCTCCTGCTGCAGTATCAAATGACAAACTTTGGCTTTAGGACCACTCTCGTGGTCTCGGCTCTCTAATCATGGGCACATTTTTGTCATTTGGGTGGCTGGAAACTCTAGTAGCTTGGGAGCGGAAATCCGCCAACAGCTGCGCTGGCCTTTTAAGGCGATCGCGATCTATCGATCGTTCTATCTGGCCATATGCATATGGCCAGCAATCAAAAAAGTAATTCACGCTAACTGGACATGGGCATAGCTTCGATCACACTTGCTTTTTACGAGTTGCCTAGCTGCTGCTGCTGCTGCTGCTGGCCAAAATTAGCAGACAGAGATCTGCCTTTAATGATCGCAAAGTAGCTCTAAGCGCTACCGATTAAATCGCCATAAAAGCCGAGCTTTAATTGCTCCAAACAGGAAATTTTACCATTCACACATATTTTATGGGCAAACGGCTTCAAATATAACAAAAATATTTGGAATATTTAAAACTGAAAGAATATTTATTTGATGTGTCCCTATAAGGCTCTTGTAAATAGTTTTTTAAACTTGAGATAAATGCATTTCTGTGATAATTCATAAAAGAAAGCAACAAAATAAGCTATTATTAATTTAATTCTTTTTTAATATTATTTGTATATATAAAATTAATATATATTAGATATTTAATATAATATATTTATATAAAAATATATTTTTTTATAATTTAATTTTCTATATTTAGTAGTATTATATAGAATAACATTTTAATGTAGCTGCCTCATAGCAGGCAGCTTTGTGTCTGGCAGCGCATACTTTAACAGCACAACTCTGTTATTCTCTCTGAGAGCTAAATCATTTTCAAGCATAACGCATAATGTTAACTTAACAGCGAACTGTTAGTTTATCACACATTAATTTCAATCAACAGTTGGTTAAATGAAACAATTTTATTTATATGTTGTCCATGTTTTATTTATAATAAAAATTGGTGCATGTTAATTAAGCAACAATTAACCCAATTCAGACAAGTGGAATAATCAATAATTTGCATAAATTGAAAATGAAAACATTTAGATTCCAAACAACTAATTGTATTTGAAATAAAATTGTTACTAATTTTTATTATTACATCCATAATGTCTTGCAAATCGCCTATGCTGTAGTCCAGAACTCCAAATGCCTCG
Source organism: Drosophila peninsularis (assembly GCA_035047485.1). Taxonomy (NCBI): domain Eukaryota; kingdom Metazoa; phylum Arthropoda; class Insecta; order Diptera; family Drosophilidae; genus Drosophila; species Drosophila peninsularis. The sequence continues at coordinate 655,533 of JAWNPN010000035.1, forward strand.
CTAACATGCAAGCGCCAACAGCTAAACACGAGCGACGCAACGGCTCTCCAGTGGCTTGGCTGCGCTCACTAGTTTCATTCCAGCAGCGAACGTGGAGCAAGTTGGTTGTGTCGCGCTTCGTTACGGTCTCTCTCACTCTCGCTGTCTCTTTTGCGCTACTGGTTCAATTTCGTGTTTGTTTTGGCTCTTGTGCAGCCCAGCCTGCTTTAAACGGTATATACGCCAAGCTCTGATTCAAAGCGCGGCATTTGCGTGCGTCTGTGTGTGTGCCGAAGTCGGAGTCGGTGTCGGTCTCTCTGTCTGTGTGTGTATGTGTGCGTTTCAACAAGTGTTTTACTTATAGAATGCAAAACAAATGAAAGAAAGCAAATGACAACAGCAACAACAGCACGCGAATCAAATGCATTTTCGCCTTGCCATCTTATCACGAATTACAATAATAATAATATAAAGAAATAAAAATAACTTTATGTGCATAAATTCAGTTGCAAAAGGAAAAGAAAATGCTGCGCTCAGAATTATTTGTTTTGATAATTTGCTGACTGTTGCGGAATTTCTCTCGATAGCCGAGGGAATTTCAAACGCAGATAGAATTGTGGAGAAACTAAAGAAACATACATAAATACAAATTACTTCTCTATATACAGATTTATTATAAAATTCCCAAAATAAGTGCCTAGTGTTTTTTCTGTAAGTCTAATTATGCAATCGAATACCTTTGAGTGGCCGTCCTTCATTGGAGTGGCTACTGTAGCTTGATTGATAGGCGATTACAGAGGCATGTAAACAAAAATGTAAAATGAGCTACTCGAAAGCAAACAAGCTAATGTCAAGGTTTTCATTGGATCAATTTGTTTTTTTTTAATGAAATTATGATCAAATTTCATATCTTTTAATTTTTTCGAAGCATAAATATTTAATATATTTTTTAAATATCTTTTAAATATTTTTTTTATTCCATAAATGCAAAAAAAATCATTTCTAGCCCAGAGTCTATAAATGAGTATAAAAAGTTAGGCATAAAAGCTTTTTCATGTCTAGAAGCTTTGTTGCGCTGTTAACTTAAGAGCGTGCATCCTAAAACTTAAGAGCTTTCAATATAACCGATTAATGGCAATTCCTAATTGAAGAAAAACAGAGAACAAGAAAGAACAACGAAGAGAGGGAAGAAAAACAGTTTAAGGCTTTGTGCAACCATAAAACTAACGACTGCACAAAGCGTGGTGTAAACAAGAAACACAACAACAACAAGAAAACGAAGAAAATAAAAATAAATAAAAAAATAAAAATAAAATAAAAACATAAAGAAATAAAACATTAAACCGTCTTACGAATTTTCGCAAGTTGAACGCGTCTAACGGATTTTTAAGGCACTTGGCTAACATTTTTATAGCGACTTTTTCGCATTCGCTACTCGTTTTAGGAGATCTTTTTCGAAACGAAGTACCGTTTAATGCGTTATTTGGAAAATCGGTGAGTTGTTGTTGCTATTTTCTTTACTTTTATTATTACTGTAAAGTTGTGAGGGAGAAAAGTAGAGCTCGCAGGCCAAAGTGCTTGGGAAATGCGTGCCATAAAAAGCCATAAGCTGATTATAGCTGAACTAAAAATAGTTAAAATTATATTTAAATATTTTACCATGCGCATAGAGTCAATTATCATGTATAATTATGGTTTTGTGTGAGTTTCTTTGACTTCTGACATGATATTGACTTATTAACTTATTTATGTATTTTATTTAAATATATAAATTTGGTAAATAATTTAATTTATTATGTATGTAATATCATTTTTTATATTTTTAAAATATTTAAATAATATTAAAATTAAATTTATTTTTCGTAAAATGAAAAAAGCCATCTGAAGACAGGTGAGCATTTTTTTTTTTCAATTTGTGACTCTTTCAAATAGCTGAACTGTCACTAGCGGCTGTCAGGCAGCTGCTGTTGGCTCAAAGAATCCAAAACCAAAACAAAATTTATGCAAAATGTGTGCACGAGTTGAACAACCCGACGCAAAACGCAACCGCAGCGGCAACCGCAAAGGCAGCTGAAAGCGAGTGTTGGCTAGAGTCGATGTAAAGAGTCAGAGTCTATATATGTGATATATATCTATATACGTATACATGTGTTTGGGGCTGGGTCTAACCTTCGCAATCTGGCCGGCAAGATCTAATGTCATTAAAATCGCACAAGGTTAGAGGCAACAGGTAAGAGCAAGAGCTGGGCCAATCAAGCAATTGGTTCATGTGGCGGAAACTTTTCATTTCATGTGGGCTTTGCACCTGTCTCGGCCAGAGGCAGAGCTAGAAAGAGAGAGAGAGAGAGAGCGTGTCTTGATGTGGTTTTGCTTTAGTCGTCACACGATCTATCAATTATACAAAAAATACATATTATACAGATTTTTGTGGAGAGTCAGGGAAACACTCGGAATGATTTGCGGTAAGAAGTGCTCGCTCTTCTGCCTGTTCGTCAGCGTTTGGGGCACCGTGCAGTTGGTCGTGATGGGCGTGGCCTATATGATGAACTCACTGTCTCTCTTTGAATCTCTGCCATTGCAGGATACCTATAAGAGTCTGGAGGAGTTTCGGGCTCAGTCTAATAGCGCCGGAAGCGAGTTGGCCCTGCGCTGCTTTATATCCGCCGCGGTCTACGCCCTGTTTGCCATCGGCTCACTCATCTGCTTCTGCACGAGAAAGAGGCGCCTGATAATGGAGAAAACTAAGCCAAAGAAGCTGAAAATGACAATGAAGAAGCAGCGTTTCATCTAGGAACTAACTAATATATATATATATGTATATATTTTATAGATAATGATAATTATAAAGCAACCGATTCCGGCATATTCACGTGTTCTCTTCTACCTACGCCCACACCCTCGACTGCAAATGCAACTGCAACGGGGAACAAGTTTGTTGACCGCATTCTCGCCGTCTGACGTGATTAGCTTCTCTTTAGCTTCTTTATCTGCTTAAACTACTTTTGTCCAATCTCCCAACATCGTCAACTATACAGAATTTTTGACAAGTTTTCTGGTGTTTGCCACGCACGTGACACCTTCGTAGACTGTGTTCTTTTGGGCGTCATAAATTTCCACGAAATCTCTTTCTGATGCTCTCTAACATGCTAATGTGCTGGGTGTCTCCACTGTCTCTGCTGCAGCTCTTCAGGTATCTCTGCCTCAGATAAGCTTCGCTTGGCCCCCGTCCACCTCTCGCTACCCATTTTGTCGCGCAGTTAGGTTTCTTTGTTATCGCAGCGAATGGACGCTGCCCTCTGGCTCACTAACCACATTCGGTGCTCCCAAAAACTTACAAGGTTTACAACTAATTTGCTTTGCACCGTGATTTATGGGTTCTGGGTGTATTGAGCTACGACGTGAGATTACACAAGAGCTTTTATGGCGCACTTACAATATATATTGTAACAGAAAAGTTGTAAAAATGTAAATAATTAATAATAATAACGAGTAAAAAATTCTAATTTTACTCATGTATTTAATATTTATTTTAATTAAATTTATTATTTATTTTACTCATGAATTTAATATTTATTTTAAAATATTTTTAAAAATTCTAAAACAAGTTAAAAGAAATTTGAATATTTTAAAAATATATAAAAATAAAATTAGAAAAAATCATTTATAATTTAACAATATTAAAATATATTTACAATTATTATAATATTGTTAAATTATTTTTAATTATAATATTATATGTAAATAATTATTTAAATATTCTTAAAAATTCTAATTAAATTTTAGAACTTCAAAAATAATTTTCAAAAAATTCCTTTAAATTTATAAATTTACATTTTTACCATTTTTTAATTCTTTATGCATTTTTTACATAATTTTCAACAATATTGAGTTAAAAAAATTATTTAAAAAAATTATATTTGGTCTAAAAAAAATATAAATAAAATATGTAATTTATAACTTATAGTTTTTCGATATTATACTGTGCTTAAATGTTTATATTCAGATAAATGCTTTTATTTATAAACGTATTTAGTACATCAAAATATCACAGCTGTTGCATTGTAGCTAACTACGAACTAAGTATAATATATACATATAAATATTATATTAATATTTATATATATTTATTTATATTATTTATATATACATTACTGTATACCTGCTGGCATTTATTCCATATGGAACGTAAAATCGTCTTAATTCAAAATAATATTTAGCACATGTGCTATCGAGTTGCCTTTTAGCCAAGAAAAATAATAAATTCGTAAAAACCCATATCGTGTAGCATATTAATAATAATATATAGTAAAACTCAACGCTTTAATCAGCTTTTCACTAAAAGAAAGCAAATCTCCGCAGCATTCGTAGCACTTTGAGTGAATTCGTATCAATTGAACCTTTTGGCGCTGCCATTGCCTTTGCCTTCATTGAGCAGAAATAGGAAACGAAATTGAAAACGAAGCAGGTTTTGAGAAAGCTATTGTCACTGGACAATTATATATTCTCAGTCACACATCTAATCAACAAATCCTACGCATTTGCTATCAGTCTACGACGAAGGGACGAAAGGGAAACATGTCCAGACTTCTGATGGCCGCTCGATCGCGGCTGTCGCGCGAGCGTAAGTAAACCTTGGATATAGATATAGTTAATTAATTATATATTAATCGGAACTGAACCTTCAGTAGGCATTAGCCGATTGAGCAAGTTTCTGGTTTTGAACCGGGAAATGGCTGGAAAATCTGGCAAATGTGGAGCGGAGAAGCCGTCGAAGCCGAAACCGGGCTACTTTCCGAGCGGTGGCACCCACGCCATCTTCGATGATCTGCCAAAGCCGGAGGGTGACTTCATGAAGGATTGGAAAGCCAAGAACTCCAGATACAATATGGCTTTGTTGAGCGGCATAGGGGCGTTCGTTGGCTCCATTTTCCTCTGCATTACGTCGGATAAGTTCGGGTTATATTACGATATTCCGGAGTATCCATACACTGAGGATGAGATGGAGGAGTTCGCCAAGGAGGAGGAGCGCCGGGAGCAGGAGAAGGAGGAGCGCGAGAAGCGTCGCCAGGACAGACTGGATGCCAAGGAACTGATGGTGCGACGTCGCAAGGCCAAGGAGGCCATGGGCCGCGAGGTGGAGCTGATGCAAAAGGATCTCGACGAGGGCGATCTGGACGAGGCCGAAATGGCCGAACTCACCCAGCTGACGCAGGATCGCGAAGAGTTCGAGGCCTACGAAAAGGAGGAAATGAAACGGCTCGCAGAGCAAGAAAAGGAGCGCGAAAAGGTCAGTAAGGAAAAGGAAAAGGCCAGGCAGGAGCAGCAGAAGCAGCGCGACAAGGAACGCAAGGAGCGCGAGAAATCCAGTGGATAAACGAATCAACAACAATAACACTTCCCACTACATGTTCACACACTATATATTATTAAAGTCCACTTGCTTCCAACAGTAACAACAGCAGCTAAGACCACAAACACGAAGACCAGAAAAGAGAAACCCAAGCAGAGCAAAGTAGTGAGCCAAATTAATAATATATTTCGATTGATTCGACAGTTTCACGAGCATCGGAAAATAGACAAAAATAAATATTGTAGTTATTGTTGTTGCGAAAAAGCAATTTCGGGCGGATTTTATTCTTCTATAAAGCCTATACTTATAATTATACTTATACTTATACTTATACTTATACTTATACTTATACTTATACTTATACTTATACTTATACTTATACTTATACTTATACTTATACTTATACTTATACTTATACTTATACTTATACTTATACTTATACTTATACTTATACTTATACTTATACTCATACTTATACTTATACTCATACTTATACTCATACTTATACTTATACTCATACTTATACTTATACTTATACTTATACTTATACTTATACTTATACTTATACTTATACTTATACTTATACTCATACTTATACTTATACTTATACTTATACTTATACTCATACTTATACTTATACTCATACTTATACTCATACTTATACTTATACTCATACTTATACTTATACTCATACTTATACTTATACTTATACTCATACTTATACTTATACTCATACTTATACTCATACTTATACTTATACTCATACTTATACTTATACTCATACTTATACTTATACTCATACTTATACTTATACTCATACTTATACTCATACTTATACTTATACTCATACTTATACTTATACTTATACTTATACTTATACTTATACTCACACTTATACTCATTCTTACCCTTATACTCTACTACCTCTCCTACTCATTCTTATACTTATACTGATCTAATACTATTTTCACGAGTTCCCCATGAGTCATTGGTCCCATCCATATAGACAAATCAAACTTCAATGCGCTCTGACCGCCTTTCTTTCAATGCGTTCAATAGCCCGCTCTGTTCTGACCCAAATGGGGCGCTGCAAGTGGCCAACATATATAGCTAGCTAGATAGATGGATAGATAGTTGCAACAACGGATTCCACTATGGCATTAGCGTGCCAGTCGACTCAACAAAGGAAACGGCTCATTGCATGTAATCAGCCAACTAAATTGTATTTCATAGATAACGAAAGCATATTTCGCATATGATGGCGATCGCAGCATTAAACTCAATTCAATTGGCCGGTCAAAGAGAGGCAGATAGAGAGAGGGGGAGGGGAGGTATATCTATTCTATGGCAATTGCCCAACAACGGACACATGTTGTCAAGCTAATAAAATAATGCTCTGTCTCTGGTCGTTCTATGCCAACAATCTATTAAATGCAATTCGCAGCAGCTACTGCAGCGGCAGCGGCAGCGGCAGCGGCATCTGCTTCGGTTACTGGAGCTGCAGCTATAGCTGAATCTATATCTTTTGCGCTAAGTGTGCTGGATGTGCGCACATAATGAATCACAATCGTCGTCAGTTAAGCTCGGCTTATCATTAATCAAATTAGCTGCACCAACAACAACAACAACAACAAAGCACTTGCTGCTTACTCTAGCTGCTGCCCGCCGCACAGTGGGCGCTCATCATCATTAATACGGGAGAACGAAAAAGATTCTCTTTGCACTCGGAATGCGAATTAAAGCGTAAAATTAAATGATTTGAAACTGATGTAAACGAATTGCCTAAAAACCAGCTCTGTATCAGTTTCAAGTTTTCTTCTAAATTTTCATTTAGTTTTTGAAGAGCTTTTCTTTTACTTGTAGCCAAAACAACATTTGGAGAGTTTCTCATGATAGTAGAGTATATATAGTTGTATGTATATATATAGTATATATAGTTGAATCTTGCGTATATTTAAGTCCTGATATACTACTATTTATCAGGTATCTTTGAGTATCTTTAACTCCTGATATACTACTATTTATCAGGTATCTTTGAGTATCTTTAACTCCTGATATACTACTATTTATCAGGTATCTTTGAGTATCTATAACTCCTGATATACTACTATTTATCAGGAGCTAAAGATACTCAAGATAAGTTTGTATGATACCAGCGGAAAGGCAACTCAAAAGATTTGATATATAAATGAGATCTTCCTAGTTTGTCATGTACTGTAATATATTAATAATACTGCGACTATATATATATATATATATATAGATATCACATATAATAAAACTGCGACTATTTGACTGTAGCTTTACAGCTAATCCTAATTTCATTTTAGAAATCTCAGCTTCAATCCCATAATTTTCTATGCTTCCTAGTTCTTAACTAGCTATAAGACTCTCATCTTCAATCCCATTCAAGTACTTTAACTGATCTATGTCTAACTCTAGCCTTTTTTCCTCGTTTCTATAAGACTAAACTCTAATCTGCATTTCCCTTTTAAATACTTGATCTTATTTTATTTTAATTCTTAGCTAATTTCGCACCACTGTGCACGCAGCCAGCCCACATTTACAGCAGCCGTGTGCTTGAAACTAGCTTTTTGTGTAATTTATCATATGCGTTTCCTATGCGGAGTATCCAGAATCCAGAATCCGTTGCCTTTTAATACTGTCACACACACATGCTCACACACACACACACACACACACACACACTCAGACAGAGTGTGTGTCGGTCGTGTTTGCTCCTCTGCCTTTTATATTGCATTTATGCTGCAATTTGTTTGAATTAGCGCTCGGATCGTGAGCGGTTAGCGCGACGCTTGTCGCTTTATTTGGGGCGTGTGCGAGTCGCTCGTATCAGTATCTGTATCTCTGTGTCACTGTAGCTCTATCTCCATTTGTATCTGTCTCCATACATATATCTGAGTTTCTGTATCTGTGCTTGAGCAGCTGTAACTGTGTGTATGAGAGTATCTGAATCTTTCGATTTGTATAGATGAATGTATCTGTATCTGTATCTGTATCTGATCTCTCGATTTGTATCTGTCTCTGTATCTGCAGCGCTTCTTATAAATGTATCTTTATATCTATATTTGCATCTTTTATCTGCTATTATTTCTCTATTTGTAGCTGTGTCTGTCATCTATATCTGTGATGCTCTGAATAGAGATCCATGTATCTGTATCCATATAGCTGTGTCTATGTATCTATATATCTGTATATATATTTGTCTATATCTATCTATATATATCTATCTCTATTCATATACAGACCTGTATCTGTATCCTCCCCTAGTCGCATCTGCATCTGTTTGCTCTATCCAAACCCGCATCTGTATCTCCACTTGCATCAATCTCTATGCTTATTAAAGCATAGCTCACAGCTCTTGAACTGCATCTATTAAAACTATTATGCAAGCCACTAAGCAGTCTGCTTAAAGTAAAAGTAGCTCCACAGATCAGCCCAGCCCAGCCCAGCCCAGTTCAGCCCGTTGCAACAGACAGCCGAAAACTTCCGGGTAAAGAGATCGCTTTGTCTCGTTGTCTCGTTGTCTTGCCCAAAAGTTTTCTCGCTGTGAATGTGACTTACAGCAATGCGGCGTCTTATCAGTCGCTTATCTCTCGGGCTACATGTTAATATTTGCATCGGTGGCTGCTATGGGTGTTTATTATGTTGTCGCTGTTGCTAACTGATAACCTGGCCTGCCGCACACCTTCGGCGCAGCAAGGTGATGCCTCTCAGTCTGACAAAGAAACGCTTTGCTTTGATAATTGCACTTGCACTGCCTTCGTTATTCAATGAATTGCCTTTGTTTATGTTTATTGCTGTTTGCATTTAGACATTTCTCTCGCATTCCATAAATGCCCAGACTGCAGCTGAAGTCTGGGCAGCAACCAGCGTGGAAACTCTACTCTGGCTCTACCTTGACTTCCAGTTTATGTTGATTCCTATGAAATATGGATTTGAGATGCATTTCAGAGAATGTGTTTTCATTCAGGAATTACTATATTTTAAGACTTGATTGATTTGCTGTCTAAACCACAAAACTGGGTCATCTGACCAAAGTCTTTTAGTTCTACCTCTAGTAGCAGTTCCGTTTCCTCTAAGGAAACCTTTAAATACTATGGCATTGTGTCAGCTCAGCTAGCAAATATTATTTTTTCTACCTTTCTTTTGCAATCTCCTCACTTGCAATCACCAAGTGCAGCATTGCAATCAAAGTCAAGTTATCAGGAGTTCAGCTTTAATTGAGCCGCAGCTGCAGCTGGGGGTCTCCAGTTGCTGTTCCAGCGACTGTCATGTTTGCTTATGCAAAAATGTATGAATATCAATAGATATGCAGATGAATAGACGGATCAATAGCGTGGAATATGGGTAGATAGCTAGATGATGGATAGATGAATAGATAGATAGAGATAGGTAGATGTATAGATAGATAGATAGATGGATGGATAGATATATAGGTAGATGGATAGAAAGATAGGTATATAGATGGATAGAAAGATAGGTATATAGATGGATAGATAGATAGGTAGATAGATTCCTAGATATATGGCTAGACATATAGCTAGCTAGAAATATATACAGATAGAGGGATAGATGGGAATAGTTAGACAGATATAGAAATATATACAGATAGACAGATAGATCACTATATAGATAGTTTCAAAAAAGTTTATGAATAGTAACTTATATATGTATCTGAATAGTCGAGTCTACATAGTCAGGCATCTGCCATATCATAAAAATTAGTTCTTCAATCAAATTTGGTTTTCCAAAGTTTCACATAGGGAAAATGTCTTTAATCTAAGACTTTCATTAGGCTGCAGGCTCGAGGTCACGTTGACTATTTGTTAATTATTAGTTACTAAACACGAATTAAAAGAGAAGTTAGAAAGTGAGCAGCGAGAAGCGTTTGATTCAATCAAGTCCGTAATGATTATATCAAAAGCATCTCGGCTCTACCAACAACTGCAATCAGTTGAGCATTCTATAGTTATATAGCTAATGTAGCTAGTATTTTCTGTGAGTGTAATATAATTTTAAAATACAAATATATGTGGAATATATAGAAATCTTGAAGATATTTACAATATATACTCAAAAATGTATAATCCAACAGTTAAGAGCAATCAGCTCTGAGCTGCTCAGGAAACATTTGCTTTTGCTGGGAGCCAGCTATGACCACATGTTATATGCCATACATATATGGGGTCCATAACATATAAGAACAGAGCATTTAGTAGTCGGTATGCGGTAGCTCAATCTCAGCAGTGTAAGATTCTTGTTTTATAATGACTGTCGCCCCTAGAGCACTGAAAATGTGCTTAGTATCTGAGCCGAGGTGTAAAACAGTTTCAGACTTTCGCCGCGCAGCCCAGAAAAGACTTTGAACAATATTTTATTTATAAACATTTCTTTTGCTTTTGCTGTGTTAACTCTCACTTAAAGGTGATTAAAGAAGCGCTGTAAAAATATGTTTAATGGTCGAAAAATGTGCGCTAATTATGCAAATTGAGCAACGGCAGCAGCAAGTGTTTGCCTCGAGGCGCATCGAATGATTTGTCGAAGTAGCCAAAGCCAAGTCGAAGCTGAGTCTCACGCTGAAGTTGAAGCGTGCTAAAGAACTTGGCTCTATTGATATTGAGGTAAAGAGAGCGCAGTTATAACAATTCTAGCTAACGTTTTCTGCTTTTCTTTCGTTCGTATCTGATAGATACACTCGCAGCAGTGGGTCAATTCGCTGCGCTCTGCTCGCGCTGGCCACAGACTTCGTTCTCGGTCTTGATATGCCCAACACGTAGAGCTTCGACTCACTGCTGCTGCCATGATAATGAGCATTTCTCTAGTTACTTTTGTTGCTTTCTATGTGCTCGACTCGAGTCGAGTCGAGTCGAGTTGACTTTGCCAGTTTTTAATTAATTTTTAATACACTCGCGCGCACACACTTCATTGACTCTCTCAGCTGGGCCGGCTACCTCGACGGCTGCCTCGGCGCATTCATTATTAATTTTCCTTCATCATTTTTGTTTCTTTACTCGCTTTTTTATTTTTGGGCAGCGTACGGGCCTTGCACGCCTTTTGCTGGAATGTGTGACCACGGCGGGGCCGAGGGGCCTGTTGCCTTTTGGCCAATTTGTTGGCTGGCCATCATCAAATTTTTTATTTTTTTCTTAAAATATACAAAGAGGTACAGTGGAGCGAAGGTTATAAATAAATAAACAAATTAAATAATAAAAAAAATAAAATAAATTATAGTAATAGAAAAAAATTATAATTAAAAAATAAAATAAAATATTAAATAAAATATATTGTTTTTATAAATAAATTTTTAAATAAATAAGTAAATTCTATAATATAATTTTGTTTGTGAAATTAACAAATATATAATTTATTTTTTGAAAGATTTTATTTATATTAAATATATGTTTATATGTTTATGTATGAAATAATTTTGAGCTCTATTTTTTTTTAAGAATTTTGAATATTTTAAAATATTTTTAGTCTTTCAAAAAATTTAAATTATGCAATTTTTACAGTTTTTATATATTATAAATTTTATGAAATATTTGTACATTTTTAACTTGTTGCACTTCACTTTCGACCCACTGTGCAACTGTGTGATAAATGCAATATTTTTGTATGCGCTGCCAGTTAGCTGATATCAGTACACACACACACACGCATACATGCATACATACATGCGCAGTATGTATGTCAAACATACATACATACGTAAAAGAATTAATAAATTGTAACATTAAATTGTTATGTTGGCCCGGTGGCCGCCCTGGGGGCGTGAGCGATTTGTCTTTGGTTAATTTCTGCTGCGCTGCTTCTTAAGCCTCGAAGTACCGCTAAGGCCGGCTCAGATAGCTGCCCACGGGTCCTGGCCTGGTCCATATATCAGACGTGAGTGTGTGTGGGCCAGAAAAGGAAAAAAGACGAAAAAAATAATAATCAATGCAGACCCCTTCAGTTGGGGCTAATAAAGTAATTAAAGTCATGACACCGCATGATCTCTTATGGCCAAGAATCGGAGTTTTTGGCTCTGAGTGAGCTTGAGGAGTTGTGCGGGTAGAGAGTCAAGGGCGGAGTGCATAAGGAAGTGGGTTTGAGGGGAATGGGAGCAGAGTTTGGAGATGCTTGACAGATTAGGTATTCAGATTCATATATATAGCATATATATATATATATATATATATATATATATATATATATATATATATATATATATATGTGATATATATCTCTACATTGGCAGTTGGATCTATTCATTTACTCAAATATTTTGGTCTCCTTCCTCCTGCCCTCTCCAGGCGAGTATTACGCCGTCGCTGACGCCCGTCTGCAAAATTCTTATTAGCTGCTTTCGTAGTTAATTCGAGCTTGTTAGGCTGGCTATAATCATTTTCACTTCATTTTCGTATTAATTTAAGAAATTCCCTCTGCCCGCAGCGAAAGCTCAAGCTCAAGCTGAAGCTCAAATCATAATCATAATCACGTCTTGGTTTTCTTATTGTTTTGCGGCTTTTAAATGGGTTTTAAATATGCAATTGTTATTGTTTTTTACAGTCGGCGGCTTTAACTTATTTTGCGTTAAATGTTTTACTTTCGCTCTTGTTTTAATTGCCGCCTGCTCAAGATAATCATCGTGCGAGTGATATGATAATGATGTTCGTTATTTATGATGCGCAGTCACACAGCTCTCAGCTGCTGCTGCTGTCCAGCTAATGGCCACGTTAATGCGACCACAACGAGCGTGTGAACTTCATTACAAAATAACAAAGAAACGAGAAGAGCGGTAAAAAGCTCACGTGTTGCATAGCTGCTTCGCTTGGGCTGTTAGAGCCAGGTGAAATACCAGCTGGCAGCAGCTGGGCGAGGTCAAGTTCATGTTGGAAATGCCTTTGTGGTGTCAATTGCTGGCGGGCATATTAATAACTGTGGGTGGAGTTAGTTAGTAAGCTATGTAAATCAAGCTTAATATACGTGTAATTAGATAAACGATAGATAAGTGATGGATGAATATGTTATCTTGACTGATTGAGGGCTTTAATGGCTTAAAAAAAAGACACAAAAATTGTTAAAAATTGTGGATGATAATTATAAAAATATATAAAAATTAATTAAATTATTAGTATTTATATGAGTACAATTTAATAATAATTTGATATGTTTTTCTTTAATATTTCTTACCAAAGTCTATATATTATATATTGAACTTCGCTCTGAAAGTTCAGAGTTGACAGTTTGGAGTTGGTTTATTCATGTCACTTGCAGTTTCTGCTTAAATTTGTTAATATTTTTGCATACCCTATAAAAATGGCTAAAGCGGGTATATTGATATTTATATAAATATATGTAACAGGCAGAAGAAAGCGTGGAAGAGCACGTAAGACATACATATATATATAAATAAGGTAAATTATAGCTTTTATATACGCTTGATTAGGACTAATAAAGCTGTTTATCTCGCCCTATTCATGCGTCCATCTAGCTCTACCTTTGCTGAAGCGCATCGCTTGCCAGTACAAGAGCTGCAGACTTATGTGTAGCTCTTTCTAATGCACGCGTAGATCAGTTTAATTTTAATAATTATTTATTTAATATAATTTTATTTTATATATAATATATTTTATATATTTTTTTTATTTATATTTTATATGTATATATATTTTTTTTTTCATATAATATAATTTTATTACATATTTTTATATACAAATCAGGTCTTTCCTTTATATTTATTTATATAATAATATCAGCTATACTATATATACATATACCGGAAAGTTCTTCACTCACTGCAGACCTTTGCCATTCCCTTAAAGTCAAGAGAGAACTCATTTAAGGGCACAGCTCGCCCCTTAGGGTATCTCCTAGTCAATCACTCTCTCTCTCTCGCTCGCTCATTACCCAAATGTGCTGCTGCAACAAGTTGCTGCTCGCTGTTCGATGCTCCAGAAAATGTTTCCATTTAATTGCAACGCTAGTCGCCGGCTTTGTTTCCCCCGCGGCTTAATTGCACCTGTCAGCGTTTGCAGGTAAACGTAGCGCGTAAGTTGAAAACGTTTTCAGCAATTGCCGTATGAGCCAACAAAATAAAACTGTTTAATTTCTTAGTGACTTCTTCTTCTCGGGCTGGCCACAGCAATTGGGTCAGCAGAATGATGACAAGGAAATGTGTTAATGATAGTGAATGGCGTAATTAGCCAGAAATGTTTCTCTTTGCGCTTTGAATGCGAATCGCATGCCCGAAAACGTATTTATATGACATTATCTTTTTACGCCGAGCACTGCGAGAGCAACTAGAGGAAATTGCAGGCATACTTGGGATAGTGGCAGCGGCCAAGGAGATCGGAAAAGTGCCGCAAGTTAAGCGTTGTGAAAAAAGTAATTGGAAATGAAGGGGAATATCATTAATGTAATTAATTATAGGTAAAACAAAATATAATTCAGTGGAAATAAATACAAATAATTTAAATAAATTAATTAGAATATTTGTTTTAAACTTAAAATACATTTATATTTTTAATAAGCGAAAAAAGTATTATTAAATATAAATATTTAAAAATAATGATAAATATTTTAATGCATAAAAAGAAAAACATTTTTTAAATAAAAAAAATGTATTTTAATTTTAAATAAATTGAATGAAATTTATTATATTAAATTAAATTATATTAAAATTTAAAAAAATAATTATATAAATTATATTAAACTAAATTATAAGAAAAAAATATTTACAAAATAATTCATTTATATAGTCATAATTCATAGATACAAATTAGTTTTTATTTATCTAGAAAATTCTTTAGAATTATGGAGATTTTTTCTTTATATTTTCAAATTATATTTCATTCGAGTTAGCTTTTTTTTAGGCAGTTTAGCTTAGGGCTTCACACCATGGTTTCTTTTTTGTGTGTATATAAATTTAATAATAACAGTTACAAATTATTCAGAGCCCTGCAGCGAGAGACCCATTCGAAAATCATCAGCAAATTAATGTCAAAATAATAACAAATTAACTGCGGCTATATGCGCAGGCGCACACTGAGAGATATGGATATATCTATAGATATATATATATATATGTATGTATAACAAGCAAACACAAACACACGCACGAAACAGAAATATGACAGTTGACAAACGGTAAAAATATGTGGCCAACAGCAGCAGCAACAATAATAGCAAACTACAAACAACATTAGCCTCAGCTTAGCTTGACTTTATGACGTTGACAACTTTGAAAGGCGTCAACTTTTCAGGCATGTTGAATGTGTGTTGTTGTTGTGTTTGCAGTTGCTGCTATTAATGTTAACGGTTAATTGATGAATGTTAATGCTAATGTTATTGCTCATGTTAATGGTTTTCCAAGAAAGCCCAGTTCAGGCCAAAAAGGGAGCTGCCCAGTCAATATGTTTAGCCCCGGGAACTAAAACTGGAGCTGGAACTGGAACTGGAACTGAAATTGTTCGAGGCGCGTGTCGAGACGAGTTGATAAATGAGATAAATGTCAGAGCACTTGTTAAAGGTGATGTTAGTGCATGTGTTTGGCTGTTAAATTGACTCTGACGAACCTTTTTAAGATTAATTGTTTGGGGCAAACATTGAGAGTTTGTGTAGGAGCAGGGGAGGAACTTTGAATTCTAAGATGGAGCTGCCATATCAAGTCAAATGTATGACATATGTGTGCCATATATATGTCCAAATATATGTAACAGAGAGCAGGAGACCCAGAAGGTACATTGATCCTTGATCTATATGAATAGCTAAGACTATCTAGCCCTGGCCATATATCTGTCAATCAATAAGAGTTAGGATTGATAAGTTTGAGATTAGTTAAAAAACTAAAGCTATAAAATCTTATATATAGACTCTCTGTAAACTTACACAATTATGAAATATTTGACTTTTGTATAGCAATTTTCATAAAATTGATTCAAGTCTATCTTAGTCCTCAGCTAGTTAAGAATATCTCGAGTGTTTTAAGAGCTACAGTGTCTTAACTTGGTGCGTAGCTGCTCATGAACCTTATACAGATATAAAGTAACTCCATTTTCAGATACCTTCGTCCAAGATCTGTAAATCCAGAATGAAAACAACAGAATTAGTAAGGGTATTCTCCAGTACAGCAACTTCACTTCACTTAGCTTAAGCCAAGTACATTGAGCATATTTCGCGCATGCTTCCTCAGCCTCAGCATAGATAATCATATATCTATGAAATTTGAAAGATAGTAACTGTTGGTTTGCTCTGCGCAATCAGCCTTAATTGAACGGAAGTACATAGATTCGCCTTAGCTTTTAACAACTCTTTCCGCGAGGCATCAATCAAGTTGCGCCTATAGAATTTATATGCTTGACTCATCATAGGATTGGGTTGGGTCTGGGTCTGGGGTCTGCTTGGCTTTCCTCAATATTTGTTTGGCTTGTGCGACGCGCTTCCGCTTGCCGCAGTTCGATTGCTGAGCCATCGGTGGGCAAATAGTCAAATCTTTACACGAAGAGACTAACTCGTGGCACATCGCACTCAGCGAAGCCAAGTGCAAGTCGCAATCAAGTCGCGCTTCCGCTGGCAGACCCCAAAAAAGGCATTGAGCAATTATTGCTGTGGCTATGAAAAGCAAAAGCAAAAGGCAATAGCAGCAGCAGAGGCAGCAGCAACGGCAACAGCAGCAATAACGACAACAACATTGTGTTTATATTGCGCCCACTAATATCCATGGGCCGGTCTCTTGTGAAAGGCAAAGACCGGTCAATAGCAGCAATAACAAATACAACATACAACAACAGCAACAGCAACAACAACATGCAACTTGAAATTGTCAACACCGCAGCACTTGCCGCACAGCCGCGACTTGAACATCAAACCTCAATGCCTTCCTTGGCGCGAGGTCTACGGCCTGCGCATGCGTCTATGACTCCACTTGCGACTCGAATTGGGCTTCGGTTTGGGCCTTGCCACGGGGACTTCCAGCTGCGTAGACAGTGCGCAGACATCGCCAGCAATTTCTGTTTGCAGTTCTCCCAAAACAAAAACAGCAAACTGAACAGTGAAGCCGAATGCGAGTCGCAGCACGCATACCCTGCGCCTTGGGCGTGGCAGTAGTTCGATAATACAAATAACATTTTTAAAGAATGTATATAAAGAATATAAATAATAGAATACAAGCTATATATTATAGAAGTTTATTTTTGATATATTACACATTTTTAAATAAAATTAAAATTATTGTTTGAATTTTTATATAATTATATATAAATATATATTATATATAATAATATATTTTTATTTTTATATTTAGAATTTTTATTTTTATTTTTATACTAATAATTTTTTAAAGATTTTTTTTATATATTTTTCTTATTTTTTTAAATTTGTATATATGTTTTTTAGAATATTTTTTCATTTCAATTTAGTTTTTATATTTATAAAAATTAAAACCAGTAAATATGATGAAAATTATGATATAATATAATATGTATATAAAATGAATATATAGTATATATTTAATATATATAAAAAAAATATTATTTAAATATATCTAAAACTTAATAAAATATTTAGATACTTATAGCTCATGCAGATACTTAGGCAGATGTAGCTATAAAGTTCAACTCAAGTCATGAAGTTGTGCTCTTATCTCAGCAATCTCACAGTTTATTCGTACCCAACTGATAGACATAGTCCATATGCCCTGCCAATGGCTATCGAAAAATCATTGCAGTTTTTTGGTCGCGTCTTTTTATTATTTTTTATTTTTTTGTTTTTGTGTTTGGCATGCGCCGCGTGAAAAACGAAATGAAAAGTTGTCGATGGTTGTTGCTGGCGTTGTCGTTGTTGTTGTTGTTGTTGTTGTTGCCGATGTTGCAGCCGTGGCCAGCTTGCCGGCTTGCGCTGAAGGCTGCAATGCCAGCAAAAAGCATTTGAAAATGGAAAGTCGTTGTTGCTGCTGTTCGCCGTCTGTTGCAGTTGTTGTTGTTGTTGCTGCAGTTGTTGTTGATTTCGTTGATTTTTCGGCTGGGCAGCAACCGGTTGCATTTGCCAACATTAGAGCAAATGCAATAAGCTGTAGCCGTGTCTTGTTGCTGTTGTTGCTTGTTGTTGCTGCTTGTTCCTATTGCTGCCATTGCATATTTGTATTATTTTTATTAGTTTTAGATTTATTATTTGTGTATCTTTGGCGGTTTCGCTGCTAATTGGCTGCCAAAGTGCAGTATGAAATAGGAAAACGCCAAAAATAAGAACGCTGCAATTGCCGACTGCGCAATACTCTGTTGCGACAGCAGCAGCAGCAGGCAGGTGTGTGAAGGTGCTTAAGCACGAGTTAAGAAGCTGATAATATCTAAAAATATATAATATAATATGAATATTAACTAATATTTGCATAGATGTCTCCCTCTCTCTCTCTCTCTCTCTGTCTCTCTCTCTCTCTCTCTCTCTCTCTCTCTCTCTCTTTGATTTTGCCCTTGATTTTACTCTCTCTATATATGTATATATCTTACATCTACCTCTTCCTCTCTTTCTGTCTCTCTCTCTCTCTCCTCTCCCTCTCAACCAACTGCCCACCTACAGAACCGCTTCTCACCTTCGCCCATAAACCAATATACCCTTTTCGCTCAAACCCCTAAAGAGCATATGAAAAATGTTGTAAGTGGCCGTTAGAAAATTTTATTGCAAATCTTTGGGATACCATGAAAAACCTGTAGACTATCTCTATCTCTGTGTGTGTGTGTGTGTGCTTGACAGGTCTTATGAAAGCGAAAGTATGAAATTTGTACTTCGGGAAAAAAGCGAAACCCCCTCAACTATAATAAAAGCCAGCAAGAGAAATAAAAACTGGCAACTGCCTGGCAAGTGGTCCATAAAGAGCTGTCATTAAGCCGCGGAGAGCCGTAAATAGAAATTCGCAACTCTCCGCAGATGTTATATAAGCGAAGCGCCATAAACCAACCTTAACTTATGGCGCTATTCAAATTGCTAATTCATAATTCGAGACTCTGATCAGCTGATTTATGCACTGTGGACATATATAGTATATATATGCGTGTATCTGGCGATACTTTTATGGCAAACAATGGAGAGTTTGAATAGTTCGACTTCATAATTAATGCTGAAAATTTTATTTAAGCTGAAATCAAGTTTATTTTAGTTAAGAAAATCTTAAGAAATATTAATATAAAACATCGAAATATAATACATTTAATAAATAAGTTAATTATTTAAGATAAATGTTTTATATTTTGATATTAGAAATTTATTTTTATTCTACATTTATTTATTAAGAATTTTCTATTACTTATTTAAAAAATTTTAAAAATAGCAAATTTGGTTTATTTTTAAGTTTTGAATTTTTTTTTTGTTAGTTTTTTTTATATATTTTTTTTATTAATAAAACAATTTCTGTTTTAAGCTGTTGACCGTGACTGATTTTTTTGTTGTTAGTGAATCAAGTTTTTTTTTTTGCATATAGGAAATTTGAAATTTATTTTGAAGCTTTTGTTATGTGCTGAGTGGGCTTATTTTGAAGAAGAGGCTAACTAAGCGATTATAATTAATAAATAATACAAACAAATATATAAATAGTAATTAAAAAGTAATTAAATAAAGAATAGAGACTAGACCTATAATAGATACTAAATATAAGCCACTAGAGATGTATCTGTACAGATGAAGTAAATCTTGCTTGCATCAAAAGAACTTTTCAAGCAGCTCATAAAGCACAAACCTACTAGATCAACTCTGCAGCATATGTTCTATAACTCTTTAGTATCAAGGAAGTCTTTGAGCATACATAAATGTGAAAACTCTTTCTATGTAGATGTACTTGGGAGATCTTAACATCCTGCCCATAAATACAGACAATCTATCAATATGTACTCTGAAGTTTTCTTAGCCTTTAAACTCTGGTTAAAGTTGACTTGAGTAAGAGAACGAGTGCAATAAATTTATATCTATTTCTGTTTCTGTATCTGTATCTGTATCTGTATCTGTATCTGTATCTGTATCTGTATCTGTATCTGTATCTGTATCTGTTTCTGTATCTGTATCTGTTTCTGTATCTGTATCTGTATCTGTATCTGTATCAGTATCTGTATCTGTATCTGTATCTGTTTCTGTATCTGTATTTGTATCTGTATCTGGTTTCTTCGTCTCCATCTCCATCTCTATCCCCACATAAGCCTATATCTATATGCTCTCAAGATGCCAGACCCATAAAGGGCAACCACTAAAGCTACAGCCACCCACAGCTTTAGTTACGCCTCAGCTCTTCTACGCACTTTCATTCGCTAAATATTTTCACTTGCGCATCTTCGAGCAACACTTATCACTAAAAGTAAACGCCCACACAGATATGTAACTATAAACAGTTACAGATGCCTACACAGGTGCTTAGGCAGCTTATTCACTTGAGCATTCGATTTGATTCACGCGTATTTCCCTCAATCATGACGATTTTGCTGTTCAATGGTTTTTCTCTTAGCTTTCACTCGCTGGGGAGAGGGAGAGAGGCGTCTCAGCGCCTGTCTGTCTGCCCGTTTATCGAGAGACAACATTAATTAATACATTATATTCACTTTATTAATTCAGTCGATTTTTGCTGTTTGCCGTTTGATGTGGCGGCAGTTGCTTCATGGTGTGAACATTTGCTTTGCAGCTGCTTTTCCATGAATCTTTCGTTTTGACTTCATTTTTTGCGTTAATTTTCGCACTTGGCAATGACGGCGTTTGCTGGGTGCACGCCTAACGGTTTCCAGTTGGTATGGGAAATGGGGAAAAGCGCCAAGGAAAAGCGACACATGCAGACAATAGCCAAGTGAGCAAACAAACAAATGCAGAGACAACCAACATTAACTACAGTTACCCACATATGTACATATAAAGCCCAACCTTCAGCTTCCGCATGAATCTTTCCGTTTTACGAACTGTTAAATTATATAATTCGCATTGCATTTGATTAATGGCATTAGGAAATGATAACTAAGTGAACAGCAGCTATTTGAGTCTATATTACGTATCTTTTCCATATATAGCAACAAAATTAGTAAACTTAATTGCTGAAATATCGAAATAAAGCTTTGCCTAACTGCAGCTGATAGACAGAAGCGCACTTCCTCCATGCTTTGGCTTACAATTCCTGAGTGGTTTTTGGCATGAATTTTATTTTTAGCTCAAATTTAGTTTATATACATTTTTGTTGTATTTATTAAAGCTAAAAATATTATTAAAAATTTGTATTTGGGCTAAAAAATATATATATAATTATATATTATTAAAATATTAATATTATAATATATATATTATTTTTTTTATATATATATTTCGCAAAAAATTAAGAAATTTAAAAAATTTTAAAAGTATTAGTTTATTAAACAAATATAGAGCGGTAGCTAATTTTCTATATTTTTTTCATTTAATTCCCAAATAATTTTGGCATAAATTTAATTATTCTAGATTAAATATATTCTATGCTAAATACTTTTAATCTCAAAACTTATCCAAGCAACACTTGCAAATAGTCGAAATATTTTTGCAAACTGTAAAAGAATTTTTTTTTTTAATTTTCTTGAATTTTTTTTTTAGTTCTTTCCGTTTTGCAATTGCTTTCGGCCACATTTGCTGGGAGCACACATAAATCAGAAAAGTTCATTAAGACAACTGCCAAAATCTATGAATATAAATCTAAATGCAATGTCCAATCGCCGCCTCGTGCGCCTCCTTGTTAAAGCCAATGCCAGCTACGTGACGACCCCATGTGCTGAAATTATAGCAAAAGTGCAGAAACAACGGCAACTGGCAGCAGCTAAGCTGGCCAAGTGGCCAACTGGGCGACTGGGCAACTGGCAGTTGGCAGCCAGCGAAATAAATAACTCAATTTAGGAAAAAGTGTTAACTTGGAAATTTGCCAATAAATCAATGGAGAGGCCGGGGCACGGCCAGGCCTGGCACCTTGTGATTAGCAGCCGAACCCGGCCGAAACCTGGCGATTGCTAATCTCCAGCGACTCCTTAAACGCTCAGCGTTGAAAAGCGGAAGACTTTTCAATAAGCTTGCCCAAAATCACTAAAAAGCAGCAGGCAAGCCAGCTCCAAGATTGGGCAGCCGTCACTTGGGGCTGACAGACAATAAACTCTGTGATTTTTTCTTTTCTGGCTGAGTTTTTATTTCCTCCGCCTTCTTGTTGTTTCTTTTATTTTAATTTGTTGTTTCGTTTTTTTTTCTGTTTTTTTCTCTCAGTGCTGTCAAAATAATTTGGCTCACTTCACGCCTGTCAGAGACGCGAAACTCAGATCTTTATCGCGCATGGCCCGCCGCCCGCCGCCCGCCGCCCGCCGCCCGCCGCCCGCTTCATGATTTTGCAAATAACTTCAATTAAATTTTGATTGAAATGAATGTAATTGTCCGAGTTGTCAGGGATGTCAACATGGGCCAGCCTGGCTTAATTTAAATAACTGTTTGGCCCTTGCCCAGAACTGTTATACCCGTGGCTCGTACTCATACACCGATTCGGGTTCTGGTTATGCAAATTACTCCTGGCACGCTGACTCGGCTGTGTTAGAGTCGTGTACATGTGTCTAGACTGATTCCGAAGTTAATGCGACTTGTTGTTCCTTTGACATATCTGTCGACAAGCTATTTCTGAACTGTTATACTAGGGCATGTCTAAGTGATTTTGATTATAGTTAAAGCTGGCTATACTCGTCTATGTCTCGATTGATTATGCGTGCTCAAACTGTTATACGCGGAACTGTTATACTCGTTATACTGTTTAGGTCTGTTATATACTTGTGTGATGTCTAAATTAGGTACTCTCTTCTATGAACATCTTAGTTTAAATGTGTTATACTACTGTTATACGTCTTTCGCCTGATTCCTATATGAATTGTGTACCTGAGACGCTAGCATAAAAGTATTACAGATTCGGATTCTCTAGGAATGTAAGTTGATTGCAATTTGATCTGAGCTGATTCTATATCTGTTATACTAGTCTATTTCTAGTTCTTTTGGCAAGTCTCTCGATAAGCTACCTTATCTACCGCCCTTTAGCTACTAGTTCAGATTGGATATTCAACTAGTTCGTAGATTGTTTTATATGTGTTATACATTCCAGTTCACCTGAACCGATTCCGATTCGGATGCTCGTTCTGTTGGCTCTGGTTCCTTAGCGGCGAGTGTGCCAATATGAAATAAGTATATGTAGTAAATATATATATTTTCGTATATATATATAAGTTAAATCCAACCGGTTCTTGGCTTCTCGATATTATTATGCTGTAACCGGTTTGCGTGCCGCTTATATATATCTTATTTTTTTTTTTTAATTTTATTCTCTGCGTTTAAAATATTTTGTTTTTGTGTTTTCGTATTTTGTGAAATATTTTGTTTGCATTTTAAGCGCATTTGACACAGGGGCGCGGAGTCTGGTTCAAAGTTCCGCTCGCCAGTTCATCTGCACAGATTCGTTAACTGTAAAAACTGTCCCTCTCTCTCTCTCACACACACTCTTTGTGATCTCTTAAGCTCGTATGGCAAATTTGGTATAACGGGCTGCGGGCGATTCGTTCGGGCTTTGTTTGATTACAGCAGAAACGTTTCACGCTCCCAATGAACTGTGTAAACTCGTCTATTGTCTGTGGCGCATCGAGCAGGTGCCGCCAGGCATTAGCATAATGCAAATCGATATAGTTGAAAATAGCTTTAGCTCGGGCAGAGCTGGGCTATGCTAACTCCGCAAATATGTTTCATAATCTATAATTCTCTTTTCTCTTGCAGCTTCTGCTATGCTCTTTGGCTCTGGACATCGTAATCCCCTGAGAGGTAAGCTCAACATTTGCTAACTCACCTTATTTACTCTTCCGTTTGTTTATGAAGCAATTAAAATAACATTTGAGGCCAATTGTTTATGTTTAATATTTGATTTCACTCAGCGAGCAAAAGTCTTTAATAAACACTTTTTGCCTTCCGCCTTTGGGACACGTTGCAATGGGGAAGTCTTCGAATGTGGCCAATAAACTTGGCTCAATGATTGGCGGAAATATTTGATTTGGCCAAGTTATTTGACTGTTAGTTTAAGCCCGTTTTTGGCTGTCACGCTCCAGTTGCAGCTAAATCATATCATCAAAGCTTGAATGGCTAGGGACAGCTGAAATGACTTTCCAAACTCTCAGTGGGGCCCCCGCCCCCCCCCCTGTTCTGCTGCTGCCCCGCCCTCTCTTGTGGTTCTGCCCGAGTGCGCCTGAGCAACCGGGGCCAGTCGAACGTGTTGGTTATTAAAAGCCGAGAAAACTTGACAAATGACAAATTTAGCGAAAAAGAAAACGTAAAAGCGAGAAAAGCGACTGGAAAAGCGACGCTAACAAAAAGCAAAAGAAAAGTGAAAATCTACGAAAATTAAATCGTTGCAAAAAGTGTTGAAAATATTTAATTAAAAAAAATCATTATTAAATCAAGCTTGAAATGGGCGTCAAGTGAAATCGATAAATGTTTGTGGAGTCTTAGTAAAGTGAAGTGGGGGAGAATGGAAATGGAATAAAAAAATAGGAATAATGGCAATAGTAATAATAATAATTTATGAATAAATATTAATATATATTGGCTGAAGTCTGTTGAAGTTATAATATATCCATGTCAAGATATCATCTGCAGTATTAACTGAACAGCTGCCTTACCTAACCTTTTCTTAAACTAAATTCTGTCTATGTTTCTCTCATGATAAATTCCTTATTTTCTACAAATTCAAACAATTTTTGATATTTTACTTTTATTTATTTTATTTATTTATTTTTGTTTAATTTTCTCTTGAGTCCAGCTCAATTCTTTGCACCCTAAAAATAATTAATAATTCAAATATATAAATACATATTTTTAAAAAATATTTATTTTCAATATTTGTTCTTTAATATTTTTTTTAAATATGCATTTCAAATATTTATTTTTAATATTTATTTATTTTAAATATTAATATATATAAACAATATTTGGAATATTCCAAAGGGGAAATTACATTTAATAATAATTTCGATCTGCCTGTTCCATAAATTCCCACTCCATTGATAACAGTTCTCTCCCTGCTCAGGCACACGCAGCACTTCGCTGAGGAATATGCTCTGATTAACTGCTGTCTGTCGGCAGCCTCCCGCCTTGTCTCGTTGACTTTCGTTTGAGAGAAAGAGAGAAAAGGGACATTTAACTGGGATGAGTCAACAGTTTTCATTCAGTATGCCTGCCGTCCCGTGAGTCAAGCCAAGTCGTGCGCAGCCTTTCAAGAAGCAAAACAAATGTGGAAAGAAATTAATTTTTAAATGTTTTTTTTTCCCTCTTCGATTTTGGTGGACTTAAATAGCTCTTTAGCGTTGGTCTTCGTGGCACTATCGTAATCATTATTTCGTAGCTATTTATCTTGGCTTCGTCCGGAGCGACCTCAGCTCCATTCCCAGTCTTTATTTTGGCCAGCTTCATTGGAGTTCTGTGCGTTTTCATTGTTCGCCTCATGCTTTGTCCGCTTTGAATTCTTTTTTTTTTTTTTTGCATTCATTTTTCGCCTTATGTTGTCAACACAATTAAGGCAAATTGCCAATTGTTGCCCGACGCCTTTTCTATGGCCCGAACAAAGCGAACAGATTTGGTAAAATCATAAATAAATTTGTTACAGTTTTTATGATTATTTTTAGTGCGTGGCCCGCAGCTTTGGTCACAAATGCAAATCTTGCGGCTATTTCGAAAGGGTTCGAATCGGAGTTCACAGATCGATGAACAAAGCTTTTAGTAGGCGTCCCACGGCCTGTCTGGCTGTCTGGCTGTCTGGCTGTGCTAGGAAAATGTTCTAGACGACTTTCACACACACACACAGCCTAAGAGCTATTCCATTCTTTGGGCACTTTCTAAGCATCTCTTAAATACAGAGAATCATTGCGCCTGACGCAGGCATTCTCTTTGTGGACTCATCACGTTCGCATTTTCCAAATCAAAATGGCTTTAATTAACAATTTATGCACAGCCCGGCATTTAGTTATTATTATATATATATCTCCATCTACCAGCGTCTAGCCCTCAATTTGATGCCTCATCATCATCATCCGCTGGCCAGTCTTAGCTCCATAATCGTCGGCTACTGTCTCGCCTCTCGGCTCTCCGGCCTGGGCCGTTGTCAACCTTGCCGCCTCTGAACATCGTTCTGGCCAGTCATGCTTAATTATTATGATTATCAATGTTTTATGCTCTATAATTGCCGTTGGCTGCCGTGACTTGGGTCTTCTACTGGGCAGCGTCCAGCCCCAAAAACTAGGCCGTCTGCCCGGGCCAAAGTGTTTTAATTGTCAAGTCAAAGCCCAAGTTCGAACTCCTCATGTTTCGTGCTGGATTTGCTATTGGTTATGCAACCGCTCGTGGCAGTTATATATTTCTTAGTCGCCTGGCTAAAAGTCGGCCCCAGCCAAGCACAGTGGCTGAGCCAAGGCGAAATAACACTATGCTACAAACTCAACCTGATTTATGCCGCCGCTCAAGGCTGCGCTAGGCACACTTTTTGCCTCATCAGAAATTGTCAAAGTCGGAAGTTGTGTTGGCATTTAAATTCAGTCTCAGCTCTAAAAGATAGCGTCAAAATTCCTATAAAAAATATGCATAAAAACTATGCCTTGAACCAAATCTGTTTTGTTGCAAACTGAAGTATTTTAGAAATGTTGAAAAGTATTGTAATATATGTATATATGTTAAAGAAAATAAATTTAATATATAAAAGATGTATTGAAAGTTTTTATTTTATAAAAAATAATAGAAATAAAAACAAAATTATTAATAATAATAAAAATATATAATAATAATATTAATAATACAAATATATTTATATTTATATATACATATATAATATATTTTAAAACTACTTATTTTTTAATTCTTTAAAAAAGGCAAATAATATTTTATTAAATTTTTTAAAACTCAAACAAATTTTTATTTTTTATTATTATTTGTTTAATATCCAATAAATATTAATTTTAACTAATTACGATCTATCAGTCCTCAATAGAGATTACAATGTTTGCTTGCCAAGTTTTCAGCTGAAGGTTCTGATTGTGTCATATATCTGACTGAATGTCATATCAATTTATATATAGATAACAGAAATACTTTGACCCTCAGCATGAGCTGGGCCTGATCTGCGCTTTTAACCAAATGTTGTTTTTCTTTAGATTATTTTGAAAAACTACAAATCAAAATTGTTTTTGAATTAAAAACTAGTTTTCTTAAGCCCAAAACCGCAGACAAAGGAGGCAGCCCAACTGCGCAGCTATTTTCAAAAAAAACCTTCATTAGCAAACTTGTTGGAACTAAAACTGAATTGAAAATTAGTTTAAATCATATAAATAAATATCAAAAAAATAGGAAATTTTTTAAAATAGTGAAAAACTAAATATGAACAAATTTTATTTATTTGTAATTAAAAAAAAATTTTTCAAGCTAAACCCAATCCCAAAGTCAATCTACACTCTATACTGCTTTATATATCCAGCTCAGCATAGTTGTCACATTTTGCACTTTCTTACCACTGTGCGCACTGCCGCATGCAACTGGCAGACGCATCGCAATGCAGGCCAGTCAGGCAGTCAGTCGGCGCAGAGCTAGGCTGGGCGCGACTAGTGTTGCTCTGCTAGCATGTCCAAGCGTCCATTCAGGTGTCCGGGCAGGCGTGCATTTAAATTTATTATGTAAGCCACACAGTCTATGCCACAAGCAAAAGCAAGCACAGCCCCAACCAGAGGGGCAGCCGCCCAGTTGGCCAGTTGGCCAGCCGCTCGGCTCTCAGCCAACGCCACCGACGCTGTCGCAGCGTTTGTTGCCGCAATCTTTAAAAATCTCGCGTACTCATCAACAACATTTCAAAGTGAACGTACATCAAAGTGGATGCCAGAGCCAACTCCAAGCGCAGCCCGAACATGAAGGTGTATCATACAAAATCGCAAAAACTATCTAAACAGGAAACCCTGCAACAACAACAACAACAACAGCAGCAGCAGCAGCAGCAACAACAACTGCAAGTGGAGGAGGCGACGGCAGCAACATTGAGAAAATTAAAACAAAACGTTGTCGTCTATGGCTGTGCTCTAAGCTACCTCCGCCTGCCTGATCCTGTCCTCTGCTTAAGTAGATGTTGCTGCTGTGTTTTTTATGTTGCTGCTGCTGTTGCTGCTGCTGCTACTGTGTTGCTGGCTGTGTCGGCTACTGTGTGCTGTTTTGTTGCCTTAACACTTTGCACAAATATTATTGCTGCTGCGGCTGTGGCTGATGTTGCCTTTGGGCCACAGCAACAGCAACAACAACAACAACGACGACGACAACATTTTTGATGGATTGCAGGTCTGTCGTGAGCAACGTCAAACGTCTGTGAAATGGCAGCCACTTTTTTGTTACACTTTTTTCGTTTCGGGGCCACCTTTTTGGGCGTGTTTCGTGCGGCCCGACACGAGGCACCAAAATTTGATCTCTTTGCGCGTTTTGAAGGTCAGCCGAAATGTTAGGAAACCAGAGACCAGACCCAGACGCGCTCATTAACGACTGTAGGCTGTGGGTTTTTATAGACCCACACTCACCTGAGTGCGCGCACTTTGTGTAAGAAAAATCATAATCCAAATTGTTGCCAGCTGCTGTAAAAGTGGAAAATCTCGAGATGTTTGGGCGCGCCAGACGGTGCGAGCTGATAATACAGCCGAGATGCGAGCTGTTGACATTGGGCAGCGCCTCAACTAGTGGCACACTTTCCGAGCAGAGGCGCTGCCCAAAAAACGAAAGACTTAGGCAACGAACTTGATCATAAAAATTCGTTGCATGTTTGCTAAAGCAAATCATTTAGTCACGCGCCGGCCTGAGTTGAACACAATAAAGCTGCTGCTGCAGCTGCATTTGTTCATTAGCAGCCAGATGAGAAATTGCGTTCAATCACAATTATTGAACAAATAAAGAATATTTTAAGCTCTTAGCGTACTAGAAGCGAGTGGCTGCTGCTTGGATTTATATTAATATAAAAATATATATATATTTATATGTATACATTATATTATAGAGATTTGGAATGTTTTTTAAATATTTAAAAATTATTTTTAATAATTTCAATAATTATTTAATATTTATTTTGTGCAGTTAGAGTAAGAAAGACTTTCTCAGCAGCTGCTCTCTGCAGTACCTAGGTCAGCTTGAGTTCCATTCACAAAGATTATCTTCTATAAATAAATTAACTAAACTAGAAACAGTTACAAATGCCTGTTTAAACATATAATTTATTAAACAAATAAAAAAAGCGTTAGAATCTGCAACAGGTGCGACAGCTGCATAGCCGCATAGAAGAAACAATCTGCGGCAACAGGTCTGGCAAATAATCACAATAATTTTCAACTCAAATGAAGCAACGAATTGTGTTGCAAGCCACAAAAGCAACAGACAAAATGTGGCACAAATGACAAGAAGCAACAAACTCAACTGACATTGCAATTTGTGTGCAGACAAAGAGATGGCAAAAGTGTGTTAAGCCGAACGGAAGTTGAGCCATAAATACATATAAATATGTATGCATACCTGTATCTGTAGCAAAGAAGATACGTGGAGAGACTATAGATACTATTGAAGATGCATAATGGATCAACAGAGGTTCGATTAAGTATAAAGTTTCGTTTGAGATATTGCTAAAAGCAAACGATGATGATTTGGGATCAGTTATTAATGCTGTTTGAAAAGTATCTGGACACTATCAAGTGAATATCTTAATCGTAAACAGTTTGATCTCAGTCATATGGCAGATCTGTCTCTGCTTCTCATATTATATTACAAACAGATCTTATTTGCTATGTCTATACTACAATTATGATATGCCTACACTCGTATACTTCCTATACTAGTACTAGTTCTTGATTAGAACTCATTCTAATCAACAGCTGACTCTTACTGCCCTCACTGCTTGCATTCCTGCTGACTTTCCACTCTCACTGCCATTACATGCATTTGGCTTTCGCATTGCTCGGCTCTGAATTAATCAGAATTGGCATTGCCGTCGTTCCATTTCGTGTAGCTGCCCAGCGGGTCAAGTGATTGACATGCCATGTAAGGAAGTCTTAAACGGAGCGGCGAGCTGCGCAAAAAGAACGGAGTCACATTATAAAGCCATAAAAATAACACCTCTAGCGTGCAGACAACAGCAAGAGCAACTCCAAGAGCAACAGCAATATGTCGCATCCACACATTATACAAGGCCCCCAAACGTTTTGGGGCCACACACGCAGCGAGCGATCTTGGCAAAGGGTACAAAAAGCAAACTAATTACATGCCAAGTAATTTGAATACTCAGTGGAGAAAAAAGTGGCAGTGCAATGAGCACTCGCACAGCAGATGCAGCACAACATCAACAACGGCGGCGGCAGTGGCAGTGGCAGTGGCAGCAGCACGACAGCAACACGTAATGCTGCGCAGTAACAGCAAAAAGTGGTGCAAGTAAACAGCATGAGGCCAATGGACTCAACTGCAACGGCAACGGCAACGGCGACGGCGACGGCAACTGCGGCCCGGTGGGCGCAACGCTCTGTAAATGGCAGCTTGTTGGTTAGAGCAGAGAGACTTGGACCTGGCTTGGACCAAAGCTTGACCCATGAAAAACATCTGCTGCAAACCGGCAAAAGATAAAGCAACGGCTGCTGCTGCTGATGTTGCTGCTGCAATTGATATGACAGGAAGTTTGTATCGCCCGTTGTTGCCGACTTTGATATGTAAATTGTTCCAAATCAATGCTAATTTCTCGACGTCCAGGCATGTAGTAATTAAAATTGCTAAAAACAAAGGGGAGATATGTATATAATGAAAATAAATAAATAAACAATGCCACACAGACATTAGTATGCAACTCTTACTCGCAGGCCCATAAGCAGCACTAGCAGCAGCAGCAGCAGCAGCAAGAAAAGAAAGGCCTCGGCGGACAAAAACGTTCAGCGCTCAACAAAACAATTTACCAAGTTTGGCCTAAACGGTCAAAGCAGCCCCGGCCAGCCAACTTGTCGGTGACAGTGCCAACGGCAGCGAGCAGCGAACAGCAACAGCAACTGTTACGGCAGCAACATCCTCATAGCGTGCATAGCAACACGTGCGTTTGCCTTTTACAATATACAACAACAGCAACAATAAAAGGCCAAACAACTTTGGCGTTTTTCGCGCGAAATTTACTAACGGCAACAACAACTGCACAACAGCAATAACTGCAGTAGTAGAATCACTAACAACAACAGCAACTACAAAACGCGCGTGCTCAACATTTGCCACAAATGGAGTTATCAACCAAATGGGTCTTCATCGATAAAAATTGATGAAGCGCTTCTTCAGCGCTGCGTAGAACTCGAGGCAACTTTGGGCTGACGATGGCAGTGGCAATGTCCATGGCGGCGATGGCGATGGCGATGGCGTTGGCCTGGCCCAGCAATTTTCCAAGGAAATTGCTTTCGCCTCGAGTGCCAAACAAACGAGCAATGAACGCAGAATGACGCACGTGTGCATGTTGTTGTTGTTGTTGTTGTTTTTGCTTGACTGCGTTGTGTTGTCTTTGACTATGTTGACTTATTTTGCTTGTTAGCTCGATTTGTGTTCGTGATGGACAAATGCTGGTAAATAAAACGACATCGATAACAATATTAATCGATAAGCAGCATTAAACATGCACACAGCCAATAAGGAAATCAATGCGCGGAATCAGTTCAGCTGGAACAAGTGCAGCTCAGTGGGTAGGTTGTTGGCGCGTGGATCGTGCGGGCGGAGGTTCGAAACCTGTTCGGGCTAATAATTAATTTTGTATTAATTTATTACTTTCTTTTAATTTTAAAATAATATATACTACACTTACTATTCACGTCTTCATCAGAAATAGTTTTCGTCTAACTTCTCGTATGTTGCAAGTGGCATCAATTAGTAAACAACACCAGCAACGACAGCAGAATGACAAGCTTCTAAGTTGTTGTCTTCATGAGAAGATTTCAAATAGTTGACAGCAGCAGCAGCCAATGGCAAAAAGTGAAAAGTGCCATCTTTCGAAATTGCTTTTACTGCTTGGCAGACGTCGCGCCCCCTCCAGGCCCATAAAACTCTGTTGAAATGTTCGTATTTATGATGGAAGTGCTGCGGAATGCTGTTGTTATAGTTGATTATGTTCCATAGTCATTATTGTTCGATTGTGCTCTCTGACACACAAAATCATTGAGCCGACACAGCCAGCGACAACATTCAACAATATTCTTTGTTTGAGCTCGAATCAAAGACTGGCTTTAAGCTTAGGTTTGCAGAGCCCATTTAAGCCATGGTCCATGATCTATAAAACAAGTATGATACAGTTTTTATATGGTCCATAAAAGAGCTGAAACTAAATTCAAATGGACATTTCACACCTGATTGCTGGCAAAATTGATTTACAGCAGCAATTGCTCAGCTTTCGTCTAAGCTGAGTTTGCTATAAACACAGAGAGCGCAGCTCCTATCAGAGATCGGTGATTAGTCGGACCGAAACTTAGCTGATGTGCATGTAATTGAGGCTTCAGAGGTTAGTGATTACCTGGGGAGGCAGAGGCAGAGGCAGCTGACGATGCCTTAACATTAGCTAATGACAAGTCATGAAACTATGGCAGTTACATTTAAAGCTGAAGTAGGAATGGAGCTGGCTGGAGTTGGAGTTGGAGTTGGAGTTGAACAACCCGAACACTCTGAGGCAGCACTAACATGAAATGAAACTGTCATTTCAGAGCGTGTTGCAGTTGCGCAGTCAGAACAAGTTCATGGCATAATTGCCACAAGCAGCAACAACAGCAACAGCAACAGCTTGTGTGTAATTGTCGTTGCGGATCAGACGCTACACCTGATTAAGAGTGAAGCAACAACAGCAACAACATTGTCTCTGGGCCTCAACTGTTGTTGGTATTAAGTTACACACGTTGAGGATATGGCATCCTTGCAGCCAGCAACATATGTTTGGCATGGCAGCAGCAGCAGCAGCAGCAGCAGTGAAAGTATAAGCTTACCGGCAACAGTTGCTCGCTTTATGCAACGTGTTGTAGGTGTGCTTCGAGCAGCCATTCAACTTATAATTGTCAACGAGACTTGAGACAGTTGCTCGACTTGATCTGGTTTTTATATTTTTTATGTCTAGAATCAAATTGCCGCTGCTGCTGCTGGCTGCTGCTGCTGCACACCAATTTCTAAATTGTTGTATGCAATTAAAAAAATTACATGTACGTGCGGCAACATCAGCAATAGCAGCAGCAGCAACGGCAGCAGCAGCAGCAGCAGCAGCAAACTGCACTTGCTCAGTGATAGCATTGATTTTCATTTTTATTCAGCCTCCTCATGTGTGTGTGAGTGTGTTTGTCTCTGCATGTGTGTGTGTGTGTGTGTGTGCAGTTTAGTGTCCGCAGCTCTGCAATTTACTATAGAAATGTCTCAAAATATTTTTTATCAATTGCGGCACAGTGGTTAAAAATGTAAGAATTGCTGACAAAAAAAATTTAAAAATATTTTTAATCTGTTCAAATTTTAATCTGCATTCATTTTATAGATTAAAAATATATATTTTCAAAATATTGCAAATTTTGTATGACAAATGTATCTTTGAAAAAATGTATCTTCGAAAATGTACCTAAAAAGTATCTATAAAAAAAGTATCTCAAAAATATATTACATTAATTTTGTCAAATTTAATTTCTTTTATTTTTAAAATATATTTTCTAAATATTAGAAATTATCTATAACCCAAATGTATCTCAATCTCTGTGCTGGCAACAGCCCACTGTGAATATTGCATATAACTTTAGTCTAGGCAGCCGTCGCGACGATCGATAGCCCAGCAGGCAACTGGAAACTAGCTGGCAACAGTTGCTGCAGCAGCAATTGCTGTTGTTGCTGCTGTTGTCGCTGCTATTTTGATAAAGCGCGTAATCGTTAAAACGCTAATGATACGATTTTTGTGGCAATGTAATGATTAAATGTTGCAAAAACGCTGCGGGCTGGATTCGCGTTTCTTTTGTGCCGATTGCCGGGCAGCACATCTGGTTAATTAGCGTAGAAAAGGGCGCAGCCCAACACAGATGCATCAGCAGCAGGTTTAACAAACTGTCATTGGCAGCAGCAGCAGCAGCAACTAAAAATAGTTGCACGTGTGCATTTTTGACTATTAGACGTAATAGCTGAATGCATCATAATTTACCTTGACATTTAGACCAATGTCTGCGCATGCCAAAGTTAATTGCCAGCTGCAACAGCAACAGCAACAACAGCGACAGCAACAGCAACAGCAACAACTATGCAAATTGCAAATGCTTTTGCTTACACGCCTGCATTTTGATTAGGTTAACTATTTATAGACCGCGCTGCGATGCGCGTCGCCTGGCATTCCTGCCAGCAACATATGCGCACAACAGCAATCAGCAGAGGAATAACAGCAGCAACAGCAGCAGCAGCAGCAACCTGCTCAATGACTCATGCTACAGCAACATAATTATATTGATATGCCTAATTAGCGGCTGCGAAAGGAATGCCTAAATATCGCAGCAGCGCGCTCAGGTGGACTGGGCAAACAGGTGGCAGCATTTCGCACTGTGTCGCTGAAGGTCAGCAGCTTTTCAAGCGGCGGCGGCGGCAACAACAACATCGAATGCAATGCCAATATCTAGTCCCAACTGCCGGCAACAGCGACAGCGACAGCGATTTCTGTATATGTCTGCTGCTGCCGCAATTAGAATTCATTTTGGTAGCAAAAGCCGAAAAACGCAAGCTCAGAACTCGCCGACAACAGCAACATGTTGCAGCAGCAGCAGCAGCAGTTGTCGTTGTGGGCGCTTAACGAAAATGAAAACTGAACTGAAACTGCTGGGCAAATGTTATTCTTTTTTTCAGTTTCAAATTGGTTTTTTGGTTTATGTTTCGGTTCATATTCGAACTGGTCTGCAAGGCTGTGGCTTGGACTGTGGCTGCGACTGCGGCTGCGGCTACTTAGGCGGCGCATGCTTATGGCCAACTTGGCAACCTTTAAAAGAATGCGGACTTGCCAGAAGTACACACACACACACACACACACACACGCACACGCACAGGCCCAGGCACACTCTTAGGTAGATGTAGGCGCATAGGCGCATACATAAAGAAAAAGAAAAGAAGAAAAAAAATAACTCAAAAGTTTGTGGCAACAAAAGGCAAACTCGGCTGGATGCCTTTTAATGTGGCTGCTGTTGTTGTTGTTGTTGTTGTTGTTGTTGTTGTTGTTGGACATAGTAGCCTCGTTGGTGGAACGAAAAGTTTATGGCTTATATGGACTCCACAATAAAAAGAGAAATAGTTCATAGACCGTTATTGA
This sequence comes from Drosophila peninsularis, assembly GCA_035047485.1. Lineage (NCBI taxonomy): Eukaryota > Metazoa > Arthropoda > Insecta > Diptera > Drosophilidae > Drosophila > Drosophila peninsularis. Next base: position 691,226 of record JAWNPN010000035.1, read on the forward strand.
AAACAGTCATAAAGCCAAACAATATCTGGAACTGTGAAACTAAAATTTGAATTTAAATCCATTTATTATTAGCCAATCAAATCATAGGCCTCCTTTATAGGCTGAATATCTGTGTAAGAACTGAACTTAAGCTGGCGATAACATAAATTAAATGAGTCGGCTAAGACTATCGATTTATCGATACCCATTCGCTAATAATAATTTACTCACTTTGGCACTGTAAGTCGATGCAATAAGAACTGAACTTGTTCTTTTGCTTTTGCTGCTTACATGATATCGATTAAAAATCTATCGAACTTGAATAATTTAATATAATCTATGGAATCTATTTCTCTTTTATGATTTATGTGATTCGCTCTCCTCTAAGCATCTATTTAAAGAATTTCACATAGATATAAGTCTTTTGCCAACTGCAGCGCAGCTTTTACTGTCTCTCTCTCTCTCTCTCTCTCTCTCTCAGTCTCTTGTGTTATTTGTGGACTTTCCAGTCGTTAACTTTAATGACTACCCATGGAACAAATCCAATGCCGCAATTGTTGTCTGTCTGATATTTGAGTGTGTGTGTGTGTGTGTGGAGCAGAGTGCCTAGTGGCCTGGGTATCGGGGCAGAGCTTATGCTGCATGCCACAGCTGCAGCGGCAGCCACGGCTTGTTTACAGGAATTTTACAACTATGCAGCCGGCTCTGATTTGTTGCCAGGAGCAAAAGCCACGAGACGCGATTTGAGAGAGATATGTACAGAAAAGCAGTTAGTAAATTTAATAAACGTACAAAAAATACAAAATATATTTATACATGTACATGTGTGTAAATAAGTAAGAGTGCTCTAGTCTAGAGTGGCTCGACTAAGAGATACCCTGATTGGGTATAAGGTAGCATGAAATGCAAATAATCAAAGTCCGCATAGGTTCTACGAGAGGACTTCGCTCTGCGAAGTAAGAGGATTTCGGCTGGGTATGCTCGACTAGCAGCTACCGGGGCTTAACCTTTGTGCCCCAATTAAGCCTTGTCAATATGGCACAGGGTATTACAATGCGCTCTGTTGGCTGTACTTGGCTGCGAAAATTAAAAAAAAAATTAAGTGTAAAAAAAGAAAAGAGGCAGCATAAGAACCGTCGGGGTGAGGTAGGGAGACGGCGTGTAGATAGAGTCACGGGCATCATTATAAGCCCTATGCAGCTGGGCTGCAGCTTAAAGAAATAGTTTAGCAGTCGCTGAATCAGAGTCACGTTTTTGTTGTTGCTGCTGCTCCAGTCACTTGGCCAGCCCCATCGTGCGGTACGGTAATGAGCCGAGAGAGTTCTTGGAACTGCGCCAACGCCGCGTCCTTGAAACAGGTTTCGCCCATAAACAAGCCGGGCAACGGCCGACAATGCCGGTGACTGTGACTCTGGCTGTGCCTGTGTCTTCGAAAGTGGTTCTAAGCAGGTCGCATCTGAAAATAATATACAAATTTTACTATTACTCTATTAATTAGAAGATGGCGAAACTTATTGGCGCTGATTCTCGGAGGCCATTTAAATTCGCATTAGCTGCATACTGTCCGCAGAGAGATCTGGCTGGACAGCGCTTAAAAGCGTCCATAAAAACCAGGCCCAAAGCAGCGTCTGATAAAATTAGCAAAATTATTGCCACACAGTAGCCCGGGCCAAGGCAGACAGCAGGCGGTGGACGGCAGACGGGTCAAAGCGCCATGGGACGTCATTCGATTTGACTAAGTGGCTTTGCACAGTGGGCAAGGCAATATAATCGACTATCGACTTATGATAACCCATCCCTAATCTACTCAATTTGACATAAAAGTCTTATACTGTAAAGTCTTATACTGTAAATGGGAATTGCTGTTCCTTCGCCAAAACTTAATTTGTTAAACAGAATTCTCAATATTAATCAGTTTCATTACGTTTTTGAGCGCTTTATATGAGCGTGAGTCCACGGTGCAACATAATCGTATCTAAGTAAATGCATTCATAGATGCACACGCAAATGTCACATCAATTAGGTACGCAGCGGAGGCGCCCACTTGGACTTGGGCAGATGCTGGCTGACTCGAGTTGCAGACCGAGTGGCTCGCTTGATTGGTTGGTTGATTAGCAGTAAGTCTCAAATTAGCATTGACTACTTTCAAGTACGTTTGCCCACTTTCAAAAGTAAAAGGCAGTTGTGTAAATTATCGATAAATAAACGATAGCGACACATGGCTCACTATGTTAAGTTGCGTGCTAGGCTCTGTTATTGCCCATATTACTGTTAGCTCGTAATTAATGTCTGGTTCATTGCCCGTCCACCCACATGTCGCAATGGCAGCTGTTGGACGACCTTCATTCAAATGCCTTTCCTTGGCCTGCGAGTGCCAGCGCCAGCGCCAGCGCGCAGCTGAAGTGAAGTGCAAATATTTGTGGCACGCCAACAAAAACATAAATATTATGAAAGCGATTGGCATCCGAAGCATATAAACAAATAAAAGTACTGTGTGCTCACATGTGTTTATTAATAAAATGCTCTGATAATCACCTTACATATACGCGACTATTGAACTGATAGAATTCACCTTTTTTGCTGTTCCTGGATTACGCATTGCACTGATAAGAGTGTCTGATCCAGTCTGAAGCGGGGCAAGCAGTGACAAATATGTTTGTATATAGCAAACACTTTGCTACTATAAATAAACTATATTATTGGCTGTTCCTTTAATAGAATATTGATGGAGTACCTGTATTTGGGTATATTAAAGCTCAACAGCTGCAAATTTATGTTAGTACAACTTGAAAACTCACATGTGACAGTTATATTAGAGCTCAAATAGTTTGTAATATGTATTCTGACTCTAACTTTTAAATTTGCGCTATATGTTTGAATATTTGAAATTTGATATCGATTTTAAGCGACTTCATTGAACTGGTTAGTTATCGATTGCTAGCTGCAAGTGCAATAACAGAGTCTTTAACAGTGGTGCTGTTACTTGAGACCTCTTACACTTATGTAAAAAGACAACAGGCTAACAGACAGAGCTGCATAGACTCCGCTGTTAATCTGGGTCAACAGTATGTACAGTCGATCTCGCCTCTCTTTCTCTCTCTCTCTCTATCAATTACACTCAATTTTAATTTGCAATGGGTTCAGAGCATAATTCAATAAATATCTGACATCAATATTAATATTATTTTTTGCTTTGTTTATAATTTCGCAATTAAATCATGCCAAATTAACAATTTCTCATTATAGTGCAATCGACTGAGTTTAAAAATCGCTTGCATTATTCCAAACTTCATTTAAACTGACCCACTAACTACTTAAACTGACCTCAATGAAGCCAAACAAAAAGTAGTTAAACTATTTATGCAAACTCCAACAACAACTGCTGCAGAGCTTTAACACTTTAGGTTCGCCTCGCAGATTTGTGAATTATGTTAATTATACGCTCCGCTGGGCGAAAAGTGAAAAACTTGAATGTGAAATGGAAATGGAAATGGAAACTGTGTGCTCGAATTGGGTTTTTAGGCCTTAGCTAATTTGTCTGGAGTCGATTGGTAGCTATAACTAATGCGGCCCTCCTATAATTGCAGCAAACTGTGACAACAGCAACATCGACAGCAGCAGCAACAGCAGCAACTGGGAGCAACAACTCGTAGTATGCGTCTCTTCAAAGCGCGCAAATCAACGGACACTTACAGCACTCTAAGCGCCGCCCAGCAGCAACAGCAGACGAGCAACACTTGCGCCAGCAGCAGGCCCCACAGCAGCAGCAACAGCAATCGGGCAACAACATGCAGCAGCAGATTCAGCAAGAGCATTGCCAGCAGCACAGCGATATCCTCGTCGTTGCCTGATCTGCACGATAAGTCGCCCGTCATGATACTCAGCTGCACAACGCTAACGAGCAATGGCGCTGCTGCCACGGCAACAGCGGCGACAACAGTTGCTGCCACAGCGGCAACCGCCCCAACTGGCGGCAATAGTGTGCAGCCTCTGCGCACAGCCACGCCCACATGTTTGCTAAGTGGCCGCCAGACGCCATCAGGGCTATCAATGCTCTCCTTGCAGGAGTCCAATGCGTTGCACAGGCAACAGCAGCAACACCAGCAGCAGCAGCAACAGCAGCCCACAATTTTTGTGCCCAATAAACTGAGCCACAATGTGAACAATGCGAGCACAGCTAACTTTCTGCTCAGCTACGCCAGCAGCAACAGCATCAACAGCCTGCAACAGCAGCAGCAACAGCAGCAGCAACACCAGCAACACCAACAACAGCAACAACACTATCAACAATATGTGGCCCAACGTCTGCATCCTGCCAGCAACTCGTCCTCCAGCAGCTGCCTGTATGAGAAGGCGAACTTGAATGGCTCATCCGGCTGCAATGCGAGCAGCAACAGCATCAACATCTCGCTGGCAGCAAATGGTAAGTCGGAATCGAATATATATATAGATGTGGGTATAATTAAAACTGATCTTAAGCAAGCTTCTGTATATCTATGCCCCATAGAACCTATTCAAAAGATCTCCCAATCCGCTGCAATCACTGAGCTGCCACTGGCAATCCTTGCCCGCCTCCTCCGCCCCCTCAGCAACATCTCTGTAGTAGCCAGTGCCCTTGCGACTGCAGTAGTTGCTGGAGCTGTTGCTGGGCGCACGCTGCATTAGATAGAAACCCGACTGCAACTGCTGCAGCAGATTGATGAACCAAATGTCCTGGGCCTCGCACAGATTCTCCAGGCGCAGCCAGTCGCGTGACGACTCCGCCACTCGCCACATGCAGCAGCGACTGTTGGCGCCCAGCAGCAGTGCGCCAGCTGGCAACAGATAGAGCAGATCTCTGTCGTGCTCCAGGCACAGCCAACGACTCCGCGCCAGGACGCGTAATGCATGCGGCAGGCTCTGCAGCATATTCTGCACTTGGCTGCTCTGCCACGCCGGATCCGCTTGCAATTGGCGCAAACTCAAGGCAAAGTCCAGCAGCAACCTGCTGTTGTTGTCCAGGCGATGCGCGCGTCGCAGCTGCCAATAGAGACTGAGCCACAGGCGTAGTTTCAAGGGATTACCAACGCTGCTGTTGGTGCTGAGGCGCTGCTGCAGCTCCCTTAAGTCCAACTGGGCGTCATCCAAGAAGTTGACATTCCAGGCCAAGCGCTGCTGCTGCTCTGTGCTGAGCTGCCTACTCCAGAGCTCGAACTGCCCCCTTGAGCCATTTAGTTGCTGCAGCAGCATTTCGGCGGAGTATTGCCTCATGCTGCCCTGCGCCTGCGCCTGCGCCCAGCATATGATTGCCAAGCAGAGCACCCAAATCCTTGTACCCCAGCGCCCAGCCATCGCCAAGCAAACTGCCAGCGACTTCCTTATTTGCCCATATTTATTAAGAAGCCGACGACAACATTGATAGGGAATATATATATATATATTTTCAACTGATAGCTGCTATCAGACGAAATTTTATTGTTACTTAATCGATAAAGAGGGGAATGTACTTTTCATATACAAATTTTGAAATTGAATCACTTTCCACACTTTCAAGGACACATGCCCGACTACAAGCTGGTGACGGCCGTGCCCGTCGTCGTCCTGGATGATGAGCAGAAGTTGGTGGCCACAGCTGGCGACACAAATAGCGATGCTGGCAGCAGCATGAGCACAGGCAGCGCCACCTCCCTGGCCAGCACCACGCGAAATGGTGAGTAGCAATGCCCCCAACCCCACCCCTGCCCCAGCCGAAGATTAAAAGCAAACAAGCGACGAAAATAGCTGGCAAGCCCCAAAGCCTTAAATGCGCTGAAATTGATTTTTAAGCGATGCCACCCTAGAGTGGAGTGAGATCTTTAGCTAAATTGATGCTGGCGTACCATACATACATATGTATGTATGTGTGTGCACAGCTCACCGTGCGCCATCTCTAATAATTCACAGACGCCCCTCCCCTCTCTCTCTCGCTCTCTCTCTCTCTCTCTCTCTTCACACTCTATTAGAGACTTGCTATAAATTAGATGGCGACTGCGAGTGGCCGCCTTAGTGCTATTTAATTGCTGCTTAAACATAAAATCTCTGCAGAAGAGCAGCAGTCTTATATTGCTATAAATCAATTACATTTCAATTTGTCAGCTGGAGAGATCAAAACAAACACACACACATACAGCCGTTAAGCGAATGATTGCGCGCTGCACTGCCCACTCCACTGCGTGTGCTAATTGGGTCATCTCGCTCTAGCTTACATAATTCTTAACATAATTGCAGGCACACATATGCAAGCATGCATAAGCATAACAGATGTACACAAGCATAAGAGCAGATTTCGGCGAATCAGCTCATGCCTCTATGTTAACAAAGGTATTGGCGGAACTAGTTCACTTATTTGCAGCCCATTCAATCGCACACAATATAAAATCAATTTGACTCAGTTGGAGTTGGTTCGTTGAATGAAAAGATTTCCGCATGTGTCAACGCATCATCAAGCACACGCGATTGTCATCGATACTTGAAAGTGGGCATGGCTCTGTGTTTATGTTTAAAGGCATAAAGCACGCCCTGAAATACCGTATTGACCCGATTTTGCGCCGCACAGTGGGCAGTTGGGCAAAGAGTGTGCCAAAAACGAAACTTGGCGCAAGAGTTTACAATCCCTGCTCTTTGCATTTTGCGCTCCACTGTGCGTAATGCGATCCAAAGCCACTGGGGCTGCGACTCGGTCGGTCTGGGATGGTACTTTTATGGTCTGGACTGTGGTTTCGGTTGGGGCCCTAAATCCCATAAGCGACCAAGTGTGACAAAGCGTGGCATTATGTGATCCATTTGACTGATGATTCGCAATGCAAGCCTACGTATGTATGTATGTGCCATGCGCTGAAACGTTGCGGTTTGCTCGCTATGAACTGGGCATGATATAACTGATTGGATTTGCAGACAAATGGCAACAAACTGCGTAAGAAGTAGGAGACATAAGGCAGATGATTGAGTAACAAATAGTTAGAAGGGTTTTAGAACATCTATAAACACTATGAAGATATATGTATATGTATCTATTTAATGTGTTCAACTTCAGTCAGGCTCCCCTTCCCATTAAGTTGGAGCTGTTAGATTCAGGCTACTGCACAGAATTACACTCGCCAACACAAGTTAATAAGCATGTCATGGGAAACATACGATCAGAGGCATTTGCATAATGTAGTCGAGTCGGCGAGCCGCATCGAAAGCCCAAGAGTGAGGCGAGCCGAGGCGAGGCAATAACAAATATTCAAAATGAGGCAAAAGCGGCAACCAAAATGCACGCGGCATACAATAATATCTCACGTACGCGCTTCGATTCTTCGATCTAGATCGTCGCATAACGGAGAAGGCGCTGAATTTGAAAGGGGAGGGGGGCAGAGAAGGGGGAGGGGGTGAAAATGCGCAGCGAATGCCTTGCACTGAGCTGAGCTGAGAGATCGATAATCGAGCAGCGAAATAAATCAAGTCGAGGAGGTAGAAACATGTAATAAGCGATAATCCAGTATAAATGCGCATGCGTGCAATGCAGATGGAATAGTTTCGCTGAAGTTGAAGCTGGAGCTGAAGATGAAGATGGAATTCAGCGCAGGCTCCAAATTATAGCATTTATGTGTTGTTGCTCTTTTTTCTGCCGACTGTCGACAGCTGGGCAAGAAGCGATCTTGAGCGATGGCGCTTATTGATTTCTCATGCTGCCGTTGCTGCGGAAATCTGAGCCCTGGCCAATTACGGCCATAATGGCCATCGGCCCTGCAGAAAGCCATTTACAGCTATTGACGTGGCGCTTCTGACCTTGGGGCGCCACTAATTAGAATCAATTAAGATTGGCATTAGAATGACGCACAACAGCTGACAACGCTGAGGCTGCGACTGCGGCATAATGAACTTACAGCTAAATTGCCTTTGACACGCAAGGCGAATGGCGAATGGGCCAGCAGCGCGGATGCGCGGTGGCAACAGCAGCTAGAGCGCAATTAGATGAAGGGATAGCAGTTATCGAACTGGCAGTTATCGAACTATTGCAATTGGAGTTATCGTTTTCAAATTCAATTTGAATCACTGAAGAACCTACATATAAAATGGATTAAAAATGGATTGCAGACATCTAATTATGATTAACTGTAATTTATATATATATATTAAAAGAATTTGTATATATAATTAAAGAAGCTGCAATTGCCTACATCCCTTTATTGAGTTCTACTTTGTTATGGTTATGATATTTGAGTGCATATGCTTGTAACAGGCAATAGTGGGAATATACACATTCTCTATCAATATCAACGGCCAGAGTGCCAACTCAGGGTGTCTGCTAGTCGTGAACTTGTGACTAGTGCGCTCCAGCTTGTCTTTTTGCTCATTCCCCATTTCCCTAACTGGCAGCGAGTCAGCTAAAGAGTTGCAACAAAGCCGGCTTAGAGCTGGCGGGCACTTGACACCGTCTTAAAAGATAAGTGGGTGTAGAATTTGTGGCATGTGGCCGGCGGTTGTTTTTGATACCCCGATGAGTGGAGTGTGTGTGCCGCGTGGCAGAGGCTGTCATATAATTGATGCCCGGACCATTTGCTATTATTGTTTAACACCCATCCTCCTCGACTCTGATTGGCAAACGGCAACGGCAACGGCCATGGCCACGGCAACGGCTTCGCGTGTTGAAATTTTAATCAAATGCAAATGGACAGAGCCATCGGCCGAACAGAACTGAACAGAATTGCGGAACAAAGTCGGTCAGGCCTGGGTGGAGCTGTTAGTGGCTGAGCTACAACCGTACACAGAGCTCGCTGCAGTTGTTTCAACTGTCAACCCGAATTGAGGCTGTGCGCCCACACATTTGGCCCGCAGCTGGGCTGAGGCTATTAAACATCTTTGGCACGAGTCAGAGGAGGAGGAGGAGGCAGATGCCGATGCCGATGCCGATGCAGATGCAGATGCAGCTGGAGTCTAAGCAAGAGAAGACTCGCTCGCTGGGCACACAGCGCACTTAATGTCATAGATGAAAATAGTTTTCAAAATTTTATTGAGTCCATAATGTGCTGGAGCCAACAGCAACAGATTTGCTTCAGCTGTTGCTTATGATCACCTTTTATACTAATTGTTGGAGTAACTTCATCACCTTCCCCACTCTACCCCTCCCTCTCTAACTCTCCTTTTCCCTGCATTTGTTATAAATATGGGACAAACGCATAAATTTGCTTATAAACGAAGCGAATCTTGCAGCGTAACTAGAAACTCCAGCCACGAATGGCTCTTTAAGTGTGTGGCCATCGTTGTTAAACCAGATCGTTAAAAGTAATGATCATTTTACATACACTTCGCCCAGGACTTCTCCATTTTCAATTGAGCTGTATGCGTAGCTTGAAAATTTCAATGAGTTGGGAATATAATATATGAATGTTCATGAGAACGTCTAGAAAACAATAGTTCGTAGTAGAAGAAGATATTATTTATTATTAGATTATATGATATATGCTCCTAATACATACTCTATCGGTATTTATTAAGATCTTATACAAGCATTTATGTTAAGATTCGTTGTCTTATACAACTAACGTATCAGGTATAAGTTTGGCTTCGTGTATGCATAAACTCTTATACCCCGATTGGCTACAGGCTATATTAAAAATACCAATAAAAATACTGCAGAAGTATGTGCCAACACTTATACACATTGGCATGCAGGCATCTTATACACGAAAGCGAAGCTAGAAACTCTTATACCTCCCTTGGTTTGCCATAAATTTAAACAAGCTATCAAATACATATTATACACACAAGCACTTATACATGTATTGGAGCCAAGCAAACAGTTCACTTATATAATTCCACAAAATGGTCACTTAATATGAGCAAGACTTTAAATATTATTTTATTAGGCAATATATTATGATAACGATAAATTTGTAAATTGCATTAATTGAATAATTTGTTGATTAGCAGTTGAATAACAATTGTGGACAAGTGCTCAGCACAAATCCTCGCCATCCTCCTCCTCCTCCCCGAGTTCTCTGGTGCTGTTCCCTGCATTGGCATCACCAGATTTCTTCTCCACCTCGAGCCCCTTGGGCAATGGAATGTTCTTGGCTAGAATGGCATACTCCACGTCCATGTGCCGGATGAACGGAGAAGCCAACATTTTGGCAGCCAGCTCGCCGTCCTCCTCGTCGAAGGCCTGCAGCAGCGTCTGCAGCGTGGAGACTTCCTCGGCCTCACAGCAGTTGCCCCACTCTTTGAAGGACTTCTCGGCCTCCACAGAGTCGCCCAATGCCAGTTGCACTAAGACAAGCGCCACAACCAAGCGGCCAATCTGACCATAAGATTCAGTTTGCTGATAGAATCCAATTTCTCTTTTAAGCGCCTTTGTCGCCTCCTCGTATTTCTGCAGCTTCACCAAGATTCTCGATACCTTCGAGGAGTATTCGGATGCCTGCCGTGTTGAGTCCTCGATCATAATGACCTCCACTGCGTGCTGGTAGAAGCGCAGAGCCATCTCCGGATGCTTTTGCTCTGTTAACTTGGCTGCTTTGTCCAGGGCGGAGGCGGCAGCTTCTGGAGAGCCGTGTTGTTGATATAAGCTACACGCTTTGTTGGCATATTCCTCAACGTCTGTTAGCTTATCCAGGTCTTTGCATATCAAGATGATCTGCTCGTACGACTTTGCTGCGTGGAACCAGGATTTGTTGTTCTTGTAGCACTCAATGGACTTGAGCAAACAATCCTTGCTCTTGTCGAATGATTTCGCAATGCGATACGCAGTGGCTGCCTTGGCGTACTCATCGGCAGCACTGTCGTAGTCAGGTACCCATTTCAGTAGCGATGTTTTCAAGCTCTTTTCAGCTGTGTGGACTAATTGTTCGGCCTCGGCAATCTTTTTCGCAGCCACAGACATGTTTTAGCTTGCGAAAAATCAATTGTTGTTTACGTGTGAAGTGTGACTGTGGCTGTAGTAGCTGAAAAAAGACATTAGATAAAAAATACTAAAAAAAAGTATATTGCGCGAGCAATATATCGATATATTTCAACGATAGTTGAGCTTTAAAATCCCGCGCATATGTCATATTTAAACGGCGAAACGATTAATTAATTTGAATGTTTTTCATCTCTATTAAAAGTATATTTATATTTATTTGACTTAAACAGCGCACAGGAGAAAGCTTTAGCTGACCGCTACAATTTGCATGTGCAGTCTATCATTGCAATTGCGGTTGATGCAAGCGGCAACTATCAACACGTTCCTCGAGCCGACCTTTGTTGTGGTTTGCCCAGCTGCCATGTGTGTGTAAGCTGATGCCTTTCACAAGCACGTGACAGGCTATCAACCACAAAGGAAAAGCAGGCTTAAAGAACAGACATGGTCCAAGCTCGTTTTCGTTTTCTCTCCCTCTCTCTCTCTCTGTCCTTCTTTCCCTTATGGAGATTCGTGAGATTGGTGTGACTCTCTGACGGCTGTCAGCGGCGGCAAATGCCCCAGAGGTGTTAAGATTTATTGAAGCATTGTAATTAATTTAGAAATCACTTTCTGATTGAGTTCTTCTCCCTTTGCAGTGTTCACCTGGGGCAAGCGCATGAGCCGCAAACTGGATTTGCTGAAACGCAGCGAATCCCCCGCCGCCGCCCACAAGTCGCACACGGATCTGCGCAGCTTGTTCCACTCGCCAACGCACAAGTCTAGCAATGCGAAGCCATCAGCTACGCCTACTGGAGCTTATCAAAGCAGTACGCTTAAAAAGTGCAAGTCGGGACCAATTGAAACGATCAAGCAGCGTCATCAACAGCAACAGCAACAACAACAGCAGCATCACCAGCAGCAGCAGCAACATTTCCAGAATTCTGGCCAGAGCCAGAGCGCACAGTCAACGCCGACGCATCAGTATCAGCTTGGACCAGTGACACGCCCACAGAAGGCACTGAAGAATTTCTTTCATCGCATTGGCTCCACGGGAATGCTGAATCATCGTTCGCACAATCTGCTGAAGGCTTCCGAGGCGTCACAGCAGTCGACGCCAACTAGCCAAACGCTCTACCGGAGCAGCTCCACCAGCCAATTGTCCAGCTGCTCGTACATCAAATGCGATGATCCCACCGAAGGCCTAAATCTGCACAGCCAACAGCAACAGCAGCAGCGACAACACTTGCAGCAGCAGCAGCAGCAGCAACTGCAGCAGCGCGCCCCTCGGATTTCCAATCTCAAGTCGAGCAGTTGCGATGATATTGCCAAGGTGAGCAGCTGCCTTATCACCAGCAACAGCAGCAGTAGCAATGGCAGCGACAGTGTGGGCGTGGGCGTGGGCGGAGGCGGGCTAGCAAGCAATGCTCCCAACGGCAGCAGCAACAGCGGCGGCAGCAACAGCAACAACAGTAGCAGTCAGCAGGATGCCAGCCGTCGTAATGCCTTTCCCTATGCATTTCTGCGCTCACGACTTTCGGTGCTGCCCGAGGAGAATGGTGGCTCTGTGCTCTTGAAGCATCAGCAACAGCAGCAACAACAACAGCAGCAGCAGCACCAACATCAACAATTTCAGCGGGATCAAGGTGAATCGCCTTTGCCACAGCGTCACTCGCCGGACCAGCAGATGGCGAATGTGTCGCGCAATGACAGCATCACGTCCAAGGACTGGGAACCACTTTACCAAAGATTAAGTAGTTGTCTAAGTTCAAATGAGTCGGGCTACGATAGCGACGGTGGTGGTGGCATCGCTGGTGCTCGTCTATGCAATAATCTTAGCATCTCGGCCGGAGATACAGAATCTATTGCCTCGGGCACACTTAAGCGCAATTCGCTCATCTCGCTCAGCTCCTCGGAGGGCGTTGGAATGGGCATGGGCCTGGGCCTTGGCTCGGGCTCCTCTGTGCGCAATAGCATTTGCAGCGCACCCGTCTCCCTGGGCGGCTATAACTATGACTATGAAACGGAGACAATCAGACGACGTTTCCGTCAACTGAAGTTGGAGCGAAAATGCCAAGAGGACTACATTGGGCTAGTTCTTTCACCCAAAATGGTCGTGACCAACAACAATGAGCAGCAATATCGATATTTGATTGTTGAGCTGGAGCCATACGGCATGGCGCAAAAGTAAGTATCGATAGTCGATTATAGTAATAAAAATAAAAGAATCAGTACTGAATCAAAACCAGAACCAGTGCCGCCTATTGAGCGGGGTTAAATATTAACCATACGCCACATCTCCGAAAATTAATTTTCAAAAGAGAAGAATTTAATAAATTTCCATCTCTATCCTTCCATAGGGATGGCCGCCTGCGCCTCGGTGATGAGATTGTCAATGTAAATGGCAAACATTTGCGGGGCATACAATCGTTTGGCGAGGTGCAGCGCCTGCTCAGCTGCTTTGTTGAGAACTGTATTGACCTGGTCATAGCGCACGATGAGATAGCCACTGTAACAGACTTCTATACCAAAATACGCATTGATGGCATGAGCACGCAGCGCCAACGGCTCAGCTATGCACAGCGCACAGACAGCCTGAACAGCCTGCAGCTGCATGTGGATCAAGAGCAGGATCGTAGGCGGGAACAGGAGGATGCCGAACTGGAAGAGGATCAGTGCGATGCACGTTCATTGGCCAGCGTTAGTACACTGCCCACGCCCATGCCACTGATGCAGCATCGACGCAGCTCAACACCCCGGCACTCGCTCGACGTGAGCGCGTCGGAGCATGAGCTCTTGAGGCGCCGAGCGCGCAGCTCTTCAGGTCAGCGTAGCTTGGCTCTAACACCAACACCGCTCTTTAACCAACAACCAAACAATGACACCATCTCCTCCTCCACATCAACAACCAATGTTAACACCAATAACAATGACTCCTACACGCCGGTGTATGCGAATCGGGCAGCCAGCGTCTGTGTGGCCTCCTCGCTGGCGGACGACGAGAAATGGCGACTGCTGGCACGCAAGCGCTGCTCTGAGGGTGCAGCTCTGTCCACCGACCCAGGCACGGGCTCGGGCTCCGGTGCTGGCCAGCAGTTTGGCCAGCGTACGCACTATGCGCGCAATTCCATAAATCTAACCAATTCACATTATCGCTCGCTGAGATTTGCGCACTCGCGTCTCAGCTCATCGCGACTCAGTTTATTCATGCAGACGCCAGCAGCAGCTGGAGCGCCAGCCACAACTACTGACACCCCAACAACAACAACAACTACAACAACTGATCTCACTAATACTACGCAACAACAACAACAACAACAGCAGCAACAACAACAACACCATTCATTATATATCAAGCACTCGCCAAAAAACGTTTCACTGTTTGCGCCTAATCCATTTATACCATCCTCCTCATCCTCGTCTTCATCAGCATCAACAACAGCAGCAGCGGCGGTAGCTGTAACTAGCTCATTGGCTCCACCAGCTGCGTCGCTAATGCATCATCGCCCATCGCTGCCAGTGGCGAAGCTAACGATACGTGATGAGGAAATGGCAGAAGTCATTCGCGCCTCAATGTGTGAGGGTGAGCTTAACACGAATAACACAATAAACAATTAATAAAACTTAAGTTAAATAAATAATATAATGCATATATTATTCAGGCAACGGACGCTGCACACAGAAGACAATTACGTTCTTCAAAGGACCTGGTCTGAAGTCCTTGGGCTTCAGCATTGTGGGCGGCCGCGACTCGCCCAAGGGCAACATGGGAATTTTCGTGAAAACTGTCTTTCCATCCGGCCAAGCTGCCGATGATGGCACGCTGCAAGCAGGTGAGTTCGAGCAGCAGTTGTTCTGGTTTCTTGAATCTTAAACTATTTCCATTGCAGGTGATGAGATTGTAGAGATCAATGGACTCTCTGTGCAGGGCATGAGTCATGCCGAGACAATTGGACTGTTTAAAAACGTGCGTGAGGGCACAATTGTGCTCAAGATCTTGAGAAGAAAGTAAGTAGAGAGAGAGAGAGAGAGACAGAGGGAGAGAAAGTGAATATATATTCTAATATTTGTTCCTTTTCAGACTACAAAAGGCCAAGTCCATGGGTACATAAAGAATGAATATATATATACCTACAATATATAAGTCCCAACTGCACATCGACTATACGTGTTAGCACTATTTATGGATAAATCATTTGTCAATATCTGAGCATCATTTGTCTCACCAATCCATGAATGTATATAGACCAATTAAATGCAATCTTAGTTACCCTGCCTTCATATATGTACCTTTACTTACATACATAGTTAACATATGTATATCACTATATTTATATGCAAATACCCATACAAATCTATTTGTATGAGCACACACACACATACATTCAAACCCAAGCCGTACTTGAAGTAATTCAATGGAATTAAATATTTTAAATTATTTACATAACTAAGCTAAGCATCCAAAACGTTGTACAATTTTTCGAAAATAAATTAAGTCATTAATGAATATGCAGCATTCAGCTTCACTGTGCATCGTCTCTGTCGCTTTTTACCAGCAGTCGTTGCTTTTTCACAAAGTGGTCAATGCGATTTTCCAGGCTCTCTAAATAAAGATTGGATAATTGTAAATCATTGGGCATATTCTTCTACAGACAATTACTTACCACATCGTTTGCGCTGTAGCAATGGTTGATACTGACGCGGCTTGGCCGCATCCTGCAGCAGCATCGCCTGTGCCTGGATCTTCTGTGACTTAAAGTTCTGCTCAAGTAGTGCCTCCAGTTGCACTAATACATTGTGTATCATCGTGCACTTGACGCTGAACTGCGTCCACTCACTCTGCACGTTCTCGATGAGCTTCTGTAGATTCTCTTCGCTGTAAACCCAATTTGTTAGATCACTTTGGCGCTCACTCTCTACAATCGCAATCTGTGACAAATCTGCGATTTCGCCAGTCGAAGCTGAGGGATTTGATTGGCGCGTGCTGTGTGAGCGGAATTCGCAATGGAAGAGATTGAGTGGCAAACCAATGGCAGGAGTATACTGGGGCTTGCACGGATTGTTGCCCACATCCAGTAATTTAGTAATAATGGACGGCTGCTCGTGCTTTTGCCCCACTAGCAGCAGTACAGCCATGATGCAACGTATTTGATGCCACAGGAAAGCATTAGCTTGTATCTCCAGATAATACATGAGGTAGCCTGTTAAAAAAGTTCATATTAAACAGATTTAAGACTATGTATTCCCATTCTTACCTGATCCTGCCTCTAACTCCATTTCTGTATTATGACATGGCTTTATCTGGGCGCTCTGTAAATTTCGCATATAATTCGTAACGCCGTTGTGCACATCCATTTTACAGAAATTCCTAAAGTCTCCATGGCACACAAGCAACTGACAGGCCAACTGCATAGCTTCAATGTCCAGATCGCCCTTGGGAAAGTAGTAGCGATAGGTGCGTGCAATACAATCAAATCGAGCACTATATTCGGGATTTCGCAATGGCATCCAGGATACGCACTGAATATTTTTGGGAAGGACACGATTTAGTAAGCTGCAATAATCAATTTCAGTGCTTAGGGACTCAGGCTCCATTTGCGCATCAGGTGAATGCTTGCTACGCAAATTAATTGATATCACTTGGCAGAAGGCGCTGACTTCCTTGTCGGTGCGACCGCATCGATGATAGTTGGACGTGGCACGCGATTCGATGAGACAAGTGCGTTCTAAGGCGCGAAACAGATGTTCCTCTGTACAAAAATAAATACACAAACAATTAGTAGTTGTAATAGAAATCAAACAAACTTACCAATCGTATCGGCGGAGTCCTCCTGAAAAGCAAAGCCCTGATAATCCCAGCCAAAGTATGTCACTTTCATCAGCACATGCCGCTGGTGCGCACTAGAATTGATTTGAATATATAAAAATAAAGAAGGTTTCATTGTAAACAACTTACTAACCTGGCCCAATTAAACTTACGTTGTTTGTCTTTATTCTTAGGCCCATCTCTCGCTGTATTCGAATCAGCTTTTTTTTGGACTTCAGGCCCGTCTGCCCCGCGTAGGATAGCAGCATATTCGGCATCGTTTTTATCCGTCTCGGACAGTTTCTTTTGTAATAGATTTTTCAGCTGAAAATTGTATGCCTCTAGCTGCACAATTTTGTCGATCAGCTCTGTTTTGCTTAGCTGATCCAATTCCTCGCGAGTCTGGCCCCTCACACGCTTATTTATAACTATTTTCTTGTTCATTGCAAATATAAACAAATGCAACACGTGCCGCTACAAGCTTTTTAAGATTGCTAATATCGATATCGACATTGGGAATATTCGATACTTAAAAATAAGTAAATTTTAATTTATATCGATGTTTGTTCGATTATTTTCTGCATTGCACTATCGTATATATTTAACCCTCACTACTTACAGCCATTGAAATTACTTTTATAGTTTTTACAATAAATCTAAAATAAGCACACATCAATATGCTCGACGGATGGTACTGTCGTTCTTTAGCTAATCAAAAGACCACATCTAATAAGGCTGCAGGGCAGGATCATCCTGAAAGTGACGAGGAAACACTTGCAAAACAATCAACAACAATGCCTGGCACAGCTGCAGCGACGGCAGCCGAAGTCGCAGCAACTGCAGCATCTAGTTCTACGTCGACTGGCACAGCAAATGAAAATATAGATTATAAGGAGCGCTACAGGAATTTAAAGCGAAAACTGAAATTTCTCATCTATGTAAGTTATAATATAGTAATAGTACTCATTTAGTTTATGTATTTCTGTTTTTGGCAGGAAAATGAGTATTTCCAGGACTTATTACACACGAATCAAAGACGTCTATTGAAAGTCTCGCGTGACCGTTCATTCTTGATTGATCGCCTCTTGATATATGAGAAGCCTGCTAAAGATTCTAGTGACAGCGATGTCACTGACAGCTCCAACTCGGATGCAGAGCCAATGACTGCGACTGTAGCCCAACCGCCACCAAACTTTGATCCATCGAAGGATACTGCGGCTATGCGGCGCAAGCATAAGGAGAAGGCAGCTATGAATACGCCTGTGCCCACAACTCAGCCACCTGTCGTTGGAGGGGCTACTCGAGGACGCCGACGTAAAGTTGCCACCGGAGGCCACGTTCAGCAGCCGCCATCAAAAAAACTGCTAACGGCCACAGCAACTGTCTCGCCATCGGTGCAACTACAACAACACCATCAGCATATGTTAACTAAGGATGGTTCTGGTCCTGGAAATCTGAGCACTGCAGAAATAACGCGACAGTTGCAGGAGCGCAGACCGACTCCCATTGAATTCATGACTCCAGAATGTGCCTCCGCCACGGTGCCGGTGACAATGCTAAGCGACGAAAGTCCCTCAAAAATGTAAGCAAAATTGAATAATGAAATGAATTCGATTAAAATTTTTGTTCTACTGACAGTTATCCCAACGAAAGCCTACAGCATCTCATGGAGGACGACTCGCCGTCTCACGTCGCAGCCGAGGAGTGTGTGCCCATGGTGTACACCAACTGATGTATTACAAACACAAAAGACAATTTAAAATGATTCAAATTTTACTCCTTTGAATTGGTAATAAATGTAATTAAAGCTACGTTTTCGCCGCGAATCATCACTTGGGGCAGCTCACGGCGCAGCTGCACATTCTTACGACTTAAGCTTTTCACGTGAACCTTAGGCAATGTGATTTCCAGTCTTTGAAGTCTACGGCTGCATTCTTCTATATCTCTATCTGGGCCGCCACAAATGTCTTGCTTGCCAAACTTATATTTGCGTCGCTGCCAGACCTGAACAGCGTTTTTCAGCAATATATTCCATTGTTTGTCGAAGGCCACCAGTTCACCCTCGATGTGACCACCAATGGTATGCTCCTTGCGCAAGTAAACCCGTAGACGCCTTATATCATCCTGCTTCTGCTCACCCGGCAAATATTTCTGCAGATGTGCCAAAGGGCCTTCCGCACTGGCCATGTGTGTGAACAGATTCCGGTGGTATTTTACTTTCTGCCCTCCTTTCACTGGCATTTGATGCGGTTGAAAACGTCGTTCACCCAACTCCTCATTCGACGTTGAGTTGAAAGGATTTTTGGTATTTGCTGCCTTCGGTTGTTCATTGTTTTTGGGTCGTTTGTTCAGCTGCCAAACGCCAACTTTCACGAGAGCACTTTCGAATGCGGCTAGATTCTGATACAGCACTTTTGGCGCTCTCTCCGTGACCCGAAAATCGGTTGTGTACAGCGCACGCAGAGCATTGAATTGCTCGCTGCCCACATCCAGTTCTTCCTCCGCATTGTTGCCATCCACTTCTTTATTTGTGGCGCTCATGCTTATTATCTTACTGTAAACAAATAAATAGAAGGGATATTCCCTGCTTTATCGTGTAATAAAAATTTGAATGCAATTATTCGATAATTATTTGAAATGTTATCGCAATGAATTTAAAGGCAGCGGTTGGAAATATTTGTATGAATGTATGTAATGCTCCATGGAAAAGTTACTTATTATTTGTTTACTTAATTTATAATTAAAATATTTTGTTTTAAATCGTATTTAAGATTTGAGCTAGAGAAAATCTTTTAAAATTTAATAATAATTTAATAAAACATTAAATTATTATATTATGAATACAGGGTATATTTTAGTCGTTTCTACTTAACATTTTACTGCTGTTGCCAAGCCTCTTTGTGTGTTGATCTGCATATGCACAAATCTCATTACAAAATCTGAATAGAATTTGTATATTTTTATACCCGCAGTCTAAAATGGGAATACTGGGTATATTGGTTTTACAAAAATGAATGTAAAAGTCAAAAGAAGATAAACAGATACATTGCTTTGACTAATAGTCACAAATACATTTTCATTATCACCATCCGAAGATTTGATTAAGGCTGTGTATGTGTATGCGTGTGTCTGTGTATGCGTGTGTGTGTGTGCAGGTGTTTGTTTACGGGAGAAGCAGAGTTCGGCGTGTCGCTCTGATCGCTCTTTTGTTCTTACATCCAATTCATACTTATACAAACTTACAAAGCTTTATTATCATTGTTCTCTTTTGTTTTATTCCAGTTCTTATTAGAGCTTTTGGGAACTTTCTCTATGGCCCGAAAATCAACAAGTGTGACAGTGCGTCTTCAAATTGATAAGCGAGCGAACAGAAGATGAATCGAAATATATCATGTAAGCTACAAAATTTAACCATATATTATTTATATAATATCATTTAACAACAGTGAACGGCTATGGGCTCTCCAATAAAATGTTGATTGGGATGGGCGTCAGCCTGGTCGCTGTGGGTGGAGCTGGCTATCTGGTCTATCGCCATTTGCATCGCGATGTGATGCCCGTGAAATGGCGTCGCGTCGGCACATTGCATCGAGTGAATGTGTTTCCAATCAAATCATGTGCTCCACTGGAGATCGACAACCAGCAGCAGGAATACGACTGTGCTGTGCTCGGCATTGGCATTGGACATGTGCGAGATCGCAAATTTATGTTGGTCAATGATAACAATGAAATGATAACAGCCAGAGGTTATCCTCACATGGTGAAGATTCAGCCAAGGGCGACAGCCAATGGATTGGTGTTCTGTGCACCTGGCATGCCGGACTTGGAGTTGGACTTCAAGCACTTGGAGACGCTCTCTAAGGACATACACACCTCCATCTTTGGCGTGCCAATAAATTTGATGCTGTGTGGCAGCCGCTTCGACAAGTGGTTCTCAGAGTTTATCCTGAAAGAGGAAACGGGAGCAAAGCTTGTTTACTATCACTATCCACGACCAGTTCGGAAAACTTGCCCAGACCTGAAGAATATGCCTAACGTTACACGGCAAGATTCTGTAAGTCTATCATCTTCTGCTAAAGTATTCCTGATTAGATTACTATCTGCACTATATACAGCCTATATAATTATTGAGCGGAATGGAATGGATATGGCAAATACAAATTACAAATACATTTCAGGGCACGCTCAATGATGCCACCAGCTACATGCTCATGAATTTAGCTTCAGTCGACGATTTAAACACTCGACTGAAGACCCCTGTGGATCCACTGCAATTCCGTGGAAACTTTGAACTGAAAATGGATGTAGATCAGCCGTACAGTGAGGATCACTGGCAGTGGATCCGCATTGGCAACGACGCTGTTTTCCGCATAGTTGCGCCTTGCGGCAGATGCATTTTGCCAAATATTAACGCTGCAACGGCTGAGCGCAATGCCGAAGGTGAGCCGCTAAAGACCCTGCGCAGGTAGGTTTAGATTACACTGATTTTATATTGTATATCAATTTTGTTGTTGAACACTTACCATTCACAGCTATCGAATGTTTAACTCTTCGTCTCCAGCAATGGGTGTTCACATGGGTCTGCGGCATCCGGGAAACGTCAAGGTTGATGATGTTATTTATGTCGAAGACAAGTGAAACTAGAACTACTGAACGTGGATATAGATTTCACATGCATTCATTTATATATATGTATATATATAATAAAAGTGATTTATTATCTTATTTTCGCAAATATATAAAATGCCCACAACTTGATCCGTTACTGCTGCAAAATTTCCCAAACAAATCCTAAATAATAATAGTGGCTTTCCTTCTCTCAACACACAAATTTGAATACAACTATTCGATTAGGATTTGAATTGATATCGCGAAATGTGATTAGGCTATGGTGTCTATTAAGCCCAGATCATAGCATGTAATATTATTTGTTTTGCTTAATCAATTTGTATATTTTATTCACATTAACAATATTTATTTGCAATAATATATTTTATGAGCTTTGATCATTTACAAATATAAAATAATTTTAATTTATCATGCATTATGTGCCCAGGGTATTTTTTAGTCGATCACTTCAATTCGAATAACTTGCTACACCTGTTGCATTACAAAGCCTGAATTGAAGTGGTTTATTTTTCTTACATATGCATATATAAATGTATATACTATATGTGAAGAAATCTACAAAGCTCCATTATCATTGCTTTTCTTTTATTTACTGCGGCTTTTAACAGAGCTTTCGGGAACTTTTTTATTCAGCGAAAGCAACAAGTGTGACAGTGCGTCTTTAAATTGATAAGTGAGCGGACAGAAGATGAATCGAAATATATCGTGTAGGTTTAATAAAACAGTATACTTATCTGCAGTGATAAATATATACATTTATTTGTATTTACTATGCACACAGTGAACGGCTATGGGCTCTCCAATAAAATGTTGATTGGGATGGGCGTCAGCCTGGTCGCTGTGGGTGGAGCTGGCTACTTGGTCTATCGCCATTTGCATCGCGATGTGATGCCCGTGAAATGGCGTCGCGTCGGCACATTGCATCGAGTGAATGTGTTTCCAGTCAAATCGTGTGCTCCACTGGAGATCGACAACCAGCAGCAGGAATACGACTGTGCTGTGCTCGGCATTGGCATTGGACATGTGCGAGATCGCAGATTTATGTTGGTCAATGATAACAATGAAATGATAACAGCCAGAGGTTATCCTCACATGGTAAAGATTCAGCCAAGGGCGACAGCCAATGGATTGGTGTTCTGTGCACCTGGCATGCCGGACTTGGAGCTGGACTTCAAGCACTTGGATTCGCCCTCTAAGGACGT
Source organism: Drosophila peninsularis (assembly GCA_035047485.1). Classification (NCBI taxonomy): domain Eukaryota; kingdom Metazoa; phylum Arthropoda; class Insecta; order Diptera; family Drosophilidae; genus Drosophila; species Drosophila peninsularis. Next base: position 713,721 of record JAWNPN010000035.1, read on the forward strand.
ACACACCTCCGTTTGGGGAGTGGCAATAGACGTGATGCTGTGCGGCAGCCGCTTTGACAAATGGTTCTCTGAGTTTATCCTGAAAGAGGAAACAGGCGTAAAGCTAGTTTACTATCCATATCCGGGACCAGTGCGTGCCATTAATCCACGACTTAAGCATATGCCCTACATAAAACAGGAAGATTCTGTAAGTAAAGCAATTCCTCCTCAAGTTGTGCGTGTATTGGTGTCTTATCTATGGCAAGTTGGCTTTACCTGCGCGCGTTTAACAATTCAGCAAAAGCAAGAGAATAAACACTGGAAGATATATGGAGTTTATAATTATTGATTCTATACAGATCATTAAAAAATCTAAGATTTACCAATTACAAAAACATTTCAGGGCACGCTCAATGATGCCACCAGCTACATGCTCATGAATTTAGCTTCAGTCGACGATTTAAACACTCGACTGAAGACCCCTGTGGATCCACTGCAATTCCGTGGAAACTTTGAACTGAAAATGGATGTAGATCAGCCGTACAGTGAGGATCACTGGCAGTGGATCCGCATTGGCAACGACGCTGTTTTCCGTATAGTTGCGCCTTGCACCAGATGCATTTTGCCGAATATTAACGTTAAGACGGCTGAGCGAAATGCCGACGGCGAGCCGCTCAAAACACTGCGCAGGTGGGTCGAGGTCGAGATTAAACATTGTTTATAAATGTTGATGTTTATCACTCACTGTTCACAGCTATCGACTGTTTGACTATCCGTCTCCGGCGCTGGGCATACATTTGGGACTACGACAGGCAGGAAACGTGAAGGCTAATGATGTTATTTACGTCGAGGACAAGTGAAACTGGAGATGGAACGGTGTTATGTGGATTTACACTTTAAATACATACATACATTTTTATTCCATATAACAGAGATTATTGATAGTACGAAAGTTTGCATATAATAATAATAATAATAATAAACATCGCTATGAGCTACAACAACTAGCTTTCGCATTGCCGAATTATTATTGGATGCACGACTGCCAGGCGAGGCCGCCGCATGCCATGCTTACAATTACATAGATAACAAATATGATTACTAGGCCGACGACAACGTAGATCCGGATGTTCTTCCAAAACATTTGACGCGCCAAATTGCGCGATGCCTTGCGGAATGCGACCGACTAAGGGATAAATTTATAATTCCAATTATTCTCTTACGGATTTAGCTTTCAGTTCCAACTTACATTATTGCTCAAGTTCTCGGTTTTATTAACCAACAGCTCCAGTTTCTCGCCGCGATCGCGCAGACTATCTGTGAATGGAAATGAATAGTTGAATCGACTGAGAAGCCCCACATTACTTCGAGCTGTTACCAATATTCTTAATCATAATATCTTTGAGTTCGTCAATTTGTCCATGAACCCGCGATATGTTATCCACTTCTCGCGACTGACTGAAGTAGACCATTTGCTGGGACAACGTTTTGGAGAACTCTGTGTTCATGGCATAGGCAATTGCCGTAGCAACCTGTAGGCCGTAAGTCTGTATAAATTTCTGCTTTATGTCTGCCAAGAAGAGAAAAGCGCGCGACCGTTCAAATTCCTGTAAGTAAAAACAAAAAATAAAGTAATATTAACTTGGAATTCATCTATTGAATATTCAACTTACATTGTCGGTTATGCACATATAAATTAGCTTATTCTCGCAAGTATAGTGTATCAAATAGTCGCCGTGTGTGTAGGTCATTTTATGATTATGGACGCCGATTCTTCCCATTATTTGTTCCGTTACTTCTGCAAAATTTCCGACACATTCGGCAAACTTAGCCAGCACAGTCGTGCCACGCGCTATAACACTATATAATATCGGCATTATGTGTGTATTGCTGCGCTCAAGCCCTAGTTATTATATGCGACCGCAAAGGCGTGGTGACTAACACGTCTTTATACTTCTTCTCGCTTATTGGGCTTTATCAGCACAGCAAAAGCAATGTCGTTGTTGCTGCTTTCCTGCTAAAGCAAAGAAATGATAATAAATAATATTAAACAGTTTTCTCCATTCCTTAAATATTTTCACAATTTCCTCTTTATTTATTTATTTTTTTTTTTTTTTGCTTTCAACTTACACAGAGCCAACGTAAACATATAAGTATTGTTTATCCACTATTCAAATGGTAATATGCGTCATTTGTGTGCGAGTATATAGGCAAATAAAATAGTTAGATAATGTTTAGCCAACTGGTTTGAAGGATAGCGATTGGAATTTATGCCGAATCTTATTGCCTTCGTCGAACAAACTCAAGACAAAAACGGTCTTTGTATATTCGTAAATGCACTTGCACTTAATTTAGGGATGTGAGCTTGATACAAATATAGCGATAAGTTGCTTAGCTTACAACTATCGATGAAAGTGATGGCTGTATACGATAGCCCATAAGGTTGCTAATTTAATTTGCAAATTGAAATTTAAAATAAAGAATTTATAACCATTAATAAACGAGTATGGTTTACCCAATTTTTTAAATCTTAAATCGATTTAATAAATAAATATATACATCAAAAAGCTCAATTTGTTTAAGGGAATACCTGCAACATATATCTAGTATACCAAGCGTATACTGATACTGAATCGCGGTTATGGCAGTTCCACCTGAGGATCAAAAGAGTGATAAGAAGATTGTGTGGTTAAATATGATGTTGTCAAATATTGGTGAGGACATGGCAAACACAAAAGATCTACATTAATGTCTTAACACATTTCATTCACCCTTACATTGATATTCACCCACATATGTATTGTGCCGCAGACTATGTCATTCGAGTATGCATTGCGATATTTTTCGCTGACTTCCTGAAGCGATTGTTCGATGTATCAAAGGAATACCTGTCGCACAGAAACTACTATCTAGATGAGGATCGTCTTACAACAATAATAAAGCGCGCTTATAAGTATAATAACAAAACGACGTATCTCGCGTTGCTCATGATATTCACGGGATTGACGCGCGTCGGAAGCACCAATAATTTAGCTGCCTTGCTACCCAGAGGCCAAACGCTTCTGCTAATTCCACTCTATTGGTTACTTACCTATGTACACCTCAGCCATAGCTCACTGAGCTATGCCTACTGGATACGTGACTCGCATGGCCTGGATTATGCAGCAGGCATGGCCTCCAGCTATTTCCATGGCTATCTGAAGCTCTCGTTGCCGGAACGTGAAAACGATGGATTGCAGAAGCGAATGCAGCAATATGAGGACGAGCATAAAGTGACATTCGGGATGAATCGTTTAATTATACTAATTCCAGATGAGATGTTCGTTAATCGAATTATACGCAGCAAATGGCTGGAAGAAGCTGAGGTAAATATGCTATATATATATAAATATGCTATAATTCAAGCCAAGATAAGTTCTAATTGGAATTTTCTCATTCTCAGCCACTGCAGACACAAATGATCAATAGGGCTGGTGTGAATCGACCGTTCAAGCATGCGGTCTACAGGCTAACAAAGAAAATTAACGGAAAAACTTACTACTTTGCGATGGAGGGAGCAACGCCGATGCTAACATTCTTCGAATCAATGAACTTCCAATTGTCGGCAACTCAGCAAATGCAGGAAATGAAGCGCGAGATCTGGCTGAAGTTTTGTAAACATCTCCAAGAGCTACTCAACAACTGGCCGGAAACACGACGTGAAGTCCAGCTGGTTATCTACAATTGTGTGTGTTTGCACGTTTTAATATATGTATATAAATAATCTTATTAACATAAAATTAAACTCTTGCAGCTCACAAACCGAACGGAGAACTTCAAGATGTCGGCGATGTGCTGATCGCCCACGCTTTGGCTCATATTGAGGAGAAAAGAAATGAACTTGAATAACTCATAACTAACTAATTTAGTTAAGACAGCATGAAACGAATACATATATTTCAACTAAGTAAGGCTAAATTTTAATAATAAATAAAGACTCTTATTGTTAGCCATTGCTCTCCAGTTCCTTGAGTTGGGCCTCAGCTAAGGCCAGCATCCGACTCTTCCACTTTTCATACTCTTCAATTTCAGGTTTTTCGCTGCTCAGCTTCTGCTTCTTCTGGCTCAGTACATTCTGCTCCTGCTGCAGCGTGACCTTGTTATTGAGTGAGCTTGTATTGGCATCCTTTAAGTGCTTGGCTATCATGCGCTCCCATTGCTGCTCGAGCTGCTGCCACTGCGTCGGTCGCAAATTGCTGAATGGCATCAGCTTCGGCTTGGAGACTTTCTTCTTCATCAGGCGGCAGGCGTGGTAGACGGCCATGGCGGCATATTGAGGATGCTCCGGATCCACATCGTCACGGGCCACCTTTTTGAACATAGCCAGTATATCTTCAGCCTTATGTGCGACCTCGTTCAGGCTGAGCTGCACACAAATATCTTTGATGCTCGCCAGCCTGTTCAACTCCAGCAATTTCTCAAACATTCGCTTGTTATTGGCATAATGAGTTTTGCGCAAGGCAGATAGCTTCAGTGCCTGTTCCTTGTCGAAGCCAATATCTAGCAGACTGCATGCAATATCCGCGCACAAAACTATTTTCCCATATTCATTTATTTGCAGGGGAACATTTGTAGAGCGCAGCTCGAGCAACCTCAGCAGCTCCGTTGTTTTTCTAGTAATAGAAGTTAGTTCATTATATATACACAAAGTTCATTATTACTAAGACTTACTCAATTACATTGGGCTCTTCACTAAGGCCCATTTTCGAAATTAACTGTTCAATCAATGTTGTCATTTTACCACGGAAATTGTTTACTTCAGTTGAATTGTTTTCCTTTTTTGGCGCGAAAAAAAAACAGATGTGCACTCACGAATGGTGCTGCCAGATTTTAAAAGAAAAAGGATTACTCATACTATAATAATATTTAGCTAAATATACAAGGAGTAAATATATAATAATGTATTGCAATAATGTGTACTTAGTAACATTTCATACATCAATTTGTATTTATAATATTTAAAAATTGAATATTTCAGCTGATAGCACGAACTGTCGATAGTTAAGGGCACAGGGATTACTATCGCTGACAACCGTTAAATTTAACCTTTACCCTAGCGCTGGGTATTAAATTGCCACAGCAATCGGAATGTGAATTGAAGTCCCTTTATTGATAATGGCTTTATTCTCATTAAAACAAAAAAAAATTCTACCCTTTGTCAGCTTTCAGAACATAATGGATTATATTATTGTTTGTTTTTGTATATATTTTTGTTTTGAATTGAAGATTAGGCACAAGACGTAAACTGGCCATGAACCGTGCTTTTCCAGTGTATTATTTGTAATAGACATTTAAAAAGTAATTCTTAGCCGATTTTGAATCAGTTGAACATATTTCGAATTTAAATTATATTTCATTTTCACTATCATCTGCGTTCTTGGCTGCTTCACCAGCCTCAACGGCCTTCTTGGTCCACGCTTCGTTGTTTATGAGATGAACACCTTTCGTTTCCCTGCCAACGATGCCCATCTCGAAGCGGAAATCCTTGTCCTTCAGTTCGTCGTGCACTTGGTAAATGCTGCAAGTAAATAAGTAAATTACTTAACTGGAAGGTAAAGAAATAATCGAGTTTACATACATTTTGCCACCGCTTTTGACCAATTCCTCGGTGCTCATGTCGGCAAACTTGAACTTCTCCATCTCTGTTTTGGCCTGTTGCTTGGCCTTGCCACTGGCGCAGGCATAGTAGCCAAAAGACGTGCCCGACGGCTCAATCTTATACAATTGAGGTCCATCGGCTTCATCCCAGGATGCGAGTATTACAGATAAGCCAAATGGACGCACAGCGCTGTACAGAGTGTAGGCATGCAGGTAGCCGGACACGCGATCGCATAAGTGTTTAAGGGGAATGGTACGTTCAAATTGCTGACGGAAATTCGCCGCTTCCTGGCGGGCAATATCGGCCACAAAATTTCCATCGGCTATCAGTCCAGCTATGGCCATGCCGATGTTCTTCTCAATGGTAAATATGCGACTGGCTGCATCAGGCTCATAGAGCTGATCTGCTATGATTTTCTCTACGGCGAGAACAACACTGTCCTTGCCTCTAATACCAATAACGGTACCGCTCTTCTCAACTGCTTTGGAGGCGTAGTCAATCTGAAAGACGCGACCATCAGGCGAGAACTGCGAAGCCGACAAATCATACTGCAAGCAAATATTGATATATTTATGTACGTCTGTTGTAAATAGAATATTCATATACTTACACCGGTGCCAATTGTACTCATTTTTGTGCTGGATATGAATTAGAATTGATATAACAAAACTAAATTTATGTGAATTAAACTCGCAAATAGACGACGATGATTTGACGGCTTTTTATTTGACAGCTGCAATTCATGCTCAGTGTGACCAGTGTTTGCAAATTTTGGTAAGTGTTAAATAACGCCTAATTTATAAATATGAACTAGCAACTTAATTATTGTTTATTAATTAATGCAACAAACACGCTCCAAATGATATATATTTATGAAAATCCCAAAATGAACATTATTCGTTTAAATATATACTAAACAGTTACAGCTTTAAGTCCTTTGTCGATTTATTTTGAATTTGGATATAATAAATACACACTATGAGTATTTATATAAAGTTAATTTGCTTGTAATGCTTTTAATAATTTTTTATTTATTCAAATGTGTAATTTTATTGAATATGTTTGCAAACACTGATAATGGCTTATGTGAGCTAGTTCTTTTGGAATATTCGTACCAGTTCCAATGTGCACGCGGTAGCAATTTCAATTTTGTAAACAAAAATAAAGAACATGCTGGCAAGCGTGAGTGAGAAACAGTAAGTAAAAAGAGAAATCTATAGATTTTTATTATTATTAAACTTTAATATTAATTTTAGATATGCAGCAGAGGCTCGCTACCCAAACTTTTATGCAGGCCAAGACATTGCCTGGAGTGAAGACGGCGAACACATTTATTGTTTGAATGGCGATGTTGTAAATCAAGTGAATGTGGAAACATCGCAAATTGTGTGCAGCTTTGGAGTAAATGTCAGCGGCAGTGAAGCTGGTGGAAATGTGGAGAAATCCAAAGGCTCTGACGGTCTCGACGATGCCAAGCTGGACGAGGATAACATTTATTGCTTTGCAATGTCACGTGAGCATCTGATTGTCGCCCATGGCAGTGGATTGCTGCGCCTCTGGGAGCTGAGTACGCAGAAGTTGGTGAAACTCTGGAAGAGCCAGCACAAGGGGCCCGTTGTTCGCATCGAGTTTAGCCCGTGTGGCCAGTTTGTCTGCACCAGCGGCGGCGCCGACGCCACGCTACGCGTGTGGGACTTCGCTAACAACAGCTGCCTGTGCGCCTTGAAGGAATTTCCTGGCCCAGCGCTGTTGGTGCGCTTCCATCCGAGTCCACTGAAAAGTGAAATCTATGCTGCCGGCGCTGATAATACGATATACTGCTGGAACTACGGCACAAAGACACTGCTGCATAAGATGCGTGGACACATTTCCCAAGTGACTGGCCTGAGCTTCAAGAGCGCAGCTGCAGGCAGCGAGCAATTGGTCTCAGTGAGTCGCGACAAAGTGCTCATTGCCTGGCAATTAAATGCGGGCAGCACATGGAGCCAGTCAAAGGTGATCCCCTTATATGTGGAACTTGAGGGAGTCACCCACATTGGAAATGGGGAACAAGTGCTCGTCGCCTGTCGGTCGGGCAAACTGCAGCAGATCGATACGAAATCATGGAAGATACGTGATCTGCTAGAAGAGACAGATTTCGAAATAAGTCGCCTGCTCTACTGCAGCACCAGACAGCAACTGACCCTAATTACAACAGAGCAAAATATCATCATATACAATGTAAGCGCTGAGAAGGAGAGTGCCGAGCTGAAGCTTGTCAAGCAGCTGGTTGGATACAATGATGAGATACTGGATATGTGCTTTGTTGGTGACAAGGATCGCTACCTGGCCGTGGCAACCAACAGCAAACACTTCAAGCTGTACGACACAGAGCAGAACATGAATTGCCGCCTGATTTCCGGGCATTCGGATACGGTCATGTCGCTGGCTGCATCGCACAATCTGCTGATTTCCGTGGGCAAGGATTGCAGCATACATTTGTGGAAGCTGTCGCACGAGATCGATTGCTTTCTGCAGCCCCTAACAAAGCAGAGCAGCTGCCACACTGCGACCATTGGCTCCGTGGCCATAACACATAATGGAGCCAAAGGGTTTGCCTCTGCCTGCCAGGATGGCAGCATGAAGGTGTGGCAGCTATCGCGCGACAAACAGGATCGCAGCAATTATTCCTTCTCGCTGCTCTACGCAGCTCATGCCCACGACAAGGAAGTTAACTGCGTTACGTATGCGCTCAACAACAGGATTCTGGCCACCGCATCCCAGGATAAGACAGCAAAGCTCTGGACGGCGGACTCTAATTCGCTTCTTGGCGTGCTGCGCGGCCACACGCGCGGCGTTTGGTGCGTGCGCTTCTCGCCTGTCGATCAGATCGTGGTCACCTCCTCGTCCGACTGCAGCTTGCGCATTTGGTCCATCGCCAATTTCAGTTGCCTCAAGCGGCTGGAACAGGAGTGCACGATATTGCGTGTGGAGTTCCTGGATCATGGCAAGTTTATACTTTCCGCTGCCTCGGATGGTCTGCTCAAGCTGTGGAACATGAAGACCAACATCTGTGTCCAGTCCATCGACGAGCACAGCGATCGAGTCTGGTCCGTAGCGGTGTCAGCCTGCAGCAATCGCTTCTTCTACACAGGCGGAGCGGACTCGAAGCTGATTCGCTTTGCTGACGTTACTGAAACGGTGCGCAACGAAGCATTGGACCAACGACAGGCCATGCTGGAACAGGAGCAGACACTCCACTCCCTGCTGCACGCCCAAGAGCAGCTGGAAAAGGCCTTCAAATTGGCCCTAGTGCTAGACAAGCCAAAGGCCACGTATGACATCATTGGCAGCTTTGTGCGCAAACGTGACAGCGCCGCAGTGCGTCAACTGGTGGATCAGCTGAATCTGGACCAAAGACTGGTGTTGCTGCAGCACGTGAAGGCGTGGGGCACCAACTCACGTCACTCCTACATTGCCAACCTAATTCTGCAGCATTTGCTGGGCGACGCTCTGGTTCACACCACACAAAAGTTCTACAACAAGGGAAATCTGGTTGAGGTCTTAACCCCCTATGTCCAGCGACATTTCAAGCGAGTTTCCGAACTCAACAAGGATCTGGCTTTTATGGAATTTATCGTCAAGTGCATGTAAAATTCAATAATATTTTTTGTTAATGCAACACCTTCAATTCCTTTTCAATTTATGTCTATATCTAATACCATTTAATATTGCATACTATACGTAATATCTGAAAAATTCTGGAAAGCTTTCACATACTTAACGGGAGGCATGGCTAATCTTGATACTTGAACAATTTAATATTATCTGCATTTAATTACTCAAGCACCAGGATTAGATCGTCGCCTGCCAGTTTCATTCCATTTTTGACTTCTATTTTTTTTACCGTACCGGAAGCTGGCGATTGGACGATCATCTCCATTTTCATTGCTGACAGCACGATCAGAGGCTGGCCCTTCTCCACCTTGTCGCCTGCTTTGACCCGTATATCAATAACATCGCCTGGCATTGGGGCACCCACTTCGCCTTTAACATCCGGATTGGCTTTCGGGTGCACCCGGATTACCTTGAAATAGGATTAGTTAACATAAATTAATTGGTGCAGATGGAAGTCCATGTGCCTCTGTCTACCTTTAGAGCCTCCTGGTCAGGAACGTGGACTGAACGCATTTCGCCATTCATTTCGAAGAAAACCTCGCGAGTGCCGTTTGGCCGGAGATCGTTGGCTATGGCCAACGCCTTGATAATCAATATCTTGCCAGGCTCCAGGACAACTTCAAACTCTTCTCCCATGTCGGGGCCCACGAAGAATATACGCGTGTCGAGCTTATCGATGCAGCCAAATTTTTGACGGTTTTGCAGGAATTTTTTAGTCACTTGCGGATAAAGAGCCGCTGACATAAGATCTCTGTCAGAGATTTTTACAAAACTTTTAACTATTTCCTCCTTTAACTTGTCAAAATCCAATGGCTTGAGCTTACTGCCTGGTCTTTCATCAATTCGAGGCTTATCCTTAAGAACATCTGACCGAAACGGTTCTGGAAAGCCGCCATGCGGACTACCAATATATCCCTGTAGGTACTCAGTGACCGAACTGGGAAACGATAACTCCTTCGCCTTCTCCACAACTTGAGCACGACTCAGCTTGTTCTGCACCATGAACTGAGCCAAGTCGCCGACCACCTTGGATGATGGAGTGACCTTAATAATGTCACCCAGAATAATATTGGCTTCTCTGTAGGCTTTCTTCACTTCCTCAAACAAGTCACCGAGGCCCAGTGAGTATGCTTGGAATTGAAGATTGGTATATTGACCACCGGGAATTTCGTGCAGATAGACATCAGCATTGCCTGATCTCATCGTCGTGGTGCACTCGAATGGTCCGTAGAGGGTACGGGTTTGCTCCCAGTACGCCGAATACTCGGAAACATCTCCCAAGCTCAGCTGTGTGTCCAAGGGAGCTCCCTGCAGGGAGGCAACTACTGCTCCCATGCTTGGCTGAGAGGTCATGCCGGACATTGAGTCGACAGCCACGTCTACAACATCAGCTCCAGCCTGAGCGCAGGCCAGCATAGACGCAACACCAGCACCCGAAGTGTCATGAGTGTGGACATGAATTGGAACGTCGGGATGCTTGTCGCGGATGGCAGTAATCAGCAACCTATACGAAATATATATGAAATATATACTGGGCATATCGAATATATGATTGATACATACCTAGCTGACTCTGGTTTAAGCAAACCGGCCATGTCCTTGATGCACAGCACATGGGTTCCAGCCTTGACTAGCTCGTCGGCCAAGTTTGTGTAGTACTTGAGATCGTATTTAGTTCTCGTTGGATCACCGACATCACCTGTGTAGGAAATGGCTGCCTCAACAACACCGCCTGCCTTGCCTGCCGCCTCCATGCCGAGGATCAAGTTCGGCAAATAGTTAAGGGAGTCAAACACTCGGAAGATATCCATGCCAGTTTGCACCTGAGGGAGAGATAGGTAACAATAAATAATTTCACCAATTGAATGCTTTAATAACTTACCGCCAGCTCGCAGAACTTGTAGACAACGTTGTCAGGATAACTGGTGTAGCCCACGGCGTTGGCGCCTCGCAGCAGCATTTGGAATGGAATGTTCGGGATGCGCTTGCGCATCTCCTCCAGGCGCTCCCATGGGCACTCGTGCAGGAATCGTAGGGCTACGTCAAAGGTGGCTCCACCCCAGTTCTCGAGGGAGTACAGATTGTTGAACTTGTGCGCCACATAAGGGGATATCTTGAGCAAGTCATGGGTGCGCACACGCGTGGCCATTAGAGATTGATGGGCGTCACGGAATGTGGTGTCCATTAGGAGTAGATTCTTGCGGGAGCGAACCTCCTTGGCGAATGCCTCAGGACCTTCACGCACAATGATCTCACGCAGACCCGTTGGTGGCTCCGCCTCTGTGAAAATCCCAATTTATTTATGTTATAAGATTAGATGTACATTTTTAGGATTGATGGGCAAAGCTGAACCAATAATGTATAAATGTATGTTTGCCATAATGCGCATGTTGCTTAACCTACCTTTTGGTATTTCCGGTACCTGTGGATTCACCTTTAATGGCATTAGTTGTGTACCTAACGGCGTCTGGGCTCCGTTGACCATGACTTCACCCAAATACGTTAAAAGTTTTTGTGCCCGGTTATTGATATGAAACTTGGATTTCATGAGGTCTGGATTCTCATCTATGAAGTGAGTATCCAACGCACAGTTCAAGAACTTCTCGTTGCTGAAGACATTTAGGAGAAATGGAATATTCGTCTTGATACCTCGGATGCGGAACTCACGCAACGCGCGGCTCATTTTAGAAGCTGCTAACTCCAGGTCGCGGCCATGGGCTATCACTTTGACAAGGAGCGAGTCGTAGTAGGGCGATATGATGGCTCCAGGAAATGTCGAGGCGCTGTCTATTCGAATGCCCATGCCCTCGCCGGAACGGAAGACTTCGATTCGTCCTATGCCAGGCTGAAAGCCCTGTTCAGGATTTTCACTGGTTATGCGGCACTGAATAGCATAGCCGCGTGTAACAATTTTCTCTTGGGTGAGTCCCAGCTCCGGAAGTGTCTTGCCCTCGGCAATACGTATCTGAGACTGCACCAGATCAATGCCGGTGATCTCCTCAGTCACTGTGTGCTCCACCTGCAACCTGGCGTTGACTTCGATGAAGTAGAAGTTTCCAGATTCATCGCACAAGAACTCCACAGTGCCAGCATTCTCGTAGCCAACATGCTTGGCTAGCCGGACTGCTGCCTCAGTGATCTTGTCGCGTACTTCAACAGGAAGACGAGGAGCAGGTGCCATTTCAATGACTTTCTGATGACGACGCTGAATAGAGCAATCGCGTTCATATAAATGTACAACATTTCCAGCCTTGTCCCCTAATATTTGAACTTCAATATGATGCGGGCTCTCAATATACCTCTCTATGAACACTTCACTGTTCCCAAAGGCCGCCTTTGCCTCGGAGCTGGCACGGTCGAAGTTCTCTTCAGCTTCTTCTATTTTGCGGACCACACGCATGCCTCGGCCGCCACCGCCATGAGCGGCCTTTAAGATGACGGGCAGACCGTGCTCTTTGCAAAATGCCAACGCTTGCTCCTTAGTAACTGGGCTATCTGTGCCGGGAACAATGGGAACATCAGCAGCTTTAGCCGCAATACGGGCAGCCACCTTATCACCCATGTTCTGCACCACCTTGGGCGAGGGGCCGATAAAGCGAAGTCCTGCATCGATAACGGCCTGGGCAAAATCGCTGCGCTCGGAGAGGAAACCATAGCCGGGATGCACTGCATCAATGTCGTGCTCCTTGCAAATGCTTACGATCTCTGGAATGTTAAGGTAAGCCTCCACCGGTGCCAGGCCCTTGCCGACCATGTACGACTCGTCGGCCTTCTGGCGATGCATTTGCAACTTGTCCTGCTCTGAATAGATGCCGACCGTTTTGATGCCCAGCTCATTGCAGGCGCGAAAGACGCGAATCGCGATCTCCCCTCTATTGGCTACCAGGACCGAACGTATGGCTTTGTGTTTCACCTATTATATAGGTATAATGTACCACAAATTGACTCAGCTTCGCCTTCTATGTACTCACTTTAGAGGAACAGCATCTTTTGCTGACAAAGCAATATTTCAGTCGAGGAAACGCTTTGCGCAGTGATCGAATAGCGGGCGGAGAGTTCTTCAAGTTAGTCATTGTCAGCAACTAAATCTGATCTTTACACTCAACTTCCAACATCATTATTGGTATGATGATAAATTTAGATTAATATTAATTAATATCCTTCTGATCCTGGAAAAATCCTGGAATTTTATTCAAATGAAGGATTATATGATTTATGAGTTGAATGAAGTTTAGTAAAGGGAATAAGGTATACATAAGATATGTATATACCTTCATCTATTGGACCTACTATCAGTAAATATTAATAGAAAGAATAATTATGATAGATCAATGTCTCAGCCACATGGTATGAAATCGATAAATATCGATATCGATCGACTCTGGAGTAGTCTGCAAATTTATTGTGACTCGCTGTGCCATTTCAGCCATACGGCAAATATGGCGTACGTACCTGAAACACTATTGACGTAGAATATTAAATAATATAGAAATAAATAGAATTAAAAATAAAATTTTTTTAAATATATAAAGGGTACGAAAAATAATTTAAATAACATCATGGAAAAATATCATGACAGAGTTTCTCTGATTCAAGAGCAAAAGATTACTTCAGTTAAAAAAAAAATGATATAGTTAGCTGATCTAAGCCAAGCTGATGTAGTCTATATATATATATACCACCTTATGGATTGCTATAATGTCTTTTATAATTCATCAAATGTTTTATCTATATATATTTTTATATGAAATTTCTTGGTTTATTCACACTTTTACAGTTTATAAAATATTTTTGAACAGTGATACAAAATTTGGCAAAGGCTTTACAGATATAACATTTGGGATTAGAGGAGGTATAACAACAATTGTGATTTGTGCGTGATTTTGTAACTCTCACAAGATTGTAAACTTTTTCAAAAAGTAATGCCAATACATACATACGTATATACAGATGTACTCATGCAAACATAAATACATACAAATAAAAAAGACTTAAGCCTAATATAGTAATCGAAATTTGCTGGCAGCTCGCTCCTCACATATAGAAAAGTTGGCATTTGTTTCCATCGGATGGTTGCACTTATTCGATGATCAAAATTAAGTCATCGCCGTCTAGTTTCATGCCCTTCTTGACCTCCACTTTCTTGACAACGCCGGTTTGTGGCGCCTGGACAACCATTTCCATTTTCATGGCCGAGAGGACAACGAGTGGCTGACCCTTCTCCACCTTGTCGCCAATGGTCACACGCACGTCAATAACATCGCCGGGCATTGGGGCGCCCACCTGACCTTTCACCGTCTTATCAGCCTTGGGATGAATACGGATTTCCTGAAAAGAAACCAAAATATATTAAACATTGCTTATGGAGAAGAATGGCCATTGACGCACCTTCATAGCCTCCTTGTCAGGAATGTGGACAGAGCGCAGCTGGCCGTTCAACTCGAAGAACACCTCGCGTTTGCCATTCGGTTTGAGATCGGCTGCCATGGCCAGGGCCTTCATGCTCAGAGTCTTGCCGCGCTCCAAGGTAACTTCAAACTCTTCGCCCACCTTGGGGCCTGAAAGGAATATGCGAGTATCGAGCTTATCGACGGGACCGTATTGCTCGCGGTAGTGCAAAAATTCGTTTGTCACTTGTGGATAGAGCGCTGCCGATACAACATCACGATCGGAAACGTGTCCATGAGATTCACTCAACTCTGCCTTCAGCTTATCAAAGTCCAGAGGCGCCATCTCGGCACCAGGTCGGCCTTCGATGCGTGGCATGTCCTTCAGAACACGTGTACGGAATGGTTCTGGGAAGCCGCCATATGGAATACCGATATAACCCTGTAAGTACTCAATCACCGATTTGGGGAATGATAGCTCCTCAGCCTTCTCAACCACTTGAGCACCATTTAGGTTGTTCTGCACCATGAACTGAGCCAAGTCACCGACGACCTTGGATGATGGAGTGACCTTAATAATGTCACCCAGCACGAAATTGGCTTCCCGGTATGCCTTCTTGACATCCTCAAACATGTCACCCAAACCTAGGGAGAATGCTTGGAATTGAAGATTGGTATATTGGCCACCGGGAATTTCGTTTAGATAAACATCAGCATTGCCTGATCTCATCGTCGTGGTGCACTCGAATGGTCCGTAGAGGGTACGGGTTTGCTCCCAGTACGCCGAATACTCGGAAACATCTCCCAAGCTCAGCTGTGTGTCCAAGGGAGTTCCCTGCAGGGAGGCAACTACTGCTCCCATGCTTGGCTGAGAGGTCATGCCGGACATTGAGTCGACAGCCACGTCTACAACATCAGCTCCAGCCTGAGCGCAGGCCAGCATAGACGCAACACCAGCACCCGAAGTGTCATGAGTGTGGACATGAATTGGAACGTCGGGATGCTTGTCGCGGATGGCAGTAATCAGCAACCTATACGAAATATATATGAAATATATACTGGGCATATCGAATATATGATTGATACATACCTAGCTGACTCTGGTTTAAGCAAACCGGCCATGTCCTTGATGCACAGCACATGGGTTCCAGCCTTGACTAGCTCGTCGGCCAAGTTTGTGTAGTACTTGAGATCGTATTTAGTTCTCGTTGGATCACCGACATCACCTGTGTAGGAAATGGCTGCCTCAACAACACCGCCTGCCTTGCCTGCCGCCTCCATGCCGAGGATCAAGTTCGGCAAATAGTTAAGGGAGTCAAACACTCGGAAGATATCCATGCCAGTTTGCACCTGAGGGAGAGATAGGTAACAATAAATAATTTCACCAATTGAATGCTTTAATAACTTACCGCCAGCTCGCAGAACTTGTAGACAACGTTGTCAGGATAACTGGTGTAGCCCACGGCGTTGGCGCCTCGCAGCAGCATTTGGAATGGAATGTTCGGGATGCGCTTGCGCATCTCCTCCAGGCGCTCCCATGGGCACTCGTGCAGGAATCGTAGGGCTACGTCAAAGGTGGCTCCACCCCAGTTCTCGAGGGAGTACAGATTGTTGAACTTGTGCGCCACATAAGGGGATATCTTGAGCAAGTCATGGGTGCGCACACGCGTGGCCATTAGAGATTGATGGGCGTCACGGAATGTGGTGTCCATTAGGAGTAGGTTCTTGCGGGAGCGCACCTCCTTGGCGAATGCCTCAGGACCTTCACGCACAATGATCTCACGCAGACCCTGAGGTGGCTCCGTGACTGTGAGATGTCCGTGGAATTTTTCAAAATTAGTATTATGTCATAGATAATGGACACATGCACTTAAAGATAAATATAAAGCAGTACAAAGATACAAAGAAATACAACAAATTTAAGCCACCAAAAAAACTATGTTTGTGTATGTGTGTGTTTTGTGTAGAAACCAATTGCAACCATTTAAATAATGTGATTAGACTATGTACCTAAATGTGCCTAAGCGTACCTAAAAGGTACCCGAAAAAAAGCTTGACAGCTTGTATGGAATGGAAGTTTGGTGATATTATTATTGAATATTTTCTAATAGTAAATGTAGGTACTTTTTATAATGCTAACTAAATTTATTTTATTTTTATTTTATATATACATATATTGCCTATTATAATGTATGTTGTATTAGAAAGCAGTAAAAGCTGAACCATTATGGTTTTAAATTTTTGCAAGGTATTTTATACTTTTATACAAAAATACTTTTTTTTCTAATAGTTCTTTTTAAAAAGTTGAAATGTTAGAACGCCTCAAATTGAGCAGAAGCTTTTTGTAACATATGTTAGCTACATTTAATATATATTTCCCATGTTTTAAGTGAGTTAAACAAACTAGTTATACGTATAAGTAGCCCATATAGAATACCTTATATTTGTTGCGTCTAAATTTATACAGGGTTATGTATTTACATATGAGTTTGATCAGGTTCGATCGGGGCTGGTGAGATATTAAGAAGTGCAGCGTTAAACGTACCTTTTGCCCCGCCGCTTTTTTCACGTTCTAAGGCTTCCGGGGACAGATCTTCATTGGAATGATTATATCATGACAACATTTCGTTTATGAACAAGGAGTGTGTGGAGTGTGTGTGTGTAGGACGATTGTTTTTGCGTATGGTAATTGTTGCAATAGCAAAGGATTTTGTTTTTAGAAAGAATAAAGTAAAAAGAAATGCAAAACATAAATAAAACATATTAATGAACGCAGATATTCAACGAGACAGGTGCTGTTAACCTTCCACATAAGGAACTTCTAGTCAAAGTTAAAGTTTTGGAATAGATTTCGAAATTGGTAAATGTCAAAGAGATTTAGAATTATATGAACTGGCATCAAATTAAAAAAAAAAAGTATTTTAGACTTAATTTTGAAGAATTTTACTTTAACTTTAAAGCAGAAGTTTCAATATTTAAATAAAATCAAATTTGATATATATTTTATCAACATATTCTATGCGCAAATTATTTCAAATATAAATTTAAGGAGCTCTGACTTCTATCTATTTCTATTTTTCAAAATTCTACTTTATAAATTTTCTAATTTCATATTCATGCCAATTTAAGTAGTTTATGTAAAATATTAGTCAATCAAATCAATTAAAATTTTGTTTTACTTAAGAATTTTCAAATTTCAAGTGAGTTTTCAAACACTGAGAGAGAAAATAAAAGATATAGAAAAATCTCCGATTTAATGAACCGATTTGATAGACAACATAATCTGAAAGGTAAAAGTTATCAAGACTAAAGCTGAAACAATAAATAAAGCAACAGCCATTTGATAGCCACAAATCCGAAAAGCGCATGCCTTAAACCATTTAAGCCATTTCACTTACCCAGTGGCACCTGCGGCACATGAGGATTCACCTCCGAGGGCTTCAGCGTCGTAGCCAATGGCGTTTGTGGTCCATTGACCAGTACTTCGCCCAAATAGTTCAGCAGTTTCTGAGCACGATTCTGTGTGGTAGAGAATTTGAACAGCTGTGGATGCTCGTCTATGAAGTAGGTGTCCAGGACACCGTGCAAAAACTTCTGGTTCTCGAGCACGTTCAGCAGGAAGGGAATATTCGTCTTGACGCCGCGAATACGGAACTCACGCAGGGCACGATTCATTTTAGACGCTGAGCTCTGCAGATCACTGGCATGGGATATCACTTTGACCAGCAGCGAGTCGTAGTAGGGCGATATGATGGCTCCAGCATAGGTCGAGGCACTGTCTAGACGAATGCCCATGCCCTCGCCGGAGCGGAAGACTTCTAGGCGTCCAGTGTTGGGCTGGAAGTCGTTGGCGGGATCTTCGGTTGTGACACGACACTGAATAGCAAAGCCTCGAGGAACAACATTCTCTTGGGTCAGTCCCAGCTCCTTCAGGGTCATTCCTTCGGCAATACGTATCTGAGACTGCACCAGATCAATGCCGGTGATCTCCTCAGTCACTGTGTGCTCCACCTGCAACCTGGCGTTGACTTCGATGAAGTAGAAGTTTCCAGATTCATCGCACAAGAACTCCACAGTGCCAGCATTCTCGTAGCCAACATGCTTGGCTAGCCGGACTGCTGCCTCAGTCATCTTATCGCGAATTTCAGTAGGCAGGCGTGGTGCAGGTGCAATCTCAACCACTTTCTGGTGGCGACGCTGCACAGAGCAATCGCGTTCATATAAATGTACAACATTGCCTGCCTTATCACCTAACAGTTGGACTTCTATGTGACGGGGTCGCTCAATAAACTTCTCAATGAACATTGCACCGTTGCCAAAGGCCGCCTTTGCCTCAGAGCTGGCACGCTCAAAGTTCTCCTCAACTTCTTCCATTTTGCGGACCACACGCATGCCACGGCCGCCACCACCATACGCTGCCTTGAAGATGACTGGCAGACCGTGCTTTTGGCAAAATGCCAACGCTTCCTCCTTAGAAGTAACTGGGCCATCTGTGCCGGGGACAATGGGAACACCCGCTTCTATAGCCGCAATACGGGCAGCCACCTTATCACCCATGTTCTGCACCACCTTGGGCGAGGGGCCGATAAAGCGAAGTCCTGCATCGATAACGGCCTGGGCAAAATCGCTGCGCTCGGAGAGGAAACCGTAACCGGGATGCACCGCATCAATGTCGTTCTCCTTGCAAACGCGAATGATCTCTGGAATGTTGAGGTAAGCTTCCACCGGTGCCAGGCCCTTGCCGACCATGTACGACTCGTCGGCCTTCTGACGATGCATGTGCATTTTGTCCTGCTCCGAGTATACGGCGACCGACTTGATGCCTAACTCCGTGCAGGCACGAAACACCCGAATCGCGATTTCGCCACGGTTGGCCACCAGCACCGAGCGGATGGGCTTGTATTCGACCTGTAAATGGAGATATTACAGTGAGCTGAATCGAGGAGACTGAAAGGACTTACCTGAGTGGAATAGGCATTTTTATTGATGAAGTAAAGCCTCACGCGAGGAATCGCTTTGCGCAGCGTCCTGAATGCGGCTTGAGATTCTGGCAGAAACATTGTTAGGCCTTATTAAGTTGTCGCTATGAAAGAGACAATGGATTCATAATGAAAAACTTGTGCTATATATATAGAGAGAGAAGGAATTTTCCTCTGGCTCAATTAACTTAACTATCATCTCAACTCCGCCCATATTCATTTGGCCAACTCAATTATGGGTTCCATTCATGGCGAAAGTATGATTTATCAAAGATCAACATTGTCATTATTGTCAACTTTATTGCTTGAATGAGCCTGATGATGGTGTTAATAAAGTTGCTTATCTTTCCCATTATCTTTATACTCCTATCTCTATAGTTAACATGTGCATGGCTGTATTCAGCTATTTATTAACATTGAACACATGTATCAATTCATATATATACAGATATTATATAATATTGACTGATTCATGTCGTTTTTTATAGGTATTTGTTTTCCTATGTGCTACTCTCTGGTTTTGAAGTGTTTCTTTGACTAAGATTAGTTAGAAAACTTTAATATATGTCAATTAAGTAAGATTTCTAGGAATATTTTATGATATATGGACATCTATAGTTCACTTTTCTAACTTAAGATTCACGTTTCATTTTTTCCTTTCTATAAAATCGTTTTATACTGTTTAACAGATTATATTTTGGTTAAGGTCAGAGTAATTTACATATATAATATTTGTTGCTGTTATAAAGATGTTAAAACCACAAAACTAAAGTTCGTATGTCATAAATATAATTGTATTTAAGTGAGTGTGAAAGGGAGCTGCTAAAAATATAATGCGCATTCTGGGAAGATATTCTAATTTATATGTAGAGTGCTTGACTTTAAATAAAAGAAAGTCAAAAATAAATTTATATATATATGTATATATAAATTAATAAATAAATCTAAGCACATATTTATTTTTGATATTAAAAATATTTAAATTAGTGTTTGCCATTTGACACCTTCATATGAAGTTTTAGTTTGTCTTTAGCCCTCTTATTCTTTACTTTCATTGATCATGGAAAGTTTTTGTTTTCAAGGTAAGTATTATTTTTCTAAACAGATCTATAAATAAGTGACACATTTCTGGCAAATAAAAAAGGAAATATATTAACTAATTTTTTTGTGGAACTATTCCCAAATAGGTTTTTGGGTCAACAAGTTAAAAATACTTTTACTTATACTTCTCCTAGAATTTCTAAAGCAATTAAAATTCAGATAACATTTCGTGTTACGGAAATCAACATAAATAGAAATAAAATATATAATTTGATCTTTAGTCTATTTGCTATTAACAACCGACTAATTAGTATAATAAAAAGTCGCATCCTACCAGTGTTTCGTATATATCTAACTGCGCTAATTGTTTGCTGCGCTGAATATTCCAGACGTAAAATTCATTACGGACAGATAATAGTTTAAAAAACTATGATCCATATCAAATATATGGCTACCGATAGAAGCAATCGAATTCATTGATAATACTCTTTTATTGTTGTTTATTTTTACGCTCACAATATAAAAAGCAATTCATTAACGTGGAAACCCGTCTGCACGCTTTATATATACATATATATAGATATACCTATAAACATATTTACATTTCACACAAGTCTTAGCAAATAGTATTTCTGCTATCCAGACATTGCCAGCTCATTCACGTTAAGATCAAAACAAGCTAAGACAATTACACGTAGAAACTTGTCAATTAACGCCCCAACATTTTAATTTTCCAACCCCCAAGCAGCAAGTTAACACACCCCGTGCATAGGGTAACTATTTGGGGACTTGGAGTCAAGTAGTTCGCGACTTTTCTCTTTGTTTACACGTGTAAGAGTACGGGTCGCACATCCATGTCAATATAATGATTTATATATGTATGTTTGTATATTTATATGCTTGCCGCAATGACCGATTATGTAATGATTATTGCAATAATAAGACGGACGCACGGACGGACGGAACCACCTTAGAATGTGCACAGCAGTCAGACGGTCAGACGGGCAGTCGGTCGTTCTGTTTGGTCGAATGATTTGGTGATTACGCTGCCTGTTGATTGCCGCTCACTTTTACTATATTCGTCTATACGCACATACGTACGTATGTCTGTCTGTATGTATGTATATATAGAATTGCTCGCATGTATGTATGTATGTATGTGTGTACACACTTTTGCACGATCTTGAGCACACGTTGCTAAGGTCAAAGACGTTTCCACTGCTGCACAGGCCGCGCCTGCTCTGGACACACATTGATTATCCGTTAAAATGATAAAGTGACAAACGACAAAAAAAAAACTAAATATAACTACATACATATACATTTGTATAATATATACATATGCATGTCTTATGACATACTCTCGCTCTCTTTCACACATTTGTTCGTCTGCGGCGCAAAAAGGAACTAGGACTAGTCCACAGTGAGTCGAAAAAGTATTCCCACATGCTAATAGCTAAACATTTGCTCAATGCTCGGCAATTTTGATTGATTGTCACGCAAAGTGTCTTTGAATAGCAATAGAAGCAATTAAATTAAATTGTTAAACTTTGATTTGCTATATGCTGCGTGACTTTTAGGCTATGAAACTCATAATACAAATATTCACATTGCCATTTGCTTTTGATTCGCTGATTTTATACATACGTCACACTAGGTATATATGTATATATTATATTAACGTAAGTGATGGCACATGCCTTCATTTTGTCAAGCACGTTTTGGCTGGCAGCGAAACCATAAGAAGGCTAGATAAATGGGGCATAATAAAATGGACCCGAACAGCAGGCTGTAGATAATGAAGGGAGCAGGGGCAAAATTAATGCATATGTATGTACATATATACGCATGTATGTATGGATATGTGTGTCTGTCTAAAAAGTGCATGTCTGCATGTAAAAGTGCTGTTACATTCATACATAAGTGTTTGTTACGTATCAATTAGCGTTTTACTATGCACGCAATACATATGTATGTACATATATACGTACATATATATGAATGTATATAGAGCCTATGTATGTATGTATGTACATACCCTTTGGAACCACAATTTGTCCAGCTGCTCCCTGCTGTTATCCCTGGCTAGAATCTTGCGAGCACACTTTCAATTCAACTTTCACGCACGGTTAGCACACGCTTCGATAACTAAAAACAGTTGGAATAATATAAGACGATTGTACAGTTATAGTGTATGCAGTACAATTTAGCAATATGTAGAAATCACAGAACTGTTATATAAACTAGCGTGGTTTTGAGATCGGCAAAAATCAACTTCGGCGCAGATAAAAAAACACAAAGAAATAACAAATTACTTTTTAGAATTAGCAACTAGCTAACACACAAAAAATGTCTATGTGCGTGTGTTGCCTTTACATTGTTTGTGCATGTAATACATACATATACGTATTTGTATGTGCGTTGAATTTCTGTTTGGGAAGGTAGACCACCTCGATACAATTTACGTTGAATATTTCACAACTGTTTTTGCTGCCCGGGAGCTCGAGCACTGCTGCGTACGGCTGGCACCAAAGCTTAACATTCAACTGACGGACGCCGTCTAGAAAACTTGAAAATTTACACTCTATTGCCGGTCGATGGCGGCTGCTGCCCACAGTCGCTCTCTCTCTCTCTCTCTCCCACTCTCTCTGTGTGTCTGCTTGTCGCTCTTTCGCTTCGATTTTTCGTGAATGCCTCTCGTACTTTCGAATTGTGTGTGTGCGTGAGTGCGCCTAACAGCAGGCAAAGGCGGCGTGTACTTTGGCCTAAAAACAACAACAAGAGCATTGTGCAATTTGTGAGAGAGAGAGAGAGTAGGAGCGGAGGCCGGCTAAGAGTAAACTAGGTAAACTCCAAGGAGAGAAACAGCTGTTCTACAGGTACCTAAAGTATGTGTACCTTTTATACATTTGCATTTTTGACATTGTCGCAGATGTGGGCATATACATATGTAAATATGTATATATGTATATATGTATATGTATAGTATAAATAAACGTGTGCATGGAATAAAACTAAACTTAATATTAATTTCTATATTTACCAAATGCAGAAACTTTTAAAGCATTGTTAACTTAAAAATAAATTTAAATACAGCAAATTGTATATTTTCTGCCACACACATACATATGTACCTGTGTGTATATATATATATATATGTTACATAAGTAAAAGACTACTACTACTACTACTACTTCTTGATAGTAGAAGACACTTATGTATGTCAATTTTTATTTTGGTGTCTACAGCTCTAGTAGATAAGAGCGAGAAGTAGACGAGTGTATATACATACATACTTACATTTATACATGCATATGTTCTATACAGACAGTCTACTAGTTGAACTGATAGACAGAAATCAGTGGATTGACTGCCTGTTTGTTAAGATCGAAATATATATGAATTCATATATATATATATATACATATATATATATATATATATATATATATATATATATATATATATATATATATATACATATATATATATATACATATACCTATATATTATGCAATTATTTTCATACTCTATTTAATGAGAGCTTTAATTATGCAAATGGGCGCTTCAGCTTATTTGATTCCATTAAAAGTCTGACAAGGTGCGAAATTAATTAATTACAGGTATATGCAGGTAACTGATCTACAAACACTCTCCACTAATAATAGGTAATTGATTAATTATAGTATAGTTACTTTTGTTATAGTTGACCTATAGACTCTCAGCCACTCTCTCTCTCTCTCTCTCTCTCTCTCTCTCTCTCTCATGATTATACAATCTATAAGTCTATGGCATATATATAAAAATATTTCCAATTGATAAGAAACTGTTGGTATTAAAATCTTCAGTCCATGTCTGCAGTCGCATTGGCATAATTAATTAATTAAAATATCAAAACTTAGATCTCACACTGAGAGCCTATAGATATTGGCTAAGGCCCTGATAACTGGGCCGATAGCAGCAGCGCAGCTGTCATTGCCGACTCCAGTGAAGGTCAGCGAAAGTGCGAATCAGGTTCAGTATCAAATCGACCAAATGACCAAACATGTCGTACGATTATTGTATATATGGCATCCAGACAGGTTGTTCGACAACAAATTTGAACGTCTACGACGCACGCGCACAACCAAAATGTTGCCATATTTTATAGCGATTATAAGTCTTAACCATTGAGTCACCTACGGCAGATGATAATATATACCAATCTATGCCAAAATTGAAAACCCTATTTTTGTATATATACTATAATAAATTTTACTTACTATTTCATACAAAAAGCATTGCAGGGTATTTGGAGTTTAAATAAATTATAATTTATAAATATTTTAAGCAACATTTTACTTTAAAAACTTTTCCATTTTAGATAATCTGAATTCAGAGGTAGGGTATTTGCAGTGTCTGCTGACCGGATAATAGTTTTTTTTTTATAAATATATTTGGGCCGCCGCCGCCTGTCTCGCCTATATTCGCCTAGCACGTGCCGCTAATCAAGGCGGTAGATTCCACACAGTCTTCCATTTATAATAATAAGATCATGTTTTTTTATTTGCTTATATAATCTTATCTAAAATAACCTTAACTTATCTATATATATAAAATATATATTTGGCTGTGGCTAGCTTTCTAACTTGTCTGGTAGCTTACCCTAGCCGTTATCATCGAGCAAAGTGTGTGTGATTAGCAGAAATATTCCTACCTCAATCTTGCAAAGATAACGAAATAATTCATTAAAAACGAGGCGTGGCGCGGCGAGACATAACTTGAGTCAACTTTTATCTGGTCTGCTCTGGTCTGGCACCACAT
Organism: Drosophila peninsularis; assembly: GCA_035047485.1. Classification (NCBI taxonomy): domain Eukaryota; kingdom Metazoa; phylum Arthropoda; class Insecta; order Diptera; family Drosophilidae; genus Drosophila; species Drosophila peninsularis. The sequence goes on from JAWNPN010000035.1 coordinate 739,205, forward strand.
ACAGGTCTATCAAATATTAAATGGGTATTACCAGAAAATTTCAATGTTAAAGTGTCAAAATGCTCACATTTTGATCTTGGTTTATTAGCGGAATTAGGTAATATTCGAAATTAAAGGTATCACAGAGATTAAATACCTGTGAAAATAAACATGAGTATTAAGTTTGCTTTTTGTAGAATCATTTGGTTTCAGAGCGACTGTTTCTATAGGAGCTATATAATATAGTCATCCGATGTTGATAAGATTTTGCTTATGCATGGCATTCGCTCTACTGAGGCTTATAGGTTCATAACCTTGTTGAACAGATCTTCAAACTACAAGTGGTGGGAGTGCGCGACTTGCTGATACCTTAAGTTCTTCAGATACAATATTTATTATAAATACTTGCTTTCATAGATTATTTTAGACTAGTTATAGTATTGGTTCCTCCTTAAGAACAACGGGCTCGCCATCCAGTTTTCGTATAGTCGGCAGGCGCTTGGTACACTCAGCTCGCCAAGTGGGCTCATCCAGGCCCTCCGACAGTGGATTGCCAACAACTACTAGATCTTCCAGAGATTCAATTTCGGCCAAGCGATTAAACTCCGACCAATCCTTGATTAAGTTATTACTGATGTAAAGCACCTTAAGGCACTTGAGAGCGCTGAGACCTTTCAGTTTCTCTATAAGATTGTAGCTTAGCCAGAGCTCTTCCAATGTATCTGCCACAGCTTCCTAGATATAATAGGTGTATATATCAAATATTTAGTTATTATTATATGATAACTTACCAATCCTGATATTTGCTTGATATAATTCCGGGACAGGGATAAAACCTTCAAACATTTCATGCCTGAGAGACCAAAGATTTTCTCAATCATATTTGTGGACATGCTGATTCTTCTGCAATATAGATAATATATATATCAAAAATAAAATTTAAGTAATTTTTTATAATGATATTACTCGCAGCACACTAGAGTTCCCAATGTATTGTCCATTTTCTCAATCGGTGGCCATTGAAATTGCAAATCAATATTCTTGGCATTTAGCGAATTTTGTTGCTCTCGATCTTCCCAACGTTTGAGCGCTTCCTTAATTGTTGTTGCCTTCGACATGTCGCAATCGGACTGAAATAATAAAATGGGTAATATGTGCTCAATAATACAGAGTAAACAAATTTCTGTTGCCAATAGCAACTAGGAAATATTTAACTCCATAAGGTCGAAAATAAGTTCACTATTTATTGTTCTAACCCTAAAACTTGAGATATTGATAGTTTACGTAAACAAATGTTCCAAGTTTCTCTGAAAAAACAGGGAGAACCTTCCAGTCATAGGCTTAAGCTAAAGTCCTTATGTATGGGTGTGAGCACGCTTTCGTATGTATGAACATACATACATACATATGCGTAGAATCACTAAGCAAACAACATACACGAAGATGAGATGTCTAGAATAAACAGTTACAACACATACATATACACAAATGTAAAGAGCAGATCACGCCCACCACATTCGCCGCTTTCTACTAGAAGACAACACTTTTCTTACACTCTTCTACTCTTATCATCTTCTAATACTCTCAACCACCATAAATATAGTGAGATTAAGCGAGATGTACACTATCTCTCTACCAGTTCCGCAACAACAGTTGTTGCTTACTCTCCGCATCTCTCTCAAAATTGTATATGCATATGTACATATGTGTGTGTGCACAGTGCAATGCACAAAAGTGGGCAATTTCCTTTCTCAGAGAGAAGTATTGCAGCATCGTTAAAAGGCTTGGCACGCTCAGCTGCAGCTATTTGCCTTTAGAGTATGAGTAGTTTTGGAAAGAGTAACAGAGCGTTGGTAATCTTCTTTTGTAAATGAGCGGTAAACACACATCAATGAGTAAAGGATGAGAGGAAATTTCAAATATTTGGCGCGGTATCTCTATTAGCGTCTGAATAACTTAGCTTCAAGCTCGCTCAATTAAGTAATTTTTTTAAAGTTATTTGTAATTAATTAGAGTGTTAACAAACTGCTTATACTTGTTTGTATGTATTTAATTTGTTTCATTTAACTTGCAAACTGCAAACAAACAAAAAACAGGAAAGAACAAGCACAGCTTCTTCCTAAATTGCGCAGTTCACGACGTGCGAAAGTCAGAAAAGGGGCACAGCACATGCTGGCCCAAAAGTGTTGAGCAGTTAGTAGGTTGAAGAACTCTACAAGGCCATTAGGCCATTGAGCTGACCTGGAACTGGTTAGCGGAGAATAAATAAATAAAGATAACGTACTTTACTTAACTGACGATTACAGCAAATTAAAATAACAAAATTGAATCTTCAAATACCCAACACCTCAACAGTCATCTGAGTATTAAAGAAATTGTAAAAAAATATTTGAACCTTTAATAAGCATTCACAATTCATAACCACCAAACAATTGATGGCCTTCATTGGGATGTCAAATTGTACAGGTCTTTATGTACGTTGTCGCACACGAGCGCAGATTAAACCTATTTGTTAAATCTAACTATTGTCATATTAATTATATTTAACGTAGATTTAAAAATAAAGAACAAACTTCCAAGGTATGCGATTTCTTTGAATTTTACGCGTGCCATTCGAATTAAATGAAATATTATTATTAATAAATAAATTAAATTTGATTTTGGGGAATAGATAAAATACATAAATAGAATTCAAGAGCAATTTAAAATTATTTAATCTCACTTTAATAGACGATATCTTTCTATTTTTAAAGGCGCATTTTGTTTATCCATTCAGCTGACTTTCGTCAAAATATTTCATAAGAGCACACTCAGTTGCAATTTAGTTATGAGATCTGAAAGAATTAAAAAATGTATAAATTCACTTATGTCAAAAAGCTCATGGTTAGGCTATAAATATATAAAGTGAGTAAATTAAATAAAGAAATAAATATTATCTCTATAGTTTACTATATAAATTTATTACTGATCTAGTTTTTGTATATTTTTTAGTAAAGTTTGAAATAGCTGGTCTGAAATAGCTTTTAAACATTTTTCGTTAACGTTTCCATTTGGGTTTTCCGGCTTTAAAAGTTAGGTGTGACCATTGCGATGTAAAACAGAAATGCCTATTGATAAACCATCAGCTGCACTTGTTACACCACGCTTAACAAAGCCCCTAATGTTGGTTCACAACCACTTGTTGCTTATTAAAAATATTGTAAACTATTTGTCTATCAATATTAAGAAGATATAATACATTTTAAAATATAAATAACTGAAATGTAAAGCCAATCAGGAGAATATGTATTTTTTTCTATAATTGACTTTTGCTGGCGATAGTTCAATAATTATCATATCGATATTTAATAACAAATATTAGAAACACATTATCGGACATATCGATAATTAGTTGATTCGCAATCAAATTTCGCCGACGTGAAAGGTTTATTTATTAAAATCGCTTTGCTTGGATTTGCAACGATGTCGTCAACAATTTTTGCAGATGTGCAGCAAGGACCGCCAATTGAAGTGTTTGCTTTGACGCAAGCATTCAGGGATGACACTAATACACCGAAAGTCAATTTATCCGTGGGCGGTATGTACTGTGGCACCAAACAAACTATAATTATAAATATATATATTCATATTTATATAATTTCGGTACTCCGAGCTTGCTTAACGTGTGTTTATTTATACATATTCTGTTGCTCATAAATTAGATGCATTTCTAAATATAGATAAATATATGAATGTGAGTGTGTGGTCATAAATGCGCTTATTAAAGTCTTCCATTCGTTTTGAATGCTGTTCTAATTGGCGACCCATCTCTAGTTCGCGTTTGCTAAATAGATATGTAATATCTGTATGGGTGAATGTAATATTTGTATGTATGTAGGTACTCATGTGAGCTTAAAAACCAAGCAAGCTTTGCACGCATACAGAGGGCATTTGGATGTCAAATCTTTCTCTCGACTGAACTGTTACTCCTTACAACAGCCGGTTAACAATGTACAGACATCTATACATCTATCTTTATGAATGCTTATACATACATACCTACACACGTTTGTATGTTTATATCAGAGGCAGTTGATGTATTTATGAACCCGAATAATATTTCTATTTATGCTTTACTCAGCAACAAAATCAGTTTATATATACATACATACATACATACAAGTTTAATCTATATGGATGAACTATGTGCATATATTATAAACTGAACTACGTCAATTGCTTAGTCAAAATATTAAATTGTTTTCACTTCTGTGTAACAGATTGCGAACCACGGACAAAATAATATTATTCAATAATCATTTGCAATGAATTTTTATAAATTGAACTTTAATCCGTAATCATTGGCCCTCTTATCTTATCAAATATCAACTGATTTGTCTGCAATTAACGCAACGATATATATGTATATATATTTTCCGGTACTCCATAATGCGATCAAATTGATATTGATTGAAATATTTCGGAATTTGTATTATAAATGTTTTCTCTTTCTCTTAATATTTGTCTTTAATCCTTAGATCATTAGCTATAACTTAAAAAATTTGTATATGACCTTCCTTTAATCTCTTATCTGATCTATACTTTATCTTATTTGCAGCTTACCGAACAGACGATGGTCAGCCTTGGGTCTTGCCTGTGGTGCGAAAAACGGAAATATCCATCGCGACGGATGAGTCAATTAATCACGAGTATTTGCCGGTGACGGGTGAGCATTCAAATAATGCCAATATATATTTCTTATTTATGTATATATATATATATATTTTTTTTTTTTTAAGGATTGGAGACGTTTACGCGTGCAGCCACCGAATTGGTCTTGGGTGCGGATTCAGTAGCCCTGAAAGAGAAACGTGTAAGTATATCAGATGAGCTCAACTTCTAGTAAACCTTAGATGACACAGGAATATATTTATAGTCAAAGAATATATTGATCTATATATAGTCTAAGAGTCTTTGCATAGTCGTATACCACCTTAGAGCGGGTATTTCGTATACTTTATATTTATTAAATATTTATTTCCTATTTATCATATTCCAGGCCTTTGGTGTACAAACGATATCGGGAACAGGAGCGCTGCGTGTGGCTGCAGAATTTCTGCTACGTCAATTGAAACGTAACTGCGTTTACTATTCGAATCCGACATGGGAGAATCATCACAAGATTTTCGCCGATACGGGATTCACCAATCTGAACTCCTATCGCTATTGGGACCAAAACAAACGCCAGCTGGACTTGGAGGGCATGCTCGCTGATTTGGATAAGGCGCCAGCTGGAGCTGTCATCATCTTGCATGCGTGTGCACACAATCCCACGGGCATGGACCCCACTCAGGACCAATGGAAGCAAATTGCCGATCTTATAGAGCGCAAGAACCTTTTCCCACTCTTTGATTCGGCATACCAGGGCTTTGCCAGCGGTGATCCCGATCTGGATGCCTGGGCGATACGTTACTTTGTCGATCGTGGCTTTGAGCTATTTGTTTGCCAATCCTTTGCCAAGAATTTCGGTTTGTACTGCGAGCGCGTTGGAAACTTGACGATAGTACAGCGAAGCGGCGCCACCCGGGACATGATCCATTCGCAGATAACTCTGATCGTGCGCGGCATGTACTCGAATCCGCCAGCGTATGGTGCTCGCATTGTGTCCAAGGTATTGAATACTCCTGCATTGCGTCAAGAGTGGATGGACTGCATCATAACCATGTCGAGTCGCATTCGGGAAATGCGTAAACTCCTGCGCGACAAGCTCGTGCAATTGGGAACGCCTGGAAACTGGGATCACATCGTCAGCCAGATTGGCATGTTCTCCTACACGGGCCTCAACGAGAAGCAAGTGGCCGTGCTCATCAAGGACTATCACATCTATTTGCTGAAAACTGGCAGAATAAACATGTGCGGCCTGAACACGGGAAATATTGAGTATGTGGCTCAAGCCATTCATGCAGCTGCGACCTTGACTCCAGCTAACTTATAATCAACGAAAATCAAATGTTAAAGCTTATCGCATACTCTGGTGGCCTACATAGCAGGTGCCTCGGAAAGATTTAAAAAATAGTGTCGAGTTACGAGTAACTTCCGCATGCATTAGGAGATTGCATTTTCTAGAATTATACAAGTGTATTAAATAGCTCTGCTTAGCATTTTATAGTAAATTTGTAATCAATGTCAGCTGGAATACTTTAATCCAATAAATATGAATAAATATGTAATCAAATTATTTATTTATTTTAAATAAATTATACGGGTTTTTTATTTTCCTTTAGAATACGCTAAGTTTGAACTGAATGCCGCGCTTGATTCAAATTTATTTAATATCGATCAATATTTAATATCAGATTTATTATCGATAATTACTTTGTATCAAAACAAAGGCATAAAAAAGTTCCCAAATTAAGTCCTTTTTGCTTAAAATAAGCCAAATTACATTATATGCAAATATTGAATGAACAAGAAAAACTGAAATCTGAATGAACCGAACTAATTTCATTTCCAGCAACCTTTGCACCTTATACTCTACAGCTTATTGCATATATTGAATCGACTCTATATATATAAACAGAAATCACTGTTGCTTACCCTCAGCTATCAGCTATTCTTCCAATCAAGTTCTAATTGTATTTCCAGTTTTAATGCTTGTAGTTGTGGTTTCGGAATTTCTAAGATTATCGACATAATTTTTGAGTTATTGAAACTAATTTTGAGGAATAAACAGCACCCTGTATTTTTCTTTAATGACTTAACAAAACACACTAAAAAATACCCAATCTGTTGAAGTAAATATTCTATTCAACAGTGTTGCATAACGTTTGTCTAATATTGACGAAATCTTGTTTAGCTTACAATTTACAATGGCAGGTAATAATTATAATATTGCAATCGTTTAAAAACATTTCACTAAGTGGAGCATATGTAGACAAAGCGAAACCACAAAAAGCCACCAGTAGCAATGAGCCAACTGCAGCCAATGTAGACAGTACGCCACTTTTTCCACCAACTAAGCCCGGCAAGCCCGCCAACTATGGCACGAACAACACTTTGGAGCTCTTGGAGCGAATACCCAGCCAAGTGGTCGACCTCAAGCTGGACGAAGTACTCACTGCCGTGAAAACAGTCGATAACCTGTGTGATTATCCACGCTGCAAGACCCGGACAAGCCTAATGGGCCAGGACTGCGAACACTGTAGCAAACGATTCTGCTTCAAGCACGGCCTGCCCGAGGTCCACGGCTGCGGCGAGCTGAAGAAGCGCGAAGCCCGCAAAGAATTTCTGCATCCCAAGCCATTGAAGACTATACGCCAAGAAGAGGAGCACAAGAATGCCAAAAAGAAGCTAAATGAAAAGCTTAAGAACATGCAAGTCGGCCGCATGCAGAAGTCGGGCGGGGCTAGTGATAAAAAGAAGAAATAGACTCGCATCCCATAGGATTCACATACATATACATATATTATAATGTAATTTTAAAAAATTTCTAGTTAAATATTCCTGAATATACATATGTACATTAACCGTTGATCACGCATACTGTAAACAAAATCAGCTGATCGAATTCTCTCCTCGGTCCAAGGTGTTGCTGTGCTCCGCTCGAAGAACTATGTGTTTAAAAATTGGAAATTTAATTGGATGCCACGACGCCCTGTCGCCAGCTATACTCAGGGTCAGTCGCCTGAGCCAAGGATACGCGAATACTTCTACTACATCGATCATGAGGGCATGGTGTGTACCCACACATACATACATATGTATGTATGTAGCTGTATGCATGCATATGTGCCGTTATTCTCGTTGCCCTATGCTTTCTTCCACTTGCAGCTCTTTTTAGACGATGCAAAAATGAAAAACTTCACATCCTGCTTTAAGGAGAAGAAATTTCTAAAATTCTTCTTCAGCCGCCTGCGTGTCAATGAAACGCAGCGCTACGAAATGTTTCCCTACATGTCGCCCTGTGGTCGTGAAAGGAATTTTATTCGCTGCGATGACACGCCCATTGTCTTTACAGAGCACCTGAAGAGGGATGCTGCTCATGTCCTAACTTATGCACACGGTGGTCCTGATTTATCGATTCCTTTTCAGCCAAACAAGCTCTATATGCACCCTGAAAGCGGACGAGTGTATCATCCAGCCTGGTCGCAAGTAGGCGGCATTGGACTCGTGCGCTCTAAACTGGCCATTGAGCTCAGCCAGAGATTCGTGTTCGCTAGTGATGACAAACCTCCGACACACTTCCGTTGGGATGACACTGAACTAGAGCTGGAACACGAATGGATAAAGGACTGTGAAAAGTTCATTAGGAACTCTAAATTATAGATCTCACAAGACTGCAGAATGTTAGTTAACTACTAGAATCTGTTATATAATTTATACATATACATTGATTGTCATAATTATTCAATGCTTAACGGTTTGAATTCGCCTTCTTTAACTTTAACCCACGACAGTCCAGTGGCAGCGCCACCGCCTCCACTTTCTGGTGGCGTATTTGTGTTCCTTCTGTTGCGTATTTGATCTAAAACAGGTCCATGCAAATCTTCTTGGAACTTTTCAAATACTATGTAATGCGGATCTTCGGTTGGTGGAGTATCGTAGATATGAGCTTTGCTCTCCTTTATGCTCTCCTGAACAAGTGAAGCGAATGCTTCTCGGTTAGTGCTTAGGAGTTTGCTTGCTTCCACGTTGCTCAGCTCCTGGGTACTACCCACGCTACGAACACACTCCAAGGGATCGGCAAATATCACTTGTATGTACTTCAGCACTTGCCAAAGGTGATCCTCTCCGCATCTCCATTCCGGGAATGCATGGCTGATGTCCAAGCTATTTGTATAAGGACATACGAGTGGATGCACTACATTTTGTTGGAAAACAATGGCCTAAATGTACAAATAACATCCCATTATAAAAGAAAAAACAAATAATATAAGTAGCGCCTTACTGGTATAGTTTTATCGTCTGGAAAACCATCTGGCAAGAGTATTGAGAAACGGAATACGCTATTTTCGTAGAAGCCTTGGCGACCAAAGAAAACTCCAAACCATTCTAAAAAAGAGATTAAATAGGAATTAAATGATCGATTTTTATACAATCATATACTCACGCAACGAATTAGCATAGCTCGGAATTACATATATGCCTGAGACCTTTTCTGACTCAATCATTTTGCTGTGAAGATAAAAAAATTGTTATTGTGGGCGATCTGTGTATTCTTTTCAATTCTTACTATTCCGCCAAAATTTTATACTCCTGGTGGATTGTGGCAAGTAACAGCTTATCATCTTTCTTTTGAGCATCGACGTCGAGAGTCATTTTTATTTGTATACAAATAAATCTATAAAGTTTGTGCAGCCTGTTGATTATAGAGAGTAGTATCGAATAGTGTATCGAATGCATTGTATATCGATATAAGTATCGATGCCCTTGCAATTTGTGTCAACTTTTAAAAAGTTCACACGAAAATAAAAAAGTGATATGTCTTTAAAGTTTTTAAAATATATGTAACTATATCAAATATAAAATAATAAATATAATGCAATTGAAAGTATTCAATTATTTATATACTTAAATTGAAAGTATTTGCTTAAGCGAGCTATACCTGGTTCCTATAAGAACTAGTTTAAATACTTATGATCCAGCCCTGCGCACATTTATTTGTAATAAATTAATCTAAGTATGCGGTAAGTGGCAATGAGGATAATTTAACTACTCGGAGCTTTACGACCTATTTCCTTACTAGAATTATACAACGACAATGTATTGTAAGTTAGAAACAGATCCAGTGACTGCCAAGGGGGACGCACCAAATTTCTCAAAAGAAGATGTAAACAACTATAAACATGAAGAACTTAAAGGGAAACCTGAAGCGGAAGCTGAAAGCTCCAACAAATCGAAAAATGAGAAGATTGTACCTGAATTCTATAACAAAGCACAAAAATATTGGTCGGAGGTGCCAGCAACAGTAAACGGCATGCTGGGCGGCCTGGGCTACATCAGCGCAATCGATATACAAGGCTCAAGGATATTTCTACGCGAACTCAAAGTTCCTGGAAAAAAACTAGCTCTGGACTGCGGCGCTGGCATTGGACGAGTCTCACGGAATCTGTTAATACCAATATTCGAAACAGTTGATCTAGTCGAACAAGATGCCGCCTTCGCTGAGAAGGCACGAGAGATATGCACATCGGAATCTGTTTGTCGCCATAGTTTGGGTGAAATATACAATATGGGGCTGCAGGAGTTCTCACCCACACATAAATATGACCTAATCTGGAGCCAGTGGGTCCTAGGACATCTAACAGATCCGGATCTTGTGGCATTTTTCCGCCGGATGCGACTCAGTTTGCAGCCAGGTGCTTACTTTTGTATCAAGGAAAACGTCAGTACATCGAAAGAGGTGATTAAAGATGACGAGGATTCATCGATTACGCGACCGCTAGAATCCTATGAGCGCTTTTTAAGAGAAGCTGGTTTGCGTATTGTGAGAAAAGTGCGTCAACAAAATTTCCCTAAAGGACTTTTTCCGGTGTATATGATTGCCTGTAAATCCCTGCCCGATGGCGGCAAATAGACATAAACAATAGCATTAACTAAGTATTTATGACAAATAATATAAAATCTGATATGTAGATAGTTGCTTCCTATACTGCAAATATACATATTTTTCTGCACAGGCAGAAGATTAGACACAATAATTTGATCAACTATATTAATAATTGTATTTTCAAATTGATATTTAATAATTTAGGGGTCCACTCAAACATGTCAATAAAAAACAGAAAGAAAAACATTTATTTTCAGAAATTCTTTACAGAGAATATTAAATAATCTAAATATTTGAAAATTGTGTCCCATAAGAATTTATCGGTACATACTGATATCGTTAGCAACTCTAATTGAGTAAACGAATGAAACAGCTGACTTCAACGGCTTCATCGACCCTCAATCATCGATTACTAATCGTGTTGGAATTTAAGAACGCTTTTAAAGGAAGTCCCAAAATGTCGAAACGTGTACAACCGGTGTGGCAAGCACCAAAAGCCTCAACACGGCCCCAATTAAAACTGTACAATAGTCTTACCAGACAAAAGGAGGAATTCGTACCATTGGAGGGTAACAATGTCAAGTGGTATAGCTGCGGCCCCACTGTGTACGATGCTTCGCACATGGGCCATGCCAGGTGAGCCACATCAGCATGCACAGTTTGATTGTAATCTAAACTTGCTTTGCTTGCATGCTTCACAGATCTTACATTTCCTTTGATATTTTGCGACGCATATTTGCTGACTACTTTGGCTACAACATCCACTATGTCATGAACATCACCGACATCGATGACAAGATTATAAAGAGAGCCCGTCAATATCATCTCTTTGAGCAGTATGCAGCCGCAGCTGCTCAGTTGCCACTTGAGCAATTGCTGAACGAGCAGAAAGAAGTGCTCAATCTGCTACAAGTTAAGTGTGATAAAAATACAGATGCCGATAAGAAAGTCATGCTGGAAAAGATGTTGCAACGTATGAACGATGCCGTCGAAGGTCTAACCAAAGCTGTCAGCAGTGGCAACGAAGTGGAAATCACTAAAATGAGAAGCCATTATTTAGCCGAAGCAAAGGATCCCATTGCCGAGTGGCTGGATGGAAAACATGGTGCTCAAATTAATGATAATGCCGTCTTCGAAGCGCTTCCCAGATTTTGGGAGGATAAATTTCACACTGACATGAAATCACTCAATGTAAGTCAATTGGCTCACTTTATAGATAAAGTTGGTAAAATTGATCAATTCCAGATTCTACCACCACATGTATTAACGCGAGTCTCGGAGTATGTGCCTCAGATTGTTTCATTTATACAGCGTATTATTGATAATGGCCTGGCCTACGAAGCCAATGGCTCTGTCTACTTTGATGTGAATGGCTTTGACAAGCGAGATAAGCATCACTATGCTAAGCTGGTGCCCGAGGCCTACGGAGACACAGCATCGCTGCAGGAAGGCGAGGGCGACTTGTCCGTCACCGAGGATCGCCTCTCGGAGAAGCGTTCGGCCAATGACTTTGCCCTGTGGAAAGCCAGCAAGGCTGGCGAGCCATGGTGGGACAGTCCTTGGGGTCGTGGTCGTCCTGGCTGGCATATCGAGTGCTCAGCCATGGCTTCAGATATCTTTGGTTCCATATTTGATATACACACTGGAGGTGTCGACTTAAAGTTTCCACACCATGACAACGAACTGGCCCAGTCCGAGGCTGCGTTCGGGGAATCCGAATGGGTGAAGTATTTTCTGCACACCGGTCACCTGACAATCGCCGGCTGCAAGATGTCCAAGTCTCTCAAGAACTTTGTAACCATAGAAGAGGCATTGAAGAAGAACTCGGCGACTCAATTGCGTCTTGCATTTCTGCTGCACTCCTGGAAGGATACGCTCGACTACTCAGAAAACACCATGGAAATGGCCACGCAGTATGAAAAATTCCTTAATGTAAGTTGAAATGAAGAAAATATTATACGTAAACTCATATTACGCCATTCCTTAGGAGTTCTTTTTGAATGTCAAAGACATAACACGCCAGATGACAGCTGGAGAACCCATGCAGCAGTTCAGTGAGTGGACTGCAGTGGAGGCGGCCCTGCAAAACAAATTTAATGAAGCCCAGGTGCAAGTGCACGCAGCTCTCTGTGGTACGATTTAGTATTTCAATTATTGCTGTAATGATAACCAATCTCTTTTCATAGATAACATTGATACGCGCAGCGCTTTAGATTGTGTTCGTGAGCTGGTTTCAACGACGAATATTTACATAAGAGACAATAAGGCACGGCTTAACAACCTGTTGCTGCAGAAGATCGCCCTCTATGTGACGGACTTGTTGCACATATTTGGAGCAATTGCTGGTCCGCGCGGTGGCATTGGATTCCCGTTGAGAGGCGTAGATTCGGGTTCAGCAACTAATGATCACGAGGCCGTAGTAATGCCATACGTACAATCAGTGGCCGAGTTCCGTAATTTAGTTCGTGAACAGGCGAAGGCATTGAAAGCGTTTGACATACTGAAACTGTGTGATGAACTCCGTGATGATGTGTTGCCCAACTTGGGTGTGCGCCTGGAGGATAAAGATGATGGCAAGTATGCCGTCAAATTGGTTGACCGAGATATGCTGTTGCGCGAACGCGAGGCCAAGCAAGCAGCTGAAGCGGAAAAGGCCTTGGAAAAAGAGCGTAAGAAACAAGCTCTGGCAGAGGCGGCAGCAGCTAAAGAAGCTCAACGTCGCGTTAATCCAAAAGAGATGTTTCTCAATGAAACCGAAAAGTACTCGGCATTTGGAGAAGATGTAAGTTGGAGATATATATATATATATATATATATATATATATATATATATATAAACATTTACATTTACCTACAACTCTCATTACAGGGTCTTCCCACGCATGACAAAGACGGCAAGGAGGTTAGCAAAGGACAACTCAAGAAGCTTCAAAAGCTACAACAGCAGCAAGAGCAACGCTATAAAGAATATTTGGCTACTGTTAATGGAGCGTAGAACTGCCTGCCCTTAATTGATATTATTTAAACAATACTAACTTATCAGCTAAACAGTTAAATCCAGCCTTAGATTTTTGTATTTTCATATGGCCCTAAAACATTTATATATTTAATAAAATTGAAATTCTGCACAGCATTTGTAATTCTGTTTTATGAAAAGTACACAAAAATCGTACATATATAGATTTAATGATATTTAAGGAATGGACTTTTGTTTTATTTTTTCACCATCCAAAAAAAAAAAAATAAAAATTTGTATAGTGTCAGTGAGAACATTCAAATAGCATTATGTGTAGTCAAATCTTTGTTGAATTACACAACTATATTAGTAAATGCTTTCTCCTCTTATATGGCAAAAGAAATGTTATTCTAGATTTAAATATGGCCAAAATCTAAGTATCTAATCAGCTACTTCTATTCGTTTACTCGATTACAAATTATTTGGAAATGTTTACAACTTAAAACAAAATTAAAAACCAGCTTTAGCAGGTTATAACATTAATTCATATATCATATTTGGTTAAGTCTTGCGTAATTCCATCTACTAATTATAATGTATCTGATATTTATATGATGTTTACAAGCTGCCAATATCATTGTAACGTTTCAATTTGTCTGGGAAATTGTCTCTGAATAGAACGGGATCGGCCCTGAACTCAACTGTACGCAGAGGCATGCGTCCATAGATCTTTGAGAATCGATCAATGCAAGCCGAACGCTCCCGCATATGATTCAAGTCGGCTGACAGCATTTCCGTATTCGTGCACTCGGGGCACTTGAACTTCTTGCGCGGCGTGACTTTAATTGGCGGATTGTTTGTGATGTTCGCAACGAGAAAGTTCATAGCGATATCCTCACAGTTCATGTGGTCATCGACCCAATGCTTAATGTCGCCTGGCATGGCATATGTGTACATGTGGCTCCAATACTTATGATGAAATGCTGCGCCAGTGAGCACCATTGATATTTGATTCGTCCATTCGGACTCGTAGTGCCAGCGCATCGTAGCGTTATCCCAGACATGAATGCGACTAGGAAAGCCAACAATGTGATCCGGAAACTCGCGCCACACTTCATAACTGAAAGAAAGGATTATATAGGATTACTAATATAGGTTAATCGTAAAACATTTAAGCGACGTACCCAAAATCAAGCTCATCGCTGGTCAACATAATGATATCATCATCTATGGTTAGTATTGCTTCAGTTTCAATTTCAGGATAGGGATAAAACCTATTTGAGAGCTTGTTCTCGCGAGTCTGTATGATCTTCAAGGGCTTCGAGATTGTTGGGAAAGTAGATACTGTAAAAGAAGCCATATTAATGATTGTAACTGGAATAGTAATAAACTTACAATGTGGGGGCATCTTCTTCTGATTGTTCCAAATAACCAAAATGCTTTGCAGCGATGGCACAACTGCGAGCTTCTGTATGAGAAGGAACAAACTCTCGACCCGATCATAGGTCAGAATAACAGCTGTAAAGCCTTGAGATTTCGGAGCGAGAGATGTAAGAAATAGCGGATTGAACGTGGAATGGCTATTTCTCTTAACCACATTCCATTGCCGACTGCTGCGCGCCAGCAATGGAAAGATGCGACTCTCAAGTATCTCCAGCGCCGTAATGGTGATGGTCTTCAGATCCTTGAAGTAGTTGCTGTAGAGCCATTGCACCTGCTTCTGCATCTCAACAACTTTGACGTTTGAAATCGATTCCAATTTGCGCATGACTGAGTGCAGCTCCGATTCGCGTATGCGAACAGAAGTCAGGGACCAGTCGATGACATCCTCGAAGGGCTGCACATAGTTGTCAATGGCTATCACAGGAATGCAGCCCTGCGACATGATCTCGATTAGATCCGGCTGGCCAATGCGCAGACTCCGTCCGAGGAAGCAGAACTTGCCACGGCCCAGCACGCGTGGATATTCCAAGCGCTTTTGATTGGTCTTTGTCAAGGTGCAGCGAGATTTCAGATCTTTGTTATCACAGAGCCCAAGCATTAGAATTTGCTCTGCATTCTTAGCAGTCATCGTTAGATCCGTCAGCGTTCGCAGATTCTGTGGCAAAAGATTCAGCTGAGCTGAGACTAGCAAATATTTACGATGAGCTGCGCCGTGAATTGGCAACAAGTTGGTTTGGTGCACCAACGGACTCCAAACGGGTATGGATACATCAAATCCACGCCGATAAGTCCAGCTATCAAAGCCGCCACCCAAAACGATGGCGTTGTCAATGTTCACGTCCAAGATGGTGTTATAGTTGGGCGCGCTGCCCGGCAGCATGTTGAAGATTAAGTGATTCTCCCCGCGATCCCAGAAGTTGAGCGAGGCCAGGGCTGGGCCAGCCAAATGCTTGTCGAACACATCCTGATTCAGCAGGTCCAAGCTAGGCAGGAAGAGGCAAGCTTCGTTTGGATTTGACGTGTAGTAGCGACTCTTGTGCACCGCCTCCAAGATCTGAAAGTATTCGCTTGACAATGTGCTGGCGACTTTATCGGTTTTCTCGTCCAAAAACTCTTGCAAGGGGTAAATGTAGACTTTGAGTGTGTCGTGCTCGCACTTGTAAATGTTTAAGCAATCCCAAAAGGTACAATTCACGTTGTGTCCACGATGTTCCGTGTCCGGGCGCAGAAGCACCTCCTGGCTATGCGATATGGACAGATCGAGTACAGCTGCATCTTTTTTGGAGTAGAAGAACCCATCCCGCTGACTAGATAGATCACACAGCAGCACAATTGCACACACGGCGACTACCAGCAAAAGTATGTAAGTCAAGATGTTTAAGATTTGTTCCTTTGGATGATACATAACTTTGCTTCGCTGTTCAGTGCCTAACAAACTTGTGTACTTATTCATTTTTACATTCGTTTCAACAGTTCACTTCTTTACATTATGTCATGTTTCATAATTATCTATATATACTCTCAGATATGCACACAAATGCCATATATCTTGCATAGCCATCAATTTACATCACTTAAACTCGATTTGTTAGGATATTGAGCAGCTGATATGTGTATTAATTAGTGATGTGCATAAATATCGATATGCTGGAAGCAGGTTGTTTTGATTTTAATGTTCGATGTTTGCTGGTTCTGATTGGAAAATATGCATTCAATATTCATTCATATTTTCTATCAGAATAAGAATAATCTTACTCTTTACGCGGTGATTTTGTACAAGACAACACACCTGCTCAAACTCAGGTCATCATATTTTACATTTCAAAACTTGAAAATTCGTAGCAACAACTGCCGCTTAAGTTTATCAAAGCTTAGAGACACATATCGTAAATTTCGTGCGATATTTCTAATTGGAAATTATCGGTCAGCGTGCAGACTTATCGGCTTGACCTTAAAGTGCAGACAAACGCTAAAGTTAAACATGTCGGAAATACTGCAATTGAATAATTCGGATTCAGCTTTTATTACAGCTAATGTTTCGAACTCCCACAATGATACCGTTGCATTTGAGATGAAGTTCGCCAAGGACTTGACCATCTCCCAGCTAAAGGTAGGCATTTAACCACCTTTTTCATAAAAACCAATAACAGATGTGCGAATTACGCTTTCTCAGAGCAAATTGGAAATCTTAACCGGCGGAAGTGCGGGCACCATGAAGGTGGAGTTGTACAAGGGCGACACTCTGGTGACGGCGCTCAGCAACAATGACGCCAAACTGGGTTTCTATGTCAACTGCGACGGCTTGCGGCTGCATGTTATTGATAACTTTGCGAACTTCACATTTGACACCGAAACGGTGGAGAAATTCGAGCTGACAAAGGACCAATACGAGCAGCGGACCGATTCGGTAAGGAATTTCCTAAAGCAGAATCGACTGGGCAAATACAATGAAGAGGAAATGCAGCAAATGGAGATCAAGCGGCGCGAGCAGGCCGAGGAAATGCAGAGACGCGCAGATCTCTGTGTTGTAGGCAGTCGTTGCCAGGTAACTGCCCGCTGGGGTTACTCAGCCAGCATTAGTCACTCATCCATCTTCTCCCTCTCCCTCCCTCACTCTCTCTTTAGGTAACTGTGGCTGGCAATCCAACTCGTCGTGGCGTCATTATGTACAATGGGCAGCTTGAGGGTAAAAACGGCACTTTCATCGGTGTGGAGTACGATGAGCCCTTAGGCAAGAATAACGGCAGGTAAATGGATTTGAGTATTCATAATTAATAACATAATATTAATATATATATATATATATATAATAAATTTAATATCATAAATATAATGTGTTACAGTGTTGGCGGCAAATCGTACTTCGTCTGTCAGCCAAATTACGGCGGCTTTGTCTCGCCGCTCTCCGTGGAAGTGGGCGACTTTCCGGCTGAAACTTTTGATCTCGACGATGAGCTTTAATCGAAAACAGTTTTCTTTTGAAGAGATTCCATTTAATTTATGTACAATTAATATCGTTAACTAACGCATATTGAATTATAATATTTATTGTGATAACTTACTCGAGAGATTTTGATATTTTTGATTAAATTCAATCAATGTAAAAAGCTGAGATGGCGAGCTTTAAAGCGTTATGAATTTTATTCATATTTTGTGAAAATGGCAATTGGTAATGTAACTACTAAGTGGAATAAGGTGCTTTGTTTTGATATATATTACTAGAGCTTCCATTGAATTATAATGCACGCTAGTCAAGAAGTCTACAACAATCCTGAGTGACCTTATCCAGCATAAGCTTTATTTAATAATGACCTTGCTTTGTAAGCATACAACTTACGTCAAATCTATGTTGAGTGGGAGCGTTCCATACATCGTTGAATCAGTGCAAATTTGACTCACGCTCAAAGAACTTAGGTACTCACCTTTGAGCAATCAGACTTTGTTTCAGATTGTCTTCATGCCCAACTCTTTATGATTAAATGAACCGTAATGATTATGATGAACCGTAACAAAAATAAATTCAATGCAAGACAGTAAATAGAAGTGGTTAAATAATTATAATTATATAAATACAATTTACAATTTGTTTTCATATGTCGCTTGTAGCTCGAGAAGGAGTTAAATAAACAAACAGAAAAATAATTTAAGATTTTTTATAGATTTGATAGTCGACGCTCGTGCAGAAACCAACAAAATTAAAAGTAATTTTTGGATAAAATCAGTGAATTTTGACAAAGAATAAAATTTCGCTTAAATTTAGATATTAACAAGAACTGTGTGGTTGCCTCTTTGATGTAAGAAAATGCTTTTCATTTCATATATTTGATGTTTTTGTTTTCGTATATATATCTTTTATTGAATTAAAACGGTGTGGCTCTCACCTACGCTTTCTAGCAATTAACGATATCAATATCAATATATAATAAGTGTGTTTGCATATGAGACATTAGCTTCATATATGGGATGCGTTTATGCTGGTTGTTGTTGGTTGTTGCTGCTGGTTGTTGTTGTTGGTGCTTACTTAAGTTGCGATTACAATTTCGGCTGCTGTTCTGTTATAATATTATGCAAATATGCGATAGTTGAATGAAACATTAATTTTTACCTTGAGATTCTATGCTAAACGTGTTTTCATACTATGATTGGAGCCAAATACATATATATTTGATATATATAAAGTGAGAAAGAGAGAGAGATGGGCAGCGCCCAGATCTTTCCAATTTGTATGCATGTTTTTTATAGTTATTATCAATATTATTATTATTTAGAGAGTTGTGGTGCGTAACATAGCTACTTTCTTCTGTTTGGTGTTTGGTTTATCGTTATCCATAACATTCGCATTCGGAGGATGCTGCTCTGCCACCTCACTTGAGTGCTTTGATGTGCTTGCCTTCTTCTCTGCTGAGTTGGAGTTGGAGTTGTTGGTTGATGTGAATTTGCGCACAATTAGACTTCTAGTGTTCTTGATGTTTCTTTTAAATCGATTTCCTTTGCTGTCACTGGCCATGGCCACGCCACCTTCCTTGTTGTCTTTGTCTTGAGATTCAATATTGTTACTGGGCATTGACTCTAGCTGCGCACGCCGCCGCCGCCCCTCGTCCTCATCTTCATTGTCGAGCGAGCGAAACGCATCAAATTTGATTTGTGATTTCATGGGCTCCTCCTCCTTTGAGCGGAAGGGCAAGTAAACTTGAAAGGTCGACGACAGCATGCCTCCGCCGCCGCCGCCGCTGCCCGAGCTCTTCTTCTTGGGGCGATTCCGATTCTTGAATCGGTTTGATCTTTGCTGTTGACTAAATGAACGACGCAGCAACGATTTGTCAGCCAGTTGATTGTTGGCAGTGGAGGTGGTTTTCGTATCGCTGCCATCGGTGGTGCTGCTGGTGGCGGGGCCCGTAGCTGTGGCCGTGGCTGTGGCTGTGCAGCTCTCATTAGTCGTTTTGTCAAGTCACAGACGGAGATCAAAAGCAATGCGAGACGCAATGTTTTTGAAGCCAATGCTAGTACCTGCAAAGAGTGTACAAGAAGCAGTTAGTAAGGCATATTTTTATGTCAGAGCCAGCTCTTCACTTACCAGAAATACGCTTAAAGCGAACGCCGTTCAGCGAGAGTCGCGGCAATTTGCAAACTTCAATTTCCCACTGAACCAAGGAGTCGGTATTGGGATCGCCGTGCACACACCAGAGTACAAATCTGTGGAGGCAGACGAATATATATATATATCAGTTATATATGTTGTATCTGAACAATCATGTTATCATTACCTCTCGCGCTGCTCGTAGTCGCAGTTGTTTTGATCAAGCACTTCCCTTATCTTCTGCATGATCTGATCGGGCATCAGCGGCGATGTCGTCTTCATCGACCACGTGAAACGCAAAACTCTTGGCTTGGCTGCCTCTTCCGTTGTAGATGTACTAAAAGTTAATTGATTAATTCAATAAATCATATAACTAAAATTGCGCTTAATTGTCTAACTTAAGTCTTCGTCTTGCCTAATCTGTTCTGAGCTAATATTTGAATATTAACTTAACTTAAATTTCTATATTTTTCAATTTTTTTAATTAATTTTATTTTTTTGTGAACAGTTATAATTTTTTTTTAATTTTCAAAACAAAATAAATATTTTGAATTTTGGAAAAAAATATAATTAAATATTACAAGAAATTATTTACATTATTAATTTACATATTCCTAAAACTTGATTCTATTTAATTTTGCAGAAAGTGAAAAGCAAATTACTTAATTAAGCAATACCTGAGTAGAACATGAAAATACGCCTTATATACCTGTACTTTATAGAGTATACTCTATGTGTTCTATAGTATACCCAATATATTCCTTTCTTTATCGTGTATACTCTATATATAGTCTCTATAGACTCTGAAGTCTGTATAAGCTCTTTACTTTATAGAGTATACTCTATATATATATATACACTCTATAGAATCTCAAATCTACATAAACTCTCGAAACTCCCATACTCTAAAGACACTATAAAATTTCAAAAACTTAAAACCAAATCGAAATACTATATAATATTTACGTAATTACAATTTGAACACATTTCGGAAATGTTTTTATAAATATTTAAGCTCAATTTTTATTGCATTTTAATATATTAATAATAACTAAAAAACAATATGAAAATATACCGCTTCATTAATATTCGTTCGGGATGATATTTAGATGATGTTGGTTGGGAATGTAGAAATAAAAATGTCAAATTGGTTTGAGGTTTAAATACTCTTTGCTTTCTTTAACAAATTTTAATCCACATAATTTATTGCTAATTAAATGTATTTATTTAATCATATATTGTTGTTGTTGTTTTCTCTTTTCTTCTTTGAAACTTAATATATATAGATTAACTAGGTCGGCGCACTGAAGGTGCCCGAGGGTAACACGATTTACAGTTAATAATCAGCTGTACAAATAAAATGTTCACACATGCACATATATATTTTTAATACATTTCTCTGTTTCAATTTATGTTTTATAAATTTGTATACGTTAACTAATTTAATCATTGCTCTTAAACGACTAAAAGACGCTTGCTTTGATGCGCTTAGACTTCCAACATCGACATCGATTCGATTTCGACATCGACTTCGACTTCGACTTCGACTTCGATTGCATAATAATCAGTTTTTGTTTATGTTTATTTTTTGTTGTATCAAACTTTATTTCGCTTTATCGATCGGTGATTGTATGTGATACTCGGAAACAGTTTATAAATACATATACCTGCGTACATACATACATACATACATGGATAGACTACATATACAAAAGTGTTTTCAATCAATTTCAATTTCAATTTGTAATTTTATTTTTTATAACTCGCAGCTGCTTTGGGTGTGTATATATATATAGTAATTATACATGTGTGCATACATGTATATATGTATATATAATTTCCATTTGATTCAGTATACATACATATACACACACATATATATACCCTCATATATATATATTTATAATTAAAATATAGCGTGTCGCATTTAATATTAATAATAATTTCTCTTTCCTTTTTCCTTTTTTTTTTTTAAATTAAAAAAAAAAAGAACAAGTAAGAATGCTCTAGTCGAGACGGCTCGACTAGGAGATACTCTGAGCCCTGCGAAGTGCCGATACTTCAAATATTCTATGCTTAGTTTACATATACATATGTTGCCAGCAACACATACACACACACAGACACACGCGCAAGCACACGCTCTGCCAACTGCGCAGTTGACGTAGCGACAGCGCTTGGGCTGCAAGACTCCTACGCTATGGTAAATTAAATGTTTAATAACTTTTTTTCTAGCAGGACTTTTTGATTCAAACTTTCAGGGCATGATTATGTTATTCATATGTGTGTATGTGCCGAAGCACAAGTCTCTAGTATTTGAAATGCGTTTTTTGCAAATTTAGGGCGAAGGGGGCGTGGCATCCAAAATCCAAAAATTACAAAATGTCTGCATTCACAACAGGCATCTACACAGTAAATTTCATGTCTCTAGCTCTTACGGTACGTAAAAGAGACGAAAAGTTATCGAAATTTATCGATAAAAAGAGAACGGGAAGAGTTATCGAATTTTTGAAAAAAACTCGTATAGCGTATGGTATTCAGGAGTATACATGTCAAATTTCAGCTCTCTAGCTTCTGTGGTTTACGAGATCGCTGCGTTCACACAGACGGACGGACGGACGGACGGACGGACGGACGGACGGACGGACGGACGGACGGACGGACGGACGGACGGACGGACAGACGGACAGGGCTATTTCAACTCAGCTCATCGAGCTGATCAAGAATATATATACTTTGTATGGTCTGCTACGTCTCCTTCTGCCTGTTACATACATTTTCACAAAAACATTATACCCTGATTTCCCATTTTCAATGGGCTCAGGGTATAAAAAGCAGAAGAAGAAGCAGCAGAACATACGTGGCAACAGTTCCTTTCTGATAATTTCATAGATGATTTGAAATTTTTTCGTTTATTTTTAGATCAAATCAAATCAAAATTATAATTTAATTTAATTTAATTTACAAAGAAAGAAAAAAAAAGTTTTTTCCTTTTTGTTTTTGTTGTTGTTTTGTTTACTTTAAATATATATATATATATGTATTTTTTAATTAATATAAATGTGTAAGTATAATTAGTTAATAATTTTGTATTAAAACATAGACGCTTTGTTTTTGTTTTTTTGTGAATTTCTATTAACGGTAAACGGTAACGGTAACGGTAACGGTAACGGAACTCAACGATGTCGATGTTCTTTTGGAGGAGGGGATTGGCTTATCGAATCGGAAGGAATCAAAACCGCTCTGATCTCTGATCTCTGATTAACTGTTTTGATCTGTATGAATCATAACTGTATATCTGTATCTCTCTGTCTCTCTGTTATCTGTCTCTCTCTCTCTCTGTTATCTCTCCGTCACGAGCGTTTACTTTAGGGGAATCGTTTCTTTCTGTTTGTTTTCAGTTTGTTTAGAACTATTAACAAGAAGTAGTTAATGCTTGTTTTTGTTTGTTAATTACTGGTTTGGCCTAAAATTAAAGAAAAAATTTTAAACAAATTATTCACGGCTGGAAAAAATATTAATAATGGGTGAAAAAAAAAAAAACAGAAGAAAAAGAAGAAGAAAACAAATACGAGAAATTAAATCAAAAAAGTTCAAACGGAAAAAATGTTAAAAACCAAAAAAAAAAAAAACAAAATTATATAATAAAACATTTTTTTTATTTGTTTATTCATTTGTTTTCTTTTGTTTGTTCTTTTCTCTTCATTGAAATATTTGGAAAAAGAAAAGTAAACGCAATTTTTTTTTTTGCAAATTTAAATAATCAAAATTTTGTAAAAAAAAAAAATAGTTTAAAAATTTAATTTGGAAATGAAAAAAAAAAAATTAGACGAGAAACAGTTTTTAAGGTTCCTAATCGGTGGCATGATAATGTATATACACAAACATGGGTAGATAAAAAGAATAAGAATAAGAAGTAGATGTGAAGGACATACAGAAGACTTAATACCCTGCTTATGCACATAACAGTAAATAGAAAGTAAAAGAGTGACGGAGAGCGCGCGACAGAGCGATTGAATATATCTCAAATCGAACGAAAAACAGATCTCTCAGTGCAGGGCTAGCCCAATGGGATGCTGTTCATTCCGATCTGTATATATATATATATATGTATATATATCTATATAGTTACATATGTATGTATGCGAAGTTTTGTATTTGTTTTGTATCCGCGAATTGAGTTTGATCAAAATCAGTCTAAAGGAATCTCAAATAGTTTCAACCGAAGTTTTGTTTTTTGCATTTTTTATATATATATTTATAAACTTATTTAGTTAATCGAATTCATTCTTAACCAATTACCCCTGTGTGTGTGTGTGTGTGGGTGGGTGGCTGTGTGTGTACGTAATTCCATAAGTCTTTGGTGTTTATGATATTAACATATACTTGCTCATATTTTCGATTATTTTTAAACATTTGTTAGTTTCAATGAATTAGAATAAAAAAGAAAACAAATGAAAAACCAAAAAAAACAAATCTCAAAATAAAATTACAATTAAATGAAAATGTTTCATTAATTTGATTAAAAATTCAAAATAAAAACACGCTACATGCAACCAAAAATAATTTAGTTTTTTAATATAATTTCTAAAATATATTCGAAATACTTTTAAAAATTTATAAAACCAATTTGAAAAAAAAAATACATGCAGAATAAAAAAATCAATAAACAAAAATGCGAAGCATTTGCCCTCTATAAACAATTTGAAACCCTATGGAATAAAAGCTTTAAAGACAAATTTGAGTTTAATTTCAATTTCAAAATTTGGCAAACAAGCAAGGCTTTTTTCGACTTGCTGAATTGGAATTTGAATCTGAAAGCAGAAATTACTGCGCCAGTTGGCGCCAGAGCTGAAGTATTCGAGAAATTCCCAAATTGGAAATTTCATTTTAAGTTTAATGTATCAACAGGAAAATTAAAAAATAAATGGATTTACATTTAAATTCATTCTTTCTGGAATTACTAATTTTTTAGATATTTTCCAACTTAATTTTAATCATTAAAAATATGAATAATTTTGTATCAACTTTATTTTGAAGTAAATATAAAATAAGCCCAAAATTGCACTTTTGCTTAGATTTGGTCATTTTATAGTAAGGGTATTCCCTTATTCAGTTTTAGATTCCGCTTCAGCACAGCTTGTTTCGCCTTCATCTTGTTTACGACAAATTTCTGTTTATTCGTTAAGTTTGACATTTCATAATAATTTCAATTAACTTTAAAGTCAATTTAATTAGCCACAAAATTGAGTATGTGAAATAATTCAAAATTTACATAAATATTTTATTTCGTTTACAATTTAGCAACTATATATAAAATGATTAAAATATTATCCATTATTTGATTATTTTTAAAGTTAATTTTGTAACTAATTAAACAGCGAGTTTTCGTTTTACATTTCAATATCAGCTTAGTTTCTAGGGACTGCCCTCGATTCTTGAATTAATTATTTGAAAACAGAAAAAAAATGTAACGGATTTGGTACAAAACATAAACACATACATATGTACATATATGTGTATGTGCAAATATGCAAGAATGAAACATGAAACAAACAAATTATATTTTTAAATCCAAAAGGAAAATTACAAAAATGAAAAAATTTAATACAAAAAAATGTGAAAAAATGAAAAATTGTTTAAATTTGAAAATTTCTTTCAACTGCATTTGCTTTTCTTGTAATATTTAGAGAAGAAATAACAACAAAAATCAAAAATAAAATCAAATCAAATCAAATTGATGTGATATGCCGGGGGCACACTTACCGTTTGCTAAAACGGGAGGAAAGTTTCGAAAAGAAGCTCATGCGACCCGGATGAGGGGAGTCACCGGATGCTCCACTTGTGCCGGAGTATTCCAGCGCCGTGTTGTTTCGTGCCCTGGTTTGACCTACAACAACAAATATCATATTATTAGTCATAAGCTATAGATGGAAGAACATCAATAAACACTGGCTAAGCTTACTAGAAACACACAGAACTACAAAAAGTTTCAGATAGTTAACTCTAGATTGAAAAGAATATATATATATATAGATATATGTACTTAGACAACTATTTAAACTATTTATGTATATATTTTTAATAATTTAGTAATTCTTTATTACAGTAATAGCTTAACTATGACAATCTTTAGCTGTCATTCTGCATGAGCAATTGGTTTTGTTGTCCTGTTAAACTCATTATTCAGTTATAGGACAATATATCTTTAATCTATAAAATAAAAAACTTAAAATATAAATATATATATATATGCTTATGTATATAAAATATAATAAATCTGACTTCTTTTCATATTGTAGATCCCTAAAAGTTGAAGGATTTTATGCCCGTTCACATAATCAAAACGGGTATATCAGCTTTACCTCAATCGTTGTCCTTTCGTCAGGTTTTATGAATACTAAAGACTTATAATATATATATTATATATAAATTAGATATATTAAGACCTCGTATCATATAGATTTTTACGTTATTAATCTATTGATTTTCCCACATTATTGCCCACAGATTCTATTATTTATCTGGTCTTGGAATTTCATATAGATACGCATATATTACGCCCATTTCGGACACACTTCTCAGCTCATCCACTATATATTACCACTGTAAATCAAGCTAAAACTGTACATTTTTACATTTTAAATAAACTTTCTCTTCTCATAGTGAACGGGCATTTCGCACTCGGTCACGCCCGATTGCAGTCTTACATATTAGTAATAATAATATTTGACTAAAGATTGATTTAAACTTCACTATATTCATTATCGATAGTATAACGATTGATATTTGTTTGCTTGAAGCACCTACGTGCAATTATCGTAATGTTTATGTTTTATATATATAACAATGCATCTCCGACTCGATTTGGACAATCGTGCATGATCGAAACGAACATTAAATTAAGGTAAAGCAATCCACTAGAAGATGAGAAGCGATGTTGGACGGATGCATAAGACAACAACAACAAAGCACAAAATAGCATACAATAATAATAATAATAATATTTGTAAGAATAATATTAATATTTATATTAATAATAATAGTAAGAATTGAGCATTCGTATAGTTAACTCTTAAATTTACAAATTTCATTTATTTTACGTGCTTATGAAATTTACATTTTTCTTTTTTTTATGATTTAATGAAAAGAGAAAAAAAGTCGGATAATTAAAAAAGAAACTTAACAGAAATCGATAGTTCGATAACTCGATATTATTATTTAATTTAGTCTATATAAAATGTTTGTTTTTAGTAAAATTGAGTGAGTAAAATTAAGTTAAGTTTTACTAAAACTAATAAAAATAATTCAAACAGAAAAACTCACCAGAGTGAAAGGTTGAACGTGATGGAACATTCCTTGGAAAGTGTCTGCTTGATTTAACAGCCGATGCCATTCTAAGTCGATCGAACAGACTATATATATATATATATAATATATAGTGTATATATATATATATATATATATGTACAAGTACAATACATGTATGCACACACATACGTATGAATGGATATCGATCGAATCATTCAGTCAGTTCGTTGTTATATATAGTCCAATGAATTGCATATATC
Source organism: Drosophila peninsularis (assembly GCA_035047485.1). Lineage (NCBI taxonomy): Eukaryota > Metazoa > Arthropoda > Insecta > Diptera > Drosophilidae > Drosophila > Drosophila peninsularis. The sequence goes on from JAWNPN010000035.1 coordinate 766,759, forward strand.
AGAAAACGAATGTATTTTTTATATATATTTATATATATATATATCAGTTTATAGTTTGATCATTTGATATTTTGTGCAATGTGTGGTTTGACCGTTAATATTAACAGGCAAATTCAAATTCGTTTTAGGCGATTGTGTGTGTGTGTGAGTGAGGTGGAAGACGTTTCATATGTGTGTGTGGGTGTGTGTTTGTCATCATCAGCGTTTGAATTCGATTATAATTTCGATTTCCATTAGTTTCCAATCCATAGTGATGGTCAAGTATTCAATAGTGTTTCATCGTTTCATTGTTTCATCGTGTTTTCGTTGTTGATATCGATTGTAATTTGAATTTGTATTTTCAATTTGGCGCAATGACAAAATATGTGTACAGACGAGAATCAAGCGCGAATCAAGCAGATTATATATATATTTGGATTAATGTGATGGTTTGGCAACGGTTTTCGGTAACGGTTTATGATTGTTTATATTTTGGGTTTATTTTTGTAATCATGTTGGTAGAGACACACAAACAAAATGAAAAGAAAAAGATTTAAAAAAAAATCAATCATGTAAATTTTGTTCAAAATAAAAAACGAGCTCTTAAAATTACGTTCTTAAAAATAGAAAATATATATGTAGAAATTGACTATATAATAGAGTTTGTTAAAGCAAAGGTTTGAATTAATGATGGAAACTGATAGCAAAAAGAGTTCAAACAAAGTCAATTTTTGTTGAGTGGATATATCTCGTAAAGTCTGAAAACAGTCCTCAAATGGATGATATATATATGATATGTACTCAAGATCTGAGAATTGACATAATGGATGGGAACTAAGCATTAAGCAAAAAGCAAAGTATATATATAGATATATGTGGACACAACTATTTGAAAACCATATACCATTATGTTGTTTTGATTATAATTATTTAAACCTAACTTTGATCAATATTCATACATAGCAGCTATAGTAGAGCTGGGCCTAGTGAACATATTTATTATTATTAGTTTGTCTTCTGTATTACTTAGTATATCAAGAGATCCACTAAAAGATGTAGTAATAATATAAAAAAGATTAGATAGGCAGTTAGATAGGATACACAGAGATGTGGAAAGAGAGAAGAGACACGATCGATGATTCTTGCACAAAGAGTTTACAACATCAACTTATGGGTATATAAATATATATATAGTATTTATCGATCTACCAATGAGCACAAATTGTCGGAAGTGAAGTTACTTGGGAACTGGAGCCTCAGTCATGCACAATGAAGAATTTACGTGATCTATGTTGTCTATGGTATTAGCAAATCCAGTTAAGGAACAACTACCTACATCATTGTCATCATCAAAAGCTATGCAGACACATAAATACATTCATATTAGGTTTGTTTCAGCGCATTAACAGACATAATCTCGTTTAGGTTTAAGTATAACGAAAACAAATAGAAGAAGAATATATATATTATTTGGACTTAATACCGCGCATGCCACAATATGTGTAAAGCAATTTTAAGAGGAATTACGCTAAATTATTTAGTATATACTTATATATTTGTCTCGCTTAAAATATATTTTGTTTTTGCAATTTCACTCACCAAAGTTTGTTCGGTTCGATTCGGATCGGATCGGATCGGATCAGATCGGTTCGGGGGTTACGAATCCAAAATTAATTTTATGATTCATTCGAATCGACAAGTCGAGTTCGAAATGCACATTTTCAACGGGATTTTAGATAAAAGATAAAAGTTTGTACGAACACCGATAAGACGAAGGAGATTGTTGTAGAGTTTTGTTCGATTGATCGCCACAAAGATTGGATGTATGTAGTAGTAGTAGTGTGGTAGTTATCAAAATTAGACAATTGGTTTATAAACAGTTATTGTTTCAAAATTGTATAAAACATGAAAAGATAAGAAATTTACATTATTTAATGGATCAAATTGGTTAGAGTGTTATGTTCAAAAAAGATAAACAAATTAAACCGAACACATTTCTACATTTTGATTTCTTTTCACAGTTCAATTGGATTAGTAAGGAACAAATCTGCAGCTAAACGAATAGATTATCATAAAAAACTGGAAACAAACAAAAGCAGACTATACGAGAAGGCCAAATGAACATTATAATATTCATATTTATGATAAGGAAAAAGAAATAAAAGTTCTATATATAAAACTAGATTGAATCAGTACAAAATTGCTATCAAAATCTAGTGTCTGTTGTATAAGAAAAATAGTAAGTTCTTTAAATAATTGCTGAGATATATATACCTGTTCATATATACCTGTCTATGTAGCTATTCAGTAAGTTAACTATAGAGTAAGGACAATGACTAGTCTCAGGTGGACATTGAGGTATTTCCTACTTAATTTGTAGAGCTAATTTTAAGGTTAGATCAATACTATTTGGTTTATTTGAGTTTGGGATAAGCATGGGTATGCTCACTGGATTTATAAACCTAGCTATATCAGACTTTGTAATAGACCTGCTCAGTAGTAGTAGTAAAAGATAAGGAATTTACAATTCATTTCGTTATGGTATATGTCAGCTTTTTTTTACGTCGAGTTTTAGCAGCATACATCTCCTCTCTCCCATCTCGAAAGATACTCTATAATTCCTCGATAAGTGCTCTGAAACAGCTCTGTAACTACACTGTTACTCCTCTGTAACTCCCCTGTTACTCCTCTGTAACTTCTCTGTGACTACACTGTTACCCCTCTGTAACTCCTCTGTTACTCCTCTGTAACTTCTCTGTTACTCCTCCTCTGTTGTTGTATAGAGTTATAATCCAGTCTCTTCTTTTCAGTCCCTTCTCGAGCCCTGATTCGACTCGTGTATAAATGTTTTTAAAACCAAGGACTACGCACACTTAAAGTAATGCATATGCAGGCAAACATGCAACAATTCAGCTGCTCGGCAAAGGGCAAAACTAATTAACGAAATGCTAGACATTTTCAACATTGTGAGTTTTGGAATTTTGGACGAACACAATAAATAAAAGACAAATAAAAGTTTTTGACAACATTTCGACTGTCGGACAGAGCTAAAGTCACACACACCTAGAGACCCACTCAACTAACTGACCTAATTACGCCTGCTGCTATATCAAGGCTTAAACGTGTGTTAGAGATATCGCAAATGAATCAAATATTTTCTAAATGTAAAGCCTTTGCAAAATATTGACTCAAATCAGTAAAAGAGTTAAACGAAATAGCGGCCAATTTGGTTTTTAAACAAGAGCATAAATAAAATGTTTTGGTAAAAATAACAATAATTCAAAATTGTTTGCAAAAAATTGGATTAAAAATTGTTTTATGATTTCTTTTTTTGGTTTTTTTTTCTAGTGTATGATGCAAGTGTATACCTCGATCCAAGTGGGTCAATTGATACTGATATGCATCCATCAGTGGATGGCCTAGGGCTTGAAATAGAGGCGCTTTTTGTGTGACCCTTTCCAGCGGTAGCTGCAGATCCACTGCTGGTTACGTTTATACATATATGTTTAGTCGAAAAATTGGCAAAAATTGTAAATATGTTGTAGTCATTGTCATTGGAGTTGCAATGGATTGAGCTTCGTTTTTGTTGTGTTTTAAAACTAAACATATACATTTTGAAAAACATAACCCACACACCTCGACATACGAAAATATATAGTTATACATACATATATATGTGAACAAAAGATATTTGATAATTGATTTTTGGTTTTGCAACTTAGAAATAAAAGAAAAAACTGAATTGTGCACTGAAATATATATATATATAGTAATATATACTGATAATCTAGATATGTACATATGCTCTATAAACAACGTAACATTATCTGTTTATATACTTGATAAACTAACCATAAATATGTGCAAACTGAGAAGAAATATAGATATAGATATATAGATACTGATGATAATATACGAAAAACTAGCGGGCGAGAGGCACTAACTGTCTGTCTGGCTGTCCAACCAAAAAGTTCTGCGAGTCGACCAACAAACGTCAGTTAACGAATAACAATAACAATAACAATACGAAAGAACTAATGCATAATTGGAAAATCAGGGAAAAGATAATCGAAAATCATGGTGGGTGTGCCAACAATTTGAATAATAACCACATTCACGTACTTTGTCTCTGCAGGAATAACATTGGTTTTCTCCGTCGATGAAGTCTTTTCATAGAGTGTGGTCGAACGTCGTGGTATAATGCCACTCGTGCCGCTCACTGTGCGATTGCCATTAGTGGGATCGTATTTCGCAGTTGTACGCGGCTTAGCTGGACTGTTCAGCGCTGCAATAAAACGGATTAAATAGATTAAAAGATTGCCAAATGGAAGAGAGAGAGAGAGAGAGAGGCTAATAGCCAATTGCCAGTTACATGTATCTGTTGTGGTTAGCATCTTCTGTGTGGCTGACGCTGGCCGTTGATTCTGTGCGGCCAGCCGTGCCGTATTCTCCTTAATTGTTGCTGAGTCTATGGTATTTTGACGCTTGAAATTGCTGCCACTGCAAAGAGAAATAATAAATTATATGGTAAATATTAAGCATTTTTTTTATTTACATTCGCACTTTATCTTATATGAATGTGTACCCAGATAGCCTGAGACTTATCTCAGCAAAACAGAGCTAACATATGATTCGATACTTGAATATGCTGGGAATTTGCATAAATATATCTTTATATTTATAATATATAATATTATGAGACTACTCTAGATACAACACCTGACTAGCAGATACCCGAACCGTCATCTCCTCATCTCAGCTGCTTCACTATAATACTCTACTTTCTAACTATTCATACAGTTTATTAGATCTCAATGACTCCAGACATCAATATAAACGTTGGCTAACACTTACACTGATGCACGATCGGCGGCTGATCCAACAGCATTATAGTTATTGCTTGGGTTGACAGGCGCCACGCCTATTGCAGCAGCCGTAACGGTTGTTGTGGCATTTGTGGGTCCAACACCTGGTTTTGTGGGCACATAATAGAAAACATGTTATTCGTTATTGTCACTTTAAATAGCAGCCCCGTAATGGGACTTACGTAACGTTTCCGCACCGGACGAAGCTCGACGACTTGGCTTGGTACTCGACGCCGATATACTTCTGTGTACGCCCCGATGTGTGGGACTTTGCACGATCGCATTGCCAGCATTAGCCCCAGCCTCCGTGCCCGAGATGTTGCGCAGCGAGAGCGATGATCCGGATCGTGACCCGTCACTTTCCGGCTAAACGAACGCAGGCAGAAAGGGAAACGAAGAAAATATATATGTAATTCCAGGGTATTTCGAAAATAGAAAGAAAACCGCCTCACACTTACATCAGTGCTCTTGCGACCCAGTAACAAATACGTGGCGAACACGTCATCATAACGCACCTGAGCCAGCGACGCTTCGATTTCTTGTCGATTGTAGCCCATTGCGACTAGAGCTTCTGTACATTGGTCAAAAGAAAATGTTGGCAAGCCATTTAATACGATTATATTCTCTTGGCAAATGCGTAGATAAATAGGATTGATAATCACAAAAGTCGATAGGTATACATTACATGCAAATTCATTACATTTACATAATATTTTAGCTTGAGCAGTTATCGCAAATTGCTCTGCCAGAATTGTGTGCTCTACAGAAGCCTTTACTTTCGCCGATTTACAGATTGAATTATCGTTTTCGTTTTAGTTTGTTTAGTTACATTTATAACAGAAGTTTACAACATTGCCATGCATTTATTTGAAATAACAACAAAATATATTTATATATCTTCAACTTAATCATCATACATAGATACATATTAATTAACATCGAATTTAAGGACGCAAACCGGAGATATGTGTTGAGAAGTTTCGAATAAGTGAAACCCTGATGAGGTATTTAGAAATAGTTATTAATAAAATATAATATACATATATATATATGTATATATATTTATTTCTTCTCCCGGCAGATCTTGGCAATTTGAAGCAAAAAGAATAAATAAAGAAGTTGTAAGAGATAGAGAAACAAAGAGTATTTATTTATTTAATGATGATTGCCATTCCAAAATAACGTTTCTCCACTAGGGATTGCATACATTTTGGTGTGGCACTTTCCATTCGCCGATTAAAAAGATCATCATTAACATCAAGTCAAATGCACTGCGTCGGATCGATGCGGATGCTGATGCCGAGGCCGATGCTGAGACTCTAACTCCGGTTTGTACCCCCGCAGCTGTATGAGAATTTTTAAGCAAATATGTACGTATTTATGTATGTAGCAAACTAACAGCAATAAAAACCAAAAGTAATTCAAATAATAAAGTTCACAAATGGGAAATATTACACTTTATATGTAGATATATGTATTTAAAGTATACAAAACAAAATAAAAATATTCAAATTGAAATACTATTTCACAGTCACAATAGTACGATATATATATATATAGATATATATCAAATATAAAAATAATCAACAGGCAAAACGTTTGACACACAATTCGTTAATAATATTAGTAATGAATTTCGTATACAGTACCCGTCTTACCTATCCGCTTGGGATCGGCTAAATCTTGTTTTGGCTCTATATAGGGCTTGAGCTCATCGTCCTCAAACCCCATATTCATCCACTTGTCGCCCATGATTGTTTCAAGACTAGCACGTTTAGCAGGATTCAGTACTAGAAACTTGCGCAGCAAATTTTCGCAATCAGTTGACATATAGAATGGAATTCTAGTGAACAGAAATATATATTCAAATATCTATTTATATACATATATTTAAGAGCCTTTCCCGACATTACCTATATTTGCCTCTGAGTACACGTTCGCGTAGCTCCCTCAAAGTGGAACCGTCGAAAGGCAGGGATCCGCTCACTAACGTATACAATATAACGCCCAACGACCAAACGTCCACCTCCGGTCCATCATATTTTTTACCCTGGAAGAGCTCGGGCGCTGCATACGGTGGGCTGCCGCAAAATGTGTCTAACTTTGAACCGGGCGTAAACTCGTTCGAAAATCCAAAATCAGCTATTTTTATATTCAACTCGCTGTCTAATAATAAGTTCTCAGCTTTTAAGTCCCTGTGAAAGAAAAGTAAACAAATTGCAGATAGATATTAGTGTCGATATAGTTTATAGATAAGATATAGAATAGACTTGTTTGAGACAGTTGAACTACTCGCAATGTTTGTAGGAAATGTAGGAAAACCATGAGTCATAGTCTTGAGTATATGACACATATGATTTTCCTAGATTCCGAGTCGGAAATCGTATTGAATAAGCAGACATGTGTGAATTCGCTGATCAGACTTGTCTTAAAGATGATATATGAAAGGTTTGACGTCCAAGTGGAAGGCTGCATTCATATTTAATCCGATTTCCGACTCTTTCTGAGTACTTATGGTATCCTATATAATCTAAAGTCTTATATAGTATACAGACCTGTGTATTATTCTCTTCTGATGACAGTATTGCACAGCCGATACAATTTGACGAAACTTAACACGCGCTTCCTTCTCCTTCATACGCCCATGTAGTACCAAATAGTCGAAGACCTCACCACCCGATGCATACTCCATGATCAGATACAGCGTCTTTTCCGTTTCGATAACTTGAAAAAGTTTCACTATGTTGGGGTGATCAAGCATTTTCATTATCCTAACCTGTATATGATATACATTTATAATAATGATCACCGATATATATATATATGTATTCAGCTCACCTCTCTAAAAAGTTTCTGTAGTGACCCAGGATTTAGTTGGGTTTTGTCAATTATTTTTATTGCTACTTCCTTGCCAGTGGGCAGATGCTTTGCGAGTTTGACTTTGGCAAAGTTTCCCTTTCCGATCGTCTTGATGAGCTTATATTTTCCGATATGCTCCTCAGTGGCACGCCATCGCATCGGAGCACTGCTTCGAATCTGCAGATTCGGGGATCCCTGCAAAAAGAGACAAAACACAAATTAGTTTATATTCAATTTTCAATTGGATTCATTCAATAAAGCTATGAGATATCTCCCGCCCTTGAGGTTCATTCAGAGTAGATTCTATGTTCATAAATGTATTTGAACTGCGCTTTAGATTGGTTTACCTGAGCAACACTGTTGCCGTATACATTGGTACGTGTGACAGCTGCATTGGTAGCTGGCGTACGATGGTGTCCGGGCCCGGAGCTAGTGGTTCGCGGCTCGACGGGCGGCGGACCAGAATCAGCGCGGCTAGAGTTGTACGGCGGTATCGGGGCCACAATGGTACGTTCCGAGCGACGTTTTGATGCCGCCGTATGGCCGCCACCTGATGATGTCGCATGACTGTTCGACGTTGCATGGGTGCCACTTGCTGCTGCTCCAGCATGACGGTGCGATGACTTCTGTGCCAGCAGCGCCTCAAATTGACGCAAATTCTCCTCGCGTCGCTTGCTAGCGGAAATTGTGGTCGCTGTCAGCTTTGAGGCGGAGCCGCCGTCCACAACGCTCGAGCTGCTATTGCCTCTGCTCGTCGAGGATCGGGCAGCTGGCGTTGGAGCCTGACGATCTTGACTTGTTGACGGTCGCCACGGGGGCTGCTGCAGCTGCTGCTGCTTGGCATCGTGATGCTGATGCTCTTTCTGTTTCAGATTAGCACGCATGGCCAGCACCGTATCCGTGTTTTTCGTGTCCGAGGCAGTGCGAGCGAGCTTAGCCTTCAGCGCACCTGACCGTCCGCTCACCGTACCTGAGGAGTTCTTGGAGTAGGCACCAATTGAGTTGCGTCCATCGCTGCCGCGCTGGAACTCAGTCATCATCTGCTCGTTGCTATCGTCGAGCTGGGATCTCCGTCCGCCCAGATACTGAAAGTCGTTCTCGGACGACATATCGCTAATGCCCGGCCGCAGCAGATTCTCCGTCTCGCCGTAGCGCTTGCTCTGCTTGCGTATGACCACGTCCATGGAGGACTGAGACTGTTCCTGCTGCTGCTGCTGCTGTTCACTGAGCTGCTGTTGCTTGAAGCTCTCCTCCACATTGAGTATATGCTTCTCGATGGAGCCCAGTGCAAAGGCAACGCCCACATCATCTTCGGCTGACATTTGCACACGTGGACCCCCTACCTTTGGCCGGCTCTGGCTCTGGCTCTGTAGGTGAAACGCTGGTATTGCTGAAACGGCAACGCGTGGCGGCGGCACGGCTATATCACCTGGCCTACGCAATTCGACGACGGCATCGTAGTCCACATGCTGTGCATCGCTGAGATCGATTTCCTTAGCAGTCGTTGAACTGTTGGCAAACTGTTGTCTTCTGTGTTGGGGCAAGCTTTCGCTATCACTGCTATTGTTGTTGTTGTTCTTATTTTCACTATTGTTGTTGCTGCTGCTGCTGTTGCTTATAGTCAGCCCTAGCTTGGGTGGCGCTGGTGCCAAACCTTTGCGCGCTGCAAAGAGGCGAACGCTCTTACGAGACGCATCCGCCCGGTTTAGATCCGGCGCCGTTGGATCCATTTTGGATGACGCTGTTTCCGGTTGCACACCACGATCCATTTCTTTTCGAATATCACTCAAATTGTCAAACTTTTTACTTTGTTTTCCACTTTGCACTGCTTTCAGTTAGCTTTTTTTCTTCTTCTTTTTCTTGGTTTTATCATAGAAGTTTAGTCAGACTTTCTGCAGTGATTCAATAAATTTGATGATATATATTTTATATTTAGTGTATATATTTTACATATACAATATATATATCTATAAATTCATTTAAAATGTTATCATCTTTCATATTATTTTTTTAATCAATTTTCTTTTTGCCAGTTCACTCAAAAGTTTTGATTTTGATCGCGAAACGAGTTCATTAAGTTGAATTCTTTTATTATTAACAATGGCAAAGAGAAAGCACTTTCAGTGTAGCGAAACTTTTGCGTTGATTAAACACCTTTAAAACAACTCGAACTACATCTAATCAATGCACAATCAGTTAGCAGAGATTTCCATTAAAACCAGACACGATTAAAAATATATATAAATCAAAATCAAAATATATATTTTATACTAATGCATCATTATCATATTTTATTTGTTTATATTTCAAGTTAGTTATGTAATTGGGCATTTTAAAGAAATAGTATATTTGATTTTCACTTAATTCCGATTTAAACGCTTGACTCAATCTAATACGAATACTATTACAGTTTGCGCTTAACATGCTGGCAGTTGCATTGGTATGTGTGTCTGTGTGTGTTGTGATATTTTTTGGTCTTGCAAGCTCTTCTTGCTTTCGCCGCAAAAGATTGAATGAACGGCACTTTGTTTGCTGGCGTTGTCTCTTTGCCATTGAGCATACTTATATTTAATTCAACAAGTCGCTGTTGCTGCGCATTAAAACCTCGAAAAGACACACACTCATACAAGTAAACTCATGTAGTTACACATATATATACATATGTACACATATGGCGAGTGCGAAAGCGAACGTAATATTTACGACAACAGCCAACTCATAGACAAGAGCTAATCTTGAGTTTGGTGACACTGAAAGAAACTCACTTCTACGCAGCAGAGTGCGAGAAAGAGCAACAAATTGAGAGAGCGTTCAAGATGAAGAGTGAGAGCGCGCGCACACACAGCACACTGATGCTCACATACACCTGTGCAAAAGTAACTGCTATCGTAACCAATGCATACAAGTTCACTTGTACTTGTGTGTATGCATGTATATTTAGTATTTGCCAAAGACTATACGTCGGCTTACGCTCACAAGACGATTGTTGCACAAGTTCAGCAAAGGAGGGAGCTCTCTCACGCTCTGCGTTCTGTGACCGCGTCACGTTTGGCTGCGCTCTCGTCTTGCTCTCTTTATTTATGATTCATTAGGAATTTTCGTTTCATTTTATGCACACATATACATACATACGTATGTAAATAGTTTAATCGCAGTAGTTAAATCTGTTTAAATTTAATAGTTACTGATGCGAGCGCACTTTTTTCGTCGAGTTCTTGCTCGGAGAGCGAAAAGCTTTAACGCGCACACATAGAAACATCCACACACAGACACATCTCTCCATCCACATACACTGACACACTGGAGCACAAGAACATAGTAAATAAGCCACTCTCAGACAATAAAAAAAAATTTTCACTTATGGAAAAGCAAACATTTCGTTGGCTGTTTTATTAGAAATTCGATGATATTTCAGTTTGTAATGCTCGTTTTTCATTTTTATCGGCGATCTTATCAATTGTACGCGGTGTGGAAACACAGTTGTATGAATTTATTATATTATGAAAGTAGATAAGTACGCGTATATGTATATATATGTACATATATATAATATATATGCACTCTGCTTTAGATTTCTTAAATAAGCACAGTTTGTAACTCTGACGTAAACGCCGTCAGCCAACAGTCAACTACAGTCAACAGGCAGTGACAGCTACAGCGACAGCGACAGCTCAGCAGCTAACACAGCCAACAGCCACTTTAGCCACAGTAACAGCAGCAACTGGAGTACGAGTACTTCCAGTATCAATACCAGCAACAACACACGCCAAGCAACAGCAGAGTCGAGTCAGAGACAGAAAAGTCGGCCTCAATACACACGTACACACTCACATGCACGAACACAAACACATATTGCTTATTAGTGGGGTTCTCTCACTGGTATTAGTGTGTTCCGCGCGCGCACTCACGCAAACACTAATAAAAGAAATACTCAAAATGCACACACACACACATTCTCAGCTACAAATACACCCACAAGCACACACACATATACACTCACACACACCAGTTTTCAATTCCACCATATCTGTCTATTCTTGACGAAGAGCTCGTTTGGTGCGCTGATTTTTATACCCTGTACCATTCGAAATATATATAAACAAATTGGTGTAAGCGGCAGACGGTGTCAGCTCCATCTCCGACCCAATTTCGGGCATTTTAATAGCGACAGACGTTTAAAATTAGAAATTTGCGCATAAATCGATAATTATTGATTAGCAGCTTGACTGTGAAGCATCTCGTATGGAGTTTAAGTGGATATAGAGAGCGTTGCTCGTACCATCGGCAGATTAAAATGGTAATAAATGGATTGTAAACAGAAAAGTGATAAGCATTCATTAATATTTTAACTCAATATCAGATAATTTTTTAGGGCAGTAACACAGTGATTTGTGTAAACGTGCACGGGGTATCTCCTAGTCGGTACTTCAGATAAGAGCTCTGGTATATATGCACGGTTATATACTTATGTAAGTGTGAAGCTGGTGTGTGGATGCAAGTAAGCATGTGTGCGTGTGCGAACAAACTGATATCACCTGAGCGTAACGCTGAGAAACAACTAAAATTGTTAGCTTACCTGACACAGAAACAGTGTCAGACAAGTTTGTGTGCGAAACTTTGGTACTTTGGCAGAATACTCTATAAATACTAAACTTTAATTAAGGCAATTAATCATAAAATATTGTATATATAGTTTGAAGTGTCTGATTACGAAAAATAATCTTTGAATCAATTTATCTGTATAGATTTGCTAATTTAAAAGTAAATATATTTGATATTTAAATAAACAGAGAAGGAGAGAGAGAGAGAGAGATAGCTAGTGAAGGTAACAGAAAGAAAAAGAGAGAGATAGTGAAGAAAAAGAAAGAGAGAGATAGAAAGAGAGAGAGAGAGAGAGAGAGAAAAAAAGATGTACAAAGAGAGAGTGAGAGAGTTAAATTACATAGAGAGAGAAAACTTTATATGTATATTCTTCATCCATAAAAAGACTAAAAGAGTAAGCAAAAACCCATCAAATATTTTTGACAAACTGATTGAGGAACTAATGTACCCATCTAGAGAATTGTTGTTTCCCAGTTGATTAAAAATGTTAGACTTGGGAACAGTGGGAAGGCTAAGGTTGAATAGTCATGTAAAAATACATATCTATTCGTCGCTCATAGACTAAATGTGAGTCCTCTAAACCGAATAAATATATAGAATACATATTTAGTAATTCTCTTGAGGATTAACAGGGTAAATTCTGATTTATATATATATATACTGCATTATATTTATAAAGTAAAGAAAAAAAACTCTTCCCGCAGATAAGAGTTGACTGTCAAATAGAGGTTATTTTTAAAAGGCAAATTGTCAACAATATCATCTCTAGATACATTGTTGATCAAATCTTATCTGTTATATACATATGTATATATAAATATATATACTATATTCTCAACTGAGCCCTGCTTTTAATCAGACTAATCCATTCATACGTAATCCTAATAAATAAAAATATATATATAAATTTTGTAATATATTGCTGGATTTCAAGTGCAAATCGGGTTTTCTTTTTCTTTTTTTTGGGATAATCTGAAATAAAATAGAAATAATAATCAAAAGAAAAACACGGTTAATTCAGGGTTACTAATTAAACTTGTTATATAATGCCCATAACCGATGGATAGGGTATGCGAGGCACTGATGAGGCACAACATGTTTCCACGGCTAAAGACAAATACAAAACTTAAAAAAAAAAAAAAAAGCATACGTGGGCAGCACAACACAAAAATGATAAGTTTTTTATCGAAAAAAACGAAACATAAAAACAATTATTTAATATTCAAATTGAATATGGAATGCCCTTCCAGACTTTAACAAAAGACACACATGACAAACCAGAATAAAAAACAAATATATATATTTAAAAAAAAAAAAAATCAAAATAAATATGAAATAATTTGTGATTGAAAATTTTTTGTTTAATATTATTTATTATTTTATAAATTTATCATTATTCTTGTTTTGCTATACTTTGCTTTCACCAATTCAATTCTCACTTTAAAAAATAAATAAATAAAATATTTCCATTTAACGCTTATCTTTATTACAGTGTAATACACTGTTCATTAAAACTGGGTCAGTTTGAAAATAGTTTTTTTTGTATTTATTACGATAAATAAAATCTCTCAATGTTTATTACGAGCGGGTAAATAAAGCTATCACAGAATTCTTTCAATTCTATAAATAAATGTGTTGCTCAACTGCAACAAACAAAGTAATAATAAACAAAGCATCGGCTTGAGTGGTCTTTATAAAAATATAACATATATAATATACTTTTAATAATCATAATTTTAAGAATAATATTAAAATCAAATGAGTAACATAGACCATAAAAGATCTAATCTATGATGTAAACTGCAATCGATGAACTTGCTTTTATCATCTATGAGCTATTGATCTATAGACTGCTGAACTATAATCTATGATCTATGTGCTACTGAACAATGATCTATGTTCTATGATCTATGATCTATGATCTATGATCTAGTGATCTAGTGATGTTTGATCTATAATCTATGATCTATGATCTATGAACTATGATCTATTTACCTATGATATATTTACCTATGTCCTATTGATCTAAAATCTCATATTGATCATATATGATCTTTATTGATCAATTGTCTATATTCTATGATCTACAATACATCATATTTTATATATAAATTATGATCCATAGTTCAAATAATCAATGATCTATGATCATATGTACAATCTAAAATCTATGATCTATGATCTATGATCGATGATCTATGGTCTATAATATATGACCAATCATCTGTGATCTATGATCAATAACCGGATACATAATATATATATATTTACAGTTCAGTTCAGATGTTAATACTGTGGATCACAGAACAAATCTTCTGCAGAAGTCATTAAAGCCCATAATACTTCTAAAAAAAAAAACTATAATGCAGTACATTTGCCATTGCTCTTTAGAATGAAAGCCAGTTTGCAATTCCAAACAAGTTGAGATTAGAAACTTATAGCTGGTTACAGATTAATGTTTCCAGTTTGTCTGCTGAGCTGTTCGCTTCGATATCTTCATATGAAATAAATTACAAGCGATTAGACATGCCATGAGGAAATTTTACATCAAATAAGAGATAAAAGTGTATATTATGGAGTAGACACTCTAGAGTAGACTGCTCTACGTGCGCAGTTATCTACTATGGTCTGGCCTGGTCTATATACACACCTCCAATTACCTTTTACAACAATAAGAAAAGGTTATCATACTTTAGTTTATAATCAGAGTCCAACTTCCTTATGAATGACAATCTTATAATCTTCAAGATATTCTCAAAAGAAAGTTTGTTTTGTTAGTGCATCCAAATATATATATTACGTGTAATATATAAAGATCCAATATATAAATATATTATATATAAACTCAATCATGCATACTTAGGCTTGACTTTATATAGAGAAATATCTATTCCATAACAAACGTTTGTCCACTGAAAATATTCACATTAAATCTATTCTTAGAACAAGTTAAGATCCAAAAGCCAATTCCCAGATAATACAAGAATAATTCAACTTTTGGCTTAGACCAAAAATATTATAGAAAACAATTTGATGTTCATAGTTCTTATAGAAGTTTGGAGATATTTTCTATATATATAAAAGATATCTCTTATACACATATGAACGGGCGCAAGGTTATACAAATATGTATATATAATATAAAAATTGTTCCCAATCTCAAAGCCCCGCAACACCCCGCCCACAGTACATACCCTTGAGGTACGCGCTTTGTCAGCCACAACAGCTGCGCTCTCCTTGCTCTTGGGTCGATCAGGTTTACTGGTGGCCACGATCGGTAGACCTCCGTTCTCAATCATGGTGACTACGATTTTATTGTTCGGATTGTTGAGTTTAGCACCTGTCGCTGACGACGACGTTTTCAATTCCAGCGCTCGTTGGCGCATCGCATTCGACAGACGCTGCTTTCGCTCAAGTCGAGCATCGTCTTTGTCCTTCTGTAGCTTGGCAATTGTTGCAGGTGTGTGACTCTTCGATCTCTTCAGAAAGTTCAACAGCTGTCTCTTGACACTGGTGGCGCCGCCCAAGCCATTTTCATTGCTCTCAGTGCCGGAGATATCGTCAAGCTTGGACGCACGCCGGGATATCTGTTGAGCTTTTGGTACTTCCAGCCGGCGGAACACGCCATCGGCCATGCGCACGAAACAGCCTTCGGACATTTTGTGAAACGAATCCGATGGCAGCTTGTGGAAGTTGCCATTGGCCGTGCGATAATGGCAATAGTCCGTCTTGTGATACCCATCGCCGACAATGTAAAATTCATTGCGATTCTCAGTGCGCGGCGCTGAGGCCGTAGCCACATCCTCCACCTTCGCACTGCACTCAATGGGCAGCTGAAAGCTCTCTCTGCGCTCTCGCACCAGCAAGTCCTCAGAGCCGGCGTTCGATGTTTGGGCTTGAGCTTGGGTCGCCGTTAGCTCGCTTATGGTCACGGGGCGGCGCTGTGGATCGGTCATGCTCTTGCGCATAATACTGCCATTGCGTAGCAAAGAGTCGCGTAATATTGAAAGCTCATCTTTTTGTAACGGTGAATAGTGTTTCGAGCATGTTTTCGATTTGCGTGCCGATGTCCGTCGACTGGCGAACTGGGCCGAAGCAATGGCACTCGATTCATCCTTGTTGTTGTTGTTGTTGTGATTGTGGCTGCTCGTCAGGTTCTGCCTATGGCTCGACGTCTGACCCATGTTGCTGCCCTCTTGTGTAGTTGCCAAATTTTAGTTTGATTTTGGTTTTATTTGTTATTTTATACATTCAAACGCGTCGCGAACTCCCCGGACACATATCACAACGAATTGAATAAATTTATTTTGAACAATCATTTAATTCTCTACTATATATATGTGTGTATGTATGTATGCTGCAATACATGTATATTTGGATTTGAGTATATGTATGTATGTGTGCCAAAAGTCGGCAATAAGCTCACAGTCCAGCTGATGCTTTGTTATCCATCTTGCAGAGCAGCTTTTATTTCAATTATCGTATTTTTAGGTCCAATGAATATTAAAGGCAGTTTCAGTCAGCTAATCTGAAGGTCTGACCTTAATTTGCATACCGACTTTAATTTGCGTCTTCACTTTACAGGTATTTCCTATACAGGGTTTTTTGTTTGCACTTTCTGTTGGGTCTCTCGGTCTCACATGAGGATGAGCTCTATCAAAAATTACACAGCGTTGTCTTATCTTTTGCTGAGTATCGCATTTCTAACACACACACATGCACGCACTCACTCACACACACACACATGCATTTTATTTTAAACCTTTTATACATTATAAATTATGAATGTACGATGTATGAATGTATGGGCAAAAAAGCTTTTAAGCTTAAAGAACGATTGTAAGGTCCACACACGCACACACACAGACACTCAATCATGAATGCATTCCACACACTTATGGAAGGTGGAACGCGTTAGTCGCGCTCGCGCACGCCCGAAATACACAGAGATAAATGAGACAACGACAACGAAAACCGAAATAGAAGCAGATACGATGAAGCCCCACATTTGTGACAACACAAGTTTTAAAAAAGCTCGGCACGTTTTGTTTTTTTTTTCTTCTTTCTTTCTTCTCGTTTTCTGCTGCTTCTTTGCTTTTTCACTCTTATTTCGCTCATTTACTTAATCACTCTGGATATTGTTGTTGCTGTTACTGTTGCTATTCTTCTGGTTATTGTATTAAAGCTTCACTTGCTGCGTCTCACTCATACACAGGCAAAGCCAAAGTTACGCACACACACGTACATTGTCTGTGCAGCGTGTGTGTGTGTAGGAATTTGTGATGATTTTCTTTATTTTTATCGGTTCTTTTTTGTTTTACTGTTTGTATTGCAGCACACTATATATTTGTGCATGGGTGACTGTGTGTGTGTGTGTGTCTATATACTCGTGCGCATATGTAAGTAGCGTATAATTAAATTAACTTATCATTCGCAATTGATTTGGCTTAGTCGGATGCGAGCTGAGAGCTTCTGCTGCTGCGTTGCTGAGACTCGAGTACAATGACAATCAAGCCAAAACAAATACGTATTTAACACAAATTACTCAACAATGTACAATGTACATATTTATGCACACAAACACATCCACACACACATACATGCATACATATGCGTGTAATTAATAATTTAAAATTTTCATTAAGCAATTATAAAATGTGACTCTTATCAGCACACACTCTTGCACTTGAACTGAAATGAAATCTAATTGCTGAAGCATCGTCACTATTTTTTTTTTCCTTGCGTTTATTGTAATAGAATTTAAGCAGCGCTTAGTGAAAGCAGCAGCAATGACACTGAAGTAATAATAATCGAATAAATGTGCATTGCTAACAACTATTGTTTGTCGATAACAACAGTACCGTTGGCGAGCGTTGAACAATAACAGCGACAGCGACAACGGCAACGGCGACAACGGCGAACGCGACGGTGACCACACGAATGAAGTGGAACTTAATACTAAAACAAGCTTTCGACCATTGGCTGGGCCGAGCGGCATTGTATATTGGATAAGTTCTAGCGCGCGCTTCGCTCAGACAATTTTTTTTTCAGTTTTTTTTTTTTTAATTTTGCAGCTCGTACTGAACAGGCATAGTTTAATCTTGAAAGAACGACACACCCTATAAAATTGTTTGATCCGTACATAAACTGTGATGTACATATGTATATGAATATGTAAATATCTATATGTATGTATGTATTTACATGATCTTCGGAGTCATTCAAAACTGAGTATGATTCAAAACAAAAACAAAAATGCCAACAAATACATATGTGCGTAGTCACACACACACAGACGAGCAGACACTGCTTGTACGCATGTATGTATGTATGTATGCATGTAGTTATTCATGTGACGTACCGCACGCAAACAGGCGAAGATAGACACACACATACACTCAGCAAAGACGTAAAGCTTTTTCGGCGAGAGCACGAGCGCGAGCGCCAGCGAGAGAGCTTTGACAATCAAAAGAAAAATTAACTGACGTGCAGAGCAAAGCAGTTTTCAACTAAGTATGTGTCGCGCAAGATCCGAGCTGAAGGCTTTTATGATCCATCAATCAGCAAGAAACGAGTGAGAATGGGAGAAAAGTAACGATAATTTTCAATTGGTCTTCTCTTTGATTCTGCCATTCACACTCATTTTCTGCCGATTACACTTGCACTTGTATTTTTATTTTATATATGATAGTTACTTGCGCCCGCCCACTCATCAAGAGACCATTTCAGAATTTACAAAGTATATAGACATTATTGCACTCGCGACTAGACGACTCAGCAATACCCTATACGGAAAAGTCAGTTTTCAATGTAGAAAATCATAATATCTAATACAAGTTTCATTCATAAATAAGATTGGGATTTATAGGAGTTCATCTAAAATACTTTAAGGAAAAACCATTATGAAAATATACATAAATACATAATGTACATATATAGGTACATCAATAACATTTTCTGTATATGAATATTAATAACAATTATCCATATCTAAAGTACTCATGGATATACCCAGTAGGATATACTTAGTTAAGGATGATATACACGTATATAAAGTTATCAGTTTATATATCATCATTATACATCCAACACCCACAGCAGACTTGGAAACAATATTTGCTTGGCGAATTACTGTTAATCTACTATAATCTGAAGATCAACTCTTATATATTATATAGTATATATGACAGAAAATTTAAGTGGGTGTCTGATTGGATCTTATATTTTTAGTATAAAAAGATTTCAACTTTCCCATATAGCCACAGATCGGCCTTTTATAATGTGTAAATAAGGCAATAAGCTTTTGCTGAAAGCTTTGGAATATTGAGATCCTCGTAGAAAGGCTGAATAAGCTCAAGCTTTACTATTAAGAACTCGGCGATCGACTCGATCGACTTACTAAAAGATAAATATATATATTATATCCTCTGCTACATCAATCTTAATAGATATAATAATGGAATTTAAGATATAAATTATATTTAAACAGATTGTTAAATATTTATAGCTTTTATATATATATCTTCATTTTCTTCATTTTCTTCATATTTAATATATGTATATAAATACCCTTCGCCACAATTTAAGAATTCATGAAAAATATTTTTGAAACACTTTAGTTTGGGACAATTTGATATGGAAAAAGTTTTCAGAAATGGCAACACAATGAATATGTTTATACAATAGTTACAGTAGAAATAATACAGATTATGAATATATATAAATATATATATGAATATATTTGACAGTAAGTAATAAAGGACATTAGACATTAAGCGTATGTCTGGAATGATCTTAACTTAAGTGGGACGTAGCACTGAGACATATGTTTGATTCGGGACTCACCTTAGCTGACGATGTTCGCTGTTTGATGGCAGATGCATGGGCCGAGTGTGTGCTGAGAACGTTCTTGTTGACGGAACTGGCACCGACACCACCCACGCCGCCGCCGCCGCCACCGCCGACACCACTGCCCGGTGGATGATGATGATGGTGATTGATCGCTGATGAGGGTGGTGGACCCGTGGTGGTAACGGTGGCATTATTGCTCGAGAGCCGTGCCCCATCCGTGGTCATATTGTTCGAGACATGATGATGATGCTGATGGCTGTGCTGGTGGTGCGACGCGTGGTTTGTGTTTGCTGTCGTTGGCGCGGCATTTGCCACGGCTGCTGCCGCTGCTGTTGCTGCTGAAGCTGCCACAGGTGTGCTCGTGGTTGTATTATTGCTACTGCTGGCTGAGTTCGAGGACGCTATTGGCAACATTGTCGTGTTTCCAGCTGTAGCAGCTGTTGTTGTCGTTGCTGCTGCTGCTGCTGTTGTCGTTGCTGTTGCGGCTGGTGTTGGTGGTTGTGGCAGTGAGACAATGTTGGCATTGGCTGAGTCATGCTGCTGCTGATCCTTTACAGAATGCGCCGAGCTACTGATTGTGTTTGTCGTGTAAGTTGTGCTAGCAGCGGCTGTCGTTGTGGCATTTGATGCCGTCGACGTCGACGTTGGCGTCGCAGCCGTCGCAGTCGCCGTCCCATTTGAGACACTCTCTGCGGGCAGGGCTTCAGGAACTGGTTGCAAAGTTGTTCGCATTGCTGTAGACATATTTTCTAGCCGAATCTCTTCTCTATATATATTAACTCTCTATCGTTATATGACCCAGAACAGAGGCCCACTCTAATCTCTATTCCTCCAGTTGAACGCTTCCAAACTCTCCCGCGTCCTCTCAAAGTACTTGCCGTTGCTGCTTGTTTCTTTGTTTCATTAAGATCTTAAGTTAAAATGTATTTCCTAAAAAGCAATTCGCTTTCAGCTCCGCAGCCGCTTTTCATCTGAAATGGAAAAGAACAAGAATTAGTTTTATTTTGATTATTTTTTAAATTTATATATTTTTTTTTCTGGCTTGATTTGTCACCAAAAAATTAATTATTATATATAGTAGAAATATAATCATTATATATAAAAATATATTTCAAACTCTCTATTATTTACTGAATGAATATCAAAACATTTTAAAGAAATTAAATTTCTTTTGCTCCTTTTTAAGAGAGCTCTAAAAACACATAGCAGATAGCGCAATTAATATTTGTATTAATGTTTAATAAAGAAAGAGAAGTTCTGACGAGAAATATTATATATTATTAGCCATATAAGTCAATTGCTTAGGCATAGGATGAATTACTTCAATGTGCCCTTCAGCTAATTAAGATGAAGCTGCTTGGCTTATCTTTATAATACACAAAACAAATGTTTTTGTTTTATGTACAAATTTTAAATTTTCTAATCAAATTTGTTCTTATCAGAACGAAAATACATTGAAATTAGGTCAAAAGCTTTGTTTTCCCACAATATTTAGGGCGTGTTTATAAGGTGCAAACATTGAAAAATAATAATTAATCGTTGAATGTTATTGTAAATGGGAAGTTTTCATAAATTTACATATATATATAGCTATAAAACTTTAAATTCCTACTGTATGAGTTAACGAGCTCAAGGGCTTATAGGACCAAAAGCTTCTTGAAATAGCTAAACGAACAAGCTCTGCTAACATTCTGACTGTTTATAAATGAAAATATATTAATAATAAGCCACAATTACAATAGAAATGTATATATAATGTAATTTAAGGGCTCGGTCACGCCAACTTTTCTTTAACATTGACAATTTCAATGGAATGGCTTAGAGACCATGGAAACAGGAAAAGTGTGTTCCTTTGTTTCTATTTAATGGTTTTCAGTTTGGTTTAACATAAGGTAGGAGCGGCACAGGTGCAAACTCATCTATAAATACATTGAATGCCATAAAACTTTAAGATGTATCGATTTTGGTACGCTAAACGCACATCCTGAACGGATGAATCAGCAATGCTTACAATGTTTAATTATAGATATCCAAAAAAAACGGATAAATGCATAGCAAAACAGACTTGGTTTACTCAATTTGTAAATTAATATATATATCTATATATTTCCATTTATATAAATAACTAACTAGCGGAACTTTCCTTATCGATACAGTAAATTATAATGAATAGTAAAACCAAGCCTTAGACTCGAAATATTAAGATCAGCTTGTTCAGCTATGTAAATACTATAATTTTAAATGAACATAATGTATATCACCTAAATATATAAACATATATAAATCATAAGATTCCTTGCAAACAAAGCAATTTAATGTGATTATTCAAATATCACAGTTTGACGTATGCCAAGATCTCTCTCTAGTTACATTATATAATATTAGTTTATAATGCATTCAAATCAATATTATATAAACAAGTTTCTATTGATTTTAGTTGGTATATAGTAGGGACTTAGGAAATCAATGACACTCTCGATTTCGGCTTTTAGCTGGACTTCTTGCAACGTGCACAGTTCCTGTCTGACACCCAAGCTAAGATTACTGCGTGAGAGAATATCTACAATCTTCTTATTGTCGTGCTGAGTGAGCGCAACAGAGCATTTGGAGATGCTATCTATTTCGGATGGGTGCAGGCCAATCCAACGTAGCGCTGGCGTGGCCAAACTCTTTGCCGAGAAGCTCATGGCCTGCGAACCGAGTTGGTAAACGAGCATTATTTCAATGCCAAATGGATCAGCATCCACCAAAATATATGCCGGTAAATTGCATTCGACGGATAGTCGGTATACAATACGGCGGGTCGAGCAGTCCGGATACCCCTTGCCCGTTAACAATATGAAACGTAAGCCAAACGTGCTCAAGGCATTACACGCCAGCAAGCTCTCAAAAACCGACTCTTTCTCAACGATCAAGACCATTTCGGCATTTGTCACGATTCGGTCCACATTCTCAAAATCCGTTGGCAATGTTATAGCTCCGCAATATACGTTGCAGTCCAAAACATCGCCATTGCTCATGAGCAGCTTTATGTCGCCTACAATAGAGAAACGCCCATTAGTTAATTTCCAAAAATACGAAGAGGAAAACACAATAATCGACAATACTTCACACCTGTAATTAATCCCTTCGATGCTGACAATATGCCCAGATTAACAGGTGCCGTGTTTAGCATGCGGCAAACATCCATTTTAGCTGCATCAATGTAGGACTGGGACCGAACCAACTCAGTGTTCCGATAATATAGTCCACGGATCGTACAACTACCGCCAGTCAGATGCAAATAGTGAATCTCAGCCAGCAGATAGGTAATCAGGCAAAAGCGATGACGACTACGTTTGCTATTATAAACGATCTTACGGAATTTGCCAAATATTTCGTAATTATCTTTCAGATACCAATCGCGGCAGTTCTTGGGTATTTCTAAGGTGACTTTCTTATGGGACATTAGACTCCTTATCAAATCCAATACAATCTGCTCAAGGGCAAGCAGGAGATTGCTTTTATCAGAGGACATACTCTGTTAGAGCGGCGCTAGCAGGTGAAAATATTTAGAGATTATTAGCGAACATAAGACTTTGAGAAGGTAAATCTCGATATCTGCTCAACAGTTTGGACTCTTAGAATCGTCTTCAGCTGTTTTAGCATATCCCATTCAAATACTCCATTTATTATGAAATAGATCTTTGAATGGTGTTTAGCTAAACAATAGTTATCAAAAGGATTTCTTTGAAGATGTAAAGTTTTTTCAATATTAACAGATATCAAGTTTAATACAAAATATTTTGATGAAACTTTATTCAACATTTTCAGACTTGTTTCGCTGTTTAATATGAGCAAAATAAAATTAAATATATGTCAAATCGTGTCTCAAAATCCTTGAATACAAGTTGAAAGCTTAACAAATTGTAAACAATGAAAGCGGCATACTCGAAATATATATATATATAAGCCTTATGAATAATATCTGCAGAAATGCATAATAAATAACTCAACTCAGGCTCAATTTGATTGAGGAAGATAATTGACAATTTAGACTGATCATATTAAAAAAAAAAATAAATAAAAAATAAAAAAAAAAAATATATATATATATATATATATATATATATATATATATATATATATATATATATATATATATATATATATATATATATATATATATATATATATATTTATTTATTTAAATATATATTTAAATTAAATATGTAATATAATTATAATATGAAAATAATAATAACAATATTGATTTTATCTGTTGCATATCTAAATATTTGTTTATAAGTGAAAAACTTCAAGAATTTGTTAATCGACTTTAAAAAAAGATTTAACTGAATGAAAACTGTTTAGTATTTTTTAAATTTATTATTATTCTTTAAATCTGTTATTATTATTATTATATATTATTATATATCTGTCGTAATCTGTCATATTTCGTAAGTTGTTAATTGTCAATCAATTGTATGAAACAGTTTCGTTTAGCACCTGAGTGCGTGCTATAATATTTAAAATGTTTTTTTTTTTTTTCGAATAAACATAACTCAAACAAAGAGTCTGAAAATTAGTTGAAGCAGCAAACGGTTCAGTAGATAAATGCACACACACGAAAATACATATACTAATATGTATATATAGATATATACAAAAAATATTTGCGTCACACACCCTTTTATTATTAAGCTATTTCTACTGCAACAAAACTAAATAAGTATATAAATAATTGTGTGATATATACATACTGAATAGGAATTATATATATATAGACAAAGTATATATATTGACTTAGGTCTGGGCAAACGTTTTAGTCTAATTTTCCGCATATGAAAATTATTAAATATTAACACAAATACATGCGAAAAGGGATTAAGTTAACACACACACATACGTACGCACACGCACACAGTTGCATTAAAACCGTTGTACACACACATCACTTATGTCAAATTTCTTTATTCAGGCTTTTTCATTTCTTTTCTTTTTTTTGCCCAGAAAATTTTGTACTCGTTATTACAAAGCACGCAGAGTTTATTTTCTTGTGCCACGGGGGCTGACAGGGCGTGGGGCTAAAGCGAAGGTAGACGACGGCGAATGGAAGAGAAAAACTAGCGAAACAGCGACGAAATGGCAGCCCCCTAAAATATTGATTTGCTGCTCTGTTCGCCCGTTCGCCCATACGCGCTTGCCTTAGCCCAATACGAGAGAGTGTTCACCATGTTACTTACCAATAAAAAAAGAATTCCTGAATAAACAATATTAGGTCATAAGTTTGCTGTTTTGAAAGTTAGACGCGTTCCATTCCCATATGCCTTATTTCATTCATATATAACACACATTATTACTTAATTTTTGTGTTTTTTTCCTTCTTTCGTTTTGTCGAATTTTCAAACGCAAAGTGGTAGTGGAAAAGAAAGACCGACTTTTACCGAGCAGCCAGTCGACGACACTACACAACGAAATGCAAATGCATACATACATACATATGTATGTATCTTTCTCACTCGCTCACTCTCACAGCAGCAATATACATATATTTCTCAATAAGATTTTTTTTCGTTTTTCTTTTTTGATAAAAAACCGATTTAAACTAAATTATCGAGTTTTTTACAAACTAATTTGGCTCACAATGACTTTTTCGTCGAAAATATATTGTTTGTATTTAAAAAGCTACATTGTCATTAAATCAGTTCAGCGAAAGACATTCTAAGTAACTTGATATTGCGCTATATAAGCTAAGTCAGTTTTATTTTTATTATCGGACGTTGCAACAATTGAATAAATTATTTATTTGTTGCACTTAGAAGATTACAGTTATAATCTTTTCAACCACATACACTATGGCAAAGCAGCAGCATACGTCGTCCAAAAAAATCACATTAAAATCAGGCAGCCATATTGTAGAGTTGCTAATTGTCGATCGATACATCGGTATTTTAATAACAAAATTAATCGATTAGCTATAATTATAACAATGACACCAATGAACAACAACAAAGCTACAGGCAATTATCGATATCCGATAAAATTGTATATTGTTGTCATGTCGTAATCATTTCTGAACTATCAATATACTATCGCAAGTGCAAAACAAATATTTAAACGATAAAAAGCTTTCGTCCGCACTCGTTAGAAATGTACTTTGAAAATATTGTTTTGAAACTATTGTTAAATTAAAATACTATTTCATTTAAAAAAGGGAAGTTGCTTTGAAAGTTATAAATCTTTAATTACTAGATTTTTGACTTTCAAAGCAACTGTTAACATATAAATAGTAGAATAGACTAGAATACGATTTTGTGTTATACTTACTAATGCCGTTTCAGATGAATATTCCATAAGTCTCCTTAAAAGTATAAGACCTGGTTTAATTTACATATTAAATTTAAGACAAGTTAATATTGTATGATATGAACAACCAATTGAATAAAAATGAACAAAAATACTAGAACAAAAATTCTATGTGGAGTGCCTCTATTTATGATTCCTAAATCTATCGATTTAAAATCGATAACAATATCGCTGGCGTATGCTGACACTGAACTGTAACACGCCTTTTTCCTTTCTTTCCTACATACCATAATGGCGGTAGGTTTTCTGAAATTCTTGTCAAGTGTAAATTATTCAACATCTACATTAATCCTGCAATATTATTGCAAACTATGAATGTAGACTTGAAGTTATTCGATTCGATGTGACGATCGGAATATTATTTTGCTTTAAAATCAAATATTGATAAACCAAAATAAACCTTTTTCAGGCTGTTGTCAAGAAGGAACCTAAAATCAAGCGCGATCCCGCGAAAAACCCTATGCGCGATCTGCACATCAGGAAGCTGTGCCTCAACATCTGCGTAGGTGAATCCGGTGATAGGCTTACCCGTGCCGCCAAGGTAAGAATCTTGAAAGATAACAAATATGCGAAAAAACAGCAGCTAAAGCTCTGAATTTTCATTATTAGGTTTTGGAGCAGCTGACGGGACAACAGCCCGTGTTCTCGAAGGCCCGCTACACAGTGCGTTCCTTCGGCATTCGTCGTAATGAAAAGATCGCAGTGCATTGCACAGTGCGCGGCGCCAAGGCCGAAGAGATCTTGGAGCGTGGCCTGAAAGTGCGTGAGTACGAGCTGAGGCGCGATAACTTCTCGGCAACTGGCAACTTTGGCTTTGGTATTCAAGAACATATTGATTTGGGCATCAAGTACGATCCCTCAATCGGTATCTATGGCTTGGACTTCTACGTTGTGCTCGGCCGTCCAGGTAATAATGAAATCCCAATAAGATTTCAACTGGTTGCTGCACATAATTAGGTGTCTATTTCCAACTCGAAATAGATGCTCAGTATCTGTGCGCATAATAATGAAGCTGTGCTTAGAATGGATTTGTGTAAATGCAAATTCAAACGGTACAATGGCAACAAAATTATATACGCCCTGCGACTATTGTAAATTAGTTATCGAGTTATTAATCAAGTGATTGTGTTTATTTTTTTTAGGTTACAACGTGGCTCACAGAAAGCGCAAATCTGGCACCGTCGGCTTCCAGCATCGTCTGACAAAGGAGGACGCCATGAAGTGGTTCCAGCAGAAGTATGATGGTATCATCCTGAACAGCAAGAAATAAGCGCAATACGCGTCGATGTTTTTAAGATGAAGATGAATTCTGTAATAAACCTGTCATCGGAGAAATTTCTTAATTTTAAAGTCGAGAGACAATATTTTATTTTCGCGTAGCTTGAAACTCGTTTCATAGATGTAATTGGAATTTGGATTAGAGATTAGCAAAGAGCTCTAGGCTGTCGCTATATATTCAGGAGTGTACCAGTTCCAAGCATTGGAGGGAAATGTCTATTACGAGGAAGTGAGAAACATGAAAATTTACGTTTCTGTTAATTTTTTGATAGTCCAATAACTTCTGTTTTTATATATATATCAGATTTTGAAAGAGATTCGGTATGGATTCTGATTATTAATGATCTTAGGATACTAAACATGTTTGCTTTGAGTTGAGAGATAGAACAGCATTATAATCTGATTGCCAAGTTTTGTTTACCCTAATTTGGAGCATCTCTAAAGTGTGTATGTGTGATTAGGAATTGATACAGGTTGTCAGGTAAGTCTTTTTATAGGAATCAATTGGATTACAATATTATAAAGCAGGCTTGAATCGACCAGACATATCTTCCCAAATGTATGCGTATCGCATATCTTGCCAAAGCAAAATCTTATCGTATTTGAAGTTTTCTATATCTCTCAAAGCATAAACAACTTCTAATCAACAATGGGCTCTAATATCTAAATCTACTCAAGAATAATCAATTTTTTCAATAATATATAGAAAAGATAATATCATTATCCCTTTTCTGCATACATTAAAATGCTAAAAAAATTAGATGACGCCTATATTATATTTATTTTTAGTTGAGTAACGTCTATAGCTCTCCGGCTTGCTAAACCAAGTTATTTTTATTCAATTTCAACAGAATTTGAAAAACTTTTAATAATTATATACACATATATATGTTCGATCATATACCATACTACTTGTTAAACAGACTCATAAGACGGAACTACATTACTACGGAATAAAAAGAAGTCTACATGGCTTTGGATACCAGATTACTTATCCTTGGAGACCATCTTCAATTTGCCACCCTTTCGATTGCTTAATAGGGCGAAGCGAATTTGTTGGACCAGCCACTGTATGCCCTCGTCCAGACCCTCTCCGGAGACTGCGTTGCTGGAGCAGATGTGCCAAGGTTTTTCCTTGATGTTTTCTAGACCCAATGCTGAAAGAGAGAGAGTATTAATAGGCGTATATATAAATATGATTATTGATTTGTATTTATATAACTCCATTTACCCGCTGCAATTTTAACATTAGATAGGGAATCCTCCAGATCCGATTTGTTGCCATAGAAAAGTATGGGTAATATGCGATTACACAGGTCGGGATGTTGCAGCACCAGATCCAATTCATCTTTCACAACCACTGAAAGGTTAGATAAGTCAACATATATATCAACATATGCATATATGCTACAGAACCTACCAAATCTCATTCTGTCGCTCGAATCGATTACATATATGATTCCCTGACAATTCTTGAACTGATGCTCCCATAGGTTTCTATAGCGCGTAGCGCCCGACATGTCCACTGCCTTGATGCATACGCCCATATCTGCAAGATTTTAGGGAATTATTGGTATTGGTATTAGTATATAGGTAATACTTACTGTAGAACTGCTCTATTAGAAAGCCCACTGTTGGCACCATTATAGTCGACTGTTCGTTCGACTTCTTGAAGTGGTTTATTATCGTCGATTTGCCGCTGTTATTCAAGCCTAGGACGAGTATCGTCATCTTATCCCTCTTGACTTTGATCAAGCCCGTTAGATTGTGCAGCATGCCCATATTGCGACTCCGATGTAAACTTAAAAATGAAAATAGAAAACAGAAAATAGTTTTACAATGTTTGGCCCTGCCAGTGGGCCCAGTTGGTAGCCATGGAAACGCTCGTCAAACATCGATTTATTGAAGACGCGCGCTTTGTCCTTCAAAAGTGATGAAGGCCGCGGTTAACGCTGGCTCTGTAAGTTCGCTGTTAACTTACAGTTGCTGCAAGAGCAGCTTACTTGGAGTATTTATAAATAGAGGAGCGTGTGACGTCACAGCAGTTTGTGAAGACCTGCTCACCCCTGTGAGTGGGACGGCAGAGTGCTGCTCAATGGCTCAAGTTTATGCAAAAAAAAGTCCCTCTACTTTTAATGTCAGAAGACGACGATCTTGTGACGTCACAATACCGGTCTCAGCTCTGCTAACTATTTATATGTAATTCCACTTGCTTGCTCGGAATTCTTATTCTTAAATTTGATTTGATAATAATGATGTCTATAATAGAAATGCCTAATGGCAACAGTTCCATGTAATTTTCGTATATTATGATTGCTGCAAAGATAAATACGCGCGCAGACTTTTTCTAACGTCATTCTGTTAAGTTAACACAGGCGCTTTGCCTAACCTTGTCTTTGTCTATCGCCCTGATAATCAATCAAGGTCAATATTAGCGTTTATATTATCATCATGACAACAGGTTGTCAAATGCAGTTTAGAGGAGTATTTACAGTGACTTTACAGCTTTTGGATCTATTTTAAATAAAATTAATGGACAGAGCCAAAACATACTCGAAGCTACCATCATCAAATCAGAGTTTTAAGATGACCCGAATTATTCATGCAGCTTTTATAGCTTTATGGTATCCAGTATTCCTACCCAATGAAACTCCAGTGAAAGAAAGACTGCCACTCGGCTATTGATAGAGACACTTCCAATAAAAATATAAGAATTAACATTATCTTACACATAATTTAACATAGCTTTAACATATGTAAAACTACTGTTATATACAATTAGAGGAAAACCATATTACATTTTTATTCATTTTGAAAAATTTTATTTAACATTATTAAGTTAAGCAATAACTTAGCAATCTAGAAAATTAGCTGCCATTAAAAGTTCTAAGGCAATTTCTGGTGCAATCGGAAATTCTGGTATTTCAGTTGAACTATTAGTATATCGAACTTTATATGTGAAGTACATGCACACCTTCTGTAAGACGTGCGATCTGAAAAGAAAAATGAGAGGAAAATTAATTAATGTTAAGAAATGTAGATCAAATGATGTTTAGATCAGCTGAGCACGTAGCTCTGCTGCAGATTATATGTATATAGACAGCGATTACCTAAGCATACTTTATTTGTGATTGCATATAAAGCATAGATCTGTCATTAGATCTTTGACCTCACAAATTATTTATTTATTATGCTAATCAGTGACGAGGCTTATATAGAGGAATGCCTAAAATTGTCAAGCTTTATATACGATTCTCTATATGAATTTCATAGAGAGGGAAGAAACTGTCTATACAGCCTATGCTAATAATATCCTATATTCGATATATGTATATATATAAAGCAAACACATATGATCAACATCTCTTGAACATTGGAATACAAAAAATCTTATATACATATAGGAATAATCGAACAAATTGAAATTCTTGTTATATATTACAATTGCCAAATCTTACTTAGTTTTTATATATTATATTTAATAAATATATTCAATACTTGCAAAGATCAACTATATATACTCATATCTACATCGTAAGACGTCTATTAATTTCTATTTATGTCTGGTATATATACTTAATTCTATATATAAAACAATAATTCCAATAAAACGTCGACAAAGTACTATTATTCCTAGCTAATCGCATGAATATTAAAAATATTTAACCCTTCAATAAGCTACGCACACACACACAAACACGCACATATATATATATATATATATATATATATATATATATATATATATATGTAAGTATATATGTGCGCACGGGTCAAATGTATGTATGCGCTTTTGTATGTATGTGTGTATATGGAAAAATATTGGCACTCCCTTGACCGGTCATTAGCACACATTTGATTTAAAGGAAAGTACTGGGGCGCAGTTAGCTGGCATCACAAATTGGTAACTTACGGTATCTCACGGAAGTGCACTTCGTTAGCCTCGTTTTCAGCGAATTGTCCTGGGCCAGATAACATTGCCTTTATTGTGCCAGAGGTGAGAGCATGTTCCCGTTTTACAATAAATTCGTGTCCATCTGACGAAATCAGTTTGACGTACATGGCGTCTGGCCCCTCGCAACCGCCATAGACCTTATCGCCGCGCTGCTCATCCATTGCTATCATCTGTAAAATTTACTTACTATACGTTTCTTTTTTGCAACATAAACTATTTTATTTATTTTCTGTCTTACTTGCCAAAAGTCAGTCTGTGACAACACTCAAACTCGTACATATACAATTCAGTGTTGTGTAATGGCTGAAATGCTGCATTTCAAACTTCTTCATTCAAACATCATGCAAAACTGAAAATAAATTACTATAAATTAGTGCTAATCTGGATTTAAATTTATTTTATTTTTTAATATCTATTTTATTTTTCTGTGATGATTAATATTTTAATATAGAAAGTATGAAGGCATGATGCCATCATAGAAATTAATATATTTCCGATAGTTTCATTCGATAAATTTGTTTTTTATGGTCCACCACTGTACAATAACAACTAGCAGCTGTTTGTGCGGGTATGGAAATACCTCTATTAATAACTTAATGCCACTTTAAATAATTTTGTATATTTAAATGATGAATGAATGAATTCATTAAAAAAAATCATATGCAACTCAATTTAGTTAAGTGATATTCTGTGCAACATTCAACTCTTACTCTAGAATGAACTTTAGTATGCGCAAATCAAGAAAATATCGATAGCTATTCCCATTTCCCCGGAGCCGATAAGTGCTTTCGCTATTTGTGTGTATTCTAGATAAATCTAAATCCCTCGGTATATCTATGACTGCAGCCGGCGAACAAATTGAAATGTAAACAATAATAAAGAAATAAAACAAGCTTTTGGTTTATATTTTTTTGTAAGAAGAAA
Organism: Drosophila peninsularis; assembly: GCA_035047485.1. Taxonomy (NCBI): domain Eukaryota; kingdom Metazoa; phylum Arthropoda; class Insecta; order Diptera; family Drosophilidae; genus Drosophila; species Drosophila peninsularis. The sequence goes on from JAWNPN010000035.1 coordinate 799,420, forward strand.
TCGTTTCGACTTTATTGGTTACGTTAAAAGAACAATCACTGCAAACTTAATTTTTTGTTGTTCTCATTTTACTTGACGCAACTTTCGAGAATTTAGTTCTCATCCACCTCAGCCTCTTGTTCCTCCTCGAATTCAGCATCCTCATCGGCGGTAGCCTCCTGGTATTGCTGATATTCCGAGACCAGATCGTTCATGTTGCTCTCGGCCTCAGTGAACTCCATCTCGTCCATGCCCTCGCCAGTGTACCAATGCAAGAAAGCCTTGCGACGGAACATAGCGGTGAATTGCTCAGAAATGCGCTTGAACAGCTCCTGGATGGCAGTCGAGTTTCCGATGAAGGTAGCCGACATTTTCAGACCACGGGGCGGGATGTCACAGACAGCGGTCTTCACATTGTTGGGGATCCATTCAACAAAGTAGGAGCTGTTCTTGTTCTGGATGTTCAGCATCTGCTCGTCAACCTCCTTCATGGACATGCGTCCACGGAAGATGGCAGCGACGGTCAGATAGCGGCCGTGACGGGGATCGCATGCAGCCATCATGTTCTTGGCATCGAACATCTGTTGTGTCAGCTCGGGCACTGTCAGAGCCCTGTATTGCTGGGAGCCGCGGGATGTTAGGGGTGCAAAGCCAGGCATGAAGAAATGCAGACGTGGGAATGGAACCATATTGACAGCAAGTTTGCGGAGATCAGCATTCAGTTGGCCGGGGAAGCGGAGGCAGGTTGTTACGCCAGACATGGTCAACGAGACGAGATGGTTCAAGTCACCGTAGGTTGGGGTTGTCAGCTTAAGGGTACGGAAGCAGATATCGTAGAGCGCCTCGTTGTCGATGCAGTAGGTCTCGTCTGTGTTTTCGACCAGCTGATGGACCGACAGGGTAGCGTTGTAGGGCTCAACAACGGTGTCCGACACCTTTGGCGAGGGCACCACTGAGTATGTGTTCATGATTCTATCGGGGTATTCTTCACGGATCTTGGAGATCAGCAAGGTGCCCATACCGGAGCCGGTACCGCCTCCAAGCGAGTGTGTAAGCTGGAAGCCTTGCAGGCAATCGCACGATTCAGCCTCTTTGCGCACAACATCAAGCACTGAATCGACGAGCTCAGCGCCCTCTGTGTAGTGACCCTTGGCCCAGTTGTTGCCGGCACCAGACTGGCCGAACACAAAGTTGTCGGGTCTGAAGATCTGGCCGAAAGGACCCGATCGCACGGAATCCATGGTGCCAGGTTCCAGATCAACAAGGACGGCGCGTGGCACATATTTGCCGCCGGACGCCTCGTTGTAGTACACATTGATGCGCTCCAGTTGCAGATCGCTGTCACCATGGTAAGCGCCGGTGGCATCAATGCCATGCTCATCGGAGATAATTTCCCAGAACTGCAAAGCAAAGTAAAGTTTATTTAATAAAAATGTTTAATAAAATTGATATTAATCATATTCTATATACCAGATGTTTCCTAGTAACTAAATAAACTTTAAGTAATTGTTGCGTTAATGTTTCTTTGTCTGTTCGAACAGCTGTTCATTGAACTTTCCATCCATTTAAGGGCACTAATAATAGAAAGCTGTATTTAGCCAGCCGAACCAATAAATAAATATTTTATCAGACTTTATGGTGGGCTTAATGCAGACAACAGCGGAAACATCGTCATCATCGTGTGGGCTTTGATCATAACACCAGCTGCTGCTGTCCGCCTTAGCTCTGTCTTTGGCTTTGCTTTTGCCTTATATGTATGTAGGCTGCGCACTCCCCACGCACAGCCAAGTCATAGTCACAGTCAGCAGACATGCGCCTACCTCAAACTTAAACGACAATCTCTCACTTATGCTCGCTCAGCAAGCTTACATCATCAGCAGAGCCCAGCCCACACACACAAGAGAGCGGCGTAAGCCGAGGCCAGCCAAGCTCTGTTAGTGCATCAATTTAGTTCGTCTCGTACGCCATATGGCGTTAGAAATGTACTTTTTCGACCGATTACGTCATTTCCAAGCTTGTTTATTCATAGTAAACAATAAAAAATCAAGTAAAATTAAGGGAATAAATAAATACAGTCAGTTGCTATGATAACCAAAATTACGCTCAAGCTAACAAATTAACTGTGTCTGCGCCTACAACAAATGTATATATATATGATCATTTGTATATATGAGGGAAATATATAAAATAGTTGCAGCTGCTGCTGCAAAAGAGGGTTGTTTTTTATGTACTCGTATTCACGAGGACAACAATGGCTGTATTGATTCTACGACAGGACGTCGATGACGAAGCTAGTTCACAATGGGTTTGCCGGCAAGCGGTTATACGCATGTGCATGAAAACTGGCAACGGCGCCTTTGGGTGTGTCATATGTACATATAAATATACATATATGTAAATGCATATGAATGCATATATACATACATAGGTATGTATTGCAGTATTTCAATAATAAAATTTACTGTACGGTTACGGAATTGAGGAATGCAATAATTATTAATTTATATATATAATAAAAAAAAAAGTGGGCAATTTAATTAATAGATGTTTTCCTCGAATGACCACACACACATACATTTGTATTAAAACTTCTTTTTATATAGATTTATATATACACACATTCTATACATATATGTAGATACATGCCGCTACACAGATGTGAACGTATGTGCATATACAATCATGTATACGTGTGTATGTATATACTTTGTGTCATTGCGAACCGGTCGACAACCGGTTCAGCCATTTTAGGTAGAATGACGTCATATTTTCTCTTCACCAAAACTCCAGAAGGTAAAACCATATGAACAGAAAAAACACGAATAACACGAATAAAAATATGTTAATCTAGCCTAGACAAGAAACATTTAATTGATCGACTAAAAAATATACCTTTCACCAATTACAAACACACACACAGACAAACACATGCATACATTTACTTTTTCTTCTTAGCTGCATGTGTATGTACATATGTCGGTATGTAGTTTACCATCTAAAGCGACTTTCTCATTGAAAGAAAAAACTAGAGCTTTGAAGAAAATATGAGTCATTTACACATATAGAAATTGATGTGTACAGGAAAATATGTTTACTAAATTTAAAAAATATCAGTAAATGCCGAAGATTAGTTGATAAAAAGTTAATATCAAGACACGCCCTAAAAATTGATAGATCTAAATCTAAATTCTATATGTATTGTATACATATGTACATACATACACACACATATAGAGAAAACTGCAAAAGCCTGTTTATAATCGGCATATACTATGTATACATATGAATGAAATTATTTTGTTGTATATGCATAAATAATTATGTATATGCTATACAAACTTATGCGCCGCCGATGCCGGTGGTGGCCTCAATAAATTTTTGCCACATGGCAGCGCAAAAATGACGCCATGTTTGACTGGTAACTGTACTTCATTCTTATTTTAAACTCAATTAAGACAATTGCTAAGTATTTGGTACATACCTTGGCTCCGATTTGGTTGCCGCACTGACCAGCTTGGATGTGTACAATTTCCCTCATTTTCTTTTTGTGTATATAAAATTGTAGACTTTTAACTTAAATAATATTTCCTGCTTGTATTCACAAACGCACTTCTGCCCGCTTCACTTGACGAATACTGTCTGAGTTCTTCTGCGAAATCGCCGGTATAATATAACGTTGAGAGCGAGTGTGACCAGACCGTGAAAACAAGAAATACCGCCAGCAGAGCATACAAGAAATTAAAGGTTACGCTCTGTATGCTCAAAAAACCGTCATAAATGCACGAAATAAATTAATATAAATGTATTAATTTTCATTTTAATACTTTGTAATAAATTCTCTTGCTATTTAAAATATTTAAGTGTACTGAGAAATGCTGAAAAGAGCTTTATATAATATTAAAAAAACGTTCTTTAACTAAAATTCTCTGGCGCTCTCTGCCTATCTTTATTTAACTCTCTCGTTCTTTATAGTATTTACTCTTCCTCTCTCTCTCATTCTGCTCCTTTAGAGGTAAAAATAAATAAAAGTGTTTTGCAGTTTCTGGAAATAACGCGCAGTCACGAAGGAAACAGATTTACATACATATGTACATACATATGTATGTATTTTTCTGTTTTGACTTAAATAACCCCTAGAAGGACCCCAAAAAATATGCTACTGAGCTCCTCATTGTCTGCAAGGCTAACAACCCAGGTTTGAAAATCAATAAATGATGAGTTTATTTATAATTTGCATAGTCTTTATTTAAATATGCCACCAGATGGTCGGAGTGGGTGTGAGAGAAAGAGAGGGTTAGAGTGAGGAGTGCGAGGGAGATCCGTCGCATTCATACAGCTAAACGGCATTTGACATCACTTGAGCACACAAGGGCGTACCTAGGGCAGGTCACACCCACTCTCAGCTGATTTAGCTGGAAAGAGAGGAAATGTAAATAGAGGTTTCCCCAATCTCCTGCGAGCCCTCTGTTCTATTTAGATTAGTTATATAATTGAAATCCGTCCGCCTTAACATGTTTTTTTTTTTTTCTAAAATAAAAACCTGACCCCCTTTGGCCAAGCCTCTATAAATTACAGGCAACGCCCTTACACACCTCTATAACAACGTTTCATGCCAATTATGACCTCAATTTTCCTTTTATGGGATACAAAAAGATTTACTTTTCCGCTAGGTAACCAAAAATTGATTTTTCCTTAAAAAAACAACTGGAATTCTAATCATATATCGATTTTTCATATAACATAACAAGTATATATGAAAAATGGATTATAGATAAATGTAGCTGAAATATACCTAGATAGCTATCCGCAGTATTTTCTCTGACCCCCAAACTGACTCTATAACTTTATAATTCAAAGGTCGACTTGCAAAAGAGATCAACCGTAATACAACAAAACTGATTCATAGTGTGTGCATGATATCATTGCTGACTTGCACGACTGGCTGCCAGTGGGCGTAGAACCAGGTTTTCGACTAGATCTGCAGTGAAGTTAGTGAATTATGAATGTTGACAATTATACAAGTAATTATAATACTTATAATAATAATTATACAATTCCAATAGTTTATTTGGCGGTACATTCAATAAAAGCTTGACAGCAAAATAGTTTTATTACAATTTATATATGTAGATATATATATAATTCAAAATTATAAAAAAAGTACGGGATTATATTTTGTCACGTCAAATCATGGTAAGTAACATTTGTTTATCTAATCGATGGACTTCATCTTGCATAAATGATTAACAGGTAACATCTTCACTTCGTCGTTTATCTTGCAGACGAGAATATCACCCTCCTGCTTGGACAATACTTTGCCAACAGATTCTCTCTCTTCGCCGTAAATTACCTTGAATTCGTCGCCGCTATTGGGTGGAACTGGTGCCAGATGCTCGCTAACAATGGACACACTACGATCTTCTTGTCGTAGAAATACGGAGCAAACACCATTCGATACTGTGCGAATAATTCCAGTTTGGCCAACGAGATCCGTGTCGTCGTGAGTATGAATCCGAACCTCAATGTCGGTTGTGCACCAGTCGCCCATCGTCGAGTCGAGACTGGCTCCGGGCGTTTGTGGATTGTAAGGAGACTGTGGCACACCACCGGGAGTGTTCGGTGAATAGGTCGATGGCGACGGTGTATTCATATAACCAACTGGATAAGGCGACGGCGCTGGACTGGGACTCGGGTTAAATGGACTATAGCTTCTATCCGATCCATACAGAGTACCAGGCGTTTGTGGCGCAAATTGTGACGACATTTGATAGCCCGGAGTGCCTATGAGCATAAATGCTTAGTATTTGTCATAAAAGAAGAGTATAAAATGAGAAAAGTACTTGGATTGTAGCCTGGGCTTGGACTTGGCTCCTCCAGCGAATAGTCAAAGTCTGTGTTACGAGCTGGTGTCGTATTTGCAGTTGGATCCCACGCGCCGTGACGTGGAGTCATGCTGCCATCATGCGACGGCGTCATCGTACCGTAAGGCGTACGAGTATCAGTATCCCAATTGGGTGTCTGACTGCCAACCAATGGAGTCTTCGAGCCGGCTGCAGTGTAGCTGGGCGTTTGTGCGCCGTAACCGGGCGTACGGGCTGGAGTGCGACCATAGGTGGACACACTGCCCTCCTTGCCAGGCTCGCCAACAATAACAATGTGATTGCGATCTACTGAAATTGTCTGGCACGAGGTGTGCAACTCGACACGAGCTGTGCTCTCAGTTGCATCTTTCACAATGCCAACGGCACCTAGATAAAGAAAGAATATAAAATATATTATATTATGTATATCTATTGCTAACTTTACCTTTGTAGGGTCCACCACAAATTTTGATAGTTTTGCCCAAAAGCTCTCGATCGCGCGTCACTCGGAAGCCGCCTCGTCCGCCACGTGAACCACCACGAGCCCCTCCACGACCTCCAGACGGATGCATGGGTGATTGAATTCGTGGCGACATGAATCCCAATCCTCCCAAGGTATTAGGATTGCTTACATTAGTCTTGCTGCCACCAGCGAGCTGCAAATGACGCGTCTTGCACACAAAGATGCCTCCGTTCTCGGTATACATGCGGCAATGGAGAAAAGCCAAACTGCGATATAAATGCTTGATTTCTCCAGAGCGTCCCTATTCAAATATAAATCAAGTTAATATAATTTGTGATAAGGAAGGTAATAATATCAGCTTACAGCATGTGGACCTTCCATAACCTTAACAATATCGCGTCGGCGTATCTGATTTTGATCAGCATCCAGGGCGACAGTATTCTGATTCTCACGCCGCTTGTGCAAAGCCGTTGGCTTGCATTCAATGCACTTTCCATTCATGCCCAAGACATGGAAGTTCTCACGCTCAAGACGCACTATGACGCCTACATTTTGTGAGCTGAGGAATTGTTTATATTTAGCTAAATTATATAACTTATTTAATAGAACCAACTCACTCAAGCTGCACCAGATCGCCCCATTGAAACTGGCCAAGACAATCCACTCCGGTAGCCACATCCGAACATAATTGCAAGTCACGTGGCAAAACCTCGAGCTCATGATTGGTTAAATCCGAGACAAGCACAACTCGCGACTGCTCCACACGTATAATGAGACCAGTTTCGCCTTCATAGCGTCCGGCCAACACCCTAGCATGGTCACCCGTTTTAAAGTATTTGCGCAACTCGCTTGCTTTAAATATAAGTGGATCCTTAAAGAAAAAGTGTATTAAAATTCAATTCTTAATAAATTAATCTCATATACGTTACCTTTAAATCCTGATGTTTGGGCATGACCGTAATCATTGTGCCATCGATAGCCACTATCTTTGCCTGCAAGTTCTCCAAGTCGCCAATACAAACTTCTACATTATCACCCATTGAAAAGGAGTGGGCAGCAGTTGGATCATCCTTAACATTGGCCATAATTTCCAGATTAACTTCTATAAAGTGCAAATATTACAAGTTTATATATATTGAGAGGATGGCAAACTCTTATATCCACTTACCCTCTGGTGTCTCTTCAAAGCGTTCCAGTTCGGCCAGCGTGGGCTTTACACCCTCGGACAGAATTGCGGACATTGTAAAGTTTTTATATAGAAAACCTTTGCGCGAGTAGCGATTGCCTTCAAACAGCAAAAAGTCACCATCCGAATGGACCTCGCCGCCAATGGCCCTCACAGCCTCCGGATCAAAGGGTTTTGCTGGTGGCCTGCGCTTCTTCTTGCGCTTGCCATCGTCACTTTCCTGTAGTAAATGAAGAATTAATAATTATAACTGATATAAATATATCAAATTCTTACCGTCGCTGTGGTTCTCAATGCACCGCGCAATCTAGTGTAGTCGATGCGAGGAAGAAGCTTAAGATGCACTTGATTTTGTGCCAAATCAACATAATCCACTTGGGCAATGTCATCCTTGTAAAGGCCACGCTTCAAACGCACCCATTGCTTAACTTTAAGTCCCACTTGCTCTTTAACTACTTTAAGCACATCCGTCATCTCCTTAATGGGCACCATTTCCTGTTTCCATTTGCCCATGCGAAGATTTCCCACATTGTCGATAGCTGTCTTTACATGAGTTTGCTTGTAGGCTTCCAGGTAAATATATCCTTTGACACCTTCAGGTGCGATAATCGATTTGATTTGCAATGGATCATCCGTATTCAGATAAGTTAAGAACTTTCTCATAAGGAGTAAAGCTGTTGCTTTCTCTTCGCCAATGCGACATTTAACCATCCACAAATTAGGATCCCTGATTGAATATTTTATTAGTATCAGTCGATATAAATAAAAGTTAACTTACTTGATGCCAGGCAAGAGCGTTTGCTGGGTGATCTCATCTGACATTTCCTCGCCTCCATCGCCAAAATGTCGTTTAACCATTGATTCATCAGCATATTTCTTCCTTAGATACTCCTCAATTTCATCCTCCTTTTGTGTACTATATAAATTTGCATTGAAATAAGCGCATACTTCAGTTATTTAAAAGCAACTTACTCCCACAAATTGGTGCCTCTGCGTCTGATTTCAATGTCTCTTGCTGTTGGACCCAACTCATCAATTTCATTGCCAACAATTCCAATTTCATTTGCACCTTCCTCCCATTCATCGTCTTCGTCAACCTAAATAGTATAAACTATATAATTAAAATCAACTTAACCACTGTTGTATCATTATAATCCACCTCGTCATCCACTTCAGCTTCATCAATAATAAAGCCACCGAATCGCTCCTTTTTCTTTTTCTTTCGTGGATGGTCATCTTCGTTCTCTTCCTCTTCGTATTCCTCAGAATCTATCTCTTCACCTTGATCATCTTCGGAGTCTTCGGATTTGCGACGACTTCCACGTCCGCCTTGGGGCTGTGGAGAATCGGATCCGGAGCCCGAATGGACCGATTGAGAACGCGAGCGGGAGGATCGGGATCTGGATCTAGATCTAGATCTAGATATGGACCTTGACCTTGAGCGTAAACCAGATTTCGATCGAACACTACGTTGTGACTTGTTAGATATGGATCCATCGTCCGATCCACTATCCGACATATTGCTGACTTCGGAGTCTGACATTTTTTCGCACTGTAAACGTGTACAAAACCACGCGTTGTTAGTTCAATTAAACGAATGCACTCGCAGATTACTCAGCAGCTGTACTTACATATTTCTAAGTATTCTAGCTATTTATTATCCATACATCTGCACAATATATAAATAAACGTAATTCCAGCAAAAGAAATTCAATAGGGTTGCTATTAAATCGACGCTTAGTTATGGACAATGTAAAAAATACCTTGAAAATAGAAAGGTTGTCATACAAAAGTGTATCGATTTTTTAAATGCAAGAATGGTATCGATGTTTTTACAACTTCTAACTATCGGCGTTTTTAATTTTGAAGTTGTGGCTCACAACATTATTGCAAATTATAAATTACAGTATTATTTACCATTTCTCTGACAAAAATAAATTTATTTATTGTGTAACCGTCAGAGCCATATATTAACGTTGCCATTTGTCACGTTTGTATATGAACATCTTAATGATGTTCCTTTATGTCTTAACTGATATGATTGTGGCTGTAGAAAAAGAAAAAATAATATAATGCGATAATGTAAGCCATATTATTGATAATATCACTAATATGTATTTCCTATACACATTACAATTTAAACTTTACCTAGAATTAATTTTTACTACAATTTGTGACGTCATCATTCCAATTTTGTGTGAATGGCACTGCAGACCATATACAGCAGATGACACTCCTATGAATAGAAATATTAAAAAGAGAAGAAGAAGAACGTGTGTGGGGAAGTAATACCTGTTTTTATATTTTACAAATATTAAATAACTAAATAGTTCTGACAATTTATCTAATGATAAATCGGTTCAATGCGTTTGTAAATCGACCACATACATAACTGATTTCATTAACAAACAAGTCACACGCCTAAAGAGTAGAGTATATATTGCATATTAGAGTTTTATATATGTATGTATGTGCATATATGTACGTTTGTATGTGTGTATATAGAAATTAATACGAGGCATATACGCATATATTATTTTCGAGAGATTCGACTTTCGGATCAATCAACCGCAGATTATTGAATTTCAAATTGATATTCTAGGCTTATCAAGCAAATTCCTTACAGTTTAAGCTAATAGAAGAAAATTACGTCTTAGCAGATGCATCGAGTTAAAACGTCCAAACGATGTCTGCATTAAACATATGTACATAAATAATTCAAGTCTGGATTGCATACATTATATATAGGTGGTGAATTTTTGAATAAAATCGCCTACAGTGCGGTATATTTGGAACATGAACACCGCGGAGCGCAAGAACCAAATCAGTCAGCCGCATAAGCACAATGAATGTAAGTAAATATATTGAATAAATCTTTCTAAACATAAAGTAACTCAATGTATTTCTATTTTCTATTAGCCCATTCTGAAGACTATGTTCTGCACGTACATATGCCAAACAAGAGTTTCAAATCAATAGTCTTCAACAAAGATGAAACTGTTTTCCATATTATACGAAAAACTGTCGAGGAGTTTGGCAAGGATGGACAGCCTCCGCCCAGCATTCAGAGATATGCCTGTCGCATGCTGAACGTAATAACCAAAGAAGTATGTCCCAGACGAGCTGTAATAGGAATTTTGTATACTGAGACTATATATAAATATTTATCATTTGTCCAGGTACTATGGTTAGCAAGAACAACGTCGATGGACAAGGTCTTGTCTCACATTCTGTCACCTGGGTGCTCGAATGTTGACTGTCCAAACAATGATCCCATGAAAGCTGAGCTTGCTGAAAGCAAAGATACTCATCAAGGTCGAAGATCTGTCACCACAGGAGTGTGGCGAGTCGAGCTGCGCGTGCGATATGTGCCCCACAAGATACAAGATCTATTCGACGAAGATAAAACGACTTGTTTCTATTTCTTTGATCAGGTAAGAATACAAATAAATATCTATATATCAAATTTAATTGTGAATGTTTTCTTCAGGTAAAAGACGACTATATTCAATCGAATATAACTGGCGTTGATGCCGATATGGCAGTTCAGCTGTGCTGCTTGGGTATACGACATTACTTCAAGAACATAACGCTGAAGCCGCCAGACAAAAAACAACATATCGATTATATTGAAAAGGAAATTGGATTCAAATGTTTTATTCCGCAATCTGTGATAAGCACAACAAAGCCAAAGAATCTGAAAAAGATGATACAGGTCGGATACAAAAAGGTCTACAACTTCAATGATATTGAATACTTGACAAAGTATGTATATCTGTATATAATATATAAAACAATGATGAAATTAATCAATTATGTTTTATATACAGGTTTTTTGATCTGCTAAAGAACTTTTTCATAACCGATTTCGAACAATTCTCCGTCACCTTGAGCTCCGCTTGGAATATATCTGGCATTCTGCATGTTGGTCCACATATTGGTATTTATTTTATGATTTCAATAACTTTTCTCTATTAACTATAGAATTCTATATGAATTTCAGGAATCTCCTATCAGACACATCCACAGGCAAGCTTAAGGAATGTTGCGCAATTCAAGGATGTTGTTGCTATCAAGACCTGCGCTCTTCCAAAGGAAAAATCATGCAACGAACTTGAGTTGCAAAATTTGAAATGCAATTGTCAAAAGATCAAGACTCAAATTAAAATTTCTGCGTCAAATATTACGGAAGATCTGATAATAACGTGCAATGGAGTTAATGTAAATTTATCAATTAATATATTTAAAATTCTTTTAATGTAAATGCATTAATTTTTAGACCGCTGAAAGTATTGCCGATCTGATTGATGGATATTGCAGGCTTTTATCGAAAGATCTAGGATTCACAGTCTGGGAACGTGAAACGAACATTGTGAAAAGCGCAGCGAAGTCATCGAACGCTGCGCCAGACGATCTGGATTCGTCATCGCCCACTAAAAGTAAACCCATGCTTACGGATGATTATGCTGAAATTGGTTTATTGGAAGGCGAGGGGGATTACTCCACGCCCACAGGTATGTTATGGCCTCAACTAAATATTCTTTATCTTACTAAAGTTATTCTTTGTTTCTCTATGATTAGTGCGGAACTACGAATTGGATCGATCTCAAATAGTTCTCAGCGCTAAAATTGGTGTGGGCCAGTTTGGAGACGTTTATGTTGGCACATATACTGTGCCAATATCAGCTAAAGCTAAAAATAAAAGACCCGAAGGTGCTCTAAATAATAGCGATGCCAAATATACTCTAATGCAAGTTGCAGTTAAGACATGCAAAGCAAATGAGGATCCAGAAAAGACAGAGAATTTTCTTGCCGAAGCATGTAAGTTAACAGGAGGAGATTGGGGAGATCGACTACAAATTGCTGTTGATTACAACTCTTATAATCTAAGTGAGTTCTGTGTATACGATTCTACTTATATTCATTTCAGATATAATGCAAAAGTTCCATCATCCACACATTATTCGATTGATTGGCATTTGCAGCATTATGCCCATTTGGATTGTTATGGAATTAGCTCAGCTTGGTGAGCTGCGTGCGTACTTAAAAGCGAACAGTGAGCGGTAAGAGGCGAAGCATAATCTTGATGAAATATAATATTTATAAATAACGTTTCGTTGCCAGATTAACTCATGGAACTTTGCTTCAATATTGCTATCAGTTGTCGACGGCGCTGAGCTATTTGGAATCTAAGAAATTCGTGCATCGAGATATTGCAGCTAGAAATGTTCTTGTGAGCAGTCCAACTTGTGTTAAGCTGGCTGATTTTGGACTATCAAGATGGGTTTCTGATCAGTCCTACTATCACTCAACGCCCACAGGTTGGAAAATTAAGCAATATAATATTTTCTTTTGAAAAGAAGTTAATTAAATTGTTATTTTAGTTGCGCTGCCTATTAAATGGATGTCGCCCGAGTCGATCAATTTTCGAAGATTCACAACAGCCAGTGACGTGTGGATGTTTGGTTAGTGAATCTATAGTTAAATAATATAACTTTATTTACATTGATTTGATCGCTATTTGGATAGGTGTTTGCATTTGGGAAATACTTATGCTGGGCGTCAAACCATTTCAAGGCGTTAAGAACAGTGATGTAATCACGAAGCTCGAAAATGGCGAGAGGCTACCACTGCCGCCCAACTGTCCACCCAGATTATACTCACTTATGTCCCAGTGTTGGGCATACGAACCGCTAAAAAGACCAAATTTCAAACGGATAAAAGAGACGCTTGAGTATGTTTTAAAAGTAGGGATTGGTTTGTTAGATATATTATATGATTTATATTTTAGAGAAATCTTATCAGAAGACGATATGAACTCAACTGAGACGTTGAGACGCGAGAATCGTCGACTTGCTGGGGTGTCTTGGATTGGCCCTGAAGACAGCGATATTCCACCATTAAAGCCATCTCGAACAGTAAATGATTCTGGTAATATTTCAATGTAGATTAAACTACTTGATTGTTAGCTTACGATTATTATATGTTTCAGATCTTCCCAGCATATTGAACACGTCGGAGGAGAACAGAAGTGTAGCGCAAACGTATATTATTGCCCAAAATCCAGCAGTTCTTGCCAGATTAATGATGGAAAATCAAAAGCGCGGCATTAATCCAGCAGCCTATACTACACCCGCCTCGGTATTTAATACTTTAGCCGTAGGCATAGATCCCAGTACATCGAATCATTCGCTTAAAACTACTAAGCTCCCCGCTGCGGAGCTCTTAAAACTCGATCCTGTCGCTGACTCCAAAATTCAAAACAAATTTCCAACTAATAGCAACTCTTCTCAAAATCTTTATCCATCTCCATCTGTCATAAGTTCATTCGACTCCACCCTCATGCCGTCATACTTACCCCCTACGAACATTAGGCCTCAGCAGGTATCAGGATTTGTGTCAGAGAATTTGCCACTAAAGAATAACTTTATAATAAGTGCACCGCATGCGGATAATGAGTTTCACGCGAATCCAGTGCAGGCAGACAGCAAATGTGGCAACCCAACCTCTAGAGTCTCGGGTTATAGTCTTTATGGAAGCCTTGAAAGACACCAGCCACAAATGGACAAGCCAATGCATTCAAAGGGCGGCAGTCTGGAGCGTCATCAATCCTTGATGACAGCGCAAAACTTAGTCTTTCATAAGCCTGGCACGAACTATTCTGACCGCTCCAGGAGCATTGAACGCAAGAGCCACTTCAATGCGTATCGTCAACAAATGAAAACGTCAATTGAATGCGATTCGCTTCCCGAGGAAATCTATGATTTTGGCGGCGTTGGCCTCAAGACATGTGTGTCTGTTAAACAAAAGATCGATTCAGTATCCTTAATACAGGCATCGCCCATCAATTCTAGCCAAATAGGGCAAGAGTACAATAGTCCAGTGCAGTGCTTCGCCGGAAACCAAAACATTTTATACACCGAAAACTTAGCGAGCGACGCACATGAAATTCATGGAGAGCCACAATGGACGACGCATTCTTATCCGCTTCAGGTGGAACTCAAGAACGATAATTTGGAAGGAGCAGCTTGTTTACAAATGAATTCTGAAGTGGGAAATCAGGTTTGGCTGGACGAAGTATTATCCTGGCACAGGAACAAGACAACTTTATCTTATTTGATTTCCTCTTTTTGGTTATATTTTTTAATTGGTTTATTTTAAGTTATGTTTAACAGAAATAATTTATATTGATTCGATATAATAATGTCAAACATTAATTTTCAGACAATTCCCAATCAAATTGTGGATAAGCTATGGCAGCAACGCAAAGACAGTAACAGCGATGGTGAATGGCTGTATCAGGAGGAGATGGTGGTAAGTTGAATAAAATAAACAATACTATTCTATTCACTACACTAACTACTTTACAGAGAAAGCGATCTAGTCCAATAACATCGGGAGTTGATGCAGACGTTGTGGGAAAACATCGATCTTTCCAACCCGATATGATATTTGAAGGAACAACGAGTTCTTCGGACTCTGTAAACTCCAAGACGAGGCCAAAAATACCAAATAACTTTTCCCTCAAGTTAAATAACTCTTCATCTGATCACATGGTATCTCAGGCAGCAGAAGAAATCCCAAAGTCTCGAAATAACGATCATCGTGATTCTTTACGACCCATAAATCGGGCGAATGATGAGGTTTACTGTGCTACGACCGCTGTTGTCAAATCAATTATGGTACTTTCGCAAGGTGTAGAAAAGGCGCATATCGATGGCTACTTACATTTGGTTAAAAATGTTGGAGTGGAGCTGCGAAACCTTTTGAAATCAGTGGATAATATATCTATACTCTTTCCGGCCCAAGCCTTAAAGTAATTTCTTATTTTATATATTGATTTGAATGTATTATTTAAAGTTATTGTGTTTTGATTTGCAGAGAAGTGGAGATGGCGCACAAAGTTCTCTCAAAAGACATGCAGGAGTTGGTCTCGGCAATGCGATTGGCACACCAATACAATGATACTACTTTGGATAATGAATACCGAAAGTAATTATGCCATATAAAAAATAGAGAGAGACTTTTATTAATATATTATTTTCTCTTTTACAGGAGCATGTTATCTGCAGCACACATATTGGCTATGGATGCAAAGAATCTGTTTGATGTTGTCGACTCAATAAGGAACCGATATCAAACTTTTGCAATCCCCAACAGAAAAGCATCGAGTGGTTCATTAAATTGTGAAACCAGCCACTCACCGGGCGATAATGGTTCTGCCTTATCATCCCTTTCCATTGGTGTTGAGCCGCTCAAGTGTATGGCTGACATAAGTCTGTACGACAATGAGAACTTACACCAAATCTACAACCCACAACATTTACAAACAGCCGGCTGCAGTGGCAGCATTATTGATGGCAACAGTCAGGGCAGCTTGCACATAGAACATGATATTAATCATGATGGGCGCTCGAATGAGCCCCTGAAAATTATAGAAGACACATTAAATAATCCAGCCGAGCATATGTATTGCAACACATCCACCGTACATGGCCACGCATAAATAAATATATTGCTAATCCTATTACTTCATATTAATATGTCCTGAATCTTAAGTCTACAGATAGTATATGCTAACATTCTGTGTATATAAGAAACCAAAATACGTATGTACATATGTTTTTTCACAAAAGCGGAATTCATCTCAAGAACTCATAACACACCTAACATAAATATTTGCATTTTCATAAAATATGACGAACACTCAACGTCGGCCGGCCGCAATGGAATGCATTATTAAATCGTCAAGTAGTCAAAAATACATTAAGGTACTAAATATGTTTATGTAACTCGAAAATGATTAATATAAATAAATACGAACAACATTCGACTAAACGATATACTGTCTTATGATTTATGCTTGATAAGGTAAGTCTTCCAAAAAGTATTCTTCAAATGAAGCTCGTGAACTGAACTATTATACAAAGAAGCTACAACAAAATTGTTATTTAATTTTAAAATTTAATAATTGTAAAAATGTAAACATATAATAGTTAAATAGATAGATTGATAGTTGATCAACTTTTGATTTAACGCTTTTAATTCAATGAAGGCAATTTGAGATTAGACAAAGAGATTTACACTTTACACTTTCGACTAAACAGAGTAAAAAACATTGCAAAAGTTGTTTAACTGATTCGATATATATAATAATAATGAGGATACTCGTGTTTGTATAGATCTGCAGATAGATGTTCTATGAGTAAATTGTCTGTTCAATCCATTCCTCCAGTGTAAATGTTGCAGTTTCGTTCTTTTCGGCGTCTCTTTCTCTGAATATTTCTGAAATTATGTCAAGTATGTATACAATATTTAACTATTCATATATCTAATCTTACCAATATATGTTTTGATTTTCACGGCGCACATGAGAAAATCATCAAATGCGATCTTTCCGTCCCTCGAGCCATACCGATGGCCCAAGGCATTAAGAACACGATTGTTTAAGTGGTAGCCCGCTGAGTTGAGCGCCTCGCGCAGCTGAAAGCCTGAAATTCTGCCCGAATTCTCAGTGTCGTATGTTTTGAAAATGGCCTTCCATTTGGCAATGTCCGAAAGCAAAGCCTCGAACTCCTCAAAGCCCAGTTTGCCAGACTTATCTGCATCTAACATCGCCACCATAGAGCGGCAAACATCTTTGGAGAAGCCATGAGTCTCATCGACCACAGCTATGATTTAGGAAAGGAAGAAATTATGAATAAATTAAATTTTAAAATAATCTTATATATAGTTACCTGTTGGAGTCTCTTCGATCAGCCTTTTATTGGACTGATCATTCCTGCCACCCAGCTGATCCTCAAACGGAGTACCTTTAAGGAATGGTCCACAGATTAAGGAAAGTATGCCACAGGCATTGCCAGACATTTCTTCTTCAGCTCCCGCCTGGGTTTCAAATGCATTGTATGTTGATTGTCGGTTATAGACAATAGCCTTTGGTAAATCTGGAATAAGAAAATATTAAACAAATATTCCCTATATAAATATTGTTGTTTAATCAACTGACCATCGCGCATCGAGTGATCTAAAATTAGCTTTAGCTCCATCCAATCCACTTCCATATCCTTCCCAGCAATGCTGTCAAACAATCTGCGCAAGCCTTCCTTTTGCGGATCTGCGGGCTTGGGTGTTGGAAAGCCAGGTATTACCTTGATTTTTAACGAATTATTATTATTTAATTATCTCAAATATATATGTATTGACTTACCTTATTCGAATCGTCGCCGTAACCAACGTGATCATCATTTTCTCTATAAAAATTGATATGATTGATGAGTATTGAAGTATAATGATTTTCGAAATTATTATAAATTTTTTACAAATGTATTTTACATTAAGGTATAATTAAATCAATGTAGTATGAATGACACCAAAAAAATTCATTGTTGATTGAAAATATTACTAAAAACTTATCAATATACTCTAGAAGTATAATTTAAATTTGATCGATGCAAATGAAAACGTTTTATTCTAATTAAAACAATAAGGACAGACTTGTATTGCACAATTGATTTATTCGAAGATTATTTACATTTGTAATCAAAGAATATATATATAGATAAAGTACAAGCAACAATGTCTTTTCAACAACTAGAGGATTTTTGGGATCATACTAATTTCCATTCTGAAAATCTCCTTTGCAATAATAATATTAAATATTTTAAATTAAAAATAAATTGTTAGAGCTTATCAAATAAATACAAAAGATTTCTCTATAGGTTAGCTGAGCATTAAGTGGACGGTTAGGATATAGCAAAATGCATTAAAATAATACTCCAGACAAATTTCAATTGAATACTTAAGAGTTTGGTTTAGACTTTGTTAAGGAAAGGGTTATTACTACATATATATATTTCGAGCTCATTGGACACCCGCCCGTAATTCGCTCCGACAACAAGGCACATGCATACAGATTATAAATTATATACATAATCAATCACATACCCCGCATACCCCTTGCAAATTGCATTTCGCACAAAATAGACTGAATGGAAAATCTGAATTAAATCTGCTGCCGAATTACATCTAATATACAAACTCTTCTGCATTTGCATTGTATACGCACTCCATATTATTTTTAGTTTCGGAGAAGACTCGGATGATGAACTCGCCTTCCTCGTTCGGATCGAAAGTGGAGGGCACAATGAGATAGTGACCCGGAGGCAGATTGAATCGAGCACACACCTGCAACAAAAGTCAAGTCAACGTGGTTAAACATATTCTATTTACCTTCAACATACCTCGCGAGTGTTAATGAAGTGTGGGGATCGGCCAACTGAGGACTTGTACTTAAAGTAGTTTATTCCTTGTGGACGGTTTTCCAAGTCACGTTCGGTTAAGCTATAAATAGCAAAGCCGATTGTAAGGCACTCCATTCCCATATTGCGTTTGGATCGACGATTCTTTTGCATGAGAGCCACAATTACTGTGCAGTTGCCCTCCTCGTCCTGCTCGTCGGGATCCACCAAGGTAATGATGTATTGCGGATTATGCCAGAATGTATCCAAGAAGTTTCGGCAGCCACCTGCTGTTACGCCAGGTGTCCATTCGCCCTCGTACATTGACATCTCCCATTTACGTTTGCCGCCGTGATGATTATCATCTGACGACTTTGAGAAAGACTCTGGCGACAAATTGCACAGCTCAACACGATCAAAATGAGTTAAGAAATCTTGGAATGTCATCCAAAATTCTCCATCTCTGTCAAAGTTGAGGCCAATTTCCTGCTTCTGTTCCTCGGGTATATAGCGCCATTCAGGCGAGCTATCGCTCCATGGACCATTCCATTCTGCCTCATTGCCCCAAGGATTACGCATGCGAATCATTGGAATCTTTCCTTGCCGATTCGGTGTCACGATATCGATGAGGCAAACCTACGATATATATACAGATATCAATAATTAATTACATAAATGAGAAATAAATTCGAGCTGCAGCACCTTAGTAATAGAGTAGGCATGTCCTCGAATCAATCCTTGTGGCGTTTCAGCTTCTGTTACATTGGGATCTGCTTCAATGGAGCAACCCATCATAGAGTTACGTTCGGCTGCGCTCTGCAGTATATTAAACAGATTCGCTGGCGCCTCTTTAAGGTCAAACCATTCGCTGACACCGCCTGTGAAATCTTCCATCGCCTCGCATGTGGTGCCGCCCTTCAGCGCTTCATACGATCCATGCAGTCTATGTTAATACAGATTAGATTAATATTATAATTCGTCTTTGTGATTCATTGATACCTACTTGGCATACGCTTTCTCCAACAATGCACTCCAGAACTCATTCTTCTCCGCCGAGTGCATATAGAGCAACTCTCCTCGATACGTTGGCAAACGATCGTCAATAATTACATCAACCCATTTACCTGGAGGCAATAAAGTAAAGTAATTGTTTTTAAATTTCCTTGATAAACCATCAAAGATCTATCTGTTCTATCTCCCAGTATGTATTACCGTATTGCCAGAAGCGAAAATGAAATATGCCAGCATAGTTCTCTTGAAAACTCTGTTCTGGTGGTATCACACGGAAGAACAAGGATTGTTCCTGTGTCAAATTGGCAGTTGCAGCCAGCAGCCAGCAATCGCCAAGTTCGCCCTGCTGCACATCAAACCTGGAATAGCCCTCAACAAAGAATTGCGGATTTTCTACGATTTCCTAGAATTAAAAGGAATTTTAAAATTATTTTTCTCTCTATAATTTCTACGGATATTGAAAATTGCTATAAATAGAACTTACATGAGGCCGCAACCATTCGATATAGCGATCGGGGCGACGCGAAAACATGAGCGACTCATTGCTAGCGGGAAACATTGGATCCTCAAACAGCGATCCGCTGGTCAAGCAGCTGTTCAGGAGTGTTTCATAATCCTGCACCTCCGAATAGGGACCGAGATTCGATTGTGTTTCACCCAGCTAGAAAAATATTAAAGTGTTAATTGAGTCGATTTTGGGTGGGGTTTTTATAGACTCTGGTGGATTGTCGACTATTGAATGAAATTATTTTTAAAGATCTGTTGAAATAACTTAAATTCATTTCTTTACATATAGAGAGAATATTACACTTAGAGATACATATATCGTTATATATCTTACAGCTTTTTACAATATACAAATTTATAGGATTGTAACAAAATGATTATAATATAAATATACTTATTAAAGCTTGAATAATATATATTCGTAATCTTAATAATACTCCAAAACATTAACAAGAGATCAAAAGCTTCAACATCTAATCGTTGAGTTACTGTAGACTCGCTGTTGAGCTTAACCATAACTAATTGAACTGGGTAAGAGTATTATGTAGTCGGCGCCAACTTTCTCCTTGATGAGTTAAATTTATAAACTAATTTAAGACTTTTTTGTTATTTCCATACATAGATTATTCATATGTTGTTCTTATATATACCATATAAACAAAAATAGAAAATCTACAACTATACATATATATTAAATATAATACATACATAAATCAAAAATAGTGTTAAAAGTGAAGCTCGGCTAATAAAAATGTTAATGAACTTAAGGAATAAGTAATAGACATGAGTGTTTAGACAACTTAGGACTAGACAATTGCAATTAAAAAACACGAACAAACACACACAAATAGTATTTAAGACAGCTTATTGGCCTTACTTACATTACCATAAAAAATAGGTTCACTATTCAATGGACGCTAAATATTCAAGTTTATTGTTTTTTGACAGTTAATTGACAGAAATGTTATGAATGTATGAGAGTATATATATATAGATATAGATATAGCATATAGTTATAGTCGATGGATCATGCACCATGATTTAACACTTACCACACGCATGTTCTTAATGCTTGGCAGGACTCGCTTTGTCTCCGCCTCCTTTTTGACAAAAATTTCGTTTATGACGGAGCCAACGACCTCCTTGGCCGCGCCCATTGCTGCCTGGCCAGCGGCATTGAGAAACTCTTGCCCGGCTTGTTTAAAAAATCCTTTCAGTTCATCCATCTTGGAATGAGGACCTGCAAAGTAGAAGTACTCATGTATTAATAGCGAAAGAATTTGGGATAGAGATCAAGAATTATATATACCCATGTTTCCTATATGTAATTATAATTATACTTGATCTATAAGTCAATTAAATTCAATAACTGGTGCACAGAAAATTGCTTAAAGAGCAGTTCGGGTAGTTTTTAGTCGAGTATAGCTTCAGCTTCAGCTCTTTCTCTCTTTATAATATAAATTTTCCTATATAATCTATAGCTCAGTTCAGATGACCGCTCTTAGCCGCAGCACTCGCAACTATGTTCTGCATATCCAAAACTTTTTCTATTGTGCTCTGCCAATCCTCTCAGACACTTACTTAATGTTGTTGAACAAATGAATAGCTTGGGACAAGTTTTAAATTATCCCAATGGTAATTATTTTGTCTGTATTATCTCAGGAATTTTACATATATATATATATATATATATATGATTATTATATGAAGTCACGCAATGAGACTTGCTGAATAGTCAAACTCACTCTTAAACTCACTCTTCGCAAAAAAAAAAGGAAAAATAATCTTTAATACAAAAAAAAAAGGGCTTGGACCAGCATGCATAAGGGTAGTCGAATTATAGAGCAAATTATGTAGCCTTGACATGTTTTTTTTTTGTGTGGAATACAAATATAAATATTTATATTTGGCTTACTAGAATCTAGCATTCATTTGTTATCTTTGCAATTGTTTATAATATTCGGCGGAATCGAAAGATAACTGGTATTTCTTGTTTTTTTTTTTTTGTATTGTGTATTTTTGATTATTTACGAATTAATTATTTATCGGAGAGACTTCGTTAAATTTTTCTGTTTACTAAAGAAAAACTTACACAAATAAACAGTTTTTTTTATGAATTTAAATTTATAATATTAAAAAAAATATATAATAAAAATATTT
This sequence comes from Drosophila peninsularis, assembly GCA_035047485.1. Lineage (NCBI taxonomy): Eukaryota > Metazoa > Arthropoda > Insecta > Diptera > Drosophilidae > Drosophila > Drosophila peninsularis. The sequence continues at coordinate 821,824 of JAWNPN010000035.1, forward strand.
ATTTGAAGAAAATCGTATGTACTTTTATGAACATGTTAAAATAAAATATTCGCATCATAATATATTATATTCTTTTTAATAAATAAAAAATTGATTTAAATTTAGTTTAAATCAAATATTCTTCGAATTTTGAATAAATCAATACATTAATTAAATAATTAGTTGTATTTCAGACTCTCTTTTAAATTTTAACTGACTACAAACCTGAGATTCAAAGAGCCGTTATTCCTCAAATTTAAATACTGTACAATCCCATAGCATTAATATACCCCTTTCAGCTGCTCGGCTAAACCACACGCAAAAATATTTATTTTCTAATTCTTCATTCATATAAAAAAAACCTCAGACACATGTTCATATATGTATATATATACATATATATACAGTTTACTGGTGACATCATATACATATCCAAATACATCTAAACATATACATATGTTTGCACGTGTGTAACAAATTATATCCATTTTAACAGCGTTGAGCTTGAGAAACCTTCTTGATCGACATACACATCAACAGAATTATATCTTTAATTCGCTTTTATTGGTTTATACAACTATATATGTATGTATGTCGCACACATATATAATTATATATATATGAGTGTGTAGGAATGTTGTCAACATCTTTTTTCTAAAATGAAAGTATCTGTAATACCACAATTCACATTTCTATGCGATGCCGCAAAACTGGTTTAATAACAAACTACGGAAATACGTAGTATATCTGCATCACATACACATATACAAAATACATTTTATATACATAGTATCTAGTCAATAATTATATTAGTAATCAACGAAACATCTATTTATAATATATATGTATTTGATACAGCACAGTATTTGTAATTAAATAAATCATTTCTGTTTGACACTTGTGGAATCATTTCAACGGCAACAAAGTGCGTCAATATGTGAATATTTATGTATATATATATATATATTTAACAAAAAAAGAAAACACTATGTAACTACTCACTTAAATAAAATTCGTATATTACGCTTGCACTCAACGAACTGTTACTGACTCTTTCTCTTTCAGAATGAGCAGCCAACTATTTGAGTCGTTTGCTGATGAGCAATCAGCTGATGACGAAAATACTAAAAATTATCGATATCATAAAATATTTCCACGATAACAACTTGATTTGAATAAATTAAACGAGAAAATTATTAAAAATCAAGCCACGTTTTTGCTACTTCAAGTCACAGGAATTTTATAGTAATGCAATTTAATAAATAAATAATATATTTTTATAAAGAAAAATCAATGTTGACGTTTGATTTTGTTGTTGCATACATCTGTTTAACCTGATGCAAAAGCGCGAAAATATTTAAAAATTTGAATTTCTTTGCAGCGTTTTTACTCATATATGTATTAATATTTAACTTATAATTTTATTAAAATATATTTATTTCGTAGATAATTTTATTAAAATGTGTTTATTTCGTAGCTGAAGGAGAAAACCGGTAATTAAAAAAAAATTTGTTTGAGATTATTTATTTAACAGCGGTTTTGCTACAACAAATATATTTCAATTAAATGACTGATATTTCAAATATTTTGAAACTGTGATACTTGTATTTATACAAAAGTCACGGCTTACGAACTTTTAGATCAAATGAGCCAGTTGACTAGTTCCGCAGTTGCAACACACTAGCGATCGTGGGGGCAGTGCTGCCAACTTGTCTGGAAATAGCTAACTAAAAAAATGCATCCATGGGATTAAGATACATACAACGAATCTAATACCAGTGTGTATGTATTTTTAATGTACACATTAAAAACTATACTAATAGAAAAGATCACACTAGAACAATCAAAGAAACAGACTACATTGCTGGCAGCTAAAACAATCGAATTACAGTGGAAATCACGATGACACCATCAATTGGCGTTTTACCAACGCTTTGCGCAGTAATATTCATAATTTTTACTGCGCCTCAAGTCGAATCTACGCAATCGGGCATATATGTCGATAATGGTAAAGATCAGACGGTAATGCAACGTGTGCTAACCGACGACGACAAGCTGGATGTATCCTATGAAATACTGGAGTTCCTCGGCATAGCCGATCGTCCCATGCATCATCGTAGCCATGGGCTGTCCCTAAGAAAATCGGCTCCAAAATTTTTACTCGATGTCTATAACCGCATTACGGCCGAAGAAGGTCTCACGCATGAAAGTAACAATGAGCACAGTCGCTCCAAGCGAGATCTAAATGAAAACGAGCAGAATTTTATAACGGATCTCGATAAGCGTGCTATAGATGAAAGTGATATTATAATGACATTCCTGAACAAGCGAAATCACAACGTGGAGGAGATGCGACACGAACATGGACGTCGCCTCTGGTTCGATGTCAGCAATATACCTAATGATAACTACCTGATGATGTCCGAGCTGCGCATCTATCAGAACTCAAACGAAGGCAAATGGACGACGACTAATAAACAGTTTACAGTTACAGTCTATATGATCCGATCGAGCGGATCGTCGCAGAACACGCTGGAGCCGCTCTCCTCGGTCAACACCACGGGCGACTATGTGGGCTGGTTGGAGCTGAATGTCACCGAGGCATTGCACAATTGGCGTATCAGCACAAATGAGAATCACGGCATCTATATCGGAGCACACGCTCTGAACAAACCAGATCGTGAAATCAAGTTGGATGACATTGGTTTAATACATCGCAAGATTAAGGTGGACGATGAGAATCAGCCGTTTATGATTGGCTTCTTCAGGGGACCCGAACTGATCAAGGCCACGGCCTCGCACAACACGCAGAAGCGTACGAAGCGAAGCACTTTGCATCAGCGCAAGAAGAGCAAATCGGAGACGGTACATCCGTTTGCGGAAAATATCGTGGAGAACACACGTAGCTGCCAGATGCAAACTCTATATATTGACTTCAAGGATCTGGGCTGGCACGACTGGATTATTGCACCCGATGGCTATGGCGCCTTCTACTGCAGCGGCGAATGTAATTTCCCACTCAATGCGCACATGAACGCCACGAATCATGCGATCGTCCAGACTCTGGTCCACCTGATCGAGCCGAAGCGAGTGCCCAAGCCCTGCTGTGCACCGACACGACTGGGCGCACTGCCTGTGCTCTATCACCTGAACGATGAGAACGTGAATTTGAAAAAGTATAGAAACATGATCGTTAAGTCCTGTGGGTGCCATTAAATATATACGATTTTATATAGTTTGTAAATCTACATTACCATTTACATGTACTTCCATGAATAATCTCGAATATATATGCGTATATATATGAACCAAATGTATTATAAAAAGAATATAATATTTTGTATTGTATGAAAAAAAAAAATGATAATCGAAATGATGCATTTTCCTATACATTCATGTCTACAAGTTGTACACAATTAAGTTTCTACCTGAGATTACGTATGTAATAAAATGAATTTCACTTTCATAATTATAATAATCCATAGTTAGTGTAGTTGTACTGTCCGTAACTATACTTAAGTAACATAATTTATCCAAAGGGTTTTCCGTTGTTGATTCGCTTGAGTCAATATCTGGGAACACTTTCAACTAGCTGAACGCCATCAATACTAACTGATTGTATAAGTAATATTATTTGTTATGTGTGTGTATCCAACGGTGTCGAAATGCAAATAAATCCATAATTAAATTTCCAACTGTTCTGTCAATGAGGCTGAGCACTTGGCGACCACTAAAACTGGGAGGGACCACACTTGAAGATGAACAGACTTGCCTGGAAAGGAAATAAGTATCAGAACTTGCAGTCTTAGTTTCTAGTCGGAATTGTCTGACTAGAGAACACGCTGACCCAGTGCTTAAAGCAGTTGTTTCGTATAACAAATGGGTCTCAGGGCATATTAAGGATAAGTTCTCTCATACTCACAGAATCTCTCCAAATTCGATGGTATTTCGAAAATATTCTTTAAGCACAAAAACATCGTTTTGTAGCTGAACGCGACAGATGCTCAGCGCAGCATCAGGGTTTGTTGTATACAAAATCAGATAAATATGTCGAGTAGGTGATTCGATTGGCCTTACAAACTTGCCAATAACGCTTTCAATATAACACGCGGAGCTGTTCCTATAGAATTTGCCAGCACTATCTTCGGTATAGAGCAAAAAGAAATGTTTCTCCACATGATTTATATCACTCGGATCGTATGTCTGCTGCCAGGTGAAGTTTGAGTTGACGCTTAGCAAGTAGAGACTTGGGGATTTGAACCCAGGCCGAGTAGAAATGTTCCAATTCTTGGGAAATCCAGAAGCTTCGTCTTCGTATTCAAGTACATTCGTCAAAACGTCAATGAGTAATTCTTTCAATGGGGATCTACCATCATTTCGCCATTTGTTCAGTGAGCAGCAATTCTTCAGAAAGTGGTGGAAGCCTTTAAAGAATTCACGACGTACTTTGATCAGTAGATTAAAATCACATTTCGGTATGACCAGCCATATCCATTCGTCTAGGAAGAAATTAACGCTGTCTTGAGCTGAAGTCGATGCAATATCTGTGGATTGGCTATGGCCCAGTTTCTGTGATCCTGCAAGGATAAAGACAGTATTAAAACATGTGTACACAGATCTTATATAGAGTACATACCCGCAAAAATGACCACAGCCAATGGGCTGACTGCAGTTGCATATCTGATAATGTTTTTCTGCTTCGTGCAAACGAGCCACTCGGCGGATGTCTTAAATGGCTCCATGAAATTGCGTAAAATCGAATTCGTGTGCAAAAAGACTTTTGTCGACTGGCTCGAATGCAGAGTATTGTGCTTCGGGTCCACCGCACAGATATTGGGATACATGCCGCCTGTTAGGGCCGCTTTAACCAGTGGCCAATAGTTCGATTTAGCGTTAACACTTTGTATGCTCAGTTGGCCGTGGCTGTGAATCAAGTTAGCGCCTCGCAAGGACCCAACGATCTTAACGCGCTTCGAGTTCACCTGCTCCATGAGGCCATTGACCATGAACGTATATTCGTCCGTCAGATGCAGAGGTAAAATATCATTTTTGAACTGTGCCTGCCACTCGTTGTAGAGACGTACAAATACTAAGTGATCCGATAACTGATCCCCGGCTAAACGAAGTCGTTCGCCTTTGATACAATTTTGAATGTAAATCGTAAAGTTATTCCACATGGCGTCAATGTCGTCGTTGAAGGGCAGATATAATGGATCTGCCGTAGACAAAGAGGTAACGATAGTCAATACGGGATCCAAACATTGCAGTAAAATGGCAAAGATTAAGGTTTTGCCCAGTTGGCAAGAGACGGGTATGTCTATCAAGCGACAGCCCAGCCAGGTCACCGTCTCCGACTCATCCAAGACTTCGATCTTCTTTAGAAACTCTACGGTCTGGTGCACGCTCAGCATCGACGGCGGCGCAATCATATAGGTCAGATATTCACCAATATGCAAACTGGGACACAGCAGCTTGACAGTCAAGCAAATCTTGTCCAGCTGCATTGCTTCTATCGGTAGTTGGGTAACCTCGTTCAGCGCATCGTAGGTATCCCTTGATATGAGACGGAAGCAATGCTTTTCACCAATGGCTGGAAATTATATATGAATTATTATATAGTTAGATTATACAGGTGCAACCAACCTTCATCAATGCCACTATCAAGTACCAACTGTCTTCTCTTCAGGCAATCTTTGGCTGCCCATTCATAGTGCTCCTCCATGGTATTGGTGAGCCCATCATAGATGGACTTCTGCTGGCAAGCTGTATCTATGAGGTAGTGAAAGGATAATGCAATTGGCAACGAAGTGACTAAATCCGTGGCCAAGACAATTTTGGTTGTCTTTGTTGGAGATCTTAGCAATGCGTACAAATACTCTTTGTCCATGTCCTTGTGCAGCAGGAATATGGAAAACTCCTGCAAATTGCCTGTTAAAAAGTTACTCAACAGCATATAGTTGAGCTTGACTAAATGATAATAAGTCGGCAATATGATCAATATGTTTCCTGAAAAAATATAGATATACAAAGAGATATAGATACAGATAAGTAATACACAAACAGATTTCAACTGCTTCGCTTCACATTTATTTATAAAATAATTTAAAATAATTAAACACTTTTCTGCTGGCTAATTGTATCAAAAATTGAACAGTTCAAACGGAAACACACATTTTTAAAACAGATGTATGCTGCATATATGTAAGTTACTGTTAAATTACAATCATTAAAACTATTTAACAGAGACACGAGACAGGCAACTATGATTGTTTAATGGCAGTGGAGCTATCCTCGAGAGTTCTCAATTGTCTTAAGATTTCCGGCTTCTTTTTCACCTTTTCCATTTGATCTTTGTCCAGTTTGTTTAGATCACGTGCCTGGATTCTGGATTCAATTTGCTCGATTTCTCTGATTTTCTTTTTCAATTTTTTTATTTGTTTCGCCAAATCCAGCTCTGGCTCTTCGACAAGCGTTAAGTTCTTTAGTTTCGACAATTCACAATCTTTCGGAGATTCATGGTGAATATTGTTCGCAGTTGATGAATTAGGCATTCTCGTGGCGTCCGTCGCTGGTTTGGCAGCAACTTTCGTTAGTTGTTGCTTCTCCACCTTCTTCTCTTTAGCCTTCTCCTTCTTCTCGCGCTCCTTCTTAATCTCGGCCGCTAAGATCGGGCACATGCCTGGCGGGACGCCTGTTTGTCTTTGGGCACTGAACTGTTTGCCCTTGCTTTCGTATAGCGGCACTTCTTCCTGTGGTACGTAACCGTCTTTCACGCGGCGTGCTTTGCGCCAAGTGCCATCTGGGCGTTTGGTGGCCGGAATTACTTTCCCTTTATTGCTTTCCAAATTTGCGTTCATTTTTATTAAACAATGCAATTCTTAAATATCGTGCTCATAAAAAGAGACAATATTCTAATAGCAATGCCGAATATATCGATATATACACATTGAGATGAACTATGTTCTAAAGTGAACTAGTTGTGCTTTTAATAAACTTAATGAACTTAATTGTAGTTCATATATGCTCATTCATTTAAAATCATGTGCAATTCAGTTTATTGTTATAGATTTTATTATAAAAAAATGTATTATAAAAAATCATTGCAGTACCTATATTTATATATTGTCAACTGATTAATAATATATGGTCAAGATTTAATATATTAGTCGAACGCATAGAGCTGATTAAATTTGTAAAATAATAGCTTGTAGTTGAAACGATTGGAATTGAGCATATTAATAGTTCAAAAGTTCGATTTGATAAATATTATTTCATGGTTTTAGAAATTGTATTTAAACACAATCATCATTCTGTTAATAGCTTTTATCCTATCCCATCTAATCGAATCTGTTATTATAATATTTTTAAAAAGTAAAAAATTATAAAAATCGTATTCTTACCTGGCGGAAAATAGCGTTTTGCGTAAATGAGATATATTAGATCCACTATAATATCGTAATTAACAAATTGTGGTTTGGCATTCTTAGGAACGTATCCATGCTGACAGAAATTGTTAAGGATATTGAGACAGTCGATATTTTCCTTGGCAGCAGCAATAGTTATAGCGCTTTCATGACAATCGTTCACGATGTTTGGATTGGCGCCCAGGAAGAGCAGCAAACGCAGATGATGCACCTTGCCCAGCTGGGCAGCTATGTAGATAGCCGTCTTGCCGCTAACGGAATGCTGATAGTTCACTGGCACCTGTTCATAGTTGATTAGATAGAGCAATGGACGTATGGCCACGTCGGTGCCAATTTCCTCGTATGCCTGCAGACATTTATCTATTTGGGTATTTCTCTGATTCTTATTTCTAAACATTTGCCGCTGTTTCTTGTAAATCTCCGGACCTCTATTAATAGGCACCGCGGCAATCATGTTCTGAATGTCCTCCAGATATGAAATCTTGAGCTTCAGAAAACTCGACTTTACACAGAATCTGGTACCTTCGCCAAAATAATTCACGAATAGCCTTGGATCGCACACTTGCGATAGCAAAATGACTCTCAGGTTTTCTTCCAGATGTAATGATTGCTTCAGTTCAGACAGCAATATGTCAGTATATGGTTCGTGTAGATGAACGTCGTTGACCACAAAGTGGGAAATCTGATTGAATTTTTTGTTCGAGTTCTTGTTGAATAAAGTGCGTAGAAAGTGCTGGGCGGTGGTGTAGACAACGTGCGTTACGGAGCTGATGCTATTGTATTGAGGCAGTTGAATTCCCACAGTTTCTCCAATTTTCTCGCCCAAGCAATCGGCGAAACGTTCGCAGTTGTAGATCGCTAAAATTTCCTCTTGTTCAACGCAAATTATACGAACGTTTTTCTTGTTCGATTCGAAATCCTTTAAAATTATAAGTGGATATAGTATAGATTTATCCAAAGAGAGATTTCCATCGAATATAGTCACGCGATGACTATTAATTGAACCGATGATGTCGTCGAGGCTCGCATTATTCAATGTATTCGCCAAGCGTTTGCAGTGCCCTGATAATATTGTCGTTGGATTTAGTGCCGTAAGCAAGATGTGCAACGACGGAGCTTGAATGGTCCAGCGATTGCCAATATAGTCCTCATTATTTTCCTCGTTTGTGCGTGCCAACAAAGTGAACATATTCGTAGCACTTGATTGCGTCAAAGTCAACATTTTTGGCTCTTCCAAATAATGCCGGCATGTCTGCTTGAAGACCTTCATACATCCCTGTCCGTTATTTAAAACAAACTGTGAACGCAGACCAAGCGTACGGGCTGAATTTGTAAATACAGTGTGATCAGTTGATCGGAATGTGCAAGAAAATTGCTGACAACAACGGCGACCAACAAGAAAATACAATAATTGCTGCGAAATAAACTTATTTTGTACTGTTTGATCCATAACTGCTGAGCTTTAAGACTGAGATTTTGCTGCACACAAAAAATAACTTGCTTTTCCGTTAAAGTCAAATCTCTAAACTCGATTTGGAACAGCGGAATAGAACATAAATATCTAATCACAACTTCTTAGATAACTTTCAACGTAAAGCTGAAAGCGATAAATATTTGTCATTTATCGAAATGATTTTTAATAAATTGACTGAACTTATTAATAATTTAAAACTATTTGTTAAAACCATGTTTGCATATATTAATCAATTTTATATGCTTTTGCAAACAAAATATTTGCCAAGTCAAAGTTGCGTAGACTATAAAAATGTATGATATATAAATTCAAATTGTAATAAGCTTTATAAATTTTCGTTTTTTGAAAATGCAGCGATCTAGAATAATTTGCTTTATAAAGAAGCGCCACTGCCACCTAATTTAAAGATGCAACACCCATAAAGTGAAATATTTGCTTTTTAGCAACGCTGATCGACAAAACTCGATAGCTTATCGGATTCAATTATACAAATTGTAAATCGACTTTAAAATATGAAAACTTCCCATTTGCGGGCTGTACGGCAAATAGGCCTCCATAATCAATAACAATAATCATAACATTAATTACACTTTAATTGTTGAATTAAAACTGATTTAATTCCATATTAATCGTACCATATTGGTAAAGAGCTTTACAATTATTTATTTAGAGAAAATTTGATTTGTCCACAGAGTTTTGAGAGCCACTGCTTTGATTCGACCAGGAGTTACCATTCTGTAAAGATAGGGAATATTGATTTAGTACTGCCTTGAATTGATCTACCAGGTATGAGCTTACCTGCTGATCATTAGAAGCTGAATTATCACCTTTGATCATACTGCCGGATCCGGAATTGTTTTGATTATTTGGTCCTTTGCGGCTGCCAGAGTTCATGTTCGAGTTGGAATGTCCTCCGTTGTTCTGAGCCATCCACGATAAAAAGTTGCCTCCCTGAGAAGTAACTGAAAGAGTTTTTTGTTTGAAACAATCATATTGTATAGAAGGCTTGCCTGCTGATCCTGGTTTTGATTTTGCAGCTGATTGCCAAGAAGGCTCCACTGATTCAACGCAGCAGCAACCAAAGCAGGGTTCATCGGCAATGAGTTTAAATTAAGTCCGACGCCTAAAGGGTTGTTCATGTTTTGCCCTTGATTTGAAGAGCTGGATCCTTGCGAATTTATGCCTAACGCTTGTAGGTTAGGCATGTCCAAATGTCCCCTGTTCATCCAACCGCTATTGCCTACGTTGCCATTGTGTGGCTGGTTCATGCCATGAAAATTATTCTGCCTATTATAGGGAATACCTGCTTCTTGGCGGTTCATATTACCGCCACTATTATGATTATGATTACTACTATTTGTGTAACCCCCGCCCAAATTTCCACCATAATTATTATTGCTACCCATTCCGTAGCCACCACTGCCCATGTTGCTGTGACTATTGCCGATTGCAGTGTTATCACCTCCGTGTAGATTGTGTTGGTTATTACCTCTATGATGTCCGCTACGGCCAGAGTTCATGTGATTCCCCTGAGGATGGTACGAGTGCATTCCAAAATTATTCCCAGAATTATAGTTGTAATTTTGGCCTTGATGGGTCCGGTTTTGCTCGGCCTTGGGGGCAGCATTTGACACGTGAACAGACACCCCTAAAAAGAATTAACGTGTTAATAAAGGAAAGTCAGCATAGGAGCCTTGCTTTGCTTACCTTTAATTATATGATCTTCACCACAGAGAGATTGTGCTACGTCAGGATCAAGGAACGTAACAAAACTAAACGCCCGGAATGGTCGAGGTATAAAAACGTCGGTGACTTCGCCAAACTTCGAAAAGTATTCGCGGAGATCATCGGAGTTGATATCCTCTGTGCATCGACCAACAAATACTTTACACGGCACCTGATGACCCATGCCCTGTAAATAAAAGCTATATATTAGTTATGTTCAGTTTAATTTAAAAAACAGTTAACATTACCTTTGAATTTGGAACTTTGACTTCGCACCATCGTCCATCGATTAGATGCCTATTTGCCAGAACACGCATTTGTGCTTCATATGAGCCGAAACGTACGAATCCAAAACCCTTTGACTGTCCAGATTTGACATCTTTTTTAATTTGCGCCATCAGCACTTCGCCATAGCTCTCAAAGTACTCCCGTAAACTGTCTTCAGTCGTTTTCCAAGCTAGTCCCAAAACGATTAAATCAGTGCATCGTAAACGGGTTTCAATTCGTTTTGTTTTTGCCGTTGAATTTTCCAAGTTATCATCGCTCTTTCGTTTGTTCTCTATGGGAGGCAATATGGGGCGATAAGGACTGTCGAGCTGTTCGGCAGAGCTTCTGTTAATTTCAATACCTTTTGGAAACACACAGAAGTAGACGTATTCCCCCCAACCCGAGTCTACATTTGGTGGAAACAGTCTGCCTTCATTTGAACGAACGCCACGCACAGCCTTCGAGTCCATATTCCTGTATTTGAGCCCACACGAACCAGGAAACTGCGCCTGTAGCGTGGATATTAACAAAGTTCCATCCTCCTCAGCAGGAAGTTCGATCGGTTCGTCACCCTCCTCCTCGGATACTTGTACGAAATCCATTTTGTGAGTTTCTCAAAATTCTAAAAGATTCATAAGAGTTTGCATATAATTTATCCGATTCTTCAAGATATATAGTTTCAATTGTTATCTACGCCAGCATTCAATCAACTCTGATATATACTTCATATACATGTAATCCCATTCTTAACAAACTTTTCTCTTAAACAAAATAATAAAATTCACTCACTCAGACAAAAATATATCTTCACACATTATTGTTCTTGTTTTAAGTGTGTATTTGCAAATAAAAGAACAAAAAACAAGTTCAATAATAAAATAATTAATGCAATTTCCTTGACTTCTTTATGAACTGACTTTCATAGAATTTTCTATAATTATTCTATGTCTGCTTAAGTGATCTGTGTACTAAGTTCTATTTGTGTGCCTAGAAATACATTATTTATCATAAAAGAAAGAAATGTAAGTGGGCAAAAGCTTGAGATATTTACTACAACTTCTATTCTTTCTATTCTCTTCTAAAAGTTAAAAAAAAATTGTGTATTGATTTTTTTTTACCATTTTCCTAGAAATTACAAAACTGTTTTCTGATCTCTAAAATATATATATATATAATTGAATTTCAATTTGTAAATTTATAATAAAAAAAGTAAATTTCAAAAATTTTATTGTAAGAATTCAAAGTTTAATAAATGATTTTTTAATCTTTGAAAATATATATATATAATTTCGAAGAAATCCGTTAAAATTAAATTTTATTTAAATTATTTAGCTTTCCATAAAAAATAAATTAAAATTTTAAAAATTATTTCATTTGTAACTTGTCTTGGAAATTGTGTGGACATTTCGATTTAGTATAAATCTCAATCTCAACATTCAACAAAAACGCAAAATACATATTTACTCACGTACATACACTAATATTTATACACATACTCGTACAGACACACGTATCCACAAATACATATAAATATATACAAATGCACATTCATAAACACATACTCGTATTTCAGAACTTCCAAACAGCTCACAGACCTTTCTTTCCTTACGCACACTGATAGAAAAACATTCAAAATCCAATTAATTCACATTTGGACAGACAAGTGTTTAACTTGGTATTAGTCGAAAGGCAACGCCATAATTGATGGCCTAAACCAGCGAATTAGATCAATTTCTAATATGAAGTTCCCGTTTCTTGAAGCTAGAAACTCACTCTAGTCTAGTCTCTTCTAGTTGTAACAGTTCAGTAAAGTATTTAAACTATGTTCATTAGAGATAGTAGATAGATAGATAATATGTTGACTACCTTTTAAATTATTGATTAAATAGTGATCTATGGGGTAAGTTAAGTTGAAGTATATGCAAAAAGCAAAGCCTACTAGATTTTGATACAATTATTTTTTGATAGTTCATGAAGGCAAAATTGTGTAAGACATTTTACATAGAAATATTACTAGGATATCAGAAAATACCTCCTATTAAACTCTGTATATGTATCTGTATCAGATGTTTTTAGTACAAAAATACCATATAAATTTCAAAAAGTTAATATAATATATTAATTGTTGTTTAATACAATTATAAAAATATTTTTTTGTATATTTGCATTCTTTGACTTTTTGTTTTTATTATATATATACTAACTTTTAATTAAAAATGAAAAAAAAAATTAAATTAATAATTTTGTAATTTTATTTATTTAATTTTTTTTTTTTTTTTTCATTTTCAATTTCAAAAGTTTAAAAATGTAAAATGTTATTTTTGGAGCATAATTTTCCTAAATATTTCGTAAAATGAATATATATTTTATATATTTTCACTATAAGATGTTTTGCCCCAGAAATTGATCTAAATGATTAGACCACGTTCACGTAGATATCCAGGCTATTCTTGCTTATAATTAATATTTTAAAAACGTTTAGGTTGACAATAAACTATATCATAAAATTGAATATAAGAAAAAAATGTTTCAAGTAAATAAATTTAATAATAAAATCTTTTCTCTACTAAGCCAACCATTTTCTGAACTAAATAAGCATTAAACACGTTTTAATACCCTTGCCTGCTGCCACCTACATGAGGGCGTTATATATGTGTGTATATGTACACATGTACAGATGTATATAAGCGCGATCAGTCATCACGCAAGCCGGCAGACTCTGCAAATAAAACTTTGTAGTTGTTGGACATATGTCATAAAATTATGTTAATAGAAATATCTTTTCAGAACGTCCATCTGTCATAGGCTTGCAAGGATATTAAATAATCGGCTGGCCGAAACAGTTTTTTTTATTAACCTTGATTTGAAACAAAAATTTTAATGTATTAATCAATATTTGACAGAATTTATATGCATACATATGTATTTACGAATGTGTAAAGTAATACATATGTACATGTATTGACTTTACATGTTTTTTTCATCATATTTAAAATACATATGCACACACGTTAAGTATATGGTACACACATGTACGATTTCTACTAACGCACACACATGTGCGTATGTATGCATGTAGTCAAAAATGTTGGTTTGCGATAAGGCCCTCCTAAATGGGGTTATACAACAATTCTTACACTATTAATAAAGGGTTAGTAGTTAACACTACAGGATGTAATGCCTTCAATATATGTATGTATGTTTTCAGTACAGCTCACACACGTAATATTTTATGTTGTATATTTCCTTTTTAAGCTCGCTCTCTCACAAGATTCACACACAGTCAGAACCAGATCGAAGTCACTTTTCTTTTCACGCTCGTATCTCGACACAACACACGCTAGGTCAATATATGCACATCCACTTTTTCAATAAGTGCGTAATAAATATAAAGAATATTTACAATTTCGCTTTTAATAAATTTGAATTCGTAAAGTACACCATTTCTCCTTGCAAAAAAATTCAAGATAAAAATTTTGTGTATGTATACTAGTGATGCACAAAAATACATCGAAGCCTTGATATATCGATGATCGCCTCAGTGATGCTTACCGGCGTTCAATCGATATTTGAGATTGGTTGCTTCAAATTACAATCGATTAATATAATTGGTTTACTGTTATGCGTTTGTTATGTAAATTCAACCATAAAAAGATATATAAATATGGCTATAATTAATTAATTTAGTTTGAGTTAAAAGTAATACCAGTAACCGAGGGAGTACAAATCGTTACTTTTCGTTTCTAGTTAGACTCTATTTTAGAAAATACAGCGAATATGATGATAATCAGATTCTTATTAGAACGTGTTTAGTATACGAAAAGGTCCCATAGGTCCATTAATCCAGCAGAGTATTTGAGTACAGAAATATCAAAACTCTTAAGAGTTGCTGTAAACAAATATATGAATATACCCAAAAATATATAAGTCTGTTAGCAACTTGTATATTAATATATATTTGACAGATACATACTAAAGTAATTACCCTAAGTCGCACAATCACAATGTATTTCGCATTTCGCACACAAACACAATTTAAAATTATGGTTACAGGGTATAAAAAGGCATTTTTGATCTCCACTACAAAAATATTATTGTATTTCAGTAATATATATATATATATTATAGGTGTAAAATCACAGTGAGATGTTACTGCACGCTGATGAATTAAATATATAGTTCTGGGCCTCCAAAATGTGCATTTCAGTTAAGCAAATGGCAACTAGTAATATTATATATCCACTGTAACGTATCGCTCGAAGGAAATCCCATAGTTTGTCACAAAATATACTAAGCAAAACACAGTGAAGCAGGGCGTGCACGTTGACAATGCGCCACATCCACGAAACGCAAAAGAACAATGTCGACTTAAATATATAATTCTGGCACTGGTACTGACTGCTGTTGACATCCTCGCGCTCCAGCATGTTCTGATAGACAGCTATATAACGATTCCAGGCCGTCGAACTCAACAAGAGCTGGCCCGTAAAGCTAATAACATTTTTCGCAACTTTGCGCGTCGTTGCCTTCATCTTAGGAATAATCGTTGGTTCCGGATTTTTTGAATCGCTCATTGGAATTATTGAGTAGCCTCGACGAGGTGGGTTATTCTTCAAGAAGAAGAATATACCTAAGAGTAGCGCAATGCATCCGAGACCATCGCAAAGTCCATCCACATAATAGCCCGATGTGCCGATCTCCGAGCGCTCGCCACGTATATGTTTCTTGACTCGCGCCACATGCCCATCTAGATCGTCCAGAAACGTGCGGATTTGAAAGAGGAGTACACCTAGCCTTCTATATCCCAAGCTATCCGATGCCACCAGTTTGCCCGATATGCAGGCAACGATGACATGAAAGAACGATATCATGTTCGGTGTGATGAACGTGGATTGCGAGATTCCCACCACATCGTCGAAAATTGTCGCTAACGGTGCGAAAAGATAATGATTGGTGTGATCTAAGAGTATCGCCTTAACGGTTATATGACAAAGCGGATTTAGATTGCATGATATCCAGGTATTTTGATCGTAGGACGGTTCCTTCTCAAAGGTGGGTATTTTCAGGGCGCTGCTCGAATCCGATGCCAAATTGGATGGCTCCAGCGGCGCTAATGGCGTTGACGTATCATTGATGTGATAATTTCGATCGATTGCATAGTTATGTATTCGCAGATATAGTTCAATATCCATAAAGACATAGAATATTATTAACAAGAACAATAGTGTTAACAATATCTTGCTTATTTGTGAACTGGGGCCAATCATTTTCTCGCTGTTGTGAGGTAGATATCATCTATAAAATTCTTTGAATCTTCAGTGATTAGCTAAAATGAGAAGAAAATGAATACTGTATGAGTAATATGAATAATTAGCAATATAATTAATATATATTTATGGTCATGGAGTTTCACTTAGATAGTGTATAGTCCAGTCACTCAATTTTCAGCAAAATTATTTGGCGCTGACAAGCGATACGCACTGAAAGAACTGCAATATCTATATTTCAGTATAAGCGAGTTTTGGTATGGGTACTACCTATGGCAGACTTTCCCTTATCAAGTTTTAAATTACTACAATATCTTCTTTCCCATGCTAACCAGAAGTTTTTCGTAAATATTAGGAGGATTTTCAGATTTCGGTATGGATTTCAATATCATGAGAGCTATATTTAGTTATATTACTGTGCAGAGTTCAGCTTACAGCATGCGCAATTTAGTATTTTATTTGATATTTTATACACATATATATAACATATTTAAGTTAGTCCCACCAATTGTGTTTATCAAGGTACACTTTAGAGCTTATCAAGTTGGCTGATATGGAAGAAAATGATAGCTGCTTCTCGCTTGAGTTTATAGTGTTGACAGCTGTCTGATTTTATTTTTTGTAAATAGGGAAACAGAAGTTCAAAGTAAAATCTTTTACTGAGCGTATCACTAGACACCTATATGCACTTATTCACAAGAACTCAAAATAGCAGCTGACAATACTATGAGACAGTTCAAATCACAAAACTAAAGCCAAAGAACGTAACGCGTTCCATATGAGACTACGTAAGCGCGCAATCGTAAATAATTTCTTACGTGTTTTCATCTATTGTTTGACCTTTTGCTCCTATTGGTTGGTGATGTGATTTAGCTATGGGTTTGCTCCCAATTTAAGCCAATTAGTCATGAATATACCATTCTATATATATATATTGTAACTAATGTCAGCCCAACTGAACACTTGACGTTTCTTATCAATGATTGTTGTGTTGATAAACACAATCATGCATGCATGCATACATATATACGTACATCAGATACGTAGATGTATATTTATAGCTTTGCTAATACATACATACATATCGTATGTATTTACAAACATATGTGCACACATGCTCCAACTAAATTTATACATATAATATAAACGGGAGCAACTCAATTAGCATATAAAAAACACAATAACTTTTTAACTACTTACTACCGAAGTGACGCACTTCTATATTATTTACATATACACATTTCACTTCGATTCATTGAACTATTTTCGATAATATGACTATTAATCATACATTTGTATATACAAACAGATCATACATATTATTATTGTGTGTGCAACTGGTTAGAGAGAGTTCATGCTGTCACTTTTTCTTTGGCTTTTTATTTGTTATCAGCAAACGAAACACCGATACTTGTTCAATTATAAAATCGGTTAACAACTTTTATATTTAACTGTTACCAACTCAATTTTCTTTATATTTCACATGAGTATGTATGCAAAAGGTCTTAATTTTTTAATTATACTATGATTTAATCGAGTGTTGTGACGAAGTTCTATATCGATACAAAATGTAACGAGTATCTTATAAGTATTTGCCAAATTAATCTGCAACAACTATCGCATAAATGATAAATATAAATATAAATACACACATTTCCACAATCAACGTTAGGCAAGCAAAAAGTATTAATTTAATTAAATAAAAACAAATATTATTTCAAAGGTAAAATCAAATAATACTTTAAAAATAATAATGAATTAAATATAATAAAAATTCGTGGCAAAAGGCTTTGAAAATTAGTTTTGTTCGTTAAAAGATCACATTTGAAATGTATTTGAATACAATATATAATTAATTGTAAATTTTGTTCTCTATTTGGATTAATTGCAATCGATGTATTATATTGATTATAACTATCGAAAGTAAAATATTCATGTCACTTTTATTAATTATCGAACTGCCTATCGATAAAACAGAACATCGTGTTTACAAATAAAGGTCCGTTCGAACATTTCGCAATTGAGTTAAGCAACCAATAATTACAAATGAATGTTCGAGCATTGGGCAGTGCGGCATTAAAAGCTGCTGCAGTGCGAAATTTGTTTAAGTCATCGGGAAGTCGGCGTGTGATATCAACAATAGGAACACAATTTAGCAAAGCGTATGACTATGATGGCAAAACAAAAGTTTCCATATTCAACACCGAAACAGACGCCGGACTTATGATTACAGGGTATAGCCAGTATGGATTCCGGCTGAACAACAATATGGTACTAATAGGCCCTATAACTGTATTCCCTAGGTGTGTATAAAAACGATTAAATATTATTATGTTATGTAACTGAAATTTCTATTTAAGAACTTTTAACATTTTAGATCCGTCCTTTCCTGGAACGTAAACTCATTTGAAGACATAACTGAAGAAAGTCTTTCACTTTTTCCAACATTGGAGCCAAAAATCGATGTACTTATAATAGGCATTGGTGACCAGAATCCAACAGCAAGTCTCACAAAGCGAGTCATTAAATTCATGAAGAAATATAATATAAATGTAGAGATTCTTCGCACAGAGCAGGTATGATTGGCGCAGCTCTTTAACTGTGTCTCTTATTACTTAAATGGATCTTCATTTTCTCTTTGTAGGCGTGCGCTACCTTTAACTTCCTTAATGCTGAGGGCAGAATGGCGGCTTGTGCACTTATTCCGCCGCTTCATCTTTCTTACAACGAGAACGACGTGCTTCAGACTAAACTTAAGCACCAACAGCTTTATGAAACAGAATAAAGAGCAGCAAACGAACATTTAATAACTTTCTTTGTATAGTTAGAATCAGGAGCAAGATTGATTTATGATATCGGTAAAGCGGGTATATAGGACGGGAATTATAGCATTACATTATAATATACAATATCCAATATAGAATGTAAATGTATACACGTACACATATGCATACACATACACATGTATACACGTATGTACCCACATGCATATGTACATACATATACATATGTACATAAATATACATATGTACATACATATACATATGTACATAAATATACATATGTGCATACATATACATATGTGCATACATATACATATGTGCATACATATACATATGTACATACATATACATATGTACATACATATACATATTTACATACATATACATATGCACATACATACACCTACGAGCATATGCATATATATATATGTACATACATAAATACACACGTCCGTACACATATGCACATATATACGTATCATACATATCCATATGTACATTACATATGTGCATCACTTCTTTACATCACTCACACGTACCCTCATCCATGATCCAGCGCGCACACACACACATACACAACGCGACTTGTACTTAAACATCGGATAACACTTGAAAAAAAACTCAAAAAAAAAAAATCACTCCCTTTGAGTTTCGCAACCATCAGTCCTCACTTGAATTCATGAGAATCGCGGAGGAGGGCACTAATTTAAAATTGAGTGAAAAATGTTTGAGTGCTTTTCCCTTATTCCACTCAATTTACGATACAACCTTCTGAGTCAATTTACTTTTGCAGCGGGGCACACATCGATTTCATGTTTGACATACATAATTATGTACATACATATACATATATGTATGTATTTATGTATACATAACAACGATTTACGTACGTATGCAAAGAAAATAATGCGAATTATTGACATCCAAGCATTTTTTAACGAAGTTTAAAAAGAGAGATTAAAATGTAAGGATATTCTAGAATATTATATTCAGGATTAGAATTCATAGTCCTACATATTTCTGTTAACACTTAACAGTAAATAGCAAAACAATAAAATTTCAGATCAGTCACAAAGTCCAAAGTCTACAAAAAATAATCATTTTTACAGCCAATAAATGTTTTTATTACAAGTTATTTATTTAGGTGTTTAAAAAAGAAAAGAATCCTAGCTAATGATATTTTCAGTCAGCAGTTGCTCCAGGATAACGCTCGATCAACATGGCCACGCCTTGGCCACCGGCGGCACAGGCGGAGACTACGCCCAGTTTTCCATCCTCGCGCACCAGGCGATTGGCCGTGTGCATGCAGAGGCGAACGCCCGTGGCAGCAAATGGATGACCAATGGACAGAGATCCACCCCAGTTGTTCCACTTGGACAAATCGGGCGTGCCGACCTTTTCGTTGAGGCCCATATATGTTTTGCAGAACCAATCGGAATCCAAAGCCTTCAGATTGGCCACAATTTGACCAGCGAAAGCCTCGTGAATTTCCCAAGAATCGATATCCTTCAGTGTGAGTCCAGCTTTCTTGAGAAGTTTTGGTATGCCGTAGGCAGGACCCAATAAGAGCTGGTTAACAGGATCTTGAGAGACGTACAGGAAATCACGTAGATATGCCTTTGGCTTCAGGCCCAACTGCTTTGCCTTTTCCTCTGTCATGATTAGGCAAGCCGAGGCGCCGTCAGTCTGAAATTAAGGCAAGTTAACTTTGTAAATGTAGAAGAAAAGCTGGAAAACTTGCCAAAAAGGAAGCGTTGGCGGCTGTGATAGTGCCATAGGGCTTGATAAAAGCTGGTTTAAGTTTAGCCAAACTTTCAGGACTCGAGACACGAATGCCGTTGTCCTTGTCGACGATCTGATCAACGCCTTGCACTGAAATCATAATTCATTGGATTAAGCAGGATTTTATACTAGATTTAATCTTTACCTTTGAAGGGCACCAAGTCCGTAAAGTATCCGCTTTCCTGTGCCTTCTTGGCCATAATATGGGATCTCAGGGCGTAGTCATCCTGCTCCTTGCGTGTGACATTAAATGCGGATGCCAAGCGATCGGCGGAGCGACCCATAGTCTCGCCAGACGAAAACTCGGCAACAGCTGGCAACTGCGAGAGATAAGGGAAAACACTTTAGTTTATAAAATATTTGATTTGTCTGCTGATCATACTTCAGGCGCCAAGAAGCCAGGTCTGAATGTCGAGAGCAGAGACAGACGCTGTCCTAGGGTTTTGGCCTTATTCGCCTTCAGCATCAGCGAGCGCATTTTGCGCGAATGCCGAATGGGCACATCGGACATGAACTCAACGCCGCCAGCGACGATCACGTCATATGTGTTGGTAGCAATCAGACCCATGCCAGTTGTAATGGCCTAAAAATAATTTATATTTAGTACAAACAATATCAAATAGTTAAAAAAGACAAGTGCTTACCGCATTTGAGCTGATGCAAGCCATGGTGACTGTGTGCGCAGGTGTCTTATCGCTGAAGCCAGCCGAAAGCGCCGCCTCGCGGCCAATATTGGAAGTTTTGACCTCCTGTATAACGGTGCCATAGACAATATAGTCAACAAGTTCCTTGTCCAAACGAGTCTTTTGCAACAGTGAACTGTGGAAATTAATATAGATATATGAGTATATAACTGATATAATTATATATATCATTATAGACTCACAGCAAGGAATGCCGGGCCAATTCGTGTGGCATTAAATTCGAATAGGATGTGCCAGATGTCAGAAATGGCGTACGCACGCCATCGACCAGCACTATGTTCTGAGCGTTGGCATTTCGTTTGGGCTGCACCGCAGCCTCGACGGACAGATGCCGGCAGCCATCTACAAAGAGAGAGAATCATATAATACATATATATGTATATGTATATGACTGTTAGGTAAATATTCTATCTCCACACAAATCTATATATACCCATACATATTTCAACACATTCTTATCTAATTGAAATATACATCACCATCATATTGATATACATCTGTACTTTAACTCGCAAAAAAAATATTTGTGGACTTTGATCACTCAGATTCAGTGTCATCAATTGCTTCGTCTCAAAGTGTAAACTTAAACCATATGTACTTACGTGTTCGTAGAAAGTTTGTTAAAGTTATATAGTTTTTTCGGTTTTGCATAACTCGTACATTCATTTTGATTGTGATTTCTTTTCGCTTAACAAGTCTTTAACAAATTAGGATCGACGATGTTTTAGTTTAAGTTCATCGGTGCTCAAAGATGGCAACAGGCTGTTTGAACGATTACTGTGTTCGTATTAAAGCTATCGATTGAAGTATATCGATAGTGCACTTGCATACGCTAGTGTTGGCGGGCATAGCTATTTAACGGCTAAATTATGAATTTATGATGGTTTTGATTTTTCATAAAGCTTTGCTTATTAGAACTTTCTACATACTCCTCTGTTAAAATTAATTTTTTTAAATTATAAATATATATAAATTATACTTATTAAAATTGTTATATATTAAAGATATTTCTTCTTCTTTAAGTCACATAGTAAACAACCTCATCAGTCTGGGAACATAAAACAATTTGAAGAAATCATAGAAAGAAACTTTCCACATTTATTTAACATTCAATGTATAGAGTTAAAACCCTTTTTACTCTAACTCTTCTTCATCTTCTTTTTTCTATTCAGCCTTCTTCTTCCGCTTATTCAAATTAGCCTAAGTAATAAATTACAAATAGAAAGCGGGCGCAATTAATGGTGCCGTGTGTCCAGTTCAAGGCCAAGTTTAATTGTGCCATTTTGAAAGAAAGGGTATAATAGGGTGTAGGGCATGCATATGTAGGCGAAGGCGTAAAGGATAGAGGGATCAAGGTCATGCAAATGCCTGCTAACGAGCGATTCTTATTTATGTATTAGGCAATATGTAAATGGGTTTCTGCATGTGCTCGAAAATAGTACAAAACGTCAAAAAAAAAAGTTTAAAAAAAAAGAATAAAAAAATAATATTACAAAAAATATATAAATATATATTCTTGATCCGATTGAGGCCGATTGCATCAAAATATTAAGTAAAAGAGTTAGGGTATATAAAATGCGATTTACCATATTGTCTGAGGTATTTGAATCAGACATAGGTATATATTGTTAATTAATTAAAATAAATTAAATTAAAATTGCTGAAAAATAGGAATTAAATTATTAATATAGATATATCGTTATCATATATTTATATATTATCTATTATTTCTCTTATTACTCTATACAATTTAGTTATATTATATACAGTTATATATAAATTAGTAAGTTTTGTTTACACATAAATAAATAAATACACACACACACACATTAACTAACTATCATAGTTAAATGTTAACTACTTTCTTTTGTCTCTTGCAGCCCTTGCACCCTTTTTCTCTCAACAAGGAGCAAGCCCATAAAAATGTGTCCTTGAGCCGCGCAGCGTATGCAAATTGAGCATGAACAACGATCGCCTCCCATTGTCGATTTGAAAACCATTAAAGAAGTGCACAAACATCAATAATAGATACTATATACCATATTTACTATATACTACCAAACAACTCGAAAATAGAAATCATTTCCTTTGCTCCAAAAGAAAAAGTTATATATATATTTCAATACTTCAATATTAATACATATATACCTGATAAGCATAAATCTGTATATATAAGGCCGTCATACATATGTATATCAGTTCTATATTTACAGACTTACATATATGTTATTGTGCATCACTGTTATATACAAAGCTGTTATACTTTTTGTATTTATGCATTTAAATCTGATTGAAGCAGAGAAGAAGCGAAAATAGGAAAAGGCATAAAGTAGAAAACAAAAATATGTACATACATACATACATACATCTATACACATATAAACAATGTGAGTAATGTTACTATCTCGTTTATTCATCTTAACAGACAGATGGACAGTTCTACAGTTAGAAATGCTAAATTGAAAGTTGATGCTGATTCAACTACATACAATCTGACATACATATGTACATACATATGGACATACAAATCTGAGCTTATCTAGACATGTACCCAAATCAAATGTTGTTCAAAAAACATACATATATACAAATTAACTATTTACTTAAGTTAACTTTCTAAAAGTTTCCTTGAAATAAGAGTATACTTTAGGGTACACACTATAAATATGAGTGTAAATATTACATATGAACATACATATGTATATGTAAGTCATTCAAACATCAATATGTATGTAGGTATGTATATATGTACATACATATGTATGTAAATTGTTACAGTGTTATAATAATCCAACTACTACTTGGCAAAAGGCATAACACACATCATAAAACGAAGTGCTGCGAGAACAAGTCGGAACAAGACGAAGACCAAACCATTTCCACACGAAGTCTGTGTGATCTCGCTAGCAGCGCAGCGCTGCGCTGCGCCGTTGGCGTTGGCCGTTGCTGGTTTTAGTTTTAGTGCACAAATAGTGCTTTGGTAGGTCGGACGTGTTGTCGTTTGTGCGCGTGCTGTAAGAGAAAAGCATTGTTACTTTTATACGAGAGAGAGAGGGAGAGAAAGAGAGAGAGATTGAGAGAGGCAAAAGCCCGATCTCTCCGCTCGCCAAGTCGGAAAAAAGTTTTACCAATCAAGTTTTTTATTTCGCAATAATGTATTACATATAACAAAACTTCAACCTAGTTAAAAGTTACTGTTGTTGTTGCTGTTATTGTTATTGTGTTGTTGTGAACTTTTCGTATGTGTGCGGAACATACATGCATGTGGACTGGCATCGGTATGTGCATGTGTTGTTGTTTGTGGCACTAGCAAAAGCTAATGAAACTGTGAACTGTACGTGCGTTGCTTAAAAACAAGATCCAACACTCAAAAGAGAAATTAAATCTACTCTACTACAACTACAACTACAACTACTACTATAATATTGAGTTTGAAAATCTCGTACAAATATGATAAACAAAAACAGAAACAGTTGCCCTATGTATATGAACGTGTGCAGATGTTGAAACTGAAAGTAATAATTAAATATACATATATATAATTAATAAGTACACAATTTGTGTCTCAGTGTGTGTGTGTACTCTGTCTCTCGATGCAAAAGGAATAGAACGCGTTCACATCAACACATACACAAGCAGGAATATTCACATATATACATATACGTATATGTGTGTGCATGCACAATCTTTAACTAGACTGTGAAAGTGGAAAGCTCTACTCAGTGGCGCACTTGTATGTATGTATGTATACATAAACATATATATGCAGAAATACTACTGTATTTACATACATATGTATGCCAGTGTATGTGTGCACATTCAGAAAGTCTACAGAAGATTTTCCAGCTATTTGTGAAAGGGAGTAATTGCTACAGACTTAATGAAAGAGGTGAGTTGAAAAAGAGTGCTTAAATACGTATATATGTAACATTTTGAAAGCTATGATCTACATACATATATACATTCATTCACATTCACATTCACATTCACAATATTGAGCAATCGAGTATGACTTAAACTAATTAAAATATAAATGGTAGTATATATATACACATATATATTTATATATGTACGTATGTATGCATACATAAAAACACTTACAAGGCCAAAACTCAAAATTGTTATAAAGAAAAGCAGACAAAGTTTTAATACAAAACTGCACACATACATGCATACATCGACTTGTATATAAATACATACATATGCATACTAAACATATATTTATGTATATGTATGTTTGTATGTATGTAAATGTGCAGCAGAGCCCAGTTTTCTGTATACCGTCCGATCGTCACGATTAACAGCGACAGCACAAACAAATACAGCAATAAAAGATCGCAACGCAACGCGCGCACCCAAGCAAAAGAGACAAGAAAGGCTTAGTGACCTTCATAGCGTGCTTATATGAATGTATATACATACATACATACAAGCAGACATGTCTTCATACTGGCGCATGCATGCTTGTGTATGTGTGCCTGTAGATCTGTATATACAAGCATATTTGCATTAGTATGCGTGTGTTCGAGTAAGCAACTTCTGTGTGTTGTGTGCACGTCGCTTACGCTCGTCGCTCTTTCTCTTTCATTTATTGTTGCGCAGAAATGTTAATAAGCTTCGTCAACATCGTTTGTATGTACAAATAAATATGTATATATATGTATGTATGTATGTGCGAGTGTGTTGTATGTAAGAGTAAAACAATATACATATGTATATACATATACATAATTTGTTATATTAATAATATATTTATTTATAAATATATATGTACGTATGTAATAAATATAGAAAGTTATGTAGAAGCAATTAAATGTTTTCTACTGAGATTGATGAGGAAAGAAGAGTTTGTTCATTGCTATAATTATGTAATTCAAATTTGGGTCATTTTTACGAATGTGGCATTTACAACACGCTCAACTTCGACGACGACGCGACGAGCGCTTGTGTGTGTGTGTGCGCGCGCGAGTCGGATATTTCGGCTGGTTTACCAAAAAGAGCTTTCGTGAAAGGGGAAAATGAGCAGAAACTTTGCATTTGCGTTTGTATTGGTTCGCCCGTGACAAACTTCAGCCAAAAAAACAAGTTTGATCATATTAAATCCGCTCACTTCATAAATATGATGTACTTGCATGCATAAAGCTGCATATGTACATATGTACACATATACATATTAAATAAATATCCTTTCTTTTACGCTTACATATACATTCACAGAATATATGTATACTTTCATTTATACATTCATTCATTTGTATGTATGTATGTATGTATGTACGTACATACGAACAGCGGATTGCAAAACTGTATAATATCGAAACTACGACGACAAATTCGAAAAGCCAAGCGTAACTGAGTGATCGTGTTTTGTACACACAGGCCTGCATATTTGCATGAGTATTTGTTTAGCTTTCGTGTACACACACACAGACATACAGGCACATGTATCTATTCAGACTCATTTAGAGTAATTCGAAAGCTTTTTACATGCCTTTATCTAACACAAACACAAATAGACATGAGTGAATATACACACAGATAGACAATCGTACTCTCATGCACACACACACACATATATATATATATATACATATATATATGTATAGAGAGAACTGAACCATCGAGAGAAAAGCTTTTTGTGAAAGGTGATTTTGTTGTTGTTGCTCGTCGTTTGTAAGCGCGTTTTTGCTGCTGCTGTTATTGTTGTTGTTGTGTTCAGTTTTCGCCTTTAGCTTTATTAAAACGAGTGTACATGGAATGTACATACATACGTACATATGTATGTATTTATGTTGATGCTTAAGTAAAAACATAAACAGCAAAACTGGAATAGTAAAACTATTTGCATAGATATACGAGCATGACATATAAAAAATAATAATAAAAAAAAAAAACATTGAAAATAGAATTTTAATATCATTTAAAAAATGAAAATGAAAATAATGAGAACAGAGCAAATTAATAAAAAAAATGTTTAAATTTAGATTTTTGCATAAGAAATATTAAAAATACATATATATTTGTATATGTACATTCCCAATTCTTTTAATATAATATATGATGTAATATTTATACAAAAATAATATAATATAAAATTAATACAGTATTTAATAATATGGTTTATTTTATATTTTCTAAATATATATATTTTTTATATATTAAAGTAAAAATGAAATTTGCTATACAAATTTTAATTTTTTAATATATATATAAAAAAAAAAATGAAATGTGCTATAAAAATTAATTATATATTTTTAAAATATTTATTATAATTTTTTATTAGCTTACAAATTAAATCTGCTATAAATTATATTTGCTATACAAAATTATTAAAAATTAATATTTGTTTTTAAAGGAAAAGAAATTTTGCAAAAACAAAAATAATTAAAATATGTATTTAATTCAAAATTTAAATGAATTCCCAGCTATTTTTTCACATTTCACATTTTAACATATTTGTGGTGAAAAAAAAGAAAGAAAAGTATTTAAAACTTTCATTTTAGTAAATGCGTCTGTGACACCTTTTACCAAGTTTTAAGCACCAACTTAGCTAATATATATATTTATATAATTTATGTATATATTTTTTGGTAAAACAAAGATATTTTTAGCTCAATTTCTAAGACCATTAATTAAATCAAATAAATAATGGTAAATTTAGAGTGCTTACTAAGGCAGCTCAGGGAATTTTGTTGTTGTTGTTGTTGCGCTTCAAGCCATAAAAAAAGGAATAAAAATACATAATACGGCAAAGCGGACCATTCTCTTGCTGCTCGCTTGGGCAAAGCCAGTCAGTCAAGTTTTATTGAAAGTGAACGTTTCTTCTCCATTCGCGGCAAAAGCAAGACTATCTCTTTCTAAAGTTTTCAGAGATCTGTGAACTTTAGCTTCAGTGTGTGGCCCTGTACACACACACGCGCACAGTTTAACAGTCGTGTGTGTGTGTGTGCCTACGTATGTATGTATGTATGTATGTAAGCTTTAAATGCAGAGACAGACAAGACAAGACAAGCCGTGCTCTTGCACAATACAACAATGACACATGGCCTTTTATTTGTACATTTAAATATACATACACACACACACGCATACATATATACACTCTGTATAGACGGCAAAGTGAGTTTGCTCATTTGGTTTTAAAAATTTAGTTTGTTTTAAAAAAAAAATATTCGTTGCCCTTCTACGAAAAAAGAAATGATAAAAAAAATGTTTAAAGCGAGCCAATTTCCAATCTTAATTGTTAAGCTTTCGAAAGCTCTTTTTGTATGCAGCTATAAAAGGTAAGTTTCAGCCGCCGTATTCCTTGGGTAGAAGCGTCATTTAATGAAAGCAACTAGGATCCGGGTATGAGTCATAGACTAGATATTTCATGAATTGAAGAAATTATATATATATAAATTAAAGAAATAATTATACTTAACCATAAGTATAAGCCATAGCTTACCAGATGCTTTCTTTTTGCTTTATGTCTGTGTGTGTGTGGGTGGAAGTGAGTTTTTGTGTATGTATGCATGAAAGACAGCTTGAAAGTTACGTATATCTAATTGAGGTTGAAGATTTAGTATATGTATATATTTAATATATATATACCGGGCTAAGCCACATCTATGTATAGTCTTGTAGAGATTTCAAAATAACTCGCAGACTATAAGAGCTAAATGAGTGTTACTTGGAATATATATTCTTGAAGGTATAAACAGAGTAAGCTTATACTTTTTTAGTATATTTGTGGGTATATTCTGATGAATAGCTAGAAGTTAGAGTCTTATAGAGAGCCTAGCAACAGCAGCTTAATGTAGTGTGCGAAGTATCTGCTAGTCGAGCTTGCCCTACTAATTAACACTCAATTGTTTTAAGATCTTAGAGCTGGAGAGCTATGATGTGGAATTGTGATTGATTTGTTTCTCAGATTCATACAACATCCATATAAGTATTCTAAGATATTTTCATAATTATACCTAAAATTATAGTCATTTCTCTTGGTCTTATCCTTTCAGTTTCAAAGAATGTTGATGTTGCAATACAGCAAGCATGGTGAGTGCATCCTCAAAGAAATTGGCGCGGCTTTTAGGGGGGAGCATCCAGCCGACCTGACGATCGTCTGCGAGAACAAGGTGAAGTTGCATGCGCACAAATTAGTGCTCGCTGCAGCCAGTCCACTCATAAGGTAAGTATTCTTAGCTAATCCAGAGAGACTTTTAATTGAATTTCTACTTCAATTCATAGGAATTTACTGGAGGATACTCACCTGAGCGACTGTACGACAACAGTTTATTTTCCGGATGTGAACGCCACGTACTTCAAGTTTCTGCTGGACTTTCTGTATTCGGGCCAGACGTGCATAACGTCGCGGGATGTGAACTATCTGCACGATCTGCTGCTGTTGCTGCAAATCAAGTCGGACAGCTGGAAGACGACAGATTCTGCCTATCTTAGTAGTAAGTGCGCTGGGAGCATACGGGAGCGGGAGAGGCCACGGAAACAGCAGCAGCAACAGCAGCACCACCCCCAGCAGCAGCAGCAGCAGTCGCAGCCGCAGCAGCAATATCCGTCCTCGCAGACATTAGCGCAATCGTTTAAGTATGAGGCTGAGAGCCTGGACGAGACTAGAAATACCGCCGATTTTTCCACATACTCCGCTGAGAACTGTGAGGCCGCCAACGAGTGTTCGCATAGCAAGGCAGATGACGACGATGATGAGTGCAAGGACAATAAGAGCGATAAAGACACTGATGAAATTGTAAACCTTTCCGACATTCCAGCGGGCGGACTTGCCAACAACAACAACAGCAGCAGCAGCAGCAGCACCCCCACCAACACCCCCAACACCACCACCAACAACAACAATAACAATAATTCAACAATAAATCCCGTTAACTTGTCCCTCGATCTGCGGACGAAGGTGGACAAGGATTCGGCACGGCTTGACTGTAAGAGTTTTCTGTTGAAGCAAAATAATATCGACACGATCAGCGCGGCGCACGAGAGTACGAAGCGAAAGGGACTATTCTTCGACACACACAAGGACGTTATGAAACCGCTGTCCGACGGCTCCGATATAAACAGTTCGCCCGAGAATTATGTTGTGACGCCGCATCGAAAGCGTCGGCCGGGCTTCCACAACACGCAGAGCGACAACCAACCCTTCACCACGTATCAGCACAATCTATTGGAAGAGCTGCGCCTCGTCAAGTCGACCACATCGCCGATCGCGGGCCTGGCCTCCGAGAAGAACATCTTGTCCCAGCTGGAGGACGGCGCACTCAACCCCGACGCAATGACGCCCGAGCGGAAACTGTTCGAGTCCCAACGAAACCGAGTTCAGAGTCCCGAGCTGCAGATGCACCTGGGCCAGCAGTTCGTCTACCAATGGCAGTCCAATCAGAACGCTGCGCTCTCCACGATGCCCAATCTGCAGTCGCGGCTGTCGAGCTTGTCGCACATCAATCTGAACCTCGATCCGGAGAGTCGCAACAGCAGCACGTCCGTGTCGAACATTGCGGCCAACAACACGCACACGACGTCGTCGGTGCGCGAATACCGCTGCGAGTACTGCGGCAAGCAGTTCGGCATGTCGTGGAACCTGAAGACACATCTCCGCGTCCACACTGGCGAGAAGCCGTTCGCCTGTCGCCTCTGCGTGGCCATGTTCAAGCAGAAGGCGCACCTACTGAAGCACCTGTGCTCCGTGCACCGGAACGTGATCACCACGACCAACGGGACGGACACGGAGAATCGCTACAGCTGCTGCTTCTGTTCGATGTGCTTCGAGTCGGTGCAGGAGCTAGTGCGTCATCTGTCCGGGCACCACAACAACCTTCTGCTCACTAAGAATCTTCGGGAATAAATCTAGAAAAGATCTGTTCGATCGGCTATCCACCATCGAATATGTAACTGCAAAGAGACCTGAATTTTTATATATATATATAAACCTACGGTAAACAGTACAACAAGAGCACGCCAGCAAGCAATGCTATTGTATAATAATACGTTAAATGTACATTTAAAGCATAACTTTATTACACATTCAATTTACACTTTACTCAATCATTTCATTTCGGCGATCCACGCGAGCCACGTCTAGACAGTCAACGGTGCGAGCAGCCGCCGAATCAATGCCACCCACTGGCCGATATATATGTATAGCCGATATATATATATATATATATGTAGAGTTTGTATCTGATATCTAAGCGGGGTCCCTCTTTAAGCCGGCTGGTCCATCTAAGTGGAACATTTAGCGTCTAAGCATATTTTTTATATATATATTCAAAAGGTATTGTAATTTGTATTGTATTTTCTACTTGATTCACATTTTACATTTTACATTTTACATTTGATAAACTGAAAAACAGAAAAAAACATATTTTTATACACTCTTCTGCATACATTTTACGTGTAGTTTTGAAAACTTTTTGAAATTCGTTAATAAGCAAGTGTAAGTTGTACAGAACAAATTTACAAGATTGTAATAAAAAAACAAAAGCATTTCTTTTTTAACTTCTCTTTCACTCTCTCTCTCTCTCTCTCTCTCTCTCTCAGCTGTCTTTCTTCTTCGATTTTTGAATATAACTGCCAAATGTTAACAGCGATAAATAATCTGAATTTCATTGGTATATTCTAATTGGACATGGGCAGCTGTAAATTAGAATGTTAGAGATGAGCTTTCGGAATTGGAATTAGTTGAACTGCTTGCTGGCCGCTTCCAGCTTGGCTATGCCAATTGGAGTTATTACTTGAACTGCTTGCTGACCGTTTCCAGCTGGATCTGTGACTGGGCAGGCCTATTGGAATATGAGTCCAATTGCAGCTTGGAAAGAGATAGATTTTGAGATTATAAATTAACTAATTGGGATTATATTGATTATTGCCTATTGGCGCATACATATATAGGCAGCGAAGCTTTGCTTATTGGCATTGTTTATCAGACTAATTGGATTGTGTCAATCTATAAGGCAATTGGAATTTTTCGATTTCTAGAGTTGAATAAGTTTTAAATAAAAATATTTCTTTTTTATATTTAAAAAATAAATGTTTATATTTATTATAAAATTCATAATGAGAATAAACATTCACTTTGTGTATATTTGTGCGTACATACTTACGCATGTATGCATATGTATGTATTACTGTATGCTGATATGCCTATGTATACGTACATCATGTTCCCCTTCAGTTCATAGCAAACGATGAAACTCGCTCCTCCGCTGTGGAGCACACTTTGGAAATGTAGCATACTTTTAGGAGCGCTTTTCTCCGCGATTCTCAAAAATTCAACTAGGGTCTTCAGATTTTTAGGCGGAAATGCCAAGTCATTTTTGTTTATGTGTTTGTGCTAACCAGTTTATTTTCAAGTGTTTTAGCTAAGAAAAGTCATGTGTGTAGGCTATTGTATATATGTAAGCTCTGATGTATCTATGTATAAGTCTGTAAATGTGTTAATATATGTATGTACAAGTCTGTTTGTATATACATGTATATATATGTAAGTATGTTTATAAGAATCTATGTTTATCAGTACGTACATATGTAAAGATGTAAGTACATACGCATGAATGTACGTATGTATTTACGTACTTGTGTATAAATGTACGTATCTATTTACGTACTTATGTATTTACGTACTTATGTATTTACGTATTTATGTATTTACGTATTTATGTATTTACGTACTTATGTATTTACGTACTTATGTATTTACGTACTTATGTATTTACGTACTTATGTATTTACGTACTTATGTATTTACGTACTTATGTATTTACGTACTTATGTATTTACGTACTTATGTATTTACGTACTTATGTATTTACGTACTTATGTATTTACGTAATTGTACGGTTACGTACTTGCACGGTTACGTACTTGCACAGTTACGTTATTACAAAGTTACGTAATTGCACAGTTACGTACTGGCGTAATTATAGTTATAGGTTAATATACTTAAGAATACATATTTCCTATTTATGTGATTGTTAGTCCAATAGGAATTTATTTTTGCTTAAGCTCCCAGTGTGAAGTGTTTTTGAAATGTTTCTAAGACATTCCATGGGGCGTGGCTAACACAATTAATAAATTCTTGTTGCTTAACAGTATGAATAAATGTTAATTAACATTAACGTTTTTAAAGTTTTAACATTTCTGTATATAAAACCGAAAGTATTTTAAAATTAATTATTTTTTATTATTTTTGGAAATTTTTTAAAATATTAATTTTTAAATATTCCATAAGTTTTTAAAATATAACTTAAAAAATGTAATATTAATAATTTCAACCAAAAATAATGTTAAATTTGATTGCGTTTATTTAAAATTTAGTAAAAGCACTTGCGAATGCTCGCCAATGCGTCGGCATCCCTTGACTTCAACTATTATTAACCTATTGCCCATTTCAAACTACAATAAGCCATGTCCGAGCAGAGTCCAATTGGATTTTCAAACCAGCCTGATTGGCGCGCAATCGGAGCTGCGCTGTCATCGACGATTGCCAGCGATAGAGGCGCAAAAGGTTATAGATAATGTTTTGACTGTTAAACTGGAAAAGTATAACAAAACAAGGAACAAAGCGTCAGACGGTAAACTGCGTGTTTTTAGAGCTGTGGACGGATGTCGGTTGCTCCCAGTCAACATTAACAGTTATATTTAGTTAAAATTTACAACCGTGAAGTTCAGCTAAGAAAATATAGCTAAGCAAAAATGTTGATGTGCCATGTGAATTGCATTGAGATAACTGTGAAAACTAACTAAA
Organism: Drosophila peninsularis; assembly: GCA_035047485.1. Lineage (NCBI taxonomy): Eukaryota > Metazoa > Arthropoda > Insecta > Diptera > Drosophilidae > Drosophila > Drosophila peninsularis. Next base: position 855,980 of record JAWNPN010000035.1, read on the forward strand.
TGCGATGAGAGTTGCAATATTTCAGTGAAAAGAGAAGAAAAAACAATTATTCAATCAAATTTAAATATATACATATTTATATATGCATAAATCTATGTTAGCTGCTGCATTAGCAACAAATTCCGTGTATATATACATAGAGTTGCAGTAGCTTCGTATGTATATATACATATGTATGTATTTATGCATGCATGCATATAATTGACATAAATTTGCCTTATATACATGTATATAGATGTCTCTGCAACTTGTGATTGCTTAAGCGAAAGGATTCAAAGGGAAAAGACTATAACAAAAAGTAACTGAAAAAAACAGCAGCAGCAGAAGAAGCAGAGTAAACGCGCAGAGCAGAGATAGAGAGAGAGGAATATGGCACTGCCAAAGAAGATCAAATGTTTTAAGTATTTAGTTTACAGTTATGTGTTCCTCTTGGCGGTAAGTAAGCAACAATAATCGTTAAATGTATAGAAACATTTATGCACACACGCACACACAGATATCTGTATACATTTAGGGCACACACACACATACAGCGTTTGTTACTTTAGCTCCAGCTCCAGTTCCAGCATGTGTGTGTATGCATATGCTTGTATGTGTGTGTGTACATTTGTGATGCAATGAGTTTTTTGCTCCACACTTGTAAACATTTTTTGCGAGCAGATTTTAATAAATGAAAGTTAAAATAATTATGTGCATAAATGCAATTTGCTGAATAAACTAACTTTTTATTTGCAAATGTATAACATTATATGTATATATGTACATGTATGTATATACATTTGACGCACATGTTTCTTAATACGTTTGACGCATTTCGCTATGTATATATACATTTTTGCATGTGTATATACATACATATGTATGTTGCAGTAGGAGTGAGCTGCTATGTACTAACAACAAACGCTCATGTAAATATACATATGTATGTAAGTCTGTATGTACGTGTGCGTGCGTGCGTTTCTATATACTAGCAACAATGCTGTGCAATTGCAGATGACCTTGAGCCAATTTACATTTGTCTGCAACATACATATACATATGTATATGTAGCATATGTATATACATGTGCCTCTGTATGTATCCACCTTTTGGGCTTATGTACACACATAGAGAGCTGTCAAAGTAAACGGTAAAAGTTTGACGTCAGATTTATGTACATATGTATGTATAAGCAGAGCATAAGTAAATGCTTTTCAAATTCTATCTTTCATGCAAATACTTTAAATTTCTGGCACATTTATAATTAAAATTGGGCTTTTTGTTGACGAGGTCACTGCAGCAATTCCCATTTGGCAGTTTGCTCGATAATCTGAAATGCAAATGAGAGTTGGAATTTATAGAGGATGCTCGCGCTTAACGGCTGTCCTGGGAGTCCTTGGCAGCTGAGAAAAATTCCAGAGGCTTTTTTTTTAGAGATTCTACATGAATATAGAAAATTAAATGTAAATGTAAATGTATTAAATATGTTTTTATTAAAAATTTTATTATTTATATATTTATTTTTATCTTCAGATATTTTTATAAAATATTAAAATATAATTTAAATTTTACATTATGTTTATAATGTACAATTTTTATTTTTATACATTTTTTATTTATATATATTTTTTATTTTATGTATTTTTATTTTTTATTTTATTTATTTGTTATTTAATTTACTTATTATTTTTATTTATTTATTTATGTATTACACTTTATTTTGAATTAAATTTTTCTAGTTATATTTTATTTATGTCTAAGCCCATTCAACTGGCAGAAAAAGGTGTGGCATAACCTTGATAAGGCCGAAGAGCTGTGTCGATTCATGTCCAACTATATATCCAATATGCAGATCAGCTCTACGTAGGGTATCTGCTAGTCGGTTATTATTATTATATTATGTACGCAGCTCAAAAGAAATTGATTGAAACATATTTAAAAGTTTATTCAAGTTTACTAACTCGCTTCTTCCTCTTGCTTTCATATGACAGCTAACCGGAGCGGCGCAGATCTTTTTGGGAACATCTCTCTTATGGGGACACTCGGTCTACTACGGCATTGTACAGAACAAATTGTGGGCCCCAGCTGCCATACTGCTGTGCCTCGGGCCCGTGACCTTCATCCTGTGCTGGATGGGCTGCCAGGCGACCAATCAAAGGAAGCGTTGCCTGCTGGGCATGGTAAGTCGAGCTTATCTATCTATATATATATGATATATGATATCTGATGTACATATGTAAATTGATGGCATTGCTAATGGACTTTTGTAGTTTGCAGCTCTTTTAGTGGCTTGTATATGTGTTCAATTCATAATCTGCGGCTGGTCCTTGGCCATGCGTGAGAATCTTCCGACTTCTGTAGAGATATTCATAGATGATTCCTTTGTAGAGTTTTTAGACAAGTTTTCACGGACCAAGGTTGACAACTTACACTTGTGGAATCGCATGCAATCTCAGGTAAGCTTGGCCTTAAATTACTTATGGGAAATTTCTTAAAAGTTAAGCGGGTTACAGAAAGTTCGATTTGGTTGGAAATTTCCTGTTAATAATTCCAAAACTTCTTCCCTCTCCGGTCTCTATTCTTCCCTATCGACGATACTATTATTCACTATCGATGGTTACTGAACTCTAACCAACGATGGCCCTATCTTCTATCTATCGCTATCTATTCATGATACTATCGTTAGCTATAGTCAACTACTAACGGTATTATCGTTTGCTATCAATAGTGCTCCGTCCCATTACTATTGGCCTACTATATCCCCAAAATCTTATCAATATCAAGATCTAACAGGGTATTCGATAGTCGAAAGTACAGTTAAAACTTTAGTCTATCTATCCACATAGTTTCAATAGAGGGTTCTGCCTTTGCTTGTCTCTTTCAGCTACAATGTTGCGGTGTCGATGGCCCGCTTGACTATCGACGTCTGTCCCTACCTTGGTCCTGCTGCTCCCGTCCTGAACACGCATACGAGTCGGCATGTGATACCCACTACAAGCGCGGCTGCCTGGCCGTTGTCTCGGAGCAAATCAAGAGTCGTCTGCTGATCACTGCATTTGGAGCTGCCATCATAGCCATACTTCAGGTGAGATCTAGAAACTCAGATGATAATTAATAAATATACATAATATTGTCTCTCTCTGCCCTCGCACAGAGTTTGGGCATCTTTTGCGCCGTGCATCTGACCATCTTGTTTGGCAAGAACGACAACACCCATCCCATGAACATGAACCGGAAAAAGAAGCAGCAGCAGTTCTTACCTCTGACCATCCAGGACAAGCGCCACGATCTACCATCGCCCATCAACTTGTCGCCCTCGGCTCCCGGGCAGCGGGTTTTAAAAACAGCTCTGCCTCCGGCCATGCACAAATGACAGACGATTAGCTTTTAATAACTACAATTTATGCAAACTCAAAAAAGTTATAAAAAAAATGTTGTAACCTGAGATGGAATGAATATAACTGTGACCCTCAATGTTACGTTATGGTAATTTTAAAAATTTTACCGTTCGACAAAAAGAAAAACAAAAGCAAAAACCTAAAAAACAAAAAACGAAAAACCAAAAGAGAAACAACATTTAAACTTTGTTTATTTTTTCCAGTACTTTAATTAAATCGAAATAACTGGACTTTCCTTTTTTGTTTTTTAACAAATCAATCGCAATCGAATCGAATCGAATCGCATCTAATCAATGTCCTCGCGTTATGGTCGGCGGCACATAGAAGGCGTCGACTGCCTTGGGCTTCTTCTTCTTGCCGAACCAGCGCTTGGGATAGAATACTTTCTTCTTGTAGATCTGTATGTCGATGGCCTCCTTGTTCTCGAAGAACCACAGATTTTGCCGTCTCTTCTCCATGGCACTTAGCGTGCTCTCGATATTCTCAATGCGCGAATTCGTTTCCAGGATCTTCGTTTGCTCGTCGACGGCGCGTTGAAAGTTCGTCTGCCACGCCTTAAAGCTCTTGTCGTACTCCGATATCAATTGGGGCTCAAAGTTTGTGGCGTTCAGCTTAACACGCTTATCCAAAAGCTCATCAAAGGCCTCAGCCTTCGCACACTTTGCTAGCGCTTGATCCAGCAGATTTTTGAATTCCGGATTGCTTTGGCCCTCCAAACTCTCAATGAGTTTCAGGCCCAGCTGCAGAACGTCTTTATATAAACTTTGTTCATTCTGTGCTATCAGCGCTTCTGCCTCAACATAGCTGTCAGACATGACAAGGCCAAGCAGGCTGATGTTTTTGGCCAAGACCTGCTCCAGGCTGGGACTTGAGCCCAATTTGATTAAAGCTTCGCCGAGCACTTTCTCTTCCGATTTCTCAATTGTCTCCGGCTTGTTGCGCAGAAATTTAACGCGAACTTTTTGCTAGAAGCAACATAGACTTAATTAGTTAGTATATTTATTTGAAGATAGGCAAAATACAAACCACTTCTGGCTTCTCCGGCTTCGGTGGCGCTGGGCTTGGTTTGTAGATTTTAAGATAAGCGAAATACGATTTGAGGGCGAGGGCAGAAATCAACTCATTGTTGCATAAGTCGCGCTCCACGAGTAAAGTCGACACCTGCGCAGCCTCCTTAACGCAGCCATTGTGCAGCAGCAGATCTATTAAGTGACAGCCAGTGAACTGATCAATGAATATGCCGTATTGCAGTGGGTTTCGAAGCACATTGACTGCATCTTGTGGGCCGGACAGGTCCAACAGTTGCTTGACCAAGATATTAGGCATCAGCGGCACAAATGAACAATGTTTTTGTTTTCTAGAAGAGAATAAAACATATACAATTAGTTAAGTTATTCTTCTGCTCTCCCTCATGAAGTAAAATACCTCAGCTTTACAAGTTTATCCACTAAATCCATTTGCTTGTTATCCTGGTTAACAAAAACATCCAAATCCAATCTTTGGTTTGAGGCACTTTGTAGACCTTGGTTGGCCAGGTTGTTGAATGCATTTGAGAAGTATGATAAACATCTTCTGTGCGCATTAGCGCAATTTACAGTCGTTTTAAGCATTGTTGCTTTATTAGACACCAAATTCCTGAACATTAGCTAAACACGTGAGAACGTCGCTGTGGCCAGATCTGTGCTTGAAATTACATACAAATATAAGCATTAAGTTGAGTTAAACACATGTCACTGTTAGTTATTAATTATAGAAAGAGAAACATGTAAATAATAACTTTTTTATTGATAAATCACCTTTAGCAAACGAACCGGGCTCCCTGTGTGCTACATAATATGTAGATTCAAGTTAGAGATGTAACAACATATCGAATAACATTGCAGTGCTGCGTGCCGATGACTGTTATCGTTTGTTTCCTATAAGCAGTTAATCGATTAGTTACAAAATGGCACTACTCTTTCAATTGGCGCCCATTCAAATTTAAATCTCTGAAGCACTTCGACATTTTTTATACAAAATACTTGATGATGAAAGCAATGTATGTTATTTTGCCAGCATTGTTTTTAAAAAACTTACATGGTAATTTCAAACAGAAAGTGCCAGGTAACGGCCAGGGGGTGCGTTGCCTACAATGTTATGGTAGATTTGTTTACTGTTGATAAGCAACTGGCAAGGGTTGACCTGCTGCTGGTTAATTGATCGTTCTCCAACAGGACAACGCTCCATGCTTGGTGCAGTCTGTACCCAAATGACGTTAAATAGTTATACATACCAAGGGGACGTTGTATTTGCTGGTATTCAAATATTTGTTAGCTCTAACCAATGTTTAACTAGAAGTCTTTTCCTATTTTTCATTAATGTGTTACGCCCGACAGATTTTCAAATAGCTTTACAGACAGGGCAACTTGACAGCTTTTTATGTAATCATATTTATTTGATAATTAGTAATTAGTAATATGAATGTAGTTTTTATTGGTTTTTTGGGTTCGTAGAAGATCATTTTAACTTAACTGCTTAGAGTCTCTACAACTCTACATTCTGTTTTGGCACTGTGAAGTCAATGTGCATTTCAGCAGATGAACTTAAATTATGATATAAATATATATTCTTTATATATCTATATACATATGTATTCGCTTGTAAACATAATATAAAAACAAATGCAAGAAAATGTATGTCAAAGGCAAATTTCAGTTTTGGCAGACGCTTTTTGCATTTGCTTACTTTCATATGTGTATGTATGTTTATATGTATCTGTACATAATCTAATATGAGTATGTGTGTTTAAAATGCATTTTAGATTGTGTTTTGTTTGAACAAGCTCGCATACATACCTACATAGTTCTAGTTGCATGTTAATACAAAAGGAGATGCCAAACGGCACAACCGCCTGTTAAATAGTAGTTAACTTAGGCCAAAAAGCAGCGGAGCAGAAAGGCTTTCCACCCCTCACTCACTGACTCGCTCGCTCGCTCACACATGGCAGCTGCAGACACACATACAAACAAACACACTCACATACATAGCGGCAAGCATACAAGTGGCACGGGCTGCAGCACATTTGGGTACGCACACATGTTAATAATGAGCAGACGTTCTCCCATGCACGCTCACACTCACACACACACGCACACGTGCGCTCATGCACAAGTGTGCTATAATATAACACACGATCAAAAAGAGGCAAAAGCCGGAACAGAGATAGAAACCATTCGCGTTGTTGGTCCGCTGGGTGGGTTGTTTTTCTTTTTGGCTCTCTGGCCGCTAGCTGTTGACGGTTTTGCGCTGCACACACACACAGAGACGTATACATATGTATTTGTGTGTTGCCTATGCGTATGCCACGCTCGACAAACGTTCAGTTGTGATATATCAGACAATTGTATTTGACCATGCCCAGCGTACGGTTCAGCTGCAGTATTTAAACTAGTGAAATAAACATATATGTATAAGATATATATATAAATAAATATATCAAATATATATAATACTCTTGCTGCTGTGTTACAACTCTAAGGAAAATGCAATTTTTGCTAGCTTTTGTTATTGTTACGTCGACGCTTTTGATAGGTAACGGTTCATGTCAGGTGTGCTCCTCGCTCTGCTCCCGCCGTTCTCTGCCCGCGAAGCACTTGAAACTATTTATAAATTAAGAAATGAAATCATCTCGTCGTATACAACGAAATATTATTTGTCTATATAATTTGCATATATATCTTTGTGTGTGTATATATATATATAAGATCGCTATAGTAACAGGATCTTGGTGCAGTTTCGATGTGTGTCTATATGACGTGAGTGTGCACTGAATCGTGCAAATATTCAAACAAAACAGGAAAATTACGAAAAATCCAAAATATTGAAAATATTTTCAAGTTTTTTTGAGCTGTGATCATGTGAATGTAAAGAAAATATAAACCAAGAAGATCTAATATACACATATATATATATATAATAAAGATAAGAAATAAATAAAAATAATAAAAAATATTGAAAATAATAAACATAATAATAGTACAAATAATTACGAAAAATAATAATAAAAAGAAAATAAAAAATATAAATTATTAAAATATATACAAAATAATAATAAAACTTATTTTTTAAATAATAATAAATTATGATTTTAATAATTAATATTAGAATATAAGTATTATTATAATAATAATAAAATAAATGTGTGCTTTATGCATCACAAAACTTAATTGAAATATTCAAATTGGAAAATAAAATCTTCAATGACCTTAGGATATTATGGATTATAGTAGATTAAATATAATGGATTATGTGCTATCTGGTCTACGATATGGTTTCTGCATACCCAAAATTGCCAAATTATTGAAAATATTTTAATATAAGCTTGTTTGTTTATATTTAAAAATGTAAAATTAAATTTCTTTTGAAATGCCTAATTTAATTTTCGAGTATTTCAGTCCTTGGGTGGTCAATTTTATAGCCAAATGTACCCCTCATTGCCTAAATTATTCGATTTAATAAAAATAAACACATGTTTGAAAGATGTTGACGCTGCATAGACCTCATAGACCTGGCGGAACACTCTGGGGCGAAAGTTGCTAATTTAAACAGCTTTTGTGCGCTCGAGCGACTTTAGACTCAGATAGACATATAGAGCTAGATGCTTGACGATGTAAGAAAATGTATTTGGAAAGTAGCTGTAAAACAGTTCGCTGCTTGCAGCTGAAGTCTAAAAGAAAGATTAAAACTCAGCCTGGAATAGGTCGAGTAATAGAACTTATTTAGGATATAGAGTAATAGAACTTATTTGGTATGAAGTATATAGGATATAGAGAAAATAGTCCTGCTCCTTCTTCATATGAAGGAGTATTGTCCAAAGTATATTATCTAAATTGGCTGAGAAATACTTCTTTATAGCCTTCATTGCCCAAATGACTAGACCGAGATATCAAATTATATATTATATAGATTTCTTACAATTGTGTCTCTTGTCATAGTCCACGTGGGGTAATGCAAAACGTTACTCATAAATTTTCTTATGAAAATGATTTCGATTTCTTCATCTTCGTAGACTGAGAATTGTGTGACCTTAAAATGGCTTTTTAGCATTTTGACTCGAGAATAAACAAATTTATATAAGAATAATTTTGTCAATAACACAGGTCAACAAAATAATTGAAACTGAAACTATATAATATATATCTGTTTTCTTGAGATATATACATGTTTTAAAAATACATACATATATAAATAAATTTATTTTATAATATATAAATAAAGTACTAATAAATTTTTGTTTAAATTAATAAACTTCGATGATGATTGTACCCTAAAAATGTACCTTGATGTACCCTAAAATGTACCATAAATTTCCCTCAAATCTCCTTAATACCGGAAGCAGCTGGAGCTGAACTCTTCTGGTTTCAGATCCGTATTCAATAAATTCTCACGAACTGAATTATGTTGGCGTGTGTAATTAGCAAACATAAAAGTTTCTACAAAATCATGGTCAAATGTTTGGAATCTATATATTAAATATATCAACGTGAATTATTTTTGGAATTTTACGTAAGACAAACGCGCATAAATTTCGACAAGTTCAATTAAAGTTTGCCAAAAAATAAATATATATATATTAAAATAATTTAAGTTGTCAGAAATGATGTCAATTCAAGAAGAGTTAAGACTGATTTATGAGCAACAGCAAATAAATCAAAGAAAATGGGGAATATATATTGAAATTTTAGAATGTTAAGCAACGGAATTTACTCTCTCGCTCTCTCGGTTTCTCTATCTCTCTCAGAAGATTATTTCTCAACATTTACCTTATAATACCTTTTAATTTTACCTTATAAATTACATTAGAATACTTTTCACTCATGACTCTCTCTCTTTCAGGCATACTATGTCTGCCCGTCAAAATCGATGAAGAAACTAAGTTTCTGGTTCTGGAGAACGATGATATGGAACCAACTATATTGGAATGTGATTATAATGTGAACGATACAGCATCGTTTCTGACTGTCAAGTGGTTCAGGAATGATAAAACCATATACCAATGGATACGCGGCTCGCATCCCGCGCCAATTGTAAGCACTTTGATACCCACAACTCAACTTCTTAATAATAATATATATATATTCCATATACAACTCGACTTTAGCCTGAATTTAAGAATGATGTGGATAGCTCGTATGAGAGCTCAACCGATCCCAATAAGCAATATAGTGCGCTGGCTCTGATAAATCCCTCGATCAGCTCCACTGGCGACTACAAGTGCGTGGTCCAAACGCGGTCGGAGACTATTACCAACCACAAGACCGTGCAGGTGATAGACGTGCGTAACTATACGCTCAACATGTACCGCTATAAGATCCAGAATGAAACCCAACTGGAGTGCACGGTGACCAATGTCTTCCCGAGACCCACAATAACTATAACGTAAGTCTGAGCTACATGGGTATTATTAGTGCTAAATAAAATTTTAATCCTATCTGAAATGCCGTTAGTTCCGAAGACGATGACGTTGTCAAGGTGGTTGCCAACGATCCGCAGCAGAATGAGGACGGATATTACAATGCGACGACCTTTGCGGCCATCTACGACGATGACGACGATGTGGACTCGCACAAGTGCGTGGTTACCTTCGATGGTTACTCCCAGAATCTGACTACGGTCATAACGTCGGGATCGTGCATAGCCGGCACAGACTTTCGGATATTAACGCTAAGTTTTCTAGTGTATTTCCTATGCGATTACCTGAAGATTTTAGTTTAAAATAAAAATTTGTTGTTTTTACTGTTGCAAGAGATTTTGTTTCGAAGTGATACCTGAAGAGTTCAGATATGTAATCTCTATAGTTTATAGGGTTATGCACTTATTTGTAAATTAACTGAAGAGTTAGATATATGTAGTTCTCTTTATATGATACTCGCCTATCCAATCATCCAAATTTCTATTTTAGGTATTCACACAAATTGTTATTAGATTTTGTAAAAACTTTATGTTCTATATTTGATCATAAAAACATTTTTTTTGGCATAAATTTTGCGTTTCGGGAATAGATAGATCATAACATTGGGCCCCAGATACCGTATCGTGTCGTCCTTCTATTTTGCTGCACTTATCTTTCATAATATAAACAGCGTGTCTTTCCTGCTTGCGAAACTTGGCTCTACGATTCTGGAACCAAACCTGGAAAGAAATTGGGGATAAATTGAAATTAGCTTTCAATTTATATGTAGAGTTAACTTGGATTTATCAAATATAGTATAAGGTCTAGCACATATCCGAATCAAGGATCTATATATCAATTATACAATTATAACAGATATCAAAATTTAGATATCTCTAGGTTTCCAATCTCCTTAATAGCTGTTAACCCCCAACAAATTTAACTTCGGTCTCATTTTTGAATACCCCCAATTATATATGATATATTTGTAGCTCTTTAGTTATATTTGTAGTTCACTTTTACCTGTACTCGCGCCTCCGTTAAATGAAGCTTTGATGCGATTTCTTCTCTCGTATATATATCGGGGTAGTGAGTCTCCAAAAATATCTTCTCAAGTTCATTCAGTTGATTTGACGTAAACGTTGTGCGTATGCGCCTCTGTTTCGATTTGTCATTCAAGCTCGAGCATTCATCTGTATATTTCAGTTGATAGCCTGAAGGCGAGAGAGTAGAGGTTTACGATATTAGTAATATATTTATATATATATATATATATATATATATATATAGATTGTTTGTTTATTTCTTTTGCAAGCTAGCTTCAATTAGCTTAACTTCCTTGCACAATAGAATGTATGCAATAGTCTCCAATTCAACCTTCTCGGAGGCCGTTACAGGATCATCCCTCACTTGAAGGGCATTAAGCCTATAATAGAATTGTCTACTAAATAAAGTGTTAACAGGCGTGTTAAGTGGGGCTTCAATAAAATTACTGCACGGAGCTTAAAAAGCCAATTTGCTATAGATAATAAAGTAAAGTGCTGTCCGGCACGATAATATATCGTTAACATTGCATACAACCGACTTTCGCACCACCTATTAAGTGGAAACCAGGAAAATTTATGATGTACTGGTGCGATATACCAACCACCAAAACTCTGAACAAATGCTTGTTGGATATGAATAGAGAATCAAAACTCAACAGTTGCAAGTGTAGGAAAAGAGAACATCAATAGAGCTGTCTGAAAGCGTGAGTCGGTTTAGGCATTCATAAGATAGCTAGATTCAAAAGTAAGGGTATTTAGTAGTCAGGCATTGACAACCAAAGCACTCGCAGCATCCTGGATAAATGGGTATACTTATAATGAAAATCAAAATAGCCATGTATATAAATATACCTATTTTGATAGGTGAGCTATATAATATATAATACATTAGAATGAAAAGATTTCTGGAATTGGGTATTTAAGATATTGAGGAATGCGTTATTATTATATCTTGAGGATTCAAGTTCATCTTCTTAAAAGCTTAAATCTATATAAAAATAATCCCTACTTACCGGAATTATAGGACGTTATGTTGTGTGTTCCGGGATAAAACTCAGCCACATTCGTTATTTTCGAAAAGAATATATTCGTATCTTGATTGAGAGAGTTTCGGATGACGTTCTCGTTGGCCCTTAACTTATAGCTGGAGTCGATTATCAGATTATAGTGACTCATATGATTGGCCACCGCGATTCCAGCACTTGAGTTCGAGTTGTGCACTTGGGTATTCGAATTATATATACAATCTTTATCGTAGCTCGTTTTGTTCAAAAATGAAAATTCCATTGCATTGAATCGGTGGTCTTCACAAGCCAGAAATCGCGACACGTATATAGGTATATATATATTAAATTAGTAGCCGACAATCACATTGTTGTAAAATAAATCATTTCGAAACCGCACAGGAACTACAAAATTTTAACTGTGCTTAAATAAAAAATTACTGTTACGATTGTCTTATCCATCCATCCTTTGGGCGAAAAAGGATGCATTCGATTCATACAACGAAAGAGAGAGAAGATGCCATCCGCCGCCTTTGGGGGCGGAGCTTCAAATCTGACAATGCTTTTTCGGGGGTGGGAATATTCCCAATTACACTCTACACTGAACGAAAAGCATGAGTGTATTGATATCCATATGAAGCTTACTTATATGCGATATATATTTTTGTTTTATTTCAAAGTTACTTTATCAAATAATTCTTAATATTTATATGATAAATTATTCATTATATATATGTAAAGTGAAAATGAAATGAAAAATGAAACGAAGGAAGACCGACCATATAGAGTAAACCATATCTATTTTTCCATTTCGTATATGTATTAACCTTTCATTTAAGAAAGTATACGATTATCAGAGCAAAATGTTTTATACATTAAATATTCAATATTTGAGATTTCAGGCTCTAAGGGATTTCTGAGAATGGAGACTCTACCTTGGCCGATCACATAGAGCATTTCGATCAGGACGACGAGGTCCGTTTAAATAAAATATATATTACAGAGTACCTTATTACTATATATGTTTTTAACTTTTTATATATTAATTATATATATATAAAAATATATATATATAAAAATATATATATATAAAAAATATAAAAAAATGTATATATAGAAAAAAAAAAAAACAAATTTTATATATATGTATATATATATATATCATTTTTATACAAATATAAAATTTAAATATATATTTATTTTTTATATATATATTTTTGTTTACTTATAATTTAATATATTTTTTATTTACTTTTGTTACGAACGTGCTGGCAGGCGCAAAGCAGTGCTTGATGTAGAGGTTGATTGGCTTCATATTGTGGGTTCATACTGTTAGCTACATATGTCATACTACAAGCCGTCATACATTTTAAGATTGAGAAAAAAACTTTTAAGGTTGTTATAGTTACCAAGTAAAGCAAATTACCGCAGAGCAGCAAACATTATCGGGCAGTTGATGATCAGCTGTATAACGTCCGAACCGGCGTATTCGACTTCACATATGTAAATACCAATCAAAGCTGCCCACGTGCTTTTAGGTCTTATCGAATGTGTTCGAGATAGTAATAAAAAGTAAATTGTATAGCATTAATAATTAGAGCCAACATTACACTTAGCTGTACAAGTGTACAGAAATAAATGTTGTAATGTATCATAATATCACATTTGGCAGTCTAAACACATCAACAACAAATTTAACTTCGAATGTGTAATTCGCAGTAATTCGACTCAGTTTCGATTACTAAGGCGATAACCAATTCGATTGTTTTCTTCTCTATTGCCGCTTTGCCAACTCTTCTACTTTAAAACTGTGTTTATTGCCTGGCTATTGCAGCTGGTTTGATTTTATTAAAAACTTGTTTTTTATTGTTTATTGTTACTGGATGTACAATTAATATATACCGATTGGAGATTATTTTTATCATTATTGTCTCATGTGCTACATTTCACTGTTCCACTACTCCTATTATACGACGCTACCTTGCTCACTGAGTCTAAATAATCGACTTTTAATCGAATATGTAGTGTTTTGATGTCATTCTCTAATGCGTACGATTGTCTAAACTTATAATAACAAACAATAAATTGATCACAAATGGAAAAACCACGAGTTAATAAACGTCGTGATAAAAAGGACAAGTCCAGTCAATCAATCAAAGTAAGTACTAGTTATTAACTTATATGAAAACTAGTAAATGTTTTATTTATACTTACCTAGATTGTGGTGCGGCATTTGCCTCCGACAATGACCGAGAAGGAATTTCTGGAGCAAGTGGATCCCTTGCCGGAAAACGAATATTACTATTATTGCCCAGCGGACTGGTCGCTCGGACATGAGGCAACATGTCGCGCGTACATCGATATGTCCCCGAAAGATATATCCGAAGTTATACAATTTCGCGATCGCTTCGATGGATATGTTTTCGTCGACTCGAAGGGCGCTGAATACGTTGCAATTGTGGAATATGCGCCATTTCAGTGGTTTTTAAAGAACAAAGCGCGAAGTCACGACAACAAGATGAACACCATTGAGAAGGAGTCGCACTTTCAGGAGTTCCTGCAGAAACTGGCCGAAGAGCGCGAGGAGGCGAATCGCTCGGGCGATGTGAAAATTGATTTCAATTTCGAGAGCAGAAACGACGAGAAGGTAAAGTCAACGCCTTTGCTCCAATATCTGGCGAACAAAAAAGAAAAGCGGCGCGAAGAGCAGCGAAAGCGAAACGAAGAAAAGCGCAAGCAGCGCGAAGAGCAAAAACTTCTGAGAGCATCTGAACAGCCGGAAAACGCAAAAGCTAAAGAAACTGTGAATGAAAGTAACAAAAAATCGGGAAATAATAACAATAACAATGGGAAAAAGGGATTCAACAAGGAGGCTCAACCAGGCTCCGAGGAAACTGTGAAAAATGCGCGCTCGAAGCGACGCACGGAACGCGATCAACGCCGGCGCGAGGAGCACGAACAGCGTAAATTGGTGCGAGATCGCGAAAATAAGAAGAAAAATGATAAAGACCCGAATCAAAAGCCAACCAACAAGAACTCGAATACGCCAAATCAAAAAGGAAACAAAGAAATCGTTATCTTAAAGAAAAAACCTGCAACTGAAACGAATTTAGCCGCCGAAGCGGGCAGCGAAACACCAGCAAAAGCCGAAGTCAGCAATGAGCGTGCTGAGAGTAGTACAAATCCTAAAGAAGTTGACAAAGCAGAACAGATTGGAGCATCAATAAACCAGAAAAATAATAATAAATCAGCAGAAACATATAAAGAACGACAGAATTCGCGTGCCGCGGACGAGCGGCGCATAAGGAATAAGGTTTGTTTATGCATAAATAAATAAATGAATTTAAACTAATATATGTCCCTTACAGGATCGACCTTCTATTGCCATATATCAACCCAAGGTGCGAGTCGGCGTGGGCTCCGAAGACAATTCCCCAAGCTGCAAAGAATTGCCCATATTCCCAACCGAAGGAGATGCCCCAATGCCAGAAGAAACGCCGAAGAATAAAAGATTTGGCAGACGCAACAAGCAAAAGCAGCAAGACAACAACAAGGACACCTTTGAGGAAGCTTGGCGTGAATCCAAATCCTCTGAGAGTAGCACGAGTGCTCATTCAACCTTAAAATGATAACAAATGCAATTTGTTATTTCTAGTTTTGCAAATAATTTTAGGCATTTATTAATAAAAATCACTATCAATGTCCATTTGGTTGCTGGACTTTTGATTGTTCTTAACCTGATCCTGGGAATTGTACATGACAGAGACTTGAGTGGCATCGGTGGCATTTTCCGGACTCTTATCGTCCCTGATCCGTATGAAGCGTGGGAAACGCAAGGAAATGCCGCGCTCAGCATCAACTGCTCCTATGGCGGCTCTGTGGATCGGACTCAGGGATAAATCAGCGCATTTGACTTCCCAAACTTGAACAGGCTCAAACCAAGCATCCGGCTCCAAGCTCGGATCGTATCTGAAATATGATTTGGCGCTGCTAATCACGTGCGCGCTGAGGAACTCTGAATGTTGTCGCAAATCCTCATCCGTAAAGCCTGCAAGGTATTGGAAACTTAGCATAAATGCAGACAATAAACATAGATTCTCAAATACCTGTTCCAATCTTGCAAATGCTTTGATACTCTTCGTTCTCCGTATCGTAGCAAGCGAGCAAAAAGCCGCCGTAGATGCCTGTGCGTCGCCCCTTGCCCTTGTAGCCACCGATGACAACCAGATCCAGTGAATCGCCAACATTCGATAGATAATCCTTCTTCAGTTTGAGCCAGTTTCTTGATCGTTTCGCTATTTCATAGGTTGCCTCCTCATCCAGTGTCTTGACCATGAGACCTTCACAGTTACCCTTAATGGATTCCTCTAGGAATTGCTGCACTTCATCCATGTCATTCGTGTCCAGGGCTGTGGCGAACTTCCACTCGCCTTCGACCTCTTGAAAGTGTTCCATCAGAATCTTGCGGCGCTCCGACAGCGGCTTCGTCACCAGCGAAACCCCATTGAAGTATAGCAAATCGAATATGTAAACGCACACCTGAACCTTAATCTCAGCGATGTCTACGTTCTTCCGCTTGCGTGTCGTAAGAATTTGGAATGGCAGAATTTGTTTGCGTTCGATATCCCATGCGACAATCTCACTATCCAGGATATACGTCTCAACGTTGCCCTTCACCATGGATTTGCTTCTGGCAATGAGATCCGGATACTTTGGCGTATTGTTCTCCGAGTTACGCGAGAAAATACTAATTTCTCCGTCCTTATTTAAATGGATCTGCGCTCGTTCCCCATCGTATTTCCATTCACACGTTATTTGCATGCCGCTAAAGCGCTCCAGTACCTCCGAAACACCTTTGGTGGGCTGCGCCAACATAGGCCTCAGCGGCATGCCGGGATGCATTGGGCAGCGATCTTGAAGCTCCTTAATATCGTACTTCAACAAGGCTGGTATGACAATATCATAGTTGGGACATTGGCTGCAAGTAGGTTTATAATTTGATTATATATACTCTATAATGATCTTTTAGTTCCTACCTATATGTTGTCTTAAGCAACAAAGTTGCATCCGCGATTTCATCCTTGTAAATATCGCAAACTTTGTGGCTTTTGCAGTCCTTGATGTGATTCCGTTTGACCAGGGCTACGGCCAGAGCTGTGAGCAGACTCTGCTCGGCAATGCCAATCCTCAATTTGCCAATTAGCGAGCGGATGAAGAAGCGTGCCTCTGCATGCCGGCAGGCAACGAATACGTCGTAGACGAGCGTAATTTTCGCCTGTCCTGAGATGTTGGCAATCTCCTTCAGCTTGGCGAATACGCCGCGCACATGCAACGGCTTCGGACGGAACATCATGCGTTGCGAGACGCGCGACTGTTCCGCCACAATGCCCAGATCCCCAGTTAAATGAGTTTGGGACTTAATGTGCGCCAAGTTCCGTCCGGTTGCCTTGCAAATGGCTTTCATCAGCGTCGTTTCGGCGACACCCAGCTCGAGTCCCTCATAGGCGGGCGCCAACTGATTGATGCTCAGGTAAACGCAGGGCAGCAAGTCCTCCGGACTAATCAGCATTACAGAGCAAAAGAAATTACTTAAAATATCGATCATTTTCAGGCGTCCTTTGGTCTCCTCGATAACCTGGAACGTGCGAGCCAAAGCCAAATAGGGCGTACTAGAAAAATACAAGGTACATCTTATTAAATTGAGCTTTAACTATAACCTAATTGAATTCTTATTATATTTTTTGTTTACTCAAGCTCAACTTACGTGCGCTGGGCCTTCCAATAGGCATCATTGATGGGATGATAGGATTCTCTCGACGGATCGTAGGCTTCACTTGCCTCGCCTTCAGGCAGCTCTGGATTTAGCTCCATTTTCTTAATCTTAACAGGAGACGGCGACATGCGCTCGTGCTTCTCCTCAGAAGCATCAGCCGAGGGTTGCGTATTTTCATTTTCTTCAAGCTTTATGGCTTTTTCAGGCGTGGCTACTTTCGGCTTTTCCTCGGTAATTGCACTTTTAATTTTTTTCTTGCTGTAGAATTTGTTCAATATAGTTTGTTTACCTATTTATTTGCCAATAAATTGCGTTCTTACCGTTCATCGTCCGCGTTTTTGACGCTTTGAGTTTCATCCTTTGGTTTAAAAAACGAGCTAAATTAAAGAAAAAGACAAAAACTTTAAGAAAATATCAATTATTATTCATTTGTTTATACTCACGTTATCGACTTCTGCATTATAACAACATTTATTAATTACAATCATATATGTGTGTAAATATCTACAATATGTATATTCGCGCCTTTTTCTATCCGTGTATCGATTACACATATCGTATGGGTATTCCCTTGATCATTAAATAAATAGTTAGCAACTTCATACGATATTTTGATTAATCGATATTCGAATCATTTTTATTAAATTCCCAGCATAGGGATGGCTGTTTTTATTTGCGTATTTTTTTATATATACATTTTTATTTGCAAATGCAATTTGCAGAGTAAATATTAACTGAACGATATAATAGATTTTATTTTTAGATTTTATTTTTACAAAAAAAGCGATGAAATATGCAGACATATTTTTTTGTTTATTTTTAAATATTTTATTTGAATTATTTTTTATCTTTGATTCCCTTAATTACTTCCATTCTTTTTTTTACTACGTGGCAATTTTTTCCTGTAGGAAAAAGCCCATTGTACTTGGTGATTAATTAAAGGTAATCGACCATTGTCCATCTCTAACGTTTAAAAGAGGCTAGTTGAATCTTTGAATACAATAATAATAGTTTTAAATAATAAACCATGGCGGACGAAAGCATTACTCGTATGAATTTGTCGGCTATCAAGAAAATTGATCCATATGCGAAAGAAATAGTCGATTCGTCATCACATGTTGCGTTTTACACCTTCAACTCGGATCAAAATGAGTGGGAGAAAACGGATG
Organism: Drosophila peninsularis; assembly: GCA_035047485.1. NCBI lineage: Eukaryota > Metazoa > Arthropoda > Insecta > Diptera > Drosophilidae > Drosophila > Drosophila peninsularis. The sequence goes on from JAWNPN010000035.1 coordinate 874,779, forward strand.
TTGAAGGCGCTTTTTTTATTTACCATCGCAATGCGGAGCCATTTCACAGCATATTTATTAACAATCGCCTAAACACAACGTCTTTCGTAGAGCCCATAACGGGCAGTTTAGAGCTGCAGTCGCAGCCGCCGTTTCTGCTGTACCGCAACGAACGGTCGCGCATCCGCGGCTTCTGGTTTTACAACAGCGACGAGTGCGATCGCATCAGTAGCCTGGTAAATAGTTTGCTGCTGAATAAGGCAAGCAACGGGCAGCATCAGCAGCAGCATCAATCGGGGTCATTATTGGCGTACTCTAAGCCCGGCAACTCGAGCATATTCAACATGCTGAGCCAGGCCCAAAAGGAATATAATGCACAGTTAAACAGCCAGTCGCATCCTGGCGCCACAGTTACTCAGCCCGAGAACGTGACTTCGCAAAATGTCATGAAGTTCTTCGAGTCTGCGAAGCAAGCCACAGCAGAATCGCACTTGAATCGGCCGCAGCCTCTGTCGGTAGATCAGCTGGAGAAACAGCAGCGTTCCGTAACGCCCATCGAGGCGTCGACGAGAGACGGTGAATTTGTGGGCTCCTCGCAGTGTCCGCTGTCACCATTTCTAACAGCCCCGACATCGTCGACGGCTCGGAGTACAGTAAGCAAACCGAACTCTTTCCTAAGTGAACTTAAATTTGAGAAAAGTATAGAGGAGTCATCCCCATCAGGATCGGCATTAATTGCCACCGATGAGGCTGAGCAGTGCCTCAGAAGGCTGCTCGTCAGCGATAAACCGGATAACAAGCCGGCACTCATGCCGCCGACCATGTTCGATGTGCCCAGCGTCAAGTCGGAGCCAGAGCAATCATATTTTCCACTTAACTCTGCGCAGTTCGTGCAGGCCTTCACTTACCTTATCCAGAACGACAAGGAATTTGTTAATAAGTTGCATAAAGCCTACATCAATGGCTGCTCGAATTCATTGATCGACTCCAATACTACATATCAATAAAGATTGTACAATTTTGGCGATAAAGTTAAAATCAAACCATAAAAAGTGACTTTCAATTTCATATGTTGCGAACGTCAAAAACGGAGTTCAGCGTAAGCATTCACAGTCAACGGAAATATCGAGTACATCAATCGATTCCTATTCAAAAACCACCGGCCATCTTGAAAGTAATCTAGTACTCTTTAGAAGTAATCGAATAAGTTAGCTATTTACGATATTGACCGAATGCAGAATACTTATATCGTACAGCGGGAGATAGCTCACATTATTTAACATAACAGCTTCAGCCGAATTTAACAGAGAAATGGGGTTTGTTGTAGTCATAGGAAATAGTTTGGAAAGTTTATTTTAGAGTATAAAAATAAAATTCTTAATTTATAGGCTTTTTGGAAAGTACAACAATAAGATCAATCAACCAATAAAATGATTGTCGAAGATCACCTTCGCATAAATACGGAGCTTTCGTCCACGACTCGACGCGAAAGCCACAATTTTCTAATAGTTCCAAGAACATGGCTGCTTCCTCCTCAAACGTTGCCTCGCGGCCATTGCGCTTATTGGAATTATCCAGCAGTGGCCGTAATGGTAAATGCGATGTATTCGTTTCAACATAATGCATATATGGAAGAACTAAAGCAATAACAGCTCGTCCTGTCGGAGCCAATGCAGCATGTATATCCTCCAGCAGCTTGAAGGGATCGAAGCAGCGGTCTAGCACGTTTAAGCATGAAATTAAAGCTACGTTCTGCAGCTCACGTATTTCGGTGACTACATTAAAGTTCAGCTTCTTTAGCCTCTCTCGCATTGTCCAACTGGCCTCAGTGGCAAACACTTGTAAAACGGCATTTCCGCTGAGTTCATTAACACTATTCGCCACACGCAGCGAGACTTCGCCGTCGCCGGCACCAATATCCAAGAGAGTTATCTAAAATAAACATGCCGAATGTCATATTTGTTAATATGAGATAACTGTGGAATTTACCGGTTCGGCTAAGGCTCTCGTTCTGAATCCACCCGCTTCCAGCAGACTACAGAAGTGCTCCTCTGACAGAATGAACATGGAGCCACGCTTCAGAAGTCCATTAATATCGGTCTGTGTCATAAAGAACTGCAGCACAGATCTGGCCAGCGCATGCCACAAATGCAACCAAATGTTGGAGGATGACATCTTTGTGCGCTCCAGCCATCGTACTGTCGTTGGGTCTGGCTGCTTAAGATCCACAAATTTTGACTGGAATTTTTGAGGTAATTCACAATTCAAGGAATACCACTGCAAAAGAATATATGTATATCAATATATGTTAATTTTCATTAAACACGAACTTACCTGTTGTGTGTCTATGTTCTCTAAAAAATTGTCATTATGAAATTTGGCGTAAATAACACGGGCTAACGTGCCTCTGGGTCGGTAAAGGGCCATCGTAAACTATATAAACTTTTGCATACATACATTTTACGTTATGCACAAAGATTTTATTATTTATTACATGTCGGCTCAGGAACACGACATGTTTAACTGAGTAGGCAATTTTTGATATAGCTGTTATCTAGAACATAAGAATGTGTACATAAACATACACACACAAATTCAATGGCGACGCTATTTATACATTTTAAAAGTAAATGATAAGTAGCGTCAGTGTTCCATTTTAAATTGGAATATTCTATTAACCACTGTAACGTATTGTCAAAGAGAGTTTTTGTTTAAACGTTAGTATACATTAAAATATAATATTAAATTAAATAACTAATATTTTTTGAGTCATTAAGTATGTCCACTATCTCCACAGAATGCTATGAATGTCAAATTATTTTATCTCATCAAATTGGCTTAAAACAAATTGAGCACGCATATAGTATTAATTTATGAATATATTTTATAATACAATCTTTAATTTTGTTTTCAAATATTAGAAGTATTATCATAATTTTTCTTTTCAATCGCGTTAACGCGCATCCAGATTGACTTAAAGTTATCGACAAAGTACTCTATTAGTTACTTCGAGTTAATAACTTATTACATAAATCGATAACTTTTGTTTATGTTGTTCATCTCTAGTTTGTATATGTAGAATTTAAACTTATGTTAATCAATATAAAATGAGCGTAAACATGTTAGGAAACATGGATGAAAAGAGTGTTGTCCCCAGCATCGATGACCTACCATACTTTCCCGAAAATTTTCCCGGCAAAGTATGTTGCCTGTGCAATCTTGGGGAGCGAAGCGGTCTTGGTCAAGGCACCATGTTTCAACTAAAAGTTCCTGAGGATCTCAAGGAAAGAAAACCCAATGAAACAGAAAAGGATCAGAGTATTATTCGCATAATGAAGTCTGCGCTAAAAAGTAAAAATGTAGGCAACGCGGAAAACTCCTACGAACTAGATAAAATCGGCTACACGGACCCGCTAAATTCTGCGGTGTTCTTTGATGACGAGTTTGTTTACGTGCATCGCATGTGTATAATGTGGACGCTGCGCAAGAAAGTGCAAATCAAGGATCCAGAAGTATTTCAATTCATGAGCCATTTAAATGAGTATTTGGAGCAGAAGTGCAGTTTTTGTGGCCAATACGGAGCGTCGATTACCTGCAAAATGAATTGCCGCCAAGTGCATCATTGGCCGTGCGCCACTGCCGCCGGCTGTTTTCTGATCTTGGAGAGTTTCACTGTATTCTGTACAGAGCACTTGAGTCAGGTGCCATTGATATGTAAGGAATTGTGAGAACACACAAGATTTTCAAATATTTACATATAAATATTTATGTTTTAGGCACTGATAATAATGTTGGCTGTTTAACGTGTTCATCATTGGGCGATTTGTCCAAGCTAATAATGTGTTGCTCCTGTGGAGATCATTTTCATTCCACTTGCATTGGACTAGCTAATTTGCCTGGTAATTTATAAATATTTTATGGAGGAGCTTATAAATTGTTTAAATTAATATTAGATACCAGATCTGGCTGGAGCTGTGCCCGCTGTACAAAATGTCAGATTTGTAGGCAACAAGAAGCGAATGATATTAAATTCATCAAGTGCGAACAATGCCAAAAAATCTATCATGCCACCTGCTTGCGGCCTGCCATATCATCGATACCCAAATATGGCTGGAAATGTAATGTAAGTTAAAACACAATATATATATTATCTATTTTACTTAATTTTCCTTTCTACATATTGCAGCGATGTCGTGTCTGCACGGACTGCGGCTCTCGCACACCTGGTGGCGGCAGCTCATCTCGCTGGCACAGTCACTATACAATTTGTGATTCGTGCTATCAGCAGCGGAACAAAGGATTTTCCTGCCCCATTTGCCAAAAGGCATATAGAGCTGCAGCCTACAAGGAAATGGTTAAATGCAGCTGCTGTCACAAGTAAGTTCATAACTAAAGTCTAATTAAATTGAAATCCATTAACAAACTTTCTCTTTTCAGGTTTGTACATAGCACATGTGATGAAGAAGCCGATTTGACTGCGTATCACAAAACAAAAGAATATAATCCGGATTACGATTACGTTTGTCCTATCTGTAAAAGTAATTCAGCTGCTGCCAACAAGATTGTTGACCCGCTTGAACGATCCCTGGCTGATATGCAGACGTCAGAGCAGTTTAATATAAAACATGTGGAAATCGAGCCATTAAATGGAAAGCCTTGCATTGAAGTCAACAGTGAGGATCCCCTGAAACTGCCCAACACTAAGAAAAAAGTTTGCTTAACCAATATTCGTGGCAAAGGCGGCAAATTTGTTTTGCACCGCATGGGCGCGATGTCGCAATTGGGCAAGAAGCGCAGCAATCGGGGAAAAGGACGGCAACTTGGTCTTCAGAGCGGTTCAAGTGATCGCTACATTGGCCGCAACATGGATACAGACCTTTCCAGTGACAAGAAACTATTATTGTGCTCGGCGCGCGATAAATTTGTACTCTCGCAGGACATTTGTGTCATGTGCGGCACCTTGGGAATCGAATCTGATTCTGTTTTGATCACCTGCGCCCAATGTGGGCAATGCTATCATCCGTACTGTGCCAGTGTCAAGCCCTCTAGAGGCATTTTGCAGAAGGGCTGGCGCTGCTTGGATTGCACTGTCTGTGAAGGCTGTGGCAAAAAGAACGACGAGGCACGTTTGCTGCTTTGCGATGAGTGTGATATCTCTTACCATATATATTGTGTGAATCCTCCCTTGGAGACGGTGCCACACGGCAATTGGAAGTGTTCTTTCTGCACCATCTGTCAAAAATGTGGCCGCAATCCGACGGAGAAGATCAACTACAATGAACCGATTGTGCCTGAATGCCCGCCTTGCGCTAGCCAAACTAACTGTTTTGTGTGCAAGAAAAGCTACGGCGAGGGTGAGATGATCATTCAATGTGAGCATTGCGAGCAGTGGTCGCATTTCTTGTGTGACCCTATAAACTCGCAGCTCACAATGGAATACTATGACAACAACATTTACAAGTGCATGAAATGTCGCGCCAGCACGAAATCGATTTTGCCAGCCAATGCAAATTCAAATTTAAATGACGAGACTTCCGGGGTATCAAAGCTTCTGTCGGACGTGGGTCAAGAGGGAAAGATGATGGGCCTGGCGGATCGTAATATTCGACTGGCAAACGAACTGCTAGAGAGTACGGAAGCAATCCATTGGATTGATGGCGTGTGCTTGAGTGAGAATGGATTGAACATGATCAAATCGCTTTCAACTGAAATTAAACGGAAAAGGAAAATGCGCCAACCCATGGGCAATTCGAAGGATCCGCAGAACGAAAGCGCCATCTCTGATGATGTGCAAGGCGATAAGTATAAGGATGGCATGATTTGGGATAGAACGGAACTTGCAATACCAGAAGGCTTTACCATTTCCACCAACGATGATGGCGTCCAAGTGCTGCGCAAAAAACGCCAGCGCAATCTGCAGAAGTTGGGTATCGGAGGGTTTTCAGTTCGGAATCGAGCACTTAAGAAAGATAATGACGATACGATCGATCAACTGAATGCAATGCTAGTTGCTGACAAGAAAAAGAAAATAATACGCAAAAAACAAAAGAACAAACTTATCGAAGCGTATCCGGCGTATTTGCAAGAAGCGTTCTTCGGCAAGCCTCTATTGGAATCTGGCGAAGTGGTGGCATACGATTCGGAGTCCTCAGATGAGATCGGATCCTCAATGAAAATGTACTTTACTCACTCAAATGAAAAGATGCCTGACAACGAAATGGCCAATAAGAGTCCAGTGAAGTCAGTGAAAAGCGTGAAAGTCGAAAAAACGTTAAATGAGAACAAAAACGTATTTCCCAGTCAACTCTCAGTGGCGACGCAACAGAATAAGAAACTTATAACTGGCGGAGCCTTGATTGGTAAGTCTTTGATATAACTACAAATAGTTTTCAATATAATGAATATTTTATTATTTCAGATTCTCCCATGGCAGATATTTCAAGGAATACTGCGGCGCCCAATATTGTACATCCCATGGACACTTTGGTAAGTGTATCTATAATATATGAAGTCAATATCAAAAATATTTATAATTAATTTCCTTAGGCCGCTCAGGGAATACCGGAACTGGATGAAATTAATGCCTCAATCAATTATATTGCCTCAACTGATACAAAAGCTGCAATAAGGTAAATTATAATTTAAATTCAAATTTTAATCGATAAATTTTAATTTTAAATTTACCTTCTAGTGAGCCGCCTCTATTAGTGGACAATTATGCTGTGGCTCCACAATTGGCACATGAGCAAAAGTTCCAAGGCAAACTGGTTTTGCCGCCTAACATAACTACTAAGCCGCCTCAGCTGCAATATCAGCCGAAGCCGCAAACTATCACTGCGCAATTGCCTCTACAAACTGAGAAGAGAGTTGTGGAAGATGTTAAGCCGAGTGAGCCCATAAGTGAGAGCATAAATGTTGGTACCCAAAAGACAGCTGAAAAGATGCGAAAGGATGAAGGTAAATATATAATTAGTTTATCAAATTGAAGAAAAATAAACGAGAAAACTTCTTCATATAGATCTTGGACTTATGGCCACAATTTCGGCAGTACTGTACGCTAATACAGAGCACGCAAATCTGAAAGAGTCTTATCCCAATTGGACTGATCGCTGCAAGCAGATTCTGAAGCGGTGGCGATCTCTATGCAATGAAAAGAAAGCACCCTTCTTACAAAAGGCAAAGGACAATCGGTCAGCATTGCGACAGAGGCGGGAACAGTGCAAAGTCAGTCAACCGCCAAAGCTGGAAAAGCAAGATGATGGACGCGCTTGGAAACATCAACCCTGCAAGCCGAAGGAAGAGCAATCAAATATGTTTGGTAATAACAATAACTGTAAATATATTATACTAATTTTTAAGAAAAGTTAGAAACTATATTAAATAATATTATTTTTATCTTTTACAGGTGGAGTCTCCTACGAAGCACCTTGCTATATTGGATCAGCTCTTCAGCCCGCCAACTCCCATCAACAAATGGTAATCTCCAATGAAAATCTTGTAGTCAAGTCCACAATCCAAAGGACAAACATGCATACAGCGTCGCCATCCTTAACAAAAATGACATCTGTTGACCAGCGAATGGAGCACACTGCAGCATTTGAACCTGAGCCAGTTGGAGATAAAAAGCTGAGAAATCTATTGCAAAAAAATAACTCTGAAGCGGTGCTAATGAATCCCACCTCGGAATACTTTATGCAAAATGATGTTTTGAGGCTTGGGCTGATGCAAAATGCTGCTTTAACACAAAATAATCCAATGTTAAGCATGAGTGGAAATCCGCAGCATACAGACATGAGAGGTCTCGAACATGACGGAAAAAGTCAACTTGATATGAAAATGGCCGAGGCACAAGAAGGCATTTCCTCGTCGGCAGTGGAACTGGAAAATGTTGGATTTGGCGATATTTTAGGTGGATTTGGTGAGGGCGATGATGATGACTTGCTTAAGTCCCTAACATCAGAAATTGGCGATGATTTTAATATATTGGAATATGCGGATCCAGAACTCGATGTTAATGTCCTTAATACATTGGACTTTGACGACACCGAGAAAAACTCAACGTGAACATTTAACATTTACACATATTGTTGTTCTTAGACAATAATAACTCCAGCAATTTATTTTTATTCAAGATTGTAAATTTTTTTGCAGACAGCATTTTAAAACCTTTTTAAAATTATTATTAATATTAATGACATGTTTTTGTAAGATAAATGATTATTGTGCAGTTGTAAAAAGTAAATTTAACAATTATTTAAAAGATATATTAAAGCATTACATATTTTTGTAAATTAAAACAAAACCTATTTTTATACATATTTACGTGATCTTGAATTGTTAAAAGGAAACAAGGTTAGTGCTATAGAGACTAATTGCCTAGGAGCGGCAATGGGAATCCAAATTATCAGTTAAATGTTACCAGCTGAACTGATTCATTAAAAATAGCAGATTTCCTCTCTTAATATATCTTACTTTTCAAAAATTTGTAATCGCTTTTATTTTAAAATATTTTGTTGGCCTGCCTGACTTGTCATTAGAAAGAAATGTGCTAAGTGAGAACACACATTTTGGATGCACAAAGTGTATTTATCGATAACTAATAAAAAAAAAGCTAAAATTAGCTTTTTTATATTATAAGAATAAAAAAGGAAATTAAATATAGCAGCTTTTCATTGTTTACAGATATCAGATAATATTTTTATCATTTCTTTTAATGCAAAACTAATAAAATATCTAAATAAAACTGTTAACTACATATTTATCTTATATTATAAGCTTATAAAATAGAAAATGCTAAAATTAAAGCTTGACAATAGTCATTTAAGAACTCAAAAAGCTAACTAGCAATGAATCCATGAATTTGTTCATTTTCACGTTCATTTTAAAAATCTAAAAAATATTTAAAGTAATAAATTTAAATATTATTGGGTTGAGAAAAAAAGCTATTAATTTTGGCGCAGTTACTTTGGTGTGACTACAAAAGTACTAGTTACTCAATGAGTACTTGTTACATTAGTGGTTTCATTCAAGTCGCTCATCTCTCGTGTGCAGTTAATTCTTTTGGATCGACATCTTTGCGGCGTGCTCTTCGTTCTAGCTTTTGTCTTGAGGTATGTCTGCTTTAAAAATACATTATATTTAAAATAAGCATTGTTTTGCGTTTCTGGTGAAAAAGAAATTCTTTATTTCATTAAAAAGTACAAGAGTTGCTGTTTATCTGACTCCAGTGCACAAATAAATGCAGCAGAAATTTTAAGTACACAGCACACGTGTTTCGGTGCTGAGGAATGTGCGTTGTGTATAGTATATGCATTAAGCTTCTTTTTTTTCTCTTTCAATCAACGCAAGTCGTAAATTCATGTTTTATTGTGATATCACAGCGTTTGGTTCATTATTTAACTTGATATGCTTTTATATTATCAGTCTTTTAATATGTGTGTGCTTTTTTATATATATAAATGATTTGAAAGGTAAAAACGCAATTGAATATTAACAAACATGTGTGTATACGCGTTTCAGAACCTCACATTTATTCAGAATGGATGCCCCAAAGGAAGGACATGTTGACGCTGAGTCGTGCAATGAAGTCGATGACGATAAGTCAAATTCTGACTGTCAATCAATGTAATTTGAAATATATAATTATTTTGCCTCTGAATATTTACGTTTTGAATTGCTCTACGACAGGCCAGCATATATGAATTCAGTTTTGCGCCGTCAGTTTTTGCAAGAAATGGTGAAGTCGTTGCCTGATAGTGTTCAGAAGAGAATCACTGTTCTGAAGAACATGCAATTGGACCAATTGCAAATTGAAGCTAAATTCTTTGAGGAGGTTTACAATTTGGAGAAAAAGTATCAGTTGAGCTATCAGCCCATCTTGGACAAGCGCAGGGAGATCGTCACTGGCAAAGTGGAACCAGCAGAAGAGAAGCCAAAGTGGAAGGAACCAGAAGCTTTACCCTTCGAAGGAGATGCCAGTGATGCATTCCGCGAATCTCTTAAAAGTATCAAAGCAATGCCCCAGGATGTTGTAGGAATCCCAGATTTCTGGCTGACAGTTTTCAGGAATACAGGGATGCTGTCTGAAATGGTGCAGACTCACGATGAGCCAGCCATTCGTCATCTGACGGACATTACAATTAAATATGATGATGAAGTACGTAAATCGCCACATTGTCTATAGTGCTTGACTAAATACTATTTTTAATTGTTTTTCTTTTGTATTTTCAGCATTCTTACACTATAGCTTTTCATTTTGATAAAAATGAATTCTTTTCGAACTCTGTACTTACGAAGCAATACTTTCTTAAGTCTACGGTCGATCTTGAGGATCCGTTCGCGTTCGAAGGCCCGGAAATATATAAATGCAAAGGTTGCATTATCGATTGGGAAAAGAAAATGAACTTGACTGTCAAGACCATCCGCAAAAAACAGAAGCACAAGGAGCGTGGTGCTGTCCGCACCATCGTCAAACAGGTTCCCACAGATTCCTTCTTCAATTTCTTTAATCCACCAGAGGTTTCCGAAGATAAGGAAGAAATCGATGATGAGTCACAGCAAGTAAGCTAAGAATTTCTTCTTTTGGTTTTTTTATGAATACTTTTTAACTTTTTATTCATCTCTCAGATATTGGCAACTGATTTCGAAATTGGTCACTTTTTGCGTGCCAGAATTATTCCAAAAGCTGTGCTTTATTTCACGGGTGACATCGTTGATGACGAAGATGATGAGGATGAGGAAGAGTTCGAGAACGAGGATGATGAGTTCGATGACGATGAGAACGAGGGTGGTCAAACCAAACCCAGCAAAAAACAGTCTCCAAACGATTGTCCCAATCAGTAGAAAATAACGAAAATAATGAATATTCAACTATAAGAGTTGTGTATAATAAGTATACATTAAAATATATTTTTGGTGAATTCAAATTTCAAGAAATGTATTTATCTTTGAAACAATTATTTTGGTTTTTTAACTTAAATAGCATAAGATGCAAATTGGTGTAGAATTATATATATGTATATTTTTTTAAAAGTTAGTTGGAGATTTTCAAAGATGGTGGCACTTCAGTATTCTTGCGGAACTCTAGTTCTTTTGCGGAACTATAGTTCCCTAACTACAGTCTAATGAAGGAACTTGAGTTACCATTCATAAAGAAAGAAAGAACTAGAGTTCCCTAACGAACTACATTTATCTTTCATAAGTCTTCTATGAATATCTATTTAAATAATTTATTTTATGCTTTAATTTTGAAATAATAGTTGAGCATAGACTTTAATCGAGATTTTGAGTTACTTTCGTCGCACTCCCGATAAATTCGACTACTGGCAAATGTTAATTCCGCTGGAAAGCTAAGAACTCCCTCAGAAAGTTTTCTATTGTTTGTATTGTACATTATTTGTGAAGTATTTTATTTACTTTAAGCTAGTCAAATAGAAGGAATATTTAAAATGAAATATTCAAGTAGAAATCCATATTTCTATATATTTAGTCTGATCATTTGTTTTGGTTTTCCCTCCAACATTGACTCAACGATCGTTCAGAGATTACTTAACCATGCTTATAGCATAACTAACGAAAGTTTAAGTATGTATGATCTGATATTTCGCATGACAAACTCTCAAATAAGCTATGAATTCCTAAGTTTATCAAGAAAGATCTTTACGACTTGATGTGCGCAACACTTTGACAATACAATTTTATAGGTAAGTGAAAATGTGAAATAAATAATTTAGGAAACACAGTGCACAGTGTAACCGAGTCTGGCAGCTATCTGTAGATCAACAGAGAGCAAGCTGGAAAGCTGGATGATGTCAGCTCCCAGCTGGGCGTAGACTAGAAATCTGAATATACTATATATTAATATAATATAATATATAAAATATGGACTCATCAGATTTACTTTCAATTTTCTTTTAGAAACAATACGAAAACTTTGGAAACTCCAGTGCCCTTGAATGCCCTGAAACTGGACAATTCTGGTTGTTCACCAACGGATAAGTTCTCTATTGTGCTTCACGGCTGGATTCAAAGCTGCTCCGATGAGTGGGCAAAGGAGCTGATCGACAGTAGGTCCTAGTTTTAATTACTCTTCTTATTTAATAATATTATAATAATATATATAATAATATTTCAGGACTAAGTTTCTATCGCAAAGGCTGTGTCATATGCATCGATTACAGCACGGCCGCCAGCTCCTCCTATATGAAGTATGCGGAAATTAGTATAATAAATTAAATATTAAATATTTACTTATGTTTTCTCAGATTGTATTCGAATTTCGATCACATAACCGAGGTGATTGTCTCCATTCTACTATCTCTCTTTCAATACGGCTTCGATCCGAGTCGCGGCTTTATGTTTGGCTTCAGCTTTGGCGGACAATTGGCGTCGGCTGTGGGGCGCCTGTTGCAGCCGCACTTCACGCTGCAAAATATAGATAGTAATATATATATATATATATTTGATGCTTTTAAGTAATTCATTCTCATTCATTGCAGCTTGTGACATGGCCGGACCTGGCTTCGATCCAATTGACGTCGATCACTCGAAGGCCGCGCGGCACGTGCAATGCTTTCATTCCAGCCGCGACAAGGGCACCTTCATATACTCCTGCCATCGCAATATAATGCTGGGCACCTGCGGACTCAGTCAGCCCTCGATCGCCAGCCAATCCCATCTGGGCAGCCATGGCCTCTGCGTGGACATCTATATAAATACCTTCGATTATCCGTTCTACGCACTGAGCACGCCGCCCAGCGAATGCGTCTCATTCTCCAAGGTGGCAAAGGTACCAAGTCACTATACAGTGGGCTATGAGGAGAATTTCAATAAGTAAGAACGGAGAGAGTGAGAGATAAGTTCTTGAATTCTGGTAAACCCATAAGATATGTCTATATATACTAATGTCTTCTTTGCAGGCAAATAACTGGCAAGGTTTATGTTCCGACAAGTCTGCATTATCCCTATAACTTATCCAAAAAGGATCTGCAACTACTCTTTGGAAAGAATTAATGTAGGGAAGACCACATAGATTATATAGAGAATTATATATTACGTATATTTATTTATATTTGTTTTATCCTAAGACTATCAATCTAAGTCATAATATATGAATTATAGGTTATCAATTTTTCTCAGGATTCATAGATATCTATGTATGTAGATAGATAAAAATTTCTATATATAAGTATATATTTTCGCAAATCAAGTTATCCACAGATTTAAAGATCTATCATGCCCATAATCCAGTTACTGAAAAACCTTTTTTTGATTTATTGTTACAATTTTTGATATTTTATTTACGTAAAAATAAAATATTTGGACATATGATTTAATATAACAAATTAATAATAACCTTCATTTAAAAATTTGATTGATTCTTAAACTTGTCTAATGTTGCGAACTCTTAAACGTCGGGCGATTAATGCCCTTTAAGAGTAAATTGTTATAACTTCACGACCTCCTCCACGAACCATTAATACTTTTTCAAGTCCCTCTGTTAAAACTTCCAGGAATTCCATATCTAAAATGAGTATGACAAAGAATATAAGTAGAGATATAACTAGGATAATATCTGACACTTACAATTGCTTTCACGTTCCGCTCTTACTTCCCTCGGAGGACCCGGTAAATTCATGATGACCAATTGGGCATCTTGAGACTTTTCTAATATAACCTCATTTAGTTTTATTGCCGTGTGCATGCGACGAACATTGAACTCGTCTCTGTAAGGGAAAGGGTTTAGCAAATCGAAAAGTTTCGGTTGAGCTATGGATCTTACGGCTTAATGCTGGATTTGACGTTATCATCAGCTTTCTCTGTTGACTCATCCTTGTTGGATGTGATATCAAGCCCCTCCGTGCTCTCTGGACCATCAGAGTCTATAGAGTTGCGTTTCTCTTCGCTTAAAGTATCCTACAGAGCAGTACGTAGAATATAGTAATCCGAAATTTGATATATTGAGGTCAATAAAAATTAAAATTAAATAAACAAAGAAAAAGGAAGATTTATATATATAAAATTATACAAATTCAAAAATAGGGTTTACATAATTAAATCAAATATAAAAACTATATGTATGAAAAGGTTATATATTCATATTTCTGTTTACCATTCGACCTTTTTATTATGCTTAACTTAAAACTAATTTGTTTTAGCTCTAGTCTAGTATTCATATTTGAAAGCATACATACGTGATTCTGTATTTCTTCAATGGTAGGATCGGCAAACCGAACCCGCGACGCTGTTTTTATGGCGTCGTAATGGTGGTCTACAATTGTTTGTACCTGAAAATGCACAAGGTATTTACATACTTATCTAAATCAAATAGTTCTTAGTTCTTATGTTGGCAGATCTCATTGGCTACCAACTGCCAATCCACACATCTTAAGTATAAAGATTAACTATTTTGGGTAGAGTAAATGGAGGTTTTCTTTATCAATTCTTATGAATGTGAAATTTCTGTCCAAAAACTTTGTATATTTAGTTTCTCTCTCATAATATTAAACATAATCGTATAGAAATAAATCTGAAGGTAATGTTTGGTCATATGAAGGCAGGTCAAGTGGGCTTTGCCTTGACTCCGATTATCCAAGAATAAGAGTTAGTTTGATAAAATTTTACAGGAGACTTTTCTATATACTCTAAAATAGAATTGCCCATTATGAATCAGATTTGAGTTTTAGAAGTCACATTGATGGACCCATGTAGACCTATTGCCCAACCAAAATATAGATCATGCCGAACACATGCGTCAGCTCCGTTGAGTATCTGGGTATTGACCCATTAGCCCTATTTTAGCTAGCGTCTTTCAAAGGCATAAGAAGAGCATTATGTAGTCGGTTATATCCGACATGTATAATATATATATATAGTATCAGGGATATAGTAACAGATGGTACAAAGCATGCACATTAAGTATATTCAAATACATATATATATTCATATTGACATTGAGAAATGATATGTTTAAGCAAATATATAGAGGTTAACAATATCTGTTTAGTGTATAATATGGTAGTATTTGATGCACATATACCCTCTTCTTTTTCTTTTTTGTTTCATTTGTTCATATATATGAAAGCTAGAGAGAGTCTACCTGGATTTTTGCCTTGCATCTGATCAAACTTAAACCGATTCTTAAGGATTTTGGTAAAATTACTTAAATTTTGAAAGCTGTGCGGAACTCAAACTGAAGTATAAGGAAACATAATTTGTATAATGCGGATTTCCAATTGAGAAATCTATAAAATAATGAAGGCGAGTTTCCCAGTAGGAGTAGGAGTAGTAGTAGTAGTAGGAGTAGGAGTAGGAGCAGGAGATTAGTAGATGAGTATAAGTTTGAAGAGGAGGAGAAGTATCAGCCAGCTGTACTAAATATTTCACAGAGTAACACCCTATCAGCACTTTTATGTATATCAAAATTATAAGAGTATCCATAGTCTAAGCATAGGCAAACGTACATACAGAACAGAGACAGAATACATTCACATATGTAAATGGAGACAGGCAATTCGAAATGATATGTATGAAGAACATCAACTTACATCTAAACGATAATGAATGATGTAAGTATGTATATATACATACTATATACACTGATACATAGATGAAACATGTGGTGTAAAGTATATATATGTATAGAATGTATGTCTGACGTGAACTTGATGAAACGATATGATGATACATAGATACATCAATATTGAATACAACTAGAGTAGCTTTTGTTTTGAGAATATTTTTGATCTGGATATAACTTTTAATTCTGTGTTCAGGCTTTACCAAAGATAACTTATTATCACTGGGTGTTTCCTTAAATTCCATTATAGTTTGAACCTTTGATCAAATATACAAAGTTTGAAATTTTATTTATCTTAATAGCTGTCAAAGGTTTTTCACAAACAGAAAACGACTAAAAACGGAATATTGAAAACAAGTTAAAAGTAAGAAATCAAGGAAAACTATGCATAAAATAATTAATAAAGAAACCAAGAGAAAAGAAAACTTATCTCAAGATCGTAAATAATATTTGCATTGCTTAGGGAGTAGCTGGCCATGGCCCGGCATTATCTCACTTACCACTTTGGAGTTTTCTTTTTTGTTTAAGCCTAGTTGCTTAAGCATTTGATTGCGCTGTTCCATCATGAGAGTTCTCTCATAGGTATAAGCCGAAATGTCGCTATTATTCTGAAATTAAAGATATGTATGGAATGAGGGTGTGTAATAGGGCCTTTTCCATCCGCTTACCATTTCAACGACTTCGACGTCTGCCTCGATTCGTAGATGATACAAGAATGTCTTCAAATCTTTCTTCATTTGAATCGAATTGTCTTCGATTTGAGCAACGGTAAAGATGCGAAGCTTACAGTTGCGCCAGGTGCGGTGCTGCTTAAGCAAGAACGGCAGTAGCATGAGTAAGCCGCCATCGTGCACGATCCACCAAATATCTATGTTGCCGCCAATCTATAAACAGACAAATCTAGTAAACTATATTTATATAAATCTCTCTCTGTTGTCAGTTACTTTGTGATTTGATTCTGGGTAAAAGTTAATTCCCTTGGGTACAATCAGCGCCATGTGGCAAGCGGCAACAGTTCGCACTGTCTGTATGAACGTCTTCCAGCTGTATCGGCCCTCCTGTCGCCAGCTGTAGGGCCAACCAATGATAACGGTGTTTGGCTTCATGCCACCCAATCCAATTGTTTGTATGCTAGAAGTCGATCAACAATTTCCATTAAATATATTTCTATGTGACGCAAGACCATCTACTTACACTGAACTTAGGCCTTCGCTAATTTCTTGGGCCACTAGAACATCGCAAAATCCTTTGACCTTCTCATCCGTCATGTACTTCCGCAGCGTAGTCTTCGCGTCGTTTGCTTTGTTAGCAATTTTTGTGTGATCACCTTTTATCACAGATACACAAATTGTTAGGCCTTTGCCAGCCTTCAGCTGGGTGGCAAAGGAGAATATTTTCCTATACTTCGGTATGAGGTTGTCATTGAGTTTGGATAGGACCAGAATCTGTGGACGCCAGTTCTTCGTGTGCGGCGGGCCCTCCTCCAAGCGCTGAAGCGAGTATCTGGCTGCTGTTAGCGCCATGCCGCGAATGCCATCGCCCCACTCCTTCTCGGCGCTGCAATCAAACGGGAACTGAGAATGGGAAGTTCGGATTGCACTGCCTCTAGCTTACCCTCGGTATTCGATGTATTTGTATATGATGATGGCCATGCTAATGGCAATCAGTGCGAAATACCACGATGTCATAATCATAACTGATATGCACAAGGTAAGGCCTATCAGGGACAAGCTCCAGTGGTAGAACTTGAAGCGAGGTCTCCAGTTCGGCGTACGCAGCAAAGTCTGCACGGCACAGGCCAAGTTCACGAAGCCGTAGCACATGAGGAAAAACATCGAAAGAAGCGGAGCAAGCAGATCAACGTTGCCTGGCGAATGAATTACACAATGAATATATGTAGAGAGAGAGAGAGATTCAGAAGTTGTCAGTTAAAGCTTTACCTAGCAAAATTCCACATTGACAAATGACAAGTGTTAGCAGCAGAGCCCGCACTGGTTCGCCGCGCTTGGATGACTTGGCGAACGGTGCGAGGAAGGGTATAATCTCATCTTTGGCAATGGCCTGCAGCAAACGTGGAGCGCCTGTCAAGCTCTGCAGCCCAGCGCCCAGAGTCGATAAGAACGAGCCGATGAGAATAACCCACTGATTGGGCCACGCGATGTTGGCCACAACTAACTTGCCACCAATTGACTGACCGAATCTAGAGTAGAGAATATTAGTAATAATATTTATAGAGACATCAGTTGCTTCTCTAGATCTTACTTATCGCGCAGCAGCAAATTGTCCACGGTGCCAGCAAAGAACAGCACGCTGGTCAAGTAAACGGTGCTCGTGGTCAGAATCGCGCAGATTGTGCCAATGGGTATGCTCTTCTGGGCATCAGCCAGATCTCCGGAACGATTCGAGCCAGCCATGATACCTATTCAAAGGATTACATGAATATTTACATATATCTTAAGATCTCATTGACATACCAGTTACAGATGGGAAGAAGATGCCAATGAGCAGCGTAAACGAGGTGGTTATGTCTGCCATAATCTGATTGTACGACTGGGTGCCAATATACTCCACATCCACCGAGTTGCGACCGTACGATATAAATTGACCCTTCTCCAAGAACGATGGCATTATATTGTCATAGAACACGCCGCTGGCCAGACCCTTGATGCCCTTTACCCTAGTCACATTGTTATCTGAACAAACAAAACTTGTATTAAGAGAATTCTAGATATTGTAGAAATATCTGCCAATTACTTTGGAAGTATTCGTCGCATTTCCGATCGGGGCAATACAGATCGTATAGCAGCGGATCCTCCTTTGTACAGTTCTCAATGGGTATATCCTTCAGAACACGTTTGCCCAGCACACACAGACTGGGAAAGGGAAATAATGGAATTAAATTTAAATCAAATAGTTTCTCTCTCGACTAGACTTACTATAACTTTTCATTGCCATGAATATTATCGAAGATTCCAATATAGACAGCTATAATGGAGAATATAACACAAGCCAGGGCAACCGTTGCGAATTTGTTGACGAATTTCACACCCAGGAAAACAATTAAACCTGAGATCAAAGAGAATTTTAAATGATTTCTGACCGACTTTACAGATTTCTTGAATTTACCCATGAACAAAAGGAGCAGCGTGCCATATACTCTGAAGTTATTGTACATAGCTTCGGCGTCCTTTGTGAAATCCCCAAATATGGAGGCCCAGGGTGCCATATATGTCTGGATTTAACAGGTATACGGAATATATATAGTCATCTATATATAGTTTATTCATTATAGGGCATATCTTACCAGGACTATTTCAACAGCGCCCACAATGTACATTGCGGCTGCCAACGTTGTCCCCGTATAAAATAGCATTCCCACAGCTCCGCCAAATTCAGGACCAAGTGATCTGAAGAAATATAGGGATGGAATATAAATAGAAATCATAAAAATTGTATAAAATATATAGGAATAGAGAGTAATGGGAGTTTCAGTTCATATACCAATTAGAATTCGTCGCATTGAATCATATTCTCATAGTTAAAATACATATCTATAAACTATAAACTATACTAAGCTATCGTATAGATCTATTTGAATGCACATATCATACATATTTGCATTTTATATATAAATTTTCTTTTATATTGAATCGAAATTAGTAAGCGGCTCCCAATCATGATGTCAAATACTATACATATATATATTTGCTTTTTTATAACTTTATTATCGTATCCATAAATCTTTACCGTGATATCATAAAGTAGCTCCCTCCTGCCGGCACCACTCCATTCGTTGCAATGGCTGACATTGATATCGCAGTTAGCATAGTCTAAAAGGTTTCCATTAATATATGCTTGATAGAGAAGGTGTTAAAAGTTGCATAATTACCACACAACAGCAGGTAAGCACAATTAGAAATCCACAAATAGCTCCAGCCGTACCAACAACCCATGTTAATCGAATAAATAATATTACACCAAAGATATTTTGAATGCACGGCAAAAAGACTCCAATAAGGGTTCCTAAAGGAAAGAACAATTTAAGTTAAATGTGGAAATTGATTTCAATATTCTAGTAAATTTAAATTAAATTTATATTTATTAAAATTATTAAAATCCGAAAAATCAAAAATATAAAATATTTCTATATATTCGAATTAAAAAAAAATTTGTATGCAAAATAAAATAAATAAAATTGACTTTCAGTTCGCCAACTCTCCAAACTACCTTCGCAAGTGCTTAATACTAAAAAAATATTTAAGCCACAGCTCAAGATATTTGTTTTTCGGCAAAATTAATTAATTATATAAGATCAACAATATGAAATCTTTTTCTTTCTTCTATCGCCTCGCCTTTGGCAAAGTTTAGACCCGAAATCGTAGTCTCTTGGCCCGAGCCCATTGAAAATGCTAATTCAGTGATGAATTAGTTTATAAAATGACTTTCTCTGTTCATTTCGCAGCTGGAGTTGCCAATCGCTTTTTTAATGACCCTTAACTGTGGCCATTTGGCCTCAGAATGTGTCTCTGTCGTAAGGTTCGAGACTTTATTTCAGCCTAATTTAAATTGATGAACAGTTTTCATTAATTGTTAATGAAGTTTAATTGCCAAAGAGGAGTTCAAATCGAACTGTGGAATGTGTAGGAAAATTACTTATTTTGTTTATTATTATATATATATATTCATATATTTTAATTAATATTTTTTGCTCAAATAATTTTCTACAAATAAGTATGAAAATCAGGACAAGTTAAAGTCTTCGACAGCCCAGCTGAACATTCTTGATTTATATATAATACCTATATTTATATATACACCTAAAAAACAAAACACTTCAAGCATAGACTTAAGCCCACGCAGCGCACAAGACCCTATAGCTAAAGGCTGTTATTGTCGCCCCTCTAGAGAACTTTCCAGTGTAGAGGAAATCAAAGCGCTTCGGTCAATAAACCAATCGAGGAGATATAACCGCACTTTACCAGATCTCAAGCTATTTGCATACAGGGCATTGGAAGTTTCGATTAAACATACCCATGCGTGCTGATGGCGGTGGTGGCTTTGCATCTGGGTCGGTTGCCGCTGGTATCGTGTTCTCATAATTGGCAATTGATGAAATGAATGTTGAAATATGCGGCCTCGTCTCCAAATCATCGTCATAGAGGTACAGATTGGGATCGATAGTTGATTTCTGATTTTCTTCGACATTGTGGACATCGCGAGTATCTGAAGAGCATAGAATTTTTATATTTAGATATAGATATAAAATTTGTTGTGCTGGGGAAGGATACTGGGATTATATCTTACATCTTATTATATCTTATATCTTATTATAATATATAATTATATTATATATATTAATAAATATTTGAAATATTTTCTATATACTTTTTCCTTATACTTTAAAGCAATTTAGAGTGATTTAGTCAGAGTTGACTGACTAAAAGATACTCTATACAAATTGCTGAGATTATGTACGAAGAATCATGAGTTGGTTTTAGTAGCTAAAAATTAAAAATAAATTAAGTATTTATATAAACGTTTATATACTTTTAATGTATGCCAGACATCTCATACCGATAGAGAGAGAGAGAGAGAGAGAGAGACCAAGTTTTTTAAGTTCAGTAGTTGACTTAACTCTTTTTAATACTCTACGGCAGCCACGCCTAGTTTCTATTTATACCCCTAGATGATATACCCACAACTTTATATACCCACTGCTTGTTATATAAGTTTTTTGTATACTCAACCAACTCCCTCAAAAATAGCAAAACTTTTGTAACCAAAGTCTCTGTGGCTCACTTTATGGACCCTCGCCAATATTAAAACTTTCACACAAAGAGAGCTGAAGGCAACACATTTGATATGTAGGCGCTCATGGAACACACACAGATTATGAATATTTTACGTTTTGATACCTTTTTCCTACTCCACAATATTACAAAAAAAAAACAAAGAGTTAACAGGAAAGTTGTGTAGGGAATAGATGAAATGGTGTCAGGCTCCTTAAGCATCTATTTGACATGAGCTAGAGACTGCTGGCATTACAAGAGCTGTTCCTCTAGCAGGGAACTAAACTAAATAGAATAGCCTAAAGACTAGTGAAGTATATGTATAAATTTTTAAGAGATACATACAAATATATATATCATTTTAGAACTTCAGAATTTTGTATTTTTCAGAGCTTTAATATAATTATAATTTTGAGTGTAATTTTTTCTAATATTTCATTAAATTTCTTCAGCATTTTCTTGGTTTCCTTTCAGTCTGTATTGCTGGGCAGCTAAGGGAATTTGATTGGCATGAAGAGCCCGTATATAGAGGCAGGTAAGCCACCCACGAGTTGTACATACCTTAAAAATACCTTTACGCAAAGCACTCAAACATATGCGCACAATCACACAAATTGCAATCAGCGCTAGCTGCCTTTTTTTTGCCTTGTGCCAGAACTGAGTTCAAAGATATTTTTAGGCATAACAAATTTTGATAGGGGGTCTTTTCTCGCAATAGAAATTTTTTATTTAATTTAAGCCAAAGAACTTTTATAGTCTCAATAGAGAATTGAAGCAATGTAGGTCATAAGCCCAGCCCTAGCTCCGACAGTTTGTCAGAATTGAGATATATATTCGAAAACTCAGATGAAATATCTCCACTAGTATTATATTTGAAATATAAGTGGAAAAACAGACAAACAGACCAATCGTAATGTTTACTCATATATCACCATATACTTTTCTCTTGCATATTCATCTGATGTATTCATACCTGAATGTTTACTGTCGAGCTTGGTTCCATTGTGCTCTGATGGCGTAATATTCATGTCGTCGGCATCTTCTTTTCCACTATTACATTGCATGTTATCGCTTAATGTAAGTCAAGTACCACTCCCAGATCACGATTGTCACTTAAAATTAGCTAACACTTGTCCTTTAGGTCATAGTTCGAACAACATTTAAAAAGCTACGGAAATATATGAAACATGAAATCGAGGCGAAGGGGCTCTGGCTTTAAGCGAACTTTTCTTTTTGCAGAAGGAAATTAAAAGTAAAAATTAGGTCAATAATAATGGGCCTATCAGGGCCGCTCGCGCACAGATATGTGTATATATATTTGCATATACAGAACATATGAGCCAATAATCAATGTAGAAATAATTATAAGGAATACTTGAACTCGGCCATTTGCTGGAAACTTGGCCAGAATTTTGCACTTTTTAAACTGGTAATGAACAAAAGATTCGAACTTGGCCAATTCAAGCAAATTTACGGGCCGAGAATGAACCTGGCTTTTTATATAACTTTACACGTTGCAATCGCGTTCAATCGAAGCTTTTCATAGATTTGTGGATTATTTTAGATTTTTAATAAATTGAAAATTGCTTAAAATTGTACTAGTTGTTAAATGGGTTTATAGAAAAAATTAAGAAAACGGTTTGTATGCGACCGAATAAAAATTATGTTGCCCAGGACTCTGAGCAATAAAATCGAGATGAAAACGAAAGCTTTTATCTGCACAAGAATTTCACCCCATATTTCGAGGACAGCCCGCGAGAGAGAGTGGGTGAGAGACAGAGAGGTCCAATTCCAGATACTTACGCGTGTGTGGCTGTATTTATTTGTTTGCCTAGGACAAGCCCCAGCTACAGCCTCTGCCTCACACATTTTATTATACAGATAAAGAGAAAGTTCCCTCGCTCTCTCGCTCACACACAGCATCAGTCAGGGCAAAAGCTCAGCGCCTCTCGCAAAGCTTTAGCACAAGGCAAGCTTTGTTGCGCAGGTGATGATGCCAAAGTATGTCACCGGGACATCTGGACATCCTCCGCTCCACTGCATTCTCTTACACACACACAGATGTTAGTCCTTATCATTGTTATTCGCCGAGGATTTCACTTGGCAATTGTCAGCTGAAAACTTTTCAATTACTGTGGATAAATTAAATATTGCATCCCACAACTAGACCGGACAAATAGATATGCATCTCTCTATGTAAGTACATATGTTTTTATGTGCAAAGAAAAACCTCCTGCCCCAGTGGTGCCTGCCTTCCTGCGTTCCTAGTAAAAGTTCATATGAAGTCCTTCGAAAAGGATACCACTATATATGGGATCTGTTTGGCATTTTTGTTGTTCCAGTACGCCCATATGTTTGCTTCCAAACTTATGTTAAATTATCATATAATCTAGAAAAAAACATATGTTAACCATATAAAACCACTCCTGATCAGGAATGCCTGACTACTTTAAGCTTTTTAGATTATTACAGCATTATTTTCAAATCTTATTATATCTTATATATAATAATACAATATATTTATAATCACTTTTATATAAGCATTCATTTTTAAGATTTAACAATAATATCAACATTCTTCTATTTTTTATAGACTCCGATAACATATCTATATCGGATATTTATTACATTCTATAACTAAATTCTATATTAATTAGAGTTCCACATTAATAAATTATATAGTTACCTTGTAGATCTTCCAATGTATCTCCTAAGAGCTTGCCACTTGCGGATTCATCTTGAAGATAGTCCAAGACAGTGTCTTCGTCTGTTTTTGTGACCTGAAATCTATCAGGCATGTTTGTGGCTTTGATAATCTGAAAAACAAAACAGATATAGTTTATATTGCATATAAATTTGTAATTATTTAAATCGTAGGTATCTGAATTGTATCTGATTACTAGATAATATCCTATACAAAAGTCAGTTAGAATCAATAGAAAAACTTGTGAAGCGAGAATAACTGAATTTAAATTTATGATAAGGATAATATACCAATCTAATTCCATATCTTGACAGCTAGTTACTATTTCCACAACGGATCTGTTTCCGCACTCACACACGAATGAGGCCTGTGTTTAGCTATCTACCTTGAGCGTAGCGATAAGTCGAATAGAGTTTTGGGTTCGGCGCTAATGGAATACTACGACACACCCAACGCACATGATTTGAAATAAGATAAGCCCTGCAGAGAAGAAGTCAGTAGCTTCACATATTAGCGGACATATTGAAATTAACACATCTGCACAAAATCAATAAAATCTGTTAACAAATTTGCTAAGGTAATAAGGAAGCACACCTCTCTGGTCACGAGACCCAAAATCCTAGTGCGTTGCATAGAAAGAAAGAAATTTTTCATAATATATGATAAATATGATATAAAGGTAACTTTAACTGAACAATTTAACAGTATTATAAATGATTTAGTATTCATTTAGTATTATATACATATAAATTGATAATAATTATTAATTATAGATATAATAGAGTTTTCTGTGGAAAAGGTTGATATCTCTCTGCTATAGTGTAATGAAATGACTTAAACAAATTGAGAGTTTAAGGATACTAGCCCTGCTAGATCTTAGCTGAAGCACAAACCTATCCTTATTGCTGGAGTCATCTTTGTTAGTTAGCCCAGCTCCATATTTTCGTTCTTAGTCGAGTCACCAAATCAAAAGCTTAACAATTTGTGCAATTCATTTAACAAATCATCACTAAAACGATGTTTATAAATCTTTAAGAGTTAGCACAATCTAACTCGGAATGCTCAGCTGACAAACATCAGCTGACTCTGCTATCGACTCCTGTTTACAGCTATTGCAAAACGAGCCACAGCCAACTAAAGCAAGTAAATTCAATTTCCACTTTCTGTTTCTTTACCCTGATGTCATGCACATAACTGAATAAGCATATGGATTTTGTGGACTCATTTAGTCCGACACTAAATACTATCAATTTTTAGATATTATTGGCCAGCCTTAAAAGTTTTCATTCTGTTATGATAACAACTGAAAACTATTCACATATAAAATATATAATATAGTTTATTGCATAATATTCTATTGTTAAAAATATTGTGACATAACTCATTAATTATAAACTTCACTATTTACCTAATCTATAAAATATGATATCCATATCTTAGATCAGAACCGTTAGTAAGGCCTTTAAACATTTCCATTTCACGAAAAAACAAGGGTATTTAGCCTTCGTTGTGGCGTGGCTAAATATTCTTTCGTTGTTTATCCCTCTTTCTTTCTTTCACACATACACAGCCAGTTGTAGCGGTATATAAATGTGAAGACATACAGCCAAATGTATGCACGCCTATACATATGTATGTATGTATGTATTTAGTAGCTAGCATAGCTTGAACTTTAAATCATAAGATTCCTGTGGGCGCAGCAGTTCAGTTCACTTCACATCAGTGAGTAAAAATTCAATTTTACATATGTACATACATAGGCGCACAGACGCATACAAACAGATAGCCATATGCAAAGCATAATTGTAAACGGAATAAAATCAAATAGTACTTACACACACTTATCAACATTCACTCACTCACACGCACACAGGCACATACACATGTACACACATATATATGTAGGTATATATGTATGTATATATTAGTTTGAATACGAATATTTGCGGTCCATACAAAAAGCAGCTTTGTTCGCCTGCTCTGATGGACAAATTATTGTCTGTTATTAATTATTAATTATTTAAATTATTGTTAAACTATTAGCAGCGTTGATTTTCCTTTCCCTAATATTTTGTGAACTTTTCAATTGTACGAATAAAATTAAACTATCATATTGAAGGCGCATGAGTAACAGAAACCAATTTTTCTACTGTATATAATTTGGAGCTGCGAGTTGGGGGAAATACTGTTGTATTAATGAAAAAGTAACTGAAAACCTATTTAGCGTATTAAGAATGGATACCGATTGTATTTTAGACAAAATAACAATAACAATAACAATAACAAAAACACATGTATTGTATTTGTGTATGTGTATGTATATATTTTGTATGTATGTTAAGCATATGAACGTCTGTCTGTTCATAGTACATTTATGACATCTATGAATTTTGCATGGTATCTGAGCGTGTGTGTGTGTGTGTATGCATGGAGGCAAGATCGAGCATAGTCTACATCCATACACATATGTACATACAAATATAGATTCTACACACATACATTGTGCATGTATGTATGCACGTAAACACATGTGCATATTCATATAGGCATATTTCCATGTATGTATGTATATATGTTTATTTGTATATTCATAAAACTGCTATGTAAATTTGTATATATTTTATATTTTTTAGCTTCAATATAAAGCTAAATACTCAAAATGTAATATAATTATTTAAAAGTATTTAATATATGTATATATTTTTTTTTTATGTATATACAAAACATTTTCGAAAATATTTGTTATATATTTTTTTATATTTTGTATATATAATATTATTACATTTGGTTTATATATTTTAACTCTATTTTTCTTAAAATTTTACAAAATTCTTTTCATTGAATTTTTTCCAAAATACAATTAAATTTTTGAAATTTTATCTGATCAACGTATTAATCATTGTCATAGGTCTTAATGATAAGGCGTGAGACTGCTTAAACGAGGTCTCGTCTTAACTGAAATCCACAAGCTTAGGTTTTTGTTTGATCAGCATTAAAATCTAGAATAAATTTTATATTGTATATATACTATGAAAAGACATACATACATCTGTACATATATGTATATATATTTAATCTCAACTGCTTGATTAACTGATTTAAGGCTCAAGGGTCAAGTGTATCTTGAAAACTCTTGACATACTAAATGTGGCTAATATGTGCATATCGGAACAGGCCTATTGATGTTATCTTAAGTTTGTCAACTTGAAACTAACTCCTAATCATAAATATTTGAAGGGGCGTACAAACGTAAGACTAAAACTCAATTATCTGTTGTATACAAAACTGCAATATCAATTCTAAATATTCGTGTACCGTTTGCAGTAAAAGCTTATCATGTTGTTTCGATACTTTTTCATTGCGTAATATCGATAAGAAAAACTTGAGCTAAAAATATTGGTTCGGGCAGACCTTTAGAGACTTAGGGAGAGCACAGATAGATTTTTGTTAGCTATAAATAGATATCGAATATTTAAGTTTATTTTTATAACTCGCCCGATTTACTCTTTTTAGGCCAAGACCTAACTACTACATATCTTTATTCCTTTCTAGCCTAAAAATATATTAATTAATGAGTAAAAAAACAAATTTTGACTTATTATTTATTTCCCTTTTTTTTTACAAATATTAATATGGATAGATAAAAGAAATTAGCCGCACAAGCCATTTGGAACCCATACAATAAATAATAATTATATATACTAAATGCATATATATAAATATATATATATATATATTTATATATTACTATATATGTTTTTTAATTATAAATATTAATCCCAATATGTAATTAATAAATTTGCACTAGACCTTAAATAATATTTTTATATTTATTAAATAATTTAAATATTTAGGTGTAAATAATATAATTTAGGATTGAGGTAAAGCCCATAAGGTCGCAGTCTTGTCCGCCGATGTCGAAATAAATGAAAACTCAGTTGGATGCCAACGAATTGTAATCGCCTTGTCTTTGTGCTTGGCCACAACCACCGAGGCCAGATCATTGGCTAGATCTCCTTGTAAATCCGTTAGTTTGATCGTACTGTCATAGCTACAGGTGAGCATGTAATAGGCCGAAGGCGAGAAGCGAATGCATCTGGAATAAAAACGAAGATATTAGAGTCGAAATAGTATTAGATTAAGGCTTAAAGTAAAATATATCTATTTATCTAAACAGTTACATAACTCCGTATACCGCTTACTCGAACCCACTAATGATAGAGATTATAAACGTACAGATATTTCCGATATCTCTCTCTCTCTCTCTCTCTATATATATATATATATATATATATATATATATATGTCTCATCCCAGCACATCAATCTACTTTACCTTATTTCCGCGCTATGTGGATAAAACCGTTGTATTAGCCTATTGCCGCGTATGTCATATAGCACGCATGCGCTATCCGCGTGTCCGGAAACCAGCAGCCGCCCAGTTGGATCGACGCAAACTGCAGTTACTGGCGATTTCTGCAGTGATCCAGGTTTATATTCCTGATCGAAGGAGCTGACAGCTTCGTTCACTCGTATGTCCCAGAAGCGTATTGTTTGATCCTGTGAACAATATATATCTTTAACTGATCTATCTTGTATGGTTGCTAAATCGATAATTACCTGCGAGCCCGACACAAACATCGTATTATTCCAGCTATATAGCGATGAGATGTGCCCGCTGTGTCCGCTGAAAGCGTGCATCGGCATGCTCGTCACGCAATCCGTTACGTAAATCTTGCAGTCGCCTGCGCCTCCGCTCGCCAGCAATCGGGATTTGGTTGATGAGTTGTCGAGGAAGCACATATCGCGCACAGTGCCATCGTGCATGTTCAGTTCGACCTCCTGGCCCACCAGCTGATTCGTATCCTTGTTAAATCTCATATACTTGATGGTCTTGTCGTTCGATCCAGTCGCAATCAGCTCGCCATCTGCCGACCAGCTCGTGCAATATATCGAACCGCGATGGTGCTTGGTGCGTTTGCATAGAACCGATGGAGGATAAAAGTGTTGATCTTGTCTAAGCGTTACGGAATCGATATTAATGTATATATATATATAAATTTATATATATTGTTACCTTAGCTTGGATATTTGCGGATATTGACATATTCGAAAGGTTTTTGAATTTGATCCCACAGCAAAGAGCTTTCCGTCCGGATGAAAGTCTACACTACGTATAGCCTGAGAATCCGTTATGGTGGTGACGGCGACAAATTGTGAACGTTCTTCATCTCTCTGAAAGAAAAGGGAAGCCTAATTAATATATATCCAAATATACATATATTTTATGGCATGCACACATATATAGCTGACCAATCCCAATTTTTATAGTTTCTTAGAAGGTTTTCCTAGGCAAAAGTATTATATCTATAAACCTTAATAGTCTTATTGAATACAAAATATTCAAATACCTGAAGACCACCAATTTTTAGCAAATTTAGGTTGGAATACGGTATTCTGGTTTCTACTTTTCGCCAGAAAAGAAATCCATACGAAAAATTTGAACTTTCTAACTTCTATTGCATTTGAGTTTGACGCATTTCTACAGACGCCCAGAGACGAGGCGAGGCGAGACGAGGCATGCCAACGCACACATTCTTTCATGCAACTCTTAAAATATCTTTTCCTTTCTCAAAACTTTATAAAATCATTGAATAATATATAAAAGTCATAAAACTTAACATATTTCTATATTTTTCATATCGTATTAGTATAGATAAAATAGTATAAAATTTTAAAATGGTAAATAAAAAATGTATATTTATTTATTTATTATTTTAAACTATTCAAAATCATTTCAAAGTCAACATTCAAGGTATTCAAACTTTCGATTTCGAAAATTCAAATAAAAAGCTGTATATAAAAGTTAATAATTTATTGTATGCATTAAAAAGTACCGCTAGCTCAAAATGGAATAACAAATTTACATTTGACATGCATTCACTTCTTGCTCGACTTAAAAAAAATTCAAACTTTATTTACCTCTCTCATATTTGCATCGGATTTGTGAGAATTCATTAATATTAGGAACTAAATATATAAAAAATAAAATAAACAATTTATTTAATATAAAAACTGTTTACAAATATGATCAACTGTTGTATGTATGTATATACTATATAAATGTGAGCTTTGCAAGAGATGGTAATATCCAATACGGATTACGATTCGTTCTTGAATGTATTCAGGGAATAAGAGAAAATGAGAGATTAGTTTTAATCTGCTTTGTGCATCACGAGTATTTTGTTGATATAGAAAAAAAATCGAATATTGAAGATTTGGAAAGGACAATTTAAAAGCATATGTCATTTGGGCATATTTAATTCTTAGTTAAAAAATGCTAAAATGTACTTTATTCTAATAAGAATCTAAACACATATTATTAGCAACAGAATTATCGAACTGCTAGTTCCCGCTGGAACTGAACCAGTTTTAATGCTAAAATCTTTATATAAAAAGTATGTATTAAATAAACTAACTAAGAACTACTTCTACTTTTATAAATATCTATCTAAATCTATTTCTTACACTGTTATCAATATTATTATATATTTTATTTACACATAATATTTATATTTACACTCTGACAATTCTAATAAGAAAAAACGTGGAAACACATATTATTACCTTCGATTTCATATGCAAGAAATAAACATCGATTAATTTTGAAGACTTGTTGCAGGTATTATCGATAGGTGGACCTAAACTATCGATGTTTATAGATCCAGAGCAAAGGTTTAGTTACACCGGGTAATGGGAAGCGATCGCGTTAATAAAAAGATAAAGATGTCGGCTTTAGAACAGCTTAAGAAAATAACTACAATTGTAGCTGATACCGGCGACTTTGATGGTAAATTAGAAGAATAATTAAACTATGCTTACTGTGGTATACACTTGTTGATTAAATGTACTGTTGTTATTATTAATTTGGTATGCTTTTAGAAATGCTCAAATATGTTCAATCATAAGATAACTTCAAATTTCAACTCAAATATATCTGTATCTACATACGTGCACTTATGTACGTATGTACGTATA
Organism: Drosophila peninsularis; assembly: GCA_035047485.1. Classification (NCBI taxonomy): domain Eukaryota; kingdom Metazoa; phylum Arthropoda; class Insecta; order Diptera; family Drosophilidae; genus Drosophila; species Drosophila peninsularis. Next base: position 905,865 of record JAWNPN010000035.1, read on the forward strand.
TATATAAAGTAAAACAAACAAGAGCCGAACTCATTCACCTCGACTTTAACTTTTATTTGAACTTCACGTATTCAGCACGTTCATTCATACCTAATTACGTGTAGATATATATATGTATGTATGTGTGTGTGCGATTGTAGCTTAGAAACGTGTAAAAGATCCTGAAGTTCAAATAAAAGTTAGCCGAAGGTGAATCTGACTTTTGTTTGACCCTCTTTTGTCTTTATTTGCTTAAATTTTAATTAATTATTCCAATATTTATACTTTCACTTAATAAGCCTAGATTAATAATTATAACACATATTTTAAGAGTGGACAGAAATATAACCTTGAAATTAAAAGTGAATTTAAAATTGTTTTGTAACTTTTTAAAATTGTAAATATTTGTAAAAGCTTATTATATTTCTTAAAATTTAATGTAAATAACTTGTAATATTTCCCATGGACAATTTTCTACACTTGGGGAAATATCTTTAAAAATTTCCCTATTGAATTGGAATTGGAAATTATCTTTGATAGAATAACTTTTTATTTTTAAAATTCGATTTGCTCTGCAAATTAACCAAAGTTAGTTTCGAATTAAAATTATAACATAAAAGATATGCCAAATTTTATTTAAGTGTATTTGAAAGTTGTTAGTATTTGGCATTCAGTTGTTAAAGCCCTGTAAAATATTGCCTATTAACAGTTTGACCTTCTCTTTGTTTAAATTATTCAAGTGGAAAAGTTGTTGTATATACATGCATATGTATATATTTTAAATATATTTATACATCTCTATCTAATTCAGTAATGTACAAATATGTATATATTAAATTGAGTAAAATATCCTTAAAAGAAATATTTCATATCTCTCATTTAACAAAAAGCAATCCTTAAAAAATATATATATGACAGTTTTGTTTACTAATCCAATTTCAATTGAATTTCAGCCATCAATATATACAAGCCCACAGATGCGACGACCAATCCATCGCTTATTTTGTCGGCCTCGACTATGGAGCGGTATCAATACATAGTTAAGAATGCCGTCGAATATGGAAAAACTAAAGAAGGGTAATTTGCAGCTAGTAAATACCATTATTATAACATAACAATTGTAATGATATTTTATATTTTTCTTTTAGACCTCTGGAGAACAAAGTCTCTGAGGCTATGGATTACCTGTGCGTATTGTTTGGCTGCGAAATCCTGAAAGTTGTGCCTGGCCGAGTCTCGACTGAAATCGATGCACGTCTCTCGTTCGATACGAAGAAGAGCGTGGAGAAGGCATTGAAATTGATCGAATTGTACGCGAGCTTCGGCATTAAGAAGGAGCGCATCCTAATCAAACTTGCTTCGACGTGGGAAGGTATCAAGGCAGCCGAAATTCTGGAAAAGCAGCATGGAGTCCATTGCAATCTGACTCTGTTGTTCTCATTCGCCCAGGCGGTGGCCTGTGCCGAAGCTGGTGTAACGCTAATCTCTCCCTTTGTCGGTCGCATTCTGGACTGGTATGTGGCCAACACAGAAACCAAGAAGTTCGAACCGCAAGCCGATCCTGGCGTCATCTCAGTGACGAGCATCTACAACTACTACAAGAAATACGACTATAAGACGCTGGTTATGGGCGCATCGTTCAGAAACATTGGCGAAATCAAAGCACTGGCTGGCTGCGATTTGCTGACGATCAGCCCCACCTTACTCAAGGAGCTGGAAAACGATGATGTCGTGCTGAAGACAGCCTTATCTGTAACAAGTGCTAAAGCGCAGGATATTAAGAAAATCTCCATTGACGAGAGCCAATTCAGGTGGTTGCTCAATGAGGACGCCATGGCCACTGACAAGTTGTCGGAGGGCATTCGCAAATTCGCTGTGGATACAGTGAAACTAGAGAATGTCATCAAAAAATTGTTTACCTAGATTTTATATTACAAAACGAATTTGTAAGAAAAAATTCCAATTATTACTTGATATTTTTACAATGCCTTTCCATTTATACAAGTGTTTGCTAAACTTTTTTAATCGGTTTTATAAATAAAGTTTGTAAAAAATAATATGACTATTTAAATCATAAAGTAAGAAAAAGTAATTTGAAACTAAACAGTAGAATAATAGAAATACACTTTCAATTATATCGATAGCCAAAAGTCGAACGCTATCGGTAGGTAAATACGCCTAGTTGAAAAATATCGATATTAAATAATTGCGCTCTCTCGTTGTCTGTTTACTGTCATCGCTATTAACAATTTGTGCCCCACGTTGTTTATAAATTGAATTTGAATCTTAAGGTTAAATAAAAATGAAGGAGAAACGTAAACATATTGGCTTAAGGCCTAAACGAAATGGCTTGCAAAAGAACAAAAAACCTGCGAACAACCACAAATTCATACAGCGAAGCAGGCAAATGGAGCAAATGCATAGAACTGAGAGCCAATATCAGAGCAGAATTGACGACGGATCGAAATTAACTGCCGATCTTTTACCATTTATACAAGAAGAAACACAATTTTACGAGCAACTCGTTAGTGGATATAGCTCAACACTAGCAGGTATGTAAGAGATACATTCATAACGTAAACATTTCCTAACATATTCTGATCAGTTCCCACAGTTGATCGAGCAGAGAAAAGTATATCACACGAAACTGAAGTTGAGAAAGATAATATGGATATGGAGATGGAACGGATGCCAAAAGATTCTGCTGACTTAAATCAAATAAATGTGTTTGCAAAACGATTTGATTTCGAACTAGACTTAGATGATATCTCGGCAATAATGTCAAAAGATACAAATGAGGTGAAGGGAAAATGGTCTGCGATTGGAAATTTCAAAGTCGAGAAACCAATCTTCAAATCGGCAATTCCCTCGGAGGACGGCTACAAACAACCTGCAGATGTTTTGAAAGTAGCGGATCTTCAGTCACTAAAAGTACAAACGTCGTTAACATTGAATGCTTCGTATCCCTTGTCCACTGTGCAGACGCAGCTCTTTCACATGGCCAACAGCTACTTAGATCTTTATTATCCTCAGCGAACCCATGACAATGCGGAGGAGATTCGTTATGTCTATTGCCTGCATACCCTCAATCATATATTAAAGAGCAGGGCATTGATCTTACGCAACAATGAGAAAATCAACCAACTTGTCAAAGATCCCAAGCAACCGACGAGCGAGTTGTCCCTGCCGGATAGTGTCAGGGATCAGGGTCTGACGCGAATGAAGGCGCTGATTATATTGCCATTCCGTGATTCTGCTCTGAAAACTGTGCAAATAATAGCAAAGCTGCTGTTTGAAAATCGCAAGGGTAAGTACTGAAACTAACTCGAAAATATGATAAATAGGTTAAAATAATATGTATATTACTTTCAGATCCAAAAACAGGATATCCGATAACAAAGTACGAACGTTTTCTTTCGGAGTATTCTGGAAATACTGTTTACTTTCCGAAAACAAATCCAAAACCGCCTGATTACGAGCAAACATTCAATGGCAATACGGATGATAACTTCAAGATTGGAATGCGCTTGACTAAAAAATCAATGTCCTTGTACACGGACTTCAGTGGTTCGGATATTTTACTTGCCTCGCCGTTGGCGCTACGTATGATTATTAATGACAAAGATCAGGACTTTGACTTCCTCAATTCAATTGAACTATTGATCATTGATCAAGCGGAGCTTCTCATAGCCCAGAATTGGGAGAATCTGCTGCAAGTCCTCGATCATTTACATCTTCAGCCGCAAAAGCTACCAGAAACCAATTGCCAGCGCCTGCGTTCGTATTGCCTCAATGCGACGTCTCGTTTCTATAGGCAAACCCTCTTGTTCGCTTCGCATGATCTGCCTGAATTCCGAGGAGTCATCAATAATAAATGCCATAATTACCAGGGCAAAGTGCGCATTATCAATCAGATCGAAAGCGGGACCATCAGCAATGTCCTGACGCCAATCAAACAGGTGTTTCAGCGCATCGAATGTGAAAGTGTTGAGTCGGCGCTGGAAGATCGCTTTCAACATTTCGTTCGTCACATTCTGCCGCAGTTCACGCAGTCTGGCCACTCGCACTGCCTGCTCTATGTGCCCAGCTACTTTGATTACGTGCGCCTCAGAAACCACTTTAAGAAGGAGATGATTAACTTTGTCCAAATCAGCGAATATTCAAAGAAGGAAAAAATATCCCGGGCGAGAGACATCTTCTTCCACAGCGGCGCTCCATTCATGCTCTACTCGGAGCGAGGCCATTTCTTCCGGCGCACTCGCATCAAGGGAATCCGGCATTTGATATTCTACCAGCCGCCGAACTTTCCCAACTTTTACCCGGAATTGATTAACTTTATGCTTGACATTAACCAAAACCCCAGAGATGGCCTACAGGATGTCATGACCGTCAAAGTCCTATATACCAAATTTGACTTGTTAAGCTTAAGTAATATAATTGGGAACGAGAATGCGTGCAAGCTGACAGCGGGTGCCAGCGATTCGTATCTCTTCTCGAATAAGGAATAATTTGTAAATAAATAAACATGATGATGATGTTAATGTAATAACAAATTGGTTCGTCTCTGTATACTGTATGCTGTATCTTTAGCTTTTCTGTTCTCAAGAACCAGCTCTGAAGACAACTCTATACGGCGCACTTAGCACGTATACAGTGGACGTGCCCGGAAACCTTAGATTCTAGAAGGCGGAAAACCATTATTAGTATTCCATATTAGTCAACTCCAGGGCTAAGGCCTTAAATACTTATATATTCCAAAATATATAGAAATATATAACGGACTCTAAATAATGTTTTGATTTGTAGAGGTGGTCTTTACCTTACCTGTGCAGATCATCTTAGTGATTTCGTATCACCCACAAATGAACAAAGATTTTCGCAATTACTTTCTAAATCAAATAAATAATTTTATTCATTTTGGATACAATTTGCAATATCAGTTAACAGAGGGCTGTCTGAGCAAAAAATACAAGATTGATAAAGGTATACAAATTCGACATCCTTGAGGATCATCTGCTTGCGTGTGTGTGCGTGCGATACGCTGACCTTTACCATTTATCAACGACGACGTCAGGAACTAAATATAATAATGGGCGATATATAATTACCATAAAATAGTTTGCACCAAAGCAAAATAAAAAAAAAATAAAATAAGAAGCGGCAAACCGATGCGAATCTTGGCAAATCTTGGAACTTGGAATGCAGAGGATGAGGGGCAGGTGGACATCATCAGCGCAGCTACGGTTTGGCGAAGCCGAGTACTCGGCGGCTTCGTCCGGTGGGTTTAAAAAGTAGACCATTTCGGATTTCAGTGTTTATATTTCGTATTTATGGATATCTTACATGCTGAATTTTAAATATGAATTCATTTGTTTATACGTTTGTTTATCTTTTCTCAGTGTCAATATGAAGTCGACCACAATGTACAGCAATTGATCTTTCTCGAATTCACTTATTATTTTGGCACACTAGTATATCAACATTTAACAACTTCACATATTTCTATAGCAGGGATGGACTTAATTTATGTAAAATTAATAGGGGGTGTCATCCAATTAATGAAATCGGGGATTTACTGTATAAAAAATAAAATAAATTATTCATATAAAAGTGTTTTCATTGGAATATTGAAATCAATGCGATTCGGTGTTTGTTTTTGTTTTGATCGTCAAACAGCGGCAAATGCAAGTGCGGGAGCGAGCATTCAAAAGCAAAACTGGGATGAGCTGCACGCCTCCACTGTACAGTTCAATGGGTTCGCAGGCGCGTTTTTAGTTTCGCTTATAGTAATGCTAATGTGGGTTTTGTAATTTATGTTTATTTCACAGCGTCTTTAATTTATAACGATGTACATAATATAAATTGTAAGTGAACTTTCTGAACAAAAAGTTGTTAGATGCTTAATTATGTTTATTTTGTTTGTTTTTTTGCTTTAAACACAGTCTAGAAAATAATTTGTTGTTTTTGTTTTGTTTAACCTAAGCTCAACACACTTTTAAGACTCTATCCAATTACCCTCAACTCGTGCTCAACAAAGTATCAAACCGGAAAATATGACTGAAGCCGATTGGAGCCGATCGCTGTTCTACTCGAAAATCAAACACAAACATAAAGAGCTAAACATTCCAATGTAGTGCGCACACTCAATAATTGTTCTTTTGTTAATGGTTATCTATAAGTCAAATGATTTATTTCATGCTTCTCGAAGACTACGTTTTGTTTTGTTTCTTGTATATTCTATGGAATGCATGAACCAATTTTAATTTTAACTTTAAAACCGAAGTCTGACTCAATTAAGTCTACTTAATACATAAATAAATTCAATACAAAATATATATATATATCCTCAATTCCATCCACAAAATTGTTGACGAAAAAAATTAAGTATGGATAATATAAATATGTGTATATGGGATTTATCTACTCAAATTGTTTTTTTTTTCTCTTGGTTTTATTTAGTTTTAATGTCTCCTCATTCATGAAATATTTACATAAATTTACGTACTCAACGCTCATAGAAAAAATTAAGTAATTGAAATATTAAATTGAATTTTGGTTGCACAATGATTGGATTTGAAGTAAGCAAATCTTGTAAAATCAACTAATAATGTTGTAATAAAAAATCATCTTTGATTTGAATGTTCTCGAAAAATGTATGAAAAAAAAATCTTCTGAAACCTTATTATATTCTTGTTTTGTTTTTTGTTTTCTTTCTGTTATGTTTCACACACTCTGCAATCCGCTTCTCATTGTATGTACAAAATCAGCAATGCCTTAGGTAAAACGAATTGAAACAAAAGTAAATGTGTACGTTTCAAAGAATCGTTATAAATAAATCTATTGACCATTTCACGGTGTTTGTTTGTTGTGTACATTAACGAGTAAATTTCTCTTATCAAAATATCACGCGTGAACTTGTTTAGTATTCGGAAATAAGTCTATGTGGTGTTTTGGTTAAAGTCGTTACTTTAGGTATTTCTCTCTATTTATATTTAGTAACACTTTATGCTAGTAATTAGAATAATGATGTTGGGCTTAATGATTATAATTATATTCTTAAAGCATCATAGCGTACAGCAGGCCAAAGAAGACAGCCCACATTAACACAATCCCATGCATCTTATATATAGGACTCTCACCATCTGCAATTTTTCTAGCAACAAACTTCAATGTTTCATCTAATAAAACTACAGGAATTGAAAATTTCATCACAGTTATCCATTCCTCCGCAGACAACGGTGTTACTTGGAAAACGGTCTAAATAAAATAGAATTGAAGAAAAGAATTGTTTTTCATATAGTATTATCGCATCATCGTCGTTATTTTTGAGATCTACTTACAGAGAGGACTTCAACGTATAGAATGACAAAGTGAAGAGTGAAAGAAAGTGCCATTGAACCAATCAACCACAGATTGCACCATGGAGGCATTGTGATGAGGGACTGGTTCTCGGACAAGCTAAGCGAGAATAAAATATAGTATTTCAGTATAGGTAAGCAAATTATAACTCAGGACACCAACCTGTTCATGGCGTTCAACATTTCAATGGTCACAAGCACGGATAGGGCCATGGTCATGGCATGTGGATCGCTGAAGATCTTGCAATCGACGCCCTTGAATTCGTCGCCACCACCCAAGCAGGCCAGATGATGAGTGAGTTGCCAGTATGTTAGGTTGGGTCCTTCTGCGGAGAAGATGAACCACCAGGCAGCGGCACCAACAGTAGCTGCACCGACGTAGAAACCAATAGCCATGTAACTGAAGATGAGAAGAAAAGTTATTTGCAAATTCAAAAAGACATATGCAGGCAAATTGAGCGAAACAACAGCTGTAAGTCATATAAAATAGAATTCAGTTCTTTAGGAAGGTGAGTCAGCTGTTGCTTCTTATAATCTGGCTAATAAAATGTCCAACCGGAAGAACAGCCATCCAGAAATTAAACCTTCGTCGGCTTTCCTTGGTGGTTTCTCCATGATATCCAAATCAGGTGGGTTGAAGCCAAGAGCTGTGGCTGGTAGACCATCAGTGACCTAAATAAAAAGTATATTTATTAATGAAAATATATATATATATATTTATAGGTTATAGTAAACATACCAGGTTGACCCACAGGAGCTGAACTGGAATCAAAGCTTCGGGCAGACCAAGAGCAGCCGTCAAGAAAATGGAAACAACTTCACCAATGTTGGATGAAATGAGATAACGGATGAACTGTTTCATGTTGTTATAAATAGCGCGACCTTCCTCAACAGCGGACACAATGGAGGAGAAGTTATCATCAGCCAACACCATTTCGGCGGCAGATTTGGCTACAGCAGTACCAGAGCCCATGGCAATACCGATTTCGGCCTTCTTCAGAGCTGGAGCGTCATTGACACCATCACCTGTCATGGCGGAGATTTCGTTCATGCCCTGCAAGAACTCAACAATCTTTGACTTGTGCTGGGGTTCCACACGGGAGAACAGACGGGAACGAGCAACAGCGGCCTTTTGTTCAGCAGGTGACAGATCATCAAATTCACGTCCAGAGTACGACTTTCCACTGGTATCTTCATCCTCAGTGAATACACCAATACGACGGCAAATAGCTTCGGCAGTAGCCTTGTTATCACCAGTGATAACAATAACGCGAATACCAGCAGCGCGGCAACGAACAATGGCATCCATAACTTCCTTACGTGGAGGGTCCAACATACCGACGACGCCGACAAAGGTCAGATTGACTTCATACTGATAGAACTTAGTAGAATCACCCAAATCCATCTCATCAGGACGCATTGGACTATCTGCAACGGCAAGGGCCAAGCAACGCAGGGTATCGCGTCCAGTACCGTACTGTCCAGTCAGATTCAAGATCTTAGTCTTAAGAGCAGAGGTCAATGGCACCTTGCTGGTACCGACACGAGCGTGAGAGCAACGTTCCAACACACCTTCTGGGGCACCCTTGACAAACAATTTGGGGCCAGTGCCAAGGCGAGAAGCCTTCAGTGGTGTACAGTAAGAAGACATAGATTTACGATCGCGAGAGAATTCCAGGGTGAATTCCTTCTTCCACTTGGTTTCGATCTCACCACGGCAAGCAATAGCAGCCGAGCGGCGATCCAATCCAGATTTGTTAACATTGAAGGAGTTCAGTTTCTCGGCCAACACAATCAAGGCAGTTTCAGTGGCCTCGCCGACCTTCTCGAATGCCTGTTTGAATTCATTGTAATCAATGGCGGAGTCATTGCACATAATGCAAATGGTGGACAGTTCCTGCAGAGCATCGTAGTCGCTGGCCTTAACGCGCTGGCCACCAAGGAACAGCTCGCCAATGGGTTCGTATGTGGAGCCAGTCAGTTCAAACTCCAGGAAGCTGCTATCGCTACCCTCGACCTTATCGAAGATGAACATACGGGAGACAGACATCTGATTTGTGGTGAGTGTGCCGGTTTTATCTGAGCAAATGACGGATGTGCAGCCCAAAGTCTCGACAGATGGCAGAGATCGGACAATGGCGTTCTTCTTGGCCATACGACGTGTGCCCAAAGCCAAGCAAGTGGTGATGACAGCGGGAAGACCCTCGGGGATGGCAGCGACAGCCAAGGCGACAGCAATCTTGAAGTAGTAGATAGCACCCTTGATCCAGGATCCACCGTGGGCGGGATCGTTGAAGTGACCAATGTTGATGGCCCAGACAGCGACGCAAATGATGGAGATAACCTTCGACAATTGCTCACCGAACTCATCCAGCTTCTGTTGCAGTGGTGTTTTGATTTCTTCAGTTTCTGACATTTCAGTACGGATTTTGCCAATAGCAGTGCTAAGACCAGTACCAATGACGACGCCGCGAGCCTTGCCAGCAGCAACATTTGTACCGGAGAACAAGATGTTCTTTTTGTCCTGGTTGACGGCACGGGGATCGGGGATGGCCTCGGTGTGCTTGATGACTGAGACAGACTCGCCGGTAAGGATAGACTGGTCAATTCTGAGTGTTGTCGAATAAATGTGAGTAATACGAATGTCAGCAGGAATCTTGTCGCCGACAGACACCTCAACCAAGTCTCCAGGAACAATTTCTTTCGCTCTAACTTTTTGGATACCAGACTTATCTTGGCGAACTACTTTGCCCATTTCGGGCTCGTATTCTTTGAGTGCTTCAATTGCTGATTCGGCATTTCGCTCTTGCCATACACCAACGACAGCATTTGCTATGAGAATAAGTAAAATTACTAAAGGTTCTACAAATGCAGTGAACGTGTCTTCGTGTTCTTCAAACAGCGCTAATACCTGGAATGAAATAATGGGAAATTTACTGTAATATAAATTTAATAAAGACTAGATTAGACTAAACTGAAACCTTAAGCCAACTCCCATCGTATGGAAGTTTCGTACAGAAGCAAACCGATGTTTATAAGAATTAACTATATAGTAGAGGGAAAATACATTGGGTACACACAGACTAGCTTCATAACAGATTTTCTCAATCTCAATCACGTATATATACATTAAAAAAAAATAAATAAACAAGTTTCTTTGCGGTTAGAACTTAATAAATAAATAATATATATATATATAATATATATATATAATGAAACCAGATAAGTTAGCAATAGAACTTACAAATGATATAATGGCTGCCAAAAGCAAAATCTTCACCAGAAGATCGTCAAACTGCTCTAAAACTAATTGCCAAATACTCTTTCCTGGAAAAATAAAATGATTAATATATTAGGTATTATGAAAGACGTCAACTTAAGCCGTTTACGATCAGGTAAAGCCCATCAACACGTACCTTCCTCTGTCGGCAATTCTGAAATGATACAAAAAGTAGAAATTTGTGTTAGAAAAAACCAAGAGATTTTCAGGTGTATATAGTAGCTATCATCATCAATGCTTATGCTTACCATTAGGTCCATATTTTTTCTGGTTGCTCTTGATCTGATCAAGGGTTAAGCCGCGTTCAGCGTCTGTACCAAAGAAATTCAAGCTTTGTTCGACGGTTTTCGAGTGACCGTCTTCCATTTTGAATTGTTATCCTTTGCGCACAACAATCTTAAAAAAACAATGTAATAATTTGATTATTAAACATATTATGTTAATGTAAAAAAGTTGAAATTCTATAAAACTAAAACAAGACTGAAGAGTCGGCACAGCTCTAGGCTAGGAGAACTCCAAAGTAGTGGCATGCTGCCATTACACATATTTCGAAACTTTCATCTCTCTCAATATATAAAACCATATATATGTATATATATATACTATATATTCACAATCATACATCTACACAGCACGCACAGGCGCTGCTAACTGCGCACTTGATGCAGGTGAATATGAATAACTGCGTTGTTTATAGTCCAATCATTAAGAAAATTTCATGGCAATGCCAACCGAATGTTTGTAAATATATACTAAAGCAACACAATTATACCTTTAAATTATGAGCATAGAGGTTTACAAAAATCGTATCTATATGCCAGACGTAAGCCTCTATACCAATTGAGATCTCTTTCTCTACCTCTCTAATCTGATCTGAGAGCTATGTTTGACTTTGCGCCACTTTCTCTCACTCTCTCTTGGTACAGACGATCGACTGACCGTGATCTAGAATAAATTTACTTTATGTAGTCGTAGATACGTTTCTTCCGCTGTTTTATAAACTTTTCCTGTTGATTCACTTTTTGACAATGGCTAAATGCGTTTTAATTGTTTCGCCTGTTTTTATGAAGGTATCTGCTAATCGCACTTGCTTGATTGTGAGGTTAATGACTCTTAAACGGGCCATTAAACTGTGTCTTGTATGAAATATGTATTGCTGATCTATGAAAGCATGATTAGGCGTGAAGAATATTTGGGTCTAAATCAATCGGAGTTGATTGTGTTTTTCTAAAGATTATTTTATAGGAATTGCGACTCTGTTGAGTAAGGAAAAGGGTTTTGGTTGGGTTAAAGATCTACATGTTATATGTTTTTATGATCAGATCAGATCAGATCACTATATCATATATATAACATGGAAGTATAAGTTGTATAGTACTTTAATCTTATATTAAAGCAATTTACTTTGCATTCTATCTATTTATCGGTAAAATGTGAACAGATTGTCTAAATACTCGGCAAATGCATATGTTAACTCAGGTACTTAATCGACGACGTGTTAAAGATAGCTAATTTTCCAAGTTTTCTATATACATATAATCACCCACACATGGCCAGATCGAAATTGTCGATAATATTCAACCATATCACACACATATATACATATATATATTCCTGCATGTGTAGATGTAAATGCGTACACAAATTCTACCTGGCAAGAGCTGCTTACAGATAATTATTTCTCTCTCTACAATGAGCACATAACTGTATCTGTATGTGTATATCTATGATAAGAAAATATCAAGAAAGATCAAGAACTACATTGGGAATTACGAATAGAATCACTATTATGAAATATAAATATAGATAATTGAGACTATAAGTACATTACAGCATACAGATGGATAATCGTGATATTATCAAGGAGATTCCAGATAAGAAGAAACTAAAACAGTATTTAGCACACACACAACACACGCGTACTTTTGCATGTTTGTATACTCTAATTTGTTCACACATTCACATATCTGCATACACACACATACATACATATGCATGTATAGTAGAGACACGTGTGTTTATTTGTAGGAATAGCTTCACATACACATTGAAGTGTGTGCGCGAACAGACCCATACACATTTGTACAAACTACATATAAGAATATAAATTACAACTTATACTTATTTCTTTCAATACCAGTGAGTTGAAATTATGTGTTTTGTAGCGTCGACTTATGAGATTCACACACGTGTCACTTTTGCCCAACTAATACAATATTTGCAATCGGCATACATATATACATTTATTTACAATCATTCAAGTGCACGATTTAAGTACTTTAATTTTTTCTACAGCCAATATTTATGTGTATATTTTAGGTGGCCATTGCGCATTCCTTGTTCTAATTATATATGTGTACTATTACAAGATTGCACTTTTAGGCCGTGCTTTAATACATTTTCCGGCGTATTGGCAACTATGACATGACAATTTCGAATACAGGGCTGCTTGTAATGTTCATAAATATATCGATAAGAAATGTGTGCACATTGTAATTACTCACAAACTAGTGTTCAGAGCTGCTAATTTCGATTTTTTCTTATTTTTTTTCGTGAAGAGAAATACTAAAACAAGGAATATACATATATAAAATCATTATTGTGTATCATTATCATGAACAATTGAAAATATATCCATTTATTCACTTAAATGCACATTTATATGCTAGTAAATTGCAACGAACAACAAATCTTTGCAAGGCGATCGGAATCTATCTCTGTTTCTAACATAGCATTGTTTCCTACTACTATTAAGTAAAACATAAAGTTTAAAAATAAATAGCTGCTGTGGAAAATTTCATAAGCAAAACTAAAACGCATAACCTATTGTATGAGTATCGATCGATACAGGCCTTTTTAGCTGCCTACCGATATTGACAAGGTCGATATTATTTGATAGCGTAGCCAGTAGGTTCAAAAGATCGTGCCATCCCTAGCTCATAAAATGAATCCAAGCTTGTCATCTCTATTTTTCAATTTCTTTGGCGGTTCTCTTTACGAAAGGCAGAAAATGAACTAATCTTCATTTATTGGTTATTAATTTCAGTAGACTGAAACTGAAATAAATGAACTTTGTATTTTATATCTTATATTTCTATACATATGAGCATCTACAAGATTATTTGTCTCTCTTTCACCTGTAGCCACACAAAAGTCCCCGTCGCTTGCTATGAGTTATGCAATACAGTGTCAGTCAATAATCGGACAACATCTCTTTGTCTCTTTCTCTGGGTTTGGTGCTCTCGACAATATAATTTGCGAGCTATTAAAAATAAGAGCTATCCACTCACTAAAAATTCTATTTTTCTTTCTCGAATTTAGCACTCGCCGTTTCGCAATTCCACTTTTATCACTTCTGTGATCGATAGTTATTAATGGTTAATGTTTACATTTCAATAATTGAATATACAAATCAAGTATGGTCATCCAATTATTATTATTTTTCATATATAGATATGTATATATATGTGTATGTGTGTGTTTGTGTGTTTGCTTGAACAAAACTTATTTTTATTGCTTAAGCTAAAAATCCCAGATTTCGTATATATATGTATGTACTTATATTCGTTTATATTCATGTCACATCAAGATTTTTGAATTTGGTCATGCCCGCACCTTCTACAGTTTATTAGTTTAGAGCTTTTTCGAAAGGCGTATTACCAGCAAATTTACATTGAACTGGGGACGAGGAACTAGAGACCTAGAACTTTTATAATTAGAATAACTAATTGTTGAAATAGTGAATTATCTATTAGGATTCGTTAAGGATATATTGAAGTTACTATATTTATCTTCTTTTCATAGAATTTTCACATTCCGCTTTCAGCCCGTATTCTGTGAGGTAATACGAATTGTCTATTTCAGTGTGGCACATACGCTGCCAAAATATCATAAATTTCGTATAATAGGCGCAAAAGTTATTCAGGTATATATATATTTTCTAAAATTAAAAAGAAATTCTGTTTTATGACAAATTGTCGAGGCTTTCTAGTGGGTATCTCCGAGTCGATCCACTGCTAATTAGATATTTTTCAAAGAGCTGTATTGATGCCAAGTACAGTGTATATCGGCTAAGTGCGCAAATTTTTGAATTTTTACAAAAAAAAACTGTTCTTATATATATATATATATATATATATATATATATATATATATATTAAATAGTGCATATGATGTATAATATATATATATATGTGCCCAGAAATCTGTGTATATATGTATATGTAAAGCGATGTAAACAGGCAGCCCTTGATACAAATATTCACTGTATTTACGCGCATGTATGTATGTATATCTGTATGCATGTGTTGTACACGTGCCCATCTATATATACATACACACTTACTTATATATGTACTTAAGTACATATACTTCTGCACGTGTCTATATGTATAAGTTGTAGTGTTTAAAGAGTATATTATACATATATGTATATATAGATATATGTATATATGAATGTATAATATGCGACAAATATTTCTAAGATATTTCGCTGAATAATGTATAATTGTACATCCCCAAATATATAGACACACATATATATACATATGTATATATATGTATATATATACATACATACACCAATACATATACTTATTTCGGGCTATACAAGATTTTACCTAAAAATAGACGCTTAGCTACCGATGTTCTTACACACCTACATAGCTACAAACATACATGTATACAGACGTACATATAGCCATATGCATGCATGTGTGTGTGTGTTTAGTTTACGTATATAAG
Organism: Drosophila peninsularis; assembly: GCA_035047485.1. Lineage (NCBI taxonomy): Eukaryota > Metazoa > Arthropoda > Insecta > Diptera > Drosophilidae > Drosophila > Drosophila peninsularis. The sequence continues at coordinate 921,225 of JAWNPN010000035.1, forward strand.
AACTTTACACACACACATGCATACATACAAACTTAGAGAACTGTAAGTTTCTGCACACTTACATATGCAAACATACATACATATAAGCTTGTGCACACTCTAACGGTACACATACAAATGCTAATACATATTTACATATGTATGTATGCCTGCATGTGTGTATGTACTTACAGCAGCATTAAAAATGTTTTATTTATAATTTTCTGTAAAATGGGATTTTCTTTATGTGTCTTTCTCTGCTTTTCTCTCATTTAGATAACAAGAAATGTGTTGCATAATCAACGGTTCCAATCAGGCACGGGCACACAGACAGAGGCACACACACACACTGTCATACATATATACGTTTATTTTTTACATTTATAAATTCAAAAATTTATTTATGTATCGCCAGCAACTACATATAGAAAATTTTGCTAACAATTTTTATTTTTTTGGCAAGGCTGAGTGGCTGTGTGTGTGTGTGTGTGTGTATGTCTGTATATCTTCATATATATTTTTATATTCATTTTGGTCTTCACTTTAATATCAAAATTTTGACCGTGGTCAAAGTAACAGGTGCATAAGGTTATGGATGTACATATATATCAATATTTGCAAATACCTTACATATATACAGACACATGTATGTGTATATATATTTAAATATGTATGTATGTAACGGGTAACTTCCTCTTCAAATAAATTTAGATAATTTTTGGCTTTTTTATGAATGTTAAAACGTAAAACTATTTTCATACATATATGTGTGCATATATAAATATATATACATATGATATATAATGTGTGTATGTACATATGTATAAGATGTGTGCGTGTGTGTGCACTTGTATTATGAGTGTAGAAATATTTCAAATGTAATTTTTGTATTACATTTTTCTTTCATTAAATAACTACACGATAACACTTTCAAAACACCAACTTCGATCGATATATATGTATGTGTATATATAAATACATATGAAATATACATAAATATATATAGATATATGGTTATATATGCTTTTGGGCACATGTATATGTGCGCGGGTTTTTTCCAATTTCAAAAATGTTTTTCATTTTATTGCATATTTTCAATACTGTTATTAACATACACACACTATGCATGTATGTATGTAGGTAACTTTTCAAACTTTTTTATATACATTTGGATTTTGGATTTTGGTTTTCGCTTTCCTTTTGGTTAACACTAATTGAAAATTGATTTGCTCGAGCAACAAAACTTACAATTTAATTCTAAAACAAAAATCGTCGTATTATATAATAATAATTGAATTTTTTAGTCAAAAGACCAAGAGCTAACACAAAGATCGCGCTATTATAACGATCAACGGCAACTGAACGCAAGGAGAACGCTGCCTGATGAGAGTGTCTATTTGAATTACAAAATTCATATATTTTGGCAAAATTCCCAAAACTAGATACACTCTCTATTTTGGCCTGGGAAAATACTTTTAGCACGCATCAACTTTTAAGCAATAACCATGCAACGGAGTGTGTGTGTGTGTGAGTGTGAGTGAGTGAGTGTATTTGTGTGTATATATAAGTGTGCGTGTGTGTATACATTGATAAAATGAATGAATTTAAGTAGCTGTGTATTGGGGGGCGGCTTGTGCATACAAAAATTTATAATTGACAAGAAAGGTGTATGAGAATATATATATAAGATATATATATAATAATAATTAGTTTTTATATATATATGGCAAGCGAATTACGTTAAAAGAATTTTTAAAAAACATACCAAATTATTATTGTTATATTGCTCTATGGTTGTTAGTCTATTCTAAATTCTGGGTCTACGGTACGATGACTATACGCCATATCTGGGATTTGAGCCCGCTTGTGCCATTATTGGCTCACTTAGGCAACTCGTCTACCTGTATATACATCTATATATTATATATAAAAAAAAAAACAACAAAATTATCTAATTCATTTTTCTAGTGCACAATTCTAAAATTATATTTCATGACGCCTAGAAACACCCTTAAGTGCCCATAAGTTGAGATTATATCTTTATTTTAGATGATAGATAAACTTAGGATTGTAAAACATTTCAATATAAGAAAAATACTATGTATAATAATATATAAAATATTAAATACTGACATGTCAGCTCAGTTAGCTTAACGACACACAGAGAGTTGGGCATATTCATATAGATGGTATAGATAGATAGATCTGCGCGCATGTATGCCTAGCTAACATATTGTAGATAACTGTATGACAAGTATCCGGGTCGAGATCTGGGCGAGTGTTTTCATGTTTTCGTCGTTTTAGCCAAAAGGTCAGTGCCTGTGCCACTTAAAAACAGTTTAGCTATATACCCATATATTTATCTATAAAGTTATATATATATATATATGACAATGATAATCAAGAATATATATCGCATATAAATATTCATACGCAAATATATTGTATAATCACAAATATTAGACTCGCCGAAAATTTAGAAATTGATTTCACAGTCTTCTCAGTAAAGTTAATTCAGCTTGGAACCTATATACATAAATTCTAATAATCGGTGATAGTCGGTCATATGTTATTTTAATTTTTAAATACTGTTTTACCAAGTACGATGCTTGAGAGGTTATAGAAGATGAGATGATATATAATAAATATTAATATACATATATAAATATAATTTTAAAAAGGTCTCTGATCGCAGATAGTATAGTTAATCTGATCTAAGTTATGATTTTTAAATAAAGTATAGTGTATAACGGTCAATATATTTAAATTTATAATTTCAGCTTTTTTCTAAGCATAATTTAATTTTGACAGTATTCTATTATGGTAGATAAAATGGCCAATAACTGATAATCAAATGCAAGAACAATCCAGCTCTATTTTTTTTAATCCATTTGCATCGATAAAATTAGAGGATAAAACAAATATCCCTAAATCTACGACAGTCCCGTGGTGCGATCAACAGATATCAAGCAAAATGCTTAAATAATTAATTATACGCAGAGTAGCGTAGCAAACGCGCCATGTTGAGGGAGTTAATGTTTCTGAGAAATTTTATAAAATAAAATATTATCACTTTAAAAAAGCTATATAGTTTTTAAGTCTTGTTTTCTTCTATTTTTACATAAACTGTTCACAATGAACTAACGTGGAAGCGAAATAATCGATAAATTTGCGATAGACACATAATTATTTGTTATGTGGCTAACCACCCAAAGGGCAAACAAAGTAGTGAAAACGTTAGCGATGAACATAACAGAAGTTTAGGATAGAGCTCCGTCTTTAATATTCACTTATTTTAATATATTTCAGATTTATTATTTATTTAATTCTGATACGTTTTATATACATATGTGCTCACATTGCTTGGATGTTTGGCATAATTATTCAATCTCAAAATAACTTTTATTTTCACGCTAATATAAAATAATAAAAGGTTTTATTAATTGTTTAGTTCTATATACCCTATATAATTAATTATTATTGAATTTTTCATTCACATACCACGCACATTTTTTTTTGTGTATTCTTGGCATCTCTAGAAAAACGATAAATTCGTATTGTAAAAACTATCGATTGTAGTACATCTCTAGGTTGATACATAAAATAAAAATACATAAAAGTGAGTTTTTTAGTTATTGAAGAAAAGTTAAAAATCTGATTAGTTTTATAATGTGGCAAGTCAAGGCAATTAATGAGCTCAGCTGTCCACTTAATATATATGATTAATAACTAGTGGAATTTTACACATATGTGTAATCAAGGTAGATTTATATACTTGACATTGCCTCTAAAAATTAATGAAGTTCATATACCAAAGGAAAATTTTGCATTTTTATGATATCAAAAAATATACCACAAACAAAATAAATGCGATTTTCTATTTAATCGAACATTGAAGATCTTGTGTATTCATAGATACATAATTATATATAGTTCCTTGTGCTGAAAAAGACGTGTAACACGTCTGACCTTTCAATCCTTAAAAAGTTAAAACCACCAAAAAGAGAAAAAAAAAACACAAAAAAAAGGAAAGAAAAAACGTTAACAGATAAAATAAATTTGAATAAATCGTTGCATGATTGACTTCTATGTAGACATTTCTATAACACACCAATATATACATACATACAAACACACTCGTACAAATATGTATATACGTAGATATATATATGCGCGACACATATGTAAAGATGAGTATACATATGCGAATACATATTTATGAAATTTATTTATGTATTCATGCACGCATATCTATAATTTTAATATATATAAATGGACGTATATCTATCAGTTTAATATTCTGTTAACATTTTCATTCCTTTTATTCAATAAGTACCTACATTTTAAATATATATGAGTACATATCTATATATGTATATACGAAAACTACATAACTCCTTTTAAGATATGCATATACAGATATTTATATATACATCAAATTATTAATTCATATATATTATATACATATGCATATGTATATATATAATATATGTATGTATGTATGTGTATGTACATATGTGTGTGAATGCGCAAAACAAACCCACTCTTCACCTGTTACACGGCACTGGACTGACTTGTGCCTTAGCATCGTTTAGATAACTCAACAGTTATATAGATACAGATACATTTGTATCTACATAAATATGTAAATATGAAAAAGAATATATATCTAAAAAGTGCTATTATATGAAATGTCATGAGGCTTACCCATGCGAACAGCCAATCAACTATATATATATATATGTATATATTTTTATAGGAATATCTTTAATCCCTGCAAACATGATTTATGTGGCACATTAATTGCCAGCCTCTATTAAAATGGTGTAAAGAGCTAACTAACGGTTTAGGTATATTTCAGTCTTTCAAATTTTGGTAATTCTTGTAAATTCTGGCTTGAATTCAATTTAAATGTAATTAAAGTAGAGCTAAAAGTGAATTGGAAATTAGAATTTAGAACACTAACGTACAAACATTTGTATAGAGTTATCAGCTTTGCGCAGGCTTCAGGATATTCGCTAGTCGGTCACTCCCTGCATACTTGTTGAATTTTTCTTTTTAAAAATTCCAAGCGTGAAATTTATACAGAGAAATGAGAAGCTATGAAATTATTCTTTTTTTTTACTAGTTAAAAAACAAAAATTTCAAACCTCAAACATTTAATTTAGCCTCTAGACTTGATGCAAATAGTGTAGCAATTTGATTGTTCCTTCAAATATAATAATAATGAGAATATTTATGAATAATAATTCATAAATAATGAGATTTAGTAATTCTTTAGAAATATTTGGTTTTAGGTGTGTTTATACAAATTTAAAATACTACTGATATTAATATATATTTATGTTGATATATAAAACTTTCGCTGTTGATTCAATTTAATTTAATTTTTTACGTTGATGCAATTAAGCAAATGCTCAGATTGTATGTTAAAATTAATGATTAATATTAATTATATATACATATATACCATATATATATAAAAGATTTTTAAAAAAGCTAAATTTATCTACAGATATGCCTTCAATTAATTTTTTTTTTTTTGGTATTAATTTTTTACAATTAATTTTATACTAGATTTGATCGTTTTAATATAAAAGTATTTGTTTTTTTTTTTTTAATTTTTCAAATACATATTTATATATATCATATAAAATTAAATTAAATTTGTAAAAGAAATATTTAGTAGATAGATTACTAAAAATAAAATTCTAAACAATATAGAGAGTGATTAATATATATAGCTTAAGATTAGTCTAATTATTTATAGTTTGATTTTAATAATTGAAGTAATACTTATAATTTTATATTCTTTTTTTTCATATATAGATTAATCATAAGCAATCGAAAAGTGAGGATATCTGAACGCAAGGTCGTCGGAGCCGCACTTTTGAATAGCATTAAAAGAGAGAGAGAGAGAGAGAAACCAAATTGCGTAAATAATACGAAGACTCTGTTATACTGGAGCAAAACGGAGAAAGTACTAGGGGTGCAGAGTCCCCCGACGCCAACCAAGAAAATCGAGCGACGTGTTGGTGGACTCCGTGGACTGCTATGGGTTGCTTTGGCTCTCCCACTTCAAAACAGTCTGATGTCAACTCGGAGGATTCGAAAAGTCAAAAGCGAAGAAGCGATGCCATATCCAGGCAATTGCAGAAAGATAAACAGCTTTACAGGGCAACGCACAGGTTGCTCTTGCTGGGAGCGGGTGAGTCCGGTAAATCAACTATAGTCAAACAAATGCGGATATTGCACGTCGATGGATTTTCTGAACAAGAGAAAAAACAGAAAATTGATGATATTAAAAAAAATATTCGTGATGCTATATTGGTAAGTCCACATCGGAATACATAACAAATTATCCATTTTCTTATCACTACAATTTCTTAAAACTGGACTTATTTAAAAAGCTTTTATTCGATCTGGTTAGTTGTAAGTTATAAAGAGATTGAATGAGTTGAAATACTAAACAGGAACATAATGAAACCTAATGCCATAAGATATGAAAAGAATAGATATAATCGAAAAGTGAAAACTGGGAATATTTATACAGATAAAGCTTGAAATTATTATTTTTATATCTTCCTCCTCTCATCTCTATCACATAATAATCTTTAGAGTGGGGCTCTTGAATCCCTCTTTGGTATTTGGGTTAACAATATGCAAGCCAATACGCTATCATGGTTGTTGGGAATGACTGAATGCCTTATTTGTTTTATGTTTTGAAATATTTCATTCGCATTTTTTATTTTGTTTTTTGAAGCCCCACTTAACTCCTAACCAGAGGCTTTCAATGGATTATATAAATCGGGTCGCTGGGCAGACCAATCTAAAAATATTAAACTGCAAGTGCATAGGAACGTGTTATCCTGATAAGAATGTTTATAACTAATACTTTTTTCAAATGGCAAACATTTTTTGCAATTTTCCAAAAAAAATGACAGAAATTTTTATATAATATGTAAGTATTTTTTATAATTTATCCTTAAAGTAGCTGTGAGAGAATTATTATTGTTTAGTTTTTGTTTATCCATTTAAAGGGAATATACATAGCTTTAAATTGTATCTATTTAGCATAATTATTATATAAATCAAGTTTCTGCCTGAAGACTCTTAAGGCAAAGGCAACAAACATCAAATAAAAAAAAACAAATGAAGAAATCCTTTTAAATAAAATATTCCATCTAACGTAATTTGATATTAATTTTATATGAAAGCTGCCAAAGAAGCTTTAACAGTTGATCAACTAAACTAAGAGAAACTAACTTGTGATATTATATCATTCTGCGATAACCTTCCTCACCTGATTCGCTGTCCGTCTGTCTGAATGCTTGATCCTTGAATATTATATAACTTATCTATATTATAGTTATAAGAAGAACCAAGAACTTTATAACTTTTTGAGATTATATCGAGAGTTTCACTAACTTCCTTAAGTAATTAGGCTTTAGATATAAGGTTGTAGTTGATTGAAATAGATTACCCTGAATACTCTTTCTGTCTAACTACTCATCTCGCTTCCTTCTGGTAATGGTATCGCAGTTTTGTGTTGTGTCGTATGCGGGCTACTATTCTTGTAGCTGATTGATGTTTTTGATATCTGGCCAATACGGGACAGCTATATTGTTTTCCAACAAGTTTCTGTACTTGCCTTGCAAGTACAAGGACTTATCTTCCTCTATCTAAACTTCAGTAGAGCTCTTTGACTTATTTATAGTTTTCCTTTACAGATTACACCAGAACTTAAATATGTCCCAATTAACAACCGCTTAACTTTTAGTCCGCAAACGTAAACATTAATCTATTTTAAGTGTAAATTTACCAGATCGAAATAAAAACTTTGAATCATACATTATATAAATGCTAATGTTGACTATCTGTTATTTACAGACTATTACTGGAGCCATGAGCACACTAAATCCACCTGTAGCTTTAGAAAAGAAAGAAAATGAACCCAGGGTGGAATACATTCAGGATTACGCCTCTAGTAAGTCTACCATATATGTAATATATATACCTTAACTATACTATACTGTAGTTTGCTATAGATTCAATGTTATGTAGAGTTAAAGTTGAAGAACAGATATCAATATACTATTTAAAATTATCTTATTCCCTATTCCAGGTCCTGACTTCAACTATCCTCCAGAATTTTATGAACACACAGAAGAACTATGGAAAGACAAAGGGGTCCTTCAAACCTATGAGAGGTCAAATGAATATCAATTAATTGACTGCGCAAAATAGTAAGTAAAAGTCGACCTTCTGTAGAGCTTAGGATCTTATATAACTGTGTAATTCCTATTTCTGTTTTGATTGATGTGATGTGCACCGAAACTGTTTTTGAATAACTTTAACTTAAATATTACTCTTTTATCTAGCATAATAAGTTTAAAGCCAAATTAATGTGGATTATGCGGTAAATGGATCGTAGACATTATTTAGATATTTGTAAGCGCCTCTTTGGAGTGAGTGAGCTAGAAACGTAAATGCTTTACCCCAAAATAACTATGCTGTAGTCGGGTATATTCGCTTGCGTAATACGCTAATAATTTGGAAACAGGAATTCGGGCGCAAGAATTCCGACTGCAAGAAGACAATGCATAAAGCTTTTAGTCTTAAGAGAGTATGAAAATATAGAAAGCGAGAATAAAATTGTAAAACTTAAGATATTTTTGGAGAATTAATTAAAATTCTCTTTCTCTTGATTGATATATAGTGAATCGCTGCCTGGCTAAAGTACTTTTATTCGTATGTTGTAAAGAGAAATCTTAAATAAGATTAGATTTAACAATGCAGCAAAGCTAACTATATATAAATAATATTCTGATTATATGTAATTGCAGAAATTTCAATATTTACATTTAATTTCCTCTTATTTATTTTTGTTATTTAGCTTTTTGGACCGAGTTAGCACAATTAAGAATCCAAATTACACCCCCAATGAACAAGATATTCTTCGGTGCCGTGTTTTGACTTCTGGAATATTTGAAACAAGATTTCAGGTGGACAAAGTTAATTTTCAGTGAGTTCCCCTTAAAATGTTGTATCCCAAATTCCTTATTTGCTAATTTCTAAAATTTCCTGCCTTAATAGTATGTTCGATGTGGGAGGACAGCGCGACGAGCGTCGAAAGTGGATTCAATGTTTCAATGATGTAACTGCTATAATCTTTGTAACGGCATGCTCAAGTTATAATATGGTTTTGCGTGAGGATCCCACTCAAAATCGGCTTCGTGAATCCTTAGACTTATTTAAGAGTATTTGGAATAACAGGTATATAAAGTAATTTATAAATGAAATGCATTGTTTTAATCTAAATTTGTTCCATAGATGGCTACGCACAATTTCTATTATACTTTTTCTAAATAAGCAAGATTTGTTAGCAGAGAAAATTAAGGCTGGAAAAAGTAAATTGTCGGAATATTTTTCCGAGTTTAACAAATATCAAACGCCAAGTAAGTGAATTACTAAACTAAATTGGAATATTACAATCAAAATTAAGGAATATTAAAACTAGAGTCCGCGTCATAATAATTAAATGAAAATAAAGTTTATAATTAATAAAATACCCTCCCATTTCCCCCTATAGGCAAATATCTTTAAAGCAAACCTAATCATTCGAATTTAAATTTGCATTTGTTTTGCCATTCGACCTAACTATATCTCAATCTGTATAAACTAGGTGACGCAATAATGGAATCTAACGATGACCCAGAAGTAATAAGAGCAAAATATTTTATACGTGACGAGTTTCTGGTAAGCAAACTGAACTCGCATTAGCCAATTTGACTTCTATTAACATCTGATTGATCTTGACAGCGTATATCGACAGCAAGTGGAGACGGTAAACACTATTGTTACCCACATTTTACATGCGCCGTTGACACAGAAAACATAAAGCGAGTTTTTAATGATTGTAGGGACATAATTCAAAGGATGCACCTTCGTCAATATGAATTGTTATAGGTTATCCCTATCGCCGTAATTCAAAAAATAAAGTGAAGAATATATTATTGAATTACTGTTTTAAATATAATTATCAAATGTAATTTGTATTTAAATAGTCCCTTGAAAAACAAAAAATAAAAGCGCTGCATTTAGATCTGGTATGACCTTTCACAAAACTCAACATTAAAGAAGAATAAATAAACATGTTATTAACAATTACAATTGTTTTATTCATATTGCTGTATATATTTACAAATACTTTAGATTTCCCAGTCGCTGTTGAGTATATATATTTATGTTTCTTTTCCTTTCTTCATTCCCCTGACACAAAGCGCATTTGCGTTAATTATAGATGAGTATGCACGTCTAGTCAAAAGGCAACTATACTAGAGGATTCAGTATGCCGAAGCTGACGGAAGCCTTATCGATTTCATCAAAGTTTCTTTTGGTTTTACTCTTCCAGGCGTTCTTGTTGTAGGCCGAGTCCTTTCTGACTAGAGCTGGCCGATTTGCTCGATGCTCGTTGTTGTTGTTGTTGGCTGCCAGTTCCCAAAGGTCGCTCTGTGTATTGAAATCGCGTTGATACTTTGACGCCTGCTGCATAATGTCCTTGAAGACGAAGAGCACTCTGCAAAGGGAAAACAGCACATGTATTTAAAGTAAATTGGTTGGGCCAAGTAGTGGACTTGGCTAGGAAGCATTGATTTATTGGCTAGCTTACCAATATCGTCCTTGCCTGAAGGATTATCACTTACCTCAGCACAAGTTTTCCATCTACGTTCTCCAAGAAAGCTTTTGGCAGCAAGGGAAATTTATAGAATTATATTATAATTTCAGGATAAATATTTTTTAATAAATATATTTAAGCAAATAATATTTATTATTATATTTCCTGAATCTTACACTTTTGCCAAAAATTCATAGTTAAAAGGAAAAGTCAAAAGAAAATATATAAAAATCATTAAAAAATATTTACAGACCGACTAGAAGATACCCTGTGCCATCTATGTTAGTCGACACATATACATATATCGCTATTTCCGCATAGTTTCTATAAAGATCTTAAGAATAGTCCTTAAAGGCAATCAGTATAAACACTTACATATACATATGTATTTTACATAAATTGCTTTATTGCCTTAGATAATTTGTACATTAAAAGTGCATTGGGGGAGAGATACTTATTAATTGACTACATTTCGAGAAGTGGTTCTGGGTCATATTATTAGTGGACTGCTGGTTAGTAATATAGGGATTTCTTGATCAAATGTCCCCCACCGATACTGTCTAGATCGCGCTTCGACTGGCGATTCTTTTCTGCATAAGCTTTCTTTTGGCCCAGCGGCAGGACAGCTAATTTCGAAATCAGATTATATACATTATCGGGCAGGATATCTCTGCTGGACTGTAGAATGTAGTAGCTGCCAAAATTTAACTGTACAGTTGCAGAATCTGAATCAAACGAAAAGGAAACGAAAACAAATTATTTTACAATACAAAAAATATAAAAGGTTTTGAAATTAATAAAATATTAAGTTATACTAAAAATAAGTTATATACATTAGACTAAGATAACTTATGTTATGTTAGGTGGCTAATTAGAAATGTTATTTTAACTTTTTAAAAAAGGAAACTGAAACTGAAATGGGATAGGATATTGAAAAAGGCGGGTTTTATGATTTAAGACTAAAATTAAATATTAAATGATGCAGTAAAAACTTATTTGCAATATTGCAAAATAAATATCAGGTCAGATATGTATGTTGAAAATAGCTAGGCAATGAATTGAAATGTAAAGCCAGTTCTTAGTACTTTAACCAAAATGAAGGAAACTGAAGCAAACTAGAATTGAGACTGTAACAATCAGAAACGAGTCCCAGAGATCTGAGTTAATTTAAGCTTTTCAAGACTTTCAATACAAGAACAACAAAAGCAACGTAGTCAGAGATGAGAACTACAATATCATCTTGTTGCTCGACAGGTGAATAGTGAATAGGAATCTGCAAGACAAACATAACTATAAAGAGAAGCTGAGCACTGCAGAAGGATTATCCATGTGAAGGCGCTCTACAATAAGTCCAATAAGTTAACATCCTCCACATCTAAAAGGTAGAATCAAAGATTAGATTATATTTATAAAAATGATTTCTTTTGTTCTTAAATTTTAAACCAAAAAAAAAAACACTGGCAACAACTTTAAGTAGCCAACAAAATAGACTTTAGGGTAGGGCTTCGACGTGCCAAAGCCCAATTACTAAATATATGTATATTTAAATATATATATATTTTTTCTTTTATATTAAACGTATTTTTAACATTTTTATATATATCACAGTTCAACTTGAGAGCTTAAACAATGCACAAAGAAGTGCCGGGAAAGACTGTTCTCTCCACTTCGACATCTGCTCATTTTATAGCAAGTTATGGAATGGATGAAAGAACAGGGTGTTCACGGCAAAGGAGAATAACGTCATTTGTGGCAGACAAACAGCTAAAAAGCGTGCCCATTATTATTAAGTTAGTTGTGTTTAGATACCCTGGAAGTAGATTCTTCAAGAGGTGCTATGCAGCCTAAGAAAAATATGATTTTTGAGAAAATATTTATGTATTAAAAATATATGCTTTTAAAAATATATATAAATATTTTTAATTGTATATATATGTTTTTGAAATACATAAAATCAAGATCGGAATCAACGGTTAGAGAGATGCACTGTAAAAAATTCCATTGCATAGCATTCAGGGGCGAAATAGTAAGATTTTCGTTGCATGGCATTCAGGGGCGGGGCTGCTGCAGCTGTTGCTGCCAAATATAAGCAAAAATGCTGCTGAAATACCAGGCGAACAGAAGAAGTAGCAGGCTGAAAATGTTAGCTAACAGTGCGTTAACAGAGCACTGATAAGGCATAACATTTATGGCATGGTTGCTGGTAGGAAAGGCATACATTTTTGATTTATTTATTCCGTTTTTATATATATCTCTTTATTATATATTAGCATGTTAGGGTATCTCTTAGTCAAGCTTCAATGCAGTTACAGCTGACTCTGTGGCTTTTCTGCGTCATTTCCACCATATTTCCCGTAATTTGTGGTAAACACTTTAGCAAACAGAGCTTAAGACGTTGGCAAATATCCATTTCGATGTGCACTTCGAATGTGGTTGAAAATAATCTAGTTCAGAAATTTGAAACATATGCTCGCTTATCTCTTTGCTATTTATACTTTATCTAGCAAAGGAGCAAAGGAAAACGAGCTGTAAATCTCACATAGGTAATATAAATAGGAATAATATTATAGATATTGACTTATAGATATAATATAGATATATATATATAGATATATATAGAGTGACTTCACAATAAATCTGGAAAAGTTGAATACTGGATATATCAATATCGATGTAATCCCATATGCTTTAAGAATATCGCTATATACCTTCCTATGAGACCTAACTACATAAGCCATAATATACTACTAGCTACTATTGTTGCTATCTGCTACTATTTGCTATTATTACTACTACTATTTACTACACTGCCTGCTACTATTTACAACTATATGCTGATATCTACTACTATATACTACAATAAGTAGTTAAATGAGTTTCCAATATAAATGTCATTATATCCACGACGCATAGGCTGCACAGATGGCACAGATGATATCCAATATATACTATTATATATTAATATATATTTATATGTATAATATATATATTTATCCAAAGCAAAGTTCAGCGGGAAGTCTACTGGCATTGGCTCCCTTGGCATCCCTTCAGAAACCCACCATTTGCTGCAAAAGTTTCAGGATATAGTAAAAGGCTCTCCAGTCCACTGAGAATAAGTTTTGGCAAATATACAATACAATTTGTTTTTATTTTAGTTTTTAAATACATTTCTAATAGCTCGGGCATCCAAATACCGTTCGATTTCAAATTTGAAATTTCAAAAAAGCACATCAACTTATCTTTATTCGATCACTTAAAAGCACGTACATTAGTTGTGAATACATAATTGATGGAGTTGGGTGTGTTGGCTGCTGGCCTTAGTAAAATATATAAAGATGTTTCTTACAGTGTACAAATATGTTACAACAAATACTCGAACAGCTTAAGGGACTGTCGCCGGAATACAGAGTTCGTGTTAGTTAACAAATGTATAATAAATTCCTAAGTAGTAATGAGAGTGATAAGTTCTGTTCTCTATTAGCCATGATCAAAACAATAAGAACGATACACGCGTCCGCCTCGCGTCCCCCTTGGCTCTTCGAGCCATCCCGTAATGTCACATGCTGCCCTCGGTGCTGCTCGTTGTTCCTTTCGAGTCGCACATGCCGCCCGAGACGTTGTCGTCGCCGCGCACCGAGCCCGACGTCAGTCCTCCAGTAATGCCAGTTAAATTTAATTTGTACTGCAACGAGAAATATATTCAAATAAGTGGGTTCATAGGAGTCAAACAACATAGGGTTTAGTGGTATCTGAGCGGAGAACTAAAGCCATTTACCCATCTTCCCATCAAATTTATGTCAATCTGCCGTGGAATCATTAAGTTAAAATAGTCGAACTAAGCCAAAGACATGTCCTGCTGTCCTCTGAGCCCTGTTGCCTAGAATATATCCGTTCGTTTAGTAGTGAACCAAACCACTTGGTGCTAGCTAGCCAAACTAGCCTACGAACTTTGATGCTTCTACTATTTACTAGTTGCTTTGTGTGGATCAAGTGACATTATAGTGAGGCTTGCAGACATGTGGACAGACATACGGACGCACGCACTAGCACTAGACCAAACTATACTTTGTGAACTGACTATACAGTGATTTAGTTATGGAATATCACTCACCTTATTTGCGCACTCAAAACATTTCGAGACAACTTTGTTTATCACGTTCATAAGGTTTTTCGTTTCCCTTATGACGTGATCAACCTTAACAAACGTCGCAGCTTTGCCGACCGTGTGATCTTTAACAGTAAATTGTAGAGCTTGGACACAAGTCGGCACTCTGTCTAAAATACTTAGAAGATCCTTCTTGTTATCACTTGCAGGTACCTGTAAAGTATATATATACGTAGAATTATATGTAGAGGTAAGCTCTACAAGCCCACACACCTGATATGAAAAATGACGTAAAACTTTATAAAGTCGATTGGCTTCTTCAGCAAAGTATTCAGCTTGTGTAAATAAATCCTGAGTGGTTCTTAGAGAACCGCTGCCCTTGGTAAACTGATACATCAGAAAAGCCATAGCCGACATATTCTTAGCTCGTTTCAAAATATCGTTATCATCTGATAGATCGTCCGTCCACTTCGTTGCGTCGCCATTGTTTTTACCCTCCAAGCCGGAGTACTCGACCATTTCCCTCTCATCCGTCCCAGTGGCGTATGGCTTCGACGATTTCATTGTTGTTTCACACTTCTGGAGGGTCAATAAAAAAGTTAATTAAAAATAATTATTCACATATCTCTTCTATGCTCACCTCCATTTGGGTATCTATGTCCGCCTTGGTTGTGTCCACCGAGGCGAGGATCTTCTTGGCAATCATCGAGATCTCGTTGATCAGCCATTTCCACATTTCCAAAAACGATTCGAAATTCTCATTCGCAGCGCTGCTGTTGGCGTACTTCCAAAGAATCTTCGCGGCAATGAATACTTGAGGGCCGTAGATGCGTAGGTTGATTGCCAAGCATTTGGCGTGCACCTGGAGTCCCTCCGTCGGCGCGATGTGCTGCAGCAGCTTGCAAATGTCGAAGATGTGATCGCAGCAGTCGTGGAACTTCGTCGAGCACTGATTGAGGTTCTCCAGGTCGTGTGCCATGGCCAGGGCGTAGAACGATTTCACAATCTTTTTACACACGTTCAGCGACTCATTGAAGTCGGCGATCTGACTGGACACCGATATGACCAGCTGTTTGCACAGCTCCTGCAGACTTCCCAGCATGCCCAGCTCCGGGTCTCTGCCCTGGATCGGTGCGCCCACGCCTCGATTATCGTGCTGATCCTTTATCAACAGATTCAAATACATCTCAAACTCCACTTTGCAGTTGTCGCAGTAGATGAGTATGGCCTTCCGATGCTCATGGCTTATATAGGGGGAATCTGTGAAATCGTGCGCCTTCTCGAACAACTTGTCAAACGCCACGGAGAGCTCATCTCGCAGGTCGAGACTCTCGTAGGTTAAGTGCTTCTTAAAGTTTGTATTCTTTATCATGTGACTGCCGACGGCCGGAGCCAGATTCTTCTCGCTCTTCCAGTCCTCGTCATCGAACAGAGAATACAGCGCATCCGGATTGTTGTTGCCCTCCTTGTTGCTGTTGCAGTCGTACTGGATCGACTGCAGCTTGAACTTCTTGATCAGGTTGATGATGCGCTTTATCGTCGTGTAGATGCTCTCGTTCTCATAGTTCGAGTTGCAGCGCGCGTTGCGAAAGGCCATGTGCTTCGCCGAATCGAAAATACTATCCTTTATGACGAAGTGTATCAAGTCCATGGCCCGGCGGATCTGGCAGAAGACGGTGTCCCGATTCTCCTTAACTATCACGCAGTCACTGTGTATCAAACTGTTCTTCGACGATGTCAGCAGAATCGATATGGACTTCTCCAGAATTTGGCGGGCCGAGAACATCTGAGCACGCCGCCGCTCCTCCTTGAAGGAGTTGCGATGGTGTCCGGTGAGGTAGGCCAGCTCGATCATCTCGGTGCCAAATATAGAAAACGCGCGCACGAATTCCGTGAAATTCATAACAGACTCCAGCTTTTCTAAGCTCTCCGAGGCCCGCTTCTTTGCTGTGAGCAGCTTCTTCACCACAACAATGTCGACGAGCAGTAAAATTCGCGTTATAGACGACAGCAGCGATCTGGCTGCCAATATAATGGCGCCGTAATCCTTCAAGGGTTCGATATGGTGACGAACCTCCATGCCACTCAGAGGCGAAAGCTCGCACAGCTGCTCAATTGATTTTCCTAAAAAGAAAACACAATCAAATATATAAATATAAATCCAATTGTGTATCGCAGCTGTAAGCTTATATATACATAGTTAGCCAGTTACAGTCTCAGCTGCTTTACCTGCATCTCTCGCCTCTCTGGCCGCCTCATACATATCCACTTTAATATCCGTATTCTCCTCTGCGATTATCTCTCCAATCGTTATAAATCTCTCCACAGATATGCTCAGGGAGTGTCCAATATTTCCAAAAGTTGACATTATGTGCTCGTTGTCAATATCACGTAGTCGAAAGCGCTGATTCTGTAAAGAATTGAGTGAATTTAGTATTCGATTTTAGAATGTAAGAAGAGAGAGAGAGAGAGAGAGAGAGAGAGACCTAGATATCTATAATTACTTAAGTCTTCTTATTTGCTGTTGCTCATTAAGCTGGGGTAAGACAGTTATGAAGTTGAGGTAGGACCTGAGCTTATTTCCTAAAGTTTTGCCTGAGATTTACTAACTGTGTTCAGCAATAAGTAATTATAATAAAAATACTCCCTATAAATGGAAAATCTATAGTGGAGCTTACACATTTTCTCCCTTGCCACTCAATCTAAATTTTGTATCTTATAGAAGAATGAGTTTAGATTACAATAGATTTCGAGCTGTCTGCGTGGATATATACTAGCACAGTAGAGGTCTATATAGACAGAGATATAGCGTAATCCTTATAGCTACTTTATACACATTTCATCACGTGTTGTTTGTCATCTACTACAGACCGGTTACATCAACTTACGTTTACATCAAGCGCAGCTGGAGGTAGGCCGTACATCTTTAGAGTACTAAGTTCCGTTAAAGCTGCTTGGTATTTGTGTTTTGGGCTTCGCACATTTATATTTAATGTGTATAAATTTATTGATTTTTCGTAAACAGCCTCGATGCCCAGTCAATATAATTCCAATGCTGTCTCTCTGAGTAGTTCGTCTATATCTTATTAAGCGTCGAGTTTTCTTTGATTATATATGTACATTTGTATTTATCCTTTAATAACAAAAAAAAAAAAACAGTCAACTTCAATAACTAACTCTGATAGTCTCAAAACACTCGCGCACCTCGTCACGTACATATGTGTATATATATATATATATATATATATAAATTTTGGATACGGCTGTGCGCAGGAATTTCCTCTGCGCAGTTAACAAAAATTTTAATATGAAATAACAGTTACTTTCACAGGTAAAATAAAGTTAACTGTTTCATTTAAATACTAGAATTTTAAATTGTCTAAAATTTGCAACTGATTATATAAATTATTATAGGAAGTAAAAAAATATGTATAAATAATTATAGGACTTGCCTTCTTTTGGCGCTCATTTGATTTAGAGGCAACCGCCAAATTTGAAATTTTCATCCAGAATATTCCAACACACATATATCTAACTCCGGTAAACTCGGCCGGATTTGTGGGCATCGCCAAAAAACAAAGTCAAGATTCCGTATTTCAGAGAGTCTTGCCGATCATTCCAAGAGCTCTGCTGCTTGGTGAAACGATCCTGTAGCGAAGACGCTGGTTGAACCTCTTACTGCTCCAAGGAACAGCTTAGCAATTGAATCAGTATCTTATTCTATTCATACATTTCCTTACAATACTAAATTACATAATGAAAAACATAATTTTATTTACAAGTAACATTATCAACATCAATATCAAATCCTAATACTTATTTCGGTATGTATTTCAAAAACCGAAGTTCGTGCGACAACCACACGGCAGTGCTAAGGAGTATCAATGATCCGGACTGATGAGCCGTAGCCAAAGGCACAGGTACATAGTTCAGTAATGTGGTTACACCTAGGGTAGCTTGTGTCCAGGCCATAACAGCGACTGCATTGATAGCCCACTTTGCACGCTTGGGCAGTTTCTGGCGTCTCATTGTCAGCCACAAGGCTGTTATCAGTGATACTGTTGTGATACCCAAGATACGATGATTGAATTGCACTGTCGTTGGGTTCTCTGTGACATTTTTTATCATTGGCTTGAACTGCAAAATGTCATTGGGTATCCAGTCATCGCCCATTTTAGGGAATGAGTTATAAACTAATCCCGCATCCAGTCCAGCTACAAATGCACCAGAGATGGCCGTCAGGAACACCATGCCTTTCGTCAAGTGCGACAGCATTTTAATTTTGGGTATGCGCTTCGCAGCCGATGTCAATGATTCTGCTGGTATCAGCTTGGACATTGCATTGGATAGGAACAGGGAATATAGCACAAATGCGGCAGCTAAATGGGAAGCCAGACGATATTGAGAGACGCGCGGCACATCATTGGGATTATCGAATCTGTTCTCCAAGCCAGACTTCACCATATACCAGCCCATCAATCCTTGCAGACCAATTAGAGTTCCTAATACCAAAACCATTTTCTTTGTCTTTGCACAAAAGTAGTCTTTCTTCCAGAAGTAGGCCGCGGGCAGTATGAAGAACGCACCGATTGCGCGACCCCACATTCTGTGTATGTATTCCATCATATATATGAATTTGAACTCATCCACAGTCATTTTAGCATTCTTCCTGGAAGTTTTAAAATTAAAATAATCAATTATATATGTTTATTTATTTATATTTACTTACAGCTTAAATTCTGGATACTGCTGATATTTCTCAAACTCTTTAACCCATTCATCTCGATTTCGGGGCATATGCTCGCCTATCAAGTTCCAAGACACCATTGAGAGTCCTGACTCTGTCAGCCGTGTTACACCACCTTAATGAACAAAATATTAACCAGATCCTATTTTGAATATATTTGACTTCACACTTACCCAGTCCGACAGCAACGAAGACCATGCCACTGCAGCCCAGAAACCATTTTCCAACTGTTTTATTTGGACTTGACTTAACTATGTGTTTCACTGGGGGAACAGGTGCAGCTGGTGTTGGTATATGCTAAATGAAAGGAGAAATCGAATTAATAAGCTTCTGATCTGATTGAACTCCGGTCTTAATTTTTTCTATCCAGCCAGCTTTTTATTAAATTAAATAATAAGTGATTATTATCTTTTATTAGATAATAATCATTATTATTAATAATCATTCATTTAATAATCATTTATTATTAGCTTTTTATTAAATTAAATAATAAGTGATTATTATTTAATTTAATAAAAAGCCGGCTGGATAGAAAAAATTAATACCGGAGTTCCCGCGTTAAACCTACATAGTTGAACAACTTCAACTTGCTTTTGTTTTAACCAATATATTGGAAATAACAGAATATAAATCTTCCCTTCTGAACATTAATATTGTTTTGTTTAGTAAATATACAGAACCAGAAATTTGAAGAATTTTATAGACTTGACTTGCAATAGAATACCTACTTTGATCTGAGTTTCCGCAACGGTCTGCTGTAATCGGCGAGATGGAAGAATAAGCCTAAATGCATTGGACCTCTGATACAACGACCGAAGCATTGTTAAAAGATGGTTTTTATACGTAATTCACCGAATTTCTTGGAGGCTTATATATTTTTATTAAAACTCTTTCATATAAGAGGTAGAGATGTGTATAATAGAATGTAGTATATCGATTACATGAATAAGTCATTTCAATTATTCATAACCTGTTTCCATGTGTGTTAACGATATGAAAATTATTCGCTGAAAATATTAAAAAATAAATAGATATTGTAATTGTAGATTAGTTAATTATTGATCTCTAATTTAGAAATATATATTGAAAGTAAAAAGCAATACAATTACTTTGCAATACTCAGAACAAGAATGATAAATAAAATTCATCTTTTGATATCGATATTAGAACTGTCTCATCTCTATATCGATATCAGAAATCTATCATCTCTATAGTCGGCAAGACGCTGCCATTATTATCCACATTTAGAGCTAATAAAAAATCTTGGACGCGGTAAAATTTACTAACAGAGATCGTCTACCGGCAATATGAACATGGAGGATTTATTAAATACACAATTCGTGAAGTTAAAAGAAGCTATGAACGATCTCTTTGAATTGAAAAGCGCTGTAAGTGCCGAAAAATTGATTTAATTTTAAGAAAATATCTAAAATATTTCATTTTTTGACAGGGACACGTTTTGGAATTAAAGCAGTCATCAGGTGTATTAATGTTTGTGGCATTAAAGCACTCAAATCGGAAGGTCAAGCGGACCATTAAGTCGGGACGAGATGAATTACATTTGCAGAAATCAAAAGTGGATCTCAGCAGATTGCAATTGCAAAATCTTCTGTATGAAGTAAGCCATTTGAAGAAGGAAATAGTGCGATGCCAGAAATTCAAGAGCCGTGACACCTATTTAGAATTGCTGTCAGATAAGGAATACGCCACAAAGTATGCCGCCGATGGCATTGATAAGGCAAATATGTCCACTCACAAAACGCATTTGTATCGCTTGGAATGCGAATTGCGATTGCGCAAGGAATTGGATAATCAGTACGGCACCTTGCTTACCTCGAAGCAGGAGCTATTGCAGGACAACTTGAAGCAGACACAAAAGTATCTCTCATTTGCTCCAGCCCTACGAACGCTGCTCGAATCGACAAAACCCTTGCACGATGCGCTGCAGCTGTCCCTCGATGTCGAGTGGAAATTAAGCTCAATATTTAAGTATCTGCCGCGATCCTTGTATATATTGTTTATTAATCTGCAAGCTCTGCAGCGTACCAAGAAAGAGTTCGCATCGAAAGTAGTTGGCTTCGAGAGTGATCAGCAAATGCAGGAATTGCTTCTGGAAACCGAAAACACATTGAAGGAACGACGTCACTTCGCTGAGAAGAGTACTTCATGTGAAACGGAGCCTGACAATTCTTTAGATCGTATCCTGAAATGTCATCCGCTTCACATCCATCTAGTGGTAAATTGATCCGAACTATCTAGATAGATATATCTTTAAACTCTCTGATTATCATATATTATGCAATGTCATGTCTTTATTTCAGATTGAGAGTCCTGACAAATCCTTAGAGCTCTTACTTATAGTCAGATATTGGGAATTGCTTAAATGCGTAACCGTGCGAGCACAACTTAGCAGTGCAAACAACTCTAATTTCCAAGGGTTTGTATTACTATTATTATAGTAATAAACATTTTAATTTATGTTTCATTTCACTTCACTTTATAGAGATGCCAACTTGGTTGAGGATCTGCTTGGCCATTTATATCCTGATGATACGGGCAATCATATCCCTATTGCAGGCATAGAATATGAGGTAGAAAAAATTTAAAACATAATTAATGCTAATTTGAGTCTGTCAATCAATAACTGGATTTCCATTTAAAGCTGCAAAATTTAAATTTGACCACGGAAAAGTGCTTGGAATATCTCGTGGAACATGGATACGGAAAACCATATTGCTGGCTGCAAAGTATGTGCTCGATAGCGACAGTCAATGAAAAGCAAGCGTTTAAGCACGAATTCAATTTGCATAAGTGGATTCGCAAGGTCTTCATGCGCATCTTGAAGCGTTGGCGTTCATGGCTACGACTAACTCAACAGATTCGGGGTTTGACCTATAAAGATGTCGATCTATCCGCCTCACGAGAGAATATATATCCAGATAGCTTATCGTGTAGCCTGGTGCAATGGACTGCAATCTCCAGCGAGGAATTTAACATTCAAAACGCTGGTTTAATTTACAACTTAACGCCAGCAAATGGCATCACGTACACCTCGTACAGGGCTGTCATTGTGCGTGGGTCTGCCAAAATGGAGTGCTTCATTCGAATACCCAGCAATTATCCCTTAGATATTCCTCTTTGGATCCTAAGTGTGCACTGGAATGGACGACATACTTCGATGAACAATGCGGCTATCAAAGTGAGTTCTAGATCTTTACATATGTAGAATTCTGTTTGAATCTTGAATTCGTTTTGCAGATGATGGAATTTTGGACCAACTCCTTGCAGCCGTCACAGCTGAAGAAAGGCAATCGACTGCTGTACTCTCAACTATTTCGTACCATTTACAGCTTTGACATATTCCTTGAGACGGAAGGAGCCATGCAGGCAGTCAGAGAATACAACAAAGAGAAGCCATATATTAGCACATTCACGAAACGTATCCGTCTGCGGCCATATAAGTACATAACGAAGGGTGCAACGTTTACATTTAAGCAGTAAATAAATATAAGTTTTTAACAACGCCAACATGAATATTTAAAACAACAAAAATTTATTTGTTTAAGTAATCGCTGACACACATTCGATGTGGCCGTAAATAGTTTAGTTTAATTTCGTAAATGGATACAATAAATATTCATGAGGTTGAAAATTGATCTTCTGTGACACCGTCGCCGTTGCCGCCACTGACCCAGTGGGTAACGCTGAGCCGGAGGTGTTGTCAACGATTTCCCGACTCTCATCTGGCATTATTTTGTCAACGATATGCTTGCCAATGAGGCCATCGTCGCCGAGGAAGCATATCGAATAGCCGTCGTACCACGCCTCCTGGTCCTTGAGGACCTCCTGCAGTTGCCACACTCTGTATTTCCAAAATTGGAACATTACTTTTAAGCCCGATATGCCCCTCACTCGCCATCTGATCCGCACTGTACAATCGTCTGGGTGTTTCGTTATCTTAAGTATCTCGAACTTAACATACGCATACTTCAAGTGACCCACGGTTCGCAGAATCGCTATTTGTTTAACATAGTGATACAGACCTACCGTATATTTGCCAGTGATGTTGTTTTGAAATATAAGATTTGGACTATAGATGGAGTAGTCGAGGGGCTCGACAAACAGCTTGGGCAACGTGCTCTTCAGCACGTTGAAGGCGCGATCCAGATCCTCAGCGCTTTTGTTGTGCTTGTTGTCCAAAGCCGGGTTGTTCTTTGGTTTGTTTTCACTATTATTTTCGTAAGCCGTTTGTGTAATATTGCATTTCTGAATTAAAGGATTTGTGCATTTCACTTGTGTTACGTATAGCCGGCGTAGAATGGACGTCCATGACCGTTGCCTGTGGCACCATCCGCTTAGACTAATAATCTTTGCTCCACGCATCATTACGATTGAGTTCTGTACAAATAGCGACCGCAGGGATTGCATTACATCTGTTTCAGCATACAATTTAGAATAGAACCTTCTTAAAAACTACGTTCTTATTTTAGTGACAGGTCGAAAAAATCAGCTCCCAGCAATTGCGCGGATTTTCTATGAATGACAATTTATATAATATAATCAATATTAAATATTAGCTAAGGTTAGAAAACCGAATTGCTTATGATAAGTACCATAATGATAGAACTGGAATATCTATAAACTATCGATATGCAGCCCACATGATTCTGGTTTGAGAATATCGATAGTCCTGTGAAGGAATGTGCGCTGAGCAGTAACGGTCACGGGAACAATTCCGATTATAAAAGCTCAACAGGGTATACGCAGTAAATGTGTTATGAACATATGAAATTTTCAGAATATGTAACTGTTATCACCAGAATGTTTTGTAGGGAACAGAGAAAATATATATTCAACAAATTTCTAATCTGTGTTGAATTTTAAAAATAAGTTACGTATTGTGATCGCCTTTTGGAATATAGTATGTTAAAAATATATAATTTAATAAACAAATTTAAAACGCAAAGGTTGCGTTGCACATGATAATATCATAGAACTTTTCTTCACAATGTTTCAGAGTCGATAATAGCTCAGAAGATTTTGAATAAACATATGCAAAGAAACTATATTGGCGTTAAGGTAAAATTTAACCAAATATATATTTCTAACAAATAGAATATTATCCCAATTAATAAATAAGTCTTTCTGCATATGTGTAAAATTATATTTGTTTGCTTACAAATATTTCACAATCACGACATTAACAAAAGCTTCAATGCTGACTAAATTGTGACAGTGGAAACGCTGCATCAAGTGCTGGAATGCCGGTCGGTTTGATTATTGAATCACCCTGTGTCTCGGAACATGATGTTAAGTAAATTATATTATTTGTCTAGTACCAAGGTCTGGATATTTGAAAATGTCTAGGTTACTATTTTCAGCGCGTAGATTAATGCCGCAAGTAAGTATAATAATAATCCGAAGATTATGTAAGTAATGACATAATTTATTATATTTTAGAGAGAACTTCTGATTGCCGGCACGAGCATCGTTAAGCAATTGAGAGGAAAGGCCTCAACGCCGATGAACACAATCGTGATGTTTGTCCCACAACAAGAGGTGAGCGAAATGCATTTTCTTATATTAAATAATCGAAATTTGACTGTGGCAATATTTAATAAAGGCTTGGGTAGTGGAACGTATGGGAAGGTTTCATAGAATTTTAGATCCCGGCCTCAACATACTCGTGCCCGTCGCCGACAAAATCAAATATGTGCAGAGCTTAAAGGAAATCGCGATAGATGTGCCCAAACAGAGCGCAATCACGTCCGATAATGTAACACTCAGCATTGACGGCGTACTCTACTTGCGTATAATTGATCCGTATAGAGGTAAGAGGGACTATAGTAATTATTACACAATTCATAAGAAAGCTACATCAAGTTCTTTTCTTTTAGCTTCCTATGGTGTAGAGGATCCCGAATTCGCTATAACTCAACTGGCACAGACGACAATGAGATCTGAGCTTGGCAAAATGTCATTGGATAAAGTGTTTAGAGAGAGAGAATCCCTGAATGTTAGCATTGTCGATTCCATAAATAAAGCCAGCGAAGCCTGGGGCATCGCCTGTTTACGTTACGAAATCCGAGATATTAGGGTAACTATTTGATATATACAAAGGAAATTGATACATAACTGTTATACCTTGGATCAATTAGTTACCGACTAGAGTCCATGAGGCGATGCAAATGCAAGTCGAAGCCGAGAGAAGAAAACGAGCTGCTATCCTGGAGTCGGAAGGTGTTCGAGAGGCCGAAATCAACATTGCTGAAGGCAAACGAAAATCAAGAATATTAGCGTCAGGTCTGTAGAGCGTAAAATGTGTACTAAGCATGACAAACTAACTTAACTTGTATTTGCAGAGGCTGAACGGCAAGAGCACATTAACAAGGCTAGCGGAGAGGCTGCTGCCATGATAGCAGTCGCCGACGCCAGAGCTCGTAGTCTGCAAGCTATATCCAAATCCTTAGCACATACGGTAAAACCGAACAACAGCGAAATGAAAACTATAGACTGTGAACTATATATATATATATGATAATCATGTCTTTATAGGACGGTAGAAATGCAGCATCTTTAACGTTGGCAGAGCAATATATTGAAGCTTTTGAAAAGTTAGCAAAGTCAAACAATACGATGATATTGCCATCAAATCCAGGAGATGTAACTGGACTTGTTGCACAAGCGCTGGCCGTGTACAATACTGTCTCCAACCAGGGCTTTGCTTTGCAGCCACAAAGCAATGAACAGCAACGCCTTAACAAAAATGTAGAATACAATCAACTGAGTGAAGAAAAAACCGCTGTAAAAATTAATATTGAATAAAATCAAATTTTAGTAACAAATCACAAATCACAATGTGATTATATAAATATTTACAAATTTAAAATTCTATATATATATATATATATATATATATATATATATATATGATATATATGTAGACTGGTTTACATACATATATTAGATTCAATTTCAATTAGGAACTCGAAACTGGAGAATATTTCGTTTTTATATAAGCTTATAAGTTATAAATTTGTTTTTTCATACTTAATTTTGATCTAATAAACATACTGAAGTTTTCAAAATTATAATTAAAGGAAAACCAAAAACTATTCAAAATTTGTATAGTTATAAATAATTTGTTTTGTAATCCAATTAGAATAATTTATTATATTTTCTTAAATTTTTAATTCATATAAAAAAATCTGAAAAATATTAAAAACATTTAAAATTCTTGTCAGTTTCAAAAAACATTTAACTAAAGCAAGAGCAACAACAACTACAAATCCGTTCGTAGATATTTAAGTTTTTTTCCAGCAGCTGCTGGATGACAACATTGCTCAAATTGCTTCACCTTGGGAATATTTGTCACTTGATAGACTTCTTTAGAGGATGTCTCAATTGCGCTTTCCAAATCTGTTTGAGAGACTGCGTTCTTCGGATCGGCCATTTGCTTGAAGAAGAACAGATCAAGGGCGAAGAGAATCGCGCAGAGAAACGTTACGCCTCCAAGAGAATAGCCGAAGAGTAAGATATTATCAGGTAGCTCTTCGATAATGCCAAATATTAGAAGACCTAAATAAATATAATTAGATAATGAACTGCTAAAAATAATAATATATATTATGTGTACCTTGTACTGTAAAAAATAATACTCCGCAGCTCAGTAAAATGATCTC
The DNA here is from genome assembly GCA_035047485.1 of Drosophila peninsularis. Classification (NCBI taxonomy): domain Eukaryota; kingdom Metazoa; phylum Arthropoda; class Insecta; order Diptera; family Drosophilidae; genus Drosophila; species Drosophila peninsularis. The sequence continues at coordinate 948,416 of JAWNPN010000035.1, forward strand.
AGTTATGTGATAGTTCCTCGTATTTTCTTTGAATCTGTTAGAAAATTAGGAAGTTTAATTAGATTTTATTTAGGTGTCAAATTCTTACCTTGACAGCAATAAAATTGTGGATATAAATATGTAGCCTATATAGGTGAGATCCCCAAAGTCGTCGGCTTCCTTTGTCAAGGAAATCGTATTCAACAGCATCCATTCCGTTAGATTCTTCTTGTTGCTCGTTAACAGACGCTCCGAATAGCGATCGGATAGCTTTTTGAGAATTGTTGCGGTCACAGTGAAAATCTGTATAAACGTATAAAGAGAGATATTTTAAATATATATGTATAAGAATATATGAAAAACAATATTGCTAAATAAAAAGATATATATATATAAAATAAAAAATCTGTTTAAAAATATAGATATTAAAATCAGATACAAAAATAATATTTTAAAATAAACAATATAGATATATATAAAATAATCAAATAAAAAATTAAAAAAGAAACTAACATATTTTATATTAAATAATTTTTTAAATTTTACATACTATGTAAATTATATTTTATATTAAAATATTTTTATTATTATTTGTATATAAAAAAATTAAATAAAAATAAATATTTTATAAATATATATTTGAACGATGTAAATTCACAAAATTGTAGAAAAAGATATATAGTGTTAGACTTCTCGAACGTATTCTTGAGGCATCTAAAGATTTGCTTTTAGTTTTGCTAAATTCGAATGACTTTAATTGCCGCACATGGGTGTGGCAGCGCTGTAGTAACAGTACTTTTCAAGGTTTTAGAGCCAGTTAACCAAATTTGAAGTTGGATCTGAATACGTTATGAATGCTGTGGGCTCTGGCCTATTTACACACTTTAGCTTGCTCTAAATAAAAATTTTATATTAATAGTGGAGTTTTTAATGTGAAAATCTAAAAATATATGTATATCTATATATAATGCATATATAATATATGTATATATAATTTAAACAAATAAAGTATTATTAAACCTAACTCGTTTAATATATATAATTTATATATATACTCACAATATATACTCACAATTTGCAGAATTTTAAGAGTGATACACGCAGCATATTTCATTTTGCTTTTACACTAAAAGAAATACACAGCTTAAAAAATGTAATGCGAATGGAAATTGCATTGTGCTTGGCTCGCTAATTGAGAATTTGCATTGCCAGCATCAAAGAATATGAATCTTTGTGAGAATTCCGCTAAAAAGTAATAGAATTTTTGAAATTTGTATTTTGTATATGCAAAGATTTCATAAAAGCAGAGAAAGCTAATATATAATAGTATATTATGAGAGAGTGTTGGGGAACTTATGAGATTAGGATATTTTTCTAATTATTATTATTTTTTGTTTATAGTTTATAGTTAATGATTTTTTTTATTATATATTTTTTTATTTTATTTTTTTTAGGTTTTTGTACAATCTTGACTTTTTTATTTATTTTTTATTGTCTTTTGTTGTACATTACAAATAAAGTAATTTCTTGTTAATTAACTTTAACGAAGGTTTCACAGTCAATTATCCTGAAGATGTCCTCTCGGAAGTGCAGCAAGTTCTCGTTGAATAGATTGCTGCTCTCGCAGTGCAGTTTGGCCATAACTGGCTTGATGTTGCCAATCTGAGCTGCATTGGCCAACTCCGTAAAGTATTGCATCTGAAATGGAATATATAGATAAGTATTACTGCAAGAACAAGAAATGGTATTCTGAACGAGAGTGCGCGACTAGTAGATACCTTCGCCAAATATGGATTACCTGATTGTTGCCCAGCATATGCGCCTGCCGCTTCTTATAGCCCTTGGCCAATAGACCCTTCACATTGTTGACTGTCTCCTCAGTCATTTGCTTGGCCGACAACAATTGGTTTTTGCCATAGAAGAAGCTGTAGACAAAGCGTGCCTGCAGATCCATCATTTGCGCGGCGCACACGTAGAAGGGCAAGCCGACCAGCGCCATTGTCGGGTTGCGTATATTGATGCAGTGCTTATACAGCATTTGGACCCAATTGTCGTCGACATAGATGCCAGCATTAATGCTGAGAAACGGGAAGGAGTACTTGTAGCCAGTGCAGTAGAAAATTGCATCGAATTCCCTGTAAGATCCATCCACAAAATACGCCCCATTCTCGCTCAGCTCCCGGACGTCGGGCTTAGTCGTGACATTCTTGAGGAATATCGAATTCGAAATTCCCTCCAAATGGTGGCTAAGCGTAACCTCCTTGGCCGCCTTCGATATGATATTGGATAAGTCCAAGGCGCTGGGTCCGCCTCCAATGACCAACACACGTTTGCCTGTGGGCAAAAGTAGATTATGATAAGAGAGATTAAATATCTTTAATCTCTGTACTACCTTGGAACACGTCGCTCTTCCTGTAATCATGGCTGTGCATGTATTCGCCTCTGAACAGATGCGCATTCGGAATTTGTATATAGTTCGGGGTGTGATAGTGCCCATTGGCAATGATTATTTTATCAAAATAGTAATATTTCATAGCATTTGTCAAGAGATTCTTAACAAGCACCTGCAAAGGGAAACCAATATATTCTTTTAGATTCACGGAGGAGTATAAAAAGCATTCAAAATTCTAGATTCCACGCACTTGCCACTTGTCCTTCTTCTTCAAGACCCGCAATACGTATGATTGGAATATGATATGTTTTCTCAACTCGAAGTGATCAGCATAACGATTCAAGAACGCGCAAATATCTTGCGATGATATATAGGAATCCTTGTTTGCGCCGATCTCAAAGTCCGGAAACCCCATCACCTCCTTGGGTAAATTTGTGCTAAACATATAGAAATGTTATTATAACTACTCAAAGATAGAGTATCTGCTAGTCGTTTACTCACCGCAAGTTCTCGTACATACTGCTGTGCACATCGATGCCATTGATAGTTCCAGTATTCTCATTGTAAATCCATGTGCCCCCGATTTGATTGGAAAGTTCAAAAACTGTCGGAACTTGATTATTCTCAAGTGCGCGTCGAGCACAGCAAAGTCCGGCGGTGCCAGCCCCAATTATACACAGGCTCATTATTCAAGACTCCGAGCGATGTTGCCCAATGCAAGCGCCTTAATTGAATATTACAATCACTTCCATTGCCCCATTAATATATGTATTTACGAGCAGATGATCAAGTAATCTACACCTCTATCTGAACCTCAATTATACTCGTTGACGTTTCTTACAAAGGGCATTTTAGTTCTGGGTAAGGTCAATCCAGATCGTAATGGCAGCTCATGTGCATGCCCCCTTCGGTATGTTTGATATAGTATTTATTATATACCAAAAAGTATCTCAGTATATACTAAATATTATTTCTGTCGAACCTCAAGCGAGTATTATGCAGTCAGTTGCGCCCGTTTGCTCTGCTTTTATTAGTCTTTGTTGGCAACGTTCCGGTTTCCCATTTCAATAGCAAATCACCAATTTTGTGTAATGCTTATCAGCATTATTTATTCAGTCCGAAATTGATCTACCAACGGCAACTGAGGAATCTGAAATTCAGATTTTTAAGGCAATCTCCAAAGGCTGAATAATGGAACATCATTTACTTGTTTTTACATATTTCTCAACGGGAAACTTATCAGCAGAGCAATTTCTTTAGCAGGGTAATTGTCAACTAGTAGATACTCTGCTCATATGGATTACAAATAGTCAAATTCAGTTATCATACAGTTGTCTTTAATATACTCATCTATAATATAGTTATCCATACCATATCAAATCTTTCTATATATGTGCGTCTATGTAGATGTCGGATATACCCCATAAACGCTCTGGCTTAAACAAAGAAACTGCTCTGCTGATTATCAATGTGCTTCGATTTTAAAATAGAATCTTTTGACATTGGGTTTCATTTGATATTTTCCTATAAATATCAGTGCAATTGAATTGTCAATACATTCGAAACTTTCCATCAACATCTTCAGTATGTCGGCTTTAATCTACAATGCAAATAATAATCGCAATGAATCGGAAGACAGATTTGCATATACCAGCAGAAAGTTAACGCAAGAATAAAATTACAATAAAGGTTGTTGAGAATCAGAAATTGTTCGTAGTTCATATATGGAATTCTCAATATACAATTTTACTTACTCTATAAGGAGATTATAAATCAAATCTAAACTAAGTAAATGAGCAATATTAAACATATACTTGTTTCAAAGTTTAATAACATTTCTGAAAATAAGCTTTTGTAATATATCAATTTGTTCGTTGGCCAAGTCAAATCGGGGAATGTCTAGACATTAGTTAGGGGACAGCTTACATATTATATTACATTTGCTATACATTTTACAATAGTAATTTCATTCTTTATTATATGGACAATATAGATTAAATTCAGAATTGATCTATTAGTACTTAAATTGCTAATTTAAAAGTAACACTTGTAGCGGCGCACCTGTTGGAAGAGTAGAATTTTATTATTCAACTCAAAACCAAGGTGAATAAAACTCACCTCGAATCAAAATTTCAGGTCCTTTATAGCCTGTGGAAGGTCTGGCAGTTTAATATCCTTAATTTGCTGTGGAATGTTCATGCTTTTGACCACGCTAACGGCACGCGCTGGCGCCGCTGAGATTCCCGATTCCTGTTTGATCAGCTTGTTTTGATCTTCAATCCTCGTGATTATATCATTCATATTCGTCTGCAGCACCATGCCGCCCATGACGAGCTCGGACAGAATATGATGAACGGAATCGGCGTGGAATATCAAATCCAATTCACACACATTCTCGAAACACTTGTCCAGAGTCTCAACGAACACCTGTATCAGATCCAGTATGCCCAGCTCACTCTCCGAGGAGTCAACACAAAACACAAAGTAGAGCGTGGCATAGTGGCGGTATATCAGCTTGTAATCGGAGCCGCCAATTAAGCTAATGGATTACAAGAGGAATTGTCAAGTTTATTAGTCAAATATTAATGGCTTAAAACATATATCTGCCGCAATTGTTTTGCCTGAAGTCAGATTGCACTATATATAATCAGTAATCTACTTCGATGAGTAATCTATTGTTTGGAGGTCATAAGTATCAAATTGACTGACGCAATTTTAGATTACTGGCCGTTAAATAACTATATTGTCATTATCATTATGGTATTTGTATTATATTATTTATATGATAACGAAAACATCAAATGATATAATAATTTTGTTAGTGGCCAATTTGCTAAATAATTAGATTATAACTGGGGTTTATAGCTTCAGCTTTTCATTTACAGCTTAGATAAGCTTTCTTATACATTAAACAGAATTTCAATAAGAATTTATTTCTTTTACAGTGAATACCCTTACTGCTCATACTGAGCATTGATTATTCTACAGCAGATAAGCATTTCGAACAAGCAATAATAATATAATAGGTTTTTGGTTTAGTTTACGTTGCTTCAGTAATATCAATATTCATAAATATTTATATAATACTAAGATTTATATTTATATTCCACATTATGTTTTACCTGCCGCCTTCCAAAAAATTGCAAACGTTGTCATCACGCTTAGAGACTAGTTGAAAAGTCTCTTTAATAATTTGTTGTTGCAGATTTTCATCCTAAAATAAAAAGGTTTTCAATTAGTTAAAACTATTTGAAGTCAGTTTTATTATTTATCTATACATATATTATAAACGTATTTTATACTTTTTTCCTGGAAAAGTATTCAAAACAAACTACTTTTGTTTTAGCTACGTATTGTTTTCTCTTTTTGTTTACACTAAAATGCAATTTCCAATTATTCATATGATTCTTACTTACAAAGTATTGGTAGAACTTTGAAAGACGAGGTTTCCCATGATTGTTGAAGACGAGTATGGCTTTTATCATTTTTAATTGTGGTAAAAATCACAAATTAGAGATTCGCAGAACTTAATGTTGACATATGTTAGTATTGTTTGTTATTAGAGATGACACTAAAGCAATCGCACCGGCAAAACATCGATAAGCAGAAAGATTTTAAAAACCCCATTTCCACTATACTGCATTTTGCTTTTACTTTCAATTAATCTGCAGAAGCTTTAAAGCTTTTGGTATATATTCTTTTTATAATTGAAAATCAATAATATAAGACTATCATTAATTCCCAATACTGTACGTAGGCCTAAAACTAAGGACATAGATTAGTATCTATGTCCTTAGTTAATTACGTGACTCCGGTGAATTGGGTCAAAGGATATTAATTATTATTTTAAGCTTAGTAGCTTAAAATAATAATTAATATCAATTGACCCAATTCACCGGAGTCACGTAATTAAATAATTAGATCTGACACAAGAATAGACAGCATACGCTAGTCAAATTTTCGTGAGACACGCAATTGTCATATAATTGTCAGACAAACTGAATTTCGGACAATGATTAATTGCCAAATATCAGGCGACGTTGACCAATATAATATCTGAAAAAATAATGTTTATGGTAATAAACGATACTCATAAATTTCATAAACTCGTAAACAACAATCCCATAACGTTTTTACCCAGTAAAATAATTTATGTTTTTTCTGTTTAATCAAGCAATATTTTTACTCTTGTATTTCACTTTAGGACACCAATTATAGTATTGTTAACATTTAAAAGCAACATCAAATAGTATATTACCGTAACCGTTATTTACTGTTAATAATGCACAAAAAGACAGCATAAGGGTTGAACCAGCTCAAATGCTTTCAAGCTGCTACAGAAATTTCAACGCGCGGGCAATTGGGAATTCCACACTCAAGGTCTGGACAATTCTCGTGATGGAAACGGCTGTCGCTACTGCAAAACATGCATCCCTTTGGCGTGAGCGGCACATTTGTCGAAAGCTTCAGCGTTTCCCAGACCTTCTTCAAGTCCAAAACTAGGGCATTCATCATTTCGAAAGTATGGAAAGGAGTTGGAGCCAAACGAAGCTTTTCCTGACCTCGCGCAACTGTTGGATAGTTTATCGATTGCATATAGTGTCCATATTGGTCCATAAGCATATTTGAGATTTGACTGCATATAAGGGGATCTCCGATTTTTATTGGAATAATGTGACTGGGCGTATCTTCAACGGGAAAACCTGAAATTCAGAAGAAAAATTTTTGATTGGCCTTGGTTACAAAGTTTTTAATTATCTAGGTTTATAAGTATTTCCTCTCTTTATCAGGTAATTAAGAACATTCTAGTCGCTTGCAACTAAAAATAAATTTAAATTTTACGATCAGGTGGCGTAAGGAATTGCATAATACTGCTTTGCAGTTCAATAACAGAATAGAAGAGGCCACTAGCCAAACTAATCAGCGAATATATAGGCTATGGCGCGATCTTAGTTGGCATAGCCAAAGTACGTATATCAAATGTCAGCAAAGCTCATACAATATTCAAAATAGGGAAAGAGATATATATATATGTATATATTTTGGAATGCTCAATGGGCAATAAATCTTTCAACAGTTTTCGTGTGGTGAATATAATTTCTGAACAATATGCATGACTTGAATATATAATAGTTTTTTACATGACTGCAGATAGTATTATAAATCTGTATAATACAAATTTTGGTTATAGAAAGAACTGATAATTTGGCTAAAATATATATAATCTTTTTGCACTGTCATCGTTGTCAGCATTTTTCTTATCAGGAATCGCTCTAATCGGCAATCAAATTCTTCTGTAAGCATTATCTGCTTGTTGTAATTGGTTGAATATAAACAAACGCATATGACTAAGTTTAGTTAATTCATGCAAGGTGTTCCATATTTAGTAAACAGATGATGAATGGTGATACTCCAGTCTCTAAACAACTTAATTGCCTTCATTTCAAACACTTTAAGAAACCAGTTTTCCCAGATATGATCGGAAATAAACATATGAATATGAATCATACTCAGTTCGTTAAGCCGAATATATCAACTTCACTTTGATGCTAATGATAATGCTAATGAGATAAATATACAGCTTTAAAATGTAAATTACCTTCTCTCTTGAGTAAGTTCTTCAAGTACAAAACGTTCCGTTGATGAATACTTCGCAGCTGTCGTCCTTCCTCGGAGGCCAGTATGTTAACAGCTTCGAGTGCGCCGCAGAGCACAGTTGGGGGTAATGAGGTGGTGAATATGAAGCCCGCAGCATAGGATCGCACCATGTCGACCAGTGCATCAGAGCTGGCTATGTAGCCACCAATGTTGCCGAATGCCTTGCCCAAAGTTCCAGAGATTATGTCCATTTTGGCGAGCACGCCGTCTTGTTCCCCGACGCCCGCGCCATGATCGCCGTACAAGCCAACCGCATGGACTTCATCAATGAAGGTAATTGCTCCATATTCATGCGCAACATCAAGCAGCTCCTCTAATGGGCATATCGCCCCGGTCATGGAATGCACCGTCTCGAAAGCAACTATTTTCGGCGTCGCCTTGTCTACCTGTTGCAGTAGTTGTCGCAAGTGATTGACGTCATTGTGTCGAAAGATGTGCTTGGGTACGCCACTATTTCGTATGCCCATAATCATAGAGGCATGATTACCAGAGTCAGAGAATATGTGGCAATTGGGCAGTAGTTTCGCAAGCGTAAAGAGAGTCGAGTCATTTGCCACGAAGCACGACGTGAAGAGGAGCGCCGCCTCCTTTTGATGGAGATCTGCTAGCTTCGCCTCAAGACGCTCGTGATGTAATGAGTTTCCAGATATGTTACGTGTTCCTCCGGCCCCTGATCCGTGCATCTCCAGTGCTTCCCTAACAGCATGTTTCACCTTGGGATGCGCCGACATGCCTAGGTAATCATTGGAGCACCAAACGGTAATGGGCTTCTCCTTCTGCGAGGAATATTCGAGCGCATGAGGGAAGAGGCCATCTCCAGCCAAGCGATTAACTCGTTTAAACACACGATAAGAATGATCTCGTTTCTTTTTCAAAATTTGCTCATTGAAAAACTTTTCGTATTGAAACGTTGAGTTTTCTGCAGCTGTGCCAATTTCGTTTCCATGGCCACGTCTTACATCATTTACTGCCGAGCTAGCATCAACCGAATAGCTTTTCGAAGAGTATGACCTTGCGGACTTTACAGAAAATGGAATTGGTGTTAAAAGAGAAAGTTGTTTCTGGGCTGTCTTATTGGACTTGCTCATAACTGGGCAGAACACGCCATACGATTGGTACAGTATCTCAGCATAGTTGCGTAGATAGTTGGCGCTGAAGCGATTCAGGAACGGACACTGCATGGTCGCGCGAGCGTTTTACTAAATGAACTTTATTGGACTTCGACGCAAGCTCAAATTATGCAAGAAAACCGAAAGTTGCAAAATATAAATGAGAAAACTAGCGATGATCAAATCAGACGATATATCGATATGAGCACATGTGTTCACTTATCGATGGTTCCCATAAATTTTCATAATTTGAATGTGCGGAATTGGACCACTTGCCATATGGTTAGAGATTGGACTTATTCTCGACTTTGCCGATAAATTGTTTGCAGGGAAACGCAATATTATTATAAACAAACAAGTTATTTGCAATTCACGAAATATAAATTCAACATGCAATATACAATTTATTTTTGAATTTTTATTTAAAAAAAATATAAACCAAAATATACAATTTTTTGTTTCTTACAGAAATATTTATGTTTTTTGATGATTGCACTTCCATAAAGGATTGTGATTTATTATTATTGCTATTTCTCAAACTTTTGTGAAATTTTATATTTAATGAGGTGAACTTCTGCTTGAAGAGTTAGTTTTTGCCATTTTCCATTTGGATACCGAAGTCTGGCGAAAATATGGATGTGTTTCTATATTTTTATATTTTAATTTTAATTTTGATGTATCAAGTATATTTTCTATGAAAAACAACATTTTATTACATTTATACATGAAAATATTATATAGAACTTTATCTGACAATCAATGAAAAATAAAAGATTTTTAATGAAGAAAATGTTTCTCATGGTTTCGTTTACGTTATCGGAGGCATGCGTTTCCGAATACTTGCGAAATAGTCAACAATTTGTATGGCTAAGCCTCATATACATATATGCGTGAATACTATATTATTCTATATATTTCTTATACTCTTGTGATCTGGGTTCGAATGTAGAAAATATGTAAAGATTTTCCGTGAAAATAATAAACAATTCTTGCGTTACACGCTTTATAGTAAGTTTGGATGTATATCTCGGTAATCCGATTACTGCACATTGGGATAAAGAAATTCGTCTAACCTCACATAGTCTGAATACCCTAATCTTGAGAAACCAAACCTTGGAAGAACTTAATTTGTAAGAGTATTATTCGATTTGTGTTGTATTTTGGAAAAGTAATAAATTCGAGCACTTTAGCCAACATAGGCGAATGGAGGATATGGAGGCGGATAATAGTTTTGGAATCCAGATCCAGAGTTCTGAATGGGAATCGTGGCTGTTACCAGCTTCGAGACTGCCGTGGGAACCACAGAAGTCGAGAATAGGGTAGTATAGGCAGTTCTTGCGCCAAATGTTAGCTTAAGAACTTTACTACTCGTGGCTGTGATGAGCGTCTCATAAATGGAAGTCGAGGTGATTAGTTGAGGCTGGGGAATGCCCAACAAGGGATTATAAAATGGATTAATAGAATACGGAAATTGTGACATAGGTGCCACTGGCAATGAAACTGTTGACACTTCTGTAACAAATTCAGTTTTCTTCACTTCACCAACGGATTTCGACAAGGTTCTTAGAATACTTTCGGTGCCCCGAACGAGAGGTATGACATAGGATTCCCAAACAGTATCCACCTTAATAATGGGACGTGTGGTAGTTATAACGCTATTCCCTTGGCCTAAAATATCGGGTTTAAGTTCCGGTTTACTTAGCAGTTCGGCGTCAACAGGATTGATCGCGTTCGTCACATTTGAGATGCCATTAAAATCGTTTTTATTCGCATTCGGCTTGACCTCAAACTGCCCAGAGTTCGTCTCATCGCCGAATTCAAGGTCCAAGTTAATTTCCGAGCCCGCCTCATCCAAAATGCCCTCGAAGTCCTTAAAGTTCTTGGCAGGAACAAAATTATCACGGAACGGCGATATCGTCTGAGTCACAGTCACAAAGCTCGTATAATCGTAGGTTTGCACTAAAGTTATATGCGATGTTTCGTTCAGCTTATCGTTGATGATTGGCAAGATTTGCGTCTTCAGTTTGGTCTGGGTAAAGGAAAATGATTCCGTTATTGTCTCCAGCTCTGGCGTCTCAAGGCTGTCCGTATAATGAATCGGCTTCAATGTGGTAATAATTCCATCCATGGATGGCTTAACCGACTGAGCTGTAGACTCCAAAATGTTCTCAGTCAAAGGCCCATCGTGTTCCGAATACTCCTCAATTTGATCAGTTTTGAGAGTTTTCTCCAATGTCGAAGTTATGGTCACAAATCGTGTTTTCTTCACAAGTCCAGCCTGAAAGAGTATGTGTACAAAATATATAATCAATGTTAAATATCATTTTTTTAAAGATTTATATTTCTGATGCATCTAAGTATAATCTACAAATATATTGACAGAAAGCGTATGCTTACCTGAAAAACGTATGGACTCTTGATAGTGGCGATTTCGTAGTAGGTATCCTCAAAGTTGCTCGGCGTTGAGATTTCCACGTTCAAGGTTTGCACGAAATTGTTTGGCTTTATCACGTCATTATCGGCCACTATAGTGTTTTGCGAGCCAACCGCATCCAAGTCCCTGTTGAGGTCAAGTGTCTTCTGAATTTGCGGATTGCTCTCCACTGATTCCACGATTGGGTCAACGTCTTTGAGAGCCTCCGTCTGCTGTTCACTTCTCGCAACGTTCGCAGAGCTTTTTCTGATATTCACTTTCGGCTTAGGCGATGATTTATATTGCCAGCGACCGGGGCGCCTATTCAGCTTCAATGTGTTCGGATTGAAATTTGTTATGTTGTCATCGGAAATCAGATTCGTTTTGGTTCTGTACGAGCGCCGCGAACTTGTCTCCACCTGCGACGGCGTTACTTGAATCACAGACGACTGCGTCGATTTATTCCTTCTGAAAAGAAAAATGTGTTATTCTTATATATATATACATTCTAATAATAAATAATAAAAAAAAAGGCAAACAACACAATTTTTAAAACAAAAAAAATATATCAAAATAAACAAAATATAAAAAAAAAACAAATTTAAAAACATAAATAAACCAAATTTAAAATGACTAACAAAGTAATAATAAAAAAAAAGGATGCAAATTAAAAAAAATGTATAAGAAAAATATAAATATTAATACAAAATATAATAAGAATGATATCAAACAAATTTGTAAAAAAAAATATGTATAAGAAATATATAAAAAATTAAATAAAAAAATATTTTTAAAATATATTAAAGGAAAAAATATTATTTTTTTATCAAAAACTAAAAAAAAAAATATTTAAAAATTATATAAAAAAAAATATGATATAAAATTTTTTTTAAAAATATTTTTAAACATTTATAAAAATATATTTTTTATAATATATAAAAACATGCTTTTATGCAGGGAGCTCACTTGAAAGTTTGAGAATCAAGGAGAAGGGCGTCAACATTGCATCCTTGGCTTGCTGTGTTTAAAATCTATGCAGTTTATTTTTTACAGTATTTCAGACACACAGACACATGTATATATATGTAGGCATAAACACATAGACACAAATTTAATACACACATGCAGAAGTTAATTCATACTTCTTTTAGATTTAGATAGCATATCCTAAATATATGATTTATGCTATCACCTCTTATATTTTATAAGATATACATATATGATTCTACCTCTTGCCCTTGTTCCTCGACAATTTTCTTTTTTCGCCAGAAACGCGACTACTCTTACGAGTGCTCTTTGTGGACACGTGGTTCGACTCGAGGGACGTCTTGTAGCTTGGCAGAGTTGGCGTTACAGTTTTCAAGACCCGAGCTGAAGTTGGCGAAGAGTGGCGGGGTTTGCTTCTCCTCTCAGAGTTTGTCAGATGAACTTGCGAAGTTTTGCCCACAGTTTTCGCAGTAATAATTGCCGTTTCCTTTGATGGAGAGTTCGAGTTTCGGCTTAAGCTTTCCTTCTTCCTCTGCAGCAAGCCCGCAGAGTTGCCATAATTGTTATTTCGCTTTTCAGCACGCGTATTCAAATTAACCAAACGGAATGTTTCCTCGGCAAACTCCTCCGGCTGCCGCGACAGCAAGGCATATTCAGAGAAATCAACCGAATTGATTGGAGTATTCACCAAGCTAATGCGACTGCTTATTGCAATGGTTGAGTTCGCCGTTGGCTGCTCATTTACGCTGGAGCTCAATAGTGGAGTTGGCTTTATGCCATTTTTACTGTCTTTAGTTTCTGGCACGTGCGGTTTGGTGTCGATAATTTCCACAGGCTTTGCTGGCTTCTGAGGCGCTAGTTACGGAATGAAAATAAGTTGGATTATCACTAGTTAGATATATTTGAATTATAGTCGTGGCACACTTACGAAATGGAGGAGCACTCTGCGGCGAGAAGACCATAACGGTATTACCAATAGTCGTTGTAAAATCCAAGAAGCCATAAACAGTTTGAGTTACTTTCGGAACATCAGAACAGGAAGCTTAAAGAGAAATATATTTTATTACCAATATTAAATAGGCCAGGTTTTTGGAAATACTTACCATAGTTCGCAAGCAAAATAAGAAATAGGAGATACGACATTTTGATGCGTTTATTCCGCTAGAATGCGGCTCATTGGTTAAATCTCGTATCTGAAACCAGAAAAGGAAATGAGAATTAAGGGAATGCTTAAAAATTCTATTTGGTAAACCAAATACCAATTTATAATGTATTAATATGAGCGAAAAATTAATTTTGTTTGGGTTCATAGAAAAATCTTCATAATAGAACAGAGAATACTACGTAGGACTGTGATAGGATCTATTACTGCATCAGTCAACCGCCACTTCCGTTAAGAGAATTGAAAATCCTGTTTCTTTCCTGTTAGACTATATTATGTGGATCCTCATCAAATTTCTGTCTATAGCATATTTTAAATGGTAAAATGATAATTGAAGAATAGAACAATATTTTGAAGTAGAAAACTATGATAGAAACGTACCAAAAAAAGGCTTTTTTTTTTAATTATTTAATTAAAAAGCTGGTTCTTAGACAACTTTTTACAATCTTTTGAATAGCAACGCTATATTTAATAACAAAGAAATAATCGTTTTTCCTAAGGCTAGAAATAAAAAGGCAACCTTCAGAAAACCTGCTTTTAAGCCAAACAATGCGGGTGGCATGGCTAGACGCAAAACTATATTCCACAATTGTAAAGCTGGCGTCATATAATTGTTAAGCCAAACCTCTTCCACGCCTCATTATTAAGCACTTTAAAGTTGCTTGGCCATTGGAGTAACAAAGAGTTGAAATTTGAAATACACACTGGCAGCTTAAGTTGACCAGTTATTGTTATCGACATGTTCATTCAATAACTGATTATCGATAAAAATCGATGTTTAAGCTTGGAGATTATGAAAGCTTAACTGAATTTGGTATTCGATTGATTTAGTAATTGCTATGCAGCTCATAAATATATCCGATATTTTTACACCTTTTCATATTCCCCCTCAAAATTTTATAAAAAAAACTCCTGGGCTTTAAGGCTAACACACGTTTGGACGTTACATTAATGCCTTTACATATTTGTAAATAAACAAGACGCCGATTCAAATAGCCGCATTTAGAAGCAAGGTGTATACACGTCGGGCACTCCCCACACATTTTCATAACAAACTGAACACATAATATATAGGGTATAATTTTGCTGGCATTTTTATTTTAATTTAGCGCGGAAATAATTATTGAAATTTCCACGATTTCACTTTCGTATTTCCGATTATTTAATTAAAATTAATATTAACTAATTAGAGCTTGCTCTAAGCTAGAAAGCTCAAGATTTGCGACATATTATTACCTAAGTGGCAACTGCCCAGGTGAATGTATATATACTATTATGTGCGCGCATACATTACAGAGAATAACAAACGTGTATATGTGTGTGCGTGTGTGTGCATGGGTAGATCGATGTTTGCATGTGTTGGTGGTAAGTAAGCCAGTTATGCATGTATTTCTGAATGTATGTGTGAATGCAGGTAAATAAATCAAAATTAATTAAAATTATGCACATGAAACGAATGTTTTCATTGAATATTTCGGTTATAGACGATTCAAACTGGTTTCTAGTTTTTAATTGACCAAAAGCAATTCACATTCTGTAACTGGTCATGAATGAAAGTTACCTCTCTTTTTGCTTTCAACTCAATTAGATTTCTTTTTTCCTATATTTATATGTATTTGTCTAATATTGCACAGAAAACACCATTAAAATTTAGAAGAGTCCATAAAAAAACTGAATATTTGCTCACTAAAGGTAATGTACACAGGTGGCAGCTCCTAAGACACAGAAGAATGCAATGATCAAGTTACACATGAGTGTTTGGGCATTAGGGTGGCTCATGATACGAAGTGGAATTATTTATGCAATGTATTATATGTTAAACACATTAACTATTTATTTCTAAATTAATAAATGTATTTATTTACTTATATATTTTTATATTATAATAATATATATATTTTTTTTATTATTAAAATAAAAACTTCAGTTTATGAGTACACCTATTTTTTAATTCAAGCAAACCATTCAAATCGTTTGTTTTGGTTTGATAATATTGTGTTTTATATAAGTTTTGTATAACAAACAGAGCGGCAGACGGACAAACACTGAATTGTAAAAATGTCTCCGTTCCAAATTTTAATTTGTATGCACATATTTATATGAATATATTTAAGAATTGTATTATTTTTGATTTGTATTGGGCAAACAACCTTGACTCCAAAACAACCCACGTAAGGCACAGGTCAATAAAACTTGATGAAATTTACTTAAAAAAACAAATAAAACAATATTTCTGCCAAGGTTTGAGATGTGCTGATTATGAATATGATCATCGTATAGACTTATTGTAAACAAAATTATTATTTTAAACAAATTTTAAAATATTTGTATTTTGAGTAGATTTAAAATTGAAATAAATAAATTTAGCCTTTCCCCCATTCATTCCATTATTAAAATTATAAATATCTTGCCCTTGTCAACGAGAGATATCGCTTACGGCGAAATTTTCGATAACATTTTTACGCGTTTCGCTGTTTAACCGCGATTGACTCACCTAGCCACGGGATCCCGGCGACGTCTGGAGACTGCAGATGATTCCGAGACTAATGACATTTTCTCCCATGCACACATTCCAATGGTTGTCGGACAAGTTCCCCCGTCGATAACATATATTGGAGCTGTATTATAATTTCAACATTTATTATTATTAATATTTACAGGACATTAAGCCAAAACGCATACCGAGTGGCTGAATACTTACCCTTTGCATTAAAAACGTGTTGCGGGAGGGTTTTCCCTTTTTCCGACTGAAGAGTCTGGACGGAAAAGCGATATATCCTACGGTCAATCTGATGTTTTTCCGGTTGTGGGCTACAAGCTGTAGTATGTACTTGAATTTGTCCATACTGCCAATGAAAAAGCGGCTGTGGCGCTTAAGGAAATTATGGGTCCAGTCACAGTTAAGCCACGTTAGTCGGTAGCACGCTATGTCTCTTTTGTCCACTCTTCTCTGGCTCTGGTGTGTCACTCTGAAGCACGTTCTCTGCTGCGACGGAGTGTATTGGTCTCCCACTGTCTTTAGCCCCATCGACTATCCCCAAATTTTATATTATTTATTTATTTATATATCAAAAAGTAAATGACGCGTTGTTTTATTTATCTTAAACACTTTTTATATATATTTAAACGTATATTCTAATGCTTACAGTCTAAGCAGTATTTCTATTACATTTCCGTATTCAGTATGATCAAATCCGTATGAATGTAATATATAAGGAATAGATCCTTACATCACATATTTCCATAAAAGCAGTAATTGAAAGAAACAAAAATATTAATATCCATGCTGAATTACCAACGTTTGCATAACTTTACGTATTTGATTGCTTGTATTGAGGCAAGATTTGAGGCCAAGGGAGAACGCGACGCATAGGATTTCAACCGCGTGCTCCTGCAACAAGATGCATATTTCAAGCAGGTTGTCGATCGCGGTCGCTGTCACTGACGAGTTCTCATCTCTCAAGCATTGAATGTAGGCGTTCAGGGTACACTGATTGATATCGGAGTTTCCAGGGTTATGCTTTAGGTGTCTTATTAATATAATGAAGGCAATGGATCGTATCTGGGCGCTTGGCGAGAATATCAATTCCAATAGACGCTCAAACAACTCATTTATGAATACAAATCGCTTTGATGTCAAGCATTCCATCTCCTGCAGCGGCCCAAGTATCACATCTTCAATATTGGACTGCTTTATGATTTTGATCAAGTCCAAAATATGCGGAGAAACATCAGTGAAGTTCGTCTTGCTGTAGGAGCCAAGAGTCAATACGGAAAATGAAGTTCTGCAGACTTCTTGAGCACTGGGAGTGCCCTCGAAGGAATCAACTTCGTTGGCAAATGATTTATTAGCTGGTTTCGTTTCAGAATGCCCATCGAGTTCATATTCCACTTTCACTTCTTCCTCGTCCAGTTCTAAGGACGTATTCGTTTTGTGCTGAAGTAGAGCAACAGCTTGCACAAGAGCTTGAAGTTTTCCGATAGAGGTGTACTTGGCTGCCAGCTCCGTCAGAATTCCGACGTATTGCTCAATGAACAGCAACGCAGTTGAGGGGTTTACATTGATATATTCTTGCAATACTTGCACGAATTTCACAAGCATTTGGCAAGCCTCCTTTACTGAGCTGTGATGCTTAAAGAATATGAAGTAGCATGAGAGGGTTCTTTGAATCTCGTTCTTATAGGCATCTTCGAAAATGGTTGGCTGCAGCAGTTCCAGCGTTCTCAAAATCTGTACGAAGCGATGGAAATGATGTTCCTCGCGCAGGGCTTTCATACTATTCTGTCCCCTGCCTTGCATAACTGACGAAAGCACGCCCAGATGACGGAGGAACAGCAGAGGATGCGACGCAGCCAACTTTCGCAGCAGCAATTCCGTGTCGGCTGATAGCGTTTCAAAATCTTTCTTCGCCACCAAACTTCCTAGGCACGTTATCAAATTATTTGATACTTTGTCAGCCTGACAGCCCTTTAAGCTTTGTAGCTTATTGTTTTGCACGTCGCCGCTGAAATTCTTAACAAATTTGATGCATGGATACATAATGTAAAGCTGTTGCAAGATTTTGTTTTTCAATAGGTCCGTAATTTGACTGTTCTCCACGTAGTCTATAACTTTCACCATTAAACTCTTGTTCCTATCCGTCAGCTTGAACAATAGATTCATTCGCGAGCACAATTTGAAGTCATAGCTTCCATTCGTGTCGTTCTTTATGTCCTCGATTCCTTCGTGCAACACAAAGTGCACAAAGGGTTCTAGCTCTGATGGTTCCAGCTTAAAGAACGAATTTGGCAACACATTCTTCGACATGTACTTATCTCTGCCTTTCCACAGATTGGGATTCGTGGTCAGAGCCTCGAAGAAGTTTAGCACAGTACTGTAATCGTAGTCGAGCTTATAATCCTTAAAGAGGCACTTCGCAATCCTATCGATTGTACTCCAATTGGTTTGGTGATTGATAAGTGAGAGAAGGAAAAATCTAAATTCTCTGCAGGATTTCGAAAACAGAAAGGTTTCTTTCAACAGCTTGGTGCTTATTATTTCGGAATCTGCTTCGGCCAGCCAATCGATAAATAATCCATTATTGAATATATTATATTTGGCCTTGTCGCTAATTGTTTTATCATTGCTAACATTTTCAAAATCCTCAATCATTTCCCTGACTATTTTCTTCGTCGCAAGCTGCGAACTTCGGGACTTTAGTTTTTTAAAGTACAATTGATACGAACTCTTCAGCATACATAATAGACTATCCGCAAATAGTTCAGATTTGAGACCCTGTTTCGACGATGTGCCCAGCTGATTTGACACTCGCACAGTTTGATCGAGTTTCTTTTCGACAACCACATAATTATCATCGGACAACTTACAGCTGAAGCAGGCTCTTAGCAAAGTGGAGGCACCACGGGATGCGTTGATATTGATTTTGTCAGCGCGTGTAAAGTCCAATAGTGACGGATTGACAGCCTCGCATACTGACGCTAGCAAATCAGCATTCCTGGAATTCGGAGAAACGACTTGATCCAATAAATTATGAATTAAGTTGCGATAGTCGCTCGTGGTAATCAGATTCTGATTTGGACTCTTAAGTAGAATTTGTGCGATCTCCTTTTCGGAATTGATGGTGCTGGCCTTCTTCTCCGCATCTGGATCAAATTTAGTGATGTGGAAGACCTCCTGGGTGTGCGCATTTATTTTTGGTAGATCGGGAACAGTTTGAGAATGCGAATGCAAGTCCAGTGCCTGCACGGTATAATGCCCATTTTTAGCCCCTCGGGCTTGCTGGATTTCAATTAGCTGCGCCAAATAGGCCTTGTTAAGTATAGCATTTTTAACCAAGTCAAACTGCTCCAATACCGCAGTATCAAGCATTGCCAACAGCTTGGACATTGAGTTGACCGGCGTGCCGAAGTTCTGAACGAATAGTACAATTTGATCCGGTGTCAGATCATTCAAAGCTGCTTCAATCAGGCGATCCACAGAGGAACGAATCATCTTGAGCTTCAGCCAATCCGGTAAAAGCTGAATCTGTTCCTGAGGCATCGTTGGCAAGAAAGCTACCGGCGCAGGTCGACCCGGAGGAAACCAGTAATCGAGAATTGGTATAGACTCGGACATATTGCTGCTTGAATAAGTGAGGAGAATGATAAATGCGTGAATTATGTTTATATGCAGCGGTAGTTGCACTCCATCCTCGAATTGAACCATCAATAGATCCGGGTATTCTGTCCACTCATAAGGCTCGTGAAATTCTCTCAATTTGATTATGTAATTGTTGAACATTACAAATAGGCACTTCAATGTCTGGATGCGGTTCTCATCCGGGTTCAGATTATAATCCTCTTGTGATATTATAATATGTTGAAACATCGTGTTACGCTCCACAATTAGTTGTGCCATATCTATGACGTGATCCAGCATTTCGTTAACAGGATCATTAAGTGTATGTTTCGTTATGAATTGTATATACGCCATAATTAGTTCTGGACAATTCTCGACTTGGCAGGCAGCGCGCAGTTGCGGAATTATATACATTTTGGCCTCCAAGAAATGTGGAATTTGTTGAATTGATTTTAGCAGCCATTCGTTTTCGTATTTGCCCGAGTTTTTGAAAATGATCTTTAAGCCAGATAAAGCCGCAACTCTGGATTGTTTTACTGTTGATGATAAGCGCCGGAATATATAATCCAACACTTCACAAACCACGTGGTTGTTGTAGCTGGAATCCATTATCAGATTTCTGATGAAATTAACCAGCTCTGCATCGCGGCTGTTCTCTTCGTTAATGCTGTGCGCATTGAATAGCAAAAACTCGCATAGGCATTGTACAGGAAGATGGCTAAAGTCGCCTTCGCTGTTCTGAACCAAATCCGAAAGCCAAGGCATCGACTGTGTTGTGCCTTGTCTTTGTATGATATCAAGCAGCAAATCTGGCTTGCGACAGCGACAAAACAAGTGACCTAACTTATAGGTTTGATTAAGAAACTTAAGTTGCTCTAAGACTAAATTTGGTACTTTTCTGGGCGTTCCCATGGGATCCATTAGCATCAGCTGTGTAATCAAAATGGCATTCTCCTCTGTGATGACAGCGTGTGGAGATGTTTGGGCAGCCAAATACGTTTCGAATTGAAGAATATGATCCCTCTCGACAGTGATTATCTGAAAACAAATAATGAAATATAAGGAATATGTACAAAAGGGTATTTGCTAATTATTTAACATTGCCTTACCTGTAGTTCATCCTTGTTCGAGACGAAGCTGTTAAATTGATTTGTTATACAGATTTCTATTAGCAGTTTCATCGTGGGATAGTGGTCCCAGCAAAAGGCCCCAAATGATGAAGGATTATGAGCTGAAATCATTAATAATATCAGCCAGGCTTTCCAATAAAACGCAATGATGGCTAGCTTCGGTGGCTCGTACTCCTCTGGCAGCTGGATGTTCTCTGGATGATGATATTCCGACATACTGAACAGAAAGTCGATGATGTCAAACTTATTCGCTTGCACTGCTGGAAAGTCGGTTGCTTTCATACCGGAGACGCGTTTTATCACCAGCAGCAAAATGTCAAACGTGTTTGCTATGGAGAACGGAATATCCTTCGTTATGCCTATCAATATAATTCTCAATAAGGTCTCCTCGTGAATTGGAGTTTCCGATATTATTCTCAATATGGCTCCCCGCTCCGGCTCCGACGGCCACTGGTCACAGCGAGAGTATTGTTCTGGGTTGTCAAGCAAGAGCACCTTATGCAAAGCCTGATGATACTCCGCGCCTGGAATTTTATAAAGATTTGGAACTGTCTCGTACATCCAGGAAACCGAATCCAATTGTATTTGAGACATCTGGTTGTAGAGTCGTATTAGCGCTTGATTATTTTTCACGTCACGATTTGTTTTCAGCGACAAGCTGCCTTCGCGCGCCTGTGGCGTGGCTGACAGAAACATGCAGAGGCAGACAATATCGACCACAGAATGAAATATGCGGTCCTTGAAGTCAAATTGCTCGATTTGTTGAGTTAGCTCTTCTCTCTCGCTTAGGAAAGTTTTACAAAACTTTACAAGATTCACATCGAAGCGTAGCATTCGTACAAGTTCCCTTAAAAACACGCGCAAAGTCCTTAGACAATCATCCCGCTGCAATAAAAATTCCTGGTATATTTCCGCTAGATTAACTGCGGACTGATCAGGAGATGTCTGAAACATTGTTGCTGCAAGAGAATTTATATAATAAGGCCAGCATCATAAATATATAATTTAAAACATATTGAAAATTATTGCATATATTCATTATAAACAGAAATAAATATTTACTCACCAAGCATTCCCATATTATTTGGATTTCTGGTATTTGAGAGCTCGTTCTGCACGACAAGCTTCATTATAGTGCTCAAGATATCTGGCTGCAGGTGTATCATCTCCTTGAGACAGGACATATAATGATTGATAAGTGGCTTGGTTTTTAGACGCATTTTAACCAACACCTGAAGCACTTCATTGTCTTGTGTGTTTTTGCCTTTGATATTGAAACATATATATGATAACAATTGTTGGGCGAATTTGACCAATTTTCCATTATGTATCCACAATTCCAGGCGTGAGATGCTGAGACAGCGAACTTCGCCGATGCCCGAACTGGTGCAAAGAAACTTTAGGAAGTTTCTAGTATAATTATCCTGCTGCTGGCGCTTATTTAGCTGATCTCGTATAGCATCGCTGACTAATTTCTGCACAGTACTGTCCGCAAACCTGGACTTTACTGAGCAAATGGCATCGGCTGCTTGGTCTGCTTCCAGGTATGGGCTGGCATCCAAGCTCTGGGTCGAGTTGTCCCCCGAATCATCGTCTACAGTAAAGTTGTCGCGGTGCGTTTGCCCAGTGGTGACTGTCGTGTTGACGTCCCAGCGCAACAGACTCAGGTGTGGAGTTCGTGTCTTAAAAGCGGCACAAATGTTTTTGACCAGCGGCGCGCAGTAATCGTTGTCAGCCCAAAAGCGTTCGTTGACTGCGTCATCGACGTACGTACGCAGCAGTACTTCTGGCCACTGGGATATATCAGAAAATCCCCTTGCAAGTAGGTTTGTAAATAGAACGTGGAGATTAATATTATAGCGCATTTTGACATTAGTCTCACGGCGTAAAAACGACAGAAGTGCATAGGCAATGACGTCGTTATTGAAAAATTGTGGATGCACTTTGGCCAGGTAGAACAGGGTTAAGTATGCTACGTTGTCCATCTTAGATCTGGATGCATCTCTCGATGTCGCGTGCCTGATAATACCACAAATAAGCCGTACAACAAGCTCATTGTCGTTTTGCTCAATTGCGGCGTATATGGTTTCTATGACGTTGGATAAATCACACTCTTCAGCGATTTGTTCCCATATGTCGTAATGTGGAATTCCGGTTGTGGCCGTCAGGTCGGGGCATCCGTCTTTAAGGCTAACTCGAAATCGTTTACTGGGATGACTTCCCAGACTTGATGATGCTTCTCGCTTTCTTTCAGTGGAGCTGC
This sequence comes from Drosophila peninsularis, assembly GCA_035047485.1. Taxonomy (NCBI): domain Eukaryota; kingdom Metazoa; phylum Arthropoda; class Insecta; order Diptera; family Drosophilidae; genus Drosophila; species Drosophila peninsularis. The sequence goes on from JAWNPN010000035.1 coordinate 971,627, forward strand.
CGCTGGAGCCCGGCATTCCTTTTATTGGTAATATTTTTGCTTTAGAGTCATCGCGGCCACTTTTGGTACCGAGGGCAAAGAGTTCGGCACCTAATAATACTTTCTTTTGGCCTCTATTTGGGGCATTTGCTTTATTACGATCCATATTTTCTCTAATAATCTTCTGCCGCAACGAACTTCAATGTTTATGAGAATAAAAACATTGCGCGACTGCTCCATTTGGTGAACTAGTTCTTGAATGTCTGATTGCAATCTCAACTTCGGTTTTCTAAAGTATTTATTCGTTACATTAACAAATTATGAAATATTAGTAATTAACTAACAATTTACATATTTATAAAACTTTAAATAAAAACTTACCACAAATTCACTTAATAATATTAATAATTTGTTATATACCAAATATTTCGATTATTTATTTACTATTATTTAATCACTCCTAATAATGCAAAAAGCCCAGTATTGCCCTAAGTGGCAAACATCAAATCAAAATATTTGATTTTTTATTGAATTTTATCCTAAAATAAGCCTGACGATTAATCATGAACTTAATGAAAAATAAATCAAATTTACTGCTAACTGCTAATTAATATGTGACTGTAACTAATACATACATGATATTTGACAATCCTAAAATGTATTTTTCTAAAGTACTGGAAGTACTCTGGAAGTAACGAATACGCTAAAATACTTTTACTGTATACGCATGAGTAAACGGCATTTGCAAAGTCGTGTTCAAAACAAGATATATATTATTAAGCTCGGACAGCTAAATCTAATTTAATTTGCTAACAATCATTTGCGAAATAACAATAAAATATTAAGTGATATAGATATATCCTTGGTGCTTGCAATATTGAAAAACTCATATTTGTGCCATAAAGTTCACCCAATCATTAAACCAAACGTGCTAAAAAAAACGTAAACACAACACATATTGTACAAAACTACTGAAATGGCAGATTTAGAGGCTGTTTTAGCTGATGTCAGCTATCTGATGGCAATGGAAAAATCAAAATGCACGCCAGCAGCAAGAGCCAGTAAAAAGTTGATTCTACCAGATCCCAGGTATCCCCACTTTAATGAATTTATTCAAATAGGGATACATATGTATGTCAATAAGTGTGCAAGTGTGCGTAGTTGTGTGTGTCTGCCACGAAATGTGTGAATGTGTGTAAATATATGTACACAGCACTTTGAGTAAACATAATTAAAAATATAATTATACACACTAGAAGATTAGAAAATTACTAAATTTAATTACAAAATCAATCAGCAAAGACGTACATTCACATATACACACATAATATATATATATATATATATATATATATATATATATATATATATATATATATATATATATATATATATATATATATATATATATATATATATATATATATATATATATATATATAGAATATGTATATATATATATATATATAGAATATGTGTATATGTATATAAATATGTATGTGTGTAGATACATACACACAGGCGTATACATAAAAGGGCTATTTTGTTTACATATGTTTATGTGTAGGTGTGTGCATGTGTATGTTTGCAAATTGTATCTATACATTTGAAATTATTTGATTTTTCTTAAAGAACACAATCAATAGTCTCTCCACGAAATATAATTGTATAAGTAGACAGACATATATAGCCGTAGACCAAAACAAAAAATGTGAATACATATAAAGAAAGAAAGAATGAAAAAAACATTCTATATATAGATATTATTCAATTTATATACATTGCAAATTTGATTTTAATTAATTTAATTAAACTTTAAAGCCATAAACTGAGATATGCAAATATAATATATTATTCCACATCTGTGCTGTCATTTCACCTGTCCACTTGGCCTGTCAGGTGTCCTAGCCATAGGCCACAGCCCAGCCTGCTGTTGCTCTGAAATGATAATTTGGTTTAGTAAATATATATTGTTTATTATATATAATATATATTGATAATAGATTTTCTTTTGTAATTGGATATCATATAGATTCTATAGGTCCGAATGAAGCTCCTATGGGGCTATTTTAATTGATATATTTAGTTGCCAGAACAATTAAAACGAAATCATTTACTAATGCCATTTGATAATCATCTATTAATGCTCTATTTGATATAAATTGCCTTGAACCCCAGTACTGTAGTATATTGCGTTTCCTTTTCTAAACTATTACTAGTGATTCATGTTCACTGTGGTCAGGTTATCTATTTATCAATACCTACCTAATGCATTAAGTGTAATCTACTGAGCAACTATTATAAGTAATTTGACACTAAATGATTAAATTCCGAAGCTACGACAGATACAGAACTATATTTAGATAAACATTTATATGAAAATCAGTATATAATATATAGAAAATCCTGTACTTCAATTGAATGCAGAAATCGGCCAAAAACCTACCGAGTTAAAGCCAGACCAATGCGAAATGAATTCCCAAGTGGAATTCCTGAATGCAAATCGATGCTGGGAAAGCTCATTCACTTTCACAAGTTAAACTCGGTTAAAATTTAAAAATAGCTTGCTTGCTGCGCTTATTAATTAATCATATTAAGAATAATCGAAGGATGACATTCAGTTCATTAATATAATATAATAATATTGAATCATAAACCACAAGCTATAAATTATGCTATTAGCATTCTACATTCTACATATCCAAAGATATCTTCTATTGTTGTAAATCTTTTTCTATGGATCTCGTGTATTATTCCTATTTATGTGATATTAAATATTGAATATCTGTCTGTGGATATATCGTAATGCAATTAAATCAGTTTTTAGTTTATTTCACAATGTTTTTTTTTTCATATTAAAATATGATTTTTTCCACTTTTTGATATTTTTAGTTGCGACAGGATTGCATGAGATTATAAATGCATTTCGTATCCCTAAACACTTTCATTTATTTTACCCAAAAAGTCTACAAAATGTAACTAAATGAGGAGCTCGTTGGCTGGAAACTGGGATGCGGATCACTTCTCGAACTGAGCTATAAAAATCATGTGTAGAATGTACATCATTAAATGTACATATATTATCTGTATATTATTATAAATTATAGTTAAGAATTCAATTAAGTTAAGTTGTAAATTAGAAGCTAGTCTAGTATGCCAGATTCGAGCATACCCTGTTCAGAAAGCATAAGCAAAATTTAGAAATATCTAGGAGAGGCTGCCTAGATTCGAACTATTTAACAGATCTTTGCATTATTAAAGCCTCAGTTTACTTTCCGTTTCTCAAGTCGAGGCTCTAGAACAATACACTTAAGAGAATGAAATATGGGTACAATGATCGGCATTAAAGTACAGATTTCAATTCTTTAGACAACAGGAAAAAGACTTGATCTCTGCACACATTTATAAACAATTTGTATCAGAAATTGAGTGCTATGGCTGAAGTGATTTAATGCACTGTTTAAACTTCTAAATAAAACCGAAGAGAACATGCCAACGTTTTCTTTGAAAACTTTCCATGCGAGGCTGAAAACACGATCTAGTAATGCGAATTCATTTGCCATAATAAATGGCATTTTCAAATACAAATTGTTTTTCACGCGTGCTAAGATGAAACGTATGTAGAAACCGATTGTAGATTGATGAAGAAATATTGGAATATGCCATAAGATCATGAAAATATTGGAATAGAGTACATGAAATACTTGGGTCTAATTCTTATCTGAACAATCTGAAGAAATGATAACACAAAGAGCCATTTTACACTACATACATATATCATTATTACAATCTTACATTAAATGAGAACTATATCTATCAGACACATCTCTTTAACTTCTTCCTCTTTGCATAGCGCTGTACTTAAACTGTATAAATCTTCTTTACAGCGTTAGAAGCGTTATGTACAAATACCTTGAGAAGGAAAACGAACTCAACTTTCATAACATTTTCAATCAGATTATAGGTACTTATAGATCTTAAGATATCATAGTCTACCCGATAATAATCAATTATTGTTGTAACCATCTCAGGTTACTTGTTGTTTAAGGATTTCTGTGAAAATGATTCTGAAGAACCAATTCAACAGTTGAAGTTCTATGAGCAGGTATTACTCTTAATGATCTGATGAAATATATATGCTACATTCATAATTACATTTGCGGAATACTTTTCTTTTAAGATTAAAAACTTTGAGAAAACAGAATGTTTCGACGAGCGGAAAAAACTGGCTAGAGAAATTTATGATAATTTTATAATGGAAGAAATGCTGTCACATACTTATGTAAGTATTCCAGATATGATACAGTCCGAAATGATATGCTTATACTTCTATTTCTTATAGGAATACTCCAAAGATGCCGTTGCAAATGTCCAAAAGTATTTATTGAAAAATGAAGTTCCTGTGAATTTATTTGAAGTGAGTTTCCATTGATTTGTTTTAATGTGTAATGTATGTAGCAGGCGGAAGAAGGCGTGGCAGACACCCCTATAAACGCAACGTAGAATGATTAGCAGCGGGGTATTTCCTAGTCTGTCACTTCCAGCTGAGGCACTCTGAATTCTTTGCAAAATGCATGGGAGTACGAGCAGAATCTTGGAATAATTTACACATGAGCTTCAACATATTAGAGTGAAACTTGCCTCACTGAGAAATAGCCAATATTTATAAAGAAAGTCATTCCCGATAACGTATAAACAAAATATGCGGGTATAAAATCATAGATATAGCGATATAGAAATTATGCTTCGCTGATATATAGGCTATGGAGATTCCCATTTAATAAGGTTTTCAGAATGTCTGATATATATTATTCCCTCTGGCACAATTGAAATTGGTAAATTTTTGATTTTACATTGGAGTTGGCAAATTTGGAATTGAAAATAAAAATAAAAATATTTATCTTTGCAGCCTTACATGGAGGAAATCTTCGGTCAGCTTAAGGGCAGACCTTTCAAAAAATTTCTAGAAAGGTACGTTTTGATATAGTTATAAACAATTAAAAATAGTATAGGACATAGTTAAATAATAAAGAAATGTATTTCTCCTTAACAAATATATAATATAAATAATAATTTTAACCATTTTCAGTGACAAATTTACAAGATTTTGTCAATGGAAAAACCTGGAACTAAACATACAAGTATGTATAGCATAATTTGAGTTCGAAACATAATGAAAGCAATTTTTCCTTTCAGTTATCAATGAATGACTTTAGCGTGCATAGAATAATTGGTCGTGGTGGCTTTGGCGAGGTCTACGGCTGTCGAAAAGCCGATACTGGCAAAATGTACGCTATGAAATGCTTAGACAAGAAGCGTATTAAAATGAAACAAGGCGAAATGCTAGCGTTGAATGAACGCAATATGCTGCAAGCAGTTAGCACAGGAGTAAGTTGGAGTAGTATAGTAACTAATTAATGTCTTATTAATATCAATTTAATTTGCTTAATATAGATTGATTGCCCTTTCATTGTGTGCATGACGTATGCATTTCACACCCCAGATAAATTATGTTTTATATTAGATTTAATGAATGGCGGCGACTTGCATTACCACCTATCCCAGCATGGCGTATTCAGCGAGGATGAAATGAAATTCTATGCAGCCGAGGTAATTAGCAAAACTAAAATGACAAAATCTGCAAAGCTAATGATAATATAACTTGTGTTAGGTTATTTTGGGCTTGGAGCATATGCATAAACGCTTCATTGTGTATCGCGACTTGAAGCCTGCTAATATTTTACTGGATGAAAATGGTCACATTCGAATATCGGATTTAGGTTTAGCATGCGATTATTCCAAAAAGAAACCCCACGCTTCAGTGGGCACCCACGGATATATGTCACCAGAAGTATTATCGAAAGGAACATCCTACGACTCATGCGCAGACTGGTTTAGCTTCGGTTGCATGCTATACAAACTGCTAAAGGGACATTCTCCATTTCGACAACACAAAACAAAAGATAAGCATGAGATCGATAGAATGACATTAACTATGGTAAGCAATTTGGCTTTATAAAATTACTTATTACTGACATTTTGTTTCTATAACAGAATGTTGAGCTTCCGGACTCATTTTCAGCAGAATTAAGGAATTTGTTGGATATGCTTCTCCAAAGAGATGTGCCAAAGCGTCTCGGCTGCATGGGCAATGGGTAAGACTTTAAGTTAAATTTAAATGTTTCCTTTTTAAAACCCTATCCCTTTTTCTTTTCAGCGCTGATGAAGTCAAAATGCATAATTTCTTTTCTGGCATTGACTGGCATCAGGTCTATATCCAAAAATACACTCCACCTTTGGTTCCGCCTCGTGGTGAGGTGAATGCGGCCGATGCCTTTGATATTGGCTCTTTTGACGAAGAAGATACGAAAGGTATTAAGTTAAATGACAATGATCAGGATCTCTATAAGCATTTCTCATTAACTATATCCGAAAGGTGAGCAATGGTCAATGGAATTGATAGAATTACTATTATTTATTTAGATCTGAAGCCATAAGGCTACTATACCGAAATGCTACAATTGAATATATATTCTTTTAATTTAATAAACACTGTATTTTTAGATGGCAACAGGAAGTATCTGAGACTGTATTCGAAACAATAAACACGGAAACCGACAAAATAGAGCAGAAGAAGAAATCCAAACAAAAACAACACTTTGATGCAGATGAAAAAGAATCGGATTGCATACTGCATGGCTATATTAAAAAGTTAGGAGGATCATTTGCATCTTTATGGCAAACCAAATATGCCAAGCTATATCCAAATCGGTAGGGTATTATAATTATATATTATTTATTTATGCATATATGTATATATTTTTTTTTTTTCATCTTAATTACTTCAGCTTGGAGCTGTACTCAGAGAGTGGTAATAACAAACCAGAACTTATTTTTTTGGACCAAGTGGAAGACGTTTCGTCCGATTTTGTTCACTATAAGAATGAACAATGTATTCAAATTCGTGTCAATGATGGCAGCCGAGATGGCCGCATTATTTTGACGAATTCGGTATGTTTTGTGGCTGTAACAAATGTAGATTATTTATTTATCTAAATTAAATTGTTATAGGATGAAATCGGCTTGAAGGAATGGGCGTTATCATTAAGATCTGCCCACAAAATGTCACAAGATCTTTTAGGATCGATGGCTAAAAAAGCTGGAAAAATCTATGGCAGTGAACGGGACGCAAACAAATCAATGTACATTTTGGGCGGGAACTGTTCTACAAAGTCATCAAATGGATCTAATTAAATACTAGTTCTAATGAAATTAAATAAAAAAAAAAATAATAATATAAAAAAACATATAATAGGTTTCCAGCTTTGAAACTCATAAAAACAAATGCTAACAGAATCCTAATAAAACACATCTTGTAAAATCACATTATAATATTATGCGTACTGATGAATTTGTAGAAACTGTGTAATAAATGCATAGAAATACTTCATTATGTTGTCTTATTTGTGCTTCAGGCCCTTACTGTATTATCGATATGTAAATTGTAGTAATATTTTGTTTTTATTAAAGCCCTGGATATTTGAAATGTATTTGATTTATATTTGTTTTTGAGTTCCCAATGATTAGTTAACTGCTTAGCAGATTAGCTTGTTATTCGACTTGAACAGCCCATCAGCTGTATTCTTATTAGTTCGTTGCTTCCCCTGCCCCAAGTTATACTGTCACATTAGAAACAAACTTGTTGCCAAATACAATCAAATAAATCTCTATATAAACATTAAACAAATATCTTTTATTTAGCCAACTGGTAGACTCCACCAGAGAACAAGAGTTTGTGCTCGCGAACTTTCCTTTGCAGGAAATGCTTTAACTCATCTTGTGTAAATTCGACTCCCCCGCTATGTGAAGCAAACAGTTTCAGCATTTGATGAATGCGATCGATCGGCATACAATCCAGATTTGTAAGCATGCCAACAATATAAGACCAAAAAACCTAGAACAAATTTAATTAATTAGCTATATATTTTAATTATGAGATTAATGCCACTTACCTGAAGTTCCTCTTCCCTTTGATCACTGGCAGAAGCCATAGCTGATTCCAGATCCTCCTCGTCCGCATCTGTAATGTTGACGTCTTCGAATTGTGTTTTTTCAGTTTCTTTCTCCAAAAGTGCAAAGACTCCTGGTTCTATTTCAGCAATCAGACCATGGTTCTGCCAAAAGCTGATGCGTCGCCTCAATGCCGATGGGGGCACCTTTATAAGGCTACTAAGTTCTTCCAAACTCCATTCACCTAAAAATTAATATCTTTTTAGTACGCGCAATATGTGATATGGGGTAATTCTTACTTTTATGCTGAAAGTGGTAAATAATTACAGCCTGTGTTGGTGGCACCGTCATCTCCAATACTCTATCGCCGATTTCAATGACGATGTTGACTCTTCCTGTCACTGTGCGCCAATTGAGTGTACGATTCCCCTTATAAGACTCATAGGCTTTTGTGAACTTCTTAAATTCGTTCTCGAGTTCGACTGGCAACTGCAAGCTCTCCTTGTTGAAAGACGGCCAAAATTGAGCCGATATTATAAGCGACGATATATCAAATAGTGGACCTAAAGAAGAATCGATGAATATTAAAACTTTAATATTATTATTATAAAATTTAATAAAGTCAGTAGCTTACTTTCATCAGAGTTCCCATCGCCGTGTATATGAGCATTGATACGCTTTGAATCAGTCACATCCTTCAGCATTACCTCGCAACTATGTAGAAGTGACTCACCGAATCTGATCTTAAGCAATTCTAGATTGCGGATTTCTTTTTCGGAATTGAAATCAAGTTGCGACAGTAAACGATCAGCCATCAAATTACGATATTCAACCATAAATAGTTCTTTACTGCCGTAAATATCGACCACCATGGATATAATATCTGCAGTTCGAATAACTTTCGAGTTGTTTTGCTCTAAGACATCGGGATCTATTCCGAATGGATCCGGCTCCCAATTTTCCCAATTGCTATATTCATTATTACCGGCATCCTTGCCATATTTTACAAATTCTCCCTTAGCTAATTCCTCAGAGAGATCCGTTGGCCCTTCTTCAGTGAGACCAGTTACAACTCGCCTAACCGTATCATTGCGCTTCCGTAAATAATCCTTTATTGGGGCTGTGACTATTTCTAGTATCACGCCAGTGTTGTCTAGGTGACGTATTGCTTTAATTGCAGCAACGTAGCCAGTTAATATGTCCATAGTATTGACACCGGGATGCAGAATTCTTGCCTCTAGAGAACTTCTCAGCGACTCAGTTAGATAGATGCGCATATCAATTTTCTCCATGCATATCTTTAGATCATCTATGGCAGGCGAAGAATCTGGATAATCTGAAAGTATTCAAAATGCATTAGTTAAGTATGTATATTACAGAAAATATTAACTAAATTACCTATGATTATGCTAAAGAATTGGCTGATTACATTTTGAGCAAATGTTTCATACATAAAATATGTGAGTTTCACTTTAAACGATTGAACCGACTTGGGACTATTCTCCTGAGATATATCATCCTTCGATTTCCATTCGGTGAATATGCCAGTTAACCATGTCATGACAACGTCGTTAATCCACTAAAAGAGAATTTGATCATATATATAGATAATAATAATTAAATATATCAAGTTTTTTGAAAGTGTCTTGAATGTTTTACGAACCGTTTCAAGCTGCTTTAGATGACTTCTGTCGAAGATTCCCACACAAGTATCGTTGATGTGTTCCTTGATCTTCAGCTTGATCAATGCTGTCAATGCGCTGCCAGCCAAGCGATCAATCAGCCCCATCTTCAACAATTTTATATTTGTTGCAGTCACCATTTCAGTTAGCTTCTGGCAGCAGCATTGGTCTAGGTCGAAATTGCAGCCAGCACAGGTAAAGACCTCCGAATCTGAAAAGACGGAGGAATTAATTAAAGAATAAAGTTAATGCGACAAATACCATACCAAGTGTATTCAGTGATAAAGTTAAGTCTTTGGTGAACAGGCGAAAATGTACGCTGTAAAAATCGCAAACAAAACTATTAAAGGATGGCGGCAACTGAGCCAGCATTGCATTGTGCAGCGTATTTTTGGTGTCTTCCAGACTTGATGAGGAGAGTGGCTTCTTATTTAGATAGAGCAGCCGAGGTTTTATCAGCTCCAGGCATTCATAGCTATTGTATAACTCGTCAATTGCATAAATAAATGTGAAGAACAAAGCATTCGGATCCGAGAAAGCGGCTGTATTCAAAGCTATATCCAATTTGACTTTAGGTGCTTCGTTATCGCTGGGTGCGAAGTGTTTCCAAAATTTGGGCACTAGTATATTCCGAATTGCAGATTCAATTTCCAACTTTAAAACAGAAGTTAATGTTTTAATAGTTCCCAAGCTCGCGAGATGCCGGTAAACATTATCAAAGACTTCATCTTCAACAGCCTCCGGTGGGGAAGTAAGCTGCGAATAAAAACTTAATTGAAACTGAAAGATATAAATAAACAATACGGCTTACCTCTCCACTCAAAATTGGGAATATTTTCAATACATCTAGCCACAAAGCACTTAAATCACACATTTTTGTTTTGCCTTAAACATATCTGTTTGAATTAGATATGATTCTTCTCTATTTATTTATCGAATCAGTTGATATCGATATTTTATTACAGTGACAGTGAACTTGTTTCCACTAGTATGCATTTACTCCAACATCTCATATCAATGAATGGTAAATTGTGAATGCGAATGCCGCAATATATCGATAGCAAAAAATAATCTGTCAAGTCAGTACAAATTTTTATCTAAAGCGCACAATCCATTTTTCCTCTTAAGATAACGGGATAATTAATGGATGAAAGCACCTTATATATAGGCTTCCAAATCGAATTCTAAAGACTTAACAATTGGAATATATACAGATCTAAGTAATATGACCTTCCATTGCCTGATATCAATTTATTGAATTATTGTTTTAATAAACATCGTATGATATTCAACTTCCAGTTTTAGACTAGAGGAAGCATACATACATATATATATATATATTCATATCTATATATATGTATATCAAAAGTTTCTTGAAGGTCAAAGTCCAAAGACCAATTCATTTATCTAAGAAAACCTAAAACACTTTAAGGCGTTTCGTCATAGCCACGTTATCAGTCATGAAACTGACATTTCTATATAATTATACTATTGCTATTAACCCGTATTTATTTTTGTAAAAATATATAAAGAACTTTACAGTGCCACAAATAATATATTATAGTTCCTTAACAAATGACTATTGAATTTAACTATTCTTTTATTTCAGAATGAAGCAACAAAGAGTGATAAATCGTCGTCATTAAAGCCGTTATAACTGAACTTTTTTGGAAACATTTCGTTGGAATATCGAGTCGATTGTCGAAAAGACATCACTAGCTTTTTTGGCAGCATCCACTTTGAAATGCAACCCTCTCAATCCGTAGTAGTCAACCAAGGGCTTGGTTTGTTTATGATACGATTCCAAACGTTTTTTCAGTGCTTCGGCATTATCGTCGCTGCGCCTCATTAGCGGCTCTCCAGTAATCTATTAAAGAAAACAGAATGATAGTTAACTATTCGAGTAACGCAATTCACATTAACTTACATCATCCTTCATCGAAACTTTAGGTGGGGCAAATTCTTCATGATAGGATCTACCGCTAGCCTGATGAATTAAGCGTCCAGTTATTCTCCTTACCAATAAATTGTCATCTATAGCAAACTCAATGACAGCATCCAAGCTTGTCCTTCTTTTATCCAGCAACGTATCAAGCTAAGCAAAAATAATCCATATTTTAAAATAATATAAAGTTTATACAATATAGGAACATTACCTTTTGAGCTTGAACAACAGTCCTTGGGAATCCGTCCAGCAGAAAGCCGTTTTTGCATTCGGGTTTATCTAGGTTGGAATCAATCATATCCACAACTAGATCATCTGATACCAGTTTGCCCTCATCCATAACCTTTTTCAGCTCGGAGCCAAGCTTCGACCCCGATGCAATCTCTGCGCGCAACATGTCTCCAGTTGACAGGTGACAGACACAAAACTTCTCCTTTAACAAAGGCGCCTAAAAGTAGAGAAATAAGTATGTAAGATTTGGGGTGTCAATAAAGGAAATTTATAAAATAAGAATAAAGAAATAAATACAAAAATTTATGCATTTCATAATAAGTCTATGACTCAAGCTGTCAAAGACTCTTCGGGTCAGTTCAGTGGATATTAAAAGACTTGAAAAGTAATCTTGGAGCTTATATTTGGTATCAAAGGTTAGGGACTGCACAAAAGATAAAATATTGTTTATTTAATTTATATAATTATTATTCCATGCACTTTAGCAGGTGTGCAAGCAAAGTATCACGAATTTCTAGGAATATAGTGGAAAAGGTAATAGAAACCACAAATGTTCTATTAAATTACTGATAAAACATATTTATCAATCTAAATAGCTTCCGTACTATTCTCTTATATTTCTTAGTATATTATATTCATTTCGACCAAAAGAATATTAGCATAGCACATAATTCGCTACATTGAAAATTCGGTGTCGCAACAGCTGAAATGCGATAAGACCGGTATATTTCTGCTTCATTAAACTATTCTAGAAGGTATGAAATTATTTATCGAAATATGTTATTCAGATTAGATAAATTGAAAAAAAGTAGTCAAACCCATAAATTAATTAATTAAAAATTCAATTTTAGGATAATTTAAAATACAATAGAAAGTTGAACATAGAAAAACTATTTTAGTGATTAGCTGCCCTCAGTGAACCCCAGAAAAAATAAAATAAGTTTGCAGCCTTATCACAGAAACCTACATACATACATCTCTATGATAAACATGTGTGCGTACAGACTGCCGGCCAAACGCACACATACTTACATAGTTAATATGTATATGTAAACTTAATAAGGTCGACGCTGCTTTCTTCTATACAACCTGTTGCACACACACACCCACATGTTAAATAAATACACTTTATTCAATGAACATAGAGCATTTGAAGTGTGCACAGTTGGTATTCAAGCGCTTATACATATATTACATAACAACATATATGTGTCTGCAACCCACCTGTGTCCCTTTTCCAGAGCCTGGTGGGCCCAATAGAATAGCATTTACACCAGCTGTACTGGGCTCGTAGCGCTCCAGAGGTATCGATGCGTTGGGTGCCATTGTGATATTTTTAGTATTCGAAACTTTTTTATCAACCTTCTTTCATTAAGATTTTATTTCTTAATAACAACCGCGGCAAAGTTCAAGGGTAAAAGTAAGGACCAGAATGAACCAGCTAATGAACTAAGAGCTGAACTGAATTGAATTCTCTACGAGTGGAACAAAACTGAACTAAGCACGTTTTGTTGTATCGGTTATCGGACACGCAATTAATTCTACTTCTTAATATTATGTTTCCACTTCTCGCATTTTAGTTTTTTCTCCACCAGTGCTAGAAGTAATTTTTTTAGCTAATAATTTATTTTTAAATATATATAAATTTATTGACAAATACTTAAAATTTTTATTTGGATTATAGTTTTTATGATAATTAGTATAGTTTTTAAAATAATTAAATTAAAAGACGGGTAGTTTTAAACAAACGCGAATACCAAGTATGAATTGACAATAAAATATTGGTGGTCGCTAAATTTTATGATATATCCAACACAATTTGGAGACAATTATTTCGATATATACCCATATTTTTAAATACCACATACAACATAGCTTTTCTAATGAATAGATAATTATCGATAAATTTACCAGTTTTAAATTAGAATCAATCAAGGCTATACAAACCAAAATTGATGTGGAAGTTCTTTTAATACATTTTTATTTTAAAGGTGTAGTTTTTGAAAATACCACCCACTTTACATTCTATTGTCAAATAGTAGTCGACTTTGGAGCGTGTACAAAAAAAAAAACTCTTCAAATTTATATATCTAATAGTATAACAATAAAAAACAGGAGGCGTTAGCATTTCCAGTTAATCTTCACAAGTTTAATACAAAAACAAGTTTTTTTTAACAATTGCAACAACAAAGTTAATTTACAATTTTTAAAATTCTTGCAGAGTCATTTTGACATATCTACATAGATTTCTTTTTAATAAACAGAAGATTATATACAGGAATTAAGAATTTATTGATATAACGATACTATCACTATTTTATAATTAAAAACCGATCTTTGTAGACTTTATCCCGATGGTTAGAAGTTAGAATAATATTTAGTATTGGGGCGATGCGTTTTATTCTCTGCTGAAATCTTTCACGATCGAGAGCAATCTGTTGCCAACCACCTTTTCGAGCCGCACGATAAGCGTAGTCCCAAGTGTGCATGACATGAATTTTTGGCTTTAAATCAAAGCGCACCTAAAATTATATACAATTATTATTATTAATTTCCCAAATAATTTAATAATTTCATATTTACCCGCTTCCGATGTTCTTGACTATTATCGACATCTGACATTTTATCCGTTCCATTACAATCTGTGCAACCAAATGCTATCGAATCAATACTTTTGCTATCATCCTCGAAGCATATGAAACTGTCATCGCTACACTCGGATAGACTTCTTTGTCGTTGCAACTTCCCATCAGTTGCTTCCGATGTTTGGGGACTGCTGCTGCTTAGTTGTTTATCCGAAAGATTAGTGTAGTTTTGATAAGAGTTCATGTTGTAATCCGGATAGTTATAATCATTTTCAGATTGCGGTTGCATATCAATAAAAAAGTAACAAAATGACGGGGCAGTACTCGAATCGAATTCAATCTGCGTCATAGAAGAATTCTTGGGCTGTGATGTTGTGCAGTGCTGCAGAGCTCTGTTGACAGCGTCTGCCATCAACTGGAAAGAAAACATTGCGGCGGCGAGTGGCTGTGGCGTCAACTCATCCAACAATATACCCGCACTCCTTTCTTCAGAATGGTTGAGTAATCCCTTATCAGATTCTGAAGCAGTTTTGGTACGTCGCGGCGATGCGAAGCGATATTGTTTATGGATTGGGGAGCTCATGTCTATAATCATTTGCAATATATGCAGCATTCAATCAGTTACTATCAATTGGAATTTATATCTTTGATTACTGATCTCAAATTCTTTGATTCTGGTACATCAACTTCCAAGCGTATTTGTTTACAAACATCCATCTTAATTTCCTTTTGTAATTTTGAGCAAAATCTCAATTTAATATTATCCATGTAAATAGTTAGTTATCCATGTTTAGAACATGCATATGTCCAACAGTTAAATTTACACACATTGTTGTGTTTGTCCTATCGAAGGTATGTACGTATGTACATATGTATGTGTATAAGAACCATGAAATTGCTCGGAACGATTGCGAAATATTGAATGCTGAATTTACACGTTTATATTTAGACCATCAGATTGTGTATATTCCTTTATTGTCGAATTTTTAGAAATATTTTGTAGCAGTGGCAATAAACTCCAAAATTTATGACGAGAATGTAAATCACACGTTTTTAATAAAATATGTTCCATACTATTCAGCATTGGTAAAAATGATTATGATTGATTGTCCTATGGTTGTAGAATTCAGAGTTCATTTAAAATATATCGATTAAGTTTTCTTTTTTCCACTGGGCGCGTTACTTACTAGAATTTTAAACTAGATGAGTCATAGTAAATGTGATTATTAATTTGTGTAATAATGTTATGTATGTTATGTTTATGTTTTATATTCCTACATATGAAAAGAACATCAATAATCTCTAATTGTTTTTTAAATTTATATAAACAAATACAAAATAAATTTTTATAATTGTTATCCGTAGTGTTGTCAAATGCCAAATGCAATATAATTGAAATATATGTTATTTATGACGCGAAAAATGTTAATTATATGCATGTGCAATTGGATAGAGAATATATATGCCTGGCAAAATCTTGTATGATGTAAATTAATATGCATGGAAATTTGATATTACAAAGTTTTTATATAATTATACAATGATTATTGCACATTCATCATTGTATAATGTGTATTATATTTGTACCTTATTTTAAAAAAAAAATTAAAATAAATTTTTAATAAAGATTAATATATTTGAATATAAATATATAAAAAATGATAGGTTAGTAGATGCAGAATTGAAAACGTGACGATACTGTGACGGATAATTTATATACGCATTGTTGTTTCGATATACGCTTATCAACTCGATAACAATTCTATCTAATTGAACGATTATTCCCTTTGGAAAGTAGATACATAATTGAAAGTTTAATATATATTTCTTTTTATTTAGGTAAGTCACAAGTGTTAAATTTGAAAGTATCCATTCAAATTCGTTACTGATTCACAATGAGAAATCAATATCCGCAATGAAGTCAATGTTTCTCGAAAACCAGATTGAGAAATCTTTTCTTCTCGTTTATTGTTTCCAAATAAAAAAGTTGTTTTCACAAACTACAAAATGTTATTGGAAAGTAAACTTTAGTGCTTAAATGATACAATTATGATTTTAAATGTGTTTAATGTGACCGAAATTAAATTATTTTCAGACCTAAGCGGATGTTATTAAAACTACCGAAGTAGGAATGAATCGTAGAGGTTTAAATACTGGAAATACGATGACTTCTCAATCAAATATTGACGAAGGAAGCTGGAAGGGGGTTACGGAGGGCTCAGCAATGTTGCCTTCTTCGAATTCATCATCCATTAATCCGGACGCCAGCAATCAAAGTGGATTCCCACAAGGCGGACTACCATACACGGCTAGTGGCAATCCGTATCCACAAGCTGGCCAATCCTCACCTGCTGGCAATCAGTCTTTAGTATTTCAAAATACTAATCAACCCGGATCGAACACTCCTCAATACACGTCATCTCCAGCCCCGTCAGGCTCATCGACTCCAGGCCCCGTCGGTGTTGCGTCGCAGAATATCCAGGGAAATTATTCACAATCCTCAACGGCTGGCAACTTCAATGGACCAGTTGGTGGGCCCTTTGGATCGCCGTCTTCCGGCTTGGGTCAATTCAGCAGGCCAGCCAGTTCAGGTACTCCATTCAACAGCGGACAAGCTGGCCACTTTTCTTCGCCGACAGTCTTTGGCGTTGGCAGCCAATTCAATCCAATGCCGCCAGCATCTCCATTTGGTCACGGTGGCAACCACCCAATGATGGGCGGACCGCAGCAAATGGATAGAATTGATCAGGGATTCAGGAGACACAACTCATACTTCAGTCATACAGAGCATCGGGTGTTCGAATTGAACAAGCGCCTGCAGCAGCGCAACGAAGACAGCGACAATTGCTGGTGGGATTCCTTCACAACCGAGTTCTTCGAGGATGACGCTAGATTAACAATATTATTTTGCTTGGAAGATGGACCAAAACGATATACAATTGGCCGGACACTGGTGCCGCGCTTCTTTCGCAGCATCTTTGAAGGCGGCGTCTCGGATCTGTACTTTCAGCTCAAGCATGCTAAGGAATCGTTTCACAACACATCCATAACATTAGATTGTGATCAGTGTACCATAATCACCCAGCATGGCAAACCATTCTTTACGAAGGTATGTGCGGATGCAAGACTTATACTGGAATTCATGTACGATGACTACATGCGAATCAAGTCATGGCACATGACTATCAAGGGACATCGAGAACTCATTCCACGATCTGTAATTGGCACTTCGCTGCCGCCAGATCCGATGCTATTGGATCAGATCACTAAGAATATAACTAGGGCTGGCATAACGAACTCAACCTTGAACTACCTTCGCTTATGTGTTATCCTTGAACCCATGCAAGAGCTTATGTCGCGCCACAAAGCGTACGCTCTCAGTCCGCGCGATTGCCTCAAGACGACTTTATTTCAAAAATGGCAGCGCATGGTGGCGCCGCCCGGCAAAAAGGACCCCCAAAGACCGCCGAATAAGCGTCGCAAAAGAAAAGGATCCAACTCGGGAGGGGCCAACAACACGAGCACGCCGCCCGTAGCGAATCAAAAGAGATCGCCATCGGGGCCCAGCTTCTCCCTGTCCTCGCAAGATGTGATGGTTGTTGGCGAGCCAACATTGATGGGCGGCGAGT
This sequence comes from Drosophila peninsularis, assembly GCA_035047485.1. NCBI lineage: Eukaryota > Metazoa > Arthropoda > Insecta > Diptera > Drosophilidae > Drosophila > Drosophila peninsularis. Next base: position 989,688 of record JAWNPN010000035.1, read on the forward strand.
TCGGCGAGGAGGACGAAAGGCTCATCACGCGTTTGGAAAATACACAATACGACGGCACCAATGCCGTCGAGCACGATAATCACACTGGCTTTGGCCATGCCGATTCGCCAATATCTGGCTCAAATCCATGGAGTATGGAGCGGGGAGGCAATATTCCAGCTAGTCCTGGCAACCCTTCTGGACCTCAAAACAATGCTAATATAGCGGATATAGATAAAAAGAGCCCCATTGTATCGCAATAGAATAAACTGAATAGTCCGAAATTATAATTTAATTTTATGATATGTGGTGAAATGTATTTTCATACTTGCATGTAAAAAATACTTTTTAATAAAGTTTCTAGCTTTTAGGAAATGTTTCAATAGAGTTATTCGTATTCTTTTAAGTTCCATTAATATTATTTTATTTTCTTGAATATGTTGATGTAGATCTGGAATTCCCAATTTGAAGATTGATTCATTATTTATAAGAATGGGCTTGTGACAAATGGAAAAAAAATCATAACAAAAGCTGATATATTCAAATATTATTAACAATACATCATCTTATCGGGAAATGCCCATATAGGGTATTCTTCAAGATTTTCTATGTATGTTAATTCATCGCTCAATTTTCAGTTCCTATGCATGTATGCATGTGTGTGTACATAATATATGCATGTGTTAATAGTAAAACAGAAGTATAAGAATACTAAAGTAAAGTAAAATATAAATAGCAGTTATTTTGGTATTAGAAGAGGTCTGAGGGTCATGTGTGCAGTTTGAAGTCAATTTGCATAGCTGGAAAAGTACAATAGCCAGAGAACACAAGTCAATACATACATATGCACGTCTGTGTAAATCTGTATGTATTTATTCTTAATATCGTATGCAGCTTTTCATTTATATGACGCCGTCCCAATCCATTTCCTTAACATCGATAAATGTCGATATTTTCAATTAGTATCTAACCCACAGAAACTTAGAGCAAGTGAGTGCATAAGAAATATCGATATTAGCTAGTTAGAATCTTTGAAAGAGGCAAGTGCAAGGGAACATCGTGTATATTCTAATTGGAAATTAACTGCAATTTGTTTATTATTTAATCAAAGTTTAAACTAACTAGATTATTATTTATTGAAATTAGACATATTTATTACTTGAAAATTTGCAAGAGAAGCTAAAAAACTAGGTGTATCCCTTGACTCTGAGTCGTTGGGAAAATGGGGAAAAGAAAAAGAAAATAATATTAATTATATTCTATTTTTGGCTAAATGAATGGTTCGGTACAGAATAATGACATAGATTAATAAAAAAAATATTAGGGACATCTACAATATATTTGTTTTGTAAAAATCTTATTAAAATGGCAAAATTATGAACCAATTTAATCAGCCTAATTAGGAACATTAGAACTTGCAACCTCGAACATGGAACTTTGCTGTTGCAGATGAAAAATTAATAAAAAAAATTTGAATTGGTCAGGATGTATTTTATAAAATTTTATAAATGTATAACCAAAATAGTAAATGAACATTGTGTTTCCACCACCAGAACGCAAATACTTGTCTATGGCACCAGTTGCTTTACCCAAACGATTACACAAATATAAAAATAATACTAAATAGGTTAAGTGTTAAATTATAGGTCAATATTGAGCTCATTTTTCATACATTTACAAACTATAAACAAACATAATTTTAACTTAATCATATAAAATCCCGACATTTTATTTAATTTAGAATGACTCAACTATCGGGTGAAAATATCGATATATTTGTAAAGACAAACTGTTGAATGATACCCTTTATATAATTTGCTGTGTTATGTTGGCAGTTCTGTAGTGTATGGTATAATATACAAGTATATGTGTATATAAATATTGTTTAAGTCTTATAGTAACACGGAATTTTACTATTTAATAGACATAAGTTTGCCTTTACAAAACTAATAATAACAACAAAAATATGATGAAGTGATTTAAGTGCAAGTTGGAATTAAATTTACAAATGAAATTGATGACATTGTGTCGCTTGGTTTTTTTTTTATAACTGTATTGTGTACATAAACAAATATTTGGGGAACGATGTCTTTGAGCAACAAAAGCAATATTAGCGACAAGGAAATCGACGATGAGGACATGCTATCACCGACGAAAATATCAACGAATCTTGTTGTACGAGTAAACCAAGATTCCGACGATAATTTGCAGGCATTATTTGATAGCGTTTTGAATCCAGGAGATGCGAAGCTTCCATTGCAATTACCCTTTCGTATGCGCAAGCTACCAAATTCATTTTTCAATCCTCCGGCACCGCTGCACTCGCGTGCGAACAGCGCCGATTCCACATACGATGGCTCCCAAACTAATATCAACAAGACTGCCCAGCCAGAAATACAGCCATCTCTCACACAGAACCAGCCATCACACAGCCGTCTGACAATCCATCATTTTCGTGCGCGCAGCAGTCCGGCGTCCCTGCAGCAGAACTACAACGTGCGCACCCGCAACGAGTCAAGCGCCAACAACAACAACCAGGGGCCAGCCTATCCCGAGAATAGCGTCGATTTCGCCAGCAGTACGGCCAACAACATCGATTTGGACGTCATCAATACGTGCATGGGACCCGGCCCTGGACCGGGATCAGTACCGGACGCTGCATTAGCCACACAAACAACAATTCATAAAAAGCAAAGATCGTATGACGTCGTCAGCCCAATTCAATTACAAAGTCAATTAGGTGCCTTACCGCCTGGCTGGGAGCAGGCCAAAACTAACGATGGACAAATTTACTATTTAAAGTAAGTAAACAAAAATAATTAAATACACATATACAAACTTATACACATAAAAACATGTTTTTTTTTGTTAAATTTAAAATATTACATATAAATAAAATTTAAAAAAAAAAATAGTTTTTATAGTATAGTACGTTTGAAAGAATATAGATACAGATATAAATATAGTTACAGATATAGATATAGTTACAGATGTATATACATACATCTTGCTTATATCCTGCAGCTCTTGCCTAAATGGCGTCATGCCGCAATGCATGCAACAGGTAAAACTCAACGAATTCGCGTCGCAATAGACAAAGTTGTTTCCAGTTATCAAATATAATATATATAATTATACATCTTAAGGAATTTGCAGAAATTGTTGATTGAAGCAAAGCATATATACAACGGCAATACGGCAATATTTAAATATAAAAAATAAATAAATAAATAAAAAAAAAACTGGGTAGTACGTGTCTAAACAGATATTGCATTTAACTTGACTCGAACAAAGCCGAGCACTACTAACCTGATTTTCTTCCGATTTGCAGCCACACCTCAAAAACAACGCAATGGGAGGATCCACGAATTCAATTTCGCCAGCAGCAGCAACGAGCTTTAACTGATCGGATAAAGCCAAATGGTGGGTTAATATAATTATAGATATATAATACTATAAAAATAGTATTTCTAATTTTAATAGAATTAACTAGGCTACTCAGCAGCGATTTGTCTAGGAAAACAAGTTTTAAAACCTCAATCCTTATTTATATAGTTATATTCCAGTATATGTGTATAAGAGTGATAAATAGTATAAAGATATATCGAACTACTCTATTATACCAATTAGCTAAAGGGAAACTCCGTTGAGTTGTTAAATACTCTTCTATAAAGCATATTCAAGTTTTCTTTCATAAAGAGTCATAAAAAAGGATTCTACATTCTTCTCCAACTCCCAAACTGCTTTTAGCGATCAAATATTTGAGGTTGTCTTGTGCATTTGTTCGATTCCATCAGCAGTTCCCCCTCCGATAGCATATAAAATCATGAAAAGAATATATATATTAATGAATTCCTGGTTTCGTTGAACATGTAATTATATATAGATGTTTATATACGCATTAACGTACCAATCATTTATTAAATATCTCCAACTTGATGCCTCTCAATGCAGATGTTATACAAACGACAAAGCCAACTAGCGCATCGACTATAGCTACTCATATTGGTCCACTACCCGATGGTTGGGAACAAGCTGTTACCGAGTCTGGAGATATTTATTTTATAAACCATATTGATCGAACGACTTCATGGAATGATCCTAGAATACGTAAGTATTAAATGCTTTGAAAGATACAAAAAAAAAAAGAGAAAATGAAAAACAGATTTGGAACTAATCAAATTCGAGCATTTTTTACAATACAAGAACAAGTGAGGGAGAGGGAGCGTAATTATATGATATTGTTGTTCGATTCAGACATAGGTTGAGTCTAAAACCGTTAGATGAATCAATATCAAAACAGTTTCGATTAAGCTGATCTAAAATTGGTCTAAAACTGAGAGATTCGATAGCATGACATAGAGATGGGGAATTGTGGACAAAATTGCATAAGAATATACATATTCTACGGGTTTATATATATCAATATAATGATATATAATAAATTAATATGTATCCATATGAAAAGGTATTTGCTGGATTCAAGTCCAACAGCTTGAACTAGGCTTTGCCAAAGACAAAAGATCTGTGTATTAGAGCTGTTCTACACTACGGTTTCTGGTGGTTCTTAAAATATTCTTATACGTTGATTATGTATTCGCTGACTCTATCTTACTGTACTGAACATTTAAAACCCAACTTAAGCTAAACTGCCTTAAAATATATTTTATATAAAATAACTAATAACTATTAACTACTGAAGCTGATGCCATACTTGGATTATCTTTATCTCTTTCAGAATCTGGACTTAACGTGCTAGACTGTCCCGATAATTTAGTATCGTCTCTTCAGGTAATATCATATCATATTGGAAGTTGACTAAATATTAAACTAATTCCCATTCCAGATCGGCGATAACATTTGCAGCAATATATTCAATGATACCCAAGCTATCATTAACACACCGTCTTCCCATAAACCAGATGATTTGGAATGGTATAAAATAAATTAATAAAAGTTTTTGTGCAAATAATTTTACTAGATTTTAAAAGTTTTATATTTTGTATTAATATAAAATAAATATTTTTGCATATATTAAATTGGATTTGTTTATTCTTGAATTGACTTGAGATCAGGCGTTGCGTCTGCTGCGGAAAGCGAGGGCCTGTTGGTAGCCCAATCGTCGCCACTGCGCTGCCAATGCAGCAGATCGCCATCAGGCAGCGCCAGAGCTGCCAGCCTGTAGAATCATTGAGAGAGTCACAGCATCGTCGCTTTGCCTCTCTGCCAGAAATCAGAAATTTGCTTACATCGGCTACCTTCTGATGCTTCCCTCAAGGTGCAGATAATCTTTACGCACGCAGAACCTGTTGTACCTCATGTATAATACTTACGCTACGAATTCGCATGCTGAGCAAAACACGTTGAACTCGCATACCCAACACAGCCTTCTTTTCCGAACGTCAAGATCACAGACCCAACAAAGCAAAGCACGTTAATATAAAAGATAAATTGGCTATTGGACGCCGTACTCTTCTGCACATGCCACAGCTCAGTCCTCTCATCATTGCCCTAATCTGCAGTAGCTCGCAGCAGTTTCTCCAGAAATTCTGATGACACTTAAAATGATCTGCCAATTCGATGAGATTTTACTCTTCAGTATCCTGAATCTAGCTCAGAGCTGAATAGCAGCTGCTTCCATAAAGAAAAGTTTTTAAGAAATTATAACACATATAAGCTATTTAAAATTTAGATATCTTAAGACATTCAGGTCAAAAAATCAGTCTATCTTAACAACTTAAAAACGATTACAAATATATATATATATATATATATCCTTAAACACATCTATCGCAATGCTCTCAATATTTTCTATGCTTAACTTCATTTAAAGATAAAATCCCATATTTAGTTAGCCAAATGTGAGCCGTATATATAATTTCAGTGTATTATTATTTTATGTATAACATTAGTTTTTGAGAACAATTATTTTGGAGGACTTTCAACATAAACAGTTGCATTATCTACGCCCAGAAATTGGGTTATACTTATTGCGGAGAGCATTTTCATCTGGCCCTGATATAGAACATCAGCGATTATTTTCTCAGCGTATATCGCTTGAGTGTTCTCCATGGAGCGCAGCTTGTGGGCGATTATCTTGCCGAAATTCGTAAAATAATCATCCAATTGATTATCGGCGTTCTTGAGAGCTAGCGAGAAGAGGCGATCGAAGTCGATGTTGGAGATGTCGGCCCTGCATTTCCCAGGCGTTGTCGTCTCAGTGTTATCATTTGAGACCTGTGATGATACGGACGAGGAGCGCTTCCTATTGTTCTTGATGTATCGCGCGCGCTTGTCGCGGTTGGACTCGAGAATGTGGACTGTGGAGTTGATCTTGTCGTTCAGCGAGTTGTTTGTGATGGAATTGTTGAATGATTTCCGACTATCGGATATATTGCTGTTCTCGGTCGGCAGTATTACCTCCACCTCTTTGATAGATGCCTGATTGTTGGAAGCGTTGACAGTTTGGATACTAAAATTGGGATCAGCCTCTGTCTCCTCAAAGAGATTAGCACAGAAATCGTTGGCGCTGTTGCTGTTGCTCGGCGATAATTTATTATCGCTTTTCGTCTGTTTGGGCAAACTCTCAGCATCCGAATATTCCTCGAGGGGTTCGGGTTGGGCCACAGTTATGTCTGTGTTTTGCTGCTGTAAGGGTAGGGTGTCTTCGCGTTTGATTTTCTTCTCTGGTATCTCCTCGTCCTTTAGAAACATGAGAGATTCAAAGTATCTCCGCTTGGGGCAATAAGCCTCATACTTTTCTCCTTTCTTCTTGACTTCATTGTATTTGCGCAGCTGGTGGCGAAATGCACATCGAAGATTGTTTATTTTCTGTTTAGTCCTTTCAACGTTGTAGTGCTCTCCATGTTTGGTTGCCACAGCAATTAATCTTAAATATGCTTCTTGTCGTTTGTTACGGTTTCGAAAATCAACCGAATCGGCTTTCCACAAGCATGGATTGCTCTTGTACTCCTCTATAAAATCGTCAATAAAATCCATTTTTGTTTATCAATCGGACCACGATTATTAATTGACTAAAAACTTCACGTATGACATAAATAAAGAACTGAATATATATATAAATGTAAACAGCAAAATAATATCTTATAATTGGAGTCACTATGTAAAAAAAAAGTACTACAGTGCGCACAATAAAAATATCGAATACGTTAGCGGCGATAGCGGTACGTTGAAATTGGAACAAATTTACAAAATATGAAATTACTTTGCACTGACCATTGAAAACTTTCAAGTGCACTTCCATAAATATTAAGAACTTATTTATATATATTATAGTTTGTTATATATATGCTATATTTGAAAAACACACACAAACTTTCAATTTAATATTAAATAAAATTTAATAATTGGATAGATTATAGGAAGAATATTTTATCTCTTGATAAATAAAAAATAATGAATAATTTATCAACCTTGATATACCAAAAAAATTATATAAAGAATTTAAATATATATAGAGAGCACTAACAAATTTTACATTAATCTACCTTAAAATATTTAGCAGTGGTCATCATTGACTCATTTTCTGATTCTACTTTAAGACTGTGGTTTTAGTGGTTGTTGATTAACAATTAATTTTAAGCTGCCTAATATTAATGAGCTTTAAAAGAAAACACATGTGTCTTTCCCACATTACATGCTTAAAGCTGTTCTTAGCTCGAAGAGAATGGTACCAGAAGGGCAGTAGCCAATATGATTAGCTTAAACGTTGAGCAGCACACGAAGCTGTTGTGAAAGTCAACTCATCTACTTAATAGCTGACTTTCTCACTAAATAAATAATTTTATTCAATATATATTTACAATCCAATACAAAAACAATGCACAAATTAAAGGCAACCCTCGTTGTCTCGTTTTTATTATTTATTTTTTCATGGTGTTGTTCCGTTTAAATATCTCGGACATTAAACTTATTACTTGGTCAGTATATTTTTTACATACATATTTGTGATTTTATTTTTAACTATATTAATCTTACATATTTACAAATTTCTATAAAAGCGTACAACAACAGTATTTCTTTTTTTGTCGTTTTTCTTGCGTTAAATTCATCTCTCGAACGATAGTTGCGAACACTTCATTGACATTTATTCGATCTTTTGCTGATGCTTCGATAAAAGGACATTCCCAGAGTTGCGCCAAGGCATTACCTGAAAAAAGATTCGTTATTAGTTCAAGGATTACACAGAATATTTATATTTATTTATTTAAGTTAGATATGTAAATTATTATGTCAATGAGTTATTTCTTTGGTAGACACTCCATCTCTTCCTTGCCTTATTAATTCTTAAAATTCGGATATATCAGTTAAAACCGAGCTTTCTCAACACTATCTGAGCACCATAGTTCTGCGTTTTTTTTCTTAACTATCTTATATAATACACATATATCATATTATAATTCCAATTCAATTTCCAGATTATATGACACTCATATTTACCTTCAGCGGTTGATACTTCTCTCTGACAATCCAAATCAAATTTATTTGCTACAAGTAATATCGGTGCTGGTTGACTTCCTTTAACTCGAGTAATCACATTTTTCATACTTGAAATATCCTGTTTGATTAAAAGAAGTTATTTTAGATAATTATAATATTATGCATTCTCAGCAAGATATCTTTTTTTATTTTCAGCTCTTGACTCACCTGAAATGTTTGATGGTTTGTCAGCGAATACATCACAATAAAGCCATGCCCGTTTTTGATGTAGAGATCTCTCATAGAGGCAAATTGCTCAGTTCCGGCTGTATCCAAAATTTCCAAAACACATGGAGAACTGTCAACCTTTAAATAATACGGAAATAATAGTATTATAGCCTTTCTACGTCTGATGAATGGGAATACATTTTAAATGTTATTTATTTAATCTATTTTATGTTTTATATTCTGTGGTTGCCCTTCACTATGTGAGATAGTTTTTCCAATAGCTTTAAAATGAGGATGATATCATGTCGAATATCCTAATATGCCCATTTCTCTTGCTGCAGGGTCAACTGAGCTGGCTGATAGACCTGAAGTCGACAGTAGTGTCTGCAGATAATAGTACCGAAATGTTCTTCCAAAATATCTGTTATCTGATAAGCTGCTTAAATAAAAAAAAAAACTCGAACCTTGTCATTGCTGATTAGAAATAATCAACTAATACATGACCTCGAGCTAACTTACATAAAACATATCTAGATTTCTACATGCTACAAATATTATTATACAGTTTGTTAGCCGCATACGACTAGGGAATACCCTCACATCTAAGCTACTTAGGCCGCTAATCCCGAAATTTATAAAACTGCGGTGCTTGCTTTCGCTTCACTATGTGAAATGCTCTCAACTGTAGACGTTATCCAACAAAACAAATATTCATAACCTACGTATTCATTGCAGATTTGGTGACTTAATACTCTTCAATATACTAAGATAGTCGGATAAGATAAAAGAACAAAAAATGATAAGCTTATATTACGTATGGTATTCACGTATACAAATCAATTTCAGGTCTAAAACTTTTGTATTTGCTGAGAAGCAACGGGTACACATATCTAAATCAGTTTAGTTTATTAACCTGATATACGGTTTATGACCTCCTTCAGGGTTAACAAACTCCACAGATGGCCAAAGTCCATTCCAAAACATTATAAAAAGAGAGAGATTCAAATAAATAATTTTTAAATCAAAACTTTCCATCAATCTTCACTTAGTTAAAAAAAAAAAAGAGAGGATAAACTTATGGTGTATAAATACTGTCATTGGAATGGAATGAAATGGAATCAATCGTGCTGCGTATGCAGGAATATATGTATATTTCACATTACAAATTTCAAGCTTTTGCGGCTGACGAGTCTGCCTCGCCTACTACTGCCAGTTACACACATATTCACTGAACAGATCTACCCATTTTCTATGTTTACAGGGTATACTGCAAGTATACTTATGTCAATGCCTAAGTAATTCCTGAAACTAGAATACATAATTAAAATTAAAACTAAAGCAGGTATTTCTTATGCCATTAGTTGACAGATAAATATTAATATCCGTAATTGAATTAAATATATGTATGTATATGCATTTACTCTACAAGTTAGCTTCCTTCTTCCTGTTACAGTAATTAATCACATTGTAAAATTATTTTAAATATCCATTTAAACTATAACTGCATATTTATTATTGTTTATGCAAACAGTTACTTTGTTGTCCACCCTTGAAGTTAAAGAAATATTATTTTTATCGTTCTTTATGTCTACTATTTATGAGTCATAATACATAGGAGCCTATAGTCAAACGGTAAATACATAATTCACCTAGCGGAATAATGAATTAAAGTTTAATGAATCGTAAAGACAACAATAATTAAACAATAATACATTAAACAGTTTTCAAACAATTTGAATTAAAGTATTTTTGTATTTGGTCATGCATATACATACATACATACATACGCACGCATGCACAAACATACATACGTCTGAGTATGTATATTTGTATTTATATGTACATTTTATATATATATATATATATTTATATATACATATATATCAACTTAGCTGTGTATTTTTACATATGCTCATACACAAGCATCTATGTCTACATACATACAGTATACAGTACTGTATAGAAATATTGCTGACTGAAAATACATATGTGTGTATGACAAACCTCTATTTCCTTTCGATAAAAGTCCTCGATGGTGGGATCATATTTTTCAATAAAACACCCCGACACAAATTGAACAGTTAGGGCCGATTTACCAACGCCACCGGAACCAAGCACAACCACTTTAAATTCCCGCATGTTTAATGCACTTGTTTATGATATACACCGATTTATGTTCCAAAATTAAAATTATATTATAAAACGTTCACAAAGATGTATGATTCATGTGGTTCGGCATTGTGAAAAATGTAATGCGTTTCTCAAACATACACTAAACGTTTTAGTTTTACATGCATTAACAATCTTTTTTTATCATTTATTATATTCTCGATTGAAAAGCATATTTTTCGTGAATATTATTAACTTCGGCCATTGGCATTCGGAGAAAACGAACAATACTCAGACTAGAGATGTGCAATATTTGATGAACCTGAGACGTGTCACTTCTTAGTACTTTTAAAAATATTTAACCAGTTACTCAAGTTACAGTTCTTTTATTTTTTAGACATAAACTGAACTTTTTATGATATTATCTCATTATTATATTAGGTCTTTCCAAATCCTATCTATATATGAAAGGTATTAAATGTAAAATAATAAATTCGCACTAGCAAGATGCGCGTCTAGCCGATGACTGTGACTCTGCCGTTACTGGTAGAACTAGGTGCATTATTATATATCGAAAACATCGAAGTATTGGGCGTCAAAGTTCGATAACAGCGAGTATTTTCCATTTTCCAAGTCTCAATAAAATGCAAAATTACTGCATTTAGAAAATCGATATATTTGTAAGCCACAGCATGTTTGCATTGCTGACTTTTTTATTATTTAATAGGGACCGGTTGTAAGGCTCTTTTATGTGTTTATGTTTTTCAATAAAAACAAATTTCCGTGACATATATTTCTATAACTAAATTCATAATTTTTAACAATATTGCTTTCTTATTTCAAATATTTTGGTTTAACAACGACGATTTGTTTTTGGCTAATTTGCTGAAAGTTCTATCTGACCAAACTATCGGTAATTGATGAGGGGGCGTCTATATGGCCCGATTGTTCTTGGCCTCTAATTGCTATTTAAATTGCTTTATCCCAGGCGACCGCTTCAATATATTTATAGTCAATAGAAAGTCTAGCTAGATAACGGAATTAAAATAACGTTTATAGCCTTTTTATATAGGAACCATATTGATCAGCTTCCAAACGATGGCAGTGAGGCATCCAAGTCCATATTTGTTGGCGATTTGCAGGGGTGGTTGAATAGGCTGCACTCCAAATGTAGATAAGCGATTCGACGAGCAGGCCCATCTGTGAGCCCGGAATATCAATTTCGGCAATGTTTAACCTGATCATCTGCGTTACAAATGTATTTGGCAATATATTAAATATGTAGTGGAATCTATACACTAATAAATCCATTGACTCAAATCTCTCTAGCTTCTGCCAAAAATTGCCCATACTTCATAAGTTCCATGCTCAGAACATCTTATTGAAACTAACACTATCCACAACTCGAAATAAATATATATTAGATTTGGTTTGTATTTCAATAATTCATTTATTTGATACAAACTACAAAACTGCAAAAATGGCATATGCACAAGTTTACAACTTCAACTTAGTGCGCCTCCAGTGACGACGCTTGGCATTGTAGCTGAAAGTAAAAAGAAAAAGGTTTCGTTAATATTTATATATATTACTTAAGGAACTTCAAATCAGAGAGGACAATTAAATATTGTGAAGTCAAAAGTTATACAGTTGATTCACAGATAATAAAAATTGGTTTATCAGATACATAAATTTTAGTAACATGTCATTGTTTTGATTAAATAATACATACGTATGTATGAACATACATAGTATGTATGTATATATTTTCGTGTATGCATATTCATATGTAGCGGCACCAATTTTGTATTCAAAGGATGGCTAATTAATATTGATAGAATATGGAACATGAAACATTCTGACCTTTCACTCACAAGTTAAGTATCTTATATTCTCGCAGTGTAAATGTAAGGATAAAAATTCGTATTACATGCACTGACTTTGGGTTTAATCTAACTGTTCACTTGATGATCTTTTAAAATATATAAATTATTTATACAATTTACACGTTAATACACATTAAAACAGCTTCTTCAAAGAATTCACCAATTTGTGTCCAAAACTTACCGAATGGTATTACCAGTGCGCAAGCGAACCCATTGTGGTACAGAGCGGTTCTGCTTCAGTTTTTTAGCAAGCTTCTGCTTGATGCGGAACGATTTATGTGCGGCCTATTGAAGGAATAGTTTTAATTTAGTAAACAATATTTATAGATGAAAAGTTATTATATGATTGCATTTATTGTTAAAGATTATTTATTATTTACGCACCATTTTAACCTCCGTCGACGACGGCTACACCGGAAAGAAGGTTTAGATTAGAGATGTAAGATAATTAAAACAAATTTATTATCGATGTATACGATGTATATCGACTGTGCTTTTCAATTCATAATAATAACTTTCATGGAACGAATGAATAAGTGAAACATGCTGTTGTCACCACCATTACACCAACTATAACCATTGCAACTATTTATGTTTTTAGAGTTTTAACGACAACAATTCACTTATTTTTTACATTATCATTTTACAATTTGTATATCTATTATAAACTTAAAATGTATGTTAAAATATTAATACAATATTTTAAAATATTTCTAATTTATTTTTAAGTATATTCATAATAAATATAATAAATCAATTAAGTTTTTGATCTTTAAGATGCATTGTAATATTAGTAACGGTAGTTAGTACTTACAAACTCTCCAACATATTCTTATATATTTGATAGGTATGTGATTTTCTAGAATTCGAATTTTTCCATTATACTCCTCCAATATGTGTTTACAATGAATAAAGCGATATTTTATTAATATATTTATATATATCAAATATACATAGCGAGTTTTCAATTAAGTTACAATAATTAATTTAGAATCCAAGGGACTTAACTTTGTGTTCCTTCCCTTAGTTCTAAAACGATACGTTTCGATAGTTGAAATAACCGGAAACTAAGTGTCCCATCACTATGCCGCTATCGGACTCTTTCCCATTAAGGCACTTTCGGTGACGGTACGTTTAAAATCATGATGAGTAAAAATCGACAAATATCTTAATAATCATATATTCTTAACAGCTGAAACCATTTATATATAAAGATGCCTCCTAAATTTGATCCCACGGAAGTCAAATTAGGTATGTTCTGCTGTCATATGAATATAAATTAAGACTTTCATCTACAAGTATATTGTTTATATGAACATTTATATTGTTTTAGTTTACCTTCGTTGTGTTGGTGGCGAGGTTGGTGCTACCTCATCGTTGGCACCCAAAATCGGTCCTCTTGGATTGGTGAGTACACAATATATTTTGTGTTTCCTAAGCTAATGTTTGTTATAGTCTCCTAAAAAAGTAGGTGACGATATTGCCAAGGCCACATCTGACTGGAAGGGACTCAAGATCACGGTATGCCTTACCATTCAGAATAGGCAGGCTACTATTTCAGTGGTTCCATCCGCAGCCTCTCTGATCATCAAGGCTTTGAAGGAACCTCCACGTGACAGAAAGAAGCAAAAGAACAGTAAGTTTTTTTTGTGTGTGTTGAAAGCAGAGGGATATCAAGGATAACATAAAGTGCAGTGGAATATCTAGAGAGGAAACAATTACATAGGGAAAACAACTCTGATTAGAAGATTCAACATGTTGGTCTTATCAGACCGGTTTCCAGTTGTAGTTGTTAAATTTGCGTGATTTAAATAGAGGAAGCATTAAATTGTAACTCTAGTGAGACCAAGTGACACAAATGATTTATAAATGATGGTTTGAAACTAAGTACCACATCTATTAAAAGCAATGCAATTTGTGAAGACACCTAAAAGGTATCCGGTCCATCTGTTGAAAGCTTTATCCTACTTCACCAAATGCGCCTACAAGTGGCGCGATAAACTTTTATTTACATACAATTTGTATGTATACAATTTGTAAGAAGATTGTGAATTAGAATTGGTATTCTTCATATTTAAAAAACAGACCTTATTTCTCGCCGATTTCTAATACTAATACTAATAATTTGATTTTCCTCTTCAGTTAAGCACAGTGGAAACATTTCTTTCGATGATATCTTGGCGATCGCACGCACAATGCGACCAAGGTCAATGGCTCGTGAACTGAAGGGAACCTGCAAGGAAGTTCTTGGCACAGCCCAAAGTGTTGGATGCACTGTTGATGGAAAACATCCCCATGATGTTATTGACGAACTTAACAATGGTACCATGGAAGTCCCAGCGGAATAAATATGTATTCCATTGAAAGATAATAAATAAAACTAATGTTTTACCATCAGCAAGATAAAACGTTAAATATAGATTTTTACAAACTATTTATTTTTACTTGGCTATGTGATGGATAGATTTCATGGCGACCACAATTCTGAGATTAAATTAAAGTAATTAAGGTCAATGAATATATGGGTTATTTAGATATAGACACCGATTTTCAGATAAATTTCTGTCTTTCTATTGTGGGAGTAAAGTGGTAGAATCTTATATTCGGATACAAATTTTCCTTCAAAGAAACTGCTCTTTAATTATCCATTATTTAATGGGTTCAAGCTATAAGAAGCGAGCTGTAGTTGAAATCCCAACATATAAACACTGCTTAAAATAAATAAGCCACAAGCATCGGCTGGAGAGCGGAACGAAATTAAGTGGAACAAAAAAATGGTAGTAAAACATGGATGGATGTTAAGAGTCAACAGGAATTAATGGAAAATTCAATCGATAATTAACGTTTAACAGTGCCGCAAAAAGCAAAATATCTCGCAAACGAAACGCATCGATAACTTTAATCACATCAATAATTGGATGTGGATGTGGATATAAACTCTACATTAATAGCTGTTGAGGTTTAATGCTTTATTTATGTTATTTGTTATCTATATTATTTATTTTTGTTAAATATTAAACCTTTCAATCAATGGGCTGTAATTCCAATATATGAATCGGCAAAACAACATATTTCATATGCGACCAAATGTTAGTGCGAACGACTCGTTACAATAAACTCGTGACTTTGAAAATATTTTGTAGTCACGATGAGTACTTGGCTCTTGAATACGAAAGAAAAAAACATTTATGCAAATATCGATCATCTCTATTAAATAACCCATACTTATCAAATCTATGGTTGCCTTTTGTAGCAGCTGGTGGCTCAAAAATTTGTTGTGTGTTGCAGATTTTAGCCATTTGAGAGGTGTATATTGGTATTAAATAAATAGATATAAATGATGTACCAATTATAACAGTGATTTTTTTGTTGATTCCTTAGATCGTGTGTGTTGCAGTGACGTTGATATTTACTGTGGTTTTACTATTGATTTTAAACAAAATTTAAACCCAAACTACACATATACTCACATATATGAGGAACCAACCGTAAATAATGAACTCTCAAGGGCAGGGACAAACGCAGCAGCATACTTCAACACATTCCCTACTGCAGCAGCAAAATCATTTACCTAACAACAATGTAGTCGGTGGAAAATCTATCGAACACCAATCTCTATCAACTGTCGGTAAGAATAATTCCAAATGATTCAACTTTGGCTAAAACATAGCATAGGTAACTTTTAAGTACCTGTATTTACCTAGCATATATGCACATATGTATACATAGCAGACATTTAAATATGCAATGGAAAATTTCAGAGATGTGTATGTATGTGTGTGTGTGTGCATAGAATGTCAGATGTGCAGCTGTGTGAGTGTTAAATAGATAGGCTTTTAAACGTGATAAACTATACATATATATTACGGATAGGCATTTGTTGTGTGTATTTAAATAGAAAACAGTTCAAATATATATAATGTTTGTCTGGCTGATATATATATATATATATATATATATATATATATATATATATATATATATATATATATATATATATATATATATATATATATATATATATATATATATATATATATATATATATATATTTGATACATAATATAGTAGCTCATATTATTGATTCCATTGTAATATATATTTAATGAAAACTATCCATTGATTTTTATATTAGCCTTTTCAGGCAAACATAATAATTGGCAAATTACCAAAAATACTTTGCTTGAAATTCACAGTAGATGGTTGTACGTGTGTTCAGGTTGAGTTTTCGTGGAGTATGCTCAAAATGTTCTAAAAATCTAAAATGCTTCTGCACAAACAATAACTGAACTGATAGAAAACTGCATAATAATATTCCAATCACAACTGTAAATAATAGAAGACTTAAGCTTTCGCAGATAAACCACTCGAAATCATTCTTCAAGAGGATTAGAACTTAATAAAGACTTAGTGAAATGATTTACAAGACTTGGAATTTTCTAATAGTACAGAAAGCAGCCACAACATATGCCTGCTGCCATTTACCTGTCGAGCCAACTGGATAAGCAAACAGCAAGCGCAGAGTAAACTGAGAGTCTATTTTTGTATATTTTCATTTATACAAGTCAAGAAAGAAATAATGAAACCGAAGCTATGTATGGAGAAATAATGTAAGCTTAGCTCGTTCAAGTAGGCATTGCATCAATCAATATCATGCATCTATTCTTATTATATTATATCTTTTATTTTTCCTTTAAGGCTTGTTAGAGTTGGCGCATCGTGAATACCAAGCTGTCGACTATGAGAACGCAGAAAGGCATTGCATGCAGCTATGGCGACAGGATAGCACTAACACTGGCGTCCTGTTGCTGCTGTCATCAATTCATTTCCAGTGTCGGAGGCTTGACAAATCCGCACAGTTCTCAACGTTGGCTATAAAGCAAAATCCGGTGCTGGCCGAAGCGTACAGGTGAGCCAAAATTCTCTTATATTGCAATATTAATTTGAAATATTTATATATAAATTATAAATATATTTACAGCAACCTGGGAAATGTTTATAAAGAACGAGGGCAGCTGCAAGAGGCGTTAGACAATTATCGCCGAGCTGTACGCTTAAAGCCCGACTTTATAGATGGATATATAAACTTGGCTGCTGCGCTGGTGGCTGCTCGTGATATGGAGTCAGCCGTTCAGGCCTATATAACAGCCTTGCAATATAATCCCGTAAGCTGATGTGCTATAATTCTGCAACTATAAATAATTACAAATAACGTTTATGCAGGATTTATACTGTGTGCGCAGCGACTTGGGAAATCTATTGAAAGCTCTCGGTCGATTGGAGGAAGCTAAGGTAAATATTTCTTGGGTTTGACCATAAACCGAATGGTAACTATTTTCTCAATATTATCGTAGGCCTGCTATTTGAAAGCGATAGAAACTTGTCCAGGATTTGCTGTGGCATGGAGCAATTTGGGTTGCGTGTTCAACGCCCAAGGCGAGATTTGGTTGGCCATTCACCATTTTGAGAAAGCTGTCACCCTTGATCCAAATTTCTTAGACGCGTATATTAATTTAGGAAATGTACTAAAAGAGGCCAGAATATTTGACAGGTTTGTAAAATATTTTTAAATTTATTTGATAGTAAAAAAAAAACTAATTATTGCCTAAGGAAAGTTAAGCTGGATTCATTTTTAAGTTTCCAATTCTATAAACATTTATTATATCAATAGCATTGAGTAGAATCGTCTACGTCTATATTCTTCTATTGATTTATTATTTACAACAATCATAGCAGCAACAGCTAGAATAATAAATGTTTTCGAATCATAATCAGTGCTTAACAGCTGCTCAACGTCTGTTTTATTAGATCTGTTTCAACCACTACCATCCACCCAATACTTTCAAATGAAATACAGATATATTTTCAGTATATTTAAGTTTTGTTATTCGCTTTATGCATTTCTCGAGGTTGAAGAAATTAAAATATTTCGAATTTAGGCAAAACAGATCGATATATATCGGTTGAGCGATAGATTTTAATGCGTGCTTTCCAAATCTTATTCCCTAATTGCTTTTGTGGTTGCATTTGTATATGTGGGCGTTGCTAGGTATGTGCGAGGGTAGCCTGCACTGTTTTCAATTTTGACGTCATACTACAATAAGGCCAAATGATAACTGAATCTTATTGCTTAGACTGATAGATTAGTCCACAAAATATTAAAATATTAATATTTTACTTAAATTTAAATTTTATAGCTAGAGATTTACAATTTGAAATGTATATATACCGACGACAAAAGAAAATGTCAAGGTTCTATAGTTCCACAGTTATTTCACAGCTGTTGAGCTAGAATTACAAATTTTATTTGCTCTATTGTGTTTAAACTTTCCCCTTAGATAAAAATTTATCTACGCTTCGCCCCTTAGGAGCGTGGCAAATCATTGAAACAATATTTTCTTAGAGAGAGCTAGAGAGTCACTAAGCAAATTAAAAATAGATAAATTGTGACCCTCAATAATGATTGACTAGAAAAGACTTCGTGTCACGCCCATTGGTCGTGTGCCAAATTACAAAGTATTTTTTCGCTTTAATAATGTACTGATGGAGCAGCCCTCGTATATTTTCTTGGCATTCTAAAAATATCTGTATACATAAAACAAATATGGAGTTTTTTTGTATATTGTTTATAGAATTCTGATTCATGTTGTACTTGAACACAAAACTTTTCATGCTTACAGCAATAAATGGAAAATTTTTACTTTTAAACTTAAGAAAATATATCTGAATTACTTAAGCGTATAAATGTGTCTGAAAAGTTCCTGGCGGCCAGCAAAATTTACGAAACTTTTCCTATATATTCAAAAATAAAGCGCATACACTTGAGTAGTAGACAATCAGATACCCTGTAGTAGGGCTTTTAAATTCGTATAAGAGAAATTAAAGTTTCTTAGGCATTGAAATCTATATGTTTAGAACAGATTTAGATCAATTTAGTTATGTAAGCGAGTTAGCTGTTGGTAAATTGAATTTTTAAAGACTACTAAGGTTTGAAGTAAATTAAATTATTTAAAAAATATATAGTAAATAATTGCTGAATCTGTTAACAAGTTTTTGAGTAGAACATAAATAAGTTTATGTAAAAAACACATCAGTTTATGTGAATTAGGTCAAATGACCATGAAGTCGCGACTGCTTGATCGTGCCTACGCATGTCTTTCCATGCAGGGTATAAAATAGATTCAAGAGCATTTCTTTCATATACAAATTTCATTATCAAACGTTGTCTGTGGTTGTCTCGCATGTCATATGCTTTTTAAAATATATTTTTATATCGCGAGCCAATTAAGTTTTTGTAAAATGTGTTTATATTTAAAACAATAAATAACAGTACAATTTGGTGTAAGAACATTCAATTAGTAATTCATTGCCAAGTTCATATATAAATTTGATAATGAATGTAAATGTAAATGCAAAAATGCCGCTGTAAACATGGACTGCCAATGCATAATTATTTATACAATTGTTCGCATTAGAGTAGACGGTCACTACGATTCAAACGAATATATCACGCCCATAAGTAATGCCAACTATTTGAAACGTTACATAAATATCGCGCGACTTTGTTGGAGGCGGTAAATATTATTATTGAAATTTAATTTATATCTCTGGAAGATTAGATAGTCTTCGGAGAATATTGCTTGGATTGGCAATTGATTTCTAGATAACTTATATTTATTAATAATTATAAATCATTTTAATACATTTCTCTACTCCCTATTCAACCTTATTTCAGGGCTGTGGCCGCATATTTGCGTGCGCTAAATCTATCGCCCAACAATGCAGTCGTACATGGAAATCTGGCTTGTGTTTACTATGAACAAGGCCTCATTGATCTGGCAATTGACACATATAGGCGAGCCATTGAGCTGCAGCCGAATTTCCCCGATGCATACTGTAATCTGGCCAATGCGCTCAAGGAAAAAGGACAGGTAAATATCTCATCTTTTTACTAGTTATGCTCACAGTTTAATAATCAATTCCTTTCAGGTCAAAGATGCCGAAGAATGTTATAATACAGCGCTCAGACTATGCTCAAATCATGCAGATTCACTGAATAATTTGGCAAACATAAAGCGAGAACAAGGATTTATAGAGGAAGCGACACGGCTTTACTTAAAAGCCCTCGAAGTTTTTCCAGATTTTGCCGCTGCGCACTCCAATCTAGCGTCTGTCTTGCAACAGCAGGGCAAGCTGAAAGAAGCTCTAATGCACTACAAGGAAGCAATAAGAATTCAGCCCACATTCGCTGATGCTTATTCCAATATGGGAAATACGCTAAAAGAATTGCAGGACGTGAGCGGAGCGCTGCAATGCTATACCCGTGCTATACAAATTAACCCAGCATTTGCCGATGCCCACAGCAATTTGGCAAGCATCCATAAGGACTCGGGAAATATTCCTGAAGCAATTCAATCTTACCGTACAGCTTTGAAGCTAAAACCTGACTTTCCGGATGCCTATTGCAACTTGGCACACTGTTTGCAGATCGTTTGCGATTGGACGGACTATGATGTGCGCATGAAGAAACTGGTCAGCATCGTGGCTGAGCAGCTCGAGAAGAATCGTTTGCCGTCTGTACATCCGCATCATTCAATGCTGTATCCGTTGACACACGAGTTCCGCAAGGCCATCGCAGCGCGGCATGCTAATTTGTGTTTGGAAAAAGTCCACGTATTGCACAAGCAGCCATATAACTTTCCAAAAGATCTACCCAAGGACGGCAGATTACGCATTGGCTATCTAAGCTCTGACTTTGGAAATCATCCTACCTCACATCTAATGCAGTCTATACCCGGCTTGCACGACCGTTCAAAAGTGGAGATATTTTGCTATGCCCTCAGCCCGGATGACGGTACAACCTTTCGTCATAAGATCGGGCGCGAATCGGAACACTTTGTGGATCTTTCTCTCATTCCATGCAATGGTAAAGCAGCTGATCAGATTTACAATGATGGCATTCACATTTTGGTTAATATGAATGGCTACACAAAGGGAGCAAGAAACGAGATATTCGCTCTGAGACCTGCACCAATTCAAGTGATGTGGTTGGGTTATCCCGGTACGAGTGGAGCAAGCTTCATGGATTATATTATAACTGATGCAGTTACTAGTCCCATGGAGTTGGCATATCAGTACAGCGAGAAGCTGTCCTACATGCCTTACACATATTTTATCGGCGATCACAAGCAAATGTTCCCGCATTTAAAGGAGCGTCTTATTGTCTGCGATAAGCAGCAATCAAACAGCGTTGTCGATAACGTGGCCGTCATAAATGCAACAGACTTATCGCCGCTGGTGGAAAATACAGCTGTGAAAGAAATCAAGGAAGTCGTCAATGCGCATAAGCCGGTAGAAATTACCCTTAAAGTAGCCGAGTTGCCAAGCACCACACAGCTAGTGTCAATGATTGCCACTGGCCAGGTGCAAACATCTCTAAATGGAGTTGTCGTCCAAAATGGACTGGCAACCACACAGACGAACAATAAAGCAGCGACTGGAGAGGAAGTGCCCCAAAGCATCGTTATAACAACTCGTCGTCAATACATGCTACCTGATGACGCAATCGTTTACTGCAACTTTAATCAACTCTACAAAATCGATCCACAGACTCTACAATCTTGGGTAATCATTCTTAAGAATGTGCCCAAATCTGTTTTGTGGTTGCTGCGCTTCCCGGCAGTTGGCGAGCAAAATATCAAAAAGTCTGTCAGCGACTTGGGTAAGTAGGCAAATTATAAAATATTATCTTGAGTAATAGACTAACCAAATTCCTTTTTGTTTCCAGGTATTTCATCTGAGCGTATAATTTTCTCAAACGTAGCTGCCAAGGAGGAGCACGTACGTCGTGGTCAATTGGCTGATATATGCCTAGATACTCCACTATGCAACGGTCACACAACATCAATGGATGTCTTATGGACCGGAACTCCAGTCGTAACATTACCCGGCGAAACATTAGCTTCCAGGTAAATAGGCGAGATTGGTCCAATTATCTGTTTATCTGTAATCGGAAAATGCTTAATATATTTTATAATCATCCAATGAATTAAATCCTAATCGTAAGATAAAGCATTAACTTGTAAAATTCTTATATTACAGGGTTGCCGCATCGCAATTGGCGACACTTGGATGTCCAGAGTTAATAGCACGGAACAGAGATGAATATCAAGACATCGCCATTCGGTTGGGAACGGAGCGAGAATATTTAAAAGCTTTGAGAGCAAAAGTATGGAAAGCACGCGTGGATAGTCCATTGTTTGATTGTTCACAATACGCCAAAGGCCTAGAAAATCTGTTTTTACGAATGTGGGAAAGATTTCATCGAAATGAAGATCCCGATCACATTTCTATAGAATAAAGTTTTTAAAGTTTAGAACGTTTTGCCGTGACCGGAATAGTGAGGCGATATTGTGTGCTATTTAGTTTGATTTTCTTTGACCTATTTATGCATGTTTTCGATTTACATTAAAATATTTCTGTATAAGAAGACAGTAGAGTATCCCTACCTGTAAATTTACTTATTTTTGATTGGATTGAACATGCTTTGACCTATTATATTAAGACGTTACCTTGTTTAAGTAATGAAAATAAAGTCGCTTGACATTGAACATTGAGTGTTTTAATTAAGTGGAGAGGGAGATGAATTCGTTAATATTTTATAAATGCTGGTGGCATCAGTTCTTAGTCGTTCTCTATGGTCAGCCAGTAACAAAAGACAAGCAACGAACATGCTTCGTATTGCTAGATTGAATTTTTTAAAATATGTTTTTATTTGCAGCTTTAAAATCATTATTTCGTTAATGAATTTGCGGATTGAATGGTATCTCCTGTTTCCAAATGTTTTATAAGGCGATACAAAGCGGCAGCTTCCTTAATTTTACTAAATCCAACGCAGAACGCTTCAATTTCAATAAACAGCACCTGGAAAGTAAATATATTATTATAATGTGATACGATTCTTATATATATGCTGATAAGCTATTTCAGCCATGTTTACCTTAACATTTATAATCTTGTTTCTAATCAGGGATTGTAGAAAGACACAAACTAACCGAACCAAACGCGACTGCATGTACTTGTCCTTAACAGTTTCACAAGCAGAAATACAATTACTAATGTATAAGTGGATGAATTCAGTCGGTAGAGGACAAGAAGTTGTTAATCTATAAAAATAGTTAATGGTAAGAACAATTCAATCTAATTATATTTCCATTATATATACCTGTTTACCACCTCCATTGAGTGCAGAGTTATATCCATATTGACCAATATATTGAAATATTCTGTGATGTCGGTGTTTAACATAAGCCTCAGTAGAATTTCGATTGAAATGAGTGGATTGTTCTCAACCAGCTGAGGTAACTATATGAATATAGAAAATTGAATTTAGCTAATTTTTTCTCAGGCAATATATAATTACATACTTTCGCCGGCGTCAGTCCATATTGATGTGCAATATTTCTGCTTTGCTTTTGCAGATCATCAAATAGAATTTGTTGATCTTGCAAGCTGAGGGGCTGGATGAAGGCTTGTTCTATTAGGAGTTTCGTGTTGGGCGTAACATAATTTGATTTATCATATAACACAGTCAGATTTTGATTGCTCAGTTGGTTAATCCATACCAATTCGTCTTCAAAGTCCATCAACGGCGGCGCAATCGATAAGAACATGTTTGCATTGGCAAGTTTAACTTATAACCAACAAAGTAATATTATCATATAAATAACTTATATTTTGCTAATCACAATGAAACTGAGATGATGCCAAGATCATCGACGGTTGACACAGGGCTCAAGTTTCTCAATTGCCAATGAGGTTCTGAAATAGTAAATGATATAATGATAATTAGTACTATATTGTGGAAATACAAGTATTTGCCAAAAGTCAGTATAAGCAACAGGTGTAACAACAGCTAACTGCATTTTAGTGCGCGTTACCGACGCCCTTCATTTGGCCTCTGCTGTAACTGTATTAAGTGCAGCGTAATAGAATGCAATGATCAACAGAATACCTAACATAGGAGTGTTAAATATCGCAACAATGGAAACTTAGAGCATATGGAGGATTTGCGAACAGAAACTAACAATTGTAAATATATTCCAGTAAAATTAACAGGTTAAAGATATGAAGTCCACCAGTTGCTGATGGGATTGTGAACCACACTTCGTCTTCACCATGGGATCAGCTCCTAGTCGTAAAATCGTAAAATTGCTGAACATGGAGTGCGAGAGATTCAACCAAGTAGCAGTTGATTTGTTTTTGTTTACGGTTTGCAAGAAATGTCGCCATTAGTTAAACGCAGTTAGCACATGTTGTACATACATATATAATTTTACATATATACATATATACATACAATGCATGTGCATTAATTGATGTTTACAAAACAAATTAGAAATGTCATTCTATGGTGGCAATAACTAAAGACACACAAAACAAATGTTATATATCTTACTAAAAGTAAATAGTTACCATAATTTATAATCAGTAGTTCAGGTGTATAAATTTAGATATTATGTGTACATTAAAAGCTGTTTTGATTTATTATTGTAAGAGTGTACTGAGCTACATTACTTTAGTCAAATGAGTTTTTACGATTTATTCACGTATCCGATATAAGTAACGAGTACTCGTATGTAGCTCGTGCTGTTTCCAATTGTAAAAGTAGCAAAGGAAAATCACTGATAGGAGATGCAAAAAATCAAAATGAACATATTGCCAATGTTATCGATAAGTTACAAAAGGCTTTCTGGTGTTGACAAATCGAAAATATTAATTTGTAATGCACATTTTCAATAAATATGGATATTTTTGAATACTTTGTTCTATTTTCTCAATATTCAGATAAACTTGTATACGGAAGTGGCCTTTTAATGTATAAAACGATGCATATAATTATAGAGAGACAATAAAAGGATATAGTGAGTAAGATAGTATTGAAATTAGTTGAATATCATTATCATTATCGCAGGTGTAAATATAATCATAGTTTTAAGCAAAAAATCATAGTGTCAGCCTCATTGGTGTGCATCTGAGGAGTATATGCATAAATACATATGTATAGGCTGGAATATTCGGCAGGGTATCCGCTAGTACAGCATAGCCAGCCAAGGAAGCTTACTTGCAAAATCAGACACTAAATCAACATAGTTTTCAGCTCTGGGGATTTCACGAATTAAAGTGCATTAATAATTAATAATTTGTAGTGTTATTTGTACGATAAGTAATTCGATTTGTAATTTATTTGGCGTGGAAAAATATTTGAAGAAGTAATTAACAAGTTTTCTAACACAACTTTGCAATTCCCTGAATTGCATACGCCATTTGAATAGAGTGTTTACATTGACGAGCATAACACGTAAGACTGTTGTCGCTTTGGGCATGCCTGACTAAGAAATACCTTGAGCCGAAGGCTAAGAAGTTGCCACACATAATCATTGGGCACGCGATTAGCTGTCAGCTTGAAGTTCCTTTAGCTTTAGTTGAGCGGAAAGTGTACAAAATGAAGTACCATATAAAATATGGATATTTTTTATGTAAAATTAGAAATAACAATAATAAATCTGAAGAGGTCCTTAAGCAATTCAATATCCTGTTCTTTAGTTAGGCTCGAACGATCTTAAGAGATCTTAAGTACATTAGAATATACCCCCTACGATCTGTTACATACTTATGCCCCTTTTAATGATACCCTTTATTAACAATTGTAGGGTTCAGGGTATAGAAAAAAACTGAATTTAATGAATAGCTTTGGCCTAATTGTTGTATTATTTTATCTCTTTATTGTTTTTAAATGTTTGTATATATGCACCAATCAAATGAGTCATGTCGCCATGTAATGATACCAATACATCTTGATTCGTGGATTTGTAAATTTTTAAATTTGTAAATTTGTAATTTAAATAAATGTGATAGATTACAAATACAAAGTTAATAATGCATTTCCACTAATCACAATTTGACATTCAAGCGAGACGGCCTTACGTTTTAAAGTCTAAAACATCAAAGTTCATACGAAGCGCTTACAAACATATATAGGTACATGTATATATATATATATATATATTCATAGCTTATATATACTATAAATATTTGTTAATATCGACAGACGTATCTAGCTGTCTGAGCTATTGCTCAAGTATAAAAGCAAACTTCGTCCGAATCGTCGTCAGTTTGTTAAAGATATTCCACTACTTCACAACTAGTCGCACGACTACGTTCAATTTGCTCGTCGCTGTTGTTGTTATTGTTGTTATTTAAGGTTAATATTACTACCAAAAAAAAAAAAAGACTGAAAAAACGGCCAAACAAAAGGCTATATTTGAATTTCAATTAGATCGTTTTTCGTTTGTGTTGTTATTCGAATTTTGGTTGTGCAATGCTTGACTTAGTTTCAATATCAACTTTACTTAGTATACAAATTATGCATATATATAAACTATATGTGAAGGCATATATCCATAACTAGTATACGCTCACTGCCCGAGTAAATGTGTTAAACACATACATAGATCTTACATCTTATCTATGTATATTTATGAGTTTGTCTACTCAGTCAGTCATAGTAATTAAGTAAGTCGTTAATGAAGCTTAGCCTTGTTAGCAACTAACTAAAAAAGAAGTCAACGGTGCACTTACAAGCGCTCATTAAATTCTGAACTAGTCATTCGTAGTTCACTTAATGCAACAGCCCATTATTCATAAATAATGTGCTTCAAGGCGAGGATTATCTGTGCAAATTTTATATTTTTGTCATTTTAATTTTGTGAAAATTATTTCTATTTTTATAAATTTTACAATTTATTATTTATATTTAAAAAAATATCATTAATATTATTTTTTATTTATTAAAAAATAAAAGTAATAATAATAAAAAATAAATAAAAAGCTATAAAAATATTTATTATTATTATTATTATTATTTTTGAACGTTTATTAATTTATTATTTTTAAATATATTTTTTATTTATATTTCAATTTTGAAATTGAATTTAAATATTTTAATTCTTATATTTTCTTTACTTTAATTACAGCATGAAGTCGTTGGTCCTATTCCTTGCCCTGGCAATCGCCTGCGTTGCCGCTGACGAGAAATATACTACAAAATACGATAATATTGATGTGGATGAGATCTTGAAATCGGATCGTTTGTTCGCGAACTACTTCAAGTGCCTGGTCGACACGGGCAAGTGCACGCCCGATGGCCGCGAGCTGAAGAAGTCGCTGCCAGACGCTCTGCTCACCGAATGCAGCAAATGCAGTGAGAAGCAAAAGGTGAACACCGACAAGGTGATACGCTTCATCATCGATAAGAAGCCAGAGGAGTGGAAGGAGCTCCAGGCTAAATATGATCCACAGGAGGTCTACATTAAGCGTTACAAGGCACAGGCGGAGAAGGCTGGAATCCCTCTCTAAGTACTCGTGATATTTGGGCTTTTAAGAAAGAATAAATGTGGTTTATTTCTGTAAAAGCCATTGCTGGGAGTCTGGATATTTTCTTTTATCGAACAAACATTAGGCTAAGTCGATTGTGTAACATACTTATAGGATAAATGGTATGATATAAGTGCGTCACGATGCATTAAAAGTATATTGCTCATAAATATTTCGGTTTTTTAATTCACTGCTGAAAATGGATAGGCGCTGCCTATAATTTGTGATCTGTGATCTATGATCTGTGATCTAATATTCCATTCTATTCAAAAAGTCTGAATAATAGGGCTCGATTACAGTGCTTGATTATAGTAATAAGGCCGGCCCATGGGAAACTTACTTTTAATAGTCAATGACTTTGAGCTTCTCTATCATTAGACTAAATTTACATTTTCTGTTCTCTTCGTTTTTCCTCTACTATCTTCCCATATTCTTCATTTCCACCTTCTACTCTTCTAACCTCCTATATCCCTCTATATCTCTCTTGTCTCCATATATATATATTCCTCTAATCCTCCTTCTGCCTATCTTCTCCTCCCGTAATCTTCCAGTGGAACCCGTAATTAAGCTCATTGTTCAGTTTTGTAAAAGGCGAAGTTTATGACATCCAAAACTCATTCGAAATGATTATTGGCAACCATAAATATATACTACGTACAATATAGGTAATATATTCTAGATCTGATGAATAAGTCAAGTCGAAGTGATTCATATCTGTCTGCCAGTTTTATTTCAAATGTCGCGAACACGGAAACTGCAAATAGCGTTAAACGTGATCTGTGTAGTAATATATCTATTTCTTTACGGTACTTTTCGGAATTCATTGAAAGAAAAAAACTAATAACTATTTCATTTCTAAAAAAACAAAGATATATATAAGAAACATACTATAAAAATAAATTAAAATGTATTTTATCTATATAATTTTTATATATCTCTATTAAAATATGTTATAAAAAATAAATCCCAATTAATTAATATTTTCTATATAGGTTAAGTTTCAGCAGCTAAGCTCTATTATTTTTCGAGCCACCCTCGTACGCACAGCCATAAAATAAATCAGATAAAACTTTAGTCGTCTGTCAAAGCTATAGTCGAGTACTAAGCTGTATGCTTAGTATAGATCAAGCCAGCCGTAGCTGTAGAGCTGTAGATATTAGAAGCAAAAAGGTTTAGCTTGTTAAGTTTATTTTAAAACTTAAGTAAACTTCATTTAAGATTCGAGTTGGCCAATTCAAGTTTTGTGACTTCCGCTCGCACGTGCAGCAATCAAATGAAAGTACTTTAGATCTGTAGATTGTAGTAAACATTTTAACTTTATTCATAAGATGCGTATTTATGCTATATCTACAATATATATTGTTTTACGTTAAAGTCTAAATGTTAATAAGACGATCGCAGTGATCAGCGGAGAGGGGTATAAGAGAGCAGCTCACAAGGGAGGCTATTCCCAGCAATCCCCAAATATATATCACCCAAAACACATTAAAACGCCACCTCGCATGCCTAAGTATACAGCTCTGCTCTATGATATATGTCTAAATACATTATTGTACAGGTCCGCCCGTCCGTCCGTCCGGTCGTCCTACTCTGGAATTCGCGTATTGCAATTGCCGTGGTACATTTTGATGATGCCATCGCAGCGGAAATACGAATCGAAGATGTTGCTGTAGCCGTGATCCTTCCACCAGGTGCAGAGCTGCCTGTTCCAGACACAGTCTAGTCGATATATTAGAGTCGGGTACTCATAGCCTAGGAGTGTAAAAAAGTCTTGGTCCCCGAGGTGACCCTTGAAGGAGTACTTTGCCACCAGACGATTGATTTCGTACTGCGTCAGCATCTCGATGTACGTACTAGAATCTCGGATTCGGTTTAAGAGTATAAGTACTACGCCGGAGTTAAGGCCGGGGTAACCGTGACGTTCCTGGCTATGACTAGTTAACAATTTATTATTATTATTATTTTTACCTATTTGTATCGGTTGATATGGATTGCCGAAATTCGATTCGGGAAACTGCGTACGATAACGGTATAGTATATGCCTATAAACTGGCGTAAGTTCGGGCGCCAGACCAAAAAGCTGATGCGGCAAAAACCGGTCAAACTCTGCGAAGAGCAATCGAATATCCGACCGAAAGACAATATCACAATCGAAGAGAATAGCACGGCTTAGGCTCGCGTCGGCGATGCGATGCAGGCCGAGCGACATAAAAAAAAGCGAATCACTATAATACGAATTGGGCGCTGAGCTAAAGTAGGGCGACAATTTGTCAGTTATATCTTGAATTATATTCGAACAGATTTGTATATTATACATGGAGTAGATCAGAACTCTCTTGAAGCGGCGCACCTTGCGCTGCAGTATCTCCAGCACGGCCACCTCGCTCTCCTTGTCGGTGATCACGTGCAAATGCAGCTGGGCATTCGTATGCTTGAACAGACTATGAATAAACAGATCGAATTTCATATGCAATCTGTAGTTCTCTCGGGTATAGATCACGAATATGTTGTAGTTCGACGTGACGGGCTTCAGGATCGAGCTGTAGTTCAGTTGCGCCGCCGAATAGTTCAATATATATTGCATTGGCTTCAAGTGCTGCTGATTCGATGTATTTGGTTCTTGGTCGCTAGTCGCGAAGGCTGTCTGCAGCTTGCCAATGTTCGTCACTTGGCTAAATCGATTCGAAAGGAATACCGAAAAGACTTTATTCCTAAACTCGTCCGAGTAGGCGAAAATGATGAGCAGGCAAATTAGGAAAAGCGTCAGGGACAGCGTCAGCTTCTTTTGCCATTTGCAGCGCAGCAAAGGCCACTTCATCGGATGGACTGCGCCGCGGCGGTTTATGATTAATTTAACGCTCTCATGCTCTTCCAGCAGCTGAGATTTGCATTTGATATTGAAGTTCGCGGGATATGTTTCGTGTTTCCGGCTGATGTTGAATAACGGGAACCTCGCCATTTCAAGCCGCTGCGTTGTACCTAATTGAATTATCAATTTTAGTTAAAATTTTGATTGAGTAATAAACAAATTATATATATCTTTGCTTATTTCAGTTTCACCTTTTCAAGATATTGTCATTTGTATATAGATGATATATGTTTATATTCTATTTTTTACTTATTTATGTGTATATTACATATATGCTAAAACACACTAAATGGAAACCTCACGGATAACATACAACACATATTTATACAAAAAGTTTTTTATATTTAAATTTGATAAATGAATAACTTGTTTTTTGCTAAAAATCAATAACAATTAGGACAAAGCTGTTAGCGATGTCAAAAGAGCACCAAATGAACGATAAATCGATAGTTCTGCTGCGATTATTGTCAGCTTGCCGCCAAATACAAAAATATGAATATGTTAACTAAGGGGTTCCGATTGGAATCCCAATAAGAATTTACAATCAGAGATATTTAACAAAAGAGAGGCATAATAAATCCCAATAAGAATTTCCAACTAGAGAAACTTAACGCTAGGGCGTACATATGTTAGAGTGAGAGAGTAGTAGATTGGGAGGGCATTGTCCGGAGGGGCATCATTAAATCAAAAACAAATTTATATATATTATTATTTTTTGGTTAATAAGTAGTTGGTTTTGCGAAAAGCTTTAATTTATTGACAACAACATTTATGATTATAATCTCATTTTAAATTCTCTTTCTCTTCTTCTTTTTGTTTTTTTTTTTATGTGCTGAAATATAGAAATATTCGTAGTTAGTTTTCTGTTTTTTAATTTTCTGTTATCTAAAACGTTGTGAGCAATTCTTCCTGAATGCTGTTCGATCGAAGTAGCTGAGAGGGTGTGGGTGCGCCTTCGACCGCATAGAAGGACTTGGACGTTGTAGCTGCTTTGCTCTTGTATTCATGATATTCATCGCAAATAGTCTACAATATTAAAATATAATTAATAGAAATACATTTATGTAATAGGCACAAATCCTACCTTTAGTCGACAGCCTAAGAATACGGCGCGCTCACGCTTTCTAACCATATAATCGGAAGACATCAGCCATCTGTGCTCCAGACAGTCATCTGTGTATGGTCGTTTCCTATATTTAAAATAATAAATATATATGATTCTATTTTAATTTTTAATAGATGTTCTCTTACGTGGGATGCCTCTTAAAGAGCTGCATAATGAATCTTGTTGCTTCCGGCGTAACTTCCTTGAAGAGATTCTCGAAACGATAACGCACAAAGGAAATGTTTTGCTGCGTTTCGTAGTCGTCGGCGCCACGGAATGGACTAGTGCCGGACAGAAGCAAGTAGACTAGCACGCCCATCGACCAGATGTCACTCTGTGGGAAGACTGGCTCGTCGTTGATCATCTCTGGTGGCTGGAAGTCCAGCATGCCAGTCGGCGTGATCTTAACGCCCAGCTTATTCACTTTCTTCGCTGAGCCAAAGTCGACAAGCTTCACTTGGATCGATCTCACCGATGCCATAACAATGTTATCTGGCTGTATGTTCAGGTGGCAATAGCCACGCCAGTGCAAGTACTGCAGAGCATCCAAGAGCTGTGTGATAACGCATGCGACCATTTGCTCGGAGTATTCGTGGCGGCTAGAGAAATAGGTGAGGACATCGGCACCCTGAAGTTTCTCCATCAAAAAGATTGCGATCGGCACATTCATTGGCTTGTAGGCGCCAAACAGGGCGGGTATGCGCTCGTGTCTGAGCGTTTTGAAGTTATCAAACTCAGCAACGACGGCCTCCTCATTGTCATCGGTCACTTCAAAGATCTTGGCCACAATAACTGTGTCTGTGGACTTCTGAATTCCCTTCACAATGGTGCTGAACTCTCCGCGCGCGATCTCAGAGATGAAGCTGTACTTATCGCTGACGGACGCATCCGTTACCCAGTTTGGTGGCTCGCGCTCGCAATGGTAGTCCATGTGCACGCGCTCCTCCTCGAGCACCACTTCTTGGCCCTTCTCCGTCAGCATTTGCAAATGCTTCATGGCCTTAGTGATGTGAACCTTGGGTGCATCCGTTCCGGATGTTGCTGCATTCACGGGAATTCCCATATCACTCCAGCCAATGCGATTCTTGGATGCGAGTCGAATCTGAT
Organism: Drosophila peninsularis; assembly: GCA_035047485.1. NCBI lineage: Eukaryota > Metazoa > Arthropoda > Insecta > Diptera > Drosophilidae > Drosophila > Drosophila peninsularis. The sequence goes on from JAWNPN010000035.1 coordinate 1,022,845, forward strand.
AGTTTGTGTTAGGCTGCAGTTCATGCAAGAGATAAAATTCGTGATCGATGTTATCGGCGACAGTTGTCCAGGCATCGGAGTTTTGCATCTTGTATTGCAGGCTGTAGCACATGACTGGCGAGTGTCCATCGTCACGTGGCTGCTTCCATCTAAGCAGAATTTCTGAGGCACTTGTGGCCGAAACTTCCGGCGAGTCCGGTGCATCGGGCAGAGTGGCAATCACTATGCGGCATCTGGCCACAGTTTGGCCAACCTTGTTCCTGGCAACAGCCTTGTAGATGCCAACGTCGAAGTGACTGGCGGGCTCAAAGCGCAGTATCGAGCGACCATCCTCATCGAAAGTGATCTTAATGCGCTTACTCTCAGTCACAACCATATCGTTCTTGAACCATTGCACGCATGGCTTAGGATCGCCCACGGCAAAGCAGTGAATATGCGCTGGCCTGTTTTCGGTAATGGCAATAGTTTGAGGCTTCTCCCTGAAGAAGGGTGGATAGCCCTCACGCTGAGTTTCTATCATAGCATCTGCCTCAGTATATTCATTGAGACGAGGTCCCAGCTCAGTACGCAGACGTCTAATCGAGTACGAATCATTAGCGGAATACATGCTGATGCGACTCCTGGTGCGCTCATCATCAATTTCCTCATCCATTATATCGGTGAAGCGACGTCTTTCGCGGATAACTGGGAGCTGAGAATATTGAATGGGTGATAAGAGATTTATGCCATGTTTTCCGAAAGATACTTACCGACCAATCAACTGAATCGTTTAGAGCAAACGATGGCGAACGTCTGTGGGCCACCTTCATGTACTCACGTAGTCTCACAGGGAAGCTCACATCTCTTAGCTGCAGCAAATAGGTATCGGGACCATATTGATAGCTTAAAGAAATATTATTAATTAATACAAATTTTGTTTTTATTCTAGGTTCTCCTTACTGGCTCTCGGATTGTATGAGACCCAGCTCATAGTCGGGATGCAAGAATTTGGAGACAACTTCCTTCGTTCTGATTCTTGGTTCGATAAAGGGTTCGGGCGTATTTTCAGGTGTGTACGAGTGTCCAGGTGGGTACACCATCTTTGAGGGATGCTGGAAGCAACCACTGAGGCGGCGACGACGGAAGTAGTTCTTGCAGGAAGCATTTGCATACCAATCCCTGAAGTGATCATAATAGTGCTTCAGACGATCCGTGCCAATTTGATAATCTTCATCGGAAGCTGTTCTGTCGAGCATGAAGAACCAAGGATGCTTCAGAGCGGTCTTAATATCCATACGCTCCTCTGGGCTGTACAGCAGCAGGCGACTTATAAAGTCGCGGCCATCTTCAGATATATGTGTCCAAATGGAGTCTGAGAAGTCCCAGCGACCCTCGCGGATTTTGGTTAATGTTTCTCTATCATCGGCGCCCATGAAGGGATTTCTGCCACCGAGCAGTATATAGGTGATCAAACCAACTGTCCACATATCGTGGGAGAAGCTAACACCTTCCTTATTAACGACTTCCGGAGAAACAAACTCCGGCATGCCATAGTCCAGAGTTGATAGATTGTGCTTATTTATCTTCCGCGAGAGGCCAAAGTCAGATACTTTGATATAATCGCTGCCCACAACTGAAATCAGCAAGTCTTTTATCTGAAAATAAGGAGTACGAATTGAATATAGATCATTATATATCTAAGGCAAGACATATTTACCGTTAGTCCCATATGGCCAACGCCCAGATCGTGCATATGCTCCAAGCCATACAGAGTCTGACGAATATAATTGGCAATGTCTCGCTCGGTGTAGTAATTCCTCATGAGCAAATTGTCCTTGATCAGCTCGCCTCCAGCAGCCAGCTCAAGTATGAGCGTAACGCCGCGATCATTTTCGTACGCATCGTATGGGCGAATCAAGTTCTTGTGATTGAACATGTTCATCATGTCGAGTTCATTCAGCATGAATGGCCGCAGCTCTGGTCGTCCGTGCATGATCTTGGCCGCATAATTATCGCCAGTTGCGCGCTCAACTGCGTGGTATGTGATGCCCTGAGTGCCGCGGCCCAACTCATCGCCAATATCGTATTTGTCTTCATATCGCAATTGCTTAGCGCGCACATACGGATGTCTGCCATAGGTCTTGTAGATATATTGATCTTCATTCTCTTCAATGTGCACAGTGACTGAGGTGCTTATGGAGCCGGCGATATTCCGTGCGCTCACTGAGTAGAGACCTCCATCCTTAATAATAGAGTCGTGTATTGCCAGTATATAGACATCGGGATCGTATGAGTGCATCTTGATGCGTGTTGTTTCAGTTAGAAGTTTCCAATCCTTATACCAGTGTACTTCGGGTAGCGGAATACCAGTTATCCTCGCCTCAATGCGTCCGTTCTTACGTGACATTATGAACGTCTCATTGGGACGTTTAGTGAATCGTGGATATTCGGCGATTTCAAGACGCACTCGCTGTCTAGCCTCGCCGTGCTCATTTGTAGCCACTGCTTCATACCAGCCGACATCACGATCTAGCATGCTGCGTAGAGAGAGATTGATTTACATAGATTGCATTATATACATTCCCTAGCCAACTTACTTGTTAACGAATAGCGTAGCCTGTCCATTACGAGTGTAACTGTAATCGAATCTGCCGCCGGGTTCAATCAGACTGTCGTTGAAGTAATAAGTCATCTTTGGCTTGGGATAACCGTAAACGAACCACATGAGCTCAGTGTTATGTCCCTTGACTCCATAGGATATCTCATTTTCACGCAGCAAAAATCTAGAAAATATTATATTAAATTCATTATATAGTAATATATCTCAGTATAAGGCAACTTACTGTGGAGCCTGAGCCAAACCATCATGAGGTGGACGTTCAATATCAAAGTCCTTTGGAAAATAGGGTGATGTATCTGGCCTGAAGTCAGTGCCAGGTGGCAGATAAGTATAGGTCTTCTTAGGCTCGGGTATAAGATTTTGTCTAAGGAATAAATTTGATTGATCAGTATATAAATCTACTTTATGAGTTTCTATAGTTACCTAAATGTTTGAGTATACGGACTGGGGTCGCTGACGCCAAATTTGTTTTCTACGCGAATTCTGAATTTATAGTCTCTAAGTGGATCCAAGTTTCTAATATCATAGCTGCAGCTGCGAATGCCAGTTCTGAGGGTGTGCCAATCACCATCTGGCAAATCTAGTCTTTCAACCTGAAAATATAATGCATATATTGAAGGCTAAATTATAAGCAAATAAGGAATATATAGACATACCTGATATGTGACTGGATATCTGGGCGTCAATGGCACCGAAGGCTTCCAGGACAACAGCAGACGCCTGTCTGTCATGCGTGATATAATAGGACCCTCCGGCAATGGTGGTGGAGCACCAGTTTTCTTATATTGCTTGAAGTCGCTGTACTGCTCTCCCAGTGGACGTTGATGAGAGTCAATAACTGTTCAAAGAAGGAAGAGGGTAATCACGGAAAAATATCCATAATATCTACACTTAGACTTACCATCATAAAATAACTCGGCATGGCAGATATCATCTCCATAGGGATTGTAGATGCGACAGGAGTAGCGTCCCACATCATATTCGTTAACATTTTTGATAGACAAGCGCATAAGACCATTTGATTCCTTTTCAATATCAATTCTATCTGATGGGAACAGTTTTTGATCGTTCTTGAACCATTCCACCTCTGGCTCCGGATAGCCCGTTGCACAAGCCGTAAACTTCGCCGACATGCCATCGTAGACATCGCAATCACCAATTTTCTTAAGAAATACTGGCGGCTCCGAGCGCATATGCTTCTTGCTAATGTAATAATAATAGTATTAGTATAATATGTATCTGGAATTTCAAAAATAATACTTACACTTCATTAACAATTTCTAGACGACCCTTAGTAATATCTTTGCCCTCCCTATTCGAGGCAATGCACTTGTATTCGCCCTTGTCACCCGCTTGACAATCGTTGACAATGAGCATGTGATGATCGCCATCGTTCTTGATCGAGTATTTGCTCGACTCCTCTATGGGCTTATTGTCGAAGAACCAGGTGAGTTCTGGATATGGAACACCAGAGACCGTAACTGGAATTTTGGCATTGTTGCCGAAAGCTTGTTGCTGATCTGATATCTTTTGCGTGAATATTGGTGCTTTGTAGACTTTCCTAACATTTGCGTTGCACTGGGACGAATCCTCGCCCAGGGGATTGGCCAGCAGACAACTGTATGTGCCAGAGTCTGAGGCTTCGACTGGGCTAATGGTCAGACCCGCGTGCTTGCCATCGCAAGTCATCAGCAAACGCTCGCTAGGTGCCAGTGGAACTCCATCCTTGGACCACATGATCTCCGGCATGGGATTCGCAATGAATGGCGCTGATAGTACCAGTTCCTTGCCTTCATCTGCATTAACATCGCGCAGACCAGAAACAAATTGCGGCGCTTCCTCCGAAGCCGTTTCATCAATTTTCGGTGCGACATAGAGTTTTGCCTTCGAGGCAGTTGAACCTTCTGAATTTTTAGCGACAATTTCATACAAGCCAGAGTCCGTCGGCAGAGTCTTGTCGATGATAAGGCTGAAAGTGTTGTCGGGATTCTCGAGAAGTGCAACGTGTTTGTTATCAGGCAAGATTTCATGACCATTGTGGAACCACTGCAGCGTCGGCTTCGGACTACCAATGACCTTAATGTCCATCTTGACTGGGAAGCCCTCAACGCTCGATGCGTCTTGCAACTCGGCCACAAATGTGGGCTTCGATTCCTTGGGAACAACTTCAACTTTCACGGCATTTTCTGCCTCGCCTTCCTTATTGACAATGACGCACTTATAGATACCAGCATCTTCAGGTTCAACATTGTCGACACTAGATTGGAAAATGTTTGTATTAAAGAAGATTTTTTTAATGAATAATGAATAATCTTAGCTTACATCAAGCCAATTTGTCCATTGGGATTGTTGATGAAATCAATATTCGAGCTAGGACGCAGGAGGAGGCCATCCTTGTACCACTTGATTTCGGGTGCAGGAAAACCTGTGACTTCAGCGCTCAATTTCAGGGGTTGTCCTACGGTAACAGATTGATTTTCGAAGGGCTTCAGGAATTTCGGCTGCATTTCCTTGGCTGAAAGATCAATGAAGTTTTAGTTAAGACTTCTCCGTTTTCTCCCTGATAATCATAACTAATACTCACGCTTTACTGCCACAGCGCACAATGCCACCTTCTGCCCATGCGGATTGGAAATAACCAATTTGTAGGCACCAGAGTCATTCGGCTGGCAATTGTTGATTTCCAACTTGACTAAGCCTTCGGGTGTTGTCGTCATTTTAACTCTATAATATATATAATATTAAGATGTATTTATACATTTTTAAAGAACTAAATACCTTGGATTTGGTGTGATTTCGTCGCTATCCTTGAGCCATTGGATGGTTGGCAAAGGACTGCCGTCCACAGCGCATTCGAGGACGAGCGGCTCGCCCTGCTGAGCATCCAAAGCGCTATTCAGTTTCTTGGTAAAGCTGGGAGCCAGCGCTTGCATAGTCAGCTCAAATGGCACTTTCGTTTCGCCAATTTCATTCTTGGCCACGCAGGTGTACTATAAGGAAAATGATTTAGTTTCATATTCATATTTTTTGTAAGGAAATCTTACTGTTCCGGCAACATTTTCCTTGAATTTAGGTATTTCAAGCGAGCCTTCGACCTGATCGGTTGTGGCGTTTGTGGATTTGGCCAGGTAAACCTTTTGCTGTGTTTGCTTGTCAACAGCTTCCAGATCGATTGGCTTGCCATCCTTGAGCCATTGTAGAGCAGGTGCAGGCACGCCATGCACGACAACCTTTGTGGTCACAGGGTGGAAGTCATGAATGGCCTGGGCCTCGGGTGGCACTATGAAGGCGGGCTTTTCGACTGTAATGCAATTTTAGTTAAAGTTAATATTTAAATACAGTACATATTTCTATCAGCCTTTACCCAGCACATTCAAATTGAACTCAGCATCAGCTCTGCCCTCTGAATTGACGGCTGTAATGGCGTATTTGCCATCATCTTTGGGCGTCACCGACTGGAATACGATTCTGTATTTATCAGCATCAACATCGGCGATAACCTCGCAGCTCTCATTGTTGCACAGGTTCTCGTTGCCCCTGGTCCAGGACACCTTTGGCTTCGGATTGGCGAGGACTATGGCCTCAAAGCACACCGACTGTCCGGGCATGCACTTGTGGTTCACCAAACCGGTAATTTCTGGCTTGGATAGGACATCAATATAGCCGCTTGTGGCCATCTCGCCGTATTTGTTCTTGGCCTTGAGCTCATAGCGACCGGAGTCTTTGATGTCGGCTTTAAAAAAGTTAAGATAGAAGAGTAAGAATGCATTGAGATGGATGTACATATATCTATGGTTTGATGAGATGTATGCGACTAGTATATATCCTACATAGAATTTAAGTAGGAGGTCGTTTAAAATTCTAATAGCAATATAGTGATAGTCTCTTTAAGTTAAATTAACGCATTTGTTTACCATCTTTGATGTTCAGGGTGCATGTGTACTGTACCAATCCGTTCTCCAGTTCTTTTGTTTCAGTCTTCAATATATTCTTCTTGTCGCCGCTCACTGGCACGCCATCCTTCAGCAAAATGATTTCCGGCTGAGGATCGGCGGTGAATATGGCAACTTCATTGACGGTTTCGCCCTTCTTCAATTTGATGTCGCGCCAGCCGCTGGCGGCGATGAGTAAAGGTTTCCTGTACTCAGCAACGCCTGGGAAAGTAGAGAATATGATATTTTAGAAAGAAATTTATATGATTCTATATTTTTGTCTTACCTGAGAGTGAGAGTACTCCCTTGTGGCTCTTCTCGCCGCATTTATTCTTGATAACCACTTTGTATTCCCCGGCATCCGCTAGCTCCAGAGACTTTACTTCCAGCTTATAATGCTCCTAGAATATATATATAATTATAATATGGAAATGCAAATAAATATTTATGTACACCTACCCCATCATTTGATATCGCAAAATGCTTATCAGCTGCAATGGGCTTATCGTCGTGATACCAAATCGCCTCGGGCTTCGGAATGCCCTTCGCAATAACTTCGTATTTGAGGGGAACACTCTCGAAGCTGTGTATTTGGAAGACATCGATGTGCACGATCTCAGGCACGGCTAGAAAATGGAAATTCACCAAATTAATATTTCACATTATATATATTCAGAGTGCATACACCGACGAGTTAATACTCTTACTTGCATATTGCTGTAAAAAATGTATATACAAAAGAATTTATAGTCGATCGATTTCAAAGTCGATTTTTATCAGATACATCGAATGTGTTAGGAGCTATATCGTGCTGCCTTTGGTTAAGATATCGTTAAGAGTTTTTCGAATATCCGATTGATTGTTCTTAAAGTAGATCAGATTTGATATATATATAGATTATGTAAGATGCAATTTTGGTTAAAATATCTTGCAAAAAAGTCTTCATACGCATACACATAGATATAAAGTTAAGACTCTGATACCATTACCCAATAAAAGTTCTTGATTCATGCGACACCTAAATTTATATAGAAAAGAGTTCCATACGCACACTATAAGATATATATTAATATATATATACATCATATATACACCTCAAGTTGATTCCATCTCAGTCTTGGAGTCTTCGCCCTTGGTTTCCATAGAGATTCTTTACACACATCTTTACTACATTGTAGTAATGCACTCTTAAGGCAATATCATTCAGTTTGCTTATCATCTAGCTAAGTTTTTACAGCATTATTAAAGAGAAGCATTTCATTCGTTCATTCATTCCGTTTTATGTACATTAGTTAGTTAAGTATTTAGAAATTTGTTTGTTTTACCCCCTTCCTCTGCTTGCTCTGATGTAGCGAGCATTGTCTTTGTCACGGTTTCTTCCACGGATAAACAGTCTTTGGCTAAATTTATTGAAAATGTTTAAATTTAATATTTATTCTAAATTAAATGATATTTTCATTGTCATTGCTCTAAACTCCATGAGCGTTGATGTAGTTTCATTAAAAGTAAGAAAATATAGATCGTTTAAGCGAAATAAAAAGATCAGCAAAGATTTTATAGATAAAACGCAGAAAGTAGTAAAAAAATCAGTAATATAAGATTTAAAGATAAATAATAAATACCATATAATAATAATTATAAATACCAGTCTCTAGACAAACACATAACAGAAAACGTGGGAAAGATTCCCAATCATATAGTCAAATGAAATTTTGGATTCATTAGGGACTTAAAGATTGCGAGAAAATTTGATTTCTAAAAAAAAATTGAAAGCATATTTTAAAGGAACTTGAATATTTGAAAATTTCTATAAAGGAAGCAAGAAGAATATTATTTTTTATTTTTGGATTCGAAGAGATCTTTAACAAACTCGTCTTAACTTCGGAATAAGTTTGCTGCATGCTTGGATATGGATCATTGAGTTTGATATATAACACTATATCATACAGATCAGAAATCTTTAAACTAACAAATCAATTTCTGGTAAAAGTTTACTGTTCGCATCTCTATGATCTTAAATGAATTTCGCTGTTTAGCTATAAGGTTCTACAAAATTTCTATATTCTAAAAGCAATATGATATTGAAATCGTTTAGTCTGTAGATTTTTATATAAGAAAAAAAGTAAAATATTTAAAAACCATTTTTAACAGCTTAACTTTCAGTTAAGCATGAAACCAATTGGCTTCAGCTTAATTTCTTTTTAAAATCTGATAAGAAGTAATAAAAATTAAAATAAATATAATCCAATATGTGGAGAGATATTGCCCTTGACTTCTGCATACATATTTTAAAACCTCGTTATTTTCCAGTAAAATATACTTACTCAAAACTTGAACTTTGCAGCTTGAAGTAGTCTCTCCAATGAAATTGGCTGCCTTCACCTCGTACGTGCCCGCATCTTCGATTTTAGCAAGATTCAGAGTCAAATAATAGTTTTCAATACGCTGCGAATCTCGGGTGATTTTAATTCTGGCATCTTCATGAATTTCGTGTCCATTCTTGAACCTGAAATTGGAAATTTATTGGAGTCAAATCATAATACAAATAGATCTATAAATATTACCATTTGACGCTAGCATCCGGATTGCTGTAGATCTCAACTTCTAAGGTCAGCGAGTTTCCTTCCTTCACCTCAACATCCTTGAGTGCTCTTCTTATTTTGGGTTTGCCTGAAAGTTGATAGGAAATTCAATTTATTAACTGAAACTGATTCCTATATATCCTATATCCGCTTACAATTGACAGTCACCGTGCAGTTGTCCTCGATCATGCCGTAGTCGTTCATGATCTTGCAGCAGTAGTTGCCCTGCATGTTGACAGCGACGTCCTTTAGGACGAGCTTATGAACATTTCCATCAGTTGTCTTCAGGAATTCATTGCGCTTCTCGTCGATCTCGATGCCGTCAATGAACCACTTGATGCTGGGCACGGGATAGGCATCGATGCCAACGGCAAGCTCCACATTCGTTTCGCCTTCCTTGACGGTGATATTCTGCAACTTCTTCGTCAGCTCCGGGGTGCACTTCATCAGCAGCTGCGTCTCGCTGGTTGCCGATCCGTGCTCGTTGACCGCCTTGGCAGTGTATTTGCCAGCGTCCACGCGAGTTGCGCCTGTGATTTTTAGGGTATACGTATTGCCGTCCGACTCGACCTTGTATTTCTTCTCGCTGGTCTTGATTTCAGTTTCATCGTGATACCAAGTCAGCTTTGGCTCTGGGAATGCATCGACGCGCACGGACATCTGTACGGTTTCCTTTTCGCCGTGAACATACTCCTTCTCAAAGTGCTTCACAATAATTGGCTTCGACTTCACGGTGCAATTCCAATACTCCGACGTCTGGCTCAAATCGTTTGTGGCTCTGATCGAGTAGTTTCCAGCCTGTGCTAGCTTGATATCAGAGATCTCCACGGTGACCTTGATGGAGCCCTTACCGACAGTCTTCGTCGTAATCTTCACATTACTCTCACCGGATATATCTTTGCCATTATTGGTGACATTAATTTCCGGCTCCGGGAATCCTTCAACCTCGATTTCCATACGAACTGTTTCGCCAGCTGTGCAAACTATATTCTCGATTTTCTTTACTTTCGGTGGAGCTGAAAGAAATAAATATAAAATATATAACAATAAAATCTATAAAATATATTTAGATAATAAGATTACCTTTCACAGTCAAATTAATAGTGCTCGTGTCCTGGCCGAGCTCATTGACCGCCTCAATGGTATATTCGCCAGCATCCTCAGTGTTGATGCTCTTTATTACCAGAGACATGCTCTCCTCGTCTTCAAACATGAACTTGTGTCGGTCGTCCACTTGAATGACTTCGCCTTCGTGTTTCCAGAGCACAGCGGGCTTGGGGAAGCCCTTGCACTGCAGCTCCAGTATGGCAGTGGCCCCAATGCTGGTGTTCGCCTCGCGATGCTCAATAACCAGAGTTGGTTTCTCCGGTTCCCTGTTCAAGGTTTGAATAGCGCCTTGAACTGACAGCTCTGCGCTGCACGAGATATTTCCCGTTGAGGTTTGGGCCACGCACGTGTACAGGCCAGCATCTTCGGGCTTGACGTGCTGGAAGACCAAAGCTAGCGAATCCTCATCCTCGCCAAAGAGCACCTTGAAGCGTTCCTCGGGATCGAAAGGTTCTCCATTTCGCTTCCACGAAAAGATTGATTTTTCGCCACTCTGTAAAATCTGACCACTCAGAGCACCAAACGGATTTTTAAAATCTGTGAAGAAGAGGCATTTTGAATAGAATCTATGTATCTATATCATATAAATATTGTATAGTCTTATTTACTTACCAATAGTAGTTGCTGTTGCCTCACAGCTGGCTTCGCCAAACTTATTCACTGCTTTGCAGGAATAGACTCCAGCATCTTCTGGCTGCACTTCTGCAATGACCAACTCATAAAAGCCCAAATAATCCTTTTCGCGAATTATTTGAATTCTGTCATCCGTTTCAAGGATTTCCTTCTCGTTCTTATAGCTGAAAATTTAAAATCAAAGTTTACTAAATTATATAAATATAAACACAAATTATGAAAAACTGTGCTCAGGTCAGGCGTGCCACACTAGGAAATACCTAGCCTAAAACTACTGTTTAAACAACTTGTTGCTTACAATTATGCAGGGCACATATTTTACAATCAATCTCAAACATGACTAGAAATTAGTAGATCATATAGATTATGGCTTGGCTTATATAGGCTTGGGTCATCTCAGTTTTACTTACAACTTAACTCTAGGCTTTGGATCACCCAAAATCTTGACCATAAAGCGAAACAGAGTATTTTCAATCATTTCAGCATCCTTCAAGCTAACCAAAAATGCGGGCGCAATATTGGTTTTCGTTTCATCGTGACCACCAACTGAAAGGGAGAAAAAATTAAATATATGAAAAATAAAATACTAATAATACTGATAAAGCTTACCTTGGCCCACAGCCAGCTGCGCGGTAACAGTTGTTGTTTCGGATCCAGTTTGTGCGCGAATTGTATATGTTCCAGCGTCATTCTCGCTAAAAATGTTTACAAATTTGATTTAATTAAATAGATTAATTTAAGAAGCAATTTATAAAAAGTCAGAAAACTTAAAAAAAATAGTACAATGTTTAAAAACTATAAAAACAAATTAAAAATATATATAATATATAAAAAAATATTTGAAATATTTTTAAAATATGAAAAAAATTATTTAAAAAATAAATAAATAAATAAATTATTATTTTTTTTAATTTTAACTATAATTTATCTATTATCTTAAGTAATATATGCGTTTCATATAATCTAGGTCAAGGCCATATGCTTCACGACATATACCCAAGTATATATATATATACAGGGTATAAAAAGTTATGTCACCTGCAATTCTTGATATCCAAGCGATACGAATTCATTGGAGCACTCGTTTGTATAATGCGATCCGCTAGACGATCGTCCAAGGCCTTGTTATCCTTGAGCCACGTGACAGAGCCTGGCTGCTCGTTGAACTGGATCTCAAAATGCGCTGTCTCTCCGCCTGCAAAAAAGCCGAAATAGTAAATAACATTTTCAAGGTAAATTATTTGCTTCAACTTACTCTCGACGTGGACGCTTTTCAGCATTTTGGTTATGACGGGCTTCTCAATGGACCGCGGCGGCAGATCGTCCGATGCACGTTTATAGGTTGAACTTTGCAAGTAGGAGGCGCGGCTTTCGGCGCGACTCTCGGCACGGCTCTCGGCGCGGCTCTCGGCGCGACTCTCAGCACGACTAGCTGATAAAAGGTGTGAGTGTCCCTCAGTTCTATCTAAAGTAGTCCGCTCACGCCTAGAGCTAATACCATAGTGCTTGTTATCTACAGTGCTGTCGTAGGAGGTGCCCCTATCATAGTCCTTGTACCTACTAGTCTCTTTATTTTCCAGAGGTTAGTTGAATGCAAAACAATAAAAATATTTATGTAATACAGATTATAGAATGCGATCATTTAGTTCGGATAAAACAGATATAGATATATGATTTTCAGGAAACTGGATAAGCAAGGATATATATATTTTAACGGCTACAGAGGGCTGCCAGTTTCTTCTTTGAATCAAAAATCATTTAAAAACCATGTTGTACATATGTTTTATATAGTATATATTTTATGCATGTTTATTTTCATCATATGCTAATCAAATTTAGGTCAACGCAAACGATTTGTTGTGCCAAGACTAACAAAGGCGCATGAGCCAAAAATTCATTTTTAATTATTAAGACAACGTTTAAATCATTTCCAAACATTTATGTATTACAATTATAGGACTATTAGACTACAAATTGGCAACCCTCTCATATTACTTCAATCAACTTTGTGTTGGGCTAACAAACGAAACAATGTATGTGAAAAGTTAAAAGAGGCGTGAGAACTAGGAAATACGATGTGCGGGATAGCAGTTGATATTCCTATATAGATCGACTGTTTTTATAGAGGGAATACTTTGATAGATTGACAGCTATTATAGATCGAATACCTCTATAGACGTGCAACCTCGGAACTCATTAAATCAAATAATATTACAACTCTATCAGATCACCAAATTGGATTCTGAAAACAGAACCAAGTCAGTTTTGTGGGATATTCTATGTAAAATAGTATTAAATATATTATAATATATGTTTTCTATATGAATTCCCTTTTTAAATATTTCTTGGCCACCAAATAATATGTTCAGGTTTCAAATCTGGATTCAATATGATAATAAATTTATCTGTCTAATTCTTGACTATTTAAATAGAAAAATCTTTACAATATTCAAGCCAACAGTACCAAATTCTTCATAAAAGGTTGGGGAAAAGAGTATTTGGCAGTAGGCTAACTACATGAATGTGCTTAAATATTAAATGATAGATATATATATTGTTTTGATGCAAGAAGGTACAAAACATTCCACACAGATTTAGTTAATGTTCGGAAATATATACGCTAAAACGTAAACAGGATATTAAAATACTTTTCGGATGACAGTCAGAGTGTTTAGAACGCAAGGCATCTATTACATATCAACACATATTTCGTATTTGATCTGGATTTGCATACTCGAAGGAGTCTAAACTTGAGCTTACATCAATCAATTCTAGAGAGCCTTCATATCGTATCACACACATATCGTTTACTTTTTCCCGTTACATGTCAATTGAAACTTACTCTCGATGCGCCGCTTGGTTGCCAGTGAGTAACTGGAATAGTTATCATCCATACTGCTAACACTTCTGCCTCGGGCCTCGAAGTCAACACTTGAGTCTCTGAAATCGTCAGCAAGAGATTCAGTATAGTCGCCTTCAATTTCGCATATATTTACAGGCTCTTCAACAATTTCAAAAATGGGTCGTTTCTTTCGAATGGGCGGATTAAAGATATGTACAAAGTCGCGAGCTTTTGCCTTTTTAACCGTGTCTTGGGCGTAATTGGTTGAATCGGCTGATTTTAAGACCGCTGTCTTAATATTTCGTATCTTTTGCTTAGCATTGCGCAGCGATGTGTCTGAGGTTGATACGTCATAGATACCTTCCAGAAAGTTCTGCGATTTCTGTTCTAAACTTTCGGTATGGACGAGCACGCGTTTAATGGGCGGTGGCGGTCGTGGAGGCGGTGATGGTGGGCGAGCTTTAATAATTAGTATTTCTACGGTGGTTTCGTACGATATAAGCGGAAGCGGTTGAAAGAAGCCAGGCATTCGAACAAAATGAGGAGGTATGGGTGGTGGGGGTGGACCTTGTGCAGAACGTTCGCCCCCATTCCTGAAAGCAATATCGGCAAGTTGATTATTCCATTGCGTTAATGAAGCTGAATCGGTTATATTAGTAAAACTCTGGTGTCCGCCTCGCTGCTTGGAGGTTTGCTGAACGCTATCGCTATCGCATATCGATTCATTATAGCCAGGTATATTTGCCAACTCGATCTTGTTCTTGTTATGGGTTTCGTGTGAATGGCTTAAAGTTTCTATTGGATTGCTTATTGGAATTTGTACAGTTATTTCTGTATAAGAGTTGAAATCTTCATTGTTCTTACCCTCGGTTAGAGTCTCTTCTTGATGAGATTTCTCTATCTCTATCTCTCTAATGTCGTCTCTAGTTTCAAGTCTTTGAGATTTCTCTATTTCTCTAATCTCTTCTCTAGTTTCAATCTTTTGAGACTTCTCTATTTCTCTAATCTTTTGAGATGTCTCTTTCTCTAGTTCTCTAATCTCGTCTCTAGTTTCACGCTTTGGAGACTTCTCTTTCTCTATCCCTATAATCTCGTCTCTAGCTTCAAGCTTTTGAGACTTCTCTATCTGACTAGTTTCTTTAACTTTAAATGGATTTGGATCTAGAACTTCTTCAGATTTCTTGGATTCTACGCTTGGCTCTAGCTTTTGTTCTACTAAAGTCGGGGCAACATTCGCCTGAACTTCTACTTTCGAACTCTTTTCGATATCAGTTCTATTTTCAAGAAGTTCTTTGGATTTATTCGCAGAACTTTTAAATGCGCTAGATTCAAGCCGCACTACAGGCGCCGCAGACTCCTGTTTATCTAGAGTGGAAGTTATCTTAATTTCACTCTTATTGAGTTCAGTTTTTGTATAGCTTTGGCTTTCCACCTTCTGCTCAGTGCGAATCTCGATATTTTGCTGTACGATATTTTGAATGTTCTGCTGGGCCTTGAACAGCTCGAAGGCTTCCTGCTCGATCTTCTTCAGCTGCTGCTCCTCGAAGAGCAGGCGCTCCTTGGTCTCTTTACTCAAAAAGTAGTTTTCGGCCACGTCAGATGGACGTATATCTAAATTGGGCTGATACGCCTCGACCTTGTGGGGCAGACGGAGTATCAATTCATTCTCACTGGCAATATTTGCCGAATCGACCTTCAGATCGTCTGCTGTGTGCTCTTGCAGAGTCACGACGTGGTTGATATACGACTGGATCTCATTATACCAAACCCGATGACCCTCCTCGTTGTGAGGCTTAATGAATAGATGCAAATTGTTCGAATCGTCTGGCGATTTGCTTGAGAGGAATAGGCGCTTCTCCTCGATTTGATCCTCAATATTGCACAGCGGAAGCTTGACAATGTTTTGCAAAATAAATATCGATTTCTTGTCAGAGATTTTGCGAACTTTCGTTATTAAGATTCTCGACTTGAATAGGAAGCAATATCGTTCATGGGTTTTACCGTCCTTATCTGTAATCAAGCAAGGCTCATGCAGCAACAGCCTGCCCAACTTCTGAATGTTACCTCTATAGCCCTCAATACTCGATATAAATATATTATCATAGGCTCTACTTGGCACGCTAAGCATTAGTTCTAAAGCTCTCTCAAAGTCCCTAACATTATCTTTGAAGCATTGAGATAGTTTAATTAGGTCCTGTGGATTAAACATTAAACCAGTTGATTAATTTCAAATACAAATCAATAAAATTATGTTAATTTCTCTGCTACAAACTAAGCGTGCATCTATTTCGCTTTTAGTAAAAAAACACAAACAGTTATTCTATGCCGAACCTTGAACAGAAGCTTATAGTCGTTGATTCTCTGAAGGGGAAGCTTCAAGTGCTCTGATAGCGATTTGTCGTCGCCCAGCTTTGCCGAAAGTTCCTGAAATTATGTCAATAAACTTCAGTTATTATTATTTAAAATTTGCAAATATTTCTTATTAAAATGTAAAAATAAAAATTAATTATAAGTTGACAATATTTGTTTGCAAAACAAAATGCAAAAAGATTCTTTAATAATTATAATAAATATAATAATAATAAATAATAAAATGAGATACAAATTTATAATAATTAAATATAAAATACATATTATAATTATTGTATTAATAATTAAAGTCTAATACAACAAATAATATATTAATATTAATATTAACATTAATGTTATTATATTATATTAAAATGATCTTAGGAATCTGAATACTTTTACTTTTAAGCATTTTTACAAATAATTTAAAAATTTAGAAAAACCTTTATGAAACATTTGCTAAATTTATATTTGCCTCTGAAGTATCTGCCAATATCGAGTATTATAAATTTGTCATATATTTCTTACAATTTCCGCTGTTATTTCCGGTAATATGCTATACCAAATATATTTTGTATACAAATTTATTTATATTTATATTTTAGGTTTATATTTATATTTCATATATTTTTATATTTTATATATATTTATTATATTTGACACCCCTTTAATATCCTGTATATTTCAATAAAATCGCACAATAATTAGCGAAATTATACGTCTAGAATTTATGACAAAGAAGAAGCAGCAAAAAGCACAGCGACAGCATCAGATGCAGAGCAAGCGACACGCGTGCATCTGTGTGTGTGTTTCGCTATGTTTATATATGTATATGTCGCTTGTATGTGTGTGTGAGAGAGAGAGAGAGAGTATACTGCTAAGCTAGATGGTTTGTAACAGCTGCGCGATATGCCCAGCAGATACCCTGCTAAACAGCTCATACCGACTTCTACTATTTTGTTGTTTGTTTCCATATTGTTGAAATTAAAAATATAATTTGTCATAAAAAATGTGTTTAAAATAAGAATAATTTCATTAAATTCCAAGTTACATAATATTCATTTAAATATTTTGAAAGAATTTCACTCATTTCGTGAGATGTTTTCATGGTCGCATAGACACACGCTGGGAATACGCTTTGCTCTTGAATATAACCGTAGCTGCCACTTGTTGTCGCCGCGACACGCCAAGTTGTGCGTTGACCGATTTAACGGACAATGACTTACTTTATTCTCGATTCGTTTGGCATATACATAGAGTATAGTCCAGAATTAAGTTACGAATGTCCTTGTGTGTGTGAGGTAGATCTGGGATCAGACAGACCTAAATAAGAATCACTTGTTGCAAATTTACACACATACAACGTATGTGTATGTAACTGGGTCATGTATGCATGTAATTGCTTATGAATACTCATGCATATTCATACATAGTATGTATGTACGTATATCCGTCTATGATTATTCCTCCACAAGTACAATTCCTAACTTTTGAAAGCTAAATTCGTTCATCAATATAAATTTAGCACTACGCATCTATTCCCACACAGAAACACACACACACGCACACAGCTATATACATATCTGCAAGTTTATATATATACGTATCTGTACATCTATATTAATTTTAATGAATATTGCATAACTGTATAAAGTTAATACAGAAAAAACACATCGATTACGTTGTAATATTTATATTTTTTATTTTTTAAATATTTTTTATTTTTTGGGAACTTTTCGAGCAAAGAATTTTAGGTACCAAGGAAAATAATATCCACGTGTAAAGATCACGAAACGATGGCAAACACAACTCAAAATACACTGAAGTGTGCAAAAGCTTTAATAAAGAGAAACGTCTGGATTTAAAAATAAACTAATAGATCTACGCACACACACTCATACATACATATCGTATGTGACTGACTGTATGTATGTATACGTAATATTCTGAAAAAGCATTGAACATTGTGTGCGTCTATATGTTTGTCTATTTGACCAAATAAAAATCAAACTTATATAGATATATATATATATACATATATATATTGCAAATACTGCAACCTATGTAGTTTATAAATGTAAGCATGGGAAAAATATATATCTAGATATACGTATGAATTATACATATACACATGATTTGAGAAACTTTTGAGAAACCCACTCACTCCGTCGAACGGACGTGAGCAAAATGTTTTCTAATTACTATTTATACAATTTTCTGCTAACTTTCTAGATATTTTTGTTTATTAAAATTTCGAAGAAAAAAAGCTCGCAGCGCACGCAATAATTTCGCTTTTATACCCTGTCTTTAAATCCGCCGTCAAATGGCGGCATTCAAAATGCATTTAAAAACAAATTTCTTTGTGCAACAATTTGAAAAGTTTCTGTTTGACTAAACGGAATTTAAATGTTTTCAATAAACGTTGTAATCACAGTTGCCTAATTTGTTTTTATATAAATATATACAAATATTTTTATAAACATATATTATATAAATATACATATATATACAAATATAATATAAAATATATAATAAAATTTATATATATAAAATATAATAAAAAAGGTTTTTGACGCGGAACTATACGTTACGGTTTTTACATTACTTCTAACTTTTCTAAGTATTCCAACTTCTCTAAGTCTTATAACTTGTCTAAGTGATAAACCATTTCTAAGTCTTCAAACTTTCCTAATTTTTCAAACATTTCTAAGTCCTCAAATATGTCTAAGTCTTTAAACATTTCTAAGTCTTTAAACATTTCTAAGTCTTTAAACATTTCTAAGTCTTTAAACATTTCTAAGTCTTATAACTTTTCTAAGTCTTCAAATATTTCTAAGTCTTTAAACATTTCTAAGTCTTCAAACATTTCTAAGTCCTCAAATATTTCTAAGTCTTTAAACATTTCTAAGTCTTCAAACATTTCTAAGTCTTTAAACATTTCTAAGTCTTCAAACATTTCTAAGTCCTCAAATATTTCTAAGTCTTTAAACATTTCTAAGTCTTTAAACATTTCTAAGTCTTCAAACATTTCTAAGTCTTCAAATATTTCTAAGTCTTCAAACATTTCTAAGTCCTCAAATATTTCTAAGTCTTTAAACATTTCTAAGTCTTTAAACATTTCTAAGTCTTTAAACATTTCTAAGTCTTCAAACATTTCTAAGTCCTCAAATATTTCTAAGTCTTTAAACATTTCTAAGTCTTTAAACATTTTTAAGTCTTTAAACATTTCTAAGTCTTTAAACATTTCTAAGTCTTCAAACATTTCTAAGTCTTCAAATATTTCTAAGTCCTCAAATATTTCTAAGTCCTCAAATATTTCTAAGTCTTTAAACATTTCTAAGTCTTCAAACATTTCTAAGTCCTCAAATATTTCTAAGTCTTATAACTTTTCTAAGTCTTTAAAAATTTCTAAGTCCTCAAATATTTCTAAGTCTTTAAACATTTCCAAGTCTTTAAACATTTCCAAGTCTTTAAACATTTCTAAGTCTTATAACTTTTCTAAGTCTTCAAATATTTCTAAGTCTTTAAACATTTCTAAGTCTTTAAACATTTCTAAGTCTTCAAACATTTCTAAGTCCTCAAATATTTCTAAGTCTTTAAACATTTCTAAGTCTTTAAACATTTCTAAGTCTTATAACTTTTCTAAGTCTTCAAATATTTCTAAGTCTTTAAACATTTCTAAGTCTTTAAACATTTTTAAGTCTTCAAACATTTCTAAGTATTCCAACTGTTCTAAGTCTTCAAATATTTCCGTCTTCAAAAACTATTTAAAATAATCACCCATCATCCAGAGGAAGAAGAGGAGGATCACTTATTTTCACTTCACTGAGCAGCTGACCAGGTGGAGGTCAGAAAACCAACTGAAGCTGCCTGCGAAAGGGTCGCCCTTTTATAGGGCGCCCAAAGCGGTCAGCCAACGTCGAACTCAACTGTTGAACCTTTTTCTCTGAGTCTGTTTTTGCACTCGATCGTTGGACGCCAAATCTGAGTAGTTTCTGCCCACTCGCTCAGCTAACGTCGAACTCAACTGTTGAACCTTTTTCTCTGCGTCTGTTTTTGCACTCGATCGTTGGACGCCAAATCTGAGTAGTTTCTGCCCACTCGCTCAGCTAACGTCGAACTCAACTGTTGAACCTTTTTCTCTGAGTCTGTTTTTGCACTCGATCGTTGGACGCCAAATCTGAGTAGTTTCTGCCCACTCGCTCAGCTAACGTCGAACTCAACTGTTGAACCTTTTTCTCTGCGTCTGTTTTTGCACTCGATCGTTGGACGCCAAATCTGAGTAGTTTCTGCCCACTCGCTCAGCTAACGTCGAACTCAACTGTTGAACCTTTTTCTCTGAGTCTGTTTTTGCACTCGATCGTTGGGCGACAAATCTGAGTAGTTTCTGCCCACTCGCTCAGCTTTCTCTCCGTCTGTTTTTGCACTCGATCGTTGGACGCCAAATCTGAGTAGTTCTGCCCACTCGCTCAGCTAACGTCGAACTCAACTGTTGAACCTTTTTCTCTGAGTCTGTTTTTGCACTCGATCGTTGCGCACCAAATCTGAGTAGTTTCTGCCCACTCGCTCAGCTAACGTCGAACTCAACTGTTGAACCTTTTTCTCTGCGTCTGTTTTTGCACTCGATCGTTGGACGCCAAATCTGAGTAGTTTCTGCCCACTCGCTCAGCTAACGTCGAACTCAACTGTTGAACCTTTTTCTCTGAGTCTGTTTTTGCACTCGATCGTTGGGCGACAAATCTGAGTAGTTTCTGCCCACTCGCTCAGCTAACGTCGAACTCAACTGTTGAACCTTTTTCTCTGCGTCTGTTTTTGCACTCGATCGTTGGACGCCAAATCTGAGTAGTTTCTGCCCACTCGCTCAGCTAACGTCGAACTCAACTGTTGAACCTTTTTCTCTGAGTCTGTTTTTGCACTCGATCGTTGGGCGACAAATCTGAGTAGTTTCTGCCCACTCGCTCAGCTTTCTCTCCGTCTGTTTTTGCACTCGATCGTTGGACGCCAAATCTGAGTAGTTCTGCCCACTCGCTCAGCTAACGTCGAACTCAACTGTTGAACCTTTTTCTCTGAGTCTGTTTTTGCACTCGATCGTTGCGCACCAAATCTGAGTAGTTTCTGCCCACTCGCTCAGCTAACGTCGAACTCAACTGTTGAACCTTTTTCTCTGCGTCTGTTTTTGCACTCGATCGTTGGACGCCAAATCTGAGTAGTTTCTGCCCACTCGCTCAGCTAACGTCGAACTCAACTGTTGAACCTTTTTCTCTGAGTCTGTTTTTGCACTCGATCGTTGGGCGACAAATCTGAGTAGTTTCTGCCCACTCGCTCAGCTAACGTCGAACTCAACTGTTGAACCTTTTTCTCTGCGTCTGTTTTTGCACTCGATCGTTGGACGCCAAATCTGAGTAGTTTCTGCCCACTCGCTCAGCTAACGTCGAACTCAACTGTTGAACCTTTTTCTCTGAGTCTGTTTTTGCACTCGATCGTTGGGCGACAAATCTAAGTAGTTTCTGAACCCTTCAAGCATTTTAGCTTATTTTATGCTCATTAAATAGCAATGAAATACTGCTGCATGCACATCAGATATATATATATATAGTTAAATTGGATCAGCTCAATTTGCGGATCATAATAAAGGTATATATGCTTATATATTACATACATTTTCACAAAAAGCGTATTACCAACTTGAATAGATTCAATAAGCAGGGAAAAAGGGCTGCTGCAAACGGGTATTTATCACTGAGCAATACTGGTCTATGGTTCACAAAATAAACACAATTTAGAGTCGATATTGAAATTTATACTTTTCATATGCTAAATTGAGTATTAATCAACTATAAAATCTTAATGCTTTAACAGACGAAGTTACATATAGTATACATGCCTAATTTCAGGACGCTCTTTATAATATATACTAATATATTGAGTTCACTTTAATATACACAAATATATTCAGTTCACTTTGAAATAAACAAATATATTCTCATTTCACTTTCAATTCATAAATAACCAAAAATAAACATTCATCTCACACACTCAACAACTAAGCACAGGGCATACACTCTTCTCGCTCATTAAGCAAGCATAACCAAAAAAAAAAAACACACCGAATTCAGTCAATAAAGTGCAACCCAATATTCATTCATAAACTGCCAGAACTACATAAGTTCACATTCAAACAAATGTGAAGAATACATATATAGTCTATATATGTATGAAAACAGGTGCAACTGATAAAAGCTTGAGCTTTCCTAATGTTGTACTAGGCACATACATCCCACTCGATTCGCGGTGCGAACATATGCTCTGCCAATTAGACGCAAACAACAAGAGCAACAAGTTTGACCTTCCGATCGAACATAAATCAACGCAACTTACATCAAACTTACGGAAAACACAAACAAGTTGCAAGAGGTTGCATCATGGTTGGAAAACATTCTTGAGAATGGGAAAACTTGTGCGAAAATGTTCGTGCTGATCGAAAGGACAAGTTGTAAACGAGGGCCGTCTCAAAAGTGTTCTTATAGTGTTTGTTATATTAATATAATAAATATTATTAAATATTTGGTATTAAATTAATAAATATTTGGTATTTTTCCTAGATATTTCATATTTCATATAGTATATATATATATATTTGTAATATATTTTTGTCTATATAATAGTTCTAATTTTTAATTTTAATTTTGATAATATTATCTTAATAATATAATAGAAATTAAATATGTTCGTATAGTCTTACCCGGAAAAAGTTTTGGCTTTCAATATTAGTCGCTAGAAACTCTTGTGCGAGTGGCTCATTTCGGCAATATTTCACATGTTTATCAAAATCTCGTTCAAGTCTTAAGAATGTTTTTGCTATCATATCAGGCTGATTTCTATAGCACTCAAGACCCTCCTTTAAAACCCTAAAATGAATGTTAATTGAAAAATATAAAATATATATGGAATAAAGATATATACCTATTGGAACTTACATATGAAATTCAGCAATTTGTATAACATTACAAAATATAATGTCTTTGCTGTCGCGTATCGATCGTGGCGTAGTCGGCTTATCAATAGCCTTTATATATTTATCAACTACATATTGCAAGTCTCTCGAGAACTCCTCCTCCGTTTCCAATAGCTCGCCAATAATTGTTCTAAAATATTAAAGAACAATTATATATTTTATACATATTTTTTCATTTTAATAATTTTCTACATACCTCTTCTTGAAATCCAAGTCTGCTTCAGTATTTTTTCCATTTTCGTTTTTACTTGAACTAAACGTAGTCGAATTAACTTCTAATATTTCCATTGGAACCAAGCCTTCCCGAGCATTTAATCCATCAGAGACTCTGATAAAGCATCTGAAACAGTATTGAATGATAATCAAATTGACATTTAATATATAATTTCATTTTTACTCACTTTGTTTCATTTATATTCTTTATTGTATTTATGAGTTCAACTAAATCTCCTTGCGAAACGCTAACTGCATCCGGTGTTTGAGCCTGATAATTTTTATTTACAAAAACTAAATCAAAGGTCTGAAGAAGAAGAAAATATTATTAAGTATATAAATTAGGCTTTTATTATGTTGATTACTGATTTCTAAGCTGTTCTAAAGCTTCTTCTACTGATTTTTGTTATACTTATCACATTTTTTCTCTTTCTCTTTTTGTGCATTTTTCTTTAATCTTCTATATTTATATATCTGCTAAAGATCCGGCGGCCGACTCGATCGACCGCATTCTAAAAAACATTTTTTAAACAATGGCGTTTGAAGACGCACGCCTTCATTTTGTATGCTTAACTCAAATGCATTTTAGCTCTCTTTTAGTTAATTTAAAACTAAAGAGAAAGAAGGAGAAAAACACAACTGTTGATCTGTTCAGAAGAAGTGCACAGAGAGAGACGCTCTTCACAATGGCGATGAGCGCGCAAATGAGTTGGCAGTTGGTTAACCAATTATGAAGGAAACGAAGCTAAAACAGAAACACCATTTTACAGCTGCACAGAATTCAGGAGAGGAGAAGACTGCTGAGAGCGCTCTCAAACCAAAATGCAAACGAAAATAGAACAACAACATTACAACGGCTTCAGGCGACCGTTGAGCTACAGAAGAAGAGACAGAACAATAGAGAGCGCAAATGAAGAGCATGCAATTGTAAGCTCTTTGGCTGTGCCAATGCTGTGGTAACATAGTTATCCTCGGCAACTCGCTAGCTGAACTGATGGACTTTTCGAAGATTGTCCAAGTGAAGAGTATACTAGCTGTAAAGTTCATCTTCCTGTCATAAAATTAGCTTCAGCAGTTAAGGCAGCAAAGGGATGACGAATAAGTTTTTGCCATTTGTAAATATATATGTGTGTGTACTATATATATGTATATAAATAAATACAAAAGTATTTGCGTATATACATGTGTCGAAATCTTCTGGCAATGACAGACGTGTATACGCTATGTCTGCGAACATGTGAATTTATTGACATACATACACATGCATGTAAATGCACATGTATATATGTGGATATGTATATATGTACCTAAATATATGTATATACATACATAGGTATGTATTTATGTAAATGGCATATGCCAATACTTACTTCATTCATAATTGCTGCATAAAATGAAGAAACGGGATGTTTGATATTTTCTCAACGTTAACTAATCACGCACATATTAGATTTTTTCAGTGCACATAGAACTTTCGTATTCCTTTAGGGTTCTGAAAATAAATATTGCGCAACATTGCGTTTTCGTTACACTTACACTAACACTTAATACACATAATAATACAAATTATTTGCATTAGATGCATTTAAGCATTTAAATATCCGGGTCACAAGTTTTTATATAAATTTATTTTTACCGTCGCACAACGTTTTAACGATCTTATTAAGTGCCATCAATCGTCAACGACTTCTAAGCGACTGAACAACTAATGCTGATCGATATTAGCCGATCAAACAAATGGTTTTTTTTTTTTGGCTTTGCTAAAGACGAATCTCAAGTTATAAATAATGCACATGCACTATGCATTTATTTATATATATGTAGGTATTGCATACATTTTCATTCAATTACTTCATACATACATACGCCTCTGCATGTATGTATGTACATACATACATACGTGTGACAGCATGCACACACAACTGAGCCCCCATTTAGACAGCTAACTACTGAACTGTATAGGCGAGTATGTGTGTGTGTATGAATATTGACATCTCACCAATGCATACACAGTATTCTTATGCATTTGGATGTGAGTGCTTAAGCATACGTATAAAAGCCTATACACACACGTACATACATATGTATGTGTGCATTATGCATTTACCGCCGAGTGACAGTTTGCTAAGTAGGGGGAAATCAACGAACTGCTTAATTAAATAAGGTATGAAATTAGTGCTATGGGCACACGGCAGGTGTTCATTGTGAATTAGCAGCTGAATATCCTGAGTCAGCAAATTTGGTGACCTTCCTCTTCCACTTATGTATGTACATATATAACAAAATTCAAGAAATTTTTAATGGGCTCTACTAAATAACTCACATTAACTTTATTTTGTACGATACATTATAACGGCTACTATATGTAGGTGCCTTTAAAAAATAGCATTAACATTCTTATAGTTCCGATCCCAGTAGTTGCCATTATAAAGCCAAGCGTCACTCTTCGTATACGGACTGTACGCCTTTTTGAACCATCTGCAAACAATAATATTTTGTAGATCTTTTGTAGAACACATATAAATGAAATATATAACCTTGGACCAAACTCATCCGAGTTTTTTTCGTGTTTTCTATAGTCTCTCTGCTGTTTTTCCAAGCGCGTCTTCTCCTTCGATGCGCCATCTAAATCGCCCTGCTCCAAACATAATATATCGGGTCGGAGTCGTGCGTCGGTGGGGCAAAGGGTATCTGGTGGTTTCATATTAGACTCCATTACATTCAATTGCAGAGCGAAGTTAGTGAAATGATAATACTAAAAAAATGCATGGAATATGAAGTAATTTTACCGAGGATTAGTATATTACAATTGTTCAGGTTCCAGGTGCTGAATACAAAATCAATTATGAAGTAAATATATATATAAGCATGTTTTAGATAAACTTAAACTAAAGTCAACTTAGTTTTATTAACATTTGGTTTATGTGAATCAGAAATAAGGAATTTGAACAAATTCATGTTTTTGTGATCATGTATGTAATAAGACTGTCCTTATATTTATATAGTAGTATAGAACAGTAAATAGTAGTAATAATACTATTTAGTATTGTTTCGACCTATTCGGCAGTACTAAACTAGTACTGTTTAGTACAATGTAGTACAACTTCACGGTATTTAGTACTATTTAGTAGTATATAGTAGTATTTTATACTAATTAGTAGTAATGAGTAGCATTTACATCAATTTACATCACATACATGAAAATTCTTCGAATATTTGGTAAAATATAAACAATTTGAGAATTACAACATATTTTAAAGTTCGAATAGTCTGAAATGATCTTGTTACCTCGCTGCTGTTGGCAGGCCTTGGCTTACAGCTCCACAGCAATAAAGAATTGGGCAGATTCAGACTCATGTCCGAATCACTTCTGGGCAGCCCGTCGTTGGTTTCATTATGCGTGAATTCCTTATCCTAAGAGTAGACAAAAATGTAATCTATTTCCCCTCTATTCCAACCTATTCCTACCTCCTGCAGCGACAAACTGCGAAAGGAATCCAACTTAAAGCTATTCAATTTGGAAAACATTTTGCCTTGACTAGCATTGTGTGTGGAATTGCAATGCTTCTCCTCCTCAACTTTCTTCTCCTGCTGCATGTGCTCCTCATAGTCCTCCATCGAGCAACACTTCAATACCGAAGTCCATTTGCCATAGAGAAATAGAAGCTTTTGCTGACTGAAATGAGAATTTTTTGGTCAAAATATAAAGAAATATTTTGGATACCAACATTACTGGTATGAATTTAAATTTTCTACATATACGAGGGCTACCAGAAAAGTTTTTAAATACTATCTGGATTTGAGTAGAGATGGAAAGTTTCAACTTATTTACTTTTCATCCTTGACAAAGCCCTCTACCCTGTACAGATCTTTGTCCGAGAGACCTGATGACTTGAAGGTTAAAGAGGCAACATGTCCAGTGGAATGATTTGTAATTTCTATGGTTCCGTATTGCTCGATCCAAAGTTTTCCGACAATAATATTGTGCACACAACAATTGACATTGCTCCAGGTATATGTTTCGTTCCACCTGTGAATTGTATCAATGTTATAAATATATATTTAAATATAGAATATATATAAGAAATTCGGAAAAATTATTAAACTCTTAGATTGATTATTGATTGCTACAAATATTTCAAATTTCCTTAATGTATTTTTTACCGAAATCCTTGTAAATTTTACCCATCGAAAGTTATTTTAAAATAAAATAAATCAATTTAAGTTGGGCCAAAAATGTGAATATATTCGTAAGAAATAGAAAAACTATTTTATGTATATTTAAAGCAGGCTAAAAACTTTTTTGGATTGTCTGGACCAATATATGTATATCATATACATAGTATATCATACAGATCACCAATTCCAGCTGTGCAGACGATTTCCAATTTGTCAAGGAAAGAAATAAATCATGCAGAGATGCCAAAGTGATTTGTCACTTAGCTTTAAATAGTTCTGTTCAGATGCTCCCAGAGGTTTCGAATGCAGATCACATCTGTTCATTGATCATTGATCCCTCGGGCAGCTTGAGGCATTTCTTTCAACTTTTGCCCATAATAAACTTGAGTCTGACGTATCTATCTGCATCTATCTGCATTATGCTTGCTATTCAATAGATTTATATGTCACGTTAGGTATAGGCCTATATACTCACTTAGGAAACTCCACAGTAACAACTCCAGTTGGACGTATTTCCACATTTTTGCCGCTGAATTTAATTTTCGGATTTATCGAGCCGTAAAAATTAAAATCGTTGGATTCTGCATGAAATGCTGAAATCGGTGGATGGTGCGAGACCTGCTCGCAGACAATGCGATAATCATCTCTCTGCAGCTCGTAGGTTTCGCCCAGAATCGGGTTGAATGGCTTGCCCAGACGGTCCAAGTTGGACGCCAAGGCAGAGACTGCAAAAGCTGAAGATCAAGGAATAATTTAGATAAGTTATTGGATGATGTATACTAAAACCTGCCTGCCACATATTTCATTCGATCCACTGGATTATCTTGCTGGGCAGCTTCGGTCAAGACATTGGCATATTCCATATATTCACAGATTCGTTGCAGGAAGCTTAACGGTTCATTCAGCTCGACTGGCATAGTTATCTTGCTTAGGTCCTTGCCAATACAGTTCTTGAGCACAGACCAAACGCTGATCTTTTTTCTGTTCAGCATGGGCGCTGGAAGCTTGAGCCTTTAAGAGAATAATTGTGAGTTCACATTAATACAGATTCCAAAGGAAGATAAGATTATAACACGTATATATCCTTCATATATATATATTCATAGCTTTAACTTACCGCCCAACGTATTCATTATCCGTACTCTCTGCCATCTCGGTTTAGATAGAGAATTGCTGTCAGAACTGAGGAAGCTGCGAAGATATAGAGAAAATATCTGATTAGCATTAATATTTGTATATGTAAATTGAATACTAAGCACTAACCATCGAGCTATAGGTGGGAAAACGCATGCAATAAATGCAAATAAATTCTGGGATCTCAAGTTGCTCTTCCGCTGAGATTATCCAAGCTCAAATGGCACATGTTTTGTTAGGGCAAATGCTTATATATATAGGAGTGTCTTGTAGACAGCATCCTTGGAAAGCTAAGGATATATTATGTATTGTGAAACTGTAGCTGAAGGACTTGTGTGGTTGACAGCTTTAAAGCCAGATTTCTTAAATTGCACCGGATATATTCTATATTGTGAAGCTTTAAACTAAAGAAGCTTCTAAGCTTGGCTAATCCGAATTTCAATATACATCGCCAATTTATAATTTATAATAAATATTTGTTATAAATTCCAGCAGCATTAGGCAAAGCCGTCCGCATGAGTTCGTTTACTCGACAAATCAATATTTTGTGACTTTGTTATTGAATAAAAGCCAAAGCATGGAAAATATAATAAGAAATAAAATAATAATTAAACTTTTATATAAATAGGCGTAAAGCTAGTTTTATTAATACATTAAATAAGAATCTTTTTCTTTTTCACTATATAAATGATATATTATACATAGAAATTAACTTTTTTTATACAACTAAATTCCAATATTTAATTTCTCAACATACATACATACATAAATATCAAAAAATCAAATTTCACTCTTTTTATTTGTTTTCTGTCCGATTAGTTTAAACGAAAATTGAAAACTTTGTAAACATTCCTGCTACTTCAATTGTAGCTGTTGTGCTTCCTTTTTTTAATGGGCGCAACTCAATGCAATCGACTCGCGGCGCAAAAGCTGCCATTGCGCAGTCCAAGGCGATTCCTTAGGGATGCTTTAAATATATCGAAGACTCTGAGTTTTAGCCTTGTCTGATTTTCAATAAATATTGAGTTAGCATAGTGGTTCCAAGCCTAAATACGCTTTATTATATTAGAAAATTAAAATAAAAATAAGCAAAAAGTTATATAAAATTATAAGAGTTAAAAACCAAAAAAAAAAAAATGTTTTTTTTTTATTTAATTAAAATATATATAAACTAATTAAAAATATTAAAAAATAAATTTATTTTTATAAATTATAAGTGTTTATTTTAATTTAGAAATTAAAAAAAGAAAGTATTTTAATTTTTTAAATTTTTATATAAATTGTTTGTTAATTTGTAATATTTTTATAATATAATATAGACTATTGTAATATCGATTATAGACGCAGGCAGAGCAATCTGATATAATTCCCATAAAAGCCCAATCTACTACTTTTAAAACCTATCCCAAGCTGTGTATACCTTTTCGTGGAAACCCCAGCATCAATTGAAAAAACATGAATCGCTTTATAGGTACACGTGTATATTATATGTCGTACATTCAATATTTAGTTCTAATGCTAAAATTAAATATAATTTGATTTAGTGTTTAACAATATGACGTTCAACATCTAAATGGTTAAAACATAAATAAACAGATTACAGTCAAAATAATCCAGAAAATTAAATGTACAGGTTTTAGTTTATTACAAACTGGAGAGAGCGATAAATTTACAAGATGCTGGCATCTTGATCAGGAATGTTATGTAGTCCGGTATCGGGATTGGCCCAATAGTAATGGGGTGCACCTTGGCTGAAACAATATTTCATATCTAGGGGTTCACCTTCGTCTACGTAGTACATAAGGTAAAAATTGCACATTTCGTCTTCATTTGTGGGGCTTTAAATTAGACAGAAATATAAGCATGTCATTAATATTAATTCTATTTTAGGCCGAAAGTATACTAGCTAAGTGATATGTATATATATATACATATATAATCTTACCCAATTTCGGTTATGCGGTGCCGTGTGCTTTTCATAGTACATCGGGCAGCGACAAAGTCACCCGTTTCGATGGGTGAATGATCTTCAACATTATAAAACATTTGTGGTGTCAGGGGATCCCTCTTGCCAAGCAGCGTCCACTCTTGTACTCCCTGAGCATTGGTCCGAACCCTGTATCCAGATACAACTTTACCCAAACCATGGGTATGCGTGCGATATGCGAAAGGATGAATCGTCTTGTCTTCAGTTATCTCACAGGCAGCCTCCATGTGTTCCGTCTTCATTGGCGGAATAATACCATCGGTGCCCAAAAGCAAGGTGCCAGCTAGTTTTGTTAGACTGCAAATGAAATGAAATGAAATTAAATAAATCTAAACTCGCATCAAAAGAACACAATGCACTTACGGCTTTTCCGTATACTGTAAAAAGATGCCCGAGTCATCAGTGGAGCCATCTGAATTATTTAATAGAATATGTTAATAGGAATATAATTTGTCAATATTTTATAATCGTACCTTTGAATCGATCAATGTGAGCGTAATGCACCTGCAAGACCAAATATTTGGTTTGTGAATTCTTGCCTACTTTAAAGCCAACACCCGGAGGCAAATCCAGCTTCGGCGCATCTCTTGCCCAAGCATATAAGATCTGGGGAGAATAATATATATAAATAGGAATCGATATAACTTAATATATATTGTGATTATTATATATATGTATATATCTATAAATTAATGCACAAACCTGCGAGTGTGACTGCGGTCCACAAGGACTTCCTGACTCTTCTTCCGTTGATATTGACATTTCTCCACAGTTCCTGAGATAGTAAAGTTTTAGAAAATTTAGAAATCAATTCATACTCAAAACTTAAATAGACAAATGATTGCTTGAGTCTTTAGTTTTATAGTCTAACATGCTTACCAAGTAAGTTTTGTGCTTCCTGGTTCTCCACATCCATAAAGCAGCATATGATGTGCTGTGTTCATAGTTGCGTTTGGCTTGTAACCAACTTTAATCAAAATACAAATGAATTTTGATTAAAACTCCACAGAATAGCTAACACTTATCATATTAACGTACCAATATAGTATGACGTTGTTGGATCGACTTTGATAGGGGTACATAAATACAAATCCGGCTATAAGATAATGATTTCATTATATTTGTTAATTAATCATATATATTAACTTCTTATTTTTATTTGTATAAGGTGTTAGCGTGTGTGAAAAAAACCTGTTTGTTAAGGTCTATTAAGAGTCTTAGATAATGCAAGAACATACACCAAGAATATACTATCTGTAAAGAGTTTATAGTAAATGTTATATATAATATATAAATGAAAATCTTATTCAGACGTGCAGTCGTCAAGCTGATGTCAGCTATAAAGTACACGTCACTGTACGGTGTGAGAACTACCAACAGGTAAAAATAGTGTACGTTCGAGGAGAAATCTGTAATCTGCAATAACACATTTGCAGGTAATTCATTAAGTTTTCATGAAGAACTAACTATTTTGTAAGTAAGCCCCAATGGTAAGGTCTAAAAGCCTTTAGTACTCTAAGAATGGATGAGCACTAACTCACTTTGCCTCTGCTCTACCTTTGTCCCTGCTCTTGACATGCCTGACCTAACATGAAACATATTGTGGAAGAAAACTCAAAAAGACCAAATGAAATCTATAAAATACTGTTGTTGTTGTAAAATAAATAAAGTATGTCATAATATTAATAATATTAAAAATAAACAATACTTAATTAAAATATAAATGATTTTGCACATATTGAATTACTAATAAACTGTTGAATGCTATTTCCCCAGTGTCAATATGTTATCTACGCAGTGATAAGGGGAAAGGCTAACAAGTGTTTGGGGATTTACATCCATATGGCAACTTTTTTGGTCGAAACAAAGCAGACAAAATTCATTTTTAGATTTTGTTTTTCAAAAATCGATTTTCTTTTATGCTCGGACGGACAAAAGTCTTATCTGTATACATATACAGACATACATACATACATACACATATAAATATACGCGCGCAGCATTGATAATAATTGTTTGAATGACTACATACATATTTACAACATTAAATATTTTGGTTCTTACTGTTTTTGGAGAAACCGATGGCATGAGGAATGGAAATGAGCCAGTGAGGCTCTCGGTTTTATCTTTGCCATAATTCCTTTCATCTACTGAGGACGTGTGCAATTGACGATCCACCAGCGCAAAGGCTGCTATGATATTCCACAGAAGTATGCAGGAAACACATTTGTATAGTGTCATTTCAACATGAATATTCTTTTACGTTGCTTAGAGATTCAAAGTTCTTGATCAAATGAAAGCTTTCATTTATTGAGACATATGTTTTTAAAAATATTTGGTCGTTTTTCGCAGTATACAATGTTCTAGACTAGAGATGAGATGCCACGTATTTTAGTCGCGTTAGTTTAACGATGAAACGCTTTCGATTGGGATGCTGTCCGATGAAAGTTATCGATATGCAAGACTTTTATAGACCTAGGCAAATTTCAGGTAATAAAAGGGCAAATTATAAATAAAAATGAATTAATATCTACATTTTTAGATCATAATAAATTTTATATATTTTAAATTCTACATTAACATTTAAAAAATTACAAAATAATAGCGAATTCTTCAACTGCAAAATGGTCTTTTACATTAATTTACTGTAGTAATTGCTGTCATAAAAACATCTAATTCATGATATGTTGC
This sequence comes from Drosophila peninsularis, assembly GCA_035047485.1. Lineage (NCBI taxonomy): Eukaryota > Metazoa > Arthropoda > Insecta > Diptera > Drosophilidae > Drosophila > Drosophila peninsularis. Next base: position 1,056,108 of record JAWNPN010000035.1, read on the forward strand.
GTGAATTCATTTGATGCGATATATCAAATTGCTTGTAAATGTAAATCACATACATCGATATTTTCTTAAGACTCGATGCATATCGAGCATCCCTAACATAGTTTCGGAATTTATTGTGTTAGTTGAATAGTTAATATCTCTACTTTGCCGATCATTAAGTAAGTTTCAAAATTAATTGAATATTAAAGAAATATAATTTTTTAACATGTATTGCTGAAGACTAACATTAAATTAAGTAACGTACATACTTATTGCTGCTTAGTCAATTAATATTTGATTGAAAATATAGGTAAAAAGAATTTGATGGCATTTGGTAAGTTCTGATGCACGCGAAATCCATACACTAGCCGTAGTCGACGCAAAAACTAGTAAACAAAGTAAAATCAGTAAAGTAGCAAAGGTAGACGGCATATTTTGTTAGAGAAGTGCTCAAACTTAGTTCATTCCTTAAACAAAATACTTGACGCATTTCTCTGAGATCAAAAAGATCCTCTCACGGCGCAGTATTGAATTATATTTTGTAATATTTAAATGCGACATAAAATTGATTTAGTGTAACAGTGCCTCAGAACTATACGTAATTTGATATATATATCTATGACAATTTTAAAAATATTTTGTTATATTTATATATTTTCAGTACAAAATGGACGAAAACTTGAATTCCCTGACCGACATCGAAATACACAGAAAGTTAGCACAAATTGGATATCCGAATACTCCAGTGACTGAAACCACAAGGCCCATACTTATCAAGAAGCTAATGAAACACCTTAAAAAGGAGAAACTACAGAGAGTAAAAGTCAATAACTATGTACTCTACTACAACGATAAACAAAATGCACATCCAACAATTCCAATACAGGAAAATTTGAAGATAATTGACAAGGATCATGAGAACAATAGGATTAATGCACGTCTCAACTCATCGCTGTCTCACAGAATTGATTCGAATGAAAAGATGGGAAAAACAGGAGGAATATCCATGTATGCGCCACCTCCGCTCTTGTCGTCTCATTATGAAAACGAAAATGAGCCACATTCGCTGAGCATTCATAGTCGCAAACCTATATACCCAGCAGAGAAGCCAACTCCCTATTATAAGCTGTATGAGAAATCAAACAATTGCGATGGAGGCGTCGTTAACAGACTCCTCAGCTTTCGCGATGCGTCGCTCAAGAAGAAAATCATGTTCAAAGATGGATACTCTGTACATTCATCAAAGAACTTGATGCGTCATGGGATCGTGCAGAAATTGCTCTCGTTTGATGTGAAATCGTTTCTTAAAAAACCAGATGCTAGCCAATACATAATACCGCCTGTACTTATTGGAACACTATTCATATTCTTGGCTGTGATTTCTGTTTTATATACAGCAAAGAAATTCGATCTGAGCCCCATTACACAATCGGATATCAAATACACCATATGTAATGCAAATGACATAGATTACCGCGGCTCAGCGCAGAAAGTGAAATGCATTAGCGAAGATCAGTTCAACAAGGCATTGCATATATGCAAAGAACTCTTCGGGTATCTGAATGAAAGAGCAAGACTTCACCATTGTATAAGCGAAGATCATTCAGCGACGCTGGAAATGAATGACTTCAAGAAGGCATTGAGCCGGGACACAGATATCCAAAATGGGAATCTTCAAAATAAACTATTAGCTACGCAGTACCTAATTGCCCAGAATCCGCAGTGGATGATAAAGACAATTGTTTCCACCTTTAACTCAACGGAACCAACAATAGCGTTTGAGCTTATCGAACCAAATTTACCACTCAAGTGCCTTATCTTAAAGAAAATGACACGATTTTTTACGGTTATTGGATTAGTGATTCTCACAATATCGGCATTTTTCATGATTTACTTCCTCTCCACCGTTTATCGCACGAAACAAAAAGAAAGTTTACTCCTAACGGAACAGTTCAAGAAGGATATAATCAACGAGCTAATGTATCATAGTACACATTCGGAGAATTCGGAGATAATAATCAATCAATTGCAGGACAAGTTTTTGCCCCCACATAATCGATCGAAGCTGCTGAGTGCGTGGAACAAGGCGCTGCAGCACTTGGAAGCAAACGACAGCCGTGTGCTATTCGGTATGATAGTACGAAATGGAGAGCAATTGCGTACAATTACATTGAATAAGAACATTGGCAACAAGGACTTCAGCACGTCGAAGAAGTGGCAAAGTTCTGCTTTTGATAATACGAATAAAATCGTTAACCCACCCACATCTTGCTTGAAAATCAGACACATGTTCGACGCGTCCGAAATAAAGGAGCCCAATTTGAAGCAATTGATAATCGAATCAATATTTGAGAAGGTTGGATCCAATTGCAACATCTGCGATGTCCAGCTGGACACCCAATCCTGCTGCGTGTACATTCGTTGCGCAAGCGAAGCTGACGCTGGCATTGTGCACAACGAAATCAATGGATGGTGGTTCGATAAGCGTCTCATATCCATTAAGTTTCTACGACTTGAACGCTATCTGAATCGCTTTCCGAAATCTCTGTCCAATTCTTTATATTTAAAATCTTCTAATGTTAACTAACGTTGTAATGTATAAATTCACTAGAAATTTAGGGTTATTCAAACAAAAATATATACATATTAATATTTGATTTACCAAAAAGAAAATCTTGTTTTTAGTTCAAATTGAGCTCTTGCCTTAAGTTTGTATATTTATCATAAGAACAGCAGTCAGTCTTGACTTTCCCTCTCCACTCTCTAAACTTCCCTCCAAAATAATGAACAATTTCTAATTTAATTGAAAATTATTTTTATTTAAAATAAATATAAACAAAGAAAACAATTATATGACAGAATTCAATAACAAATATACATCTAATCTACTAACTTATATATTTCGTATATTATTATTACGTCAATGACCTTTGGATACACAAAAATTAAGTACTACGATGGGCATTCATAAAACTAAATGGCTGTCGTCATACGCGAACTTCAAGCCTACAAATTGATCGTTGACTATAGACTTTTAACATATTTACAAAATTTACAATTATATACTTATATAGAAATTAAAATCAGCTTATCGCTGCTCGTGTGCATTCACTAAATGCTTTATACAATTTGTATTTCAAGTAGTGTTTTCTTATTTGGTGTCCTGACGTACAACTAGCTTAATAGAGCAAGTCTCCTCGAACAGATGATGCTTCTGCTCCCGTTCCTGCACCACATTCGCAAATGCTTACGCTTGATCTTCAGCCAACCTTCAGTCACAGCCTCGCAGGACACTGTTCCCTGATCTTGAATCATACATTTCATGTTGACTAGGACCAATACAAAGTTAGTTTTGTAGCGGCAAATTGACAACTTCATTGGCTTAAGCTAATGGCGTTCGGCCCATTAGAGTTCTGTTCAATTTGGTATTACTATTAGAAAGCCTCTTCGTCTGGCGAGTAATCAAGTTCACAGTTGATGTTTCTGCAGATAATGTTGCTGTTACAGATGTCCTTACTGCATCCATTGCGTATTCCTGCCATCCCCGACTTTGAATGATCTGCTGTTGACTTTGCCAATTTCAAATGCTGCAGATTACTAAAGTTGTTGCTGATGTTGCTGTCGTCTAAGGATGTTGCTGCTGCTGCTGCTGCTGAAGTGGCTGCGTTTACTGATGCGTTGGCTGCTGTTACACTTGATCTTTTAGATCATTTTCTTTCTGCTAAAAAAATAAATAAAAAGTAAATAAATAAAAATTTTATAATAAAATATTTTTTTTTTTCAAATTAATTTAAAAAATAAAAATTAAAACAATATGTATTTAAGCAATTATTTTTTTGCGTATTTACCAAAGCCCTAAACACAGTTCAGGAAATTTATAAATATTCCAAATATATTTAAGAATATATAAATTAAAATTAATTATACAAATTTAGATCAAATCTAAATCTGGGTAGTAATCGCCTGCTTTAAGGAAATATCCTCCTAGGGTAGAAATAAATCAGAGCTTGAAGACACCGAAAATATTTTTATTTTTCATTTAGGGAACATTTTGGACTTTTAAAACATTTATATTAACTGTAATTCCTGTAGAGAATCGAAGCAAGAAGAAATTTATAAATTGAAAATTTATAATAAGTGTTATTGAATATCAGAAGTCTGTATTAGCTCTGCGAGTGAAATCAAAAGGAAAATAAATAATAATAGTTTAATAAAATAAAGCAAATAATAGAAGAGAAATTATAATAAGAGAGAGAGTAGAGAGGGAAAAAGAAAGAGTAGAGTAGGAGCGTAGTTAGTTAAAATAAATGTTAAGAAATAGACCGTTTAACTAAAGCTAAAGAAATAGCATTCTCTTAATAGCAGTATACATATATGCACATATGCAACTAAAGTCAACTCAACTCAGGTAGAGACGAAAGTGCTCAGCTGAGCTGCGCTGAGTGAGATTCTGAGTGCCTCTGTCAGGTATAAAAGGGCGAGCATGTAGCATCGCCTGATCAGTCGTCTGCCTAACCCCCCGCTCGACAGTCGTGGTGCAGTGAAGTGCTTATTGTTAAGTTTATGTATAAGTTTTCTTTGTTAAACTAGTTAAGTAAATTTATTCTGTTTGTTAATAACTTAAGCAAAAATATTGTTTTTAGTTACTTAATTTCTTTTAAATTATATGTCTATTTGTTAATCATTTTTTGAAATATTCTCTTTGTTAATGTAATATTACGTAAATATGATGGTACCGTAATCTTTTTGCGTAATGTTATATTACATTAATGTTTAAATTTTATATTAATGTAACGTGATTTTAAGTAAATGTGATATTACGTTGGATGGCATATTGTGTTAATGTTTATATTACGTTAAATGTTATTTTACGTTTTATATGACATTAAGTTTATGTTTATATTGCGTTATATGTGATATTACGTTAACGTTTATATTACGTTAACGTTTATATTACGTTATATGTGATATTACGTTAATGTTTATATTGCGTTATATGTGATATTACGTTAAATGTTATATTTAGTATAACTTGATATTATGTTATATGTGATATTACGTTAAATGAGAAATTATGTTAAATGGGATATTACGTTAAATGTTATATTACGTTAAATGTTATATTACTTTGAATTTATTTTTATATTACGTTAAATATTATTTTACGTTTATATGTGGTATTACGTTAATGTTATTTGCGTTAATATTACGTTTTATGTTATTGACATAACGATATTGTGGTTTGGTACCAACTGAACGTCATTTGCTATAGATCGAGTGATTTAATAATGTTTTTGGCATTTTTGAAAAAGAGATTATAATATAAGGTTCATAAATTTAAATCAACTTTACTCTGAACCACTTAATTTAGGAGATTATGTATGTGGCGGAAAGAGCCTTCTTAATCAGAGCAAGGTGCTCAGAGTTAATCTAATCACTATACAGACGTTTTTTCTATAATAATTTGCTGAATATTAAATCTTTATAGAATAAATATTATAACTTAACTCAAATAACACAAACCACTGTTTGAGTTATTTTGTATAAAATTTGTCTAGAATATTTTTAAAATTACCTTCTGATTGAATCTGTTCAGTTGTTCGTCCACAACTGTCATTCTTTGTTTGAACTGCAACCAATTGTTGCTCAGTGTGGCGACATGCGAGGTTATATTTTGAAAGCGATCCAAGAGGTCTTCCAGCTTAGTCTGAAAAGCACAACAATTAATATTAAAAGGAAAAATAATACATAATAATATTTAATGTATTATTTACTTTGTATTCCATTATCTCGCCGTGCAGTATATTGATTGTTTGACTTAGCGTGTTGTTGACAGAATCAATTTGATTGTTCACATTTTTCAATGTGTTTTCCATAGTTTCCTTGAGTTGGCCAACATCCTTTGTATAATTAGTCGTTGAAGAAGAATTCGCCTGAACGCTGGACAATTGACTTATGTTGCCCTGACAAATAAAATACAAATAAAATTAAATAATATTAAATATAAATAAATACGCTAACTTGCCTTCATTATATCCGTTTCAAGTTTAAGGTTTTTCTGCACATCGACGTAATTATTGAGATGCTCCTTTACCACTTCCATGTCCGTGACGACTGCCTCCAGTTTGGCTCCGAAGTCAGCAACAATCTTTTGATCCTGGCCATAATTTCTTTGTGCGTTTACCGTGGCTTGAAGGCTGCTCAGATTGGTGCCCAGTGACTCGACGCTTTGAGTCAAGTCATTCAATTGATATATAATTGAAGACTGATTTTTGATAAGCAACGACGTCGTCTCATGCCAATGTTGAAGTGTGTCCGGAAATACTTTGCTGACCGCAGAAACTAATCAAATAAAAATAAAATCAAATTTAATAATATAATTCTGAGAATTTGCTAATACAGTTGTCCAATCAAATTATAGTACAAAAACTAGAATTTCCACAGACAACTATTCTTTAATTTTAAATTTAAATTTTAAATTAAGGTGTGTAATTTTTGGACCAACTGTAGAAGTAATAAACGGAAATCTTATTACCTTCTTCAAACTTTTGTTGGTAATCGGAAATTTGCTGACGCAAATCGAAGTAGGCCCAATACAATATAGACACAAAAAAGACTGTTGTTATGCCGAAAAGCGCGGGTCCACACTTGCGAATATAAATTTGCTTCTTGTTGTTTCGTCGAATGCTCGCGACACTCATCTAAATCAAAACAAAGGCGCATGACACATGTACAGACACACACAGGCATGTAGAGAACATTTAAATAAGTGGTAATAAAAATACAATTAGATAACGTTTATTAAATATGATAATCGGCTATATTCAAGTGTCATACCCATGCGAAATCATCAAGGTCATCGGTGGAGACAGAAAGCAATTTATCCTGGGAATTTATTGTACGGTGGGAGCCTCTTTTTGTCAGGGAATGTGCAACGAGAGCGTCGAGTTCTTTCCGTTTCTTCATTTTCTTTCCTCCACCGGAACGCAGAGGAACCTCAATAAAGTGATTGCAGTCCATACTACAATATTTCTGTGCAATAACTTTATGCTCTATGAACTTAAATTAATTTTAATGATTCTGTTTACAAGTTCTATTCGTAAGAACAATCGATTTTGTGCTAAACATGTTCAATGTTCCGACTAATCGATATTTACAGAACACGATACATCGGCTACTCAAGGTAGCTCGATAGCTGCAAAGTATGCGATGACCGATATTAACGCGGCTTCTGTTATCGGATGCGACTTTTGCTGTGGGAAAAAAGAAATCGATCATTCTAAAACTTTTTATGCTGATATGATGATATTCAATTATTTTAATGAAACTTTTTATTAAAAATATTTTTTATATATTAAATGTATAAATGTATGTATAAATATTATTATTATCATATATAATATCTATGACTATTTTAAATATTATATATATTAATGTTTTTCATATGTGTATATAAATATTATTTTTAAATATAATCTATATAAAATAATAATTTGTATCTCTTTTATATTTTTAATAGATTAAAAGAGAGATATCGGCAACGTTAACACTCCTTAGAGTGCAGCTCTTCTACTAATGGCACAAGGAAGTAAGTCCTGCCTGATCTTTTTATACTACATGATTAACTGGAGCTCATCAACCCACTCAAAATACGCTTATTGAGGAAACCGACGTTGCTAACCGCGTCAATCATGACCTGAGGCGTCAACGTTCACTGCGCAAAGACACTAGGAACAGCATGCAATAACTCACCCGATCTATATGCTACACAGTTAATGACACAATTGAATATCCGCTACGAGTATATAAAACCCCTTGACAGCGGTTGATTGAACTCTCTGAGCGGGTGCATAATGAAATATAATAATAATAATATTGGACAATCAAAAGAAATATCGTTTAATGCAATGCATTTTATTGTTCGTTTAAATGTACGTTCATATTCTTACGATTTATATATATATATATATATATATATATTGTGTATATAATATCTATTGTATGTGTATATATTTTGGTGTATAAACGTAAAAACATATGATTTAAAATTACACAAAGCTTAAATATTTCTCACATTCTTTAGCTCACATTTTGTATAAGCTTGAAAACTCATATCTGTTAGTATTAAATTCTAGATGACTACCAGTTGGCTGAGGTGGTAGGTCCTCAAAAGTGTAAGCCAGTAGAGCTCCGTTGTTATCATGTACTGAGTAGTTGAGATCATTGTGTGCTCCAATCAAATTACCGCTGTAGTCCTGGTTAGAATATGTACATGGATTGGTAATACCTTCAGATTCCACCAGACTGTTGTCTATACTGCTGCTGCAGAAGCCAATGTGTGGCGAGTGTGTAGACGTTAGAATGCTACAGTCGCTGTCTTCGGTCGTCGATGGAATTGGGTTGAATTCTTCATTTTGGAATGTATTCGCTCCATAGGTAAGTGGACTATTATGAATTTCGATGTTCATCGTTACAGTTTGCGGCTGCAGTGCGTAGAATGGCTGGGGTATACTCTCGGATCCGCAGTCTTCGGCAAAACACTCTTGGGTATCTGGCACATAGGGGGATAAGTGATGGCTGGCCGAATGCAAATTCGCATCATTCACAATGTTTTCTTCCGAATCAAATACGGGTTCTCCAATATTCTGACAATCTCCAAAATTTTGCTGGCTTTTGATAATGTTCAGGGCGTGCTGCTGACTAATGCCGTGACCTATGCACGGCAATGTTGTTGTGTCTTCAGTTTTTGGCGGATTGTCGAAGAATTGATAGAATGACATAGTCTCTTGCGTGATGAGGGCATTGCTATCCGTTCCATTCTCCAGTTTAACTAAACTATCGCTGCCGCAATCGATTCTATTATTCGTTTGTACAAATTCGGCTGACTGGAGATTGTAATCCTTTTCCGGTGGGAGTACAACTTCAAAAGTACTGGAGGGGGTCTTTATATCATCATTATTATATTTAACACTATCACCTGAATCGTTTTTGAGTCGCTTCGACAATGCACTCGATTGACAAGTAGAGGTAGATCTTTTGTTTTTCCGACCGGCAGTACATGTTCCATTTATTGCAACAGATGTCGTCAGAGTCTGTTGTGCATCCTGCTTAACATCGATATCTATATCCTGATTTTGCTTTAAAACGACTGACGATCTCGATTGTTTTTTTTGTGGCCTATATTTATAATTTGGATATTCTATCATATGAAGCTTACGAAGCTTCTCCGCTTCTATAATATATGGCTGTTTATCATCCTTAGATAAAAGCTGCCATCGTCTGCCTAATTCCTTTGAAATTTCAGCATTATGCAAGTCTGGCGTCTTCTCACATATCTTCCGTCGCTCCATCTGACTCCAGACCATGAATGCATTCATTGGCCTCTTTATATGGCCAGGAGAATGTTTTTTTGTCTGCAAGATAAGAAATCAAATTTCTTTCGGTTAGCAAAGAAGTCAATAAAATTATATATATTATACAGATAAAATTTAAATTTGGAAAAAACAATTAAATAAAAAAAAGGTGATCTGTGATTAAAACTAAAAATAAAAACACAAACGTGTTTATCAACACAATTTTCCTTTCCCCCAATATAAATAAATAAAAACAAATATAATTCGTGCTTTGGAATCATTTTTGTAAATTGTAAATTGATTTGCCGCCATGTGCCTTTTATTGACTGAGAGACATGGCTTTTGGTGAAACGAAATCGTCCAAAGCTCAGCCCAGACGACGTTTCTTTATCAAGCCGAACTAGACAGAGGTTATTGCTACTATTATTATTAGCTGACGACATATTGATACCCTGTATTCGTTGCAAATACGTGCACCGGACATAATGCCTATCTACAAATCTATTGATAAGGCCGTCATTGAACGATAAAGCTTATCTCGTTTCTATATTTCATCAGAGTTGATGAAAGTAAAAATTGATTATTTTGAGTGGGGTTTTAGAATAAATAAATACATATTTGAAAGAGAAAAAAACATACATATATATATATATATATATATATATATATATATATATATATATATATATATATATATATATATATATATATATATATATATATATATATATATATATATATATATATATATATATATATATATATATATATATATATATATATATATATATATATATATATATATATATATATATATATATATATATATATATTCAAAATAAATGCTGAGCTAACTGAAAAGCAAATTTACCATGAAATGATTCTGAATCCTAATTAAAATCTACAAATAAATTAAAAGCTTCAATTTTATTTGCTTAAGTTAATTAAAAATGTTATTAATGAAAGAACTAGTTAAAGTAATAGACGGAATATATTGTTAATTCATAAAAGAACTAGTTCCGCTAATACATGGCATAGATGCGCAGATGAGCAGATAATTATCAATAAAAAAATATTTAAATTAAAAATAAATTGATCATCGATTATATATATTATAAAACTTGAAAATTAATTAATTATAATATATTATACAAATTAAACATAAATTATATAAAATATATTAAAAAATTAATGTCCACTATTAAAATTTATTTAATTTATAATTGTTTACCTAAAACAAATGTTAAGTAAACAAACTTAAATACTCCTAACATAAAACTTAAAAATATTTTTTAAAATCTTCCAAGTGAACTCCAAGTTCAAGCCCAAGCAAGAAGTTGTGAAATTCAAAATCCAATTTAAAAAAAAAGAATAACGGAACAAATTTCGTTTAAGCATATTGCACATATACATATACATATACACAGACGCACGCAGACAGATTATATATACATATATACATATACTTCTTCTAGTACACTAAGCGCAATGTCGCACTGCGCGAGTGAACAACCTTTTTATTAGAGTCGAAAAAAAAACACACTAGTAATAGCGTTAACTACGACCTTGAAGCAGTTCGTGAACCCCAAGTTCAACCAACCAATATAGCCAGCAGCAACGACGCCGACGCAGCAGCAACAACAACAACAACAACAACAGCAGCAGCAGCAGCCGCAGCATTGTTGTGTTAGCTCAAACGAATGGGATATGAAGCAAATGGTGAGGTGGACGCAGACGTTTTGCTACAGCGGCCATTGACATTCCTTTTGCACTTGCTAAAATGTGACTCTAAATTATTGATTTACATTCTTCATGTCTTATACGAATCTAACCAAAACACAAACATACATACACACACACGCACGCACAGACACGTAGACGCCGGAGAAGCCAGACGGTTAATATATAATTTAATGGATGCACGCACACACATACATACATACATACATACATATATATATACATGCCTTACCTACACCAACTTATGAAAATGGCATTTAATGAGTTCTGTGAACTGTATAAGAGTAGTTTTATACTCTTATATGCTTAACGGGACTTGTGTATCTTTAATTTAAATATAAACAAATGTGCACACACACCCACACATATGCATATATATATATATATATATATATATATATATATATATATATATATATATATATATATATATATATATATATATATATATGCATATATAGCTTAGCACGCAAAACACAAGCTGCGCATTTTCTATTTTGTTTTCTTTTTGAATAATATATAGCAACATTTACTATCTAAAATTGAACGAATTGTATATGTAAACAAATTTATGTATGTATGTATATCATATATGTATATGAACACCTATTTTGTTATCAGCTAAACGTTTCATTGACCTCTTCTATCGGAATGGCATCCGTTCTGCACCTACGAAATTCACGAACTTTCTTACAAACATACATATATACATACATATGCATGTATGTGAGGGTTTGTAAATAGAAATAAAGTTCAAAGCTAGACAAGAAATTCGGTTCATAAGAACCAATCAGACGTTCTAAATACAGTTAATGTACCCATGCACATATGCACGTATTCGTAAATACATTCGTCATTAGTGGGAAATATATATACATACATATGTCTTTGACAGATAAAAACGCACTAAAATTGCCATCTCAGTTAATGCGTATAAGAATAAATATAAGCTTAAGAAACTACGCTTAGACATATGTATATATGTATGTATGTATGTACACTAAAAATGCCATTTAAACTGTTGCTTGTATAAGACAGGAAGCTAGACTTATAAATGAGCTAAAAATGACGTTGCAGTTCAGCCGATGACTAATAATATGTATGTATGTATAAGAGGAGTGAAGGACACAATGTCTGTGTATAAAAGTGAGAGTGTAGGTAGTAAAACGCAATCTTAGACAAATTTCCAATTATACACATATTCTGATTGGACATATCTATGTATATATGTATGTATGTATGTGTATGTTTTAGTACTTACTTGAGTTGCATCTGAATATGGAGTACTTGAGTTAGCGGGAACGAGTGCAGATCCAAAAACCGTTGGAGATCTTTTAGTTTTAATATTATTTTCATAGTTTTCCATTTTAGTTGCTGATGTGGGGCCAGAGGCTGGCACGCCTTTTCTTTTAATTTTTACAATATCTTATATTCCGGCGTTAGTTTATCAATTGTTTGTGGCACTGACGGAGCGATAAATAAAACAAAAATTTTTTGGAGTTAGTTTGTGGCTGTGAACTGGATCAGTTTATCAGTGTTATTAGTAGAAGGTTGGAACTGGGATCTGAGATCTGGACTGAGCAATTATTTTCATTTTATTACATAAAAATAATAAAATAGCTACGTATTTATGTATATATTTGTATGAGTGCATATGTTTGTATGTATGTGCATTTCCTTTTCTATATTGCTGAGTACATATGTACATATACATATGTATATATGCATATATATGCATGCAAATATATGTAAGAGAAAATATTGAACGATTTGTTTATACTTATGTATGTATGTAAATATACACATGCATTCATGTATGCATACATATATACGACACGCATACATATATAAAATTACTTATATATGTATGTATGTACATACATACATATATGTATACACCCACATATGTATATATATAAATTTAGTTCCGCCTTTATACATATAAATCCACATATGTATATGTATACATTTTACATATTAAATACATACACACACATACATTTATGTTCGTACATAAAGTTTCTTATACGATTCTCTTGATCGTTCAAATGCAAGTTGCGGATATTTTTGATCGTCCTTATGTACACTTGTATATGTTCATATTTTGTATGTAAGTATGTATGTACGTACATACTTGCGTATGCATGTATGCACTTTTGACTCAAGGTGAAACTGGTTCCTTGTTTTCTGTTCGCAATGTTCAAAGACTCACGTTCGAGTTTTGTCTGTGGCAATGAGTTTATTTTATTTACATGCACACACACACGCACACTGATACACTCTGACGCACACAGATGCATGCATGCATGTGAGCATGCATGTGCGTAAATACATGTTTATAAATTTGTATACTCTTATGGAAACACATTTAAAAATCACAGATGCACGAACAGACACAGATACATATATGTACATAAATGTATGCATTTATGTACATGCACAAACTTATATACATTTGTTGATTTACTTGCTCGAAATCTGTTATATATTATTGTTATTATACGAATGTTTGTATGTATGTATTTGTTGTTGCATATGCTTATAAGCAATGACGATGTTGAATCAAGAAAATATATGCATGTCTGTATGTAACTAACTACGTTTTTCTTTTAATATATGTACAGAGTGCGTAAATAAAACACAGGTAAATCACACTGACCATGCAGGTAAATTATAATAAAAAAAATGTTGAAATTTAATCACTTTATACTTTACATACAGCCAATGTATTTATATATATATATGCATGTATTAAGATTAACACTTGTTGCTAAATTAGTGACATTTAAATGATGTGGCTTTTAATTTGTTGTGGTTTTTTGTTTGTTTGTTTATATTTTTGGTTTTAGTTTGGATTCGTATATCATCTGCGTATTAACGTTATTGAGAGGCTACGACGGAGCAGAACACATATTGCGACCGACTGCTCCGCGGCAAAGTCGGAGCATTCTGGCTCAATTCAATCTTAGCGCCAAGTGACTGTGCCAGTGCCCAGTGCAAGCAGCACAATCACAAAGCAGCGAACTCGACGAACACGAACCGATTGAGATACGAGTTGAATGTGACGAGAAACTACATTCATACGTACGTTCACACATTCATACAAATGTCTGTTATACATAAGCACGTAAATAAATACATATACGCACACATACACACACATGCACACAAAACACTACGCAAATTACTGTAGGTTGTTGCTTTTTTATCGCTAAGATACACACACTACGTTGGACTCACATATACATACATACATATGTACACACGTTCATTTATTTATATTTGATTCGTCAGAATTGTTTTTTTTTTTTGTTTTTGTGGTTTTCTGTCTTTTCATATGTAAGCACATACATATCTAAATGTTTTTCTTATAAAAATACACGTACACAAATACATATTCACATGTATATGTATTCTTGTATGTTCCCTAAGCTTTTTCGTTTATGATTTGTATTAACCGCTGAGGTCGTCGTCGATCGCTTACAGCTGTTCAAATGAACTGCTTTGCAAAGTTGATGTCTTGAGTTCCTGCAATATTTCCCATATATAAATACAGACATACAAACATACATATATTTATATTTCTATATGATGTATTTATATGTATATGATTATTTATGTATATTACTGTTTATGTGTATATTTTGAAGTATGTGTATACGTTGTACTGCTTTGCAAACTTATATTTATATATACATACATATATCTGTTTGTATACATATATAAATAAATACACGCACACACATAACCAATACACTCGTATTGTGCATTTCGTTCGCTTGCATATTCGTGACGGAGAGGAGAGAGACCACACTGAGAGGATTTTTTCGCACAGTAGCGTACTGCGGTTAAATGAAGGCCCATAAAATTAAATTATAATTCTGTGATATTTACTTAAAATTAATTATTTACCATACGTAACTTCATTTATATTAATATTTCATTTCATTTAAATGTATATGAATGGATTTTATCTGAATCGTATTTGTATTTCACATCTCATATCTCGGGGACAATCTAAATGCGCTCCTGGTGGCTTTATTGGTATCAACAGTTTTAGTAATTGTTGCAGCTGGCTTTGGCTGTGTGTGCGTGAGCACCAGAGCTCGAAAGAATGCCCATATGGTGTGAGTCTTTATAAATACGTACGAACATATGTATATACCAATGTGTGTTTATATACAAGCATTAGATACGAATGAATCAGCTGTTCAATGCGTATTAATCATATGGTTATATGACATGCCCTCGAGAGTGTGTGTATCCACATGCATGCATACAAGCATACATACATATGTGTGTATGCGTGTACACAATCGTGAAGCGAGTAATGGGGAAGTAATATATGTACACAAATTTAATATGATAAAACTGTAAATCCATTTGAATTTTTCTAACTCAAAACATCTTATGTTATACAAAAATTTACTTCTATATGATTATCATGAGATTATTGCAGAAAATAAAATTTATACAAGTCATTTATATTGTACATATGTATGTAGTTGTATGTGTATGCTCCTTGGAAATTTTTGTTTACCAATAATTTATATTAAAATATTGAAAACATACGAAATTAAATTTGAGTGAACAATAATAAAGTTCGCGTCAACGTTAAAACTGTTATATGTGTACATTCATAGCTACTCACGTACGTGGTAAACTTAAACAAAATTTACCGTACGCAGCACCTCTCGACTTTTTCGATGTTTCTTTCTTTCCATTTCCTTAATATCGAAACACAAATCGATATTTAGTGTTGGTAGAAGCAGAGCTTTGCGATCAGTAAAGCTAGAGACAGCAGAAATGGTTTATCGTAGCTGGAAAGTATTAAATATTTCGCAATGATCTTCCGCTTAAAAAACACAGTTAACTTTGCGGAAGTGTCTCCAGTAAGTACAAAATAAAGTGAGTATTCAAATCTAGAGCAGATATAAGGCTGTTGTGTACTATTTTCAGCTGATTAGCGGTACTAACTTTCGCTTTTGGTTGATCCCTTTGCGTGGTGCACTCTGATGAGATGGCCTTCTCTGCATTTCTCACACACCAGTGATCTTTATTTCCTTATTTCCAATTCGTTCAAATTAGAATCTAAGCGAAGAAGTGTTATAAGAAATAATTAAAAAATAAATTAATGAACTATTATACGTTATAATTTAAAATATAAAACAATAAATAACATATTATTTATATTAATCTTTTTAAACAGTTCTAAATTATTATTAAATATAGGCAAAACATAAATTTGACTTGGTTTATTAAAATTTAGTTAAAAACTATAAACACCATAATCCTAATGAAATTAACAATAACTAGAGACGAATTCAATTGACATTCGTATATTTTTTATCATCTTCTTCGCCAACTTCTAGCATAATTTGCATAATCTTCCGCTTGAGTTTTTTACGCGAAATCATTGAGTTCAGATTACGGAATTCATTTGCTATCAGTTCACCGAACGCGTCCCACTGATCACGAACACCCGGCGCAAAACTTTCCATACAGCTTGGCTTTTCCATTGGCGAAAAGTTTCTGCAATGTTTTGATCCCGGATTTTGTTGAGTTTCGCACGGTTCAAGTTCTCTCGTAACTCGGATATTGGTCCGATCGACACTTAACATTGGCAATTCTATACTTTCTTCTGTTGGGCTTTTCGCAGTTTCCTGCTCCGTATTTTCAATATAATAAGCGGATTTAATGCTATTTACGGATTTCTGAAAAATTAAGAAAGGAAAATATATCTTTGTTTACTTGATATTTTAAGTCAACGGGAAATACCTTGCTTTGTGGTTGATAGCCCGGCCGGGGTTCAATGATGGGTCGCAGGAACATTAAGGTCTCGAAATGCTCCCATCGACAGGTTTTTGGTGATAGAGATTTCGTACCCCCCATCTTTTCCAATCGCCTTTCATATTTCTTCAATTCAGAATTGAATTGATTTCGCAGATTGTGCACCTTTTTACCGTAATCAATTTTTGATATTTCCAATTCTGTGCATATGCGATCTATAGCTTTATTGCGACAATCCTTATTCTTGTACAGCTCCGAATAATGATTCCATAAACAATCCGAGGCACGATACAACTCAATCAGTTTATAAATCTTTTCTCTTGTCCATATTGTTGGCTTCCGACGCTGACGTCCTCTCTGTTTCACAGTTGGAGAGCTGAATGCCATATCATTTCTTTTTTACGAATATCAGAGAGATACCAACTAGTTCAACTAGATAACAATTGGATAAATATGATTTAGGTAAACTTTTGTTTATTGTTTCAAAAACATCTTTGTTATTGGGGAGCACATATTTCCTTAGTTGTTTCCACCATGCACATCCATATCCGAATCTACTAATGAAAATACTGCATTCAGCATACAATATTATTCATTAACATCGATAGTGTTTTACAAAGAGTTCACATAATTTCGTTTACATATCTGTTTACAGCCTATAAATAAATAATAATTATGTGTATTGTGTTATATTTAAAAAATTAATAATACTACTACTAATATTGTTTACTGAGAAAAATTACAACTGATTTTGCCGATCTACATATATCTCGTATATAATTCCATTGATTGGGGAAACAGAAGTTAAATTTAAATACGTTGTTAGAGTGACTTTAAATATATATACATAAAATATATATTTGGGCTTTAGCTTATTGAAACAATTGCTATCGTTCCTCGAAAATGTAACTAGTGTGAACGAATAACCCTAGTGTAGATACCCCATAAGCTAAAATCATCCATATTGTAACGAGTAATCGATATATATTTATCGCACTCCGTTTATTGTCTACAGGATATAATTAAAATATATGAAAGAAGTTTTTATATTATTTACTATTCATATGTTCGTACCGTCTAGTACATGTGTAAATCTTAAATCAAAATAATACGAAAATGCATTTGCCTTTCTAAAACAATGGACATTTGTTTATAATCAGAATGGCCGACGCCCACGCCCACGCCCATCGAATATTTTAATGTTCAAAAATTGTACCTCTGGTAATTTGAAGTGCCTTTAATTGCAACACAGCATAAAAATGAACAAAAATATATATCTGTAATAAAAATTTACTTGCAGATATAAGAAAAATCCAGTTTTGACTAAGAAAAAAAAAAAAACGAAAGCGTAATGTCACAAATAATTCCAAACACACCCACGCCTCAAATGCTGACGACATCAACAATAACACCAGTCGATTCGGCAAAACCTCAACTCTCTTTCCCATCTCTAGTTGATGGTGCTCATGCAAATAATCTTATGGGCCCGGGCCCAGATGTAATACTTAGAGCCTCAACAATTTTTGGAGAGTTCAAACATGACTCTACACTGGATCTCGATAATGTACATAAATCGGTGGAGACTGAGCACAATATGCTACCGGACGGCTTAGAGTTTGGCAGCGATTCAAAGATTCGAATAATGCCAGCTGTGAAGCTGCTCGCTGCGCCCCATGCAACGGATCCCAAACGTAAATTCGTCTGTCCGTATGATAATTGTACGAAAAGTTATGGAAAAAGTTCCCACCTACGCTCCCATCTGACATGGCATACGGGCATCAAACCATTCGTCTGCACCGAGGCAAAGTGTGGGAAGGGATTCACGCGCTCAGACGAGCTGAATCGTCATTTGCGCACTCATACAGGCGAAAAGCCATTCAAATGCATCCACTGTAGTAAAAAGTTTTCACGCAGCGACCATCTCACCAAGCACTTGGCCACCCACGACAGACAACTGAAGAGTAACAATCCCAAGCGTTCGTTGTCCAATACAACCCGAGTGAAGGGTGCGAAAAAGAATGCCTCCGATGGCGATTCGGGTTACCACTTTATGGCCGTCATCAATGGAGGCGAAGCGAACCCAAATCAAAATCAAAACCATCAGCCGCAGCCAGCGCCAGTGGCTGCCTATGACCATACGCCATTCAGAATTAAATTGGAGCGACCCGAGCATAGTGACAAATATCAAATCATAGCCCCATTACCTGATAACCAGTTGACGGCAGGCCTCAGCGACAAGCCGGACGTTAAGTATGAGCCTGCCGAGGACATTGCACGCACACTTTCGCAGTTGCCGCCCCAGGACGGTGCCAGTACCTATGGGATGCCTCATTTTGTACAGGATCGACCCTTTCGCTGTCGGCAATGTGAGAAGCGCTTCAAGCGCCAAGACGACCTGAATCGTCACAACCGCACGCATACAGGCGAGAAGCCCTACGCATGCACTCAATGTTGTCGACGATTCGTACGCAGCGATCACCTGAAAAAACATCAACAGACCCATTTAAAATCGCGATAGCTTCTTAGATAATAATTATATGTTTTAAGAGCCAGTGGCATCATCCGAATAACTGTTAGTTGAATCAGGCACATGTTTGGGGGTAAATAAAAACAGCAACAACAACAACAACAAAACACAATACAATAAAAATTTGCAAAAAATAATATTCATATATCTTTTACTATTGAGAAAGCGTGTGGAATTACTATATTAATGGTAAATGATATATATAAGGAATGTAAACCTTATTGGCAATTTATTTATGAATATTTTAGCCAATTGGATTCTGTTTATATGAATGATCCTAGCTAGGCTAGGAACTGTGCGAATCTAATGCTCAGCCAATTGGAAGCCGCAGATTGTAAAATATATGTAAATAAGGGATGCATTGACTTATATATTTAGGATCTTTTTTATAGAACAGTCTTAGGTCTAATCGCAGCTGCAACTACAAAGCCTATAGAACAGTATTAGGCAAGCGCATTTCAGGAGGTCATGCCTGACTAGCAGATGTCCACACTATTTCTCGCAGACCTTTGAAAAGCTTAAGCTTATTTTATAAATGGAATTTATATATAGGGTATACTTCCTTTTTTTGGAGTTCCAACATTTTAAAGTTCCTATTGGATATTATCTGATCTCTAAATCAGGAATAAAATATATATCGTAAACAAAATAAAGTGTCCATAACATTATTTGAAACTGCATATTTTAATACATTTTATATATATTGAAAATCACTTTGTATTCTATATATTAAAACTATTACGTTAATGTTTCTCCTTGGGTTACACAAGCTTCCAAATAGTCGATTCGCCGTTCCAGAATTGTTAGTTTTTCATTGAGCACAGCAAGACGCGATCTACAAGACATATCTGAAAATAAAGGTAAATATAATATATAGTAAATACAATTAATAATATAATTACTGTATTACTGTAGACTTGTTAATGATTCTGCAACAACTAAAAAATTTGTTTTTGCAACATTTGAAACATTTTCCACCCATACTAAAAGTCAGCCATATAATTTATAGTCAATTATGGTATATTAGTTTATATTAAGGTATAGAACTTCTTTCTAGCTGATTATAGCTCTTGCGCTCTCGCAACAATTGTTTTATTTTTTTTCCCAAATTCGATACGCCCCCATTTCTAGGCGCTGTACAACCTTCAGAAGTGACGCTGGTTGTATTTGTATGTATTACTTTGTATGAGTCTATAGCTCTACTAGCGGTTATATTTATATTTATTTCAGATTAGGCATGCCTTTCGTAGGTGGAAATATTTCGACCCATACAAATACTGTGTTTTCGACTTGCCACGCCCACTCATAAGATGTTGACAACTTTACATACTATAAATTTCAAGTTTATCGCTTTGCTGAAATGTGGGCGTATCGAATAAATCAGACGAGATAACAGTCGTGTAACTAGACCTTAGCTGGCAGATCATAGAGATTTATAGAGTTTGCGGTAAATATTAATGTAAAAGTTGAAGAAATAAAATAGCAGAAGAATACACAATTTCCGGTGGCAAAGGCATAAATTTACCGGCTTAAAAATGCCTCAAATATCTCTTAAGCAGACATCCAAAGAAGGCGGAGCTGAAGAACTCTCAAACTTCTAGTTATTCGACTTAACGAAAGTCACTTCGTTAAGTTCTAAATAAATTCATTTCATGCCGAAAATCACTTTCCTTTAAGAAGGGGAGATATGGAGACATACTTAGAGAAAGCAAAATTCTAAATATGTGTGTTATATGCATTACGATTTTCTTTTTAAAGATATTTCTCAATTCAAACCAATCTAAATTCCGTAATATTTATCTCACACATTGAATTTGCAAATTAATTGAAGCACAGCAATTTGGTCATTGTTAAATTGATGATGGCATGTAAATGCTTACCAAATGAATTTAGAAAATCTGTGATACGTTTTATGCTAGCCGTTATGACTTCAATGTATTCGCGATTTGCCCAATCTTGATGAATTTGCTTTTGAACTGTTTCTCGATGAGCACCGCTCATTTTAAAGTTTTATTATCTTTATATATATAAGTGTTTTGTTTACACCTTAATTGGGGATGCTCGATATAATTTCAATTAGTTATCGATTTCTATTATGTATCGTTCTGATTCGATATATTAAATGTCATATTACAAATGTAACACAATGTACTCATTACATTTAATATTATTATTTCAACTGAAGAAAAAAAATATATCTCCCATCTTTCTTTATTAAATTATATAAAAAAAACTTGAAAAAGTACTTAATTAAAATTAATTTGCCTGTTATACAAGAAACATTTTATGCTCTATGCAGTTTCATTTGTACAAAAAATTCCAGCCGTTCCTCGTATATGTTTGCAATGTAAATCGTTTGGCGATCTTATGATCGATGAGCCGTTTAGAAATAGAAATTTTGAAATTATTTTAAATATGATTAATAATATATATTCCAAATGTAATTTACATATTTATAAATATAAATTCATATATCTAATATCACTAGCCAAATAACACATTATTTATTTGGTTAGTTGGTTAGTGGTAATATGTAAATATGTACACAATAACTTTGTTAACTGGTTTTGGTATTTGCGCATGAGTCGAGATTGGTCACACTTACTTTGGTCCTTTGAACAGTTGTGTACTCAAACAAAGTGAAATATGTATGTAAATGTTTGTGCATTTTATTCGTCCCACTTATAAAAAAGTGCATAATAATGGTAAAATAATGTAATAAATAATTTTAAAATTTAAGATACTGCCGACATCAAAATACTGTTACTGTGCTGCTGATATTATGTATTTTCGTTCAGAATGAATCAAATTTAGTCCTTCGATACATACATACATAGATATTTACAAACAAATGTGTTTATTATTGAATTGCTCCGGCAATGCAATAACATAAAACTGAGCCCATTTGCCATGTCTTTCAGCTTAGACAGACAATTGTACAATTCATTATAAAGTCGCTAAAAGGATTTATTCAATGTTTCACCTGTAAGCCACTTAAAATGTTTAAACTAGAAATTTTTATTTTGATAAAATGTTTAAAAAAATGTAAGAGCTAGAGATTTGTGATCCTCTAATTGAACTCGAAGATCACAATCGGTAACTCATCGATAACTTGTTCTTTCTCAAGTGATATGAATTGTAAATAAAATCGCCATTAAACAAGTGTTCCTAGTCTAATTCTATTTATAATTAATCTTTTTTCTGATTTCAGTTTCGCCTACCTCTTGGAAGCTTAACAAAGATCCTAATTCTCCTGCTATTCATAAACATACTGCTGTTAGTGAAAGTTTATCCACCTTATAAGTCTGTAACCAATGAAAGCAATACGCATCGAACAAATACTGACGCACCAAAGGCGAAAGCTACTGTTCCTTTGAACTGTCCATATCAATCCGACGCTGGAACTCAAGTGGCGCTGTCCACATTGAACTTAGATCATTTCATATCTGAAAGTAATATAACGAAGTTAACTTTCGCAAATATTGATATCAACTATGGGCGCTGGGATAACCAACACAAGTACAAGATCAAAGATTTTGCCGTAGTGGGCGAACAGTATACAGAATCTTCAAAAATTAGTCTAATATGCCTGGCAACGCAAAGTTCTGTGGAACGGTTATACTCCTTGCCACAAGTTGCCGCAAACTGGATCGGTCCCATATCTGTTGCTTTATTCTCCGCCGGAAACGAGGAGTATATTGTCTTAAAATACTTTGTTACGTATATGCGTCTCTGCTTTCCGAACGTGAAAGCAAACGTCACATTTCATATTTTAATTCCTCAAGAATATGAAAACCTTCCAGGACATTTAACAGAATCTTTGAATATCAAAGGAAAATTTAACTGTCGAAATCCTGACAAGACACTGAAATTCTTATTAAGATTACGAACAGCGAAAACATTAGATTGGAGGAAGAGAAATGTATATCCTCAGAACCACATGAGAAACTTAGCCCGAAAGGGATGTCAAACGAAGTATGTGTTTTTAACCGACATTGATATAATACCCAGTGTTAATAGTGTTGTGCAGCTTAACAATTTTTTCAAAACTGTTGACTGCGAGAAGAACTGCGCCTACGTTATTCCCACTTTTGAAATTGACGTTCGGGCATCTTTTCCACAAACAAAGGAGAGCCTCTTAGCGCTAACCAAAAAGGGATTGGCGAGACCTTTCCACGAAAAAGTGTTCATTTACAATCAATATGCGACCAATTTTTCAAAGTAAGTATAATATTGGAATTATTATAGTAATTCTTTTTAATTTGTGAATTTCTTTTCAGATGGTTAACATTAAAAGGAAATGAGACTTCAGTTAGCATAAGCCACACCGTAACAAACTTTGAGTTTTTATATGAGCCTTTTTATATAGCACTAGATAATGTTCCCATTCATGATGAAAGATTTACTGGTTATGGATTTACCAGAAATTCTCAAGTAAGTATAAACTATATGCTTAAGACTCCTGCTTTTTCTATTTTCCACGTTCCCCTCGATAAATATTTGATATTATTTGTAGGTCTATGAAATGTACGTGGCTGGATACAAATTCTATGTTCTATCGCCCGTTTTTACCTGCCACTGGGGCCTGCAAAGAAAGCAAGCGAGGCCTGCCTGGAGAGAGCAACAAAATAACGCCAACCGCAAAAAGTTCGATATCTTCAAGAGTGAAATATTTGCGCGATATAAAAACGATCCACATATTAAAATAAAATAAAATTGCTCAATTTTAACATAATCTGTTAGATAATTTAAATTAAAATCTTGGGATTTATATGGTTATTCCGCTGAAGTCTGTTGATCAGTTATCTTTGGAAAGTTATCGGTTCTGAATAAAACGATGTCTTATTATGTATTGTGGCTTAGAGTATATTGAAAAAGAAGCGCTTCGCAGCACACGAATCTTTGCACAGATTGAGTCTGTGCGAAGAGTCCACGCATCTATTTCCTTCTAATATGTATTTTGTCTGAGTTATCGATAATTTTGCTTGGCTTTTCAATTCTATTTACTAAAGTTAATGGAAAAAAATCTTTTTTTTCAGCGAGCAAATTAAACGTATTATTTATAAATCAAGCCATTAATATATTATTAATTATATTATCACCTATATATAATATTATGCGCTCTTTCTTAGTTTGCGTCCAAATCTGATGCCTTTTAATAGTAAATAATTAAAAAGTGATTGGGATTTCATCCGGTTTGTTGATTTGTCACTGCTACTTTTCGTATCGATATTAAATTGGTCGGAAAAGTAACGAATACACAAATATTGTTCATCGCTATCGTTCGCTTAGGTTTACCAGTTTAATTTATTTTGCCGACAATTACTGACTTGGGTGGATATTATAAATAAATTAGGAATTGAAATTGAAATAGAATGTTATACGGAATATTAAGTCTGTGCTGGATTCCGTTAGCGGGATTTATTTCATTCTTGATTATTTTATCCGCAATCAACAAATCAATTGGCGTGCGAAGGGCATACGTCAATCTCCTTCTAAGGATATTTGAGGTAAATTTACTTAATAATTATATGCAAATATAAATATAAATATATATATATATATATATATTCACATGTATTTATAAATAAATGGATATATATAAATAGAATATTCAATTTGCGCGTTGCTAAATAACGCAGTTTATTAAATCGTATTGGATTATAAATAAGTTCATAAATATAGCTCGCATCAATAATAGGCTGATATGTTTGAATAACAACAGTATTAGAAGTTTATAAATGCATGTTTGATTGACTTAAAAGTCAGTTGGCTGCTGTTAATACGTATTTGCCGTATCATCTCAATAACGGAACATTTAGCAATAAACTTTCTTTGTAATTGATTTCATCAAAATACAAACAGTGATGCAAAAAAGTATTGGCGCGCCAGGAAATGTTGTTCCTGCACGACGATCGAAAAATATAAATGAAAATGTCATAAATCTAATATAAATAAGTATAATTTATTTACGAAATTTCATTTTATTTCTGTTTTGTACTTTGCCTGGGTAAATAGTAAATGAGACTTGAAATTTGGATTATATATATTCGTGTAGACTTTAGTCTGATAGTGTTCAGATTTGTTTGATACGCCCACGGAGGGTGTGGCAAATCTGGAATTACAATATTTTGTAGTTTGCTGCTAGAATTTATCTAACTCCAAATCTATCCATAAACTATAAATATTTTGCCCTTGGGCTAATAGTAAATCCCTATAATTATATCCTTTATATATTTGTTAAGTACTTTCTAAAACAGACCCATGTCATCATCGCAGCTGTTTTTGAACCATAAACGAATATTACGCAATTGACTGGTGCCAAAGTGTTACGTTAATTTTATGTCCCGGACTACTTATATTATATACTTACTAAGATAGCATAGTTGTAGTGATAGTGTAGATAAAAACTACGAAACCTAATTTCATTGGGCAAGTTTTATCTGGATAGATCCTTTCCATAGGTAAAAGATTACACAAACTTAACTGTGGCCATTTTACTGCAAAAGTTCTATGCGAAAATCAATAAAAAAAAACGTTTTATAACTTAAGATAGGTAAGAAATGCGTTGTGTATCAAGGCATTAACATAATATTTATTTGGCTTCAGGTCTAATAGACTTTATTATCGGTATTATTGATGTGGAAATAGGCAGAAGATAGATATTCAGAGTAATAATAGAGCAACAGATTTTTTTGTTATTATTCTTTAAGGCTTTTAGATGTCAGACGATGTAAAAATATATCTTTGTAGCTTTAAGCATGAGATTTATTGTCTTTTAAAGGAAAGAAATGACAAACGCTTCTTTCCAGATGACATGAAAATCTGAAGTGTCAACAGATAGCACAAAAGTATAAGCATTCAGACGGGTAGATCATCAAAACCCGGTAAGTACGCCGGCTTGATTATGTTAAGGTCTTATAAATGCTGATTGAATGTATAGAGATCTCAATAGGGGGCGTTGAAACAAAATAGCTATAATAGGGATATCAAAGCTCGACAACTCTAGAGGTGTATTTTGTAGTTCCCGAGGTTCACGAGATCGGAGTTCTGTCCTATTCGCATAACTTAGTCAGGGAATATCTCTAAAGCAGTAAAATTGCACGTTTATCAATTATATATAAAATATATCTTAGTGCCAGAGATTTATGGATATTTTTTAAAGACTTACGAAGTATTTCCATTAAAGTATTAACTAATTTCTAATTCTTTCGCTTTTAGTACGGCCGCAACAGCATAGAATCGGCGTCATATGAAAACCTGAAGAGCCCCAAACAAAAAACAATTGAACAGCAAGATCCACATGTGGAGTTGGTAAATGGACTAGACGCAAAGGAACCAACAACTGGAGCAGTGCTCATCAACCGGGATGCTGTTCTGCTGCCACAGGCTCAAGAGCAGACGCATGATAAACCAAATTTATTAAAAAAGGTAAATATAATCAATATGAACTTAAGTATTCACTCAAGATAATAAATAGCCTTTCACGTAGAAAATGCTGTTCTCTAGAGATAAGATATCTTTAAAAATAAATGGAATCCATCATGGCTTATAATTTATAATATAAATATTTATATTTTTAGGAGGAAATAAATTTCGATTTTGAAAACTGCTTAGATTATGTCAAGGCTGGTGTTGAAGCGATTATCGAAGATGATGTTACCTCAAGATTTCAGGCTGAAGAGCTCAAGAACTGGAATATGCTGACACGAACAAACCGACATTACGAATTTATATCATGGAAAATCACATTGATATGGGTGGTTGGATTTGCAGTGCGATATAGTATATTAATGCCACTGCGCGTATTAGTTTGTTTCATCGGGGTACGTATTAATTTGATGATAACATTCTTAATAACATAGATAATAGAATTGCCTCAGCAATGCCTTATCTGCTGCCTATATTATCAAAAGATATTGTCGTTTGCAAATATGGCATTCTCTCTTTGAACTTATTCGAACCTGTGTTTCAAATGAATTATTTAATCATCAAATTGATTCCCACACATTAATTACCCAAAGTGTGAGCGTATCAAATGAGACTAACTATATTTTCTACAGCCTTACAGCTTGTGTGTTTAAAGGGGCCATTTATCTTTGACCTACTTAAAAGATCAACTTAACTAAAACTTGTTTTTGTTTTTTTTAAATCCATTTAACTGTATTGTGACCTTTATCAACGATTACTTAAAATGTGTTGTGTATCCGAATGGAAAGTATATGTATACTTGATCAAGATCAACAGCAGATGAATCAAGTCAGTTTAGTTGTAGACGAGGAGAAGGTAGAGAGTTTTGACACAGTAATAGTAGGATGAGGAATTATCGTGGGTTTTATAGAAGAAGCTAAACTTTTTGATACTCTGAAATCTTTATTATATAAATTTTGTATAATATTTTATTATTTGAGATATTTTCAATATTTTTTCATCTTCGGGCACTTTTCTTCTTTTTTTTTTAATATTTAAATTTTGATAAAAAAAAAAAAAAAAATTATAGTTTTAGTATGCAAAAATATAAATTTTCTTGAAGGAGGAGAATATAGAACATGTTCAAAAACAATCTTTAAATTTGCGCATACAAACCTATTCAGTAAGAGAAAGTAGAGGAAAGCAACGGGCTTGCCAAGCACTAAAGACAGATCTATCTATCTCAACTATATTGTGTATTAATATTTAACTTTGGTTCAACAGGTTGTATTTACAGTGATTTCAAATACATTTGTGGCCCTAATACCCTATCGATTTTTGCGGCGACCCTTAGCGGATCTATTTTTCAAAATAACCTTCCGTCTTATATCCAGTTCTATATCAGCAGTTATAGTCTTTCACAATAAGCAATATAAGCCCAAAACTTCTGGTTTCTGTGTAGCCAATCATACCACGCCCCTGGACGTCGCAATACTCTCCACAGATTGTACATTTTCCTTGGTGAGAAAGAAGATTTACCGTTTCCACAGCATTTTCCAGTGTTATTTCAATGCATTTTCGTTTATTCGTTCCTCATAGTTATGATTTGTTAATGCATTTTATACTCGGGCTTCATTTTAATAAAATTCATTTTGTTTTAGTTGAAAAACTTCGCCACATTAAAAAACTTAATGATTTCCTTCTTGGAAAAGCTTCTGCCGATTTCAATGAGTCCATATACATATGGTTTGTTTTATGTTAAGTGTTTCGTTTTCTGTTTCTATATCTAACTTTATGTTCGTGCCTTTGTTATTGTCTTTGCGTGTTGTTCAGTTAAGAATAAATCTTAGTTCAATTGCAAATGAAATGCAATTTGGTAAGTGAGAAGGGATAAAAAGGTAAAGTACACGGTCTATCATTGGACCTGAGTCATATAAAGTATAATCGATGCAAATCGGCATAAATTTAGTCGTCTAGAAAAACTTCAGATAATGTAGTAAAGACTATAGAATTAAGCCCACTTTTGCGGGCAGGGTTACGGCTTACAGAGGAGCATTATAGACAGACATTCTAATAGTTTCGTAAGGTTTTCAGTATTAGAGAAACATGTAAGTGAAATCTATACTGAAAAGCTCCAATTCTGATTTGTAAATCTCACAATTTTTTACACATATAACGTCTATCTTTAACTGAATATTCAGCTGTCTCTTGTCTGATCTACTCAAAAAATAGCGATCTTCATTACTTAACAATATATTTCCATTTCTCTAGGCAGAAAATTTGTAATTCAAACGTCCGGTAATTAATGTCCTATTGTTCCCCTGTAGAACTTATTTTAGTTTCTTCAGTTTTGTAAATTAGTATGTATATTGTTGCGTAATAATACTAATAAACATTCCCAGTATTAATATTACTAATAACACATAAAAATCTGAGTTAACTTGTCTATCAGTTCTACTGTCCACCATTGTTAGTCCATATTAATAATGACAATTGAACTGATATTGCCTCCTCTCTGATAATGCTATATATATCTCGAATCTAATGTGATATATTCAGTAATTATCTACTTGGGACACGATGTCAGCCCTAAAGATTTGATCTCTTGACTAGGATATGTCTGATAAACAAACAATTAAAATAAGATTAAGTTCTTGAATAACAATAGCAACAATATATGATTATATTATAGTATTATAATATAAGATCTAAATTACACACGCCTTTCGTTCTATGCTATCTCAGGTAGTGTGGTTAACAGCATGCACAGCTGCTGTGGGAAATCTAAAGGATGGCGAGAAAAAGCGCGCTATTGTGAATAAGGTGCTGGGGCAGTGCTTTGGTGTCTTGTCCAGCGCCATCTCTGCAGTTATTACGTATCATAATGAGGATAATCGACCGTCATCGACAGGTATTTGTGTGGCAAATCATACAAGCCCTATAGACGTACTAGTACTGATGTGTGATACCACCTACTCTCTGGTAAGAAAACATACGAATTTCGAGGAATATGCACAAAAAATTACACGCCAGAAACATTTGGCCCCCAACTTGGCAGTATTTATATGTATTTAGAAGAGTGAGAAATACTGTTAATATTATAATTTTAATTTGCTAAACATTCCATATTTTATTTTTAAGTTTCGTATATTTTCCAAGCAATCAATTGAAAGAGCTAGGAACGGCAGAGTAGAGGTACGCCTTAGTCGGACCCTGCCGACTAATACAGTCTTGCTTACTTTTAATTCTGTCTCGCTTCCGCTGAAAATGAAAGTTGTCTCCCAAAATGTTCGCACAGGTTTATTGTAATTAGGTCATTTACCTAGTAGGGTTAGGTTTAATAGCCTAGCAATGCATTAGTTATTATTATTATTATTTTTTACGGAAAGTAATTCCATTTTTGCAGATATCTTGACCAAAACTCAGGTAATACAAATTTAAGTTTTAACGGAATATTATGTTGCATCATTCCTTCTTGTTATGTCCAAAATGCATTTGTAATTCGTTTCAAGCAATCATCTAGTATATCCAACCCTTAGACGGCATTGGAGTGAATCATTTAGTTGAAACATACATATATGAATACATACACACATGCAATTATTTAAATGTTTTGTTTGATCACAACAAAGAAAAAATAGAGAAAGGAAAATTGTATATATAATGATCACTTATAGATTGGTCAACGACACGGTGGATTCCTTGGCGTTTTGCAAAGAGCCCTGGCCAGAGCATCTCCTCACATTTGGTTTGAGAGAGGCGAAGCCAAGGACCGTCACACGGTTGCCGAAAGACTAAAGCAGCATGTGTCAGATCCCAGCAATCCGCCAATTCTGATATTCCCGGAAGGCACCTGCATCAACAATACGTCTGTGATGCAGTTCAAGAAGGGAAGTTTCGAGGTTGGCGGTGTTATATATCCCGTTGCCATCAAGTAAGTGTTGCTTGCATATCCTCAACTAATAGCTATACTATATATAATATCAAATTTCTTTGCTTTCGTTTCAGATACGATCCTAGATTTGGCGATGCATTCTGGAACAGCTCCAAATACTCAATGATGCAGTATCTTTACATGATGATGACATCGTGGGCAATTGTTTGCGATGTCTGGTACTTGCCGCCAATGTATCGCCAGGATGGCGAGTCGGCGATAGACTTTGCCAATCGTGTGAAAGGTGTTATAGCCAAGCAAGGTGGTTTGGTCGACTTGGTGTGGGATGGCCAGCTGAAACGAATGAAACCCAAAAAGGAATGGAAAGAAATACAACAAATTGAATTTGCAAATCGATTAAAATCGGATTGACGTTTCAGTTAAACACTTATTATGTTATTATTTGTAATTTACAATGGAGAAAATGTAAAAATAAATGACTTTACCAAAAAGAAAAAGAAAAACAATAAGCGAACAAAATACTTCATCAATATCAAAAATAAGAGAATTAAATAATATTTAAAAAGAAAATATGAATTAAACATGCCTTTGTGAAAAGAAACCTCAATTGTTCATAATAATGGTTTTTATTAGTTTGTCAATGGTACTAGATCTATTTATAATCATTGTAAATATTATTCAAAATATGTATGTTAATATAGGTATTTGTACATATATATCAAGGCATATGTATACAGATATAACTAAGTACATTATATAAGGGATTAAGTTAGTTGTTCCTCCGTTTGTGGAATTACAGCATTCCGTTGCGAAATTCACAATTTTCGGGTACAAATTTTTCCAAAACTGTACTCGACGATTGTCCGAGAGATAGCCTGTATTGAAACTTTCATCAATTATTAGATACGAGTATTTCGGCGGCTCCATTGTGCTCCACTTAACATAAACGTTGGACTTAGTGGGGTTCGATGTCTTGGCAAAGTTCGCCCACAAAGTCATGACAATGTCCGCCATTTTCTTGTCAGTGGACTTCCACTCGACAATGTTGCCCACATAGGGAATACCCCAAACGAATATCTGGTCAAAGTGTTTTGGAACTCCAACCCAATTAGGTAGATCAGAGCTTAGAGTTTTCGATCGAAACTTGAATATATAACTATAAATGGTCTGATGCTTACTGACGATATCTATAAACGTTTCCAACGGAGTTAAATATAATTTATCCGTATGAGCATTGATTAGATTGGTATTAATTTTCATTTCCCCCTCGCTATTTTCATCAGAATACATAAAATTAATTGCGTCAGAAACAATGGGGAAGTTCGTGCACCATTCATTGTTTCCGGTTACTTTATAAATATCATTTACTGCAATGTCGGAAAAGAAGTTCGTGAGATCGTCTTCAGTGAGTTCCATGGAAATATACTCTTTGAAAACAGTAAGAACTTCCTCCATATCAGTGATGCCCACAATGAGTGGTACTTTGTGATAATTTCCACTCTTGAACAGGTTTTCAGGCTGATTTTCGATGAAGGGATATGAGGTATTGCTCAGTCCGTAATCGACTATGGGACCCCATTGAATAGACGGCAGATTCTCAGTTATTATCTTCGCGTCAAGTCTCTTTAGGCATTGGATAAATAGCGACGTTGGCCTTCGACCACATCCGAAAATACTTGATATCCTGTCCAAGTCATTGTTGAATTCATGCGCAAATCGAACCGAGCCCAAAGGATTTCCAGACATTATAATGGCTTTGTGAAACGCGCCCTTCGACCATTCCCCCGAAGTCATGTGCAGAGCCGCACTAGTGGCACCAGCGTCGTGGCCCATCAATGTAATGCGATTCTCGTCGCCGCCAAAGTAGTTGATATTTTTCTTAACCCAATACAGTGCAGCAGACTGGTCCATCAAGCCGAAGTTGCCTTGAGCCTCGCCGTCGTCCGTTGAAAAGAAGCCAAAAATATTTAATCGATACGAAAACGTTACAACAATAACTTTTTGCTTAAAAACCAATTGAAATGGCTCAATGTCAATGGGGCTGCCCATGGTGAAATTCCCAGAATGAATCCAAACAATTACAGCATATCCATCAACTTCAGGTAGTCCTAAAAAAGGAAATGAATAAATATATATTATAAGTCTGAAATGGGAAAAAGTTATTGTAAAAGATCTGGATTATATTCTGCTTAACAGATAATCCTGCTGAAATCGTTTAATATTATATTTAAATTTTAAAAAGAGTGCATAAAGACCTTAACTGTCTTATCATCGATCTATATATATATCAGAAAATATTCAGACTTTTATTTGCATTCCATCTATTACTCACCGTCAGGTACAAATACATTCAAATTTAAACAGTTCTCGTCGTATTTTCTTGAGCCACCCTCGTTAAGCATTTCTCCGGAAATAACATCCAATACTTTCTCAAGCTGGGCATTGGTTGGGGCGCGCGCTTGTTGCCAACAGCTGGGCGCGAAAGAGGTTGCATTGAAGACGCCTTTCCACGGCGGCAACTCAATATCGGGCGGCGAGAATCTTGCAGCATGTGCATACCGAATGCCCAAGTATGCCTTAATATTTTGGGTTCGATACATTTTCAAATACGTTCCGGATATAATGCCATTTCCGGGTATATGTATATAAGGGGCATCGATGCTCTTCACACTCGTGTAGAGCAAATTATAAATGACGTAGAAATAAACAGAAATTAACAAATTCTTCGACCACATCGTGACTCGTATTATTTTTGCACATGCTTAGAGGGTTTAAAGTACAATACTCAACAGTTTCTAAGACTTGCCTTTTGGTCAATAAAATTGTCAAGGAACGAAAAACAAGCTAATAAACCCTGTTGCTAAGCCTTCGTCGCTATAGCAACAATCAGGGTTTTTTCCTTTTTTCTTGTGGATTTAAGCCTTAAGCCTTCGTTGCTATGGAAGCAATCAGGGTTTTAATATCCTAAATTGCTACGCTTTCGTTGCTAGGTCATAACTTGAGCCATTTCTATACCCTTTCGCAAAGTGAAAGTCTGAATAGCTTAAGGCTTGTAGTGGGTCATTAGAGCATTCGCTTAAATTTCGATGGATGTTTGGGTTTCAGTTTGTTTACAATGAAAATAGCTTTGAAACTGAGTCTTTTTACTTAATGCTTATTACAATAACTATAAATTTGCAAAGTTTTTCATGTTTTTAAAATATTTGTTTATTTACAAAGTAATGTTTTCTTACAATAAATTAAAGTAAATTTGCATACATCACGCCTTTAGCTACGCGCACATAAATTCCAACAGTTTATATATTTCAAATTTAAAATCTTAATCAAAAAAATTATTTAAAAAGATTCTTAATTATATATATTTTACGTTAATAGAATATTTTAATAGTTATATATTTTTATTGTAATATTTAATTTACAGCCAAGGATGCCAGGCTGGATCCATGCGACAAAGGTTGTCCGTATTCGTTGCGGATTGTATGAGAGCCGAAATCTTCTTCTTTTCAATGTTGTCGAAATAGGAAATCTTGTTCAATCGCAATGAAATAATATCCACGGCAGAATTAACAACTCTGATAGTGTGCTCCATTGTATTATTATCAAGCGACGGCTCCTGCGATGGATCCAATAATTTACTCTGCCTAAATCCTTTCTTTTGCAAGGTGATTATCTCATCTCTAAGTATAGTTTGTAAAATGGAACTTAGCTTGTAGTTGGGCTGAATAAAGCAACGAGCTGTTGCCACAATTGCCGCTGACAATAGCCCAGAAATTCCAATATTTGTAATGAATTCGCCAATGTTTGGTGTTAGTCTGAACGGCACTGGCCGGTGTTGATTAAACTGTTCCTTATCATCATTTATATCAAATTTAAAGTATGATATATTCATAAGTCCGGAATCCTGATGCAGGTACATCATATCTGGATTGAGACGTGTCAAGTTCAGAGCGTGCTCGCACAGATATGATAACGCCAACTGCAGTGTCAACTGAAAGAGTAAAAGAAATTTATATTAATCAAGTTGCCAAGATTCTTTACTATATAATCGAAGGCTTCATTATATAAACTTACCATTTTCCTAAACTGCCAATAGTCCGTGGCTGCAGCAAAGGTATTCAATGCCCATTGCCTTAGCAGAGTCTTCGGCACCATTGTGCATTGAACTTCAGTGAATATTTCTCTTAAGATTGTATGTGAGATTGGCGTTCCTTGCGCTTGAACTTCGGAAAGGCGCTCGTAATACCTAACTATTGGCATATCGTAGTCAATTTTGGCGTTATTGCAGCACTTCTTAAATATCTTGAGCAAGGAGACACTATTTGGATTATCCTCAGCCAGTCGCATTTGTGGCGAAATTGGCACAACTCGCGGCACAGTTATATTTAGGAATCGTCGGCTTGTCTCCTTTTGTTTTTCCAGATAATAATTGAGCATTCGCTTCAGCTGCAATACGCGTTCCTCGCGGCGAGAGTCTCCTAGCCCTGAATCGAGTACTACGAGGTAAGGGTATATTTTGCCATTTGTACCTCTTATATATAACCTGCGAGCTGCAGTGTTATTTTTCTGCACTATTTCCACGCGTGGCATGAACCGAGCTATGCGCACATAATAATGTGAAGATGAGGGAATTAGCAACTCTCCGGGAAGCTCTACTTCTGCGGTTTTCTGACTGAAGTTCGATAAGAATCTGCATTTGTCCTCTATTAAAAAGGATGTTGGCAGCTTTTTCACTTTTGTTTCTAATACTTTTATCCACGTTTTCAGTTTGGATATCAAATTGTGTAATTTCATGGCTCCGGGTTTCGAAAAATCGAAATCATTTGTGAATTGCTCTTTCATTTTTTGGAAAACAGGATCCTGGAACGTTACTTGAGCCCGACGTGCCAAAGACTCTGATGCAGCTGAGTGTGATATAGATGAGGTGACAGATCCTGGAACATTTTCTATTCCAATACCAAAAGTTGAACCCAGCTTTTTGACAAAATGTAACGTGTGCGGAGTTATGGTAGCGTTCACCACTGTACTCCTATTCTCAAATGCAATGGCATAACATTTAATCAGACCCTGACGTAGCTGACGCAGAACTTCTTCAGTCCAACTCTCTCTGAACCAAACCATTTGGTCTACAATACCTTCTAATGAGCTCAAAATTGTAGGATGAACTTCACGTTGCAATTGCATTACTTTAGAGCATCTCCACATAGGTGGTGTGGCTTTTATTGGATTAACTGATGGAACACCTGTTTGATTTCTTCCACCAACTGGTCCCATGTTCTCCATAGTCTAAAATATATATAAATTTAATAAAAATTGTTTGCTAAACATAATAAACTTAATCCGGAATACTTACGGAAGATGGTAATTTTCCAGCGAATACCGCTTGTTCAGCTGATTTGTGCTTTTCCCTCTGCTCAATCTTTAGAGTAAGATATAGAGTTCGAATCGGAAAATAGACTGCTTGAGGATATAGTCGGCCAATCTAAAATTAAAGCACATTATATATATTTATTTACATGTAGGGCATTAGCTTGACTTACCTGACTTAGCAAATTCAGTATTACATCGCCCTCGAATTGCTCTAAGCAACATAGCAGTTGAGGTATCCACGGTAGCCAATACGATGGCGGAATTCCAGATACGTATTTCTCGAACGTGCTTATTAGAGTATCGCTCGAGTTATCATATGACAGGAACCATAAGACCTTAGCAATATACTTCCTAGTTTTGCTTTCATTTTGATTGCGGCAAGCATGGAGGAAGCAGATTAACGCGTTAACGCCATGGGAAATTTGTTTATCCTTCAGATATATCTGCTCCATGTAGTCACCCCACATAGCCCAGGCCTTAGTGAGACCATCGTGAAGCTGAACTGCTGCGCTAAACGATTTGCCAGCTTCCTCGGTGCGGCCAATTTGCGTTAGCAACAAGCCTTTCAGTGCATAGAACTCCGCATTCATTTCGCCAGTGAAATATTTTAGATTCGTTGATTCGATCACTTCAAGCGCTTCATTTATTTCATTGCGTCCCGATGTTGAGGGCATTTGTAAATAGCATTTGACTTGTTGGCGTATTTTCTGCAAAGAATAAATGTTATTAATGGCTGATTACTAACAGTTCTTACTTTATAGTTACCTGGAAGCAATCAACTATTGGCACGGAGGGTATTGTGTATATTCTAGACAATGTCTCCTGGCACACTCCAGTTAGATTGTGTTTTCTCGCAATTTTGCCAAATGAAATAATTGCTTGGGCTGAGGCATGTACTCCCAGCATTGTGCTGCCTTGATCTGACTGCTGCTCCAAGTGCTGCGTTATTATCTGATAGTGATGCTGTCTCCAGGTAAAAATGTCGCTCCAGTGTGATAAATCGTCAGATATAATGGGCAATCTATTGCGCCATGTCTTCACAATGGCTTTCATGTCATGCAAAGAGGAGTTTCTCGACTGCGTTAAGCCCTGATGAATTTGGCTCGCTTCGTGCAACTCCATAATTTGTTGTGAGGCCTGCAGGTATGGCAAGTGAATGTGAGACACGATTTTCGGTAAGCGCCGCCACTCTCTTATACACAAGCTGGAAGCTATCTCAACATAGCGCTCTACACTGGCAGCCTGCCTATCCTCTTGATGTAGGATTGATAAATATCCTTTGTACAAATTCAATTTAAATCCATATTGCTTGGAATAACACTGCTCGGTCTTTGAGAGCGCATTCTTCATCAGATTCCAGTCGGGCACGCGCCAAGAGCTTTCTAGAATCAGGAACATATTCTTTTCTCTGTTCGTTTGGGCATAGTCTAATAAAATATCCCATTGATTCAGCTCTTTGGCACAACGCATCCAATGTTTCTCCCACAGCAACAATTCACTGTTAACATCGATATTTATTTGTCCGCTGTTCAAATCCTGTTTAAACTTTGTCATGGCTAGGTCGTAAGCACCCTGCGCTTCTTCAAAGAAGCCCATCTGCTCATATGAGATGGCTATATTTGTTTCCGGATAGTGTCCGAATTTTAGCCAAAGGCCAGCCCACAGATCTTCTTCGTGCATGGCGGAGTACATTTTGGAGAGAGAGTCATATATGTTATTTAAATTTTGTATATCAGACTCCGGCTGAGTTACTTCCGGATTACTCAAATCACAACGCGTAGAGTATTCCATAGCCAAGTCTTCTAGCACTAGGATAGATCTATGCCAAAGATTGTGGGATTTACCCAAATATGTCAAGAGATTTGGAGGAATATAAATGGATGGCGTGCAATTAGTGAGGCTCTCCACAAACGTATTTAGTGTGCTTGGACTGCAATCCTTCTGATTGACATTGGTGCCAGACGACAGGAACGGTATCAACTCCTTTGATATATTAATTCTTTGATCCTCAGTGAATATACCCCAAATGCTAGGGAAAATTGCGAGCCAAACGCTTTCGGCTAGCTGGGTATCCATGTGACATAGCTGTGATGTTGCTACCAGCATTTGCTCTGTGCGAATATTTCGATTTGCTTCCAGGAATTCAGCTTGCTTATAAATCAGCTCAACCAACGTGTCACGGCGTGTAGGAAGTATTTGTTGACAATCTTCCTTACGAACGGATGTAAATTCCAGTTTTAAGTCAATATCGAACACATCGTCTTTGTCATTCACACTCTGCACATTCTCAAATGATTCAGGTTGTGAGGACAAAAATGAAACAAATGTGTGCTCTTGGGAATCAGTAGAGTTAGTTGGAATCACAGAAGATATACAAGGGATTTTAAAAGCCTCGTTTGAGCATTGTATCTGTGTCATAGTATTCGCTGTCAAAATAAGAAGTTCGATGCATTGCTTTATCCAATAATGTGATCCGATAGTGTCCCATGCCTGCGAGCATATTATGTATAAGAGTCTGTCATGAAGTCTGCGGCGCATTGACGAATCTAAAATTTCAAAAAACTTTGCTCGAACATGCGGATTTTGGAATCGAAGACCATTCAGGAAAGCACCCTCCAGTTTGCTTGTTAGTTCAGTTTGTTTCAAAACTTCGTCACGGTATATGTAGTTGATGATTTCCAAAAACTGAACATTAAGTTCAACCTCATCGGTAAACTTCTTTTCGACATATTGCATTAGTTTCACTAGCAGTGCCGACTTTTCTCGTATGGATGGAACATGGGCTGAAATATTAGTTTCCTTACTCTTCACCCAATCGTCAAGCATTTTTATAATGCACTTCACAATCTTCACTTCAGAGCTTTTTTCGATTAGGCTTACTAAAATAGTGCCTATGAAGAGTTTTCGTATTTCCACACTCATTATAACAACTCTGTTCTTGATCAATTCCAAAGATAAGACCAACAGCTCAAGAGCCAGGGAATTCGAATCAGTTGGTTGCGTGTTGGTCGTGTTAGTTGTATTGATATTAATGTGATCCTTTGTAAGACGATTTAAAACTCTAATGAACTGCACTAATATCCGGTCAATATAACTTGGATTGTTGGTGGTGCAAGCCTTCAAAATCATTAGAGTTCCAAATAACGATGAGGCGTTGGGCTGCGGACTCTTCTCATAAAACGTGAGGTTGTCAGTTATCATTTTACTAATAGCACTGTACAAAACATCAAAATCGTTATGCTTGTGCTGTGAGTCCGGCGGAAAAGTTGACATCAGTCGTGTTAAAAATATGTGCATTAAACGCACAATCCGTGTATTCTGGTGTATAATACACAACGAGAGACCACGTTGAACCGGTCGTATTATTGTCACCAATTGGTCCGAGCTTAATATTGTAGTTAGGAACGTCAAGAAGTCTATTGCGGTGCATATATTATTCAAGTTATGATGAGGTGTCTCAATTGTAGCCAGCACTTTATCTAGCCAATTGATTTTTATATCGAACGGTTGAGGCCAAATTTCTGGACGCATGGCCAATTTTAGCAGCATTATGCACCTAAACGGGACAAAGGTTTTCATTATTTAGTTGTAAAATAATCAGACTCATATATAAACCACTTACCTCCTTGACAGGTTATCCCCCGAGGATATAATGCCGGGCTGTGCATCATTCACTTGGCATGCTAAACGTATAAGAAAATTAAGAACAGTATCGCAGAATGACTTATCAATTGAGCGTAGAACGTCTTCGGACTTTGTATGAGTTCCTATAGTATAATAAATTATTATAATGTGAATTCATTTGTAGTTTTTCGTTAAAGCACTTACCTGGCGTTACAGCTTGCCCTGAAGACTCTGTGACCTTTTTCCTATTTTCAGTTGGTTCACTTCCCACTCGCTTGCTATTATGGCTGTCTTTTAAATCCTCTTCAGATTCTTCAGCTTTTACATCTCTTTCGTCTTGTTTGATTCGATGGAGCTCCCATTTTATTATAACTTCTGCCAAATCGACAGCCAGTTTCTTGTGTTCGATCGAAGCAGTTGGTGGGAATCCTAAGCGCTGCATATAGTTTATAAGATGCTGCACCAATTGATGTCTTACGGGGAAGTAAACCTATAATTCGAGTTTGATAATAAATTATTAAAATATATTAAATTCATTAAGTACATACCTTATAATGACGAATAATTAGTTGTAGAATGTGGAAAAGCTGTTGTATTGCATGGCCTTCTTCAACAATAATCTTTTTAGTCCAGTGAGTTAGCATTGTGTTTCCGTCTTCCATGCGAAGTGGCATAGCTGGTGTTAACACGTCCAGAGCCTGCTTTACAATGGGTCTGGCTTCTAGTGCGTGGCCCTTAAGCAGCGAGTGGAAAACTTGGAGCACGATTTTCTTATGAATCGCAAGTCTTGCAATTATGTGGGCAAGTAGTAAGTGACCGTGGTACCGTGCCGTGGGATCTACACAATTCTTGCTGAGTAGACATGGCCAGGCAAATGTCATTAGGCGTCTCAGCTTATTGCCTTGTCTCTTATTGTTGGCATCGCCATCGTGAATATGCTGCGAGGCGCGCTCGACGAGTAGGCAAGCTAGCTGCAATAAAGCAATTCTTACTGCGTCGTCATACTGCTTGTCGGGGTCAAATACTTTATTGATGAACACTGAAACAATGTTTTTCTCATCTTCTTGATACGGTGTTGGCGGAGCTCCAATCAATTTATTTCCTTCACCTTTGTCAAAGCTTACGGTAAAGCAAGGTATTAATATGGCTGTTATTATTTTTGCCTTTAGGACTTCTGTAAATGTATTGTTATTGAAATTTTCAACGAAATGAAAGAATGCATTTCTTTTCCAATTGACAGTAAAGCTTTGTGCGACTGTGTTTTGCAAAAAGTCCCGCAGAAAATAGACATCCGGTATAAAGTGTAGGCATAGAGCTCGTAATAGTTGAAAGAGTAAGTCGATATCATTGGTGTTATTTGAGAAATATAGCAAGAGTATTTTGCCAACCAAATGCCATAAATCGCAAGCGACATTTTCCAAGCATGTTGAGTACAAATTATTTCGCCACATGTTTTTCAAGGCATCAACAATATCGGGTCTTGTTGGAATCCATTGTTCATCCTGTTCCATCAGCGTAAATATGATAAGCACAGCTTGATGTTGCACATTATATTTGTGGGTGTTACTCATAGCAGTGTTCCAGCTTAAATAATCCAAAAGGATAACATATTTCGAGTTCTTAATGATTGTTCGGAATGCATGGCCATTCTTATGCTTTAATAAGAATATAAAGAAGCGGTTCCATTGCGAGTCTTTCATAATCGAATCCATCATGAAGAGATCAACTGTTTCCATTGGAAAACGTTGCAGAAACATGATCAGCGCTTCGCGATATGGACTTGATGCCTCGATCATAAGATTCTTTTCTGTTTGCAGCACCAGTTGGCATAGCTTTTCAATATACTTTGACGATGCTGTAATGTGGTAAAACATTTCAATGAGTGTCACAATTTTCTGTTCATATTCTCCTCCTTTAGATGTTGCGAAAAAGTTCACTGTTTCGTTTGTGCACTTATAATGCCCCACAAATATTTCAATAATCTTTGCACAATGCTGCAATATTTGCTCGCTGAGTTTCTCATTAAACATTTGCGGAAAGAGTTGAGTGAAATATGATAACCGTTTTATGGCTGGAATAGACAAGTTCCTGTGGTCGCCCAGTTTTAATAGTAGAGGTCGCATTGCGGCTTGAACCTGTAAACATTTAACATTGGAATGGAATCATATACAACATTATAAAGTCATTTAACTTACCTTCTCCCTATCAAGTGTAATACCAGATATAAATGTTTTCATGCAGATATAGGCGGTTTCTTGTAATTCGGGTTTATCATTCTCCATGACTTTAAAAATTATATTAATTATCTTTTCCTTATAGCCAATGTCATTAATATAATGACACGCCGCCAAAGCTCGTAACGCACTTATACGTAATGGGATGAGGTTCGTGACATTTTTATAGCAATCCAATTTAGCTAGAGTCGCATCCTCCGCTTCACTTAATGTGAGCAATTCGTGGAAGAATAATTTGTGGTATGTATTTGTCAGATCTGAAAAGAAGATACATATGATTAGTATTCAGAAAATACTTATATAAAACCAAGACTTACCGATGGTAAAGAGGCGTGGCTCCAAAGTAGTACAGAATGTATTGCCATCCATCAGTCCGATTTGTGCATTGGCAGGTTGATGCCTTAAGAAGTGTTTTTTTGGTGGTATAATATCAGCTAGGACATCCTTATGTGGATCCATAACTTCGGAAACAGTCTTTTTCTGGATCGAACCGATGTGCTTTAATAACAGCATCGATTCTTCTCTTACAATGGAATTGGGGCTTGTTATGTGACGCACAAGTTCATGAATGACGTCGTACGTGGCCTTTGCTTGTAAATCTTCCAATTCATCGCTGCGTGAATTTACACTTATGGGTGACAGGCAAATCTCCAACATTGTTTTCATATAGTTCTTAGTTATGTCAAGGGCGCCATTTGAAACATCTCCTTCCAGATCCATTAATACAAACATAAACGCTTTCAAGAAATTGAACAAATGCTGGTATAACGCGCGCAGCGACATATGCTTGCAAAGGAATTGAATAGCCTGACAACCGCCAACCTTGGCATACCAGGGGCGATCGTAGCACAATGCGGTCATTCTTTCAGCCAAATACTGCATTAGAGGTAGCTTGCAAGCCCTGTCTTTATTTCCCATTATATTTGCAGCAGTGTCCAGTATTATTCCCATGCAAGCTATGCCTGGCTTGCACAATTCCTTCTCTTCATGTCCCATGCAGGCGGCCAGCGCATCAATTAGCACCATTGGGTCGATGCCGTTCGACATGAAATGCTTTTGGGGGAAGGGTCCTGCCTGTTGAGCAATTGCCACCATAGTGTAATGTCTGACCACAGCTGCCATAACAGGACACACAGAGTCTCGTAAGTCTTTCGTGGCTGAGGCAACCAGCATGCCAATTAAAGCAGTCAGATGAGTGCCACGCACGCTTGACGCGTCAATCTTGTTGTGGAATATTGGCCAATTCATAATGTTGCTCTCCACAAAGTCACTGTGTGTAAATAACTTCAGCAGCGTATGTTTTTCATCATCCAGACTTATAAAAGCAGCCAGAAAACATCGGATCACTTCCCAACTTTGACGTCTGTAGAATTGATCTGTGGTGTTTGAGCTCAATGCTTTGAATGCCGACTCAATGGCATACTCAACGGGAAAATCTATAGGTTTATCATATTCTTGGAAGTATGTAATTATTGAGATCTTTGGCTTCTGGTTATGATCATAATGCAATGTTTGTGGCTCCACCATCATTTTCCGATTGCCTCCGCCAAATTTGCCAAGCACACGAAAAGCTACAAGCGCTGCATTGTCTTGGTTTCTTAGCGTTTTCCACAAAGCTTGCATTAAAGCTGCCCTAACTGGTTGTATATGGTCATACAAGAAGTCTGGTTGCAAATTATCAACACAAAGCTCCAAAGTTCGCAATCCCTGGAAAAGGAAACATATTTAAATAAA
Organism: Drosophila peninsularis; assembly: GCA_035047485.1. NCBI lineage: Eukaryota > Metazoa > Arthropoda > Insecta > Diptera > Drosophilidae > Drosophila > Drosophila peninsularis. The sequence goes on from JAWNPN010000035.1 coordinate 1,099,761, forward strand.
TTCTATATATATGTTAATTATTGCAGTTTACCTGATTTATGAGAGTGGGGGAACCGTTCAAGGCTGAAACTAACGGATCCATGAGCATGGGAAGGTATGGCAACAACGACGATAGTCGCACAGGTACAGTCAAGCAGAGCTCAACGAAAAGATCGCGCATATGTTGTTTGTGGAATCCACTTTGTAAGCGATTTAAACCTTCCAGCAAATTGGGCAAAAGAGGAAGAAATTCTTGGTAGAGCAGGTCATGACTTCCGCCACCAATTGATCTGAACAGAGCCCTTAACAGCAGAAAATAGTTGTAGGGCTCATCTGAAATTAAAGCCAATTCCATTGAGCGTATAACTATTTTGTGCAGATGTGGCCTCAGCATTTGTTCATTTTCAACAGGGAATAGGCTGACGCTGCCAAAGACGAGCTTAAACAAGCGCAGATATAAATTTGATCGCTCGACATTCGAGCCCATTTCCTCCATTTTCTCTAAAAGGTATTCAACCAGCACAGTTGCAAATAGCGGCGAAGTGGTAGGATTCGCTAGAAATGAGTTCGCTATAACCTGAAGAGCTTGATTTTTATAGATCCGCTCCACTAAAAAGTCAATTGTGGTAGCAAATATCTCCTGGAAGTTCTGCGAATGCATCATGAGAAACTGAAAAACGGATTGAAAAATTGGGATAAGTGGGTTAAAGTAATCAAAGGATTTCTATAAAATACTTACAATGCCACTAAAATGCTCTAAAACTTCCTTTTCCTCCTTGCTGCGTGAAATCAGCCCAGATGCTCGCTGTTGGTTTGGATTAACATTGATTGTGTATATGTCTAATGCTTCCATCGCAAAGTGCACCAAGTCTATGTATGTGCACAATATCTCAGGACTGAACAGTTTCTCCTGCATTTGCATGCTTGATTCGGAGACATGAATCTATAACAATAAAGACAAATGTTAATTGAATATAAACTAAATATATTTCAGTAGTCAGTAGTCATACCTTTGAATTGAAAAACCCCCAAGTAATTGTTTTTACGCCTCCAACGAGAGTTTTCACCAAACTACGAAATTCAGCTACATTTACCGAACATATCAATTGTGAACCTGTTGTTGTTTTAGACTGATCGCCTCCCAGCTGATCCTAAATAGGAATACGAATATAACATATGATAAACAAATATTATCATAAAGCTTAAGAGCTCAAGAATCACTTACATCTTTTATCTCTGTTAGAGGCAGAACAGGCAAATTAAAGGAACTACTAGGGTTCGCTGTGCCACCGGCTGCAGGTTGGCCCTTGCTGATTATATAAAAAGAAAACAATTTACATTGATATCATAATTATACATCAAATATATATACACATACCACTTTTGAATAATCAGAGGTAGCTGTATTTGAGCGATGGTTTCAAATTTCTTTACAAACACTTTTAACAGTGTTCCCAGGATATTTCTAGAGCGCTGCGGCTCCAGTTCACTGTGGTGTCGCAAGCAGTCGACTAGATTCAAAAGAAGTTTGCATGACATTGTTTGTATACCAATAGCAAGTGTCTCGTCATGCACATTTCGCGCAAACAGATGTACTGCTTTTATGAGAACATCTAAGCTTAAGCTCTGACGCACATGGTGTGCCAGATCAGCTAATGTAGAATACGCCAATGGGCGAATGGAGTCTAATGTGACGCCTTTGCCAATGAGTAAATCTTCATCAAACAGCTTTTCAATTGATGGAATAAATTCTAAAAGGAAAGGTAAATGTTACACTGAGGTCATTTTTGAATGCAAATTAAACTTACTTTGTCTTAAATCTGTTGCAAATATATGACGTGCAGCAATCAGGAGTTCCTTTCTTAAGTGTGCTGCTTCTTTGGGACAATTTTCCATTAAGTTAAGCATGCCATTTGATACAGACAATGAGTTGGCTATTACAATATCCTAAAAGAAATGTTTAATAGGTATATAATATTCTAATTTCTATAATAGATTAAACTTACCTGATATATGCGAACAATATAAGCCAAAAATGAGAGGGTTTTCACTTGAGCGCCCATGAAGTCCACAAAAACTTCCTTTTGTGTTGAATTTCTAGGAAGAGAAGAATAGTATGACTTATATATACATATATATTTATTTTACTTTAATTTACCTTTGCAGTACTGTTGGCTGCAAATTTATGGTTGTAAGTATTAAGGGAATGAACTCGGCCACCTCTTGGTGCACCGCATTTTTATATATTTGGTACATCAATACCACGATAATGGGCAACTCCTGAAGAACTTTTAAGGATAATATGCCACGAGGTAGTAGATTATACTGAAATATAAAAAAAATTATACTAATTGCTTATTCTTTGATAGGTAATATAAATATATATTTACAATCATTTGCTGTGAATTGTGCTCCAGTGACTTCTCCACGTGTATTGTCTTAACTGAATATGTGTCTGGCAGAAGCAACTCCAAATCCAAGTCTTTTAAATCACTTATCCAAATGTCATTTGATGTTTCAAAGATTGATGTTAGATTATTTGGCAGATTTGTATAGATCTCCTTGACGAATCCTAAAAATAGTTGAATCTGAAAGGGAAAGAAAAATTGAGATTTCTCTATTGAACAGGTAAAAGACTGGCACATACCTCAGGATTAAAGGACGGACGGAAATGTTTGTGCAGCTCAATTATTATACGCAGACTTATGAGCACGTTTTCTTCATTGTCTGTTTTTAATAGTTTCAGCATCATTGTTATAATCGACTTCACATGCTGCCGCAGGTTCTCTGTTATGGGCAATCGATGTATCATCTCCAGTATGAGTTTGCGAATCTGCAAGGGAAGGAAACATTATAATATTAAGTAAAACATATTATTATATTGAAAATTATGATGAAATAATCTCTTCTTCCTTTTCGCAACAGGTTTACGAGGAGGACGAAGACCATGGCATGGGCGTTAAATCAATACGCCCATTAAACATCTGTTAACTTTTACACAAACATCTTGCATTTATTGCCTCTCTGGCACTGTTGGCTTAAGGAGTCTTGCCATTTATATTAAAATTCAATACAAATATTTTTACACAGAAATGTATACACCCATACACGCACACACATACACATGCATGCATGTGCAAATGTGCTGATATTCTAAGCTGAAGAAAAAAACTTACGTGCTGAATTGTGTTTTCTTGTATAAACTGAGGTTCGCCCTCTTGCAATATACGCATAAATATTTTAAGTGCATTTTCCAAAAATGAGGGATAAGACGGCGATTGCATTATCATTTCAAAATGCTCACTCAACTCCTGGGTGGCCTTTAGTTTGATGTCTTCGCTTGCCGACGGATCATTTAATATGTTTAGATAATTCCGGAAGGTATTAACCGGAATGCTTTCGACGTGTGCCATTTTAAGTGACCATTAATATTAATCTGCAGCGAACGAAATGCGATTTTACCGGTGTAAACAAGCGAAATGTGTAAATCTGAGGCACAGGGTGGGACATGCAAGTGCAAGATAGCGCCGCAAAAAGTTTCTCAACTCAAAATGGATGTTATCTGTTAACATGACTACAGGGTGTTCCTATTATGAAAAGCCAATCATCGGCTGTTGAATAGTTGTGAGATTACTGAGACATTTAATTTAATTAATCTAAATCAAATATTTTTCACTATTGTAGACATACATATATTTTTACATAACTGTATTCAAAACAATAATAACAAAATTCAGCATTCTAATGATAGGCGACCGTTCTGATTCATGCAGTGAGCAATTAGTTACAAAATAAATATAAATCAAATAACTTATGCAAATAAATTATAGCATTATCTCAATTACTTTTTTAGGTAGTATATTAAATTATTATTGCATTTTAGTTTTACAAAATAATATGAAATCGAAGTTTATTAGATTTAACAGTGATATTTTATATTAAGTGTTCTATTCCATTGTTTCAATCGCGTTTCTTGTTTGTTTGTAGTTTCAGCCTAAATTTCTTCGAATTAATAGTACACTCTTGCAAAACCGATAATTAGTAGCAAATAAAATTCTTTTGTGAACTAATAAATTATACATCGAGAATAAATACCTTGTAAGTTGCATACCAATGGACTTATAATGATGCCTAGAGTATAATTAGAGGACTCTGATGCCTATAAACATTATCTTACATGATAAACGCGTGTGCTTTAGTAATTATAATTAAAAATTGAGACCTATTGGAACTTACATACTTATGTATTTACATACATATATATCTTTAAGCACATACATACAAACATATACAGATACGCAAAGTATCTACAAAACTATAAATACAAATAAAACAAATATGAATATAAATAAATTTATTTTTATTTGATGAAAATGACGAAGTGGAACTCAGTTTGTAATTAAATTTAAAGTGCCATTGAAATAAGTAAGAGAGTGAATGTTACCGACTCGTAAATACCGTACCCATAGTTTGGAGCAGAGAGCTAGATGTCAACAGTCTGTTTATATTTAGTGGTCAACAACAATAAAGAAATCAGGGAAAATAAATAGTCATCAACAAAAAATATTCTTCAATCATATATATATTGCACGGTATCAGGCGCACCTTATTTCACCTTCACTTACAAATAATTAAAGCCTGTTTTCGCGTTCAGTGAGTGTTTGGGTGTCTCACTGCACAACATTCATGTTATGCTCTGCTTTGAAGTTACCTGTTATTGCTCAGTTTTAGCTGCGTTTATTCAGTTTTCGTCAGTGCACCTGTGCTGAGGTATACGCTCAATGAAACTCGGCAATTACCGGCAAAAAAACAATAAATTATAAATTTGTATGTATTCAAGAACTTATACTGCTTTAAAAAAATAAAAAGTTAAATTAAAATATATAATAATTTTGAATAAAAGCGGGCAATCAAAGAAAATTGTCCTCTTAAATAAATTATAATAATAATACGAAATTAAGTTGTTATTTAGATACTTTGAGCTGGTGCTATATGGTGTATATTAACGGGAATTATTCTGCGGTTTGTTGATATTAACCAGTGCAAAGTTTGATTTACCTCATGACAGTGGATTCGATGTCGATTCGGTTTACTAGGAAATATAAATAGATTTGTTATTGGATATCGTCGGATGGTATAAATGACATTAGCTGTTAGTAAATGAGAAGGTAGTAAATATATATATTTTTTATTTATAAATTCATTTTGATTGTTTCTCACCTTCTTTCTAGCTAATTCCAATTTTTCTTTCACTCTCAGGTAAACAACAGTTATAAAAATGAGAGAATCTGCTCATGATATCAGCATGGATACCTGGAAACAGTGGATACTTGATGCAATATCAAAAATTCGTTCCCAAAAGCAAAGACCGAGCGTTCAGCGAATATGCCAGGCTATTGGCACACATCACAAATTCCATGAAGATATTGTGGCTGAAAAGCTTGAGAAAGCCGTTGAGTCTGGTTCCGTTATCAAAGTATATAATAAAGGATTACATTCATATAAAGCGCCGATGGCGAAAAGGCGTATAAAAGTTGATAAGACAACAAATCTCTACAAGGTGGTAGCTAAAGCAGTAAATGATTTGGGCGAATGCGAAGGATCGACGATTAAGAATATCGAGAACTATATTCAAAAATTTAACTGCATAGATCTGTCTCCAAATGTTGACTTCAAAGCTGTTATTAAATTGTCAATAAAGAAAGCCGTTGACACTGGTTTCCTAATACAGGAGGGAAAGTTATATAAGAAGGGCAAATCGCTAACGACGCCCCGCAAATCTGTACCGGAAACTGAGATACTTATCAAAGGAGAAGAAACATGTACACATTGCTCCGGAAATTCACAAAAAAATCTTAATGGCATTCCAGAACCGCTCAGTTCATGTAAACAATGTGGAATATCATTGCACACGACCTGTGCGAACATTGCAGGCAAATGCAAGTCACAATCTTATGTGCTGCTCTATATGCTTGTTACGAAGGGATCTTTATGGAACTGCCAGAAGTGTGCCGATTGCGTTGTCTGCAAAATGCGTAATCGTGGGCCGTGTCTTTTACAGTGTTTTGCCTGTAAAAACCATTTTCATCTAACGTGCCTCGACACCATACCAGACAAGAAGCCCAAGCATCCCTATCGGTAAGTTGAAAGATTTATTTTAATATATAAATTCAATTAATTTCACGGTCTCCATAATAATAAATGAATTATTCTAATTTCAGGTGCAAATCGTGCCTAAACGTTGATCACCCAAAATCATTAAAAAGAGATGCAACAAACATAAAACTGGAGCAAGAAAATGAGAGGTAAGTTAAAATTTAAATGTATTTCTAGATTCTTTGCTATATTCATAATTATATAACTTTTTTCAGAACTCTCTCGTATTCGAATGCCTCCCAAAAACCACATTCCAACTGCAAACGGCAGATGATTAAGCGAGAAGAGCGCATAGAGAATCCATCAACGTCCCAAGAAAGTGTTAATAATGTTGCCAACCACAGGCAAAGGAAGAAAAACTGCATTGTGGCTAATAATTTTGAGGCGCAGATGAAACAAAAGAAGATATATCGCGAACCGATTATCAATCAAATCAATAGGAAGCGTACATATTCGGATTTATCATCGTCGACTTCTTCCAGTGATAGCGACGATGATGACGATGATGATGATGACAAGAATGCAGCGTGCGATGATCAAGATGACAGCACGTCGTCCGACTCATGTACTTCCTCCAGTTCTGAGTCAGATTCAAGCGATAGCTCGAGTGATAGCTCTGAATGCGATGACGACAATGATGAGGAAGACTATGATACGGATAAAAGTACTTTTAAAGAGAATATATTTGAAAACGACAAGAATATTGAGTTTCGATCATCGCCAAATGACGCGACAAGCTTAATGGAGGCTTCTTCGGAAAATTGGGGATTTGCTGCCGTCGCAAAAAATCCAGTTGATGACAAATATACAAAAAACTTTAAAAGCATGAGCTATTCAAACCAATCGGCTGCTAATCAAGCAACCGACGCGAACAAACCTAACAAATACGTAACAGATAAATCTGATAATGCAGTGAATGGTTCTCTGACAATCAAGCGAAGCAACGGCAATGTAGAAAAGAAAAGAACAATTATCTTAAAATCGATGCCACTGGATTCTACAAATTCGTACATGAAAAATGATGATGATATTCCATATCTTACCAAAGAAACTGTACTAAAATGTCGAATGATTGATGACCAAGAACCATTTCCTGAATCCAGGAAAAAGCCAGTCGAATCGAGTTTAAGCAACAATACGGATTTAAATTGTATGGGAAACCCGGCGGATGAAACTGTGGAGTCCATAGGGCCGACCAAACTGTTTGGTAAGTCAGATTATTGAGATACTCTCTAAGATATATTATAGATATTAAGGGTGTTTAATACGTTTTCTAGTTTCTTCTACTGATTAACTAAATATATTCGTAAATGTTTTAATGCTAGGGTTAAAATATGATTGATTAAAAAATATGTTTCTTGAGATCCTCAAAAAGTCAATTATAATTACTGTTTTATAATATAGAAAGCGCTGAACTAAAGATACGCTTACTGGCTAACATTAAAAAACAAGAATATATACTTTATGGGCTCAGCAATATCTCATTCAATTCATTCAGTACCACAATTCAAGTATTTTCAGCTAGGATCTGTCATTAAATTAAGTTGGCTAAGCGCCAAATGCAAAAAGTACCTATTCAAAAAGGTTGATAAACAAAATATGTACACAATTAAATAATACATTTTTTACTTATAGAAAATCAACATCTACCACCTGGCGTTAATCAATTTGATGTTAACATATATCAAGAAGTGTTGCAAAAAGCTGTCATTAAAGTTTCTGCAAACCATTCCGAAACGCCTGTTGAGAAAAGTCATTCTTTGATTCACTGTGGACAAAGTCCCAAATCTATTGAAATTGGAAAATGGAATATTGAAACATGGTACTCAAGTCCATTTCCGCAGGAGTACGCTAGGTAAATTCACAATAACTGTTTCAAAAATATAATTATTTGCTTTTCATTCAAGTCTGAAACCCCCAGGTTGGCAAAACTGTGCGTATAATGATTTTCGAGGAATAGTTTGAAAGTAGTAGTTAAAAATCAATCAGTTTTCCCAAAGTTTGAAAATTAAATGAATATTTTAGATATTTAAAACACATTAAGCATGAAAAGCAAACTAAATAATTTATAATTATAATATTAATAATCCTTTTTCTTTAATTTTAGGTTGGCAAAACTATACTTGTGTGAATTCTGCCTAAAGTATACGAAAAGTCGATCAGTTTTGGATAGACACCAGAATAAGTGTATTTGGAAGCAACCGCCTGGAACTGAAATCTTCCGTCAGGGCGATATATCTGTTTTTGAAGTGGATGGAAATGTAAACAAAATTTATTGTCAAAATTTATGCCTGCTGGCAAAGTTCTTTCTGGATCACAAAACTCTTTACTATGATGTGGAACCCTTTCTGTTTTACATCTTGACTAAAAACGATCAGGTTGGCTGTCATCTTGTTGGATATTTTTCGAAGGAGAAACACTGTTCGCAAAAGTACAATGTATCCTGTATTCTGACATTGCCCCAATATCAAAGACAAGGATATGGACGATTTTTGATTGACTTTAGCTATTTGCTTAGCCGGGAAGAAGGACAACTGGGAACTCCAGAGAAACCACTCTCTGATCTTGGACGTCTGTCATACTTTTCATACTGGAAATCGGTTGTACTCGAGTACTTGTATAAGTACCGAAATAACCAGACAATAACGTTTAAAGATATAGCCATTAAAACTGGCTTAGCTATTTCGGATATTGCTTTGGCGTTTGAGTTGCTGAACTTCATTAAATTAAGAAAAAATGATGGTGACATAAGGTTCCAAATCAACGTGAAAATAGATTGGAAAAAGGTTTTGCTACATCATAAAAAGAGAGCCCAGAGCAAAACACGAATATTTATTGAAGCCGATTGCTTGAGATGGAGTCCGTTAATGTCGATTTCCAAATCACCGAATTTTAATATAAAACCAATATCAAATCGTGAATACTTGAGCCATCAATATATTGAAAATTCAGATAACGATGATTTGTATAAAAACAAAACTGAGGAATCTGTAAAACCTCTAGCTAATTCATCGTCCGAATTGTATAAGGAAAAAGATTTAATTAAAACTTTTAAGCCGACCAGTGAAAATACAGATAAGCTAACTTACATTAAAAAGGACTTATATTCAGAGTCTACACCGTTACCACAAACTGATGGTAAAAGATGTAAACGTGCCTTTGAAGATATAACAGAAAACTCGGATTCTTCGGATAGTAAATATTCTAAAAAGTCATCAGAGTCTTCAGACAACAATATGGTAACCAAGCGAGCGTTGCGTCTTGCTAAGCGAAAGGACAGTGTTCCTCATACGAACAAGAGAAAGCATTTTCAGCGAGATAATAATATTGATCATGTGGAACATAACATTCCAAACCAAACCGATCAACAGAATGCTAAGGAAACTGCGGATAAAAGTTCCAGCTTGCAACGAGCTGCCGCCCAAGATGTCAATGTTACTAAACCAGTTAATATTGTGCCCAAGCTGCGCGGAAAGAAATCAAATGGAAAACGCGACGAGGAAAGTAAAGCCAGCGGTCAAAACTGTAATAAAATTCCGTTGAACGAAACCGAAAACGTCGAAGTAAAGAAAGTAATTCCCGATAAACAGGAAATTGAACCAGAGCCTCAGACAGTTGAAAAAGAAAAGAGTTCAACTGATTACTGCGCGGAGCAAGTCTATGATGCCGTTGCAAAGAAGACTAAGAAAGCATTGTTTGCCGAAACGACGCCATTCGAAATAAAACCCACTGAGAATCCAACTCCAGAATGTAAAGTTGAGCCAAAGCCAGCCGAAGCTGAAATGGTAATTGAAAGCGTATTAAATAGTGAGTCGAAAATCCAAATCCCAGCTAAAGAGAACATCGAACCACAGAAAGAAGCTAGCTTAGTGACTCCAGTCGAAACGGTAATTGAAGAAAAAGTGGTCAGTAATTCGAATACTGTAACTGAAAATGCTAAAGTTGTACCAATAGTTGAGAGTACTGAAACTAATGTACCTATTGTAAATGAAGAAAAATTGGAGCAAATGAAAGATCCAATAACTAAGAGCACGGAGGAAAAAGTTATAAAAACTGATGCCGCACCAGTTCCAACGGAAAAAGTGCCTGCCGCGGTACCCGCACCTGTTGCTGCTCCTTCAAAGCCCATTGAAGCAGTTCCCACAAAAAATGTCGATACTAAAGTTGAGAGTAAACCCTGTGTTATACCTGAACAAGTTGAATCAAAAATGCCAGAAGTATCTCATATTATTAAGGCTTCGCCCAATTGCAATCGACAATTACATACTGAAGTGGAGAAAATAAATACAAATAACGAAAAACTAATCCCATTGAAAACAGAAGTGTCGCTTATACAGGAGGCTGATGCCAAACAGAAAATAAATAAAAAGGCGGCTATGGAAGCTGCTATTGCAAGGACTGAGAACACCAATACGTTGTGTAAGAAACCAGAAGTTCCGAATAATACTAAGATGAATGTTCCGGATAAGGACGCAGCAAATAAATCGGCCCAATTACTTCAAGTTAAAGAAGAAGAAAAGCCTAATGTACGCGTTCCGTCATCCTCATTGCCTATGCGAGACAAAATTCAACTGAAAAACAACGAGCATCCCCAGTTACAAAACTCTTTAACTTCTCAATTCCCAATCAATCAAATGCCCAACTACCATCATACTTCGCAGTACTGGCAGTGGGACTATTACAGCTATAATCTGTGTAATTTGGATCCCGCCACCCAGAAGGGTCAAAAGCAATTCCATAAAGACCTGGCGACAACCATGGCTTATACACATAACTTCACACAAAACCTGTACCAGTCGGCGAATCTGGCGATGCATGCCCATCACCAGATGCACCACCCCAAGGATAAACAGAAGGTTGATCGGAAAATAAGCGGAAAGAAGGAGGAATTGTCGAAACAAGTTGCCAACATCAGCACAGTCAACACCGCAAGGGACGACAGCCATGCTCTTAATTGTAATGATTACAATGTCAATCAAGCCAACATCTATGATCAGAAGTGCTCCAACCAACAAAAGCAATTCAAAGCTACCGATCATAGTCAACAAATCAAGTCCATAGACAATGCTCAAAATCCTATAGGTAGACATGCAAATTCAAACCAAGGTGAATCGGCAATTCTACTATCAAATCCATTGAGCCGTGAGCCTTCCGCCGCGCCCACAAAGCAAAAATCAGAGCACAGTGGTAACATTGCACTAGGCGCTACACGAGAGGATAAAATTAAAGTAACTCAACCGATTCTGCAATCAGTTAATCACTCCAATTTGCAAGTCGGCGGCCAATCTGATGTCAATACCAATATGCCGTACAGCTCAGAATCAAACTCGAACAATGCACCCATTCAGCATTACGATTGTGGCATTAATGTGCAGATAAATATGGATTCGCCAGCAAGTATTGGAAGTGCCGTCAATCATGGAGCTGAAAACAGCAATGGACTCATGCACAGACAGTTCTCGGACTGCTCAATGCAAAATCAGTCGGCCACGACGCCTATGCACATGTCCATCCAAAACTCACATATCCAACAGCAGAACAATATAAATATGAATTTAACACCGGAAAGCTCGCCGAATTTAAATATCATCGGCAATGCACAACACCAGCATCAAAATAGGAAACTGGCTGTACAGGTGACTATAAATTATTATTATTTATTTAAATTTAGTGCTAATAATCTGTTTTTCAGACGGATATTGTTGCGAGTTCCCCGAGTGCATCACATCGAGAACCAACACCCAAGCAAATACGGAATAGTAATTCGTCAAATAATTCTCAGCAACGGGATGCTAAAGTTCCTACAGCAGGAACTACACAAAATACTCACCATCAACACTCTCAGAGTACTGTTTCAAATATATCGAAGGCACAGCAAGATGGCATTGGAAGCTTGCAGTTCTCGCAATCAGGCGGACAGCATGGCCATCAGCAGAACATGCAGCCCTTGGATTACATACCTATTCCGCAAATTACTCAAAACTTTTCAACGAATCCGTCAAATTATGATATAGTTGGAATGCCAGCTGTAATTCAGCAGCGGATGTCCCTGAATAGCTCAGTTCATTCTCTTTCTAACTCTCATCAACGCATTGAACAACCCTCGTCGGCTTGTGCTGTAAATAACTTTTATTTACAAAATAATATGCCATCCAATGAAATTGTATCTAACGCATCTCGTATACCAGTGTCAACGACATTAGGGCCTCCATCTTCTATAGCTAATAATGATCAATCCATATCATCAAACAGTGGGGGAACTACACCAGCTGTAGTAGGACATTTATGTAGTCTTTCGAAACTCCAACAGCTTACTAATTGCCTTGAATCTCAGCCATGTAATACGTCCCCGGGAGCCCAAACGAATTTAGCACCATCGCCGCACCACCCAATTCCACCCAACTCTATGACACCTCCACCACACTTAATAATGCAAAATAGAAATGTTTCCACGCCTCCAAATATGCTACAAACACAAGTAACTCCGCTTCAATATCATAAATATTATACTAGTAACATGAACATTACGCCGAGCACATCAACGCAGAACACTAACAGAAATACTAGAAACACACCGTCTGCCCCCATTCAGCATACCTCCTCGGCCATCAGCGGCAGCTCAAACAACCGCACAGCTAACGTGCACATCAGCCCCAATCTGATGTCGCATTATGGCGCCATCAACGGGTATAGGATGTCGCCGCAGCAGAGTCCTCCGGCAACGGCGTACAGTTCGGGTGGCGAATATCCCAACTCTCAGATTCCAATGCAAATGGGAGTGATGAACATGCAATCTCAGTATCAGGACGCGTGCGTGTTACAGAGAGCTACGCAGCCCAATCCGATGTATCCAACGTACTCGCCATACTTGCCGTTGAACAGCTCAATACGCAGATAATAAAACACCGTCATCTTACACAAAGTATTATAAAAAATAATATTTGCCTGTATTACTTGTGTTGTGAATAAATATAATTTCTGCGAATTCAAATATAAAACTAATCTATACCTATTTATTTACGACTTTGCAACTCATCAGCTTAAGATATTAATGTCTATAAAGATTTATTTAATCATTGAAGATTTTTTAAGATATACCTGTACATAGTGGGCTTTCTATTGAAAGTCGTCGTTTCGGAATTTATAGTGCGATCAAGATATACAATATAATAAACCCACAACGACCTGTAAATAAGTATATATCACCATGGATAATGATTTGGCATCACAACATTTTACGACTGACTCGACCTCATCGGTTCAGTCGGATGCACCGCCGAACACAATATCGAAGAAGGAGAATAAGCTTATAGCTAATAGACTCTCTGATCACGACGATTCGCCAAAATGCTCCAACATAATCACAACTACAAGCAGCTCTTCATCCACTACTATCTCGATGGGCGCCTTCAACTCAGATACACAATTCCCAAGGGCATCGGGCCACGAGCCACCGCACATTGGCTACGAGCTGAGCGTGGCCAAGTCGGTGTTGCAGCAATACAGCACCTTAAGTGGGGACAACTTGTAAGTGAGCAAAAGCATTAGGCCCTTCATGTTCGTAAAGCTTATCTCTCTGAATTTCGCAGATTTGATCATTTAAGCGACATAGTTAAGCGAGTCATTGATGAGCGACCTCCGAATGTTATTGACTTCTTTGAAGAGTTCAGTCGAAATGTACGCGAGCAAAAATTTCATGTGCCCGAGCGCTTTCCCCCAAGCGCCGTCTTTGCCGACTGCCGCATGTTTCGTCCAGCCAAGCGCATACTGCATACCATAAAGGCAAGTCTCCTGATAGGACTCTTTCAAGGTACCTAATTTAGTCCTTTAGCTGCCAGCCAATGCCGAGGGCTCTGACTTTGCCGGTGATGAAGACCTCACCGAAGAGGCATATGCCTACGTCGATGGGGACCTGCAGATCGACCTAGATGATAACATGCGCCTGTTCGTTTCTTTTAACGAACGCGTCGAACAGCTTCAGTTCTTCTGGAACCAGTGCGGCTTTACCATCAGCAAGGACGACATCTTCCAGTTGGCTGGCTCCATAAACCGACTGCAGACCCATCCGTCAATAATGCAGTGTCGCTTTTGGGGCTGTATTAATGGCTTGAAGGCGTCCTACTACATTGTGGAAGCTTCTCTTACTCGCGAGGAAGTCAGTTCCCGCCTGACAATGATGGAGGAGGAAATGCGCGAGAAGTCGCTGCCGTTTAAGATGCGAAAGAATCAGGAGCCAAATCCTCTGCCAACACACATCGGTCCTGAGCTAACTCCAGGAGTTTATGGATGGGAGAACTATGCTCCTGAGGATTTGGAAAGGATGACCCCAAAGGCACAGCCAGTTCCCCTAGCAGAGGAAATTGAGTTCTTCGACATACCACCAGAGTACGTGGGCCTGGGATGCAATCGATACTCGTACTTTGTCGTGAACAACCTGTATGATGACTGGATTGAATTGCCCATAGTCACGCCGCGTCAGATTATCGTTTCTCGCCAAATCAAGAAGTTTTTCACTGGTGACCTAGAGTCCGACATTGTGTCGTATCCGTGCTTTCCAGGAAAGGAGAAGCATTATTTGCGTGCCATAATTGGCCGCATTACGGCCAGCACTCACATCGCGCCGCAGGGCTATTATAGGCGCATGACTAAGAAGGAGAAAGATCTGTTTGATGGCATCAGCCAGGACGAAGAAGAGGAGGAGGAGGAAGAAGAAAACTTCAACGAAGGCGAAGAAGGTGGAGTTTCAGGTAAAGTATACACATAATTGGACTTAGTTCCAAATCAAGGTTCGAAAAGGACCAGACACTACGCATAATTAACACTGCATCTTTTCAGATAATGATGTAATGCTCCTGAAAAATGAACGATTTGAAATAGAGCCGTTGGCAACGCTGGCGACGCCTGTTGCCTGGGTTCATTGCAGACCCAATATCCTACAACAGGGCCGTGTAGTTTGGTTCGATGAGGAAAAAGCTCGCAAGGAGCGAGAAAAGGCGCTGGCGCTGTACTTGAAGATGCGGCTGTTGGAGGAAATGGGTGAGGAAGTCGAAGAGGAGGACAATGAGGGCGAAGAGGAGGGAGAAGAAGAGGAAATGCTAGAGGGATTCCCTCAACCAGAGATAGGCCCCGATATTCTAACATCATGTGCCAGCGATATGAGCCCGGAGTGCACAATCCCATGGCTGGTGCGTTTCACCAGCCGATATACAAATCTAAAGGAACGAGTCCTGGTCATGCAATCCAACTTATGGCCTGGCGCGTTCACTTTTATTTTCGAAAACACATGCGAATCCATATACCTGGGATGGGGACACAAGTTTTGCAGGCGCAACATACCATTCCAGCACTTGCCAGTCATTCGAGAAGAGTTTCCTCACACTAACGAAGATTTCATTGAGACTACGGATCCCTCGGTTGAGGACGAAATCGCCTACAACGAGTGGCTGCTGAGCAAGCAGAAGGCAAGGGAAGTTCAAATCGGGGAGAGCATGCAGGAGTACGATGGCGAGGATATGGATGACTACGACAACGATGACAATGATGCTTAAGATAGTACAAACAACATGGGTCACTTGTAGCACTTAGTATGCCAATGTTCATAAAAATTAATGCAAATGGGTCGTCAATAAATAGTTATCGGCTGAAAGCAGTCCGAGTTAGCAGTGAATCACATGGATGCATGTGGGTTCCAGCGGGTCTCAACTGATAAGGAACCGCCAGAGGCTTCTATCGCCTCCTTCTTCCCACAACGCTCCAGTTGATAATACTTCATGCCTTATCAGTAGAACTGCCTGAATCCCTTAGACTTCATAAGCAGTTGGCATTTTATTCGTTAGTAATACAGCATATAAATTCCAGTTTATAAATAGCTACTTAACCAAACTTGCAATTTTATTCGATTTGTATATATTGACTTTTTTGATTAACAATTAAATTCACGCATTAAGCTTAAGCTGTCTGGTACTTCTTAATTAGCATGGCCCAGACGTCCGGGTAGCGAGCCTGCAGAAACGAAGTCAACTTTTGTGCGCTTTGCGCCTGCTGAGGCGAGCAGTTGCGACATTTTCTTGTTATAACTTCTGGTAGAGCAGCTGGAAAGGAATAGAAAGTACGTATATAAAATGAACTTTTCAAGCAGGAGAGCTGTAGGTGGGAGTGTTCTTCAAGGACTATATCTAACTGGACTGTATCTATATGTAATTTTGAGAGAGATTGTGGGTGTATCGGGCAATCAGAAAGCGAAATATCTGTGAACAGATTACAATTCAAATCAAATCTCATCTACCATCTACCATCATCTGCCATCTACCACAAAAATTGGTATAAAATTTATATATATATAGTTATAGGAATATACCTTTAAGTTGTTTTCCTAACTGGTCGCACGGGCTTTTCTCAAGAATACACATGATCTGACGACTGACCACAGCTTGATTGTTTAGCAGCCTATTGATGTTCTTTTCGTCAGCGTCGACTTTAGCGGGAATTAGCATCATAAATAAGAACATTAAAACTAAAACAGATTTCTCTGATATTTTTCTAAGAAACATAACTCCTTTTGTTATTAATGGGATAGTGCTACTGCTAGTGTATTGGATGCTGATGTTTTGTGTCTGCTTTTTTGTGTATTTGATAGATTTCAGCGCATGCGTTTCAAAGGAAATTAATTTGCAGGGTTGTAGTCAAAGTGACTAAATTAAGTTGATATATCTAACTGGATGGGCCTTGGAGAAATTTTTAAAAATATTTCGAATATTTTTAAAGTTGTCCAAACAGCATTTGAACCTCTTCAAGTAACAGCTTTAAAAAATTATAAAAAAAAACCAAGCTTAACATCCTGCCCTAGGCAAATTGGAGCAGAAGATATTATAAAGTCTTCTTCAAGAACATGGTAAAACTAATATCTTTCAATATAGAAAATCATCCATATTTATAGGTTTTTTCAAAATAAAACTTTTTTCAAAAAGGTTTGCCAAAAACTTTTCATTTTGAAAAAATACCTTTACAAAAAATAAAACTTTTATTGAATTTGTAGATAATACATATTGATAAATACAGTTTAGATTATGCAGAGTTAGAAATCAAAATTACTTTTGATTAAGTTTCGTGAAATATACTTCAATTGGCAGCTGCGGCAGGTCGGTTGTGTGGGCGAAGTCCGTTTTGGTGGCATTGGCAGCAGCTGGCATCTTTTTGAATCTGGGCACGATTCGCTTGATTTTCCTAACATTCGTATTCGATATGGTCATTATAGCCGATTCGGAGGCGAGCGCCGTAGCCTCGCTTATAGCCTGCGCCGTGCTCAGAGGAACGCTGCTCGCGGTCGTCGAAGTTGTTTTTGCTCTTCGAATTTTGGGCACGTCGCTGGTTACATTTAGGGCTTTCACTTCCGGCGTGGGCTTCAAGACCTTCTCATTTAGGCTATTTGTGGGCGTGGCATTATATGAGTTGCCATTAAACTTGCGGCGTCTTAGGTTGACGAAGTGGCTTTTGCTTCGCCTGCTTTTGAGCTGCGTCGCCTCCGTCGTGCTCGTCGCATTGGCAGCTGCGAAATTCTTGGCGAAAGTTGGCAGAGTTTTGCTTTTATGGATCTGAGTTACATTTATCTTTGCCGCGGCCAGTTTTTTACTATATTTACTTTCGTGGCCTTCACTCTTTTTCAACAAACTCGAAGATCGCTTCTTGAAGTTTTCCAATTTCACTTCGTTGAGATTATTTAGAGTCGGAGTTTTGGCAGTCGACGGAATTTTGCGGCAATTTTCGCATGCACTGCTATAGTTTTTATCCAATTTCAAGATTTTTCTGGGCGATAAATTTAGTGTAGAGTTCCAGTTTTTATAATTTGATGTTGTATTCGGTATAGGCAAAGCCTCTGTGGGATTCAAGGTGGACAACTGAGTGGATTCCGTATAAAAATCTGTTTTATTTCTGGGCGAAAAAGTTGTTTGTGGTGCTTCAGCCGTAGTTGTTGTTGTCATTTTTGTTGTTGTTGTTGTAATCAAAGCAGTTGTAGATGCTATGGGCTCGATACTGAAAAAATCCAGATCAAAGAGGGTATTCAGAGTTTCGTTGCTTGAAGTCGGCTTCTCCTCGTCCTGCTTTTGTGGCTCAAGCTGACTGCGAGTCTCTTGCTTTGCTTTGGCTGTGGAGTTATGCTCGGGGACGTATGGGAGTATGACATCGTCGAGGGTAAAGTAAGTGTGGGTCACATACGGCTGATATGGCTGATAGGGCTGATCTATTTTCGACATGCTGTTGGCCAGGGTATCCTCCACGGCCTTCGAGGGCTGTGCCACATTTATGATCTTGCTTTCGTCGGCCGCTGCGATAATATTTTGTTTATTTTTCTTGCAAATTGTTAGATTTTTGTAGTCCGGCTGGATTTTATAGTCTGGTTGTATTTTGTATTTCGGTTGTACTTTGTATTCCGGTTGCATTTTGTATTCCGGTTGCATTTTGTACTCCGGTTGCTTTTTGAAGTCAGCATAATTTATAGATTGATGATAGTTCTGATCGCTGCTGACTGTGGTCTTTGTCACAGTCGTTGAAGAGACTTTCGCGGCAGTCAAATATGAGCGCAGAAATTGCGGCGACAATGAACCCTCGTAAGTATTTTTGAAAGGGTTTCTAAAAGGATTTTACAAAAATATTTTAAATTAATTTGCTGTATTTATTTTATTATTATTTATATATTTTTAATATTTGTTTAATTTCATTTGATATTTTATTTTATTTATTATTTAATTTTATTATATTTATTATTCTCAACAAATACCTCAATTGACTGCCATGAGTGGGCACAGTTTCACGCGGAGTGTTCCTATATCCATGCGCATAAAGAATATTTCCCATGCGTTGCTTTCTAGGCGACAAAGTTGGATGTCTGTTCGCATACCAATACAGCTTTCTATATGTATTTAGATAGTTTTTTCCCAATTGACTGTAGACGTAATAGGGCTGCCCATCCATAGTCCATAGCTGAAAATAGTTAGCAAATATATATATATATATATATATTTCAAAAATATATTTAATATTTGTAGACATACCCCAGTATTACGTCGCATGTTGTCGGTGTAAACTTTCGTTATGAGCAAAATAGTTATAGTTCCTGAAAAAAAGTTTACATAAAATTAAAATTGATTTAATATAAACATGAAATAAAGCTTAAATCTCTCTATAAAAATGCACTTAGACATAATTACTCGCAGACACATGCACAATCGCATACATATAAGCATGCACTTTCCTTCACTTTCACATTTACACACACACATGCATAGAAATATTTGCAGAGACTCTCACGCACACAGATACAAGTGCACAGATGCAGTTACACATGAAGCGTTTTGCTTTCTTTAATCAACTCCATATAAAATCTTTTTAAAATATACATAAATACGTTAATGGAACAACTAAAAATATTGTTTAATATTTTTTAAATTTGTATATCGTGAATAGAGCTATAATACATCAGCTTTCATATCATATTTTCATTTATTATCTATTATCTATATCTTATTATCTTTGCCAATCGCATTGATCCAGCTACATCCATAGACAACACATACGACACATAAATTTTAAAGATTCGTCTTTCAATACACATTTAAAAACAGATATTTAATAATAGTATATTAAATTTACCGAGACAAATCTGAACAAATTTGAGTATCTGAAGACGCTTGGCAAACATGTTGAAAGTTTCAACCGCAGCGCCAGCTATTCCCAGTTAGAGATAAGAGACTAACGGACACCTGACTAGACGCATGTGCAGCTTGCATGGATACCCTGTAAACTTTCGGTTTCAAATTCAAGGGCATATGCGAAATATCAGTGAAGTGGGCAACATGTTGCATTGACAGTCGCTTGAAGAGTTGAGTTTGTTTTTAAATATTTACTGTAGTATTTTGCTAAGAATGGCAATCTGTAAAGCTATTCAAAATCTCCGTTTTTAATGAATATTTTTATGTATGTAAAAGGCTTTCTCGGGTATAAGTGTTCCCGCAGGGTAACAATGGGCTTAGCACTCTCAAACGCAGCTCGTTGTGGCGAGATCATATGTTGCAGATGCCTTGGAGCATAGCATTACATGCATGGCTAAGCCCCCAATAGATATTTTTACCACAAACTTCTCCTTTTTTTAGCAAGCTGCAAGAAGTTGCCCGGCGTTGTGCGGCTTAAAAAAAAATATTTTTATTGCAATTTAAAAATTTTTATATTTTTTATAGATTTACTTACAGTAATAAAATATATATTAATATTTAATATTAATAATATATATTCTCTTATATAAAAGCAGACGAGGCAACACCATTCGTTCGGCTCTGTGGTTGCAACTAAAAGAATTCCAGAAATTTACGTCTTACAAATAAGTTTCAAGTTTCAGGTAGAGCGAGAAGCAGAGCGAAAGTTGAGTTAGAAGTCAACCGCAGGTAGAGCCAGAAGCAGAGAACAAATTGAGTCAGAACTCAACCGCAGGTAGAGCCCAAGCAATCAGAGCCAATGGCAGAGCACAAGTTGAGTTAGAACTCAACCGCAGGTAGAGCGAGAAGCAGAGCGCAAGTTGAGTTTGCACTCAACCACAGGTAGAGCGAGAAGCAGAGCGAAAGTTGAGTTAGAACTCAACCGCAGGTAGAGCCAGAAGCAGAGAACAAATTGAGTTAGAACTCAACCGTAGGTAGAGCCCAAGGAGAGCCCAGGCAGAGCAAGAATTGAGCTATAACGCAACCGCTGGCAGAGCCACAGCAGAGCCCAATCAGAGCCAATGGCAGAGCGCAAGTTGAGTTAGAACTCAACCGCAGGTAGAGCCCCGGCAGAGCCCAATCAGAGCCAATGGCAGAGCACAATTTGAGTCAGAACTCAACCGCAGGTAGAGCCCAAGCAGAGCAAGAGTTGAGCTATAACTCAGCCGCTGGCAGAGCCAAAGCAGAGCCCAATCAGAGCCAATGGCAGAGCAAAAGTTGAGCCAGATCAGTTTTCTGAGGCACAACTGGTGAGGCAGAACTCAGCAACACAGCAGAGACCAAGCAGAGGCAGAAGCAGAGCCACAACCAGAGCCAGAGTAAATGAGGATAAAAACTGATAATGCGCCAGTCGAACTATGGAAATTAGTTAATGTTTCATTCTTTCAGTAAAAACACATTCCATAATTTGTTTTGTATGCTGAATTACTAATTCATCAATTAATAGTTTGAGGAGCTCGGGCTCTTTGCACTGATAGTTTGGCCAGTTGACGCCTGCGTAGTAAATTTCTTTAATTACGACTTTTTCCAGATTATCAACATAATTTTCCGTTCTGAGCTGGTCTGTTCTGGGCAGGCTCAAGTGTCGGTCAAGCAAAGGGCCCAGAGTCTTAGAGAGTTTCAGCGAGCAGCCCATTTGCGTAGCATCGTCCTGGGGAACTTCCCAATATTCTCTTATCGTTTCAAACGTCAAGTCCGTGATGAGGCGATCATAAAAAGTTAGGTACTCTATTTTTAGGCATTAAACAAAATAATGAATAATTAATAATAATAATAAATCTTTTACTTACCTGCAGACAAAACAAAATCAAACAGATTCTCGCTCAATAATTTGATGGCGCCCAAAATGCAGCTGAGATGCGTCTTTAGAATTTCGCAAACGCAGACGTGGTCTAAGCTTTTGGTCTTAAAGATGATTTTCTGAAGAAGAATAATGTAAGAATAGGTAAATGGCATGTTGTTGAAGCAATAAAAATATCATATAATATATATATATTTATATAATATGCCCAGCCTGACAAACACGAAGAAGAGCTGAAGAAAGGTAGTAAAGGTATTAATGTGTGTGTGCTGGATTCTTCTCTATTCAAAATTAAAAAAAAAAAAAGTTTAACTGCTCAAATGAGCAGAAACTACTCAAATTTAACACTCACTGAGCGAGTGCAAAAAAAACAGACTCAGAAAAAGACTCAACTTCAAGAAGAGCTGAAGAAAGGTAGTAAAGGTATTAATGTGTGTGTGCTGGCTTCTTCTCTATTCAAAATTAAAAAAAAAAAAAGTTTAACTGCTCAAATGAGCAGAAACTACTCAAATTTAACACTCACTGAGCGAGTGCAAAAAAAAAACAGACTCAGAAAAAGACTCAAGGGCTGAGATTTGCCTCTGAGTGGGTCGGTCGGCGACCTATATAAGGGCAAGCCTTCTGCCGGCAGCTTCAGTTGGTTTTCTGACCCCCACCTGGTCAGCTGTGCAGTGAAGTGAAAACAAGTGATCCTCCTCTTCTTCCACTGGATGATGGTGATTATTTTAATAAATCGTTTGGAAACTTAGAAAAGTCATAAGACTTAGAAATATTTTAGGACTTAGAAATGTTTAAACACTTAGAAATATTTTAGGACTTAGAAATGTTTAAAGACTTAGAAATGGTTAAAGACTTAGAAATGTTATAAGACTTAGAAATATTTGAGGACTTAGAAATGTGATAACACTTAGAAATATTTGAGGACTTAGAAATGTTATAAGACTTAGAAATATTTTAGGACTTAGAAATATTTAAAGACTTAGAAATGGTTAAAGACTTAGAAATGTTATAAGACTTAGAAATATTTGAGGACTTAGAAATGTTATAACACTTAGAAATATTTGAGGACTTAGAAATGTTATAAGACTTAGAAATATTATAAGACTTAGAAATATTTTAGGACTTAGAAATATTATAAAACTTAGAAATATTTTAGGACTTAGAAATGTTTAAACACTTAGAAATATTTTAGGACTTAGAAATGTTTAAAGACTTAGAAATGGTTAAAGACTTAGAAATGTTATAAGACTTAGAAATATTTGAGGACTTAGAAATGTTATAACACTTAGAAATATTTGAGGACTTAGAAATGTTATAAGACTTAGAAATATTTGAGGACTTAGAAATGTTATAAGACTTAGAAATATTTTAGGACTTAGAAATATTTTAGGACTTAGAAAAGTTTAAACACTTAGAAATATTTGAGGACTTGGAAATGTGTAAAGACTTGGAAATATTTGAGGACTTAGAAATGTTTAAACACTTAGAAATATTTTAGGACTTAGAAATGTTATGACTTAGAATACTTCGCATATCATCGCGTTTCATCACAATTCATCGCAAAAGACATAGGATATAGTATTACTATTCTACCTACATCAATTAGTATTGCCATCATTCGGGCTGCAAACAGACTTTTCAGAGGCCAATCCTCGCCCATCAGTTGCACGTTGGATGGCGTCTGTGATGGGCCCGTGGCAGAGTCTTCTTTAAATAATTCTACCGAAAACTTCTTATAATACACAAAGTCTTCCATCACAAATTTCTGATTGCCGCAAATTGCATTCCAAATTTCATTAAATTCCTTCAAATGGGATTTACTTTGAGGTAAGTCGAGAACTTCATTATGATTAGCAGCAAAGTTTTCTGCTTTTGATTGCGACTCAGCCTGAATCATAGGCAAATTATTGATTGCCTCATATCTCTTGAGTTGGCCAACGACATCATGCTTTACATCTCGGCTGCAGAGCTCAATTAGCTTTGCTCCAGCGCTACGCACATCATTGATTAAATGGCCCAATCCTTTGATTTTATTGGGTAAGATCAATAAATTACATTGGGAGTCGAAATAGCACATATTCGATCTGGTTATTAAATTGTTTAATCTTCCACTATAATATTCTTGGTAGAACGGTCTGAACACAGGCATATTTTGAGTGTGACAAAGTTCTTGCTTTGTTGGCGTACTTCTTGGACTTGGCTGATTCGAAAGTCTGCATAATGCTTTTGTAGGGAGTACATCTGGCTTTTGATCATTGAACTGCAATAATCTAGGAAATTCAAATAATGTTTTAAAATTATTGTAAATTTGTAAATATATTTAAACTAGAAAGAGGGTAACAGCCATGAAGGCTAGGGTATTTGCTAGTTAGGCTTTGTTATTTTACCTCTTTATATACTGTCGTTCCTTTCGCATTTGGTACAGAAGTCTTTCCTGTTGCTTGTTCACCTTCACATATTGTTTTAGATATCCTTTCGACTTGAGCCGCTCCTTTTTCAGTTCAAACAATGAAAACAAATATGTTGTGCGATCTATAAGCAATTTCTCCCGCACTTTCAAAAGTTGCATTAAGTTTTCGAAGTACGATTTACGAACATTGACCGTTTTCTTGTCCTTTAAAATATGTATATATGGAATATCAAGAAAAGTCAGATCATTTGCTTAACAGACTTACCCTTCTTATAGTTTTCGTAATTCTCAAACATTTTTTATTCGATATTCTTTGATTAAATGTCTTCGTTTCAGAAGTCGAGGTTCCAACTAGAGATTTACATATATAAAACTAATTTTTTATATCCTCAAGCTACTCACGTTTCAAATTTGTTGCATAACTTTTTGCTTTCAGAGAAATATTAGAATGGCATGGGCGAATTCCCTTCAACAGGTTTCTGGACTTCACTCTTCTTCTGCGACCACTGGGATGCTTTGAGTTGATCATCACCAGTTTGATTTTATTTTGAACAGCCGCTATAAAGTTATACGGATACTTTGAAACCATTTGCCGGCGCTGCAAGGCGAGCCGCATGTTACCAGTTTTGCCTTTGCAGCTTCTTTGAAATGGCATGATTATTGAGAATTCGAGAAGTCAAAGACATTTAGTCTCATTAGTAATTGAATAATTGGAATCCAATTAGCTCCAATTAAAACTAAATTTATAGATTAAATATTAAAAACATGTGACTTAAATATTTAAATAATTACCTTTTTGGTGCTACGAACTCCTATAATTGAATATGTATTGTTTTAAATATTTATTTATATTTTTTTATTTGGATTTTTCTTCCCCATGCTTAGATCTCTGCAAACGCTTCACATTTTTGTCTGATGTATGTATATTTATGTATGTGGATTATGTATATGAACTACTTAAAAAGGACAACGATCAGATATGTTTGAAAACTAAATGTTTAATATACATTAATCACAAATATTGTATATTTCATGGCAATCTTTATTCGTATTGAATCAGAACAAGAACTAATAGAAATTGCTTTAGCTGTCAGCTTGAAGATGGTTGGAAAACTCCCACAGTAAATTCGAAAATTCATTAAAGACAAATAATTTGATTCAAAAGTAAAATATATTAAATTTAATAATTTAATTTAATATAATTTAAAAATTCCACTTAACAATCTCTTGGTACAACTCAAGAAATCTAAGTGTAATCTAATTTTCGCAGTGCATGACTCACGATTTCTACGCCCGATCGGTCAGTGTTTATATATATTACTTATCTATTCTCTCGTCCAGCATAAACAGCCAACAGCTGACTCAGTCTCCGCCATGTGCGTCGGCTCTTGCGGCAACTAAGTTCAATTTACATCATCTCAAAAAATTCCATTGAAATTGATATGAAAACTATTTTTATTAAAAATCTACCCTAGTTCACTGAACTCTATATATATATAGAGCAAACCTGTAAGGAGTTGCCAGCGACAAGAAATCGTTGCAATTTTCCAAGAAAAATAATTCGAAATATTATATTATTCTAAAATTGTTTTTTTTTTTATTTCATTTATTTAATTTACAGTCAGTAATGAAAATGAATACAAAAATATTTGATTTTCATAAGATTCACATATATCAGGAAAATTATAACACATAGGGTCCAAGATATGAATTATAATTGCTTGACTCGCGCCGAAGCAATTGAGTTAATCAAATCATAGTTAGCAGGAACCATTAACTTAACTGTAAAAAAGAGAATAAATTTTAAGTTAGAGAGTGTGAGTATAAGAATTAAAATATTTATATAGTAGATATATATAAATATATATCTATAGTACATATATTTCAATATATTTCTACAATGAATATTTAATATACCATATATAGATATATATATTTATAGATAAATATATATATCTCATATATTCTAATACAATTTTCCACCCACTTATGAAATTTTCTTGTCCCTTTGCAGGATACTCACTCTCTATTTAAATGTGCACCCGTATCCGTGGACAAGCAGCCAGCACCACCGCCGAATCCGTAACCCTTGGGACCGTACTTGCGTCCGTGGCAATTTTTGCAGAACAGTGTCTTTTCGTGCTCGGTGCAGTTTGTCGAGTCCAAGGCCTTGTTGCACATACCTATTTGGGAATACGGGAATGGGTATAGCTCGACGATATTGGAAGGAATCTGGTTCGCATTGTACTTACTGCACTTGAAGCAAGTCTTATGGAATTTGTAGCCACCAGCAACGCGCTCTTCAGCGGCGTAGACCGATTTGCCACAGGCGGGGCACTTGGGTGTCTCTACCGGAACGAATGGCATTGTGTTATAGCTGCAGAAGATTATGAAATTGAATATTGAAATTTAAAAAAATAAAATTTAAAATCACTTAGGTATTCAAGCTTTCGTTTTTAACAGCCTTAACATACCGACTATGGTAGACTTGTAAAGAAGTTCCTGTATGTCAAAGACGCTGCCGACTAAACTGGAAAGATTCTGTAGTCTGGTAGTCTATATTTGTGGATGCACACGGCACAACAAAAAATACATTTTGCGTTAGACATACGGCAATAAAGCGATAAATATAATTTTGTTTGCCCCCCTTCCCGGTCTGGTACGTAACCAGTATGAAAATAAATGTATTACAAATATCCCACTTTACAGCAAAAAAAACTTTAATTAATTAATTTAACTTAATTAATGATTAATTATCAATTACTAATTATAGATCGAATGCCAATAGAGTTTTTTTTAATTACATATTGTATATAGTATTTCTTACAAGCTATGCAAATGCATGTATAAGAAGCAGGCGCGTTGCAGTTGACAACAAGTATCCGACTATGGCATACTCTGCCTAAAGCAATTGCACTCATTGTCATGGATGACTAAGACTAGTTAGTTCGGGTAGCGTAAGGTAAGACTTTAGACTACCTGCAATATTTTATAAATAGATTTTATATGTCTATACACACACATGCGTGTGCGTGTGCGTGTGCGTGTGCGTGTGTGCACTTTATGTTTAAAGTTTCTAACTTGAAGTGCGTGGGCCATAGGCAAACGTAGACGAGACGCAGACGCATCCAGCCAGAGGGCGCATTGCACAAAACCAATATAACTATATATATATCTACTATATACATATATGTATGTATGTATATCGCGTAGCTATGAGAGGCGTGTATAAAAATATACCACATATTCAATCATAAGTACATATGTCTGTCCGTGTATACACATTCCCCCAAAGAGAATACGTTTGTGTATGGAAACGTGTATGCTTTATAAATATAAATAAATCTTGCATACAAACATTCGTAAATTCACAGAATGTATCTGTGTATGCAGGGTACATACATATTTCCCTGATGTACATATCCATAGAATTGAATTGAAATTCAATTTTTTTTATTTTCATTTTTCTTTCCCACTTCCCAAGGGTATACAAATTATTTTTTTAAATCAATTTTGTAATGCAATGAAATAGAAACCCAAAAATATATTTTTGGGACTCAAACAGCACGAGAAGTCGATAAGGCCAACTATGGTATACCTTGGATTTTCGCAAAATTTACATGATATTTTGAAATACTTTTTAACTGGTGGGTAGTCTAAAATATATAGATATATTCTTAGCCACGAGCCTCCTCAGATCCTTCTAGCCTCATCCATTTTCTCTCTCTCTCTCTCTGCCTAGTTTAATGTTTTATATACTGGAAAATTAAAAAAGTTCTTGAAACATGTATGTAATTTTTAAAAATCATTCCTTACGATTTTTTTGGATGCTCTTTGACTATAAGTTTAAAGCTACAAATTAAGACTGATATAGATATATATATGCACAATGTTTATGTATCAAAATATTCATAATTTTGAATATACTTCAGAGGCACTTAAATAGTAAGTTTGAAAATTGTGTATATATAAATTATGGGACACACAAGGATTTCCATGATCTTAAACAAATTTTCATAGCTTTTCATATACGTTTTCTTTTTACTTATTCTTGGAATTCTTACAAGTCCATTCTACCTGGTGCGCTCCATTACTTGCATCATATTAAAATGTAGCATGTTAAAAATAATTTGATGAGTATAAAAGATAAATTTGCCAAAACCCCATCCCACATTTCCTTAAAATAGCCAAATGTAGAGTGCTCTACTAAGGAGGTGTACGACTAGCAAATACCGTAAGCAACGTTGTCATCTTGCGTATATGTATGTTGCATGTTTCCAGAATTTATATTTAGCTTTCCTCAATTTTGGGTTGGAGAAATTAAATATGTAAAGTTTGAACAGAAAAACTTTAGACACAAATCTTTTAATGTTTCCCAAATTCCATAAGATGTTAAGCCGCTACAACTTGTATTCCCTGAAGATAATATCCTTACTAATTTTTATAAAACATTTCTTAGCCCATAGGAATATTCCATATATCTCTCAGATCATGTACAATAACTATACCATTATTACGTTTCAGCAGTAAAGTAATAGACTTTATTTACATATTATATATTTTCTAAGTTTATTTTGTGGGTATACATTTTATCTGTGTGGAATGACAATCTTATTTGGTATTTACTGCTACATTTTAAGAGATTTTTCTAACCTAATAAATAAATAAGTCAAAAGTGAAATAAGTATAACTAGATTACTTTGTTTATTGCGAAGTCCATTCATTGAGTGAATACGTGCTTCCCATGTATGGTTGTTGACGAATTGATTCATTGTTTGATTGATGGTTTGCAACTGAGTTCCAGGGTTGTCTGGGAAAGGCATTTGAGTTAATGTACGATCCGGAAGTGCCGGAACTGTAACCAGGCGTTGCATGGAAATTGGAATGATAGGGAGCGAAATTAAAATGGCCATAGGGTGCATAGTTATTTATATGATAGTTGGCTGCTGTGGGTGTGCTCTTATTGTCATAGTAATTATAATATTGAGGAGTGAACGAATGTTGAACATTTTTACTTGAGAAATATGAGTTTTCTGGCAAATTAGCGTTGGAAGTCATAGTTTGTGGTTGTGATGCATTCGTTGGAATATTAAGAGCACTATTGTATGATTCCACGATCGGTAACTGTCCTTCATGCTTGTACGGTTGCTGCGGCTGTTGTTGTTGCACCTGTTGTTGTTGTTGTTGTTGCTGCTGCTGCTGCTGCTGTTGTTGTTGTTGTTGTTGTTGTTGCTGCTGCACCTGTTGTTGCTGCTGCTGCTGTTGCTGTTGTTGTTTCTGATAGTTCAAATCCTCAGGCATTTGATGCAGACTCGCTGGGATACTGTTTAAACTTTCAACTTGATTATTACTTTGCAATAAATGAGTTTTAGTTTGTTGTATATCTTCAAGAATGCCAGGTCTTGCGAATGCTGGATCAGCAGGTGGTTCAGTTGGTAGACCTTCCTTGTTACTGGCTTCATTTGCCTTTAGCACAGATGAGTTATCCGTCGATTTATCTGAAATATATAATATATTACTTAGCTATCAATTATTTTGATATTCGAGTATTTATCTTACCTTGTTCTGGTGATTTAGGTTTCGGATTATCCGTATCGCAGTCCGACGTAATATCAATTACGTCCTCTTTGCTATTTTTCTCTTCATCTGGTCTCTTCGCTGTTGTTCTAATTGCTATAATTTTACCGCTGTCTAATTGCATATATATCCCCTTAGCCGACTTTAATACCATAACTCTTTGTCCGGCTTTGAGTATTATATTCGATTTTTCTGATGAATTTGTGGGTATGACAACATCTGAAAAGAGGTGTATTATTGTATTGATGTTTGTTTTGTCTGTCAAGCCTTTACTTACCAAGAGGTAACGTCATTTCTTGAGCTGTCATTCCTTGTCTTTGCCAAACTTCAGCAGGAATCCAGCGCGTTGACCTTCCGCCAGTAGTAGTAGTAGGTTTTTTGGTCTGCAGTGGCTTAATCTATAAAACAGAAAATAGATTCAAGTTTAACTAACTGATTCGAATGCAGCAGTAAAACTTAGACATACCGAAGCCACAGGTCGCGTTACCACTGTGCCGTCAGCATTAAGAACTTTGTATTGCATTTTTCCAGTTGCATAAGTAAATTTCTGATTATTTACAGAGGCTTTCTTTTCAAGTTCATAACTTCTGTGCGCCTGCCGTTTTTCCGCTTGTGACAGCTTTCTATCCTTCTGATCTACTAGTAGACTTTCATGCAGGAAAGGATCTTTAGTTATATAGTTTGAATGTAGCTCAATGATTTTATTGATGATTGGATCCATGTGAGTTGCTTTTGGAACAGATTGGTCCTCTTTTGTTTTTTCTGGCATGTCAACCTTATCGATTCCATTATCTTGTGTAGCTTCTGAAGGCTCTGCAGGCTTCTGAGCTTCACTTTCGACTGTATCGCCATCACAGCTGTCATCGTGACATAAGTTAGTTATATCTTTCATAGACAAGTGCGCCTCTGGATTGCATTCATCAACAATTCTGTCAGACATTCCTTGTTTCTTAATCTGTCTGTCGTATATTTTCTTTTCTAGACATTTATCCATTACAATTCTGTACACGTAACAGGGCTTTGTCTGGCCGTATCTGAAAATACAAAAAAATTAATAATTAATATAGGATAGGAAATTCAGCGGCAATGCACTTACCTATAAATTCTATATACTGCTTGAGTGTCATGGCAAGGATTCCAACTGGCATCAAATATTATAACTCTATTAGCTCCAGTTAAGTTAATGCCCAAGGAACCCGCTCTTGTAGATATTAGGAAAAGTTTTATGTTACAATTCGCATTGAATTCATTGACAAGTCTTTCTCTTTCTTGCGATGAAGTCGAACCATCCAAACCTTGAAATATTAAAATAGCAATAATATATTTAGACTTCTTTAGCTTAGTTTCATTTTAATACTTACGAAAATATGAACTGTTTCTCATCCAAAAGTTTGTACTGCATGGTACGTAACTTGATTTTAGGAACCCTTCAATCAGATTCAATGTCAACAGACTTTGACTGAACAGCAATATGCGATCACCCTTGTATATGCTCTCCTTCATAATGCAAAAAAATATCTCCATTTTGGGTGAACTCGATATTTGGCCAGATATGTAGTTTTTCATAATGTCCACAGCCCAGGAGCATGAAAATTCATCATTTCTTTTAGTCTTCAGCGTCTTCTTGTTAGCATCGTTTACAACGTTGCCAAAGATCGGTTTACCTGAATTGTTCATTTCGTTAGATTTCAAATCCTCAGCACTTTGCTGTTGATTGATTGCAGCCGTAGGTATATTTCTTTCGACTGTTTTGATTTCATTTGTATCAAGGTCCACGATTTCGGAGGAGCCAGTTATAGTTTCATATTCCTTAGCCATGCTCGAATCAGTTTGCTTTATAACTTCCACATAGCTCGGCTTAGAAGGTATAGTTGCATCCAACCAATAATTGCCTTTTGCTTCGGCGCTGTAAGTACCATAATTCAAGTGATCCTCTTTTTCCGCACCATATTGTCCACAACTAAAATTATAAATTAGAATATTTTATAAGTGATATATATGGAATTTATAATATAAGTAAATTACCTTTTGCTCGAATAGTTTTTATTGATTTCCGTGCTTGGAGGCACATAGGTTCCATTCTTAATTTGTGGAGTTAGATTGATGGAGTTAGTTGGTTCTGCTTTTTCGGGGACACAAACGTTTGCATCAATGACTGTACTCGTGGTGCCTTTAGAAGATTCTTCGTCGATTTCTAAATCTAAATCAGTCTCACATTTCTTTAGATAGTTGTATAAAACATCGGGATGATTCCAGATCTTGCAACAGACTGCAAAAGCTTTCAATGGATTTGGAAATGCCTTTTTTCTAACCACATCGGTCATGAAGGTATCGTAAAGCTTCCGTTGAAACGGTGTCATTCGCACGAGGATAACATATTCCAGTTTTTGCGGCAAAGTGCATTGGAGTACAGTGTGTGAACGTCGCTGGACAAATCCCAGCAGCAGAGAATGCAGAACGTGAGCTCTGTATCTCATGAGCTTGATATCGTCCGGTGTCGAGTCCACACACTGACCATTCTGTATAGGTCTCTCGAACATGTTGCAAAACTCAGTTCGGGTGCCCAAATAGTTGGGGCGCACAAAGTCCACCATGCACCAGTATTCCAACAAATTGTTCTGCAAGGGATAGCCGGTGAGCACAATGCGTCGACGCGTGCGTATTTGCTTTAAGGCAAGTGATATACCAGCGTGCGAGTTCTTAATCCGATGCCCTTCGTCACAGATGACCAGATCGGGTCCTGGTTTTACCAATGCTTCGAATGCCATATTCATATGATCTTTACTCGAGTCGTGTATATCATTTATCTGAGAGTTTTTGCCCTTTTTCTTACGCGTACTAACTAGTTTCAGTGCCAGCAACCGGAATAGTTCATATCCAATCAATAGCACGCCTCCCCTGTGCACCCAATTCAATATGACCTTGGCCCGAGCCGTCAGATTCTTTTGTTGATCGTTCAAAACGAAGATATCAAAGTTTCGGGGACGAATGTTCATGTCATTAGACTGACGAGGGATCCACATATTGAACTCGCTTAGCCAATTTTGTAGTGTATTAATTGGCATTACGCATAAAACCGTCTTGGCGGACGTGTGCCTTAAAAATATATCACAGAAGGAAACTACTTGTAGAGTTTTACCAAGTCCCATGGAATGCGCAAGGATACATCCAAATCCGCTTGACTTCTTGTATCTACGTATAGACTCAATTATATTGTCATATAAAAACCGTACGCCGCCAATTTGATGAGGTTTGATTACTTTCGCTATCTGAGGGGCCAAGTACAATGTCTCCTCCCCTTCAGGATGTGCAATATTTACAACAACACGACCATATTCATCAGGAATATTATATAGATCTTTGACATGCATCCCGCTGTTGGTGGCATCGTCACTTTCATTATAATCCTCCTCCTCCTCCGATAGCAATATACAATCGTCATCTGAGCTGTCGTCAATTGTGACAACTTCATTCGAAGGCTCAGGCTCGGTGCTGGTGTCTTTGTCCAGAACATCCTCAATACTGCAACTTAAACTACTATTTGTATCATCATCACATGTGACTGATGCCAAGTCATCCTCGGGCAGAATACTATCATTATTAACAAAGAAGTTTGGTTCAGAGCTCTCGCATTTCACTTCATTCGATTCATCCAAATTGAGAATGCGAAAAAAGTTTTTGTGTACGACTTGTTTCCTTATCTCGCGCATTGATTTCTGCTGATCGGCAACGCGGGCCAGACGTTCCGACTCTTCTCTTTGAGCCGCCAGCGTTGTTGTATCTAAATTATTTTCATTCATCACATCTCTGATATTTCTTCTGAGATTATTCTTCTTCTCCTCGGCTGCGGTCAGCATGCCTTTCTTATTGGCTGTGCTCTCATCCTTTGTTACCGAATTCTTACGCTTCTGCCCATGGGCATGAGGATGAGGATGAGGCTGTGCCAGAAGCTGCGGCTGTCCCGGTGGCTGAAGCTGTGCCAGGGGCTGGGGCTGTCCTGGGGGCTGAGCCTGTGCCAAGGGCTGGGGCTGTCCTGGGGCATGGGCATGAGTGTGAAGCTGGGCCAGTGCCTGGACCGGTGCATGGACGTGGCCTAAGGCATGGGCCTGTCCCGGTACATGGACTTGTCCCGGAGCATGGGCTTGTCCCGGAGCATGGGCTTGTCCCGGTGCAAGGGCTTGTCCCGGCGCATGGGCCTGTTCCGGTGCATGGACCTGATCCGGCGCATGAGCATGTGCATGGACATGGGCATGGGCGAGGGCATTGACATGGCCATGACCATGACCGTGAACATGGGCTTGGGGTGGCGAGGCAATTGGATTTTCAGGCAAATCTTTTGTTGTTGATCCAGTCATACAATCCGTGTTAATGTTAGTATTGAATACTGTTTGCATTATCTTACATTCACTAATTCTTTCGCTTGCATCCAAGGTGGTAGTGGGTTGATTATGAGTAACATCTGAATTGTTCACCAACATCATTGGTGATTCATAGTTCATTACATTTCCACTCAATTCTGATGCCTTCATTAATCTTTCATGTGCTAAATAAGCTGGATTCGGTACCAGTGACTGGTGATTATCTTCCTCCATATTTATTTTGATTTCTTTGATCTGTATAAAGAAAGTAACGTAAATAAGTTTAAATAGGGGAATTATATTTTAATTTTTACACTAAATATTAGTTAAATATAATACATAAATAATCAGAATAGTTCTCTTATAGAGAGAGCACTTTGTAGATATCTCAGATTCTTCCAAATCGAACTAATATCAATTTGCCATACACATAATTACGAGCAACTGAAACTATTAATCCAACCCTCTAATCTCTGTAATTTCTAAAATCGTAATTTATTATCCGCTTATTATCTGATTTCTAATGAAATTGTTATCTATATATAGATAAGAAATCCAGGTTTTTTCATCAATATTTACATTTATTAGCCCCTTGCTCTGAACTGTCTGATACCGCTGTTGCTTTGCTTCAAGCCAAGACAGATTTAGACAAAGTTTTCCAATCTAATTAACCTGGGATCTATGAGTGGAACGTACTCAATTAAATGTTCTGAAGAATTCTTATATTAGTCATATTATAGAGCTGACTAAAATGTATTAATTCATTAGCCTTAAGAAATTGTCTACGTAGAGCAACCTTATCTAACAGTATCTTCTCTTATCTTCTTAGGTTCTGTTATTCTGGCTAACTCATGACTCAATGCTAAACCGCCAGGATCGGAATAAATATTAAATTATTAGAAAAAATCATCAAAAGAAAGGCATTTTCACAACATTTTATTTTATTTTTTATTTAATATTAAATTTTAAAACATAAGTAAAATATGTTAAATAAAATCAACCAATTAACTGTTATCACATTAATTATATATTATATTTTCATATAAATAATTTCATTTGAATTTTAATAATTTGATAATCTTTTTCATATGAGATGATTTCAAGTCCATATTTGCATAAACTGACTGAAGTAATTAAAAATTATAATAATAAACATTTCAGGTATATAAATATTTATTTTATATATTTTTTAAACTGATGTAATCATTTCAAATCCTGAATCGTAGAATTATTATGTTATCGTTGTAAAATACTTCGCCAACAACCTCGAGAATTGAAATTCCCAAAAGAGTGATTATAGAACAGAAGTCTAATCTGACTGAGGCTCTCAAATCAAATAGTTCAACACAATCCAAAATTTTATGATTTTTTTTTTTTTTTTGCTTTTGCCTGACTTCTCGAAATGTTCTTAATTGCCATTTGTAATTTAAAATATATTTTTAAAAAACCATTGGATTTCGATTTGGAGCTCAATGGCAATTGATAGGTTTTTCAAATTTAAGTGGGCGGCAGTGGGCGTGGTTATAATTTGACCACAATCTGACGCGGATACACAAAAAAAAAGATATATTAAGTCTGTTTGCTTAAATTTTCTCTTTACTTTCAATACGTATTTTGTTGTTTGTTTTGTCTGCAAAGGATGTGTGTGTGCATGTATTCGTAAGTACATGTACATATGTGATTACTTACACTTATTTCGTTTATTTATAGAATAGTCCCGTAGGCTGACTTTAGATATACATCAACATGTTTCTGGCATTTTTCACAAACATTTATGCTCATAATTGATTAATTATTCGCATTCATATTTATAAGCAATAAACACACCTATATATTCTTTTTGATATCAATATATATACAAAATATATTTATAGCCGGCAATACAAATTAAAATCCAACTTTCAGTCTACACCTGCATAGTGTGTAGATATAAAACACATAATTTTTGATGTAATTTCCTCGTTCGTTGTATGGTTGCCGTGCACATACATATAATGCAAAGTGTTCTGCGATGAATCACTGTCAAATTACAATTATTTCATAGCTATTTGTTATTCTTGTAAGTAATTCTGTTTTTTCACTTTAGAAATATGTATATCCACAGTATTTTAATAATTACATATACATATGTACATACAAACAATGAGTTGAAAAATATCGAATTATCGCTTATCAGTATTTTGTTAGAGAAGAGATTTTCTATTCTCACTTTGTGTGTTCAAGTTGAGTTTTTAAATTCGATAGTATTTCCATCTGGCGTGCTTCAGTGCGTTTGCATGTTGGGAAACCAGCAAAACTATCGATATAAGCATTTCTTACTACTTTGATGCAGCTTGAAGAACTCGTACTGACTTGAAATAAATTGAATTCGATTATTGTATTATAGAATGGTAGTGCGAAATATGTTGCGATTTATAACTTTTGACATTTATTTAAATCTGCCTTTAGCTTACCAGAGCGTATATATTTGTTAAAAGTTTAATTACGAAAATTAGGATATATTATATATACTAGTATTTAAATAAAAAATGAACAGATATTAATCTACGATTTTGACTCGATGTTAATACTGTATGTATAATATGACTTTCACTATTTAAGAAAATATTCGATTCCGTTGAGAGATTATCGCTAGTGTTGAAGATCTGTAGCAAATCCGCATTGAAAACAAAAGCTGCCCATCGTCATGAGATCAATAATATATTATTGAGATAAACCAGTGATGACAAGGCAGAGAATTCATCATATTTATAGCTGGAAAACACAAGAATTAATAAATTCATGCATGATCATTACTTCATGCTGTTCTGTTCCAAGCCTGTTGATGAATTTTCCGGCATGACAATGACTCTTGTGGCCCTCCGTAAAGGTACACATAATTCAGCAAATAACATACAAAAGTATACCCATCTCTTTATACATAACATGCTTCGCAAGCAACACTTGATAGAACATACATATCTGTAACTCTGAACATACAACAGCTAACTGCATTTACATATCAGAAAATAAGCATTTTCCATTTCCACTTATTTCTACTGCACTTCATAAAAACAAACCAAACTCTCGCAGCGGCTCACCATTAGCAATTAGCAAAATTGAATCAAAAATTAACTTATTACTAATTCTTTCATTATTTTCCGCCTAGTTCAGTAAAATAACACAATCTGCACACCACAGCAACACATACACCAATTGATAAGAAAAATTCTTCTATTACACCACAATTATATCCATGTGTTTTATTCCATAAAGAACATGTTTAAAGGTAGGGGGCCCGTGTAGTCATGTACACCATTACAACTTGTCACGTCGCGATGATTTACTTGACTTCCTTCACTTGCAGACCTGGTGGCAGCGACTGCTTAATCTTGTCTGCCTTCTCTTTGTCTTGTACGACCAGTGTGTAGAGGAAACGGGAGCAGCGAATCTTGAACTTGGTATTCGTGGGGTTCTTCTTTATTTTGACAGCACGAGCATCGGTGCGGCGTGCTTTGTTCAAAAAATCTTTGACCTCCTTGATTTCGCGCGGCATCTAAGGAAAAAGGGTCTGTTGTTATTTATATAATCGCAATTTATGCTTACTTTTACTTACATTGAACTTTTTATTGAAAAATTCAAAATTTAAACATGTATTTAACAAGCCAGTAGTAAAAAGGAAAGGGATATTCTCTGGTCACTTCCGGTTGTCAAACGTAGAGCCACACAGGGTTGCTGTGGACTTCAATAAATTTGTTAAGTCAAGATAACATCTCAGCATGCAACGTTACGAATGTTAAAATTATTCATTTCAAGTAAATTATATATATTATAAACTAGAAAAATTATTCAATATATTACTTACATGTACTGGAAGTTTTTAAAATTAATTTTTTTTTTTTTTGTTACTCAATATACATTGATAAATTGATTTATATGATTTATATTTGTAAATTTATTCTATCTCATTGTCGCGTTTTTAATAATCGGATATTTATCGATCAATTTTATTTAAACTGAAGTTTATATTGTATTAATCAATATACAAATAATATACATATTATATATTAATTAATATATATATATATATATATATATTATGTATCTATATCAATATCTATGGAATATTTTCGTATATTATAATTCTTCAGTAATCGAAAAACGTGCAAAAAGTTGGCAATTAAATATCTCAAATTCATATATTTTACAGAAAGAACTCTTCTTTTATCACTACAGAATTAAACAAAATATATTATGAATGCCAACGCATTAAAATATCTAGCCCTTAGCCAAACGCTGTGATCCTGTACTGCTCTATAGATATATGTACATATATGTATATTAAAATTAGTTTTTCACGTTCGATTGCAACGCTCTTGATTTTGGATTAGAGCACACGTGAAAATAATACATTTTCTTCAATAATTTCCATTAAATATATATTTTTTCAACATAAAGAAAACACACATTTTAAATTATCATTTTCATTTTCTTTATTTATACTGAAAATACAAATTATGTAGAAAATTCTCATACAAATTGGCGATCTTGACCGGATACAATATAATCACTGATTCATGCACGGATTTCAATTCAAATGCATTGCACAGAGTTATTTATCCTTGCAGTCTATTGGCGATCAGTAGCACGAAGCTTCTCCTCAACAGCTTCACGAGATGCTTCTGACAAATCAGTAGCTTGTATATACTTCTGGACTCCCACCAAAGATTTCTTTAATGCATCGAAGGAGCTAGAGTACAACATCTTCTTCTTAACCTAAAGTACGAAACGTTTTTAGTAGTCAGTTCTTATGTCAGACAATAAAATATGTATGTACCTTAGCAGTATCGGGACACCATGACATAAGGAACAATTTTTGTTTCTTTGAGCTCTCTGACGTGCCTTGGCATTGGTGCATGTATTCAAAATCAAAGAGGCCATATCTGAAAAAAACAAGGAAGTGAATAATAGAGTTAAGATTATATAGGGAAGTGTCGATATTACTTAGTGAATAATTTTATCAATAAATTTTGCAAGTTACCGCCATAATGCTTAAGATTTCCTCATTCTAATTGCATAGGACGAACCTTGCTATAGTTTTATAGATCATGAAATTTGTATTTTAAAATCATGTATATTTTTTTTTTAGGTGTAATATGAAAATATTATTTATAAGCATATTATTTTCTACTCTTGTTGTTTGAGTTGAATCAAAAATTAATTGTTCTTGTATCAACTAGATTAACACCTATTTATAAACCTTTATCTCAAAGATAAAGGTGTACGAAACCCTTAACAAGAACATTGAAATATTCCGCGTTTTGTTTGAGGTAAACAATGAGTGTTCTTCGCCATTTACGTATAGAAACTGGACTTACCGGCATTCTCCAGGACCGCATTTCTGGATGTCTTCTAGAAACTGATCGTATTCGCTGTTCCGATCTCCGACAGTTTCAACATCAATTTGTTTTTCATCACGAATATAGAAAATGACATAGCGATGTTTTTTGTCCTTCTTTATTTCCTCGTATGTGGTTTTGCATACATCCGATACAGTTACTCCAGAAGCCTGTCAATAAAAAGAACAGAACAGAAGGCAACAATGAGAGAGAGAGAGCGAGCGAGCTAAAGATAGCTTAGAGCACTACAATTTTTATTTAATTATCTTTTAATCATTTATACAACTATATGATAGCATTTTATTTAGATATACGATATGCCCATATAAGGCAAACGAAATGCTCTTGAATGTGCTTCCGCAGACTGTGCAATTCCACCATGATTCATTAATACCAAATGATAACAATTCACGGGAACTGGTTTATGGCTCAGCAAATTGAAGATGTTATCGACCTTGCTTTACAATTTTTCATGACCTTGTATGGGCATAAGAGGCTAATTTACACTGATTAAATGGCAATAAAAATAAATATGTAAACAATAATAGTTACAATTAATCACAAATGATAACTGACGACATACGATAACATTTAATTATACAGGAATTGTAAATACACCCATATTTTTATATGTTATATGTATAAACAAAAGCGTTCTAATTCTACCCATACTTTATATGTTTAAAGACTGACAGACTAGACTATACCCATCGGGTAGTCAACCTGTCTCTTCTCCATCTCTATGCATACATACATATAACAAAAATATACAAAAAATAAAGCACTCAAACACACACAGACGCATACTCATCATACATATATAATCCGCTTGCTACCCACTGTGCGCAGCTGTTGTGCTTTATCCAACTATTAGCCCCACACTAAGATGATTTTTATATGTACATATATAAATTTTAAAACATATATATATATCTGGCACCAAAATGCATGCCAGATTTAAAATATTCTTTAGTGGTTTTTGGAAATTTTTACATTGATTACAAATTCGATCTGCGATCAACGTGGTTTTTGTATATACATATGTATATATGTAATAAT
This sequence comes from Drosophila peninsularis, assembly GCA_035047485.1. Lineage (NCBI taxonomy): Eukaryota > Metazoa > Arthropoda > Insecta > Diptera > Drosophilidae > Drosophila > Drosophila peninsularis. The sequence goes on from JAWNPN010000035.1 coordinate 1,140,224, forward strand.
GCATACATATATACATATGTATGTATATGTATATACTTTACATGGGGTCGAAAAAACTTTCTTCTGTCTCCTACAGGGTATAAAAATTCACATGTGTTGAGGAAAAATTTGATGTATGCTATGCTTTGGCTAATTTGCCGGTAATTAAGCAGGAAATGACTAAACAAATTAATTTTCAAGTTTTCACGTATGTACATTAATAAAATGGCAAAAATTTGCTTCAAGCACATGCAATAGCTGTTTAAAATTTTTTCTCCAAGCCGGCATAATCATACAAAAAAAAAAAAAAAAACACACACATGTATAAAAATACCGAAAATAATTTGTATATGTATGCGTACGTTTCTGTTATAAATATGAAAATATATGTATTGGTAGACGAATACACACATACAAAATTGTCTAAGATATACGTCTTTTTATACATATATATCTATATATACATATGTATCAATATCTATATATACACTTTTTTATATATATATACATACATACGAATATAATCGCAAATTGTGAAGTTTCGAATTAATATTCCATATATTACTCAGCCTATTCTGACTAATGTCTACCTACGTATATATGTACATATACATGTGTATGTATATCAATGTATCCATAAATATATGTATAAGTACATATGTACATACATACCGTCTTTTGCAAGTATACATATTTGGTATGAACAAATATATTGATACATATGAATGTATTTTAGTAAGTATAATTTCAAACGATTATTATTTGCTAATGTTTAATAATGCTAACCTTTATAGAATTATAAAAATATCTACGTCATCTCCAAAAAGAAAAAATATTTTTAGTGTATACCGAAATTGCGAATACACACAATCACACACATATGAATCATCGTACTTTCGGAAAGATATGCACATGTGTGGATCAACGTACATACACACTTTTTAACTTAAATTAAATTAAAAATTAAATGTATTTATCAACTCTAAAATTTCCTTACCATTTTTCTGCGATATGCGAGTTGTTTTTACCAAATTTATAAACCAATTGCAATTTGTATATGTTTCAGTTTAAACAGAAATGCTTTTATAGCCTTCCGACCGCAAAGAAAAACCGGACTAATCAATTTGGGTGGTGGTTCCAATGCATCGATTTACGCATGAGTTGCTAGTCAAACAAAAGTTGGGTGGGACTTATGCCGCTACTTGAAATAATGGGAATGGAACAGAAAAACAAATTATCGAAAAATTCCAATGGGCAATGTAAGAAATCACGATTATTGAAACTATCGCAAAGACAAATATTCATTATTTTCATTTTTATTATTTATAATAATATTAGTTACAGATATTATAAAATAGTTATACTTTCAGCGGTATTTTAAACTTATTTTGGTTGCAAATTACTACGATTTTATCGAAAAAATCATTGCTCAGAATATGATGGTAAGTATTTTACCTTGATTATACCGCAGGCGTAAAATTTTGCTTTAGATTGTTATTAGACTATATTTCCACATATAGTTATTGTTTTTTCTTGATTTAATGACGAAACATGACCAAAATTAGGAAATCACCTTTGCAATAGATAGAGAGGTTTCAAATTACTTTTATCTATTTTTTTTTTGTTTAACTAAACATTTATTACAATGCATTGTATAAGAACATTATAAAATTAAAATAACAATATTTTCTTTAGCTTATACCTCCTCATAAAGTGTGGACTGCTTCGATTACAGCTGCGATAGTCCGCAGTTATTAGTGGAGCATGGAATAGAACTTTTAGCTGACGGTCGCTTCTGAATAATTTTCTACAGCTAATAATAGGAAATGCAGTAATAATCGTGTTTTCTTTTATATGCTAGTATATATATATATATATATATATATATATATATATATATATATATATATATATATATATATATATATATATATATATGTTAATTTTTCAGTCTCAATGTGTTTCATTTAGCAAGATTTTTTTTACTTTACTAGTTCATGAGCTCAAATTTTATTGCGAATAGTTCTTCTAAAAGAACACACTCAATTTTTAAAATTGATTTTAAAATATGGAAAAAATTTAGGTAAATAATATACTTTACAAGAAATGGTTTAAGCATTCAAATTATATAACGCGGCTTAACTTTTATTAGGATCAACTAGTTAGTTAACATGTTCCATGTCCAAACAATCCCAAAGCGGCGTTCAATTTTATCCAAAAGAACTGGTAAAATTGCTGCTGCAAATACGCGAACAACTCCGATTTGAATAAGCAGACAAAAGAATAATATTGGTAAAGTACTGTTCCAAGTTGTATTAAAGTCAGAAATAGCCTCGCATACTTTCCAACTAATATGAATGTTATCATATCTTTCTTGTATTTCTAAGGTATGTAAAAAAATATTAAATTTTAAGCTCGAATTATAAGTATGTTTACCTCATATATCAGCGGAATACGTTCACATATATGTGAGTGTGTGTGTGACACACACACGTATTCAATCAATGTTTAGAAACAATTTACAATGTACAACAAGGTTGTCATGAAAATTGTATAAAATGGATTAAAATCCCTCAATTTTCAGTAGGAATTATTTCGCATTAATGTATCTACACATATACATAAGTGTAGATATATGTGCATTTGTGTCAAAGTGGAAGTGAATCTGCGAAAAATCGATATTTTTAGTATGTACATATAAATATTTGTTCATATTGCAGCTATAAAAACCGCTTCATTAAAGTCGGTATTAGTGACTCGAAAATAGAATGTTCGTGACAAATATTAACTAAAATTGATATTGTTAACGATTCGTTAATTGTTTTAAGTGTGCAATAACTTCATAAAATGCCTATGTATACAGTTATATATGTGTATGAATGTAATACATATTTACATACAACCTTATCATAAAGGGGCGTGGCTTTTTTTTGTGTAATTATGTGTGCCTAACTATACATAAATCCAAACTTAACGGTAAGTTAAGTAAATAAATATATAAACCCACAATTATCTGTGTGGAAAAAGAAGTTTACCTTATTAAATATGTATATGTGGATATGTAAAGCTTTGTTATTTAAATCTTATTGTTAATGCAAAATATAATCGTTCTCATCGAGTGTTTGCTTAAATATGTACATACAAAACATACATAAATGCATGAATATATGCATATTAACCTCTGTAAATATGTATATACTTATGTGCGCATACATACACATACTCCCATATAAAGTTTTACTGCCCCTGCCTCTTAGTCAGACTTTATCTACTGTCACTGACAGATAAGCATAAAGTTTTATCTACATTATAAGTTGAGTTCAGTTTTGCGGCTGTATAACTGTATATTGGCAATTGGTTTCAATCTGCGCACCTTAAGTAGCGGCCGCTACTCAGCTGTGTTTGTGTATGTACATATGTACGAGTGTTTGAATGTATTTACATATAATTGAAAGAAAGTCTTAATTCGAGTAAAAGTGCAATATCAAGACAATTTAAACTCAATCACATAAAATTGCTTGGAAATGACTAACTAATAGTAAAATAGTAATTAATAAACTGTAAGAAAATTTGCTGATTAGAATAAACGGCGGATTCTAGTTAGACGTATTCATTTAGATGTATGGATATCGGGAGCATTCGTCTGATCATGTGCTCTGATCAGAATCAATAAGGAGTTCCAACTAGACGTATTCATATGTATTAATACATGCATACATGAATTCATAAGCCTCTGATTAGGATAACTTGCTTCTCAATATTCAGACTCTACTCATGTAGCCGCTGTTTATTTGTAATGTAAAGCTTTATTATTATTTGAGTCACGCACCTATCTGATGATTCAATTACCATAGTTTCGTGTTATACATATATATAAATTCATATAGACTAAATCAATAGATTCATTAAATAAATAAAAGACACTATGTCACTTAGTTTTAGAGTCTTCTGTTTTCTCCTCTTATATTATTCATTTTCTATTATACTTTTCTAATTTTGCAATATTTTCTTTTGTTTTTTAGATTTTACACAAGCTTCAAAATGAATCCGCAGCCAAATTCCAATTTGGAACAGTCGCTGGTAACGGAGGCGGGCCACATACAAGCCCAATACTCAGCCTTTCAAAACTTTGAGCAATACACCGCTGCCGGCTATACAAATGCACCGTTATATATTTCGAAGCCAACTGGCATGGGGACTCTGACGCGTATCAATCCCCATTGCTCCACAATTGGATCTCAAAGTAAAATAGAAACAGCTTCTCAAGAAGTGACCATTCCTGGTATGGAAGCCCATACTTTAGTGCCGACGGTGAGGTATATACAAGCACCGCAGTTTGATGAAGGAGCTGATTTCGGCTTACCTGGCCTACAGCCGTGTGGGCTAGAGCCACACTATACAGACGAGCCAGCTATACCGTATGGTTATACTGCAGAAACCAATTATGGATTGCCGGGCGTGAGTGCAAATATGAAACAATTTGCTTCACGTCCATTCGACAATAACCTAAATGGATCCGAATCAGCTATTGATTCACAGTGCAGATCTTTCGAAAGTCAAGGCGATTTCAAATTGGTACCATTCGCCACAAGCTCCATGAACGCTGGGCCACCCAGAGTGGGCGAGAAAGATGATTTCATTGGCGGATCGGACAGTGATCTATGTTCGACAATGAGGTGGCGCGACCCCAACCTCTCCGAAGTCATAAGCTTTCTAAGTAATCCTAATAATGCTATCAAAGCGAATGCAGCTGCGTATCTGCAGCATCTGTGCTACATGGATGATCCCAACAAACAGCGGACAAGAACATTGGGCGGAATACCACCATTGATTCGATTATTATCATATGATGCACCAGAAATTCATAAGTAAAGAATTATCTTATATAAAAAAGTCTTGATTTAATTTAATAAATTTCTCGTTTTTGTTTGTTTTTCTTTCAGAAATGCTTGTGGTGCTTTGCGCAATCTGTCGTACGGCAGGCAAAATGACGAAAATAAACGTGGAATTAAGAATGCCGGCGGAATCGAAGCTTTGGTGCACCTGCTTTGCCGATCTCAAGAGACTGAGGTCAAAGAATTGGTAACTGGAGTCTTATGGAATATGTCCTCGTGCGAGGACATTAAACGGTCAATTATTGATGAGGCGCTGGCTGCTATAGTATGTAATGTTATAAAGCCCCATTCTGGATGGGATCCTATCTGTTGCGGCGAGACATGCTTCTCCACTGTCTTTCGCAATGCTTCAGGTGTTTTGAGAAATGTCAGCTCAGCTGGAGAACATGCGCGAGAATGCCTTCGTAATTGCGAAAACTTGGTCGAATCGCTGCTTTACGTAGTTCGATCATCTATTGAAAAGAATAATATTGGAAATAAAACTGTCGAGAATTGCGTTTGCATTCTACGCAATCTATCGTATCGCTGCCAAGAAGTCGAGGACCCCAATTATGATAAGCATCCATTTATAATACAAGAAAGGACTGTTCCATCCTCATCGAAAGGTGAGCTACATAATATTTAGTTAATTTAATGATCGTATATATATTTAATATTGTATTTGTTGTATAATAATATATTGTTTTCAGGTGAGAATCTGGGCTGCTTTGGCACAAGTAAAAAGAAGAAGGACTTGGCATTGAATGAGTCGCAACAAGACTATATATTTTCAACGGAATATGCTAAGAATTCGAGAACAAACAAAACCAATAAGGGGTATGAACAGCTCTGGCAACCGGAAGTGGTGCAATTCTATCTCTCATTGCTGCAAAGCTGTTCCAATCCCGAAACGCTTGAAGCCGCTGCAGGTGCAATCCAGAATTTGTCAGCTTGCTACTGGCAGCCGAGCATTGATATTCGAGCAACAGTGCGCAAAGAGAAGGGCCTTCCCATCCTGGTCGAACTCTTGCGGATGGAAGTTGATCGCGTCGTTTGTGCCGTTGCCACTGCACTGCGCAACCTCGCTATTGATCAGCGGAACAAAGAATTGATTGGAAAGTACGCAATGCGCGATTTAGTCCAAAAACTACCATCTGGAAACGCTCAACATGACCAAAATACGTCAGACGACACCATCACAGCAGTATTGGCAACCATCAATGAAGTCATCAAAAAGAATCCAGAGTTTGCGCGTTCACTCTTGGACGCCGGCGGCGTAGATAGGCTAATGAATATAACAAGACGCAAAGAACAGTATACCACGTGCGTTATAAAGTTCGCCAGTCAAGTGCTGTACACAATGTGGCAGCATCATGAGCTGCGCGAAGTCTATAAAAAGAACGGATGGAAGGAGCAGGATTTCGTTAATAAACACTTTGCAGCACATAGCACCCCGCCAAGCTCACCAAATAATGCTAACAATACTCTCAATAGACCAATGGCATCTCAGGGACGAACGCGTTACGAGGATCGAACCATCCAACGTGCCCCGAACTCATCTTATAGAAACAAAGATGCACCACCACCTGGAGCTGTCATGTCCAGCAACGATTCAGCATTGTTGTCCGAAATGGTTCGCAAACAATTATAAAGTGTATATTTGTTTAAATTTTTTTTATTTTACTAGTTATATACACACACTATATAACTCTTAAAATAACTAAGAGGTGAAAATCATAATTGTTTTTTACTGGGGCTTTATACTTTTTTCTAAGGTGGTAAAGCGATACGAAAGCAAGATCTGAATGTTAAAATTTGATTTTATTTCAACTTTCTTATTTTTTGATAAATCTAAACTTAATATACATATCAATGCAAAGTAAAAGAACTAGAAAAAATGTGGGAGAAATCTTTAAGGATTCAAGATCCAAACATTTTCTTCATTTTCCAAAATGAAATCGTATTACAAACTTTATACATAAAAGGAATTTCGAATGGGTGCCTAGGGTTAGTAACTCTTACTCTTTTCAAATATCTTACAAAATATATGTAAATTTCCATAATTTACGAACTTTTAAAATCTTTTCAATTCCAACTCTCCAAATTCCTTTACTAAAATATTATAAGAACTCTAAGCCACATATGTAAATCCCTTAAGTCTCAGCGATTGGATTGCTCGAGATCGTTTGCTTTATAATAAGATTATGACAATGCAGCTATTCCACTTTTGATTTGATCACCATTGATTCTAAGGCCTTAAATTATACAAACAGGAACAAAAATGGGTTGCTCTAAAGTGTGTCTATATTATATTTTAAGTTTAACGATTATATATATATATTATTTGATATATCTTAATGGATCGACAACTTTCTGGAGCTAAGCGTTAGACCGCACTTAGACTAAATATAAGACCCCAAAGAAAAAATTTTGTGTTTCCTAAGTTATTGTATTTAAATTGTATTGTTTCTTTTATTACTTATACTTACTAAGATTAGTATCGATTAAAATAATATTAAGAGGTGTAATTCATTTCACACCGACTGTATGCATTTGACTACATAATAAAAGAATTAGATTATTCGTGTAGATTTATGTATGTATATATTGTTACACAATTAAAAACAACAAATTACACCTGGGTAGGGCTTATAATCAGAGGCCGTAACGGTCCTGAGTACTGCATACAACAAATATTAACTTAAACAATTATTTATTGATTTTTACTCTCTATATATTAAACAACAATTATTTGCGACTTTTGTTGTAAAAAAGAATTATATTTATGTTCTGATTTCCATTATAAACATTTCCAAAAACAAATCATTAAAAACAATTTTATATCAATAATAATTATTGAATAGTTTTCATCTCTCCGAAGACTTGGCTCATAATTTTGCCACAATTCAAAGGCAAATTCGCATTGAAAACCGTCTTATCGATAGATCTCGAATCGATAGTTTTCAATTGGAAACGCCTTCAGTAGAAACATATTCTTATATTAATGTTTGTTGTCCCAATTAAAAATAATCGAATATTTATTGTTAATCGAAAATAATTTTCACATAGTATTTAAATCGAATATATAATAAGCAGAGTGCATCCCTGGCAGTATAAGTCGGCTTTTACATTGTTTTTCAACTGCCTTGTGGATATGAATTCTCCAAATAAACATTTATAAAATGGATTATGAAATCGCCTTACCTGAGCTTGGTGGTAAATTAATTTAAAGTTATTAAGTAGTTGAATCTCGCCTACTTATGCTACAATAAAACCATATGTACATATATGAATGTACATTTATATTCAGTGCAGACATTTATATATGCATGTGCATAGGTGTGTGCCTGTGTGTAAGCGCACACTTATGTATTTGTATATATTGAGTAAGATGAAGGAACATATATGCATATATGTACATATGTATACACATAAACAAATACAAATGCCTGCAAATTCGACGTCAATCACATATAAATATATATGTGTGTCTGTGTTTTTACAAAAAATCATATGCATACATAAATACATATGCATACATACATACATATATAGACAGTTCGTGCTGACATAAATACACGCATACATACAAACATATATGCAATGAAAAGCAAGAGTATTTCCTAGATTGGAGTCCTAGCATAAAATATTTGTGATTATTTATGAATAAGTTTGTAAAATTCCATTAAACTGAGAAGACGTTTGTGATTCATGCGAGATTTATAAATGGAAATATTACAAATATTCAATGGGGTCCATACGGCGGCGGAGACCCCCTTCGTGGGCATCACAATACTAAAACCGTTCTTCTTATCAGCTACCTGTGTTTCTGTAAATTATCATACGAGACGTGTTGCGAATTCGATCAGATGAAACTTTTTATAGCCGTTCGAGTATTTTGTTGCTGTGGAATGTCTTGGCCGTGCCTTCACCTGTCTACCTGGCGGCCGCCTGCCTGAAGTCTGAGCTAGAGATAATATTATATATTCATGTGTGGCGCCCTCGTTTGATAGTATGTTAAGATTGTGTGGTTGGTGTATCGGGCCAGCTCGAAAATGATATATATAGTTCTTATATATGGTTGACCAATTTAGATTTAATGAAATTAAAAAATCAAATTATATTATTATTAGAATGCTTGAAATATTAAAATATATTAAATATTTTAATATTTCACCTATTCCAATAATTCGGATTTGTATTTTCCAGATATTCTCACCTTAAGCTGCAATAAGAGGCTCGAACTCTTGGAGTCATTTCTAAGTGAACCAGATGGCGACAAGAAATTGAACCATAGCCTAAATTTAGAAGATAATTTTAAGGGACATCAATTCTCTATGGATGCTTTATTGGACACATTTATACTACTCTATGATGAATGCAGCAACTCATCCCTGCGCAGGGAAAAAAGTGTTTCAGACTTTCTTAAGCTTGGTAAGCAATCCGTTAGACTTATACATATATATTGACCACTGTGTGAGTTTTGGGCAAGAAGTACTTACAGGGCAAGTACTACATATGTATATTGATTAAAGATATTATTTTATTATTTATTTTCATTCCCAATTCCAGCTAAGCCCTTTGTTCACATTGTCAGAAAGCTACGGCTGACACGTGAAGATTTTGAAATCTTGAAAATAATTGGACGTGGAGCATTTGGTGAAGTATGTGTGGTTCGCATGCTTTCATCGGAGAATATATTTGCCATGAAAATATTGAACAAATGGGAAATGCTGAAGCGTGCGGAGACCGCATGTTTTCGCGAAGAGAGAGACGTGCTCGTCCTCGGAGATCGGCAGTGGATAACAAATTTGCACTATGCGTTTCAGGATAATATTAATTTGGTATGCGATTTGATTATCTATTAAATGAGTTTATTATTTACTTATTTATTTATTTATTTTAGTACCTGGTTATGGATTATTACTGCGGCGGCGACTTATTAACGTTGTTGAGCAAATTCGAAGATAAGCTTCCAGAGGATATGGCTAAATTTTATATTACAGAAATGATCTTGGCAATAAATAGCATTCATCAACTGAAGTATGTTCATAGAGATATAAAACCGGACAATGTTCTGTTGGACAAACGTGGACATGTGCGTCTGGCAGATTTCGGTTCCTGCTTACGTTTGGATAAGGATGGCACTGTTCAATCAAATGTAGCAGTTGGAACACCAGATTATATATCGCCCGAAATCTTGAGAGCTATGGAGGATGGAAAGGGTCGTTATGGAACCGAATGTGATTGGTGGTCCCTTGGCGTGTGCATGTACGAAATGTTATATGGAGAAACACCGTTTTATGCAGAGAGTTTGGTGGAAACCTATGGCAAGATTATGAATCATCAGAATTGCTTTAATTTGCCTGCTCAAGATACTTCACAGAGTAAGTTATCTGAAGCATCTAAGGACCTACTACGCAAACTAATCTGTATTCCTGAAACGCGGCTTGGTCAGAAGGGACTACGTGATTTCATGGAGCATACATGGTTCGAGGGGATCGATTGGGAAAATATAAGAAATGGCCTTGCGCCTTATATACCAGAAGTGTCGAGTCCAACGGATACATCTAATTTCGATGTGGACGACAATGATGTAAGGTTAATCGATTCTATTCCCCCTTCATCCAATCCGGCCTTTTCTGGATTTCATTTGCCATTCATTGGATTTACATTTTCTCAAAATAACTGTAGAGCAGACTTGAAAACAGTCGACTTATTTCCTGATAGCAAACCGCAAACATCTGTTTTCGACGAGGGAAACTCTGTTTTGAGCAATAAGCAATCGAAAGATGCAGAAAAGTCGAACGAATCACTCAATAAACAAATAAAAACATTAACCGAACAATTAGTCACATGCAAGCACGACAAAAACGAACTATCCGCAAAGTATAATGAAATAGTTGAAAGACTTCAAATTCAAGAATCTGAACTAAAAGAAACAATATCTCAGCGCAACGTCGCAATGATGGAATACTCAGAAGTTACGGAAAAACTCACTGAGCTTCGAAACCAAAAACAGAAACTCTCAAGGCAGGTTAGAGATAAGGAAGAGGAGCTCGATGCGGCAATCCAAAAGAATGATAGCTTGAGGAACGAGTTGCGTAAATCGGATAAAACCAGGAGGGAATTGGAGCTGCATATTGAAGATGCTGTCAACGAGGCGTCCAAAGAGAAAAAGATAAGAGAACACGCCGAAGAATGCTGTCGAAAGCTACAAATTGATTATAGAAAGTCGGTACCAAACGTAGACTCAACCACGCCCACAAATATGCCCTCGGGCATGGCAGCTTACGAATTGGAGCGCGTCGAACTTCAATATGCCGAAAAGCTAAATCATCAACAGGCACGAAATAATCTAGAACTGGATGCCCTAAAGGAACAGCTTAGCGAATTGGAAACGGCCAACGCAATACTTTCTAAGGAGCTGCAGCAAGCACATGAGAAAATCAAATGTACTCCCGACTATATAGCCGATTCAGCAGAAGCGATATTGGAGTTGCAGAAGCGATACGACTTGGAGAAATCAACATGGTACGAGGAAAAGCAGCGCCTGAACACAGAAGTCACCGTGAAATGCAAGAACTTACGCGATTTGCAGGCCGATGAAATTCAAATATTGAAGGAGCTCCAAGTGAAACGCGAAGCAATAAACCATTGGGAGCTGCAAATGGCTGAAATTATTCAGTGGGTATCGGATGAGAGAGATGCTCGTAGCTATCTGCAGGCGCTGGCCACAAAGATGACTGAGGAAATCGAATATCTCAAGCATGTGGGAACCTTGAACAATAATGCAGTCGATCATAAGAATTGGCGCAACCGACGATCCCAAAAGCTGGATAAAATGGAATTGCTTAACTTGCAGAGTGCTCTGCAGCGGGAAATTCAGGCAAAGGCATTCATCGCCGAGGAGCTAAGTCAGACTAGAGCTGAACTCATTTCAACCCAAAAGGAAGCTGTCGATTATAAGAAACGATGCGAGTCGATTCTGTATGACTTGAAGCAGAAAGAAGTCGAGCTGAGAGACATGCAGAAAATTGAACTTGGATATTCGGAATCGTTTTTGAACAAAGCATCGCATCATAACAACGCCTTCTTCAAGGACATGCCTGCAAACACAGACATTATAGACTCTGAGGAATCGTACGTCAACGATGCCAGAGACAGTATTTCATCGGCATCTAATCTGTTTCAAGCTGCGAATCCTGGAATGCTTTTTAACTATGAGTCGAAGTATTCACTTAAGCCAGTCAAGGACAACTTGAGTGTGAAAAATGCTGCTATGAATGATGACATTCGATCGGAGCACAGCCTAAACTATGAGGAACCCAAAAAGAAGAGCAGCAATACGTCGATCCATCAGTTTCTTGTGCGAACCTTTAGCAGCCCTACCAAATGTAACCACTGTACTTCTTTGATGGTCGGCTTAACAAGGCAAGGCGTTGTTTGTGAAATTTGCGGATTTGCATGCCACACTGTCTGCTGTCAAAGAGTGCCGACCATGTGTCCCGTGCCCATGGATCAAACCAAGAGGCCATTGGGCATTGATCCGACCAGGGGAATTGGAACAGCATATGAAGGCTATGTTAAGGTGCCCAAATCGGGAGTCATTAAACGGGGCTGGATTCGTCAGTTTGTGGTCGTCTGTGACTTCAAATTGTTTTTGTATGATATATCTACAGATCGATGTGCATTACCTAGTGTAAGTGTGTCCCAAGTGCTAGATATGCGGGATCCCGAGTTCTCTGTTGGCAGCGTGCGAGAGAGTGATGTCATTCATGCTGCTAAAAAAGATGTTCCATGTATTTTTAAGGTAACTATAATAATATAAGTGTGTTTCTTTTAAATTATCATTAACTATTATATTTCTTTTTAGATAAAAACTGCTCTCATTGAAGGAGGAATTTCATTAAGCACTCTAATGCTGGCTGACAATGAATCTGAAAAGTCCAAATGGGTAATTGCATTGGGCGAACTGCATCGAATTTTAAAACGAAATAATTTACCAAATACGGCCATTTACAAAGTTAACGAAATATTGGATAATACCCTGTCGATTATACGAAATGCTCTGTGTTCAGTTATAACTTATGCGAATCAAATTTTACTAGGAACTGAAGATGGATTGTTCTACATCAATTTGGATCAATATGGTAATGACTCAATGAATATTAAACTAAAAAAATATTTAACTCATCATCATATTTATCTTACAGAAATTGCCCGAATTGGGGAAACAAAGAAAATTCTGCAGTTGTGGTACATTGAGGAAGAGCAGATAATTGTTATTCTTTGCGGCAAGCAGCGACATTTGAGGCTTTTACCTATAAGGGCATTGGAGGCAAGCGACGTCGAGTGGATAAAGGTCGTAGATTCTAAGAACTGTATTTCTGCTTGTAACGGCATCATACGACGCTATCCAAGTATCGTATATTCATTTATCATTGCGTTAAAGCGACCCAATAACCACACACAAATCATTGTATATGAAATAAATCGCACGCGTACTAGACACCAAAAGACTTGTGAGTTCACGATCGGATATCTGGCTCAACATCTGCAGATATTGTCAGATATGCGTCTAGTCGTCGCTCATCAAAGTGGATTTACAGCCTATTCCCTGAGAGGAGAGGCGACAGCAATGTGTAAGTAAATGAATCATTTCATTTTTGATTCCTTAATAATGGTTTCAACTACTTTCTTAGCCCTTGTTCATCCAGAGAATCAGCTTTGCGCATTTTTGAATTATTCTGGCGTAGATGCAGTCAGAGTAATTGAAATATTATCACCAACCGGAGGAACCTTTGGCGAATATCTTTTAGTATTTCAAACTCTTGCAATCTATGTGGACTTGCAGGGACGCAAATCACGCGACAGGGAAATAATGTATCCAGCATTTCCCACTTATATAAGTAAATAATAGGTGTACAATATTATAAAGTTTTACGACTAAATTGTGCTCTTGTTACTTTCAGCGTATTCCGATGGTCATCTATTGGTATTCTCGGAAACTCATTTGGATATATTTAATACACAAACATCGGAGTGGGTTCAATCTATTGGTATAAAACAATCGCTTCCTCTAAACAATATAGGAAACGTTGTTTTAACATCAATAAATGATACGCCTCTGATTGTGTACTTAGCTAATATTCATACAAGTAAGTGGTATATATAATAAATCATGGAGATGATGAAGGTGTTGAGCTAACCATATGGTATTTGCAAGTGAAATGGCTATAGATGTGATCTAAAATATAATGTTTCTTTTATAGAGGGACTTTTGCAGTATCATGATGGCGACCAAAAAGGAGTCAGCAATATTAAACGTAGATTTTCTATTAGGGAAATAAATAAAACCGTTAAAAGGTAATTCATGAATTATGAACTTTCGTACCACAATGTTTTAATTAAATTTAATCTGAATTTCAGTGATCGAAGATCAAAGATGATATCAGGCCCAACAAATTTCAATCATATTTCCCATATGGGGCCTGGCGATGGCATTCAAAATCAACGATTATTGGACTTACCAACAACTCTGGAGACAGCCGAACACACAAGTAAACAAATCATAAGTTCGTTAAATTCCGTGAACCAAATAAGAAAATGTAACTTGCTGGATCAAGGTATTTGCTAATCATTAATAAACTCTTCTCTATTCTTTTTACTTATTTCATTTTCAGATAAATAGTAATTTATATTTATGTTGCTTGAATTTAAGACTTTGTGTATGAATTTTAATCAAATCAGTATTTGACACATTGATCTAAATTTCATTTTCTTTTTCCAGCTGACGGTAACTCTGAGGATTTTGGTAACGATAATATGCCATCTAGGACTCCCAGCCCATTAGGCACGTTAATTTTTGATGACCTAAACAATATTGATTAAACTGTAATCCCCATATTAATTTAACCGAATGCCGAATAAACTCGAACAAATCAAATTTGTATTGCTGTGGGGATAACCTTATGCAGTCAGCTTTTATAAAGGCCTCGTTAGAGAGTTAGAGTTCTTACATCAACTTTATTTAAATATAAATTAATATACAAATATGATTATAAGCAACTATGTCTTTGGATTATAAACTAAAATTAATGATGGCTCATACCAACAGTCCATTTTTTCATCTCTGGATAGCAATCTAATGCCCTGATCTGAAGGGCAATTGATATTGCTGCCTTAGACAAATCCCGACAAGCAGCACGCTTACGGAGACACGTGCAACAAATCTTGATCCACCTGATTTGATTTGAATGCTATCAATAAATAGGTTATATGTGCAGCTACTGGGTGGCTTTACAAATGTGGTAAAGTTAGGGTAGCGAATGATCTCCGAGGGCTGTAATAGACAAGTAGTTTGTATTACTCTTTTATTTTTTTTTTAAACAAGATTAAACTTACAATTGACATTGACTCATTAGAAACACGACAGAAAGTCATATGCTTGCCAGTTATCATGGCATGCTCCACACGTTTGGTAAATAGCGGTTCTGACCAAGGTAACTGATTCAAGTGTGACAGAAAGGTGCGATCATGAAACTCCACAGGATCCGAAATAAGCAGTTTATCTGAATAGTTAAATAGTTAGATAAATATATACAAATATATCAATTTACATACTTAAAAGAGATCCTTCGACGACTACATCTTCAGCTGTCATATCGCTATGATTTGTCTTTGATTTGCTATATACTGTATTGGGCATATAATCCAATAAGTTGCCATTGTACAGAAATAAGTTTTCGACGTCTGTCATATTCAATGAATAGAACTGATTGACGCCAAACATCTCGAAGAATTCACGCACCGGCGTCATGCTGTAGCAGCCGGCTAATTCAATTTTCGGGTAGTACGTGATGAAGGATAAACACATCTCCTGCTTGGTTGAATAGCCGCCGAATGTGGTCCGCTTGCGATGCATTGTATCGTAGGCACAGTCTGTTATAATGTAATCGCCAGGCAAAACGATTGTCTCGTTGGCCAGCTGATGGAATTGCTGATATTTATAATCATAGTTATCATCCTCAATGATGCGCGGCAACTCCTTACCGCCTCGAATATGGCGCAGGCTCATTTTGCGGCCAGCGCGATGCGTGTGTAGGGTGCCAGAAATGATTTTTATGCCGTCCTCGGGAAACAGCTGAAATGATTGACTCTAAAATAACCATACAACATTTAAGGTACTCTTTCAACTTACCACATTCGAGCACGAAGGCCCACAGATGCCGACATTGCGGTACAGCTTTTGACCAGGGGGAATAATTTGGGTATCGGATATAGAAACTCCACTAATTATGATGCCGCCGTCGTTGGTGCGTATTTCGGGCGTATAATGAATTCGAAATCCCGAATGATCAATGGCTATAGATAATTATAATGTTATATACATATATTCAAATTCATAATCGACTTCATGTGCTCACTTACCACGTAAATTTTTCTGATTATCATAATGTATTTCGAGCATATAATACTTGACGCCCGATGAGCCGCCAATGGGTATGCCAACATGTTCTGGCAAAAACTGTCCGGACGAGCCAATGGACCAGACAGCAACTGGTGTCGAGCAGGAATCCCAGTCGCGTGGCGTCAACGAGTTGCTGTTGCACACAGTGCCCGTACTCCGAACCCAAACGTCCCACGAGCCGGCGTCCGAACCGGGATAAGACTTGGTTGAGCATTCAAACAACGTCATGTGATGCACAATTGTTTCGTCGCTTTTTCTATAATTTTATAATTTATAATTAATTAATATATTAGATATTTGCATTCCAGACTTACGAAACATGTGTCAATAGCGGCTCATAGCCTATAATATGATGCTTTTGTTTCAGCATGGGAGCGCTGACAATTTTACACCAATAGAGCGTGTCCATTGACGGCTCCAGCGTAACATTATTGACCACAATGTCCCATTGATGGGTGAGCTGCTTGGCTGTCATACTCTGTTTTCTGAAGATGGGATTCAGCAGATGCATGGGCTTTGCTCCACGATTCTGACCATGCCCATCGAGATTTCCGTGTATCGGATCCTCAGTGCCAAAAGACCAGAGAACTTTGACCGTATCGTGCTATAATGGAATATATTATAAATTATATTGTAAATATATGAGTTCTTATACATACGCTTAATGGTATATCGTAGGGATCACAGGTTTCAATCAAACGCTTGAATTCTACAATCGTATGCGTCTCATTTTGGCTGCCATCAATAACGTGATAGTTCTGCGTATCATCCTGTATGGGTGCTCCGTGCGGATGTTCAAGGGAGCCGTGGCAGTCCTAAAAAAGGAGAGAATTATATGTTAATATTTGTGCATATCAGTTGCTATATACATATACTACATATCAAGCAGCCTAAAACTAAAAATAATGCCTAGGCATAGACAGTTGTAACCGGAAAATGAGGGAGATCCTTTATCGTTTAGCAGCGTCAGCTGTTTGCCCACTTAAAGACTTCCTGGTAATTGCCGCAACAAATGCGCCTAATGTCAATGGCAGACGTTGATAATGACCAGCTGTCACGTGCAAGATATATATAGAAAAATATATGTATGTGTATTGCATTATAAACACAACAAGAGCTAAGAGAGTTGTTCCGCGCAACCTTGACCCAGCCTAATCTCTGTCTCAGTCTCAGTCTCAGTTTTGAATTGAATTTATGTAATTGAATTTATTTAATGGATTTTTAGAAATACTGTGTGTATTATCTCTTTCTTGAGCAACTCAAGGGTTCGTTGGATAGACAAAGATTAATAATTCGATTTATATATTTTATATAAATTTTGAATATTATTTATATCTTTATAAATTCGATTTATATTTTAATTAAAAATGGAATTTATATTTTTTTAAATAATTATATTAATATATAATATATTTTGTATATATTTATATATTGTTATATATATATTTCTGTATTTTATATATATTTCATTTAGGAAAATAATCGTTTTTTTAGCCTAGGACAACCAAATAAGACACCCTGTATTCAACTTAGTTCCGAGTTTTTGTTACTTACATTCCCTCACGCACACCAACACATTCAGTTTTACGCACATACATATGTACATACATACATACATACAAGGGCTGCTCTTTTGCTGCTTCTGCCCTTAGCTACGAAATTCATTCCTAAATAGTACGTACATATGTACATAGATATATGTATACACTTCAGTCTTTTACAAATCACTCAATTACACATATTCACAGATATTTCAAATATTTTCATATATTACATTCACTCTTAAAACTCACCAATGCATTTGCCTTGCCTGAATGATCGTCCACCCATAACAAGACCATGTCAGCGCTGGACATACGAGCCTCTTTCTTGGAGAAGCCAAGACCGATAAAGCCGCGAGTGTTAACTGTAACTTTAAAGCGAATATCCTTTTCCTTCACTTGCCACTCCAGCCAATATAGGCCGTTGTTGTCCATCATCTCCAGCCTTTGCCAGTTCTGATGCCGCACCGATTTGTGTGCAATTGCATCGCTATGATGCGCACAGCTAACGTTTTGCCATATATAAACGACAAAAATACACAGTTTTGCCAATATTTGCAACAACATTTGGAACTTTTCTTTGTTTCCCTTTTTTATTTATATTTAAATTGTATTATTTTTAAATCATCCGCACTTAAAAAATACGCGCCTTTTGTTCTGCTCGGCTGCACGCCTTTTCCGTTTTAATTTGGCTTCAATACTGCGTTTATGCACACGCTTCAGGGGTGAGATCATTTCACAAGCCGGCAGATGTTCTGAAGGAGCTAAACACACCACCTTTTGCGCACACACAGGTATACACAAGCGTTCGAAAATACATACCAAAATGTACACACACAGATACATACGCATACATATTGACGTATAAGTCGTCCTCAAACACGATCAATGCTAAAATATCGATATTCAATTATTTCAAAAATACTTAAAAGATATGCAAAGGATTGCTAATATCGATAAGCTACAAGTGAATGATCATAGTCGATATATTTAAATTAATTAAATATTATCGGCATTAGAATGATAACGTAATGTGTTAAAATATATGTAGAGAAATATGTTTATAATTATATCAAATATTTCGTTTGTATTTGTCACTAATAGAAATTTTAATTTGTACACAACATTAATTTGGCTGCAAATACATTTTAGTATGCATAATTTTTATTGCCATAAGGTAGTTTCAAATTTCGCGGGCTATGTACGTATTTGAAAATGCAATTTCCTTCACAGCATTTCGAATGCCTGTAGTCGTTTTAACTTACCTTTTTATATCTAAAGCAATCATAAGAGCATCAATTTTGTAGGCTTACAATGCAAATTGTCCACTTTCCAATCAAATCGGTTCATTTATAAATAAGATACAAACAGATTAACAGTGATTATATTTACAATTTGTATGGGATGATTGCAGCGTTTTAAGAATAATACTTATAACGTTACTGAACAATTTTAAAATAATTATCTAGTTTTATGTCGCTACAATAAGAAATTAATAAAAATAAGTTATTATTTTTAAGGGTAACAAGTTAAAATTAGAGAATTCTTTCATTTAAAATTGGCTATAACGCATGATTTGCTATTATATGGACGAACATTCATAACCTAACAGAAATTCTTGTCTCTCAGTAGAAAACGTTTCACGTTACATTTAAAATAATTAAAGAAACTCTAAGACGCAGTCACTGGGCCTAGGGTAATAGTCTGTGGCTGGGGCATCCGAGGACGTATCATCATGGTGGCCTTCTTTAAAGTATAGTCCCAGCCCCGCCAGCGGAACCATACGATACCCTGTCGAGCGGTTAAATCTTGTGGATCGTGCAGATAGAGTCCATTCAAGCCGCGACCGCAGGACTTCCACCACCAGCCGCCCTGTAAAGACGATAATGAATGAAGCATTTATATATATTTCTGTTATATTACAGAAAGTTCTCAAGGAATCCCCATATTTACCTTCAGCATGCTTGCACAGTTGAGAGAGCTGCGGTCATTGTCCTTGTTGTACGTTGAAAATGGACTATTGTTCGATCCATACCATGGATCGTTTAATGAATCGCCTGCATTGCCTTCGTACCCATCGATTTCTAGCTTGTAATAGTCCGCTTCAGAGTGTATTTTAAAGTGTGAATACTGGGCATAGCTAAAAAGAAATGGAGAAGTCATAAGTAATTTTCATTTTCATTAAATATAAATGTAAATAATACAACTTACCGCTTGTTACCTTCAAAATCTTCTAATTCTACCCGCAATGCGTAGTCTTCATTATTCGTTAGCATATAAATATTCTCATTGCCTAACCAAAATTCCTTAGCAGGTTCTCCAAATCCGTTTTTATAATCCGCCCAATCTCGATTGAAGTTTTCTCGCGGTTCTCCAAAATCATCCCGTCGTTGAATGACCTGCACATTAAGAAGTTTAATGAATTGTTCGATTTTTCTTTATATAATTCCTTACCGTCCATCCACCATCTGAAATTCCCTGTTCACAATAGACCTTTAAGAACCAATATGTTGTTCCGCGAATTTGCAGGTAAAATACTCCAGATTGTTTCATGCCAGCATTTAAGATATCTACACAAGAGAAACCCTGAAAATATAAAATAAGATTATTTAAATATTTAAAATAATTACCAACAATTTATTTAAAATTATATTTAAATTTTTGGCGCGCATGACCAAGTTTCGAATTCCCACCCTTATCCGCTGCAGTATTATTTTCGCGATTGATATTTATGGCATTATAATGTTCGGTCACACTTTAACGATTTGTTTGGGTAGAAAAGTGTAATTTTTAATGTTAGCTGCAATAATATGCTCTTTAATATTTATTTTGAGATTCGCGGCATGCGAAGAGCAAATTGTAGATGTCAGAAAAACTCTTGTCTGGGGTCCGGGACTTAGACCGGAGTATATTGTGTTGCCGGCAAGATATTTTTTCATTCACGCCGTCGACACAACGGGGAAAAAGTAAACAACATAAAATCGAAGCTTTTAGAAAATTAAAATTGGTTCTTCTCTTTAATTGCAGATTCGTTGCCCGCACGTATTTGAAATTCGAAGTGCATATCAATGGAAACTCGCCGCACGGTAAATGCCGCTACAATTTGAATCAAATTGATCGCGAAGATGGATCCACAATCGTGCGCTATACGATCGCCGATTGGTGCGACAATCTGGAGATTAACGTGCTATATAACAATTCCCATGTTGCGCAGTCGCCCTATTTGATGCGGAGCAAAGTCTATTCGGGGCGCTGCCACTGTCCGCAGGATCGGAATCTCTGGCTGCTGAACAACGATTGCACCGCCTTCACGGAGGACAAACAGATCTCTTGGGATTTGCACTCATTTAAGCGCGTGAATTTCAGCGCCATTCGAGCTAATCTATTGAAACGATATAATGCGCCCGAAAGTATATCACTGTGCCATTACGTGGTGAAGAACCAGGAAATTTGGCGCACTTGCTATGGCAAATACACGGGCTTCAAGATGTTTATGGATGCTACGCTATCTGCTTTGGCCCGCGTTGTGCTGCTGCCAGATATGGAATTTTATCTAAATCTGGGCGATTGGCCGTTATCTAAAAAGGGAGGCCAGCAACGCACCTCAGGGCCATATCCAATATTCTCATGGTGCGGCAGTGACGACACTTACGATATAACGTTGCCGACATACGATATAACTGAATCGACCATAGAGAATATGGGAAGAGTTATGTTGGATATGCTTTCCGTGCAGAAAGACGAGTATTCCTGGGAAAACAAGGATGAAAAGGCCTTCTTTCGTGGCAGGGATTCGCGACGAGAGCGATTGGATCTGATTGATTTGGCTAGAAAGTATCCCGATGCGATCAATGCATCCATAACAAATTTCTTCTTTTTCCGCAATGAGGAATATAAATATGGTCCAAAAGTACCGCACATATCATTTATGGACTTCTTTAAGGTAGGTGTCTATAGATTACTTGATAGAATCCTCGATTTTAATATCTTTGCCTATTATATTTTCAGTACAAATATCAGCTAAACATTGACGGCGCAGTCGCCGCCTATCGCTTGCCCTACTTGCTTGCGGGCGGCTCTTTGGTCTTCAAACAAGATTCGCATTATTACGAGCATTTCTATAGCAAGCTGGTGCCATACAAGCACTTCGTGCCCATCAAACGTGATCTGAGCGATGTCATCGAGAAGATCGAATGGGCCCGAACAAATGATTTGCGTGTTAAGGAGATCGTAAGAAATGCACGCGCCTTTGCCGAAGAGAATCTCTTGCCTCAGCACATCTACTGCTATCACATAGTATTATTCACGGAGTGGAGCAAGCGCTTGCTGTCACCTGTCGAGGTGCTGCAAGGCATGGAAAAGGTCAACTCCACCTACACCTGCTCGTGCAAGGAAAAAATGCCCAGAGACGAGCTGTAGAGAGTGCAAAATGTGAAATCATTTTGAGCTTTTTATACTTACATCAATCAACTCGAAAACTGTATTAAACCTAAACTAAGCATAGCATAAATATTAATAAAAATTTTAACATATTTGAAATATGAGCGTATATATAGATACTATATAAATAGTTTAGCAAATTGGTAAATAGATTTTGTATTATTTTGAATAATTTGTAAAATCGATAAATTTTGTTTGACTGATGAAAATATTTTCTAGCCCAAAAGAATCCTTTCTTATATCATATACTAAAACTTGTATCCCTTACCTTCACATCCTTTAGAGTAAATATATCGCTGGCTAGGGTATTGTTGACCACGGCTGGCTTGTTCTTTACGCTGGGAAAGATAATGCCGCCTTTGCGAAACACCGATTTCGTAGGTGTTGTATTCCATGTGGCCGATGTCGTCGATGTGGCATTAGCTGTGCTGCTCGATGAGGTCGAGTGACCACCCGTTGGCGTGCTTAATGTGGAGTACGGAGCTGTTGTCGTGCTATTGTATGTTGTCGACTGTGTGGTGGTCGTGGGCGTCGTGGCTGGCTCATTCAAGTCAGTCAAGCTTTCATCAATCACAGAGAACCTACATGGGAAAAGGTGAGTTAAAGAAAAATACCTTTCTATATAGTAATTATCTTACCTGCTAGGATCGTACTCGACCAATCGATCAATGGTTGGATCAACCAAAAGCTCAGTTGGAACTGGCCGTTGTGCTAGTATCTGGACATCATCCTCTTGCTTCTTCAGTCGCTTCTCAACCATATCTAAATTATTAATTATTAAATTCGTTTTTGTTTTCAGATCCTGGTGGATCTCGCCAATCGCGCGCTCCTGCCGCTGAGTCTGTGTGAGCAGCGCATCCGACTTGGGCAGCAGATGATCCACCGAAGACTTTGTGCCCACCACAACGTCCCAGACCTCGTCCATTTTCTCGGACACCGACACCATGGGTCGCATCTGCTTAACTAGCGCATCGATCTTGCTGGACTTGATGGCTGGAAAAGCTGTTGTGGTCACATTGAACCCATTCAGCTGCTCGTGATGATCCACGACAGCATCGTGAATGTCGTTCATCATGCGCAGCATGCGGCCTATATTCTCCGATTCGATGTTGATGTGAAACTGCAGCTTCTTGTCAATGTTGTCCGTGGAGTCGCGCAGCTGGTTGACCTCGCTGGAGACGTGCGTCATTACCTCGGCAGTCATCGCCTTCGTGATCTCCACAATGTTCATTGTGATTGGCTTCTTCTCGCTCGCCTCCGCATTGAATTCGTCGACCTGCAGGAAGTTGCTATCGATCTGCGTCTTCAGCACCTCCAGCTTCAAGTCAATATCGCTGACTTTCTGATCCAGCTTGACCAGCCGACTGTCGATTTGGTACGTGGCTGAGATTTTCGGATTCGGCTTATTCAATTCGCTCTCTGCACTCATCTCGGGCAAAACGTAAACGACATTCGACAGCTTCGAGTCCAGACTGCTTAGCTTGGACAGCGCCTCCTCCGTCTTTTCCACATTGTTCGTCACGCGATTTTCCAATATTTCTATGTGCCCCATCAGATCCTCAACGGATCTGCCCAGATTGTCGATTCGTTTTAATTTACCTTCAAGCGTTGTTATGATTATTTCAAATATGCTCAGCAATTGTTGTTCTCTGCAAAGAGGGAAAGGGAAATATTAAAGAATTTATAATATTTATATTTTTATAAGAGTTGTCACTCTTATATTTCTTACTCCTATTTATTTTATTCTTGTTTGATTCTTGCCTCTACTTTGAATTTATCTCTGCTACATTTATATGCATATACTCAATAGTCTGATATTCTATATTCACTCACTCTTATTCTGCATGAATATGCATGCTGCAGTTATAATAAATAGTTATTTGTTCCACTCTCACTCTTATACTACATACTTATATTTACAGGCTTATACAACATACTCTTATATAGATAAATTTGAAATGAATCAAATAATGAATTTTAAAGAAACTTCATATTACAACTTCTCTATAATATATTTTTATATTTATTTTTTTGTTTACTTAAATTTATTTTTTCATGTTCAAAATAAATAGTTTTATATATTTATATTTTTTATTATGGGCATTCATTATCTTTACTATTAAAAAAAATATACAGCATCAAATTATATAATAATATGTATATTATTTGATATGTAAACAAGACTGTCATACATAATCACACCCCATATCATATATCACATTTAATAGGAAGAGTCAACTGAAGGAGGAAGTAAAAAGTTAAAAATATATATATATTTCTCTATTTATGTGTGCCCATAAATAAATAATAAACAGAAATACATGGAAACAGCAGTAATATGTATAAGCTGACATAAGGAAAGGGAAGAAAACAGATAGAGAAAAGATTAATTATGCCAAGTCAAAACGAAAGAAAGGTGGATCGATGTAGTTCAAAGTTTAGTTCAAAGTCTTTATAAATCTGTAGAAATGTTTCTCTGATTGCCAAATACAGGGTATCTCAGTCTCTCTCCCTCTGCCCCTCTCTCTAAGACTGATTGACATTTGTAAACTCACTTGCTAATCGATAACTTAATAAATGATATCTTCTTTGGCGTCTTGCATCTGCAACTTCGAGCCTGCAACCATATTTGATTATGGGTTTCCCCGCCATTCAATTCAACATTTTGGTTGTCAAAAGCGTTTTATTTTACGCTTTCTATAAGAAATGAATGAGTTAATTGATCAGCGGTAACATCTAAGATTAACAAGCCTTATCTCCGCATCTTATTAACTTGTTTTATTTGGCCGTGCCTAGTCAGCAATAGAAAAGTTGAAATAGAAAGTACAAATGCATTGTAATACGTGGTAGTAGTGTAAATCAAAGCCTAATGAGTCGATACAGATCATAATATATATACAATGTAATATCTTTAACAAAAGAATGGTATAACATTATAGATGTTAGTCAGTTGGGTCTTTAAGCATAACTTTTTAAGCTTCCTCTTCTTTTTCTTCTTCTCCTCATTTTTCTTCTTCCTCTACTTCGTCTTCTTCTATATTTTCTTTTATAGCATATGCCAGAAAGCTCTTTTAGTATATAGACCTCTATATAATACCTTTGTATACGCCAGACACACTCTTTGGCAAGCGTCTCGCTTGACAGCCTTTGCCCTTGAACTGTGAGAAATAGTTTTAGAGATAAATCAAATCAAGTAAGGGTAAAACTAGTCTAGTGGGCATCTGACCTACGAAGCCACGGATATCCCGTATATAGCTACAAGTTGCCAAACTATATACATTTTGCATAGTTAAAATCAAACTTTAGAGATTTATTATTAATTAAAAAATTTTCAAAAAAAAAAAAACAAAATTTGCGATATATTTTAAACTGACCTCGTTTATATTAATTTTTGTATATTTCTTATTTATTTTCTATATTATTTTGGGCATCGGGCTGCAACCGGCTCTTAACTAGCTACCACATTAAATATCTTTCTCTTTGGCAACGGAGAAAATAAAAAACGTATTATTTTTAATCTCATTAAAAAATATATATATTTATATAAATATATTTGGCATTGACCTTAGGGGCAAATGGCTGGAACGGAAAAGTTTTCATTGACTAACTTGAGGCCATAATTAAATCAAATATGAAAAGAGCTTAAAATAGCCCAAGCTTTTCCTTGCGTAATCATCAAATATATATCCGCTTTACACAATATATATTTCTATTATAATATGCAATAGGAATGAAGTAAAATGTATTTCCACAAGCTTTCAAACGGCTTCAGACCCGCAATTAGATCGAAGCACAGTTACTTGGTTCTCTCTTCTACTTCTTCATAAGAATAGATCAAAGCATAAAGCACTAATAATGTCAATAGCGCTCTGGCTGCGGCTGCGGCTGCGCCATGAACAGAAAAATTTTTTAATAATTTGCATCACATTCACTTTGGCCAGCAAACAGTCATAAACAGCGCCGTTTGGCTTTATTTGCCCATTTCCCACACTCTCGCGCATGGCCGAGACCGGTTTTCCACCAGCCAGCGTAGTCTGTACGCAATCCAATCAACAGCCCCACTCATAGTTCATGCACAAATCACTTTATACCCTGTACCCAATTAAGGGATACTAAAACCTATTGTAGCGCAGACTTAAACAAAAGACTTGAGGCTGGCATGAAATGCTTGAGAGAGAAATATGTATTTAGGGAAGTTGCAAAAACAGTTTAGTAGTTTGACCTATTTTGGATGGGAAACGAATTATATATGATTACTGGGCTATTTTTTTGTTGCTCTCTATTTAATTGTATCAAGGAATTTCGGGGTTTTCAGAAAGCAAAAATTATTATTATTTAGCAAATCTATAGATAGTAAATTTTCTCTATAGTATAGCTATATTCCATTTGCATTAGAAAATCAAGTAGAAAATTCTCAAAAATCATTAGCCAAAGCTAAAATTCACATAACTTCCATATGGACTACCTCCATAATCGCTCGCCTTTCCCATCCAATATTTTTCAAGCATTTCTAGAAATTTCCATTATGTAAGCTTTGGTATGTAGTATAGCTAACATAGATATGTATAAAACCATTTTAACTTTCGTTTATTATTTAATCGTCGGGGCTTTGTCCGCTCAGTACACACCCTTGTTTTTGCCAAAACCTAATTGAAAATTCCGTAAAGATCGTTAAGTTATTTCGAAAGAGATTGAACAACGCATTTTTTCTAAGCTAAGAAAATGCGAGAAGAAAAAGCTGCTCACACACAGCTGCTCTGCACTCAATTCGCAATTGGCTAAATGGCTAAATGGCCTAAATGCTTTTGTGGACATATGAATTGAAGGAATGAGCGTTAAACGCATGTGACAGCAGCAGCAGCAGCTCGACATTTGGTTTTTTTATACTAAATTGTTGGGTATATATAATAAGGTAGATGTATGTATGTACATATATAGACTTTGCTTGCTTAGATATTTAAAAAAATAAAATAAAAATATATATATATTATATATATAATAATAATAATAAATATTTTAGTAGTGGATTTACTTAGTCTTCAAAATATTTTTTATATATATTATTAAGACTATTTAAAGCCACTTTTGCTATTAAAATATTTATTATTTAGTTTTTATTGATACTTATATCAATTTATTTATTTTTTATTTGCATAATTAAAATAATTTCGCTTAAACCTTTTAAATTTAATTTGAATCTATTACAAATTTCATAAACGCTATAAAAACGAAGTAAAGCAAATTTCAATTTGAAAGATAACTAAAAATAATTGCAATAACACAATTAATTTTCAAATTCAATTTAAATAATTTCAACAAATTTGTGCATAAATAAGTCAGTTGAAATTATTTTGCAGTTATCTTTTTAATTAAATTTGATTATTTTTTTAATTGCTTTAAAATAAATACAAATATTTTGTAGCTGAATTTTAATTTATAAACTAACAAATCTTTAAATATCAATATAATATTTATTAAACATATAGAAAAAATATAAATATTAATATGCTATAATTTACTTATGTTTAATCATAAATAATGCTTTATTTACTTCGTCTAATATATTCCAAATTTAATTTGATTCCCAGTTAGGCTTAAAATTTAAATTTAAATGGAATAAACTTGGAAAATAAATTGTAAATTTGAAAAGGTTAAGCAAAAGCTGATATTGGCTAATTGTATGGCCAGCATCTTATCGTTTTTCACATAAATATTTTGACCTTTGTTTGTAGTTGATAGTTTTAGCCCACGGCAGAGCGCAGCTCTACTTGAAGTGGCCGGAGCTCGGGTCTAACATAAGACAATTACACAATCGACAATTAAGTCGACCCATTATTGTGTCTATTGAATAAGTTTCTTTTAGTATGTGGCTCAACTGAATTCGATTTAAACAAATTATTGCTAGCTCTTTGGCTGCAATTGCTTTCAGTTTTGATTGAATATTTGGTTCGATATTTTGGCTGCCGTGTAATGGCCATATACATAAGTGTATGTATGTGTATGTATATGTATATGTGTTATTGTATTTTATTTTCTTTTTCCATTCATAGTACAGTGGTGTGTGTCTATGATGGCTACAGTCCGCCCGTGCTCGTGCCTCTGGCTGTGGCTGTTGCTGCGGCTGTGTGTGCAAAAAACCAGTTTGTTGCTGCAATCTTTTGTTTTGACCATTTGATTTCACACACAAAAGCGCACGATACATAAGTACATAAGTTTATTCACACTCACATCAAATGCTTTCAAGTTGTGTAAAGAAATATTTACAATAAATACACTTACAGCTCTGCCTGTGTGTGTGTGTGTGTGTGTAATATATATTATAGAAAATTATAAAAATAATATGAAAAAAAACCTTACCTCGTTCGCAAGTTTCCATTACGCGTTGAGTTTAATGTTTTTGCAGCAAGCTTAAAGCTTGCAGCAGCGTTAGACGCGCTGTTTATTTGGCTGGCGCTGGTGCGGGGCAGCGCCAGGCGCAAATTCAGATTCCCATTGCCCGCAGCCGTGCGCGCCGTCCCACTGGCGGCGCCGCCGCCGCCGTTGCTGGCTGCCAATGCGCCCAACTGCCGATGGCTCGTCAATACGATATTCGCGATCAGCAGAATAACGGTTAACGACAGCCCGCCCCTGAATTGTCTATGCAAGGGTAACATTACGGCGAACCACGAGCTCCAAGCACTATTATCTCAGCTTTTACAATATATCTTTATCTTCTTAACCACTAAACAAACTATGAAAACAAACGAAACAAAAGCTGTGGATATTTGGTTCAAAGCAAACAGCTTATACAAGTAGACCTTTGCCAGTAAATATGATTTTTTTCTTTCTGCAAATCTTTTTGGTGTACACAAAAAGCGAGCTTTTCGCTAATACAGCACGAATAACTTGGGATTTGTTATTAATCAAAGGAGACAAAAATTACTTTCATAAAAATCGATCTGCACCAGTTGCTATGTAAGACAAAGAGGTTTACTTGTATACACAAACACACACACACACATATATAATATTTAAATAAAATTTATGATATTCAATTGTTGCAATAGACACTCAGACACACACACACACAACAATATACACATTTGATTGTACCATGGACATGCACGTTCTCTCTCCGTCGCCCTCTATCTGCCTCTCACTCACTCGCGCTTGTTATTAAAATCTTGTTTCTGTTGCGTATTTTTATAATTTTTGCAGCGAGCTGCGAGATTTGATCTTGATATACATATTCAAATGACGGTCAGCAGTAATTGGTAACTAGCAAAAATTGTGAATGGAATAACTGTGGTATTTCATATTTCACAACCGCACATATCCGTAGGTGAAACTTTTCTGTACCCGAGACGTGCTTAGATCTCGATTTGTCTGAGCTGAAATGCAGCTCACCGAAAGTTCGGCCCTAATTAACGGAACAGCAATACGCAGCAGCAGCAGCAGCGGCAGCTTTACAACACGACCACGACTAACTCACCACACCGCAGCTCAGCACAGAGCGTTCGCGTGTAACTCACCACGGCACAGAGAGCAAAAGTGGAACTCGTTTACTGTGCCCCAACGAAAGTGAGAGTGGTTTTTACATACATACAGACATAGTATAGGCTATATACATATGTATGTCTTGTGCAGTTTATGTGTACTTTAAATGCCTAGACCAGGCCATAAACATATAGCTATAAATAAATATTATAATTAAATATATGTAATTACAGCTGCTTCTGCATTCGCTTATTCAAGTTGATTTTTGTAAGGCTAAACTCGTGTATGTGTGCATGTGTGTGTGTGTGTATGTGCTGTCTCTGTTTTGATTTCAATTGTATTATTTTTAATTCAGGCAAAACTAGTTTTGCAATTTGTTTACGAATCTTGCTTACGGCTTAAAGCTTCCAAATAAAAGTCTCTCTCCCTCACTCTCTCAGGCTGTGTCTCTCTGACTGCATGCATATATAAATGTATTATGAATGCACATTTTGTAATTTTCAAATTTCAGGCTTATAAATGATTTAAAATTTGTATATTACATATCGTATCGTTGCATTAGCTATGTTGCATATGCCTGCTTCACTGCATACTTTTGTTGGATCTGCAGCTTCCACTGCGATTCTCACACTGCAATCCGCAAAGTATGCAATGGGAATTGAGGGAACTTGCAACCCGCTCATATTCTACAAATAATTGTGAGTTTATATAACATAGAGATTATGTTTTAGTGAATTTTAAGTGGGCAAAGAGAGAAACAGAGAGATTTGATCTGATAAAATCAAATTTTAAAAAGTTGTTGAAATAATAAATAATATAAATATAAAATATTATATAAATATATAATTATTGCTAAAGTAACTCAAGTTTATTGTTGGGCATTAAAACAAAACAAATTATTTTTTATATTAAAAATTTCGTATATCAACTTAATTTTTGGACATAAACAAAATAATTTCATAAGGCCAGATCAACAAACTTGTCTAAACATCTGAACAACAAAAACAAACAATTAACAGCGCTCTAATTTGTCAGACTCCATATTCGTAATATCACACATTATTAGTTAAAAATCAATTAATTTCAGTTATATATATATTTTTTTTTTATATACCAAAAGTGAAATCGCAAAACTAGATAAGTTTTTTCAAGTTTACGTTTCGATTTTAGCAACTGTAGAAGTAACTAATAATAGTCATAAAGCCAGCACGAACTTAGAATGAATGATAATAACTATTTAATTACCTAAACAGGAACTCGTTAAAAATGTTTTCTGAAGACACAATCAGCATTGATTAGCCCATAAAGCGACATTGAGTTTTGAGCTAATAATTTGCATACCCATAATGAATGGGTTGATGGGTGTGCAGGAGGACATTGGCTGTTATGTGTCTAAGTAGCAGGCAGACTTCAGTAGCTTTATAAGATATATTGCTAAGGGGGTCAATAAGCTGAGTCCATCTAGCCATCTCCGTTTGTTCAAGATTGTGTGCTCTGCTCCGTCAGTTAGGGTATCTGCAAGTCGGGCGCTGCCAACTAGAGCACTCTTGTTTATTGTTCGATTAGTTGATCTAACAACTTTTTGGGACTTTGATGCTCGTGTGAATTAACTTAACTGTCCGCTACAGTAAACTACAGTAAAAATTGCTTAACATTAATTTATTAGTATTATTAATAACAAATAATGCCAATACATAGAGAACTTATTTTTATTTTGATTTAAGTTTCACAAATTGTAAAAACTCAATTATATATACTACAATATTTACTAAATTTTAAATATATTTATCTCAGTAGCTCTCATATATTTCTTCACTTAATTTCATCAATCCATTTTGCCTCAGGAGCTATCTGAAATATACCTGAAATCCAACTACCCAAAATTTATAGAAAGAGAAAAATTTTTTTTTACAATCATATTTATGTACATAAGGTAGTTTTTATTCTGCATTTTATTATAAAATATTGTGTAATGTTAAATATATATAATATATTTTTGTTTGTTTTTCTTCTTTTTTATTTAGTTTTTCTTCTTTTTTTTTTTGTTTTTCTAGTTTTGACTTATTGGGGGAGTTTTGTGTTCAAAATCTTACTTCCTGGATTTTTTCTTTTTCTTTAAGATTTTACTCTTCTTTTTGCTTTTTACATCTTTCTGCTTTTCACTTCTTACCGATTCGGATGACGAACATTTCTTTAGGCTCTTCAGTTTCTTGACCTTCTTATCCTTGCGCTTCTTGTATTCAGCCTGGTCTGATTTGGGCGGCGTGGCATCGCTCTTGATTAGACTTTCGTATTTTGACGCCTTGTTGCTGCTCGAAACGTTTTCGTCGAATTTTCGAAACGGATTGTCCGGCCGACAGGGCCTGGCCGGTCTGGAGGCAATCGATGAAATTAATCGTGTTTCTCCTACCTTGGGGCTCTTGCGAGAGCTGCGATCCGAATCATATTTCTTTTCCCGATCACTTCGACTATCCTTGGACGATGGCTTGTCATTGTATTGGGATCTGTGCTTGTGAGAGTCCTTAACGTGGGAATCCTTCTGTGCTGTATTTGTCTCACGATCATTCGACCGATCACGATCCCGATCCCGATCCCGATCCCGATTTCTGTGCTCCTCGTACCTTCGCTCTGACGTTATAGTTCGCTCTTTGGAATCCTTGTCTTTCTTCCTAGAACTATAGCTCGACGAACTGTATTTGTGTCGATCCTCACTGGCATTCTTCACCGAACTCTCTCGCCGACTGGTCCTCGATCGTTCCGATGAATAATGCCGTTCATTAACTACTTTGTTTCCTAAACGTTCCTTAACCGATTTATTAGTCGATTTAGGGGAATGCGAGCGATCTTTGTGATTACTTTTCACGGACACCGAAGGTTCCTTACTGCTGTGCTTAGCATCTATAACGACCTTAAACTCAACCGGCCTGATGGCGTTAATAGCCTTGGCGAAAATTGCATTTTCTGCCTTGCGAATGACATCGGATGTGATCTCAGAATGTTCATGCATCTTACTTGAGGCATTCTTCTTACACGGATCCATCAGGCTGCTGCCCAAGTTATTATCGTCCATTTCCCACTTTGATATTTGGACATCGTTTGGTTCACTCGCTTTACTTGATGGATTTTCTCTGTTTGAATCATGATCCGCAACCTCCATGCTCACAACAATTTCCTTTTTATTTAACGCATTAGGGTCAATACAATTGGATAGCTTTTGTGTATGATTATCTGAATAGCCTTCGATGCCCTCGTCGCCCACGTCCATTGCGCTTGGATTGAGGTCAGCGCACTTTTCTGGCGTCGGCTCTCTGCTCTCCGAGCGACTCTTCTTGCTCTTGTCCTTTTTGTCGCGCTTGTCTTTCTTGCTCTTCTTCCGCTCTGACTTGTCCTTTTTCTTCTTTTTTCGATCTTTCAGTTGGAGATTGAGCTTAAGGCTGTTCTCTTTTCCCATATCGTTCTTCGGCTCCAAATGCTCCGGCAACTTCACCATATCCTGGCCATTCTCTGGACTCAACATTTGGCTACTCGGCCGTTTCTCATTCCTCTTTACGTTTTGCTCCTTCCGATCGGGCGTCTTCGGTGAGTCTTCGTACGTCTCGGCAGACTCAGTTCTAGGTATTTTCGGAGCCTTTGACTTGGTCGGCGGCGTCAGGCTTCTGGAACAGTTCTCAACTGCCTTAATATCTACACTCTTACTATAATGCCTCTGCCTTTTCAGGGAAGTATTCTGTTCATTAAGGTTTCTATCGACATCTGGTTCTTCTTTCTTATTACTTATGTTTATTTCACTATCATTTAAACTCTCTATTTGCAGCGACTCAAAGCCAGGAGGCGGCGGCTCTACCGTATCCGTCTTTAATGGGTACTGCTTACTCAGTGACTTTTCACGGGTCCGGGGCTTATATCCGGGCTTTGGCGAAGGCGAACGCCGATGCACATATCTATAAAAAATAAGCAGAATTTAAATAAAGTTAAAAAAATATATATAAAAGAGTGTTTAAAGCAGTTATATGTTAGAGTACTCCATTTGATTTGACTTTATACAAATATTTAGACATGATTCGGCATTATAAATTCCTCCTTTGCTATGACAAATACTAAGTTTACCTTTTGTGCTGGATATGCATTTGCTGCAAATGTAAAACTAGAAGAGAGTTTTATTGGTTAAGATATAGCATTACTAAAAAGTAAATAAATCAAAGAGGAGCAACTGTTTAAAGATAATATTATTAGGATCAAGAAATAACACCAAATGGAAGGGGCCAATAGAGAAGTTAACAAACTAGAATGTTTATTTATAGAGAGAATCATCTCTGTGTTCTGTGCTTGATCAGTAGTTATGTATATATATATTTGGCTTGGGTCTGATGTTTCCTACTTACAAGGAATGTATAAAAATATATTGTTTTCTTTCTTGACAATGCTCTATAAATTTATTTAAATTTTAATAATTGAGCTAATTGATTTATGAAAAAAAAAAAATATTTAATTGTAATTAAAAACTAAAAAAAATTGGTGTACAACAGAATAGTCGAGGGAAACCATCGTACTTACTTTAGAAAAAAAATGAGAGAAACAACTTAATAAAATTCATAGTAATAGGATTATTAAATTTACATTTACTAAAGAGCTCACAGATGAATCTGCATAGAGAAAGTAAAATAAACTGGAACAAAAATTCAAACAATCTCAAATATGTATATTCAGCATAAGAAGAGGATATCAAGAGCTACTTTCAAGGACCCGGCAGACATAGCTAGCAGTCTTTACTACGTCAGGCAAAAGCTACTATTCTGTAACAATAGGTATTAAAGGCATCATTAATAATGTAGTATCTATAAGACAGCAAATGAAGAAACTACAAAACCGGCACAACTTGAGTCGATAAAGTGATCTTGATCTGCTTTAAGATTTGGTTTGTGTTTCTCAATTGCTAGTTTGGTGGTTTCATTAGGTTAATATGCACAGACAAACAGACAGAAAATTAAAGCGGACAATTCTCATATTCGAGTTAAAAACATAGATATTTGCATTAGTTAAGAATTGTCTATATTAAATACTCGTATTGAATAATTAACTAAGTATTTTCAAATGATGAATTAAAATTGTATAAATGTTACCATCGAAAAGAAAAGGTCGTTGTCAACACATCAGTAATTAGATTACGAAGTAGTTAATTAACAGTTATTGTTTTATTTTAGAAAATAACGAACCGTATATTAATAAGCGTTTTTTCATCTGACTTAAGATGAGCACGAATCGAATCTGCTAATTCGCTAATGTATCAGTCGGTTTATATGATTTATAAAACCATATTTGCATTTCAAAATGGCCGTATCATAGTTTATAAATAATTTAAATATGTATAAAGAGAACCCTTAGTTTAATAAATAACCTCTTCTTCTTGTCGCTTGGTGAATTCGATCCGTTGCTTGAATGACGCGTCACGCGGCTTTGTCGTCTTTCATAGCTGTATTCACGCTTTCTCTCCCGCGAACGCGCGCGCTTCTCACTGCTGATCATCTCCCGCGACGAGCCCCGATCATACACTGGCGACTTGAAGCGATGTCGCAGTCTGCCCGGAGATCGAGATCTGTGATGGGCAGGACTACGGCGACGATCGACTTTTAGCTTTTCCTTTTCCTTCATTATGCGGTTAAAAGCCTCGAGTGGATCATCAATAAGTCTGAAAGTATTTAAAAATTATTTATAAGAATATTGATTTATATAAATAAGAAATAAGAGAATTATAAATTATGAGGGAGAGAAGACCAAAGCTGATTAGGATCTAACTCTATATTATTTGGGGCAATACATGGACTCTTAAGTCTCTTATTAAAGGAAATCGAATAAATTAGTAAAAGAATCTTTTAAAATGCCTAATAATTTATAATAATTTGACTTACCCCGTGCCAACTTTTGCCGCTACGCCTTGATAAATTGAAGCCAAATTTGATGACTGAAATGTTTGTGACGGATTGATATTGATGTTGCCAGGCGCAATATATGATGGATTCATTGGATGTACAGGTTGGTTTTGATAATGTGGAAAGCTGCAATTGAACAATTTATAATATTATTAATGAAAGACTATAATTACAGAAATAACTATTAAGAAATTAATTATTTGTATATTAACATTAATATATTATATATATTTTCTTTATTATTTATTATACCATTTCCCCGACTATCTACTTTATCATCGATTTTTGATTTTCTTCTTATTATTAATATGATTTATTTGATTTTGTTGTCAATTAAATATATTAAACACATCAATATGCGCTTGCTATTCGCCAGTCTTCACTTTATATGCGGTTCATTCGTCATTGTCACCTTAACAACTGCAGGTTGCATGTGGCAAATTGCATGTCGTTGATACTATAGCGGGCTATGAATCAAACAAGTTGTGAAGTTATATCGATAATTGTTACAACAGCTTTACGATTTTAATCACCTCGAGGGAAAAAGTGAATTTTAAAAGGAGTTAATACACCAGCAGACGAAAGGTCGGACGAAGTCAACTTCAGGCCAATCAAGATTATATATAATTTATGAAATCAGAGATGTCACCTTTTGTGTTCTATGAGTAAGGCTATATAAGCATAAAGCTAAATATTTACTATGCTAGTGGGAGGCAAGAAATCATCAGATAACATACCTCATTGGTGGCCGATGTTGCATATTATTATAGCCATTGTTGTATGGAGGCATATGTATGATTGTGGGGCAGCGGGGCATTTGAATGTAGGGTGGCTTATAATGGCCCATGCGATGTCCTTGGTCTGCATTCACTACAGGCTTATCCCTCTGATCATTGATGTTCATATTCGCATATTTATGATGAGTGCCAATTGGGGTTGGCAAGAGACTTCGTTCATTTTGCGGCTTGATGTTATCATTTTTAGCATATGGAACTTGTTTCATTTCAATATCCGATTTATATTCATAGTTGCTCTCCCGCCGCTGAATTGCATTGTTGCTAGATGGTATTTGCTGGTACGAAGGTTGAATCTAGAAAGATATAGAATATATAAATAAACAATACTTGATATTCTTTTCACATAAGTTCTATACAAGGCTTAAATGTGATATCAGGTATATTAGCACAGTTAGTTTAGAATTTCGCATGAATAGCTGTTCACACAGCTGCAGACACTCAGGTATAATCTATTTAGATACTAATGACTGTCTATCGACATGTTGCTTACCTGCTCTTTATTGGTTTCAACACTCACGAAATTGGATTCAATTTCTTTTTGTGGCATTTTTATTGTTATATTATCCTCATAGTCCGAGTCTGATTTATCTTTTTCCTTTTTAGTGGTTTCCGGATTGCTGACAGCAGCTTTGTCAGCATTTGGTTCTTCTGTATTATTGGCTGGCGGCACACCACTCTGCTCCACAGGCTCTGCGTGATTCGAGTCATCTGCTTCCCGAGTAATGATTTCTTTTTTCTCAACAACCGCAGTTGGTTTGGTGACTGAAAACAAAAGAGAGTTGTTCATATTTAGTATACAAGATTCTTGGACACTGAATGAGTAAGTATAATACTATATACATTATATTATCCTTTTGAAGCTTACCAGGTTTAAATGCTGCAAGTTTATTTCCAGTTTCATTTTTATAAACATTGACAGAGTTCCTCAAAAACCGGTTTGGAATCAATGATCCCGGCGAACAGTTCTTTTCCTTACAGTCCGGACACTCACTATCTTCCGATTCCAGCAAAGAGTTTCGCACGCCTGAAAGAATGAAAGCCAATTTGAAAACAATTTTAACAGCAGCTTAAGAGTAAACATGGAAGGACTTAAAGAAGGCCAAAATATAATACCACAAGAAGTATCAGGCCTTAGCTAAACAGTTATTATTCCTTCGTACTTACAATCATCGCAAAAGGAACTTCCACAGCATGGTATCATTACGGCATCAACAAAAATATTCCGACAAATGCCACAAATTAAATCTTCTGGAATCTCTTGCTCTTTCTCATTAGATACCATAAAATTTGACGGTTCCTGTTCTGCAGTGCTGCACAAAGAAGAAATAATTAATAAAATAAATATATTTTGCATACATAATTTAAAAAATTGCAAATACTTTTATAATATTCTGTGCACACTTACATCTCTGGCTTGCCTCTAAATGATCGTGGAATTCCTGTATTTCTCTTGACTTCAAATTGCTCTTTTCCCGATGCAAAAGAACAGTTTTTGATCCAGTGTCCACCCCTTTTGCATTTATTGCATCGATAGGAGGCAGGAACTTCGCCAACTTGAGACTGTCCCTTAATCCTATGATAGCTATATAAATAAATAAAAATATAATTAATATATATTGCCAAGGGCTACTATTATATAAAGTATGGCGCTATGAACATGGACATGGATTAACACCTAGTCCACTATTCAGTTAATTATCTTTCAAACATATACTTACGTTTTCGGATCATAATCGGCTGTACTCTGCATCATCATAGCTTGAATCTTCTCTTCCTCGCTGCCTTGCATTTTGAATAGATCCATATTCAGATTATCGGGTTTGTTTGAGGACACATTTGGGATCGCATTGTCAGGGGGCGGGTCCCAACCTTTCTTAACGGGATGCGCTATGGGTATTCGCGCGATAATCAGCGTAGTATTTTTTGGTATTAAAAAATTGTCATCCTTGTATTCTAAAAGAACCAAACAAATATTAGAAAATATGTTAAATGAATTGCAAATAAATATGCAAGGATTGTTTACCTTCTTTAGTTTGGGCATTGGTAATTTGCAGATCAAAATCTATAATTTTACCCAGCCGCTTCTGCAATATGATTTCCCGTTTCAAATCGGCGACCGAAATGTGAAGTCCATCAAATGTTATTGTATCAAAGTTAAGGGTACTCTTAAATTTATAATGTACCGACATTTTTACAATTCTGAAATCAAGTAGAGAAGGGGTTTTTAGTAATAATAAATAAACTAATAATAAAAATTAAATTATAGTAAACTATATAATCTTCATATATCTCTATATATTGGAGTATTCATTTTTGTGTGAATATAATAGAGAATTAATTCTGTAATTCTATAATATAGAAGTATAGGGAATACTATTTTCCAAGCAAACATTTCTTATATATGACAACTCATTAGAGCAGGTACTTAAAACAATTGTATTGCGTTAGTCATATACCTCGACTGAACATGAATAGCAACAATTCCAATATATAGATTCTTTAACAAAGTTTATGTTCTCTAATCTTTAATAATCTTTTAAGACCAAACTTTTAACCTATTTCCACGTCTTCTAATAAACCTTTACTTCAGCTGGAGTATTACCCCATTTCCCAAAACTGTTTGGCTTGCTAATACAAAAGATATTAGGTAATTAGTCATATAGTTTTATATAATATATATACACATAAATAAATAAATCCAGGCGATTGTCATATATTTATAAGAACAGATAAACTACTATACTTTGAGACTTCCACAACTTCATGACGACGACAGACTTGGATACATTGGTATACACAAGAAATCTATATTGTGCCGATGTGTGCGCCGCATGACAAACAATATGGCTAATATAATTATGCACTATAAACACTGCATGGAACATCCTTTATGGGAATCTGATCCAAAATTTATGCCAGAGCATTTCGGGCTTGCCTTTATACCAGCTGCGATAATAACACAGGTAAATGTGAACTTTTTATGTATATTATATGGATAACATCGTAAATGAGCACAGCTTAGCATTTATTCACATGTTTGCAATATAATCGGCAAAAAAAGCGGCGTGCATAAAATAATTATTTTGGTACATTTTTAAGTAATACACGCACACACACACGAATGCATACACGTAAGTACATATGTGTGTGTGTGTCCCAGCATGGATGTGTTAGCTGATGTGCAGACATTGAGTATGTGGTATTCATTTATTATCACACTTACATTTATTCACTCACAAAGCAATAGCATGCGACAACAAGCTTTTTAGTTTCTTTTAAATTAGTTGATAAGACAAAATTAAATTATCATTTTGAGTTTTGTCACAACAAACCGAACTAGTTAATTAAAAGGAACGAGTTTGTTTTCACAGTGTTGATTCGATTTGTGTTTCCGCCAGCTGCGTTTAGTACATGACTTATCGATAGGCAACACAATTTATTTGATATTTTTCATTTACTTAATAACAGGTATGTTTTTATGAATTTATGTGTCATGTATAAATTATTTTATATAAGTTTATTGCTATAAAAGTGAATAAGTGAATGAGAGAATGATTAAATCATATTAAATATAAAGTATTTAAAGAAAAGTAAATTCCAAATGAACCAAATATTATTACAACCAATTATTCTAATATCGATAACTTAGTTGTTTTTTCTTACATTCCAGCTCCACTCGTACTGAGAGGGAACTTGCGAAAATCGAAATCGATATTCACTGAGTAGCACCAGCAAGGCATTTTCGATAGGCACTCCTTCTGCATTTAGAATGAACAACTTATAATGCTGATCTTTGATTCCCTCTTATGACGAATCAAAAAGGGACTCACAAATTATAGTTGGGTCTATTAACGATCCAGTTCAATTCCATAAAATGATTTACATACATTGTTTAGAGTTTTTCATATTTATTTATTTAACTTGCACACATATAAAATTACATTAAACATTTGAAATATTAATTATAAATCCAGACTCAATCCAGAATATACATATATATGGATTAGTCACGCAAACGCGAATCAAAGTCAGCTGTGAGTACCTTACTATTATTAACTACACTCTTATCGAGCTCGACTAATCGTGGCTTCTCCTGCGAGACAGCTGCGGCTGCTTGATTTTTGGGTCCGACCATGAAGTAAGTCCGAACTCGCGGCTTCTCGTGTTTTATTGACCTGTCGAGAAACTTGCTGCTGCCCAGCGTCCTGTTGCTGGCATTCATGGAGGGCTTGCCCTTTATTTGCCACTTCGTTATATTCGGTCGAAGACTGGCCGGAATCATGTGAGATTTGAGCTCTATCTCCTTCGTATTGAATATCTCGCAGTCGACCTGCATCATCATGACGTCGCCATTCGGCGATGGCTCCCCAGTTGGCAGCAACAGCGACAGTTTGGGGCGAGAACTTTTGTTATATGTCGACGGCGATAGAAGTATGTGATCTGTATTCAATGAGAGTACATAGAATGTATCCTCTTGTCGTTTGATTGCTTTAAAGAGTTGAATCGGTTCGCTTGTGTTCAGAGGGTTTTTGTTGTGTAAATCCAATTTCCGTTGCTTCTGTTCAATGTCCGGTATGCTGTTGTCCTTAAAGCCCAAAAAGCTTTTACGTTTGCCAAGTGTCGAAGCCTCTCTTGCCATATCAGGTAATTCCAAATAATCTGTCGAAAACTTAAAGCCATGTGCGTTATCCCGGTCAATATTATACTTTGAATTCATGCCCAATTTGTGGTATCCGCTCGTGTTAATCAGTTTTTCCAAATTTAGGGCCAACCGCGAGTACTCGGACTGGTTGACACTCGAGTTAGACGAAGCACAAGAACCATTACATTTAGCTGAAGAAGGGTAGGTCAACGGTGGCGGATCATTGGCTCTATTGAACCTAGAAGGCTTCGTCGCATTCCAATTATCGTTTTTCGTAACATTGGGGCCACGACTGATCGGCCGTAGGAAGTGTAATGGTGGCATTACGAGCTCCTCAGCTTGACGGCTGCTTTGGTTTTGCTTTTCGTTGTACTCCTCCTCAGTGTCGACCCAAAGCAGACGCCGACTAATGGGAACGGGTGCGGCATCGTTCACATTCGAGTCGCTTACGCTGGCGGCGGTATTCTCCGCGTCCAGATTTTGATTGCTTAAATAAGACTGAAAGTTTCCGGCATTCAACGTGACCATGAAAGCCATGGCAAACAGCACTGCAATATTTTTCTTAACTGTCGCCGCATTCATATGCTGCTTGAAACTCTTGGAAGTTGGCCTCGGAGCGATCTTGACGTGTGGATCAGAACGCGTATTCGAGTTCAACGAATGCAATACAAACTCACATACGCTGCCCTTGCGGCACTTACATGTCTTGGCCAAGGCAACAAGCTGGTTTCGCAGCGACAAGTTCTCCTGTAAGGAAAGTGGTTTGTTCAGTTAGGAAAGTATTAGAGAGGGAGATGGAGCTTACCCCTTTCAGTGTATGATTTTCCTTCTCAAGATTATGCAAACGAGTCTCCAATGAGACGACATACTCCTTCTTCTTCTTTCGAGACATCGAAGCCGATTGCCGATTCTTTATCATTCGTTGCTGTTTCTTGAACATCTTCTCATCGATTGTGTTTTTGAAGTGGTAGTTCGACGACTCCGACTCAATGGAGGTTTCACGCTTGAAATTGGGGTGTGATAGTTGATTCTGTTG
This sequence comes from Drosophila peninsularis, assembly GCA_035047485.1. Taxonomy (NCBI): domain Eukaryota; kingdom Metazoa; phylum Arthropoda; class Insecta; order Diptera; family Drosophilidae; genus Drosophila; species Drosophila peninsularis. The sequence goes on from JAWNPN010000035.1 coordinate 1,182,409, forward strand.
CTTAACCAAGTTGGACGGGTGTGTGGCAGTTGGACACGTTGCCCCAACTACATTTTGTTGGCCTTTGAGCTTAGCACTTCCTGTCTTCATTACGATTTTCGGAATATGTGTCTTGACACTGCCATTGATCTTCGCGCCTTTCGAGCCATTCAAGTTGATCTTATCCATGAGCGCCTTGTAGTCATTTGTCGATAGGAATATGGTTTTGGTTTTTCCGACGTTCTCCGCTACTGCTGACTCAGTTGGCAACTTTTCTCGAGTTGGCTTTTGGGTCTTCGCAGTTAGGCTCGCATTCACATGGACAGGAACGTGAGCTGTAGCTGGCACACTTTTCACCCCTAAAGTTGTTTGCAAAACAACAGCCGAGCTGTTCGCGGATTTGCCAATAATCTCCTGATTATTAAGCACTGTCGCTGCAAACTGTGGCTTCTGTAAACCCTTCTGAATACTGTCTTCATTTCGATTGGTAAAGCTTTGAGCAAATGGCATTGGGAACTGCGGCACATTGAATGAGGCAGGCGCCATATGGCTTTGTTCTCGTTGCCTGTTCTGCCACGCATCTGAGGTGTCGCTGTGGACGCCACTGGTGGAACTGCCACTAAAGCTGCCACAACTGTCCGTTGGCGAGGGTGTATCGCGGTCCTGAATGTGCTCCAACAGATTGCCGCTGGTTAACTTCTCAATTTCTGCATTGTGTTCACAGATATTGATTAAATTGCTGGAAGCATCCGTTGAGGACGTGCGATCAACATTCCAACTGTGCGTCGAAACTGTTGACAAGTTGTCAAAATTGAGCTCCAGATCATGATGGCTGTCTGCTGTCGATTGGAACAAATCAGAGAACAAATTATCGTTGTTTAATGCAGGGCCACGATCTTGTGGCAGAAAGGTATTGAGGTCCAAAGAAGAATCAAGCTGCGAGACAGTTGAGCTTATGATTTCGTCAAAATCATGGTGGTTAATGTCATAGTCACTGGGCGATGACATAAAGGACGACAGCTCGTCTGAAATGAAGGAGTTTTAATTTAGAAAATTAATTAGAGCAATTCATATTAAAAAGTTAGTATGGCAGGAATTTCCCAGATCTTCATGGTATGAAACCTTTGCAAATTGGATTATATGAAAATTTTTGCTCAAAAGCAAGTAATATAGACGGTTGTATATGTATGTACATACATATGTCAGTATGTCCACGTGAACTTAATTTGTGTACTTAGCACACACATATACATACATATGTACATCAACTCTTATTTAACTACGCCCACCGGCATGCCGTGCCGAATCAAGAAAATCGATATTTGTATGTCAATAATTTCGCCGACATGTATTACACTCTATTCAGATTTATCAAATATTTCAAATTAGTATTTGCCTTAACAGCTTTTTCAAATTAGATTTTTATCAATCAACATGCACATGCTCGCACACACACACACACACATATACACTATTAACTGTAATGTATGCATGCCTGCATGTGCATTTGTATGCATGTAGGTATGTGTGTCTATTTCATGCTACGCAGTTGTATTGTCTCCACGTTTACACATGTTGCGATAAAATATGACCAAGGTATTATAATCTTATCATTATTAGCATGCTACCTTTAATTGTAATCTATCAATAATATCAAAATTAATTAATTGACAATATTTCACAAATATTTTTCTCACATGCAGCACAAAGAAAAGGATTATTATTGTATACATATTTAACTCATATACCTTATATACATTGATTCATTGAGCATTTCCCACGCTAACCTGATTAATTACAATTTTGTATTTATTGCAGGTGAATGGTGTCATTGTGTGTAGCAATAGCATTGAATGTATTTAGATCAAAAACTGACGCCAACTTACCATAAAAACTGTCGTCCACGTCCATTTCATTCACAATTGTTTAGAACTGCTATTAATAAGTCTATTTGTTTTTATCCATTACCATATTATGCCGAAAACCTTTTGCCTTGTGGGAATACTTAAGCAATTTGTTGACGAAAGCAAAATATCAGTGTTGATGGCATTATTGTTGTAAAAATATCACATAGAATTAATCGATGTTATCGATGGTTGTTTGTACCGATACCAATTCATTTGGCGTGGCGTCCATTTCTATTAAATGCAACGTTTTATGGGTTTTCGTAGTGATCTGCATTAAGTACCATATTTATCGATTTTAGAGTCATGAAAGAGTTTTAGTCCCTTTTTAAAAATTTCAATCTGTTTCTTTTCAGATGGTCCAGCAAAATGAATGCCTAGCTTATGAGCTATACTTGCAGGATTAAAGGAGTGGGAGTTCGCTTTGTTAATAATGTTTCCCGTGAAATTTATATTGATATTTATCTCATATATACATATATTTTTATTGATTTCAATCAAATCAAAGTAAATGTTTTTTATTGCTTCCCAACCCTTTTAACAGTTTTCGAAAAAATAATACAATTCTCATAACAACATAACCATAATTATTTGAACATAATTAATGAATTATTTTCGTGACACGTTATATTAAGGATAGAAGATTAATTATTTCTGAGTCAAACTTAAGAAAATAATAATTTTAGTATTCAATTCATAGATACTGAACATTCTCGTACTATTCAAAATTAACTTGACTTTTCTGCAGAAATTTGTGTAAAGGAACTAATGCAGGTATACGACCAACGTTAGTCAAAATTCAAAATTAGTTATAAAAAAAAGAACGTGAAAGAGACGTAGCACGCGTTGACCTCCCAGCTTAGACCACGAAACGGTGAACATGACTCGGATTGAAGGATGGGCGGTGACCCTCGCTATTACTATTTCTAGAAATATCAATTTCAGTAGTAGAACCAGGCGTCGCTCTCGTATGGACTAATGGAGATTTAACTGCCCGCCGATGTCCACGTTTACCCTGAGAAAATACAATTTAGATTATTAAATGATATTAAATTTTTGTGGCTCATAAAAAGCGCATACCTGTCGAACTTTTTGGTTACGTGACTCCGCAATGAGATTATCAGAAACCTGAAACAAGCTCTCGCCCCGTGTAATCAGAACGTTCGTCAAGCGACAGCACAACGCGGCCATTTTGACTTGCTCTGCGATGCAGTTCTTATCGATCGGATGTATATAGCGTGGTGGAAAGAACGACGGGGCTATTATAGTGGACACATTGTGTAAATTCATCTTATTGATATCTTTCAAATCAATAATTATGTTGAGAAAGCGCAAAATGGAACGGAGAGTGTTGCGGTTCTCGTGTGGAAGCATCTGGCATAAAATAGATAATGCACGTATTTGGTCCGTTGGGGGTAGTGTGTGACATTGATAGAAAAGTTGTATAAGTTCGCTTGTTAGCAATGGCTGGGGCAGTTCGCGTAACCAACGCTTAAGCAATGCACTCAGTTCATGTACGCTCGCATTGCTAAGCAGCTGGGCGAATTTTTCTGGCTTTTGATAAAAACTTGATTCTAATTCGTTGTAAATTAATTCAGTCTGCAAATATATATAAAATTAGTATTAAATAAACTAGATATTGGAATAACTTTAATCACCTTATGTTTTTGTCCAGCCACACGCAAAATACCCTCCTCTCGTGCCCCTCGTTTTATCAGCTCTTCAAGTAGACCCTCTAGAAATTGGGGCACTAGTGTTGAGTCCATGCCAGATATTTGCTGGTCACGCCGTATAAGTGCATTTAGTGAAACACCGAACAAGCTGCCCTCCTCCTTGCGACGTCTTTTGAATGGTTTTCGCTTGTCTAGCGACACCTGATTGCGATCAAAGACGGTGGCTAGCTCCAGCCAAAATATTGGCTGTAAGCGTTTCAGCTCCGTTTCATTGATTGTACTGATGTCGGAGGTGTATTCCTGTAAGATACCGCTGTTGCTGTCCACGGTGTCAATGCCATCCTGACTAGAACTTTCTCGGCACATATTTTCAAAGCTGATGCCGTCCCCTGCTGACGGCGAGTTGTGCAACTTCTGCTGAGTAGAATCCAGGTTAATTTTGTTTAGTATCTTCTCAGGCGACGACAGCGTCGATGACATAGGCGCTGCACTTGGAAGAAACTCGTCGCTTGAATCACCAGATGAAGTATTGTTTTCACTCTGTGAATCCGGTATATTTTGCCCACAAACTCGCCTAAATTGGGGAAATAAATACGTGAATTAAATTCTATATAGCAGCTTAGTTAATTAATTGAATATTTACCCAATAGAGCAAGAAGGATCTGAACCCGAACGATTACGTGGTATGTGCAGCGTGCCAATGCGCGAAAATCCGAGCAGCTCAATACCTTCCGATGTGTACATGGGTATATCGCAACGCACTTGCGAGCCGCGAAATAAATCCGTGGACGTGGAACATTTCAGTGGAGCACTCGGAGTGCGTCGAATCTTTTGTTTTAAATGCTTGTTTACCGAGGGAAATCCACTGGCATTATAGTTTGTAGTACTGTGGTCCGAAATGCTTACAAAACTTGGTCTAAAATATGTGCAATTATAAAATAAACTGAGCTGAAGTCGAGGAGTGGATCACAACTTACATTGAGGCATTGCCCCAAACATCGTCTCCGTGTACGGAATCCAAAGAGTCCGGTGTGGCACTGCGCGATCTAGTTCCCGTACTGGACTCCTGTAAATTACATTTACATTTATATTTACTTCATTTTGTCATTTATTTAGGTCAGTCAATACTTACGTCAAAATCGCGAAAGACGTCACGTATATCAGGTTTACGCTTTGATCGGTTTTTACTGCGCCCTCTAACCGTATGATTCAGAGCGCGCACACGCTGCTTAATCGCCTCAGCATGAGGCCTTGATAGTGTGGCCAACACGGGCTCAAGATCTGTAGAACGTAACTCAATGCCCTGGAAATGGATTGATTTTATTATTGTAATAATAATGGTTAAGCCGACTTTATTCATCGTCTTTATTTTTTTCAATATTTTTTTTACCTGTTCAAAAGGTCGTGTCAATTCTGGATATCCAGCTGAGATTAACCACTCCGCTTCCATTTCTCCATCTAAAGAAGATATAGAATATATATTTATATATGCTGGATTACAAAATCTGATGCTTGCTTACCTTCGTAATGTATTTCCGGTTCGTTGCATGTTAAATTTGTGTGCAACAGATATTCATTGAGAAATTCCGTATAATCTTGATCGCATGTGTTGTCCATAGAATTGTTGTTGTTGTTGTTGTTCATTTTGATATATTTTATATAATTTGAAAATATGGCATACTGTTTAATTAATCACAAAGCACGGAACGAACTGTTCGCCGGATCGCATTACAAACTATATATATACATAAATATATATAGTTCAGCTTGCTATCACTGAAAAACATATGGAAAAGATATTGTATATATAATAACAGTCAGAGATAAGGAGAGCAAAACAGTTGTACAAATGCTATATATCCGTTGTTGATAAAGATGTTCCTCACAGTATATCTTAATGGTTCAAGACTGAAGATTTCTTAATGACAAAGATTTAATTTTTTTCAAAACTTGTATTCTAAAGTTCATTTTGCTATTATTATAACACTATGTGTATGATCGTATCATAACAACTGTTCTTCTGCGGATTTCCTATCTGGAGATAGGGTTTAGCCCATATATATATATACTTGGCAGATAAGCAAGGTCGTTGCAGCTAACTGCGCAAAACTCATTTCTAACTGCTCGTGAAGTCAACTTCACTTATCAGCTGTGTACTATATACATATGTATATATGTATCAAGTTAGTTTTGAACTATATCTCTTGGAGTGTAACTTGCAGAAATATTTATTGTGCTATTGAGGCGTTGCCATTTAGATTTGAGCTGCATAAGAATAAGAATATATATATATATATCTTAAATTTAAAATCTATATATCTTCTAGTAGTTCTTCTGTATATACATATATATATTATATGTTTGTTTTGTTTTTAGACACCTTTCCTGGTAGACCACATTTCTGCCCTAAAAATATATTACAACTCGTACACTTAGAAACGTAATTACTCGATAAATCTCAGAGTGGGTCGACTTTAAGAAAAACAAGCACAGCAGCTGCGTCAAGTGCGCAGTTGAATGCATTAAAGAGAACTAGAATGCTGTGGACTACTGAGTAGGGTACCCTACCCTGGGGACACTCCCGACTAGAGCAGTCTCAACTGTGGTATATAGATATATTATATGTCTAGTGTAGGTGTAGGAATTCTAATAAGCGATCTAACAAGATAGATTTCGATTGAAATCGAATTAATAATCTGCCGAAACTATCGAACTACCGAAAGGGTAGGGTACCCTACCCTGCGGACACTCCCGACTAGAGCAGTCTCATCTGTGGTATAGCTATATTGCATATCAGCCAGTGTAGGTGTAGGAATTCTAATAAGAGATCTAACAAGAGATATTTCTATTGAAACCGAACTAATAATCTACCGAAGCTAATAGGCTTGTTTTTGCCAGACTCTTAGCCATGGCTTATGCCAAATTTATATATATATATATTTCTATACCGATCGCAGCAATTATAAAGTGTAATTGCTAAGTCGCAGTTAGGGTATGTGCTACGCATTTAGAGTACGGAATTTGGTTTTCAATCATTTATGCAAATCCCAAGTCTATATGTGGGAAGCAATTGTTGTTGGCATTAGAATACGGCGAGGCATAAGTAAGCTTCATCCATGCTAAGCTGCTAAGACGCAGAAAGTTTTATTTGATTGACATTCTTAAGTCGAGACTGCGCCTCGTTCACAATTGACATTTCAATATATTTTTGGAATTTGAATTTTAAGCTTATTGGAAATGAATTTCTTATTGCTTCCCTATTGGCAAAATTATTATAGATTATATTATATTATATTATTATATTCTTTTAAATTAAATTCAAGTTTCTTCGTCTCCAAGTCAAAATTTATCCTGATGTCACAGCAACACAAAGATTACGGAAGACTTGAAAGCTAAAAAGATTTAACAAAGACTGACATACATACATACAAACACACATACATACATACACACATACATATGCATAACCGATTTTAATCGTGCTCATATTTGTTCGATATTAATTTTAACATAGTTATCTGTAGACATAGCAACAACAAGTGTACCATAAAATATGTTCATGTACTTATGCACACATACATACATGTATACAAACATACATACATACGACTAAGAGTTGCCTTAAAAAGTTATCTGCATGTATCAGCGCGCACACACATATATATGCAGGCATATATATGTATATGCATAACAATACGCATTCATTTAAGTGTGTTAAGCGATAAATTTGTTTGCTCAATGGGCTACAAAATTTATATACCTACATACGCAGATATATGTATATGCATGTTCGTATGTTTAAGCATAGGTATTATGTATTATTAATACATTTACATACATGTGTAATAGTTATAAACATACGTACATACATATATAAAAATGGCCATATTCATATTGTGCATATGTATGTGTATGTCTATTCACACACACGCGCATACATATTGACGCAGTGGAGAGAGTGAAATATTTGTATATATTTACCTACATATTTAAGTATGAGTAATTAAATACATGACTTTAAATATATATATACATACTTACGCACAACACGCCCAAATGTTTATAAACGCTTTAAAAAATATCAGTTTCAGCTATGAAGTTGCATACATGTATATACATACATACATAAATATACACACACCTTCATATATATATGTTTATGCAAAAAAGGGAAATCATCACATTCGTTTAATTATATGTATAACTTTTCTTTCACTTCCTATGTACGTAACTTGTTGCACTTCTTTCTTTTTCTTTTCTTCTAGCAATAACAATTTAATTGGCACGAATACATATGTAGATTTAATTAAATTTACTTGAGTGTACAAATTGAAGTAAATATTTTTGTGTATGAGTGTGTGTGTGTACATGCATCTGATCAAATAGTTGTAGGTGTGTGTGTGTAATGAATATTATAATTGTGTACGTACATATGAATGTAAACAAGTATGACGTATGTTATTAGAATCCGTATTCATACAACATTTCAAACCGAATATTGAAAATGAACTGATATACTTAAGAACGAACAACTTCAACTTCACACATACACGTCTCTCGATCTCTATATATAAAAATTAATGATTGTATACGAATAGTAAGTGTATGTGCATGCGAACGTATGCAAGTGTAGTATGTCTGCATGTGTATTTGTGTTGACAAGATCAGGTTTGAGTTGAAGCGTGAGCAACAGGCTTGCATGCATGTAAGCACGAATTGACACCGACAAAATTGTCAAAATCACTTTAGTTCAAGAAGCTACGATGGCACATTGAGTTATCGGTTTTTGCCAAAAGTAAATTTTAATAAAATAAAGATTTATGTATAATAAATTAAACATATATTTAATGTATTTTATTTTTCCATTAAATAGCAAATATAAAACTTTTTATTACGATTTGCTTTTAATTAATAATGAAATTCTTTCTGACTTTACTGGTTTATCGAAACTCTTACTCCGCATTCAAAGTGAGAAAGTGCTAAACAATCGTGTTAACGAAGTTGACTGATCAAATAAAATAGGTTAAATAGTAAGTAATTATTAATTTATATTAGATATGTTTCTATTATATATATTATTTCTATTTTTATATTTATTTTACAAATTATTATATATGTATGTTTTTTTTAGCCTATTAGCTAGACCATGAAGACAATCAGAATCTGTGAGTTACTAGCAAATGTTCATTAAATTTCCTGAAACAGGAATTACAATTGTTTTATAGATTGAGGCGTTCTTAATTTTTTTTATGTTAACAATGCTCAAACTTTAAACCTTGTTTACTGAAGTTGTTGCCATAAAACCTAAGAAATTTTTAAAACAACGGATCAATGAGAAAAAAAGAATTTATTATTTTTATTAATTATCAGTTTTATTTATAATATTATTAATAAATATCTGATCTTTTACTCTTCCAACTAGAAGTTGAAGCTAGTTTGCCGATTGTTATCGAAGTTTGACAAATGGCATAAAATATCGAAAGAGTGTATGTGGTTAGCGGATACAAACAAACATCAATTTATTTGTATTTTTAATTCTTCGTTACTGACGATATTGAAACTAGTATACGTTATATTAGTTATATATACATATATTTAAATTAATTTCACTAGAGTATTATAAAGTTGTATTTAAATTTGTAATAAATGGCGACATTGCAACATGCTGCTTTGCTCACATATAATAATATAAGAGTGAATAAGTATCATATACAAAATGTTTCTCAACTTTTAACAAGGGCAACATTTGGTGCTGCCACTTAGTTGCCTGCTAGAGTTATCGCTCAAACATATCGGGCAATCGATACGCATGTTATTATTCAGTTATTTACAACTCACCACGAAAGACTTCAATGGCAAACAAGTTCTGCAGTTATTTACAATTTTCCGTTCATAGTAAAACTCAGCGCGCTTCTTTATTTCTTTTGGACGCGTTTCTGTACGTTTCGTGAGTTTTACATACGTACATACTGGCGCAACAAAAGTGATGAATTTATGTCACTTAAATTAAATACATTCATGCATTTATAGCTGCGTGTGCATACATATAAGTTTGTGCGTAATTAATGGATACTATTGTGCCAGCAGTGTCGTATGCATATAAACAAATCGTAAGTTACATACATACATAGAGATGTCATATAAACAAAATGTATGTATGTTGGTGCGTATAAACAAAGTGAATGAGTGTAAAATACTGAGTGAGCTCAATTTTTTTTTGGTACTCGCACACACATACACACATACATATGCATGTATAAACAAAGCAAATTTTATGCTACAAAAGGTACATGCGTGTGTATGTATGTATATGTATACATACATACATTTGTATGTTTACCACTTTCTCAGACAGCTCAAGAACGGTTTTATATACATGCATGCACACATACATACATAAATTTACATTTACTGCTGCGTATGTATGTATGTATACATGAGCGAGCACGCATCTTTTCCTACCGTAAACAAGTCGCTCTGTTAGTTAATATACACACACACAGGCACTTTTATATGTGTGTGCGTGTGTGTAATTTCTTCAGATATCTGGAGCAGCGCCAGCGGAGAGTGTTTAGCACTCAAACATACTTAAAATATAAGAGTATATACATATACAGTTGTATGTCAGGCATGTGTGTCAAGCAATGATGCTTGCAACGACCAATTACAAATTATGGTAACAAAACGTATACATACATACAGACAGACTGACGGGCAGACATACAGTTAGACATATGTACATGCGTACAATTTGTTACCACAATGAATGTATGCATGCGTGTTTATATGTATGTATGTATGTATGTGTTTGTGTGTATGTGTGTGTGTTCGTCTGTTTTTTAAAGAAGGGTGTGTGTTTCCATTGCATTTAATTATGAAAATAACCGTGACCACATCGATCTGAAAATGAAAGGATTTTATCATAAAATTTACATGTAAATAGCTAACTTCATGCATACGTACATACAGACATGGCAGTTTGACCAGATTTATGCTAATATATAACCAAAATACATATATGTATTTGTGGAAAATTGATTAGATGCACACATATACGCATGTCTCTGTGAAGTCTGTGTGTGTGTGTGTAAGTGTGCGCCACCGGGATTTAATACATACATATGTACATCGTATATAATTGGGCTCCTACCTATCCACCTGGCGGCAAGCGTAGCGTAGAGCAGGCAATTTACTTTAGCTATGTATTTACCGGTACTAATTGAAAATTAGTGTTACAAAAGGAATCTTTTGATTTTGTGCGAATGCAAGTCCCAGGTAGACGGAAGCCTCTGTGCGGTCGTTGGGTCTATATCTCTACCTGTCTGTCTGTACCTATACACATTAATCCTATGAACTATGAAAAGGAAAGAATTATGGAACTTAAGTCATTGTTGCGCTAGGCAGCATTAGCTTAGTTCAAATTATCGATAGACGACTTAGAAATTTCGATTTGTTTTGAATTTAATAGATCCATTTTTAGTTTTGATTAATATTTGTAGTATATTATTATTTTTAATATTTTTTTATTATATTTCAGATTTCTCTAGATTACACTTAAATTGAATTCCATCTCCTCTAGCATTGCTCCACATTCTTTCTTATAGAATGCGCTCATGTGGGCTTTAATGCCCACTACCAATTTAAATACTTTACAGTCTCAACTCTAAGACAGCTCTTGAAGATTCTTTAAGTGAATGTGCAAAACTATTTAAACGCAGAGTCCGAGTCCGTGCATACCTAAGTGACAATTTAGCAAGATGAATGCGCATCTGACCTCCAATTGAGTTAGTGGATCAACTAAGACCAAGTCAATTTGATATATACTTACTTTTTGCCCAGAGAAATCTTAACTGAGAACAGAGAGAATAGATTAGAAAGCGCATTCTAAATGACTTTAGATTAAGTTGGTCTGCTTAAAGAGATATTGTAGCAGTTGCTTTCTCTTGGCCTGCATTAGCCATTGAGGTTGCTGGCTATAATACTAATAATACATAACATATATGATATATAATAAGTACCGATAGATATTGTAGCGTAAAACTTGTCGATGCTTATCAATAATGCTACAGTGAGCACAGCTTGTTGTGCAATCGAGATTCAACTCTTTTTTCCAATAAGGATATTTCAACAACTAATTAATTTTCTTCTCCTCTCTTTCAGATGCCTTCGATTGTAAGCGTCGCGAACTGAAAAAGAGGAAGCATTAATGGAAGAGGAGATATGCGATTATTGCCAATCATTGAAATGAAAAATAAAAAGCAATTGTCAAAGAAATCTGAAAATGTTTAAAGCCAATATCAATGATCACTCACTGACATCAATAATACAAGAATTCGCCATATAATTTCAATAACATTGATACGCAGGATCACAGGACAACCAAGAAGAGAAAAGTCAATAATTGTTGTCATTCAATCAACAGTAATTTTCAAAGATGTCAGTTATAGAGAGAAAGCACTTTCTGCTGTGGACAATTATCATGACTTTTGTGCTGCTGTCTGCGGCAGGTCTGGACGCCGTCTCTGGCTTGCAGAGCTCTCCAACATGGATGTAAGTATATGAATACGAAATATGAATATAATATATGTACATACATCATACATACATGCATACATATGTGTATATGCAGCTGAATATGGCAGTCATCACACGGTGTAAATGTGTTGCAAATGAGGCAGGCTGGAAGGTTGTAATCTAACTGAATGTTGAGAAGGAGCTAGGAGAAAGGAGGGCGGGAGAAGATTTCATGTCTTGAATAACTATATATACACATGTATATATCATATCATATAAATCAATCACATATCATCTATTTAAATTTCTAGGAATTTATTGTAGTTATTCAAATTGCAATTCTAATCAGAAATTACAGATTCAATTCCCATATATCCAAGCTATATCAAATCAGATTTCATTATTCTCATAATCCCATTGGCGACTAGTAAATAATTCGCATTAAAAACTATTTGCATAATTCATTCAAGAGATGTTTATATTCTCTGCTTATCTCTTGTGATTTGTTGTTTTCTAAATTCGCACAATTTGTTGTTTATTTCAAAAACAATAAATAGTGACTTTTCCTAGCATATTTGTATTATTGAATAAAGTCTGCTTGCTGTACGAATTCGCATTTGATTATCTCCAAGTCTAGCACTTGCCTTTGCGAACAAATCAATGGGAATTAAAATTTGTAAAAGATTATAACTGAATGTAAATATTTACACATATAATATATATAATATAGAAAATGTCTAAAAAACAAATAATATAAGAAAATCAGCAGAATAACTCGAGCTCTACGATCCGCTCGGCATGTGCGACGAAATTCGACTTAGATTAAGCGAGAGCTGTAGGAACTGAGAGAGAGTGTTAAGAGAGATAGTCAGAGAGAGAGAGAGAGAGAGGGATATATTGCTTCGTACAATCTATATACTTTATGCGGGGTCTTTAATCTATTAATGGAATACGTGCTTTCGCTACACGTGTGTCTTGAGATAGTGAAAGGACGAGTCTATGGCTGCAGTTTGAGTTTTAGTTTTCAAATTGAACTCAATGCGCATTATATAGAAAAGTTGCAATACTGAGCTCTCAAGGGTGCCCCATTTCCGGCATGCCATAGACCGATTTTCTAGCATATTTAATTGTATTTTTTTATTATATTCCGGATCGCTGACGCACTCGTCGTATTGATAAGCATTTGAAGTATAACTGCCTCAATCTTTGACTCACCAAGCTGAGTATATTTAATATATATGTATATATAATCTGTGAGGCTGTAGCTATTTTCGAGTGCCATCATTTGGGGGGAAAAAGTCTCGTCTCAGAGCCCTGAATTAGTTGAAAATATATACTTATCGAGAGCGGTTGTTCGAACAGACTAAGCATATAACAAAAATCGAAAGCTCTATTTATATATAATATATATATGCACCTACTACAACTACAACAACAATCAAAGCTGATAACACTTGAAGCAACTAGAAGCCTAACTAATTAAATTTAGTTAACCGCCACGAGCAACGAGCATCACTTTCAATTCGATCCCAGATCACTTATCAAGCATATAGACTTTGCTATAGGCCAACCTTGAACTGGAAATGTTTGTCAGTATTGTTGTTCCGTGTTTCGTGTTGATGTTGTTATATTGCACGGCACCTGTGCACTCCGTATCCAGCACATGGGGCAACATTTCCAACTCGGCGCAATTGCTGCACGCCGAGAACGTCGTCTACACCTCGTCGCCCGAGAAATATGTCGAACACGAAATCAAATATCCAGCAAATGTGAGCAGTGTGTTTATCTGTGATCAAGTATCTCAGGAATTTACTAGTGTTAATTAAACGCGAGTAGCATGCCTTCGCCATTCATTCCCTTTCCCGCTCAATCAAACATCGAATCTAATTTTATTTTTGCACTAAACAACAAGAGTTCTCTCAGTGTATAAACGCATGCCACATGTCGGTTCTCTGTGTTTTGCGAATTCGAACATATGTTGATAACCCCGATTTGATGTGGAACAGTTTGACAAGTTTTCTCTCTTTTGGCAAATTTTAATAATTAATTATAAATATGAATATAATAGGTTATAGATTAAACACATTCGCGATTTCCGGCTTCGCTTAGTTCTGTTAGATTGTAGCAAGGCGCTGAATGGTGGCAGACAGAAACACAATATCATTTGCGATTAATGCCAAATTAGGAATGATATATCCAAGTCTAAAGGATACCCAATAATCAGATCTATCTTACAAATATCAGACGGCAAGGGTAACTGCTAGTCGAGTACTCCCAACTGTACTGACTCTGACTCTGACTCTTATTAATTTCCACAGTTTCATAATTAGATTAGATATTTATTAGCTTCCCACATATCGAATACAAATTTGAAGCTGCCAATCAAATGTGTTAATTAAATTAATGATGCTGAGCATGCAGGGGAAAACTCGTCAAATCACGCCTACGTAAGCCTCAATTTGTGGGCTTTAAGTTGTCAGTTAACGACACAGTAAACTTATCTTTGAATGAGTTTTCATCTATAGCCATCCTCATCATTTATTCATCAAGCTTATATCATGATATATCATCAGCATCATCAATTATCTATAGTCTTAAGAGATGAAAAAGAAAATAACATATCAAATCATTGCCTTCAAAACCAAAGCGAAAACTAATCCTGGAAATAGTTCAAAGCCAACAAATATGAGAAATTAAATATTAAATGAATAAATAATTATTTTAAAAATTTCAAATAATTGTAAATCAAATTGAAAATTACTGTAAATATAAAATGTATAAAATAATGTCAAAAGTAAAGATATTTTCCGACTATTTCCTTATGCTATGCATTATCCATTGTACATACTCCGAAACTAATATGATCATATTCACGCACGTAAAACCTGTAAATAATTGCATTCAAAAGAACTAAAACGTTAAATGAAACAAAATGCAAAAAGGAAAACAAAAATAAATCTTTCGGTCTCCCACACACTTTAGGGAATTGGTAATGGGCGCATCATAACGGGCATACGAGCGTTCGACCAGGTGACGAACAACACGGGAGGCCATGCTACGATTTATTCTGGAGGCCCTGGTTTTAACTTTGTGAACATCAAACTACAATCGCAGTATAATTATGGCTTAATATTTCGTGTTGAAATTTATGGCAAATAAATAACAATCCACAATTTTTATATATATAAAAACAAAAAACAAAAACAAATGTATTAAGAATTATTTAAAAACTGAAAATGTTATGGGATTTGATAGAGATTTTGAATTGTTAAGTAAATAGTTTAGAAAACTTGATATATTTATATAAATTCACTAATCGAATCATTGACAAGTTCTAAATTCTATTGTACTTTGCTTTACTTTGATTAATCGACACAGATAAATACTAGATACATTAGGCGACAAGTTTAAGTTTATGTTAAGCCATCCTAGGCGCCCCAAATTTCAATCTGGGACTTGATGGCGCCGCCTCGGGACGATGTGAATTTGATAGTCACGGTCGTGGCGCCCACTCCGCCGGACGTAATTTCAGCCGTGGCGCCCTTCATCCGCTTCAGATTTGTTATGGCTATGTATTGGATGGTCTTTGGCGCGGTGGGATCCTGGGTGAGCGTGTATGACTTGGTTGTCGTCTGGAGCAGGGTCTTGCTTCGGTAGACGACTTCGCGTGCGATCAGTGTGCTGGCCGCCACCCGGGCTCCCCAGATGTAGTCGAATCCTTCGCTGCTGCCGCCGCCTAATCCATGGGTCATGCAGACGCAGCCGCATATGACAAGTATGAATGCCAGACTGATCTTCATTGTCTTTGGTTTTGAAGTACGAATTGAACTGATGCTCCGTCTGAGAGTGTCTCTCACTTTTATACAACGACTTTCGAACGAGAAATCGCTGCAAACACTTGGCCTAGTTTGATAATTAAACTTTGACAGCACCTTCGAAGGTAATGGCATCATCACCTGCATGCCTATCCGTAGATAACAGACCGCATAGATTACATGACTCCCCAATATGTTGAAACAGCTGTAACTGTTCTTTGGTCGATGTCTCAACAACATAAAATAACTTGAAAAACCCGTTTATTAAAACGAAAACTGTGTTTCTGAGGGAAAATTAATTTGTTTTCATTCCATTTGAGGCAAACACAAAGTCAAATAACAAATACGATTATACATATATTGATATATAGATATATGTCTCTGAATGTACGAATTTGTCTGGTCTGAATGTGGCCTTTTGAAAAACCCGCTAACTGAAAAGAGTTTCTGAAAAATAAGAATTCTGTTATGTAATGAGTGAGTTCGAACTTGTATAGATCGTATATAGTATGACAAAGGATTTGTGGATCTTTTACGGTATGAAGGAGCTCTCAGGGTATATGAGCAAAGAGAATCTGAAATGCGCAAGGATTTGGTTAAAGATGCAAAGTGTATGATTAGTGTATGTATTTCCTTTTCAATAATAAAATACTTACGACTTGTTTGTACTTTGCAGCTGCCTAGGCTTGAGGTCGCCATTCATTGAGTTTGGCCCGCATGAGGAGATGCTGGCAAACACGAGCATCCCGCTGAATATCACCAAAGATGAGCAGGCCTACATGCACCAGGAGGGCTTGCGCAAGCTGGGCACGTTCATAAAGCCGGTGGATCTGCGCGACTCGGAGACTGGCTATGTGAAGGCCGATCTGACCAAAAGACTGGAGACGCCAAGCGCTCAGGCTCGGCGCGTGCATCCCATTCAGGAGGAAATGGACCAGAAGCAGATCATTCTGCTCGACGAGGATACCGATGAGAACGGTCTGCCAGCCAGTCTGACCGATGAGGATCGCAAGTTCATCGTGCCCATGGCACTGAAGAATGCATCGCCTGAGCGTTGGGCTGCCCCCAGCAGAACGCCCGTTGCAGCTAGCACAATGCCAACGCGGTCTGCTCTGGCCATGGCCACGCGGCGTCGCAGCACAACAGCTCAGACGAGCACCACAACAACACCGGATCCGACATCGAACATTGACGATCTTAAGAAGCACATACTCTTCCTGCACAACATGACGAAGAGTGACAACAACTTTGAGTCCAAGTTCGTGAAGTTCCCCAGCCTGCAGAAGGAAAAGACAAAGCAGTCGACAGGATCGACTGCAAGTGTTAAGCGGCCCCAGAGACCGATTCTGCAATACGCCGCTCCTATAGCTCCGCCCACACGCAAAGTACCTCAGGGAGCGCACACACCGGGGCAAAAGCCATTCGGTGGCTACTATCACAACGAGGAAGAGACAAACAGTTTCTTCCACACGATTGGCGGCGATGTTGGCACCATGGATCGCAGCAAGGAACGTGCCGGGTTCGATACAGTTCCCCAGGTGCATCTGCTGAGTGAGGAGCAGTCGACAACAGCGAAGAGCATACCCATAACAACCACGCCCACTGTGCTGGACACCACATCGAAGCGAACCACGAAGCGTCCCGTTTGCCTGCGCAATCCCGACTCTCCCAAGTGCGTGCGGCAGCGTCAGCGCGAGGAGCAGCAGAGGCAGCGCGAGCGCGACG
Organism: Drosophila peninsularis; assembly: GCA_035047485.1. NCBI lineage: Eukaryota > Metazoa > Arthropoda > Insecta > Diptera > Drosophilidae > Drosophila > Drosophila peninsularis. Next base: position 1,200,019 of record JAWNPN010000035.1, read on the forward strand.
AATGGTTCCGCGGTCAAGCTGAGTTTATGCGGCCTCGCTTTGAGCCCATCGTTCAAACGATAAACAACACGAAGCGCTTCGCCGTGTCCATCGAAATACCCGATTCATTTAAGGTTCACTCGGCGTCGTCCCAAGTGGACGAGGCTCCAGAGCTGCAAATCCTGTCGCGTGTCGCACGCTCACAGCACAAACGGCGCTACGCCAGCGGCACTCAAGCGGATCAAGCTCCAGTCTCGATCGAGAGGCCTGCACCTGCTGCCAATTTCTTTGCCCACGACATCATAATGACTTCAGCGGGAGTCACCAACGATCGCGAGTTTATGCTCGCCAACATGCATCAGTTCGGCATGATAGTGCCGAAGGAGCAAGACAATGAAACCACACCAGCCCCAATGGCTTACTCAGAAACTATAGACTTAAATCCAGACAACTGTTATACAGTTGATGGCCTTACATATGGACAGAAGAAGCTGTGTGCGTTGCACACGAGCGTGATGCCGGCGATTAGTCGAGGAGCGCGGGCAGCCATACAGGTAAGTCGGGCACTGAGAGATAATACTTAGCTAAATATTTAACTTTCTTTTCTATTTGATTTTTAGGAATGCCAATTTCAATTCAAAAATCGACGTTGGAATTGCAGCACCACAGAAGATGTGTCCGTGTTTGGACCCATGACTGGCTTAGGTAAGTTTTAATTAATACCTATTCTATATACCTATACCTATATTCTGTATTTTTCTCATTATCAATCGTTTACATTTCAGGCTCACCAGAAATGGCCTTCATACACGCGCTAGCCGCGGCGACGGTGACCAGTTTTATAGCTCGCGCCTGTCGCGATGGCCAGTTGACTTCGTGCGGCTGTTCGCGTGGCTCGCGGCCCAAGCAGCTGCACGATGACTGGACCTGGGGTGGCTGCGGTGACAATCTCGAGTATGCATACAAGTGAGTACGAATTTCATTCAATATCCAATACAGTCTTAATTATACTACATAGATATCAGCAAACATGTTCATAGACTGGATTATGGCCATACAAGTTAGTATGGACAATGTGAAAGCTTATTGTATCCCAGTTTAGTTTTTGTGCAAATGTATGCAAGAGGCAGAAGTAGGTATCTCAGACATCAATATATGATATGTACTCCTGTTCGCCTGTCCATACGGCTGTCTCTCGTCAAATATGTATATCAAAAACGCACTATGAATAAGAATCGCTAAGTATACATAAAATATACGTTTACTATAAAATTCCTGTTTTCTTATCCTCAGATTTGCAACAGATTTTATTGATGTACGTGAGAAGGAAACTCGTCGCGGCACTCGCGGTGCAGGCAACCCCGAGCGTCGTGGCACTCAGCAGAAGCGCAAGCAAATTGAAACGAATGGTACAAAGGATGCTGGGAAGTCCGACTTCAATGTGACGACTCCGAAGACGACCAAAAAGTTGCATTTGGTTAACGGAGCTGTGGCAGAGAGCAATTCAACGGCATCCGTGCTGTACGAGGTGCAGTCCAAAGCCAACATCAAGATGAAAGATCAGCCTTTGGATAAAACGCCAACAATACGTCCCCCATTGTCGTCGTCGTCGTCCCTTGCACCGCCCAAACAAGAGTATGAAGCTGGAGAGGGAGATGGGGCAGAGCCACGCATTAACCCGGACGATTTGCTGGAGCTACAGGAACGCATTACAAAAGAAATTCTAAATTCCAAATTAAAGGAAACAGAAATGCTCGAGTTGCAGGTAAGAAACGTATGTTATTGGTATTATAATTGGTAACTAATATATATAATTATATTGATACAGGAAAAAATTAATCGGGAGATACTCAACTCGAAGCTTTTCCTTGGCGAGTCCAACAGCAAGCGGCGCAAACGCAAGCGTAAAAACCAACGCGCTGTTAGTGGAGATGCGCCCATGCTGCCCAACATTAACAATAAGGCTCGAAGTCTAATGAATTTACACAACAATGAAGCTGGCCGAAGGGTAAGCATAGGATGTAGAATGGATAGTGCCAGAAATATCATTCGAATGTATATAAAACTCATGAAGTTAACGCTGAGTACTGGTGGCCAAAATAGTCAATGGAGTTGGCCTTATCTGATCTGATGCCCATACATCAGCATTATCCACAATTCATTGATAAGCTTTAACAAATATGAATCAATAATGTATATAATAAATTTTTAATTTACCAATACATTTTTTAAATCTTATATTTTAGGCGGTGATTAAAAAAACACGCATTACTTGCAAATGCCACGGAGTCTCAGGCTCTTGCAGTTTGATAACGTGTTGGCAGCAACTATCTTCCATAAGAGAAATTGGTAAGCTTTGGCAATTGGAAATATATATATATAAAGACTATAATAATAATATATTTTACCTTAAATTTCGTCAGGTGATTACTTGCGTGAAAAATATGAAGAGGCTACAGAGGTTAAGCTGAATAAACGCGGACGTCTTCAGGTTAAAAACAGCGAATTTAAGGTTCCCACTGCACACGATTTAATTTATTTAGATGAGAGCCCCGACTGGTGTCGAACTAATCGTCTCTTGCAATGGTCAGGTAAGTGATTGATCATAATATATATACATATATGTACATATCTAATGGATATTTCTGCTCTTTTAAAGGTACGCATGGCCGCGTCTGCAACAAATCGTCATCGGGACTGGATGGCTGCGGTATACTCTGCTGCGGCCGAGGGTACAACACCAAAAATATTATTGTTCGTGAGCGCTGCAACTGCAAATTCCACTGGTGCTGCCAGGTTAAATGCGATGTATGTACAAAAGTACTCGAGGAGCACACTTGTAAATAGGTTATTCTATAGGCAGCACAGAAAATGTCCATATGATCACGATTCACGTAAACATAAATTTAAACATATTTATATATATATATATATATACATATATATATATCGATTTAGAATATTATTTATTAAATTATATAAGTAACATGTCTGTTGCCTAATGGATTTTTTCTTAGCCACTCAATTTATAATCAAGGTTATACCATAAGGTTCGATTAGCGTATATATGTTGTACTGTATACACGAGAAAACTATAGATTAAACAAATTAGCAAGGTAAAACGATTCGAAATTTTTATGATTATAAAAATATTAAATTGGAAAATATTTCAGGAGCTGATTTTAATTTGAAACGATGCTGTACCCTTCCTTAAGTGTGGCTTATTTTTGGATCTCTATATGTACATATGTATGTAGGTTAACATGTGAGATTATATTTTGATTACATATATATAATTTCGAAGCACTTTTAGCCAGTGTATTTCTATCTGTCTTGTCTTGGTATGTATATGGTACTGTGTTGACTGATTAGACTTATTCGCATTGATTTGCTAACTAGATATCATCCAGTTTATTGAAGATCTGGTAAATGTCCAGCAGAAGTCTTTTTTATGTATCCGAAATCCCAGTTAGGTTGACTTTATTTGTGAACTATACTTAGTAATCATATATATAGTCACAAGAGCTCTTACTGTCTATGTTTTCCCCTATCATAATTCATTGGGCAGCGATGGCAACGGATCGCTGGAAATGCGTTTAGTTCGCGGCGAAATCTGCGCGTATCTCACGCTGTCTCTAAGCGGCAAGCTGGACCGGCACTGGTAGTTGTTGAATATTGGAGGCTGTGCGGGTGCATCTATCTGTGGTATTTTATCAAATGTTATATATGTGGGTATGACTTCGTAAACGTTCTGATTTATATAGCTGTCGCTGCTGGCTATGCTCTCCATGGAGTTGCGCCTAGGTAATAATGAGCAGAATCTGTAAGGGAAGCGGAAATTATATAGGGATTCTAACGACTATGAGATACCCTGTAAACAAAGAATATCTATTTCTTGATCAGTTGGTTTCTGCTTGGCCTACTCGTTGCAACAAATTGAATTTTATATATTTAACATTCGCTTACCTATGCTGGCTGCATCGTGTTATCGTCTTCTCTTTATACTGGAATTTCTGAGCTGTTTTCGAGCGGGGCAAGACAAGGATTTCGCCCGAGCCATGCTTGGGTCTGACGATGCGTTTGCTGCCCTTTAGCCAACTTGGCTTCTTCCTCAACACCAAATACATGATCATAATGCCAATTAACATAAAGACAACGACGCCAAGCACCATTAAAGAAATACCCTGTAAAAATTGTAAGTGAAAGCTGAAATGTTATATATAGCATATCATGTACGGTCACCCACCTTAACCGTCTGCTTGTTCGACGACCAGGAATTGTAGCGTGTGTTCAAATTGCCGCCAACCTGCACGGACTTGCAGCTGAAAGGTGAGACGCTGTTGTGGCCATCGTCGACCAGGCAGAAGGTGTACGCCGCATTCGGCATGAGGTTCGTGACAATCGTCTTCAGTGGAATGGTGAAGTAGCAGCCGAGCCCGAACTGGTCTGGCAGCAGTTCCATCATATAGTATTCCTTTGTTGTCTTCGAGAACCAGAAGACGCCAACGGAGCTCTTCTTGCTCTCGTTCTGCTCGACAGTAATCTTCACAGTGACTCCGCCAAAATATATAGGACTGAAATCTATTTGCGGCCATCTGACATTCTGTTCTTTAATGAAAGCTTTAGAGTGTGCAGCCGAGCACTCCATGGGCCCGACCTCACTGGGATCCACTGTGGCGGCCGTTGAGATTGTGGGCAGAAAGTTGATCCCAGTGGTTGTAGAGAGTGGACGAATCGTCGTCGGCGTGTTCGTCGTCATAGTATCAGTTTTAAATGTAGTTGTCCTGACGGCCTTTGTGGTCGTAGATGTTGCTTCCATCCATGGAGGTGGTTCAGCAGTGCCATCGTCCTTGCAAATGCGTTCATCGAACACCATCCAGCCATGGTACTCATCCGGCGAGGCGCAGAACAAATCCCATTTCGTATAGTAATAGAGAAAGATCTCGTCCATTTCCTTTTGCAGTTGGCAATCGCAGTGCCAGTTATTGCCGGTGGCGTAAATTTTCAAATTACTCGAAATCTTTTGTATGCCAAAGATTGTCATGGAGATGGTGATCAGCTTGTTGTCCGATATGTCCAAGACTTCCAAGTACTTCATGCCTGCAGAGAGTTGAGATTTTGATTGAAATATTTAAATTATATTTCTAAGCTCACCTTGGAATATATAGCTGGGTAGATACATAATATTAGAGTTGGCCAGCACAAGTTCCTCGACCATGGTTAGCTTCTTGAACGTGTCCTCCAGCAGTTTGTCCGCAAAGTTGTTGTTGCTGAAGTCCGCAGAGCTGAGCGCTCCGAGAATGGATCCGGTGCCGGTCACATTGTGTATGCAAGAGATTCCGGCTTCCATTTTGAGGTATTTAATTTGGTTCACCAGATTATCCAGAAAATCGGGATATATACTCTCCAGCGGCATGTTACGTTGAATAACCGAAATCGCTTTCAGATCCGCTGAGATGTTGGTCAAAACCTCCTTTCCCAATTGCGTGAGCTGAAGATCTTCGAGCATTATATGCTGGAATATGCCGCCGCCAAAGGCTCCGCTCTGAATGCTTTTTATATTCGAGATGCCCAAATATATCAGCTTGGTCCTGTTGGTGTAGGTGGACAAGAAGCCGACTGGCAGCTCATCATTGCGGAATTTATAGTTGTATAGATAGAGCTCGTCAATGACATAGCACGAATACCTCTGGAAAACCACTAATATTAGAATAGACAATAGGGGTGATTGATGAGGTCTACATACGTTGATTGAATTCGCCAAAGCAGCTGATATATCATTCGCAATGTCCTCCTGTCGCCCACTGGAGCAAATGATGCGACAGTGAACCTTGATGCACTTTGGCGTTATTAAGCTAAGTCTATCCATGTCACCCAACCAAATGCTATAAGTAGATATATATTTTATATCTTATGGAACTTAGTACGTTCTGCTTAGCCACAATATTTATGCCTGATCGATTATGAATTGTTCTATAGCAAATCTATCATAGCCTAATTACGCTTTTTCAATGGGTTTCAGCTCTGATAAATGCTGCAAAAGTCCATATGAAATGTGCTTCCAAATTTGCGCATTGCGCCGCGCTGAATAAACAAAATAACAATAAAATGTTATCAAAATAAATCTAGTTATGTGTGCACCATGCACAGCACACCTCATAAAATCATTTATCATTTTATCATATTTGAAGATTAGGGCTCATGTCTGCGGAAGTGTGGGTACTTGAGTTAGATGAGGGAGTGTTAGACTTACGAATACCCTGGAACAGGAAATGAGGCGCCTTTATAAATTAGGAAAGTATTCCAATAGTTATGATCCACATTATCTAATCTAAGTTTCAATATCGATTTCATAGATATGACAAGATGGCAGGAAATAATTACGATAAACTTGATCTGCTCATAGAAGCCAGATTGAGGAACTGCATAACATATAGAATATATATACATAAATTGAATGATTTGGAGCATATGCTATTCACATCTTAGCAATAACATAGTGCAAATGAAACAACTATACCCTGTATATAGCCTAACCAATAACCAATGCATAAACGCAATCAATAATTCCAGCTATACAGATTATTGTGATATTTTTATATACAGTACCTGATATTCTGTAAAGCTTCCCTGTACTTGCCGACATCGTGTTGCGGTAGCTGACTGTAGCCAATATCCTGGGCCACAGTTGAGAAGTTAGCCCAGACATATGACAAGGAGAAAATGATCAAAAATTGCGATGGATTTGTTGACGAAAGCCCCAGCATAACAGAGAACTTGATATATCGAGTTGGGGCTGTTTCCGGTATTAGTTAGCCAATTGTTGGGGCTGTAGGGCAGTTCGAATAGAAAGGTATACGTTTTATTGGTATAGTGTTTCATGAGCAAGCTATTCGAACTAGTTTATGTCGCGAGCGCCGATGGTTAACTGAATATGCAGCTGAATGCTAAATACTAGATAATACTAACGCTAATGCCACAACATTACTCCTATCAGGTATTTAAGTAGTTCGTGTACTCGACACAGAGATAACAGCTACAGCTGTATTGATTTTCTGATCCATGAATATGTCAGGCGAAATTGATAGCGAAAATCACTCGTCTGCCTTTTACAAAGCAAAACAACAGAATAAAGTAATAAGCTTGCAGTCGGGCATAACCGACTGTCTTTTGTTTCACGTGTTTTTTATGCAATTTATATTTTTGCTATATACCAAAATCTTCAAATTGAAGTTCTGTTGTGCTGAAAATTTAATACAAATTTATTTATTTATTTTTTATTGTGTATTCTAAAATATTTAGTATCTTTTCAGACTGAAATGTTGCTTCAGTTATAAATATTTAAGATGGAGACAATAATATAGGCAGCTACCAAATTCCCTGTAGGCATTGTTCAGCTGCTTAGCAGTCCCTAATTTGAACTGCCCCAAATAGAGATACTCTGATAACTTTTCTTATTAATATTTGTATCAACATGTTTTCTATTACTTTGCTTAGTTTTAGTAAATTTAAATTTAAAAAGTAAATTATGAGCAGATGAATAAGCTCATCAATAAATTCTGTTTGTCAAGAGAAGTAAAAACAAAAATCTATCAAAAATCTGTTTTTGATATGAAAAATTTTTTTCTTCTTTTGCTACATCCATAATATTATATTTTCATATCTTTTATATATTTTATATATATTAAAATAATTTTTTTTTATTTGTTGATATATTTATATATCTTTTTATTTTTTAATAGATTTAAATTTCTTTTTATTTTTTTTTAATTTTTTGATTTTTATATTTTTAAATACTTTTATTTTTATATTATATATTATATTATTATTTTTTTATATTTCTATATATATATATATATTAATATTTATATATTGTCTTTCATAATATGTATAAGTATATGTATATATGAATGCCTGCCAACTGTACCGCATTCAAGCTTGTTTCGCAAGCTTCTCACACGATAAGGGTTGCAGGTCCATGGTCAGGGAATTTTTGGAATTGCGCTTGGGCAGTGGTGGTGGCGAGTTGGGTCTGTCGACGCCCTCGCTGAGCTTGCGGCTCTCGTTGAATTTCATGGGCATCTCGTACTCCATGGCCTGCACATCAGTGGCATTAGAGAAGGATTCTTCAAAGCACGTGGACGAGGACCTCAAGCTGGCCGAGTTGGGTACTTTGGTGTCGCTTGACACAGTGAAGACCTCTGAGGACCTGCTTGGAAGAGAGTTTTACTATAAATTTAAGTTTAAATATCTCAATATTTACTTACTCCTCATCGCCTATGCGATATGAGTTCTTGCCCCTGTTGAACGAGGTCTTCACATATTTGGATTCGGCTATGGTTGAGACCAAGCAAGTTTTGTCCGATTCCTTGATGACGACAACGTTTTTGGAGCCCTCCAACAGATTGGGAAAGGCCTTGATGCCCAAATACGCGAATATCGCTCCGAGTACCATTGAGATGAAGTATATGAGGCAGAGCATTCCGATGGTGAACTGCTTATCGCTGTCGTTCTGAATGACGTCATCCGTCTCATAGTGCTCATGACTCAAGGGTATGTGCAGCGGCTGGCAAAAGAGCGGAGACACGACCACCTGATCCTCCGCCATCATGCAGAAGGTGTAGGTGTGATTCTGCTGCAGCGGATCGGTCAGTAAGTAGGGCTCTTCGTAGAGCATACAATTGTAGTCCGCCGGCGATAAGGACGACTCGAAATATACCTTAGTGTATTCATGTTCCGTAAACCACACGATGTTCAGTCTGTCGGACTTATCGTATCCATCTATCGAGGCGCGCACGCTATAGTTTTGCAGTATATCCAACTTCAGATCATAGTTGGGGGGCACGAAGACAAATATATCCGAATTGAAGGCGGCGTAATTTTGATCGTTGGTTATATCTCGTTTTTGGCGATATTCAGTCGGCTTGACGATCGCATTTACTGCGATTGCCTGCGTGCAGCGGAACTGAACTATGGGACCGTAGGGAATTGTTGGATTCACTCCATCATCATCCTTTGGTACTTCTTTATCATCTTTAGTTGTTGTCGGATCATATAATGTGTCACAATCCAGCTCTTTCATGGTGACCTCATCGAAGTTTTTGCCATATAACTTCAGGGGCATGCGACAATATGGGGCGTTGATAAAAGAGCTCTTCCTCTCATTATAGAACTCGATCAGAGATCGCAGCTGGCAGTTGCAGTTCCAGTTATTCGGCTCCACATCGAATAGTCGTAGGTTTTGGCCCAGGCCCAGCGAATTCGCATTAATGTGGGTCAACAAATTGTGCTTCAGGTCGACCAAAATCAGCTTTTCTGCTATGTTCTCAAAGGCCGAGTCCTCGATTGCAGTTATATAACAGTATTTGAGATATAGATAGGTGACATTCGGTGTGGCGCTGAAGATGTTCTTGGTCAACGGGCCACTGAAGGTGTTGTGGCTCAGGTCCATGTGCACCAGCTTGCCCAAATAGATGTTTTCGAAAATATTCGAATCGCTCCGGAACTTGATGCCGCAATTCAACCTCAAGTGGGTGAGCGTCATCTGAACGGGCTGCAGCAACGCCAGCTGTATGCTGGGCAATTTGAAGTCGATTTCAAACTTCTTCAACGAGTACAGCCCCAACAGCGCCCCACTGCTGACTTCATTCACCTTCAGATCCAGCCAAACCATGTGCAGAGCCTTCGAGAACATTGGCGAGTTGAACGCGTCGCTCTTGATCTTCGTCAACTCGCTCTTGAGCAGCACAATCCTCAGCACTGTGGCATTCACGTCAATCCAGTTATTGTCAATATTCGCTTGAGTTTGATTCATAACAATCAACGAGGTAATCACTTCACAGTCGCTGACGCTCATGGCGGCAGCTACCTCCCCATAGAGATCTTCATTCTGACTGCACTCAATGCGACAGGTCAGCTCGCGGCAGCCATGTCTGTCGGCCATAGCTGTAATTAGTCTGCAAATAGTAGTTAGCATTAGTATATATGTATATTTGGTATATATATTTAGTATATATATTTAGTATATATATTTAGTATTTTAGCTTTCACCCAAAGAGTTCAGCTGATGAGGAGCTAAAGTCATCAGACTCAGTGTCCTCCATAAAAAAGCTCAAGGCAGCTTCTCTGTTGTGGGCGTGGGCTTGGCCGTGTTCAGTCGCAGCGCAATCGCCTTTAAGTTGAAAGACGATATATATAATAAGCGAGGCAATTAATAAGCCAACGCACAAAGTCAGCAAAAATCGCGATAAGATCTTCGTGCCCAAATGTTCCACATTTTTGGAGCTGAAAGTAAAGAGAGAAGAAAAGGAAAATTATGAAAAAAGTTTATGTATATATATACATATATAATCTACAGTTAATTCAGTTTTTGAATATATTCAAATAATATTTATATATGAACACACATATACAATTATATATTTTTATTCTAGCATTACCGCATTGCATTTTTATCCTGAATAGAATTCTGTTCCGCCTGCATGGTGGCAACGGAGCTAAAGAGCTTTAACGCGGCTGTCAAGCGAAAGCCAAACTGATTAAAACAATATTGACGACGCAGCATTTGCATTCGCTTTCTGGCTTATCGTCCACATAAACTACATATCTATATGTGTGTAGGTGCTGATAGTGATAATACTTATTCATATGATCAATAATATTATTGTTTTGATAGCTATAAATATGATACATATATATGCACGTATATCTATATATACAGGCACAAATTAGGACTGATTGCCTAATTATGTTACCTATATGTAATAGATATTTCTGATGTGGGTTTTTTAGCACTGCAATCAAATCTGGCAACTCAAAAGCCAGAGTTCAGCTGGCCAAGGTTTATAGACTAATAACAATAATAAAAGTATATATATATATATATATGTTCATAGTCTATACTTGCCTTCGCATCAAATCTTTCAGCTTCAGTTCTGAAGTTCTTTTGCTGCAGTTACAGAATCATTCCTTAGTTTTCATTAAATTGAAGCCATGATATCAGTTTCATATTTTAATATATATTATTATTTTTGAAATATTCATTCATTAAAATGCCTGAAAAAAGTTATGCAGCTTCCAATTGATCTTTACTTTAGTTATTTGACTATATTTCAAAGAGATATATGCGCAGCTGACTAAATTTAAAGATTAAAAATCAGTCAAATTCGTACATAAATATATGCTATTATTTATAAAATTATAATTTTGATTTATTGTATAATTTTGTTTTTATATATATTTATTTTTATTAAAATTTCTTTTATTATTATTATAAGTAAGTGATATAGTTAGTCTTGCGCACTTATGTAGTATAAAGCTTATTAGTTTAGGTAGCTCAGACAACTATGGATTTTTGCTAAGTCAATGCCACGTAGATTCCTATCCGAGTCGCCGCAGCCACTAGGATAAATAGATAGATAATATATATATACATATACCACATTATACATATTAATATAAAAAAACAAAATAATTAACAAAGTTCTTCATTTCATGCGTTTAATAAAGCTCCTCGTACAACTCAAAGCTTTCGTAGATGTACGTATTGGGATTTGTGGATATGGCGCTATTGTTCAAGGATGGCGGTACGGACGGGGCACGTTCTATGGGCGGCACATTGTACTTGTTCGACTCGGTGCGATACAGTTGGGCCTCTTCCAAGTGCCGATAGTAGGTAACGTAATCGTTGATGTTGCCATTGGGGTCGGGATAGCTATTTAAAATACAAGGAAATAGAATATATTGAAAAATGTAGCATACTTTTCAGGACAACTCACCGTATGGCGTCGTAGGCCACGTTTTCATAATCGCTGGGCAATAGAAGCATTGTGTCCGATTGCGCGGAGGGACGCAGCAGCCGCTTGCTGCCCAGCAGCCAGGCCGGGCGAAGCCAGAGTACGCCGTACATGGCGAACAGACCGAGAGCGACACACAGAAACATCCCGACGAGTGCTGCAGTTATAACCGAAACGCTGTGCGCCTCGAACCACATTTGCTGCCTGCGACAAGGCCTAGTGCGATGCGAGCGACAGTTGAAGGGAGATGTCGTAGCTGTGTCTAGTATCAGACAAAACACGTATGAAGTGCCGCAGCTTAAGGAAGAAATCGCAATCAAGTTATCAACGGCACTGCCACTATCGACATCTCTTTTGTCCTTGACATTCGAGAAGTAGACAATGCTCCAGGCATCAGCCTTCAGGTGGGTCAAGGTGACATTGACTTCGCCCTCGGCAGCATCAACAATGGCCATTTCTGCATTGTAGGCTATGGATTTGTCGCTGAGCTGCTCCCTCGCGGCATTAACACAAATCAAATTGTCATAGAGGAGCGCGTTGTCATCGTCAGCAGTAACAGTCGTTGTTGTAACCCATGGAGTAGGTGAGTCACTTGGTATACCCTGTGTGGTCCAGCTGGTCCATGTGGTTGGTTCAGGTGTGGTTGGTTCAGGTGTGGTTGGTTCAGGTGTGGTTGGTTCAGGTGTGGTTGGTTCAGGTGTGGTTGGTTCAGGTGTGGTTGGTTCAGGTGTGGTTGGTTCAGGTGTTCTAGTACTTACAGTTGTAGTTGTTCTGGCAGGAGCTTTCTGCGGAGTATTTGTGGTTTTCATTGTTGTTGTTGTTGTTATTATAGTAGAGGAATCTGAGTCTTCAGAATCATATGAAAAATCCGATGCAGTAGCGTCAGTAAATAAATCTCTTGTTTTTCTGACAGACTCAGAGCAAGGCTTTACGAACTCAAACAGATCCAAGTTGGCATAGGCACAGCCCCAATTGTTAGCTACAAGATTCAGCTCTATATTAGTCTCCCTCGCAGTTAGCATAAACTGAGGGCTAAGCTTGGTCAGTTGGTTGCCACTTAAGTCCAGGTAACGCAGCTCCTTACTCAAGTCAAAGTTAATACTTCTCAATCGACAATTCGCCAGGTTTAGATACTCCAAGGCTGGCATATTCTCAAAACTCTGCCTTTCCCCTGTGGCCCCGATATTATTTCCGCTTAGATCTAAGAATTTAAGTTGCTTGTAAACTGCTTGGCCAAAGAGGTACTCAGGTGTATAGATCCTTCTCGAGTATGGCAGATTTATCCTTGCGGACCGTAGGCTGTGCGCCACAGGCAACAGAAATCCTTTGCATTTCAATGATTTCCTTTTGTTGATCAGCGTGAAGTTGGAGAGTTTATGCAATCCTCGCAGCGTTTCATTCGTTAGTTTCTTCAGCTTGGCATTGATTAACTCCAGATTTTGTAGATTGTGCAGGCTTCGCTGATCGAAGGCGCCGTCAGCTATGTGCCTCAGTTGACAATTGCTTAGGACCAGGCTCTGCAATGTGTATTGCTCATGGAAGTAATTTCTCTTTATGACTCCACTTGGGAAATGGTAGTTTTCAAGGCGAAGAGAGAGATGTTCTCGGCAATCCAACTTAATCCTGGCATGATCGTAGTACGGCACAAAGCTCCCATGAGACGTTGCCCTCGATATGGACAATGTGGCGTCCTCCTCGGGATCGTATGAGAAATCAATATTACAGATTATTAGGAGAATAACAAAAGCAACTGTAGCGGGCTGCATTATGTACTTCAGCCACTGGGCCTTCCGTGGTTGATAGAGATGTTCGCGTTTCTTTCCCGCTTCATCACTCTTTAGATCGAACGATTTGGTTTTAAACATGTTACTAACTAGTTAAAGCGATGCCAGTTGCCGTCAACCTTTCAACTTGTTCTCATGACACTAAACAAGATTCTCAATTGAATGGTTAATTTATCAAATCAGTCATGCCCATTATCAGTGATGAGGCTTATTATGCATTATAATTATTATTACTCAAGCCAAATTGATTAGATAACGAAATTGCCAGAAAGAATTTGAATACATATAAATATAGATATACATATGATACAACATATACAAATGAAGTTAATCTAAGTATAATTGTAATCAATAATTAGCTTGAATCATTCTATCTTAATTCAAAAAATAATAAGAAAATCAAAATAAAGATGCCGTTTGACATAACTTATCATTATTTCTGTTCAATACATAACAATAACAATGACTTGAACGTAATGCATTTTTATTTTTGTTAAAAAAAAAAATCAAAATTTAGAAGCTTAAAACATATACATCAATTATATTTGAACAAGCCGCCAAATTTAAATCGAACCGAACATCAGTGGATGGTTGACTTATTCGATAAATCTATTCAATAGTAAAAACTGTCATCGATAGTTCGCAGATGTTGCCCATTTAGCAAAGCAAGATAAATTGTATTTATAATTGAATAAATTTTGTAAGATACACTGCAGAGTTTTCAAATATATTAATTTTTATTTTGAATAATTGGATTTTGCCGATCATGCAGCTGTGGCGATGATTTATTAAATATCGATTATTGTGCATTGCTAAAAGTAAAACCATCACCGATATCTTTGTTCTCTCATCTCTACTTTTGTCTACATTATTGCCAGAAATAAAATAATAAAAACAAACAATTTGGGAAGCCGAACAAACCGAAGAACAAATTAATTAATTATAATTGAAACTGCATAGTAAGCTGCAACGTACATTCAGCGGCATCTGCGCCCCACCAATATATGTTCGGCTAACACACAAAGACTTGAACGTAATGTATTTTTGTTACAATTGTGGATATGTATATGTCGAAATTGTGGAATAATTTGAGATACTCAACGAAATGTGTAACGCTTGAGCTTCAAAGAGTCATCAGCAATTCAAACGATCAGAAAAGTTGGTCATACAGATAATTACTTTGTAACAAAGACTTATAGAGAAATATATACATATGTAGTCATACGACTAGGCCGGCTCCTCATGTTACCAGTTGCTGAGAAATTGAATATTTATTTAATTTGAAGCTCAATTTTAACTCATTTATTTCTGCATTCCAGAGCTACAATGCCTACAAATCAATGGATCCATGGCTATTTTTCGCAACTAAATCCGCTGGCCGAGAAGATAGCATTTGATATGCGCGAAGTAATATCGGCCTATGATCACGTCTGGCTAACGTTAACTCCCACTGAGCAGGATAATATACTAAACGATACCATCATAAAACCTGAGATAACTATACGATATTATAATAACTCTCTAAGCTCCACCTCGAGCACGCAATCTCGCAAAGAGTCAGAGCCGCGATCGAACAAGAAGAAGGCGACAAAGGGCCAGAAGAATAATTTAATATACGGATTCGACAGATTGAACATCTGTACATTTATCCAGCAAAGCGTTGGCCTAAAAATACTCCATGACGAAAACATTGGAGACTATCGGGATGAACATTCGTTTCCATTTAGTTACAAAACAAAATCGCAAATGAATCTGAACGAAATCGGAATGTGCAAAATTGTTTCAGTTGCTAATACACCGAAAAAGATCCCACCGTTACAGGCAAAAGCTATTCCCGAACCTAAAGCTCTGCCAGAACCTGAAACAGAGCCGGAACCCGAACCCGAACCAGCACCTGAACCTGAACCTGAACGCGAAGTAGTTTATCAAAACCAAATAAAATCGCCATTATTTGAGAAGCAGGAGGAGGCGGAGTCCAAGAGGAGGAATATAAATAAGTGCAATGAATCAATCAATTCAATTGCGGATGAGAAACTAAATCTATTATCGAATTTTGGATCAAAGAACACTCTGTTGAGCGAATCAACGGACTCAAATGATTCCGAAAATGACACCAAAGACCAGCACTCCGAAAACTGTAAACTATTGCCAGAGAAAGTGCAAATGCCTAAGGGATTTGATTTCCTAAGTAACTGGTAGCCTAATCGAATTTTTATATGCATTAACACTAACTATACATATATATCCTTACCTTTACCAAAAACAATTCAGTCTGAATTTATCACTAGATATTATCACACACACTTTTTATAAAAAAGCGCCATGTTTGGCATAATCAAATAAAAAACACCGCTTTATACAAATATAATAAAAGTCCAGCATCAATATTTAGAAATTCGAATTCTCTAACATATAAATGAAAGTGTGTTAGTATTTTATATGTATTTTGTGTATTTTTGTATGAGTATTTCCTATTGCACCCGCTCGAAAGCTAAGATCTTTGTAACTGCAATAAGTTCACACAATATTTTAAACTTTAAACAATACGGCCACACTGACTATCAAAAGCAAAATTCGTTGAAATTTGATTTAAGCTAATTTACAAGAGCATGAATATTTGTTACAAATAAAGAAAGCGTATACAATAACAGACGCTACGCTACGTATATTATCCCAACCACATCAAACATTGTCAATACGAAAAATAAAGCTTTTGATGAACTACTAAAGATATAATAAACTGGAATGTATCTGCGCGCGATATTTAAAAACTAAGGCTAATTTTTGAGTCCACATCATCTATAAATATTTATATGCACAGTGATGAAAATGTCCATGTCTGCTTGACAATGTTTTTGTTATTGAATACAAAGTCTCGTTTGTTGCTGTTGTCTGTTTCAGAACATTGAACAAATAGAAAAATATTCATTGCTAATTGAATTAGCTAGATGAGAGCGTACAATTATAGATTTTGGCAATCTTGCGCTATGAGGCCCACATTGGTACGAAATCTGCTAGATTATTGCCCCACAGCACGTGAGTGGAAACGTGTGCTACAGAAACAGAATGATTGCAATTGTATTTATTTTTAAATGCAACTAAAAATACACGGCAAACGCCGTCAAATCGTACAGCGGCCGAACTATTCGAACCCCTTATATCTGAGATTATAATTGTTTTATGATGTTTGTCAAAGCGAATGTACAGAGACATACATATACACATATATGTAATAGACTCTTGTAATATAAAATGAAAAAATATAATTAAATTACATTGTTTCATAAAATAAATTTAGATATTTATATTTAAAAATTTTAAATAAATATATTTATAAATAATTTAAGATTTATAAATATATTTTGAGTTTTTTGTTTACTTGATAAATTTATAATTAATAATTTAAAAATCTATAAATAATATATTGATAATTATTTAATTGATAAATTTATAATTTATAAATATTTAAATATTACAAAATATATATTTAAAAATTTATAAATATATATTTTTTGACATAATTATTAAATAAATTTAAATTTATTGGTGTCATAATTAAAAATAAAAAAATTATGATTTTGATAGATTTTTATTATAGTTTTGATATAGCTGTCGATCCATCTCGTTCTAGTACAATAGCCGTACTACCAGACTCGAATTGTTGCCTTATAGTCGCTTGTGGGCGAAATTCAAGCGATTCGCATATTCATAAAGTGGACATAGCTGGGTCACATTCGGCAGAGAGAATGACTACAATTTAAATAGAATCAGTCTAGTGGCTTGCTCTTGACCACAAAGTACTGAGAGGTGCCTCTGTGTGCACGTCCACTAATTAAATGGATTTATAGTTGTTTATCTTCAATGAACTCATATATAGAAATATATATATCTGTATATATATGTATGTAGTATGTGCCAGCAAGTGTAGCAGCAGCTCTGCTTAGATCAATCATCCTCCAAGCATTTAGCATATTTAAATAGCATTTAATTTATAATTTATATTTTCACACATTTACGCATTTGTTAAATTTGTTTGTGTAGAAAATTGTAGCGCCCTTTTAACCCATGTAGTACACACTCTGTATGCTTGTTGATGCAGTAAAAGAGGGTATATTAGTTTATGGCAGTCTTTGTTATGCGGGCTATGCTCCTGTTGAGTTAGGTATTTTGTACTATATAATATATCTCCTAAGTAGTAAGTATAGCTAATACATATGTATATTAGGCAGGCCATGGCTGATCTGTTTGCTACGCATACTGGGCTGTTGCTGATTCCCTAAAATAAATATTTGTAATCAGTGTGACTCTGTCTAATAATTTGATTACAGATCAGCATTAAGAGGCGATCGATTCTATCTGAAAATATAGTGTTAGCTATATATGAGTAAGGGTACGAATTGATGGTGAATAGGAGACGCTGAGTTGATCTACAAAGTTGAGAAAATTCTATATGGCCCGGTTTTTATACTCTGAACAGTGGCCATGGCATCATACTAGTTGCTAGCCTGCAGATAAAATGTATGTATATAAAAATATCTTTTGGGAGATGAAGTAAAAATTTCTAAAGCAATTTGTATATATATTCTTAGTCAGGCATAACTATTTGCCTTTATATTACATTAAATCAATGAATTTTGCTTGAGCTTAGTTCAGTTTAGAGTCTTATGTCAAAGTGATATAAGATGCTTCTAAGGCCTTACAACAACTGGATACTGACTTGTTTCGGTATTCGTATTTCTTATATCTAGAATTTGCTACAATTTATAGGTTTTAGCCACTTTCAACCAAGCAGAGTATCTGCTCGCCTGACACGCTCGATCATACGGCCACGCTTACTTGCTTTCCGTTGCAGTCGCTTACGATCATTTCTTTGCCGTGACGATTTATAGTGGTTTTTCATCGTCGACGTCACGAAAAACGCTTTCACGCCATTTTGCGCGCTGCGAAATCAATTCGGTTCTACTTACTGATGAATACGTGTGCCCATGTATGTGGGTGTGCGTGAGTGTGTGTGTGTGTGTGTGTGTGAATGGACATGTGTACATATCCATAAATATCCATACACAGACACAGATGTCAAAGATGCGAATGTGGATGTTGACGTGCATGTGTCGCTACGTGTGAGTCCGATTTATGAATGTTTCCGTTCGTGTGCCTCCATCATCGGTTTGACTTGGTCCAGTTAGTTCAGTTCTGTCATTTAGATCAAACACCAAAACTTTCCGCGTTCCGAATTATTATTCTGCCAAGATAACATCTTCGATTCTGCCCCTTGTGCATCCAGTTCAATAATAAATCGACTTAAATATGGGTAACACAACGATGGTTAGTAAATCTTGAAGCGATTATCCAAATGTGAATTTTGAAAAAAGTATTGAAGTTGGAATATATTTTTTTATAATTTTTATATTACCTGGAAATTGTTAAGTTTGTGGATTTAGTTCTCATCCTTTATAAATAGTTGATTTGTTCAATATAAAGTTTTATCTTATGAAGATCTCTTGACTTTTGGTGAATGTAGCCTGAAATTTAGAAATTTTTATTATTAATAGTTCAGTTATAGAATAGTGTCTAAATATACTTCCTGTAATCAAAGCAAAGCCGTTGTCCTGAGCCTGTGTTCTCTTGTTGCCAAACTATTTTTGCATCGATTCTGAAATTGTTCTGCAGATATATAGAATTGTTATCTGGAATATATAAAATAATAAATTTGAGTTATGATTTTCAATAATTATTACTATAATAAATATATTATTAACTATTTACCTTAAGTAAACATAGTATATCGAGCATTGCTTATCGTTTAAATACATATGGAAAATCTTTTATCTTATGTCTTATATCGTATATTATATATCGTATATTGTATGTCGTATATCGTATACAGTATATGGTATTATCTTATATCTTAATTGAATATCGTAAATATAATTCACTTCATGAAAAGGGTATAACAGATATCAGCATTGTTTGATAAGTCAGTGACATTGGGGTCTTTGGCCAATTTAATAATAAATTAATTAATTTGATAGAAAATTCAACAGAGATTAGGCATTCGCTGCGACGAATTGTCTAATTGGCTGTTGATGTTAGCCGAGACTATAGTATATGTCTTAAGGGATCAAAAGCACAGAGAAAGCAATCAGCATATATGTTACATACATTGACGTAGACGCCTTCAACCCGGCCTACAAATTTCTATAAATTTAAGATGATATCAATATGCACTTTTAACTATAGATATCTATAAATATATAGATATATTTATATCAGATGTGCTTAACTGGCAGATACCCTGTATTAAGTTAAGTTAAGTTATATCTTGTTATATATATATCCTCTACTTTAGCCACGTTGCATGCACTTCTTATCAACTCATCCGCAGGGTATTTGCGAGCCAGGCACTGCTGACTCGCGCACTCCTCTTGGAGGGATTACTTATAGCCCAAACGTATTGCGGTTTCTCGCATGTGATATGTCGGCGATTTGATTTTATATTTCTATGAGACGACGCAACTAACAATAAAATGATTTTTGTACTACAAACCAAAGTGAAAACGGGTATATTGGTTTTCAATTTGATTTGTAATTTATATAAATACTGTAAACAAAATATGAACATGATATACATAATAATTTCATTTATAGATTCTATCTGATCTGAAGTTGAAAATTATTGCCGTTGCCCAGATCTTGCGCCTGGGCATACCCGACAGCATATGAAGCATATTATTTATGATGAACCTATACAAATGCACTCGCAAAATGCATTAACATATATTTTTGTTTTAGTTATAAATAAATGGTAGGACAGAGAGAGAGAGAGGCAGAGAGAGAGAGAGAGAGGCAAGCACCTTCAATGCGAAATTCCTGAAGCAGACAAACAGCGCGACAAACAAATATGAAAAGTTTTTGATTCAACTCATATAGTGTGTTGTGTGTGCTGCGCTCGCGTTTCTATTCATTCAGGTAAATCGACTAGAACTTGTGCCTGTTGCTTCGTTTCACCTGCCCTGTCTAGCCAAAAGTACTTTTCGCGTTTGCGCTTTGGCCAAAATAATTCCTTCACTCACATCCAAGCAGAAACAGCAGGAGGTTTTGTTGTCTGAGCCAGTGACAGTTTAGCTGCAGCGACTTCAAGGCACGTGTTGGCCCTCCCCAGAGTACATAGATTGGCGCTTGTCCCGCCGGCAGGAGCACCTAACAGCGCCTTCTCTAATCTAATTATCATTTATTCTATATTTCCTGTGCATTGTCGATCCTTCAGTTGGTTTGTGTGCGCGCCTCTGTGAACTTAACTCTGCGACAAAAGAGACTCTCGCTGGAGATCGTTTCCTTCGAATAACTATAAATCAGACAACATGAGTGTAAGTTGACAATGGTTGATAATAGTGCGTGTGGCTCAGATGTGCAAGAGACAAAAGTGGAATCAAAGATCAAGAATAGGATCATGAATGATTATAAAGGATGATCTATATCTATAATATATAGACATATATATAATGATTGGCTGTTTAGTTTGATTTATGAGTAAAATATTACAGTCAACTGCCACAACTCGAACTTCAGATATTTACATAAATTAGTTTAGTACTCAAAAGTGGCTGAGTGTGTGGCAATAAATTCTCTACTTTGCTTAGTTAAATATACAAAAAAAAAGGCATTAACTGCATGAAGTTTATCTATACAAAGTCATGGAAGTAGTGCGGACATAAGTATAGAGTCCAAAGATGAAGACAGCTAAACATTAATTTATATTTATATAATATGAATGAATATGACTATTTATCAGATACATTTAAAAAGATAAAGATAACACTTTTATGTATGACTTTTTTTTTAAATTATACATAATAATTATAATAATAATATATATTATATATTTATATTTATTTATTAAACATAAAACAAAGAAAACCATATTTTCTTGGTCACCTGTGTGACAGGCATTGGCAGTCGTATATACTCTATGATGAAATCGCGCTGAGTTGATGTTGTCGGTGATAGATCTAGAAAACAATAAATGATTAATAATTGAAGCCAAAAGATAAAACACATAAATACTCAACTTTAGCTGCCTCCGATGACCAACTGCTGTCTGAAAAGATAGAGTATTTAAGTCATTGCAAGGTATCTCCCGGTCGGGCACTCACGTCTTGGCTGCTATAAATTTGCTAATTATATAACAGTTGATATGAAAAGGTGTATTCCATTCAATGAGACAATCTATAATTAGATTTCTATATAAAGCAAAATTAGAATAAGAAAAGATGAGCAATGGTCTTACCTCAATTTTTAATCCTTTTCATTGCAGGACGAACTAACCAAGGAGCAAATTGCACGTAAGTCGCTTGATTGCCTGTTGGCCTGTCTCCTGGTGAACTAATAAGATGCTCTGCTTTCCCTCTGATCAGTGCTGCGCAATGCCTTCAATGCATTTGACCCCGAGAAGAATGGATACATCAACACGACGATGGTGGGCACCATTCTGAGCATGTTGGGCCACCAGCTGGACGATGCCACGTTAGCTGAGATCATTGCCGAGGTCGACGAGGATGGCTCCGGCCAGATTGAGTTCGAGGAGTTCACGACCCTGGCCGCCCGTTTCCTCGTTGAGGAGGATGCCGAGGCAATGATGGCCGAGCTGAAGGAGGCCTTCCGACTGTACGACAAGGAAGGCAATGGCTACATCACCACCGGAGTCCTGCGTGAAATTCTCCGCGAGCTGGACGACAAACTGACAAACGACGACCTGGACATGATGATCGAGGAAATTGACTCCGATGGCTCCGGCACTGTGGACTTCGATGGTGGGTGGAGCATGAATTGAGCTTTCATTTCTCTCTATAAATATTTGTTTTCCCTTACAGAATTCATGGAGGTCATGACAGGCGGCGATGATTAGGCCAACTATCGACTGCTGCGGAATCAAATCAATTTATATATCTAAAATTAGTCTCATCGGCCACCTCAGTCCAAAGTCTATCAAAATTCTAATAAAATTCAAATAAAAAGTGTAAAAATAAATATTTAACCATGATTAAATTAGAAAAAATAAAAACCAAATAGTTGTGAAAGAGCGGAAATAAAGTAATAGAAATATTGTAGTCTAAGTTTTGATAGGACTACACAATTAGTATTATTTTTATAACAACGCCGAATCAGTTCCACTTTTGGTTCAATCTCATTCCTCGTCTAGTTTTATATTCTTAGCAATAAAATGTAAATTTGTAACAACATATATAACCCAACGTGCGTTTCAGTCAAGCCAGCTAAAAAACACTCGAGTCATCAGAGATCTAATTAAAAGCATTCAAAGTCGCTCGGGTCAATCTAGTTAGCTCATGACGCGTCAGCTCTTGACTTCTGCATCGTTAAGTCTGTAATCTATTATCTATTTCCTATCTACATAAGAGTTGCTAATTACAGAAGCCAATTCAATCTGAGTTTATGTAAATGTTGAAGAGTTGGCTGTATGTTATATACCCTGTAAGGCAAAGCAAGAATGATTCACACCAGCCAAGAGTAGTTGTATATCAACTCAAAAGGCTCGAATACTCTTTTAGTAATATTATAAATTATACCTATACCAGGCTTAATTTCATAAATAATTAACCAGATAATAACTATGTTGATCATATCTTTATCTCTTATGAATTGTTCGATCTCATTAGCAATGCCGCAACGCTTGAAATTAGATTGTGCCTCAGAACTTGCGCCTTCTAAGTCTTGTAGACTTCTTTAACTTTCAACTTATTTCAAGGGTTGTCTATTTATAGGAAATGTACTTATACGCCACAGGTAACAATAGACGATCAATCACAGGTGACTGCCTGATCAACTCAGATAATCTTTAAATAATTTGATGGCAATATCATAGCCTGTCAATCATGCGAATACAATGGATTTGAGGCAGCGCCCATTGAAATTTAATTAATCTGAGTTGATGTTATTCGAATCATAATACTATCTTTTTCGGCGCCCAATAGAGGAAGTGCTCTATATTCATTTATGAAATATAATTCGATTGAAGAACTTAAGCATATAGATTTAAATACTTTTAGTTAAGTATTCAGGCCAAGGCTTAGAGCTGTCGGCGCCCATATAGCAATTGCAACTTGAACTCTGTCTTCCTTTTTCAATTTCTTTAATATATTTGAAGCTGCAGACGTAATATAAGTGGGCTCCACACCTAACTGATCGTCCAGGATATTTCTTTGCATGTTATTTATATTTATTTTATTTTATTTATATTATTTATTTATATTTATTTTGTTTATTTATTTTATATTTATTTTATTTTATTTATATTATTTATTTTATATTATTTTTTTATATTTATTTTATTTTATTTTATTTTATTTTGTTTTTTAATTTTTATTAATCTCCTTCCCACAGCATTCCACTTTCCTGGACTTAGCTTGGCCCATTGACATTCTCGTGCAGTTAGCTTCATTTGGCAATAACCGAAGCATAATTATAGATAAATATTAAACATAATAATATTACTGTTCGTCTGCAGCGGTTGTACAAGTAGCTATCGCCTGATATTCTCTGACTACCAGCAACCATCTCCGCTGCTCTTAAATAAATAATATTTTATTCTTTTTTAATGTCTTTAATTTGCAGTCACGAAGTTTGATTTACTGCTTATCAGATAATCTCATTGGCTTATTAATTAGGGTTAAATCGAAAACATGTTCGACAGCGCGAATTTGGTTTTGGCAAACACACATTAAACTAAATGAATAACCAAGAGCGTGACCAGAGTTAAATGTAGCAATAATTGCTTGAACAATTCTAGAAGTACCTCAATGAAGCCAACTGCGCTATTCTCAAACCTGAGGATAAAGCTGTGTCAAGTTGGACTGCAAAAGAAAAACATTTTAATTTAATTTAGAATATTTTGTATGTGAAATAAATTAGATATTAGAAAAGTTGATCATGAATCTGTTAGTCAGGATATATACACATTTATCTGGTTATCTGCTAAATTCTGATATGCAGGCAGAATACCTTATATCCGCTTTTTGCCAATGACTAGTTGTCCGACAGCTCCGTTGCACCCCTCTCTCTCTCTCTCTATCTATCTCTCTCTCTCTCTATCTCTCTCTTTCATACTTACTTTAAGCTCTCACTTTCTCAGGTGTTTGATTGTCTGCGTATCTGCTTCCTTCTCAGTCGTTTCTGCTTTCTCTGTACCTATCTTTCTTTCCCTCTCTCTTATCATCTATAAGGTAGAGAAAGAGGGAGATCTGTAGCTTTCAGATGATCTCTCTCTCTCTCTCTACATCATGCAAATTTCTGCCAATTTCTAATCAATCCTAAATCCTTTTTCCACTCTGCATCGATCTCAATTGATAACTACGGCCATCGGCAAAGGGCGATCGTCGATCGGGTCCGTCACGCTGCTGCTTCTGCTGCTGCTGCAGGTGCATTGTGTGCGTGAGGCATGCGTGTTGCAGGTTCTATTTTGCGGGCTGCATGCAATATCTGCTCGGTTGGTCATCGATTGGCGCTGACGACGACAATTTGGCATTTGTTTCACAAGTTGCAGCACGACTCGTCGCTGATAGCCCGCCCCGTGGTGACATTTGTCGCGCCCGCTTATATACGGCGCACAGACATAGATCTGTTTAGACGCTGGCGCTAACTCGATCCGATCGAGAGCAGATTGGTAAACCTCGAGCTCAATTTCGTCAGTGAATAGCTACAAGTTCTAAATTTCATTTTGCAGACAAATATTTTGATATAAAATATTTAAAATATACACAAAATGGTGAGTTATGTAACTGAAGTGAAAACGCATCAAGTGTTCCGCAAATAAATCAATTAAA
The DNA here is from genome assembly GCA_035047485.1 of Drosophila peninsularis. Taxonomy (NCBI): domain Eukaryota; kingdom Metazoa; phylum Arthropoda; class Insecta; order Diptera; family Drosophilidae; genus Drosophila; species Drosophila peninsularis. The sequence continues at coordinate 1,225,414 of JAWNPN010000035.1, forward strand.
TTGTTGTTTGGCCTTGATGGCGATTGAGAATTGCCGAAGGCAGGCCAGAGGACATTTGTAGGGCACCTGTGTCGCCTTCGGGCCACACCTTTCCACACTCTCATTTATGCAGTTGCCCAGCCCGCGATATATACCTAACTAAGGTGCGATTGCTTCTTACGATTTATTAACATTAATTAGAGCTACAGCGCATCCTATTTAAAGAACATGCGAATTGACATTTGTGCGCCTAATTAAGCATGTGAGCAATTAGATTTATCTTCTAATTAATTTTCATTCGCAGGCCGAGGGGGAGTACGACAAAGATCAATTGAGAAGTATGTAAAGCGAGAGAGAGAGGGAGAGAGGGAGAGAGAGGGAGACGTATCTAATATTTTGCATCTATTGGCAGTTATGCGCAATGCGTTCAAAGCCTTCGATCTCGAAGGCACCGGATCCATTGATCACGCCGACGTCTCAAGCATTCTCGAAATTCTGGGCCAAAAACTCGAACCACCAGCTGTGAAGGCACTGATAAAGGAGGTGGACAAGGGCACCACCAACAAACTGAACTTCAGCCAGTTCTGCAAGCTCGCGGCTCGCTTCATCGAGGTCGAGGAGGATGTCGGCGCCCTGCAAGCCGAGCTGAAAGAGGCATTCCGCGTGTACGACAAGGAGGGCAAGGGCTACCTCACGGTGGCCACCTTGCGAGGCATTCTCCACGAGCTGGACGACAAGATCTCCAGCCAAGACCTGGACTCGATCATTGAGGAGATCGACGCCGACGGCTCCGGCACTGTGGACTTTGATGGTGAGCAAACTGAAAATAAATTCAAATACAAATTAATATGAAAATCCATTTAACTGCCAATTGCAGAGTTCATGCAGGTGATGACAGGTAAATTATTATTTTATTTATTAATTTTTAAATATTTCTTTTTGCATGCCGCCTGCTTACCTGAACTAGTGCAAATACTTTATTTTTAAATACTCTATGCTGAGGTGGCTGAGAATTTATGGCTAAGCATATTTGTGGCCATAAATTTAAGATATTTCTGTGTGTGGATCTGCAGTTATGCAGGGCATTGGGCAGAGTCCATCTGCTGTGGGCGCTTTTAGATTTTTTAACAACAAAATTTTTCCTAAAAAGTCTACAAATTTCTAAAAATATTCTACAAAAATTCTAATATAATCCAAAAAATTCTACAAACATTCCACAAAAACTTTTCAAAAATTCTACGAAAATTCTAAAAAAAATTCTTAACAAGTTTTATAAAATTAACTTAACTTTATGCCAAATCCTAATCTAATAAATAAAAATTTTTATTAGTTTTCCATAATCCATATTAATATTATATATATTTATCATATTTCTCTTCTCATATTATATTCTTGAATTTTAGGTTAAGCTGCTGGACTACCAAATACTTAAGACTAACTTTATACCTTGGCTAACAACACGAATGGCTGGAGCGCATTGGACATGGCTTGACAATGATTCTAGTTTCTAATTGAATCTTTTGATCAAGAGTTGAATTTACAAAATTGATGCTTTGTTGAAAAAAGAAAATACAAATGAAAATATATATAATATATATATATTACAAAAATATATTATTTATAAAATTTACTTTGCAGCAAAAGTCTAAATTTAGATAAAACTGAGGATACTTCTGAATAATCACTCATGCAGAGGACAAGGCAGTATTCGAAGTAAGTACATATGTGTTTGTAATTTAAAAGAGTTTTAAAGACATGAATTAAGCCGGAGAAGTCTGGTTTTCTTTTAAGGTTTCCTTTTTTTTAAGTATCGATCTCAAATTTAATATTAAAATCTATGAAATATTTGTATATATTTAAATATTTTTTATTTTTATATTTTTATATTTTTATATTTTTATATATTTATTTTTATATTTTTTATTTTATTTTATATTTTATTTATATATTTTTTATTTTTTTTTTTAAATAAGTGTTTAATTTCTTTTATAGCAAAGGTTTACATTATTTTTAAAGTAATTTATTTTTTGGTTTTCTTATTTTTCCTGCCAATATTTCTATCTTCAGCTAACAATATTTGAATTTAATATTCCATTTCCATCAAGTTACAAATTATCAGACATTAATTATAAGAATTCAGCAATTTATAGCACTGTCAGCTGCTTACCTCAAACACATCACATCGCTGCCCCAACACAGAGCCGCATGAGACGTGATATCATTCATGATTTGACTTTCCAATGCTCAACTCATTTAGTTGTATATTTTATCTGGGGCTACTTTTCCTTTCTTTCGAAGTTTTCTTATTCTACTTTGAAGCACAATTCCCTTTTCACAGCATGCGTTTTCGGTGATCGTTGGCCAGAAACGAGTTTCCATAAATGAGCTAATGAAAGAGTTAAGAGTTAAGCGTTAAGAGGACTTTCTCAAATTATCAACTTACCTTTTAAAATTTGATGGCGTGAAGTCGCTTGGTTTACAAGCAAAATAATTAACAGATTTTCCGCATGCTTAAAGAGTTTTGCGCGGATTTCCCAAAGTAGCTATAAATTTATGAATTATTGAAATTGAAAATGGAAATTAAAGCTGCTGGCTTGAAGCATTAACCTTTTGTTCAACCAGAGTTAGCTGCTTGCCATGAAATTTGATTTAATTGAATGAATATGTTGCTGGGGGTGTGCCTGCCCTAAATGGCCAAGTTCGTTCTATAGTCTTAGCCCTTTTGATGAGTTATACTAAAGCTGTTCTAGAACACGCATTTCAAGTTTCTCTCTCTTTGATCTCTGGTAACTGTTGCTTTGGATGAAGAAATCAGAAATATTTATAGATATCTACGTATATCCGGACTTGCCGGAAGGTAGCTGTTCTCTTCTAGCGACAAAAAGCACTTCCACGTTTCGCAACTCCAATTCCAATTGACAACGCGCCAAAAGACAAGCCAAACAAAGTAATTTAAAATCGATTTGGATCAGTTTTGTTTGGGGTTTGGCCGCTTTGCCGAGATTTGTTGGCGCGTTTATGTTGCCAACTTTTGCTTTAGTTATTAAGTTGTTTTTTTCGTTTGACGTCCTTGGCTAGCTCGCTGTTAATTATAGCACTAATAGACAATCAAGTGAATTAATTACAATTAAGGTATTAACTAAGTCAACAGCTCAGTTTGAGAAAAATAAATAATTTAAAAAAATATATATATTATTAATGAAATAAAATATAAATAAAATTAAAAAAATAAATAAAATAAGAAAAGAAAAAAAAAGAAAATAAATTAAAAATAAACTTATCTCAACAGAGATTAACATCTTAAAGGCAGTTAGTCTGATCAACACTCAATTTGAAATATTATTAAGAAATATTGGACTCTGGCTCTTGCTGATTCTTGGAGCTGCTTCAGCATTGGGCTAAGAGCAACAATTCATAATTCGCATGCAACTCAGAGTTTGAAGACTTAGTTAATGTAGCTAATTTAGTCAACGCTTTTTTCATTTCAGCTCAGTTTGAGCAATTGCGCCTGCAGTAAGAGCAAATTTAAATAGCGTTGAGCTTTGCACCAAAATCGTGATTCACAGTCTTAGTTCGAGCTATTTTTTTTTTTGTATTTTCGCAACCTATGAAGCGAACAAAGCCAATAAAGCTCCAAAAGTCTTTTGTTTTTCTCAGGCCACATTTGGGCGGAGGTGTTTGGCCGCAAATAACAAAAAGCAACAAATTCTCTTATTTATTCCAGTTTCTACTTTACGCAGATACAAATCTTTTATTTGGCAAGCATAATGAAACCGAAAGTGAAGGTATTTTAATTGTGGGCAGGTTTTTCTCTATGTTCGTAGCGCTGCGCATGTATTATACACGGCTCCTATAAGTAGAGTACCTCAGCCAGCAGGCATATAGAAAACGGATATTGAACGAAATGAAAAAGGTTTTTATAATTATCAATGAGAAAAGCAATAAAAACGTTTAACAGCCAAGTGAAGGTATCAAAAAAACAGAAACAAAAACATATTGAACTCGATGCCTAAATAATACATTCTTAATTAATACGACTTTGTTATCTAACAATACCGTTATGTTTGACTATTGCTTTGTCCCTTTTACTAGCGGCGCGCATAAAGGTTGCTAGCGCTGTTGCTATGCACTAGATACCTATCTAAGGTTACTTAGCTATTATATTGCAGATTAACAGTAAATTTGTATTTTTAATTGAAAAACTTAAAATAGGAGCAGCCAGAGTGTAAATATAGAAGCTTTGGCACAGCAAGTATTGAGTAGAAGTAGTAGGAGTAGTGGAAGTAGTACGAAGTAAGGACTAGTAGCAGCAATAATAGTAGTTGTAATAGGAGCGGGAGTAGTAGAAGTAGTAGTAGATAGTAAGAATAGTAAGTAATAGAGTAGTAGTAGTAGTGTAGTAGTATTAGTAGTAGGTGTATGCGGAGTAGTAATAGTAAAAGTAGTAATAGTTATAGGTGTAGGAGCAGTAATAGTACCAAGAGTAGTAGTAATAGTAGTAGATGCACGAAGAGTAGTAATAGTAAAAGTAGTAAAAGTAGTAGTAGTAGGTAGGTAGTAGGTAGTAATAGTAGTAGGTGAAGTAAAAATGGTAATAGTTATAGTTGGACTAGAAGACATAGTAGTAGTAGGAATAGTAGTAAGAAATAATAGTAGAATAGTAGTAACAAAATAGTATAAATAAATATTAAATAAATATAAATATAAATAAATATAAATAAATAAAAATAAATATAAATAAATAAAAATAAATATAAATAAATATAAATAAATATTAATAAATATTAATAAATATAAATAAATATAAATAAATAAAAATAAATATAAATAAATATAAATAAATAAAAATAAATATAAATAAATATAAATAAATATTAATAAATATAAATAAATATAAATAAATAAAAATAAATATAAAAATATAAATAAATATAAATAAATAAAAATAAATATAAATAAATATAAATAAATTATAAAAGTGAATAAAGTTAATATATATATATATATACATTATATACTGCATTTGCCTAAGTAGTAGATCGAAGCATTTACCTTCTTCATAAGCAGACGAGTCTTTCCAGTCTCTGAGTTGATATATTCATATATATCATATATTTTATAAAATTTTTTCTTCTTTAGAACAAAATTCTAAAAAACTTGTTGGTGTTATCTATATCGACTGATAATTTAATTCTTTGCATATACGCCAAATATCTGGGCAATAAAGTACCAAAATGATGGCAGAAATATTTAGAGAAATAATATTTTAAATTGAACATTTGTATACAGAAATATGAAATTTATACTGGCAGAAGGTGATTAAACTTAATAGTTTTGAGTACTTACTGAACAAATGTTAGGTATACCTCAGGTATATATATATATAGTTGTTTATATTTTCGCCAGCTGTGAGACTGTGCCTATGGCTAAACAGTTGACATAAATGGGAAAAGCTTCTGGCAAATGTGGCTTTAATCGAGAATGGGACTCGAAGCAGCAAACAGGCGCGTACTCTGGAAAGCGGGCTTGCTGCTGGCATTTTGTGGAGTTGCAGCAGCTCACCTGGGCGCATTTCTGGGCGGTAAGCAGATTGATCGGAGACTACAGCCAAGCTACAGCTCTCTTTGCTTGAACAGTTTGCACAAACAATGCCGTGATGGTGGACTGTGTGCCCGGCTGCCAGAAGATCTGCACGGGCGTTCTCTTTTTGCGGTGGTGCACGCAGGCTGAGGAGTGTATTCGTGGCTGTGTGTGCCCGCAGGGCTGGGTGCGGAAGGGCACGATGGCGGGCGAGTGCATCAGGCGCAGTTCCTGCACGCGCTGGGTCTTGTGAAGCTTCCCCACTCGCATACATCGTAGCAATGCAACTACTCCGACATCGACCTTGTCCAACCTTGGCCACTCTACCGTTGCCACAGCCGCAGCCAGACTCAAGCAAGCATCGCATGCAACACCTAGACATTGTTAGCTGCTCTCCAGCCGCATGCACTCCGAAGACCACACTTCACATTTGACTGACAACGGATTGGCTGGGGTGAACTACCGATTAAGTGGCTGGGATGAAGCTGCAAATCTCCGAATGTATGCATACTCTATGTGCATATCCATGTATGTTATGTATATCATTATGTAAGGCTTTATATTTGTTTATGTGCACTATCCGTCGAGAGACTAAAAAGAGAGAAACAGTTTAATACATTTTAAAAATACTGTATTAAATGATATATGAAAAATTGTATTTACATGCGTACATGCGTACATGCGTACATACATACATGTGTACATGCATACATTTGAACATGTTCTCATGCTCACATGTGTACATACATACATGCGTACATACATACATGTGTACATACATACATGCGTACATACATACATGTGCACATTGTACATGCATACATGCGTATATGCATGTACTTTCATTCGTGCATGCACCCACATACATATATACACATGCACATATAATAAAACAAATAAATTCTTGGAGAACACACACTTACACACACACAAACATGACAACCCATGCGAAACCCTCGAAGGCCTACTTAAATTTTTGAGAATCGAGGAGGAGGGCACCACAAATCATTCAAATGTGCAGAAAACGGCTAGACTTACTATGTTCACAGAGGAGCATAGAGACAAGTTATTGCTCAGGCATATGTGTAGCTAAATACATATACGGAAGCACATACATATGTATATGAATACATACATATATACATATAAATATACATAAATACGTACGCACATAGCATAAATATTATTCCAACTTTCAATTAGGTAAATGAAAAATGTCACAAAATAACTTCATACATATACATACATAAATGCATACATTACATACATACATTTACATAAATACATACTCATACATACACTTTTATATAGATATTCACAAAATCAAAGGAAACGCATGTTACGATCATTGGATTGGAGCTTATCGTATACGATATTCGAGCAGCTTCGCCATACGGATCGTTTGCTTATTTATATTATATCCATAATATTCGCAGGCAAACAAAAGTTCACAGGTTTCGAATCGAATCGAAAATCAGAGAGACAAAAGCAATTAAACATTTATTGAATGCAATAAAATAATCCCATGGAGCGATGCATATTTAAGCAGACTTAACATATTCCTGTTAAATTATGTACATACAGTAATGCTTGGGATTTCTCTTTGCTGCGGCGCTCTGGGCTCTTGGCTGGCGGAAAGAGCTTCGCGAGCTTTCCGAGCCGAGCTTGAGCTTCGCGCTGAGCTTAAGCTGCCCGGCTGGGGGCTTTGGCTGAGTCTTGCGGGTTGTTGTTGGCGGGGCAGCAGCTGCAGCGACTTCTTGCGCTCTTGAAGCCATCGCGTGATTCACTGCGAGCCATTCCCCGACTGTGCGCAAGCTCGACCGCAACAGCTTGCAGCGGCTTGTTTCTGCGCTCGAAAGATTTTATATAGTCACACGGGTCCGCCTAGTGCTTCAGTTTGGTGCTTAGACGCGGTGCGCGTGCCTCGAAACGCTGTACAGCATTTGGAATTCCGTCTCGATTTGTGAAATTGCGCTGACCGCTGACCGCTGACCAGTCCAAAAAGCCGAGCCCTTTGCGGTACACACGACATCCTGTTTTAATTTGGCAAAACAACAGAAACTAGTCGAAAATCGATAGGAAACGGCGACTTTGATGTTTCCCTAGTGCGCTGTGAAATATTGAAAAGAAAACAAAGCAAAACAAAATAAATATTAAATAAATCATTTGAAATACTTCAAAGTTGCAAAATGGGATTAAAACACTTGCTCGGACTCGTAGCTCTCATAGCACTACTCTCGGATTTACCAGCGGCTCGGGCGGTGCGCATCGGCGCCCCACAGCCCAAGCAGCGCATAAAGGGTAAGTCCCTCAAGCCAATAAATTGAAGAAATAAATCATACAAAATAATACAAATTACTTTAATATTTTGTGTGAATTTCTGTAAATTTATATGTATTTTTTTATAATTTATATATCAATTTGTAAGCCATAAAAACTAAAGAGTGATCGAGTTTAATGAAATTTGTAATTGAAATTAATCAAACTGGCCTTGAGCCTGATGCGAGGAGCGCTTTCATTTTCATTATATTTTTGTGGAAGCAAAACAAACGTGGCGTATGCTTGATATGCAAACGGATGTATATATGTACGCACATATGTCACATACATCACTTATGTACAGTCTATGTACAGCACTTACATATCGTGCACAAGCTATCCAACAAGCATAACAAGTTATTAAAACTAACACACGCACTCTCGACTCTCGAAGTCTCTGTCTCAAAGTCTCCAAGTCTCGCAGTCTCTGCAGCTCTCGTGAGCACTCAAAGTGTCAATAACACGATCTTTGCATGTATATTGCACGTATTGTTATATTGAGCCGTCACTTTCCATTTATCATTCGAATGGCATCGAAGTCGCTCGAAATTCAAATATCTTTCCAATGCCAAAGTTCGCTGGAAAACGAAGGAAAACAAAGAAAGAAAAGTGAGCGAAATCAAAGCCAAAAGGAGGTGGGAAAAACATTAATTACAAAAATAAAAAAACGAAAACTGAAACTGAAAAAAATACAGCTAAATAAAAATAAAAGAAAGTCGCAATGATTAAATTCGTATTACACTTTATATATGTTGTCTATGTGCATGGGTTAAGATCCAATTGGAATTTATCAATGAAACTTTGCTAATTTATTTTATTTTTTTATTAAATAAAATATTATAATAATATTATTATTTTAATTTTAAAAAAATATATATATTATTTTAATTTATTTTAATTTTTTTTAAATATTATATAAAAAAAAATATATATATATTATTTTAATTTATTTTAATTTTTTTTAATATTATATATATATTTTTTTATTTTACATAAATTTTTATATATAAAAACTAAATATATTTATTTATAATATTTTTTTTTCATTTTATCTTTAATTTCTAAATTTCTGTTACTTTTTATAGCTGCTTTTATAGCAACTTTTATAGTTACTTCTACTTTAATCTATGCCTCTCCACTCACTCTGTAGCAAAGTTGCGCTCAAGTCAGGTTGCCCCGCAGCTGTAGGGTATCGAACTACTCTATCAATGCAATACACATCCGTATTCAGTGCAGTTTAAATGGTTTATCTCTGTGTATCTCGATGTTTAAACTTGACATTCGTGTGTCGCCAAGAGGAAGAGCGAAAGAGAGAGGCAGAGGGAGGGTGAGTGAGAGGGAGAGGGAGTGAACTGGCCAGCAAATAAATGCAACTGTCAGTGGCCGTGCTTTTGCCAGTCAACTCTGGGTTCAAACTACTTATAAACATGCACATACACACGATCATATATATATGTATATATATATATATATAGATGTATATGTGACTGCCAGGCACAAGTAGTTGTCTGAGTAAACAAATCTCTGCACAAATGCATAATTATTAGTGACACGAATCCTCTGAACATGAAAATCTCGTCAAGAAAGCCAGCAACTCGCAGTCATTGCTTAGCCAATTAGTTCCGCCTTGGCGCCAATTGTTAAATATTCAATAAAAATAAATAAATATATATATATATTTGAATCTGTTAAAGTCAGTCTCTAAATGATTAAAACATATTTAAAGAGCGCATAAAATAAACTCATTAATATGCCCAGAATTTGTTGCGTGAATAGATCATTATATTTTGGAGTAACTATGATGATAGTTATAGTAGTTCAATATTATTAAGTATATATATTTATATATCTTAGCTGCCTGCCCTAGTGCCTTTCTCTTCAAGCTCTTATCCAATCACAAATTCACATTCCTCCAAACATGCTTTTCAGAGCATAATCATAGCTCAGCTTCACTGCGATGGCAATTAGCTGACTTCGATTTGGTTATCCAAGTACAGCCATGTCCATAACACACACAGACACACATATACCTGCCATAGTCCATTCTGAATGGACCCAGTTGTGAGGCAATCCCACATCCGCCGAGCGGTATGCAAATCAATTACCATGCGCGGATCAGGTGTATTATGGATTTTCATAACTTTCGGCTAGAGATTGCATAAGTGTGTAAAAGCCAAAAGAAATTGGCAAATGTACCTCGAGTGGGGGATACTTTCACAGCAATTTCAATAGCCATAGCAGAAGTCAGAGATGTTGAGCACGTAGCATCCAAATGAGCCCCATTTTATGTATATCTGTAGATATTGAGTGGAATTTGCTGATTGGAAAATCAAAATTGACAAATTCGAATGGAATTCAGGCATAAAAAGTGTAGGCAGGCCTGGTGTGCATGTGTATGTGTATGTGTATGTGTGTACATCGCGTACATCGTAGGCATAACGGTGCTGTAGGTAACTGTGACTATGGCTCTGGCTGCAGTTGCCTGCATTCAGCTGCTGCTGCTGCTGGTGCCACACCCCACAAATCTGCAGCTCGAATCGAAAGTCGACAACTTGAGCACGTTTGTCAAAATTGGCTTTGATGCCAGCGCCAACACACACACACACACACACACAGAAAGGCAAACAAAAACCCAACCAGATATCGAACGCGCAATATGGGTGTAATTATTATAAAATCCAAATCGAACTCAAATCGCGCCGCACCGGCAATTTACTCTAATTTCCTGTATGGCAACACACACACACACACAATATATATTTTATAGCTAGATTAACACATATATGTATATATAGGAGTTATGCATCCGCAAATGTCTTTGGCACAACAATACGAACTAGGAAGTGTGTGTGTGTGTGTGTGTGAGCGCAAAAGAGGGCCCAAAAAATGTGCTGGAAAAAAGTGTGTTCCGTGTGACACAAATTTAATAACTTGGGAATGTCAATGTAGGTAATGCACACAGAGAGAGAGAGGGAGAGAGAGAGAATATGATGGAAGCATTCCATTGGAAATTTGAGTGCACAGCTGTAAGGGCAGCAGCTGCAGTGGAAGACGACTATAAATGTTGTTGTTGACTATAAATGTTGCCTATAAATAATTATTCCAAATAATGCTCAAAGCTAAAGCACTTGCTTCACATCAGATGTAATATATAAATAAAAAAAAATAATAAAAAATATATATATAACTATACAATAATATAGTTAACGGATTGATTGCAGACTTTCCTTGCATGTGTGATTTTACACATACACACACAGGCATGTTCTAAAAAAGAAGTTGGCTTGGGGCAGATGCCTAAAATAAATATCAAATTAAATATTATAATGTACTTAGAGTAAATAAACTCATAAATAATGCAAATTTAAATGCAATTTCACTTTTATATATGCATAAGACTTATGACTATTAATAGCTGCGTGATTGATTGATTGATTGATTGATTGATTGATGGGCAATTTGCCTGCAGGAAAGCCATAAAGAGGCAATCGAGACAGTTGCACTTGCCACTGTGAAAAGCTGTCCAAAATAAAGCAGGTTTCTGAATGACATTGCGAAAGTTCAGCTAAAAAGGCTCTTCACCCATCAAACAAAGGCTGAAAGGCTGCAGGCAGGTGAAATATGAGAGGAGCAGCATACGAGGCAAGGAGAGTCTTCATCTTCACCCAGCCATAGACATATTCAGGCCTATTCACTCGCCTTGGGGTGCCACACTGCGTATGCTTAATGCGAGCAGCCCTTTGTCTCCCTGCTGCTGCTGCTGCTGCTGCTTGGCCAATACGGATTAGCTACAGTTAAGCGCAATGAATTTGGCGTTATTGTTATGTGTGCAGTTGGGCCAGCGACATGTGCGCACAGACATGGCCGCAAAAGTGGGGAGGGAAGGGGCAGGAGGGCGAGAAAGAAGCCAAATTCAAATTCCAATAGCAAACCCGTTGAACCCGTTGCAAACTGAATCTGTATCTGGGCGCTGAGGCTGAGATACATTCAGTGTTGTTGTTGTTGTTGTTGTTGTTGTTGTTGTTGTTGTTGTTGTTGTTGTATTTACTTTAAGCGCGGAGTTAGCTAGCAAATGTCACGTTCGAAATATTTTTGCTGCTGTTGGGTTTTTTTTTAGGCAGCGATTGCGACATATCTATGTGTGTGTGTGTGTGTGTGTGTGTGTGTGTGTGTACATATATATATGCATGTATTGGTGCATCTATTCTATTAGCTGGATGCTGTCATTGCCAAGAATACATGATTAAAGACTCTTTAATTTAATTTGATATTAAAGCAGGTGTCGCATCGGGTTTCGCTCCTTATCTCAATATATATATATATATATATATATATATATATATGCAAATGCATCAAATAAATATTATTCAAAAAGACAAAATCGAAATTCAATTAACGAAAATCTGCAAACTGTTTTGGCGCTGACATAACTGGGTCAAAAACACGCCGATTCGCGACAATTATCATGCGAACTGTCTCCGCATACACACATATGGCCATCCGATCTACATATATATATATATATATATATATATATCTATTTGGAGTACACTTCAAGTTATATTTGAAGTTTTGTATGGCAATTTAATTAGCATTGCTAACCATTTGCGAATGCTTCGCCTTTTCGCAAAAATCAATCGCGAAACCTGCGCGCGCCCCTGCCATGGAGCAATACCCTTGTGCCTCAAATCTGGCTAATAAATTGCGTTGAGCTAACCCAGCGCTCGTTGCGAAACAGCTGCCCATAAAAGCAGCAGCAGCAGCAGCAGCAGCAGCAGCAAAAACCGCAACAGCCTTGAGACCTGTCCGAGCAATGATAAACTGCCACCGTTTATGACAATTCATTTCATGAATTCATTTGGGCCATTTGATGACGCCAACACGCGCGCCTCTGGAAGGGCGCTGGGCAATTGCAACAAGTTGCAGCGCGCGTGTTCTCAACAATTTACCTGGCTTATCCCTGTAGGAAATTTATTGGTACCAAGTGGTACTTTTCAGTGCAACAAGTTGCTTCGAGCTGTGTTCGAGTGAAATTGATGCTGCAGGGGAAATTTAGGTATCAATTAGTACTTCTCAATGCAACAAGTTGCTTCGAGCAGGTACCTTATGTTGCTACAAAGCAACTCAATAGAAATTGATCTCAAGCTACATCGAGCTTGTTCGCTATGTAATGTGTTCTTTAGCTCGTTTAACTAGTTTAACTGCAGCTTATTTATTGGTATGCTAGTTCTTTAGTATTATTTGCCATTTCAGTATTTTCTAATGAAAATTGGTATTTTAGTACTTTTATCAGCCAATTAGTACTTGCATACAAATTAATGCCCTGGTACCTTAGCACTTGGTACCAATTGGTAATTTAGCACTTTGGCTACTAATTGGTACCACACTTCCCACTCTTATCGCTAGAGCTAATTTCCCAATTGCCATAAATTTCAACCTAAATAACAACTGCAACTGTAACAAGTTTTTTAAGCATTTGCCAACTTTATCAGATCAGACACAAGCTAATGGACACATAATAAAATATTCGTGCAAATATTCGCAAAGGCATGCATAAATGAGCTGAAATTCAAATTAGTTACAGCATGTACCTTGTCAGTGGGCCGATGTACCTTGTTTGTTTTTGGTACATGCGGGCATGTACCGAGCAGCGAGATGACCACATTTGGCCACAAAGACCCTGTACCTGTGCCTGTACCTCTGTCTGTACCTGTACCTAAGTGGGCATACAAAGTATATGTTCATTTAAGTGACAGCTGCATGTGTCAAGCTGCACTTAATTCTTGACTACATAAATAATTTGGGTCAAATATAATGCAGCAGCGGGCAGCGGGCAGCGGGCAGCGCGCAAATCAAAATAGCCCGCAAAACACGACACGAAACTAGTTAACGTGCAGCCAAAGTTGTATATATGTATATAAACCTGTACATAAATGTTGGCTGATTGTTGCTGTTGTTGTGGAGTAGAGTTGTCCACACTCCAACTCACACACACACAGATACACACACTTGTGCCTCTAGGCTCGTAAGTATGTAAGCAAAATGGAACAGTAAACTTGTTGGAGCAAAAAGCAGCAACAACAACAACAACAACAACCAAATAATGTTTGTGTTAACCAAAACTTTGTTGCAAATAAAGTCAACCGCAAGCCGCTAAGCCTATACACAGTTGCAGCTATAGCCGCAGTTACAGTCTCAGCCTCAGCCTCAGCCTCTGCCTCAGCCTCTGCCTCTGCCTCTGCCTCTGCCTCTGCCTCTGCCACAGCTCTGGCTTTAGTTCGACGCTTTAGATTCAGATTTGCGGCCACAGTGTGGCAAATTCTAGTTGGGCAAAGCCGAAATACATATAATTTATGGAAATGAATAAAAACGAAACGAAAAGTGAATTTTTATGGCAATGCTCTGCATAAATTATAAATATTTACTATAAAAAAAAATATATATATATATATATATACATAAAATAAATAAAGTCATGATCACCTGCCGAAAACGTGTTTTAAATGAAAAAAAATTTCATTAATAAAATCTAGCAAAAAACAAATATAAATTAAGTTAAATAGAGAATAATAAATATAAAACATTATGAATAATTAATTAAATTTTTTAATAAAAAAAAAATGTTTAAATAAATAATAATATAATATATAACAATCACAATTTACACTGCTTAATTTTAAATATTGTAATAAATATTTTTTTTAAATTGTCAAAATACTAAAATTTGCATTATAAAAAAATTTTGTGCTTGTTTGTTAATGAGTTTTGAATTTTTAAACATTTTTGGTACATATATATAAATATATATTTTTTATAATAATTTGTTGTACTAAAAATATTTCGAAATGTTTTCAAACATTATAAAAGACTTTTTAATGATTTTTTGAATTTGTTTTCAAACTCAATTTTGTGCATGTTGATAAAAGGTTTATAATTTATTAACAAAAAGTTAGCAGGCGCCATAATTTTGGAATTTAATTATAGCATGTTAGTTAATTGACTATACCAGGTATATATTATATATATATATTTGTTTATAGGTAACTTTCCAAGTATCTTTACCCCCACTCAAGCCCCCCTATCTGCCTCTGCCTATCGCTTGAAACAATGCAATGCGCTTTGAACGTGGCCCGAGCGAGACTCCATTATCTAAGCCTCTAAGGAGGCCACACAAAAGAACCACAACACGCATTTGATTTGATTTTCCTTTTGGTTTTACTTTTTCACAATCGCCGCAAGTTAAATGAGCTCGCATTACGTTAGTTCAACTGTGTATAAAGACACAGATACCGAAACAGACACAGATACATATATATCAGTTGGAAATTCCTTTGTCAGTCTGGCCTGAATGCTGACTATAAACTCATTTCTACTTGCCATAATCTGAGCTCGTTCAGCCAAAAGACTTTCACTTGCACAAAATGTGTTATATTATTTATAAATAAATGTCAGAGAGGATTAACAAATTAAATATAATTTTATTATTATTTATATAAGCTGTATATAAATATTTTTTTAGGCAATTATTTTCATAGAAAATTTATAATAAAATAAAAATAGTATGAAAATTGAAATAAAAGCTAAAAGACTAATGCTTGAGACTAAAAGTATTTTTAGAATAACAAATAATAATAATAAATAAATCAGGTCATGCTAAAGTTTGCCATAAATATTTGCACACTTAAACAAAAGACTTGTTTAAGCAAAAAACTTGAATAAATTAAAATATATATTCATATTTAATTAAATTAGCAAATCTAAATCTAGTCAAAGCACATATTAAATAGACATTTTCTAACAATATATATACCAGCTAGACACCCACGACCCACTGGAGAGGCGAGAGCGTGACCAGGAAGTCGCTGCCATGGAATTTGGCCATTGTGCTGGTAGAAACAAGCATATGACAGCCAAAAATACCCTACAATGGCCCAATCAAAGACCGAGAGATAGTTGATCGTCGGGTTGTCGATTTTGAAAGTTAACTCTTGGCCAAGTCTGGCTGTCGGACTGTCGGACTGTCCCAATGTGATTGGACATGAACATGAACAGTCAATATAGTAAACTTTTGCTTTTTCTTGCTGTCTTCAGTGATTAGTTAAGTAAGGCATGAAGGGATAGTGTTGACAAGAGATATGTATGGAAATTATTATAAATTATATCTTTATGTGTATAAGACATGTAACATATATCTGATGAATTTCTATATCACATGACACATACTTAGAGTAGATCTTCTTTATAAGACACTTCTACTTAGTCTACATATATATATCATATAGACTTATATCCTATCAATGCCTGTCCAGCTCATTGCTTACTTATCTTATACTCTCTCCATATATATCTAGCTCTTCTTCTAGCTCAAACACTCAACTCTATTAGTTCTTTAGTCTATAGCTCTAATATTTACCCTATTCATGCTGCAGACAATGGCACTACAATGGTTGCAGCTATTCTCACAATATAATATACATATATATATATATATATATATATACTATATATTCTCATGATTTACAAGAAAATAAAAACAGGGTCACGAAAAATGAAAATTTGAATGAATTCGTGTCTGGGTCTGTGACAATTGCGCAGTTAAAGCCAATTCAAAGGGAATGTTAACACATCCGCGGCAAATTGTGGGAGAAAAACCAGGCAGAGACTGTGTATTTCCGCTCTCCGAGCAACACTTAGTGGGCAGGGCAAAAGGGCAGCTTACACTGAGCCACAAGTTTGGGCAGTTGGGCAATGGGAGTAGGCTGTAAGCTGTATACGAAGAACTGCTGAGTTGGGGCTGGCCACATTTGAGCTCAAGTTGGGTATTTAAATTGAATATATATATATATATATATATATATATATATATATATATATATATATATATATATGTGTATATATATTTATATACCGTTCTATTCCACTCAATTTGAATTCGACATAATTTTTGGGAAAGTAAATTTGGTTGCCAAAAGTCCCGACGCTAGTCTAACCAGCTTTGCATTATGGCCAAGACGCCGCACGTTCGCAATGGCCGACAGCCGCAGAGTTCCTAATGAAGGCGCTGCGCATGAAATTCAATTTCAAATTTATTTATTATATTGCTAATTGCTGAGCTAATTTATGCGCTGTGTTCTAAGCATTTTTTTCTATGAAAACCCAACAGCTTTGAAAGGTCAGCTTATGCATAATATTTTGTTTACTTTTTGGCAAATTGCTAAACATAAAATTTACGGGAGTGCCCGACATTTCATACATCACACAGAGAGATATAGCTATATATATATATATGTCTGTGTGTTTATATATTTATGAATTCATAATTAAAGCAGCGTGTATAATCAAGAAACTCGAAAGCGCATTGAAAATATTGAAAGCAGACAAAGAGCGGAGAAGTATCCACAGCGCTAACCTTGAAAAACAATCTAATTTAGATGTTATTATTGCACGTATGTCGAGGCAGATATATATATATCTATATATACAAAGCTAACATGCAACAATTTGAAATATTTGCAAGACTTACAGTCTGCACACACACACACTCACTCACACTTATTTACTGTCCAAAATTGGGCTCTAATAAGTGTAACGATCGCGCTGATCAACATTCCATTGGAATGCATGCAAATCGGACATCAATATGCTGGCAATCAGGGGCTCGATCAGTGGATACCCTGCAGGAATTAGCTGAGCTCAAAGTGGCATGCTCTGTGCACCTTTCACATTGAACTCATTAGTTAGATGAAGATATTTGTGTATCGTATATGGAATATCATTTGTCACCCATAGTAGATCGTGCAGCGAGTACATACTTCGATTAATCTAGTATTTGTGATCAAGATACTTGTATATTGTATATAGTATATCGTATATCTGTTTCCATTAGTCTATCAATCTAGAATCAGTATTTGGTATATCGTATACTGAATATCGTTTATTGTATTATGCATATCTGATGCGTTCAGTTTAGTATCCGTATTTTATAAATATTATTGTATATATCGTAAGTCACATATATAGTTTATATACAAGTTGCTCATCGAATATCGTATATATGTGTAATTTGTATATCGTATGTACTATAAATATTACTGAAGAGTTAACGAATATCGTAAATTATTAAGCGCATATCGTATATACTTCGAATATCGTATATCTGGTTAGCTCACTCTATAAGGTATTTATCTGCTGTATATCGTATATCTAAATTTATTATTATTAAATAGCCCTCCTCACCCCCTCTCCCTTCCACTCTCTCTGCACATACCCTTTATTTATGACTTGCTATTCACAGGGTATCCGAAGTGAATTATTTTGCTAAGTAACTGTTAAATGCAAATTTGGTCACCGAGCGGGTTTTCGACTACTTATTTTTAATTCGTTTGCATTCACGCACAAGCACAGGTATGGCGATATCGAGATTTCGTGCATACTGGGACAGGTGGGCACGCATCTCGGCTCTTGTTTGTGTCTTTCGAATGCCTTTTCGTAATATTTCTTCAGTTGTTAAAAGAGAGAAGCAATGAAAACAGCAGCAATGACATTTTATCTCGCAGCACTCGGCAAAGCAAAGATCTAAATCGTCTCTTGTTGCGCGGCCGAATCGTGTGGAGTCTGCTCTCAGGGTCTGATCTCAGCTTTATAGCGATTGTCAGGCTTGATTGAAGATCTGGAGCAAATGATATAGTCGCTGCAAGTCGAGTTCTTTACTTTTTATTACGTTTGTATTCCATTTCGGTACTGCACGTGCGGAGCAGAGTGGGCATGGCATGGAGAGAAAGAAAGAGAGAGAGAGACGGGGGAAACAGTACAGATAGAAAGCGAGAGTACAGATAGAACAGTTATATAGAAACAGTGAAAAATAGAGATGAAAATAAAAGAGAGAGAGAGAAAGGCAGAAAAAAGATTGTGAAAGAATGAGAGAGGGAAAGATAGAAAACAAGGCAGAGAGAAAGAGATAAAAAAGAGACAAAGCGACAGAAAAGAAAGAAGAAAGAGAGAGAGAGAAAGATAAAGAAGTAGAACAAATGAAAATGAAATAAAAGATAGAGATATAGTTAGACAGACTGAAAAAAGAGAGGAAGAGAGAGAGAGAGAGAGAAAGAAAGAAAGAGTGAGAGAGAAAGAAATAGTGAGAGTTTAGAGAACGCCAGAGAGATTGATGCAGCTGCAAACAGAAGTAGATAGAAAGAGAGTGAGAGAATGAGAGAGAAAGACGCAGATAGCGTGAGCGAGATAAGAAGAAACAGAAATTATTACCTGATGCAAAGATGTATATATGTAATATAGTAATATATATTATACATACAGGCTTAATGGATGCTCTCCTAATATATATTATAAGATTATATTATATATATTATATAGATATATTATAAGATATCGATTATAAGATCTACATGGCTAAATCAGCTTCACTCTGGCCATTGATCAAGAACCAACTCAGATAAATTATGCTTTAATGGCAGCGGCTTATGTCACCTTGAGCGCGGCTATTAAACGACAAACTAAATTAGTCTAAATTAGTATTTAGTTCTAATTAATTTCTGTCATGTCCAGAATCTCTATAGGAACAGTTTCATTGTGGCCAAATAGACCGGTTCCAGCGCTCTACAGGCCTAGTGAATGGGAAATAATGCGTCTAGACAGCTACTAGCTGCAGCTAGATACAATGTGTGTGTGTGTGTGTGTGTGTGTGTGTGTGTGTTTGTTTGTGTCTTAGAAAGATTCGAGCTTGGGCAATCAGGCTGCGTGCGAACCTGTTGCGAATCGCAGCCTGCAATTAAAATGGCAACAGAAACCGCAGCGAACGAAAGTGCTTCTGGCGCTGCTGGTGGCAACTGGGCCAGCAGCTGCCAGCTAGCCAAGTTAGCGTCAGTTAGCCAGCCAACTTGAGGTTGCCAGTAAGCGATGCTATTGCCGTTACACACACACACACACGCTCACACACAGACAGTCTCATGTGTAACCTAAATTGATTTGTGTGCGAATGCTGGAGCAGCTAGCTAAGGCAGACATAGATATAACCAGGCCAATTGTAGCGTTGGCCAAACTGGATCAATCCACCAATAAATACAGGTACTTCCTGTTAGCGCTCTCGAGCGCCGAATTGGCTTTTGATGTATTCATGTTTTTTCTCCTCCTTCTTCTGCGGCTGCCTCTCTCCAGCGCATTGCAAAACAGCCTCAGCCAGCCGTGAGTTTGTTTTTTTCTCTCTCTCAAATCAAGTGTCAATTAAAAGATATATCTAGTAGACGATCGTGGAGCCGCACGTCCACACATTTGAGCCGTTTTCTTCAGCTTGTGGTCAGAACGGTAAGTACGTGTGAGTACGCCATGGCATTTGGGTCAAAATATTGGTCTTGGTTTTCAACTCGTTTGCGCAAACTATTTCAATGGATTTCGCAAGCCCGCTTAACGATTGCCGTGTGTAAAATCGCGACAAATTTGCCATTTTCCACGGCGACGGGGCCACGGCACAAAGCGCACAAAGCCTAGTCCCATTCATTCATTATGTCTGCATTATGAATTGTGATTAGCATGGCTTCAGCTCTTTGTTTCAGTCTTTTGTCTGCCATATCAAGTATACGCATGGATGCACAAACAAATATTTAATTCATTGATCTATTCAAAATTTATTGCTGCTGTTTCATTTTTAATTAGGTTAAAATTTTTGGGCAATATTGTATTTTGGCAGAGAGCTAGTTTATCAGGAGGGCGAAAAAAATAATAGCACCACCGAGGCAATTTCTTATAGATATGGTTACTATGCGAAAAGGGTATACTTATGTATATATGTTTTAACTTAAAAGAAAATGGGGAAAAATATAATAGCACAGTGGTGCTAGTGATGAGAATTACTTATTTTATTTATATATATATATTTATATGATCAATATATGAATACATACCTACATAGATTTCATATTCATTTATCTGCATATATATTTTCCTCATTCCACCTGAAAAGAAAAGAAGGGAAAAATATAATAGCAGCACTACGAGAATTACTCATTGATAAATATATAAATAATTAATAATAAAATAAAATAAATAAATAAGCAAATAAAATATTTTTCTAATTTTTATAGTTTGTAGTTTACATATTTTATATATATTTTTGATATATATTTCTTTTGTTTTACTAACAATTAATGAGTGGAAATATATAATAGCACCACTTTCCAATGGAATTGCAATTTTCGCTCATTAAACCACTTGTAAAATATATGCATTTTAAAACATTAATTAGCCGCACTCATAATTAACTTTGCCATATGTATGAAAATTAGCGCTGATCCGATTCTGGTTTAGAACAAACCGCTCAATGCCATATCATTCTGAGAGATCGCATTCCTCGAAACCTGAACACAGCATAAGCCGCGTACCTCTTAATTGAACATGGCACTAAGATAGTTATTAGCCAGCCAGTTGGCCCGGCTAGTTGGACAGCTTTTAAGTGTAACTGCTTTCAGCGTTAGCAGCATACAAAGGTGCAATAATCGATCCAAATCAGTCAATAGCGCTGAAAACATTTTCATTGATTGGCGACACGTAATGCAAATGACGAAAACACTGGCCAAATATGTGGACTCTGATTGGATTTGGAATTGGACTCGGATTGAGCTGGATTGCTTTTTTCGACTCCCCATTATCCTTTTGGCGAAATTTCACTTTCGGTAAAACCACTCGCAATGCTGCGCTAATAATATATATTTTTAAATTACTGCAAATTACAAGAGTTTCCACGCATTCAGCGCTTGTGTATGCAATTTTCCCATCAAATAATTACGGCAAAGCAGGCAAAAGCAAAATTAAAAATACAAAAAATTGTCTGGCTTTTCATCTGTGCTGTGGGCACAAAAAAGAAGAAAATAATTATACAATAGAAAAAAAAGAAGAAAAACACAACAAAATAAAGTTCAATAATTTCCGTAAGACTTTGTAAATTGGGAAACATCACGAAACGAGCTGCAATTCATGGAAATGTTGTGGAGTTTTCCAGGGCCAAGACAATTTGAGGCCTGAATCAAAATTTAATTGTATTAATTTATGCAAAAATGAGCTCTAATTAAAAATAGTTTATATGTGCATATTTATTTAACATATTTTTGGTATTTTTGATTTGTAATTAAAAAATGCCAAAAAGCTGGGTTAATGTAGCTAAATATAGTTATTATAAAAGTGAAGTGTTTGCATTAGTATTTAAATACTTTTGGTATTTTTAAAGCTAGGTTAATGCAATGTATCTAGAGCCAGAGAGAGGGAGTGAGAGAGAGAGAGACGGATTGGAGTGAAAGGTAAATGTGCCTACATTTAAGTCGAGTTTAGGACTGTGTTCGGAGGAGCTGCGGGGATTATTTAGCAAAAATGTGAAAAGAAATCACACACTTTCTTGACCAGATCTTATAATTTTGAAGACCAAAAGACACAAAAGATCGCTCATTTCCCTTTCACTTCATGTTCCCTTTCATGTTATACATTCATATTTTTTTTTCTTTCTGTAACGTCTGTTAAGTGTTTGTACCCTACAATTTGAATTTGAAGTCGGCTGATGTTGACGCAGCACAGTCATATAAATAGTAACATGTGCAGACATTTAACACACGCCAGGCCAATTAAATGCTGAAATAAAAGCCTAATTCGGCTGAGAGTGGAAAAAGCATCGAAAAATTGTGAAATCTGTTTGGCAGGCTCGGCGCTCGATGCGATGCGATGCGATGCGAGGCGATGCGATGGCAAGGCAAGAGTAGCAACTGTAACAGCCGCAGCAAACAAACCAAGCAACAAAATCAACATGAAAATGAAATTAAATGCTCATAAAAAAAGCCAAACGCAATGAGACCGTAACAATTTTCCCCTTCATCCAACCCACCGCTGCTTCAGTCGCTGCTGCTGCCTCAGTTGATGCCACCGCAAGCTGTTGCTGCGGCTGCTGTTGCTGCTTCTGCTTCTTTCTCTGTCTATCGCGCTGTCTTCGCGCCTTCGATTCTGAGCGGCGAACGCAGGAAGTAAAACAGAAGACGAGAATGTAGGCTTGAGAAGTTGAGTGTGACCAGAGATATGTGCGCTCGTGCGGCACAAAATACACTAAGCAAAGTGTGTCTATTCAATTGAAGCGTTTAATTTGAATTTAACCCCAACCCCAATAAAAACTTGAAAAAATACAGACAGATGCAAGTGGAAGAACCATGAATACCGTAAAAACTCAAACACGTTTGCTTGTAATGTCAATGCGAGCTATTTTGGCTATGGATGTTTTGTTTTTGACATTTTCACGTAGGTGTAATTAACTGCAACATCTAGTTTGTTGCATGCTACGAACATTGGCTGTTGCATGGTCGTTGAATGTTGTGTGGCAGCATTTCAGTCTCCACCTCTCTCCGTCTCACACTCTCTTTGGGACTAATTGCCATGCGTTGGCATCGCCATTGTGTTTAATTTATTACATTTTCTTTTTTAGTATTTTTCTTTTTAATATTTTTTGGCGCAATTTTGTGCACGTGAATGGAACACCGGCCACCGGCACGGTACACTGCAATTGCCAATCGTATATGATACAGCAACAGCAACAGCAGCAACAACAACAACAGTAACTTAAAACAATGAGTTGCAATTTGTATACGTATGTGTGCATGTGTGTGTGCCTTCACGATGCGGAAGACAAATGGCCATATTCCAGAAGGTATTTGGTCACCAAGTGAAAGGTAAACACATATACCTATAAAGATACACACACACACACATAGTTAGTTGGGCAAACTGTGGTAATTTATGGCCACGTAGTTACTGTAAAGCGTGTGGTTAGCGCCAAAAGACATCTTCATTAATGAAGTGTGGTTATGGCCCTGAACTTGAACGCATCAACACATTGTTAACAAAAGGCCGCCGCAGACGATTAATAAACTAAACAGGCCTACGCAGCCTATAAACAAAGCAAAGATATTTACATACACACAGCATTCGTTATATGTGATTTGACAAGTTCGATGCACGCGAGAGAGACAGAGAGAGAGAGAGGGAGAGCTGCTAACTGAGCTCAACAATTCGCGTCAATTAAGGGGCGAAGTAAGCCCCGCTCATCGTTAAGTCAAGCGACAGCCGTGACCACTCGAAACACTGTTAGACGCATAACTGTAATCTGGTTGCGAGAAAACCCCATTCATCGCAGACAAGCAAGTGAATCAATGAATGAAATCTGTGTATACGTAGGCATATTTACATATGCATGTATGTGTGCATATGTATGTATGTATATTGATCGTACGTCATCTTAGTTAATAAGCAACTAATTTATGGGGGCCTGCCGTTTCTAATAGGGCAGACACTATGGCACATACACACACACACACACAAATATACACACACATATACATCTATTTAACACCGTATTACTCATCCGCATTTACATCATGATTCGTAAGCTTATGTTAAACTGAAATGCGCCAAGTTTAAAGAAAAGGGCTTAAAAGTTCGTTGCCTAAGTCTTTCGTTTTGTCTGCTCTTTGCTTTGCCTTGCGCATTGAAAAGTGCATAATAGATAACTCAATTTCGAACAGTTACGTCTATAAACTATTATTCTCAAGCCGAAACTTTTACATTTATTTGTTATTTGTTAACCTTTACCTGCAACAAAGTGTTCACCTGTCGAAATCTAACATTGGATTTTACAACAGATTCGTAACCTGAAAAGCATTTGAAATTCGAGTGAATTTTGGGTATTTGTTATGGAGTATTTGACTTAGAGATTTAGGTTACAGTTAAAGAATTAAAGAATCTATGTAGAGAATTGGTTCAAAGAGGAAAAGGAAAAGATGGAAAATTTAATTTTGAATATTTAAAAAAAATATATATATAAAAATTGTATAGTCACAATATTGGCATATTGAAGGCATGTTCATATACTTAAGATATAAAATAAATATAATTCCTACTTTCTACCATAAATTTATGGCAATATTAGACATAAGTCTTGACACTACTCAAGCTCAAGTTTTCCCAGGATTTCCTCCATTACCAATGCTAAAAAACTCTAGATAATCTACATCAAGATAAAGCCATAAAAAACTGCATTAATATCCACAGAGTTCTCAATGGCAGCTCCGGTTTTTTCATTCAATCGCCTCAATGACAATAAAGAAAACAAATTGCTTTGGCTATTGGATTATCATGATTTTTAATTGCATAATAACATTTGTGCAGTGCATGAAACGAAAGAATTGCAGCTCGAAGTGCACATTTCACGCTGCTGCTGACGGAGTATCTAGAGGCATTCAGTGTCATAATCTTGGGCATTCCACAAACTTGGCCTAACCACACCCATTTGTATTCGAGTATGTGAGTGAGTGCGTGGCAACGAGGTCAATTCATTTCGAATCTACTTCAAATATTTTGGGCAAACAAAATCCTCCAGTTTATGATGAAAAGCACAAAAATCTGCTCTGCTTGTCTGTCAAATGAAACGGAAGGTCGTGGCTTTCAATTACCCTACTTATTCATTTATAAAACCAAAAAGCGAAAAGCACAGAAATCAGCCAACAATATGACGCGTTGCCAGCAGCCAGCCAGCGTGCCTGACTGCCTGCCTGCCTGCCTGGCTGCCCTTCTAATCGCAATGGCAAGCGCGCAGTTTTCAATTCGGTTTATTTGCATGAGTTGGTGCCGAATGAGAGGCAATTTCCTGATTACGACTTCTTTTGTAATAACTGTTCCAAAAACTGGTTAAAGCGCCCGAAACACATTCGAATTATGGGTGGCTAGCAGGGCAAATGGCTTACGTGCAAATATATGTAACAGGGGAAATGGTGACTGGGGCAACTCTATAAAGTATATATTGGAGCAGGTCTAGTTTGGTCAGTCTATCAGTTTGCCTGACTGTACCTATTTCTATTCACCTGGGCATATTTAGGGACTTGCATGTTTTGCCCTGAAAGCGTTTATAATCTATATCTAGCCTTAGTTTATTGAGCATAACTCGTAAATTATTAGGTATATAGGCATGCAATTTCATATGTAGATGCTCTAAAGGAAGAATATTTAAAGAAGTTTCACACTGTTCGAATACCTTTGACCCAAGTCGAGCACCTCCAATTCATTCTCCTCATTCTCTTCAAGAACTGTTGAGTCTAAAATACAGAATTTAGGAAAGCCCAGCTGGAGTAGGAGTAGGCCAAAGCGTGACACTACCCATAGCTATGCCAAAAATGTAGGTTTATAGTTAAAGTAACTATAATAATTATTATAATTATAATAAAGTAAAAAAATGTAACAAAATTTCATAATTGGCCTCTGACATCAGTGGAAAGCTAAGTAGCCGTAATTCCAAATTGAACAATGACACAACACTTACCATAACAAAGGCAACATCAGCGACAGCAGCAGCAGCAGCAGCAGCAGCGACAGCGGCGACATAGCCAAACCACATCAAAGAAATGTATAAAGAAATAAAATCGCACATGTTTCATAAGCCCGACTAGCTGGAAAGCCGTAAAGGTTTTGTAAGTTCAGTCCACAGAAAGCCGAACAATCGACTTCGAGTAGTCGAGTCTCGCTCTCCCACGATCACGAGCCTGATTTAGGCCTGACAATGGCGTTGTCGCGAAATTCTATAAGCATTCGGTTGGACTACATTAAATTGACATTATCTGGGCCCATTAGAGCCCAGAATTAGGCAGTAAAAGTGAATGGGTCCAGCTGGAATTTGCAGCGGCGGTAAGGAACATTTGGTCGGGCTTTATCGTAAGCCTTGGCTCACGCTTATTGGCAACGTGACCGACCGCCTCGACCATTTGGCAAATGGTATGGGGTGGGCGTGTTTAAAGGGCGTTACAAATGAATCATGCAGCCATAAAATTTGGAGTGCTACAAGGTTTTTTTGCGACTGAGGCAAAGTGAAAGTGCGCCTGGGCTGGCAGGGGCGACAGGGCGCCAAGACATCGCGTGACCTTGCTGTCCAGCTGACAATAATACTAACAGCAAAAGTAATGAAAATAATAATAATGATAACAATTGTAATAGTTATAGTCCAGTTGAAACAAAAACGAGAAACCAGTTAATAAGCAACGACTTCGACCAGGGGCCATTGCGCAATACCCTAGCATTACGAGCACACACAATTAAATTACGACCGCAACCTGCCCAGCCGCCAATTGGCTGGAACGCGAGCGCATTTCACATGGAGCCTAGCCAAGTGGCCATAACCTCAACTGGGTACGACTCGCGAAAGTCAAATCCAATTCGCATTACACTTTAATAACGAGATTTGGCATCCCAAATGGCAAGCTTCAGCTGCGCGCTCCTGATCTATCAAACAAACTAAGCCTAATGAATACTTAACCCCTGGACGAGATAATTTCGAATAGACAAGAAAAGAGTAACAAAACAGAAACAAAGTGGAATTGACTATCAGATTAACTTTCACTTTGGCAGTTTACAAATCTATTAAGATTTATGGGCGTAGCAACAGCTTGTGTGTATATTGAGGTCCGGCTCGAACGCCTTTTGTATTATACGCCTGTTCCGCTCACAAAATGAAAAGTATTTAAAAGTGAGGCACTGAGCCACTGGAGCAGCGCTGACAGCGGCATTGAGATACGCTCTCCCTCAACATTCTCCATTGCTCCATATGAAAACGAAATGAACTCGATTTAAAAGTCAAAAAATAATGAGACGGCGCTTAAAAAATTAATTATTGTATTCATGTAATCACATTAAAAACGAACCATTTAAGCCACGAAAAGTATTTTTATTAAGTTATTTAATTTTGTAATGACTATATTTGCTTTTAATCTTCATTTGCTTTAATTCGTTATTTTGTATAATTGCTCTGTCCACACTTGAAATACTAAAGCCAATTTGTGTGTCGCTCACAAGCACTGTCAATTGGTTTGCATGTCTCTTTTAGGCAGATCCCGTTAGATTTGTACACGCTCTCTCTCTATCTCTTGTCTTGTCGAAATTGCAAGTTTCTCTTGCACACATACACACGCACACATACGTATGGCAGTCTGTGCTGCACTAATACAGTAATACACACGCATGCATATTCTAAGGTTTGAGTACAAGAGAGAGAAAAAACAATCTGGAATCTGGCTGCTCTCATTCGATTGCCTTCCAGTTTCAGAGCACTTCCATAGTTGCTGACTAGCATAGATTTAGCTGCCATTTTGTGTAATTGCGCGAAGTCGGTGTTGAGCTAATTAATTTATTGCTCCATTGCCTGAGCGCACACGCTGTTTTAGTGTCGCTAATTATCCAACAGTTGAGTTGAGTTTTCGGTCTCATTGTGAAAGTGAAGCAAAATCAGTTCCAGATACCAGCCAGCCGCAATGGCGAGTGACTAAATCTGATTGCCAACGCGTGCATTCGCGCAAGCATACATGTGCATTTATGTGTGTGTGTGTGTGTGCACACTTACACAAAAACATATGTGCAAATGCTGGCAGCTTGTTTCTATAGCCGCTTGTTGCCCACCTGATGACAACAAGCCAGCTGCAATAGCAAAACGTTAATCAATTTCAGGCAGTTTGCCAGTATAACACAAATGCATAAATAGAGTTCGTTAATACCACCAGCAGCAGCAACAACAACACGAGCTGCGACCGGGCACTTGGCTCTGCTTTTGATCATTATGCCCTTACTCACACACAGGCATTTACATATGAGCACATATGTATACACACGTATGTATGTTTGCATATTTCTTTGTATTTGTTTTTCATTTCGCTTTTTTGCGCTTGCTTTGGCAACACTCTCCCAGCTGCAAAGTGAAATGTTATAGAAGCAAACATATTAACATATTTATGGACTTACTAACCTCAGCAAATACTCGTAAATTTCAAGTTGTGGTGAAAAATGAAATACAGTTAACAGGCTGGAAAATGCACATAGCTGTTGTACGGCGTCTGCAGTTTGCCACGGGCCAGAGCATCCGATAAGACAGGTGAAGTGAATTAATGACGTGTAATTAAAAACTAAAAACGAAATGAAAAGAAAAGAAAAGTTATCAGCGAAGTGCGAAACAGTTTAATCATAATTACACTCAAACATAAAGCTGTGAACTCTTGTATAACAGTTTTTCGAGCAATCCTATAGATGAGAAGTGATATACAAATATGTATGTATGTATATGTAGTCTAATTTTGATTTGAGATATATTTTCTGTATATATACTATATAATATTTAGCTATAACTATAACTATTTTAAGTCTATTTTGCTATGCCACCTGCAAGGTATCGGCTTACCAAGCGCCCACGTTCGGATTACTTTCCCTTTTTTCATGCCCAGCTGGAACTCAGAAATCTACAAGAATTAGAGCTACTGTAAATGTATATCTAAGAGCCGGAGACTGTGTGTCTCTAACTAGACAGATCGAGCAGCTGTTAAAGGCAATTTTCATGGTAGTAATTTACATAATCATAAAATGAACGATTACCTGGGTGTTGCTAACAACAAATGTAGTTGAATTCAAGGTTGAGCAGCGACGCCGCTGCAACAGATTCGAAACCAAATTCCATACAGTACAATAGAATCCAATTCGATTGACCCATAACAGGAAAAAACCACACAACCTTCGGTGTATCAAAGAAACTGTAATACTTACACCTGCAGCTATTACAGCCACATATAATCGTGTATCAGCAAAAGTTAACGTTTTTTTTGCGCTGAGTTCAGCTAAAACATTACAAGAGATCAGCAACTCGACATGAATTAATTATTCGAGCAATGTCCATATAAAGGCTAATGAATAACATAATCCGGGTTCGAAATAGGGGGTAATCTATGTATTGTTGTGTTATTAGACAGATTAGCTGAGGGTCATGATTGTTGAGGGGTATCTAAAAATAAGGGCTAAGTTGATTGGGAAATGATAATGATAATAATAATGATAATGACAATGATAATAATAAAAAATACATAATAATGCTAATAAATAGTAAGTACTAAAAAACATAAATAATAATGATAATAATAATATCTAATAAAATTTATAATAATGTAAAAAAACTATCAACAACAAATAGTAAATACTATTCATAAATAAATATAAAAAAATAACATATAGATAGAGGTAATGAACAATAAAAATAGTTTTACAATAACAATAATAATAAATATATATGTATCAATTTATATAGCCGCACAGCATTTAGATGTGTGTAAACAATGTATATATTTAGCCGTATATGTATATATTTAGGCCATACAATAATTGTTAACACACACCCACGTTGGCTGGTTGCATGTAGACATTTGCCAGATTTGGCCAATGCCAAGCGACTGGGGCTTCGAGTTCTTGCCACAAGTACTTTTCGGGCCGGAAAAGTCATTAAGAGCATAAAGTTTGGAAGGCGAGGCGACCTTGCATTTATAAAAATTTCACACCATTTCGGCGCCAAAGTTCTATGCTAATGCTATTCACAGCTCTGGCGGATTTTTTAATACGAATTTGGAAACGATAATTTAGCTTCCATTCTCTCGATATCCAATTGGAATTTCAAGCAGCTAAATCTCAGTCCAAGTGACGGCAATTATTGCGGTTTCTTTCATGAGACCGAAGCAAATGTCGCCAAGCCATAGGAGTTGCAGATTGTTATAAATGAGAAAATCTAATGCAGATTGAAAATTCCATTAGCAACTCTATTTTCTAGCACACTTCTACCTGCATTATAGAGGCTATTTATATAATCACGAAAAGAACAATAAGCTCATGTCTCCACATGGCCAGAGACAATCAGACATCTGCGGGTTGACAACTGCAAATGGCCGGCAAATGGTCAACGTCAACAAAAATCGTGGGACAAATTGAAAGCAATTTATCTCTTTTAATGGATCAATGCAGCTAAATTGTGGCTTTTGTTTAAATAAATGAATACAGATACACACACACATACGCCTACTTATGCACTAAATACATTTAACTCGAATGCTCGTGGCGAGTGAGTAAAGCATGTCGAGATTTCAGATCCTAACTTAGGATACTATAATGCACATCGACCTTGTATACTATATTGTTGTGATTATGAGTGCGGATTAATGCTGAAAGCTCGTTTAAATGCTCTTTCATGATGTGAAAGGAGTGTATTGGCTTTTTAGCAAGGTCTGATTGAAGCTAGGAATCGGACTCTCGGAAGATATATACTTACACCTTTTGTTATTATTATAATTATATATATAGCACCAGTTCTATATCAAGTTTTGGGTTTTCAGTTGAATTATGGGTAACCTCAGCTAGAGATAGATCCATATAAATACTTTTGAGCCTTCAACGAGCACTGTGCAGTCAGCTGCGCCCAACTGCTTACGATCTAACTATTGAATTGTTGAGAAAGTATGAAACTGTCTAGAGAAACACACAAATAGGAACTCTCTGAGTAATTGCTCCCCAGCAATTGATTGATGACTGCAAATGCAGTTCACGTACAAAGCAATTCCCATGCGCATTCGCATTCTCGTACGCAAATAAAGTTCGTGACCTCAATCATTTGTTTCACTTGCAGTGCGAATTGCATTCATGCGATAAACGCTTAGCTATGGGTGTGTCTAGCTCTATATCGGCTAAGAACCGCAGACAAAGGCCTATGAAATTGCAAGTTTTCAAGCATACAAAGTAAAGCTCATAACAATTTCTCCAGATTGGCAAGAGGCGCTGCAATAAACTTGGCTAATTGCGCACGCAATGGCAAGCGTGTGCGAATAAGTTGAGATACATACTATATATATATTATATATCTTATATATCTGAACAAATTAGCGCTTTATATATATATATAAATTGATTGCGTTTGAAGTTGCGCATTCGGAAGATCGTATATCGTAGCCACACGATATGATATATTGATCGTAAAACAAATGCCAATAAAGTTAAGAGTTTTTGCGCTTTTAGCCGTGTTTTTGGTGTGCTTCTAGCCAAGAGCAAATACTAGAGTTTTGCACTTAATTAGTTGCTGCAAAACGCGCAGCGGCGCGCATTGCGTCATTGCTCGAGCTGATTGAACTCTGGCGATTGCATAAAGCCGCACACACACACATACACACACACACACACGTACCGCTGATACAGATACAGATACAGCAACTGTGGCCAATTTGCACTTAATTTAAAACTTAGCTGGGCACGATTTTTGATGAAGTACTGCGGCCACGTCCATTTTTTTCCTTTTTTTTTTAATTAATTGAAAAACTCCAAGTTCACAAATGAACAAAAAATATTTATTAACAAATTTGTTTTGTTGTTGTTGCTGTTGCTTGGTTTTCACCTCATTTATTTTGGTTTTTTCTTTGTTTTGCAGACAAACAACCGGATCAAACGTCGGCGGGCTCCTACTGGCAGCAGCACGTGGCCACACCCAGCAGCTCGACGCCCTTCGACTCGCCCTTCTACTCGGCGACGCACGGCCTTGTGCAGACGCACCCTTCGCTCGCCGGCGGCATACCCGCCTCGCGTCCGGTGCCCCTCAGCAGCAACACCCTGGGCAGCGGCGCCCCCGCCGGCGGCAGCAATCCCGCGCTGACCGCGGGCAGCGGCTACCTCAACTCGCGCGGCAGCTTGCCCACCTCGGCGCGCTATCCGCCCAAGATTTCCGGCACTGTCGTCGAACCGAATCCCAAGTCGCCGTTCCGTCATTTGGATTTCTCCACCAGCGCCACAGCTGAGCTGCGCCGCAATCCTGCCCTCTCCGCGCCCGACGAGTGCGCGCGCGCGTGTCGCGAAGGCGAACCGCCGAGGATTTGCTACTACCATTTCACGCTGGAATACTACACGGTGCTGGGAGCGTAAGTCCTTACATAAGCGATATTTATTAATGAGCGCGAAAGCCGTAACACGAGATCTATTATGTATATATAAAATATATATATATATATATATATATATGCATATGTGTAATATAAATAAATTTGAAAGTCTGACGATCGCCTGACGTACCGTAAACCAGAAATCCAATCAAGGCTTCACACAAAAAAAGTGAAAAGTAAAAAGCCATAACAGCCAATGTCCGTAGGAGTAGGTGTCTTTCGCACACCTATAAAGCTGCCATACACATGGGCAATCACAATAAAAATTAAGTTAGACCTCTACAAAGGCGAGCGAATGACAATCCATGGAAGTTCAGGTTAAGGCAACTCACACACACACAGACAATTAAAATGCATATTTCTATACAAATTCAAGTCGAATTAAAACACCAGGAAAAAAGCGGCTTCATAAAACAAAAAAAAACATAGCTGTCACTGCACTGCAATGAGGCATAGCTGGGAGAGCGTGATAGGTCCATAGACATAGACTCAGACTCAGACTCAGACATACATAATACTTAATTCCCACGCCATAAGCTGCTAGCTGTTAGCTGTTAGCTGCATTGCCATAATATTGTAGACAAAGAGCTGCAACAACAGAGCTGAAATGCTGAACAATATGCAGAGTGCAAAGTGTAAACAAACAGCAGCAGTAGCTCCGGTTACGGATCTCAGCCAGTTGCCCCAGTGCCTGGGCTGCAAAACCGCAATCCGTAGTGCCAGCCCATGGCAGCAGTTCGACAAGCTCAGCAGACTGAGTGCACGACTGGCAGATACCCTGCAAATAGTTGGCATTTAGGATTTGGGCATAGGTATACCTCAAGTAAACATATCATATTATATTTGTAGTAGCCAAATCTGTGCCTAAATGTCATGCAGATTGATCATACCCAACTCGGGGCTCTCTCACTCTTATTACACCAGCTAAGATCTTGCCTATTTAACTAAATATATTTTTAAAATATTATAAAAACATATTGATTTATATATATCAAATCATCATCTGCTTACAGTGCCTGCCAGGTGTGCACGCCCAACGCAACGAACACCGTCTGGAGCCACTGTCAGTGCGTGTTGGCCGATGGCGTTGAGCGCGGTATTCTGACTGCGAATCGCATGATACCCGGCCCCAGCATACAGGTGTGCGAGAACGATAAGGTCGTCATTGATGTGGAGAACCATATGGAGGGCATGGAGGTGACCATTCACTGGCACGGCATCTGGCAGCGCGGCTCGCAGTACTACGACGGCGTGCCCTTCGTCACGCAGTGCCCCATTCAGCAGGGCAACACGTTCCGCTACCAATGGACTGGCAATGCGGGCACCCACTTCTGGCACGCTCACACCGGCCTGCAGAAGCTCGATGGGCTCTACGGCAGCGTCATCGTGCGACAGCCGCCCTCCCGTGATCCCAACTCGCATCTGTACGACTTCGATCTGACCACGCACATCATGCTCATCAGCGACTGGCTGCACGAGGATGCCGCGGAGCGCTATCCGGGCCGTCTGGCTGTCAACACTGGCCAAGATCCCGAGTCGATGTTGATCAACGGCAAGGGTCAGTTCCGCGATCCGAATACTGGCTTCATGACCAACACACCTCTGGAGATCTTTACAATTACGCCCGGTCGTCGCTATCGATTCCGCATGATCAACGCCTTCGCCTCCGTGTGTCCCGCTCAGGTGACCATTGAGGGCCACAACATGCAAGTCATTGCCACAGACGGCGAGCCCGTGCATCCGGTCAATGTAAACACAATCATTTCCTTCTCAGGTGCGTTTGACTCGAGCAGCTCTTTACTTTGATATACTAAATACATATTATATACAGGCGAACGCTATGACTTCATCATCACTGCCGACCAGCCTGTGGGCGCCTATTGGATACAGCTGCGCGGTCTCGGCGAGTGCGGCATACGACGCGCCCAGCAACTGGGCATCCTGCGCTATGCTCGCGGTCCTTATCAGCCTGCCTCGGCGCCACCAACCTACGATGTGGGCATTCCCCAAGGTGTGGTAAGTTCCAAAGGCCTCTCATATCAATGCGTTTTTCGATTTTAGAGTTCTTTCGTGCCAACAACAGAAGTGCAGAGCTACGTAATGCGCAACGTTATATACATATATACGTAGGATAGGATAACAAGCTTAGTCGATCTAGTCAGGCTCTTCTGCTCATCTGCTCATCTGCTCATCTGTCCTTCATCTGTCCTTAGAGACGTAAAACTTAAAAACTTATA
This sequence comes from Drosophila peninsularis, assembly GCA_035047485.1. Taxonomy (NCBI): domain Eukaryota; kingdom Metazoa; phylum Arthropoda; class Insecta; order Diptera; family Drosophilidae; genus Drosophila; species Drosophila peninsularis. The sequence continues at coordinate 1,260,326 of JAWNPN010000035.1, forward strand.
GAATCTAGATACTTAAAAATCTCTATAAATATTCATAGTCATAGCTCCAATTGTCCATAGTGTCCTCATAGTTCCTGAAATTAGAAAGGAAAAATATATTAGTAGTATTCATAGCATTAGGAAATGTTAAGCAATAGTAGTTTCGTAAAAATTCAAGATCAGATCAGATCTAGAAAGAAAGTTAGCCAAGAATTTTATATACAAGAATTTATACACATGAGTTTAGAATGAGTTTAGGGTATATTCTAGTCAAGCACTTCCAACTAGAGCACTCTTACCTAATTTAGTTTTATATATATAGTGATTTATTAAAATCGAACTATGATAACAGTTCAGTTTTTCAAGGAATCTGAAGAAGGAAATCAAAATATTTGTGGCCTAACTCTAATTATTGTAAAGTCTTAAGAGCTGTATTCTTATAGAGTAGTATCAGCATATGAATAGTATACTATCATATAGAGTTTTGAAATAGTCTTTCTTCTTCTGAACTTGATGCCATGAATCGTTAACGTGTATGCAGCCCACTTTTCTGAGCTAAAGCCCAGGCATACATAGTAAACGATCTGTCAACGTAAGTACACTGTATTATATGGAATATGATTCTTATTTCTCTATTGGAATTGTAAATAGTAAATGCGTTGTAAATATCTATATATATAGTAACTGAAATGTGCCAAAAATACAGCTGAGACACGTGCCGATCCGCATAGTTTAATCGTTTTCTCTATGTCTCCTTCTTTATGCCACCAATCCCACACACAATGTATAATACCACCACTCATGCAAACTCGAATGTGGTTCTCCTGCACCTGTATATATTTATATATATCTGAACACCAACCAATATATCCCTTTGCAACCAATCTGACGACTGACATTGGACAATAATACACAAAAAATCAAATGACAATAAAAAAGGTCATGAACCCCCTGGACGCGCAATGTAATCGTCAACGCAATGACGCCATCTGCGTGAGCCAGTTGAAAAACGCACTCGAAATCGACCGCGGAATCTTGGCCGAGAAGCCGGACGTCAAGATCTTCCTGCCGTTCCGTTTCTTCGTCTATCGCGCCGAGGATCTCTTCCAGCCGAACACCTACAACAGATTCTTGGGTAAGTGAAAGGATAATGAAATCTCTCTGATCTCTTAGCTCAACTCACACTCCTCCTTCACTTTCAGTGGCTCCCACGGGCGATCATGTGATTTCCCTCATCGATGAGATCTCTTATCTCTCTGCGCCCGCTCCGCTGACCTCGCAGTATAATGAAATTAATCCGGAACAGTTCTGCAATGGCGACAATCGTCCCGCCGACTGTGGACCCAACTGCATGTGCACCCACAAGATCGATATACCACTGAATGCCATTGTCGAGGTGGTGCTCGTGGATGAGGGTTAGCTTTTGGCATTACTCATAGAATCTATATATGAATAGTTGTTAATTTCAATTTTCCACTTGCAGTGCAACAGCCCAATCTGTCGCATCCCTTCCATTTGCACGGCTATGGCTTCAGCGTCATTGGCATTGGTCGTTCGCCCGACTCCACGGTCAAGAAGATCAACCTGAAGCACGCTTTGGATCTGGATAGACGCGGTCTGCTCCACAGGCAGTACAATCTGCCGCCCACCAAGGACACCATTGCAGTGCCCAACAATGGTTACGTCGTGCTGCGTTTCAGAGCTGATAATCCCGGTATAATCCGAATATATATCTTTTCTTATTATAGAGATTAACTTTGAGCTTTGTTTTTTGAAGGTTTCTGGCTCTTCCATTGTCATTTCCTGTTCCACATTGTAATCGGCATGAATTTGATACTGCAAGTTGGCACCAACGCCGATCTGCCACCTGTGCCACCTGGCTTCCCGACATGCGGCGATCACACGCCACCCATACCCATTAATTAAGCCTAGGCCTTAGTTCTGTTGGCGCTAACTAGAGAAATCCGCACAAAAAACATAACTAAATCAAAACAACAACAACAAAAACTGAAAGCGAAGAAGACCCAACTACACTGAACGAAACAGTTTGTACAAAGTTTGTTCTCTTTTCTTATTGGAAAAGAGGCAGCACAATGAGTATGTATGTATGTATGTATGTATTTGTTGTAATATATAGCCCCGACACCTTGATATATGTTATACCTGTATCACCTGTATGATATTACCTGACTTCCGCAACAGCTTGCCGCCGGGTGCCGCCCCGCCCCGAACCCTAATGAGAAAAATGAAAATTGCATCAAGCAAAAGATTGCCCCCTGACCTTGCCCTATGCCCGACTCACACACACACACACACACTGACACACACACACACACATGTGGTACACACAGATGTACTATAGCTAGACGGTGCACTGATATTTGAATATAGCAATCAAATGACGTTTGGATCAGCCATAAAATAATCACAGCAAATTTCAACAAAATTCCAAGCCTAATTCCGGACTAGATTCGCTACTGTAGTGTGTGTGTGTATATGTATGTACTCTATATATATGTACGCAATTCATGTATGTATATTTAAACTTATGTATATAGGACCAATAGATCACACGCTGGTGCCTACAAAATTTATGCGAAGCTTCAAATTTTAACTGAATTTGCAGTTCAATTTTGACTTTGCGTAAATTTGGAAAATACATGTAAAAACAACAACAACAACAACTATAAATAATAACTTTTAATGTACATAAAATGTTTGTAAAAAAGAAGAAAAAGAAAATCGAATCTATATATATATATATTATGCTTAAACTACCTACTTATGTAATGCCTAGGGTCTATTTAATGAAAATACACTCTGATTGGCTTGTCACAGTCATATTTAATAGCTGCAAATTCTCTTCAATCAATCAATCTGCATTTGTAATCGATAACTGTTAAAGTAAATCTTGTACATTTCCCAACAACAACAACAACAACAAATCTATGTATAAACTGGCGAATCGAGAGAGATTTTGTTTTTGTAAAGCTTGAATGTTACGATACACGGGACCACGCCCCCAATTAACTGCCGTTAAATTTATATTTATTGTTTAAATCAATTTTAATAAAATATGAAAAATTTTAAAATAATACACAATTTCATTTGACAATGCAAGCAATATAAACTTGTATCCGATATGTATATGGATCTTGTACCCAGTGGAAATTTAGATATTTAATTATAATCGAGTTGTCTGTTAACTGTGCAGTCCATCAAATATCTGTATGTTCCTCAATAACTATCTAAACATGGAGTATCTAAGATTCTGTACACCTGATAGGGTAGCTAAGTATCTAAGATACTCTATAGCTACAGTCTGCCAGCTATACCTCGTTTCTAGTCTGATTTTCTTGTATATAATAACTGAAACTGGGTACAGGGTATTTGCTAGTCGTTACACTGCGACTAGAGCACTTTTATATAAAGTCTTATATATAAAATCTCTTCAATTGTGTAAGATATATAAATTCTGTTTATATTTCATATAAAATAAATTATTTCTTTCAGATATCTCTAAAAAAAAACCTCTGAAGCACAGCTACAGCACGCACAGCATAAAAAGCATTATATAAATCTCAGTCTAATCCGATTTCCTCTACAAATTGAATTCTTCACAGATCTTAAACCCGCTGGATGCGATCTGTGATCGTAAGCGCGCCGATGCGATTTGCGTTTCGAACTTGAAGAACGCCAAGAAAGTCGATAAGAGCGTCTTGGTTGAGCGGCCGGACGTGAAAATCTTTTTACCTTTCAGATTTTATGTGTACGATCCGAAAACGTTATTCATACCAAATACGTACAACCGATTTCTGGGTACGTACTCCCTGGCCCGATTGGGTCGTAAGCGTGTCTGCTCCATTAACCTCAACCCCCTGAGCTTTGCTTTCTTAACTAACATTGACTTACCTAACTTCTTATATGTGTTTACGCTCCACTCGTACTAAACCTAACAATGCTTCCAACTGGGTCGAACACCTGATCGCTATCAACACACACATGTTTAGTTGTGCCTAGCGGTGACCATCTAACCTCTCTGGTCGACGAAATCTCCTACATATCGCCACCGTCGCCGCCTCTCTCCCAAATCGATGACATTCCGCCGGAATACTTTTGCAACGGCGACAACCGTCCGCCGAACTGCGGGCCCAACTGCGAGTGCACGCACATGGTCGACATACCTCTCGGCGCCATTGTGGAGGTGGTTCTGGTGGACGAGGTGCAGCAGGCGAACATAAGTCATCCCTTCCATCTGCACGGCACGGCGTTCTATGTCGTCGGCCTGGGTCGATCGCCGGATAAGTCAATCAAGAAAATCAATCTGAAGCATGCCCTGGAGCTGGATCGCATGGGCATGCTGGAACGCGACTTCTCGAAGCCGCCGCTCAAGGACACCATCGCTGTGCCCAACAACGGCTATGTGGTGATGCGATTTCGCGCCGACAATCCCGGCTATTGGCTCTTCCATTGTCATTTCCTATTCCACATCGTCATCGGCATGAACTTGGTCTTTCACATCGGCACACAAGCCGACCTGCCGCCAGTGCCGCCGCGATTCCCCCGCTGCGGCGACCACGTACCGCCCGTCACCTGGTACTAGCTAACTAAACTCTACCGACAGCCAGCAGTTAGTTAGTGGTTCCCCGACCACAACGACTACGATTCAACTTATTTATTAACCAATCGCTTTAGCCTAACTCGTAGACTAAATACGTTGTAAAGAGAATGATGATTGATGTGGGCTGAGATACCATGTTTGTGTTTATTATCTATGTCTATATATATATTTATGTTAGATTAAGAGAGTATCAATTCTGTAATGTTCGATGTGACGAAAACTGTTCATAGACCGCAGCTCGCATCGTTTGGCCAGCTGGCAGCTGGCAGCTCAGCTACGTAGTCAAATGCACTAATCCTTTTCGTTCTGTAGTCGCCTCGGATGCGGATCATTTGATATCGCTGATCGACGAGGTGTCGTACGTATCGCCGCCTTCGCCGATGCTGTCGCAGTACCAGGATATTCCCGAGGACTACTACTGCAACGGCGACAACAGACCCGCCGACTGTGGCGAGAATTGCCAATGCACCCATAAGATTGACATACCACTGAATGCCATTGTCGAGGTGGTGCTGGTGGATGAGGTGCAGCAGATCAACATAAGCCATCCGTTCCATCTGCATGGCACCTCGTTCTACGTCATCGGTCTGGGGCGGTCGCCGGACATAAACAACAAGCGAATGAATCTGAAGCACGCCCTCGATCTGGATCAGCGCGGCATGCTCGAGCGACAGTATATAAAGCCGGCTCTCAAGGACACAGTGGCTGTTCCTAATAACGGCTATGCGGTTCTGCGATTTCGAGCTGACAATCCCGGGTTTTGGCTGTTCCACTGTCACTTCCAATATCACATCGTAATCGGCATGAATTTGGTCTTTCAAATCGGCACTCCAAATGATCTGCCGCCAGTGCCGCCGAACTTTCCTCGATGCGGTAACCATCAACCACCCATAACTCCCAGCACTTTATGGTAGCCAGACTTTAAACAAAACTCTCATAAGTAGTAGCTAAGTGCGTTAGATCCTTAAGTACTGTTATTTATCATTGTAGACATTAACGAAATTCTGCCTTTGTGTTGAAATGCGCTGATATTCGTTAACATTAAATAATAAAGCTGTAATTAAATTTAAATTTAAATTTATTTACAAGAAATATGGCAACAAAATAATAATGCTTTATATATTTGATACTTCTTTGAAAAAATCAATTAACTGGGAAGCAGGCAGAGATATAAATCAGAAATTGTGGATAAATTTGTATGTTTTAGTTCCCTGCCGAAAATTCTGTTATATACTTTTGAACAGCGCGGTCTATGCATTTATCGGTATACCGGATTACTATCGAATGCAGAAGTCATCGATATGTGTAAATTGGAAGGTTGCCCA